>JAQPPZ010016346.1:8750000-10000000 GCA_028583015.1 Wollemia nobilis | reverse complement strand
ATTGATATTCAAATTAGATTATCTCTTTCAAGTTCTTATTTTTGAAGCATCTACTAATAATGAGTTCAAGTTTGAAGTTTTTGAAGAACAAGAAGAAAGGTCATCCAAAGAACAAAAGGAAAGAAAATAGATCAATTCTGATCTACTTATGACTTGCAAGTAGGGTTATGCATAGTGGTGAATATTCACAAATTGGGCTAATATTAGGATTTCCAAAATTGAAAATTGGCGAATATGAGGACCCACGACGTCGGCCCTTTCGCCTAAAATTTTTAGGAATAATTTTTTCTTAGGGTTAATTTGCCATAATATATATCCAAACATAGTCATATTTATACTCGTTGGAAAGCTCTTTTCTAACCTGATATAATGGTGGTGTTTTTATGAAGCTATAAGGTGATTTAATAGATCAAATCCCAAATATTAATTTGTTTTATAGGGCTTCAAATACCCAAAATTTTAGTGTGAAGATGACTAATTTGATTTGCTTAGGATTCACCATGATTTTCCTTGATTTCAATTAGGATTCACCATTTTTTTACAAGTACATTTTGAGTCCAACCCCTTATGCATAACTCTGCTTGCAAGATAATGAGATCTCTTGTTCATCAAGGATACTTGGAAAAATTCAAGGACAAAGATCTTATCAACCACTTTGAAATACAAGAAAATAGTGGAATGAAGAAGACAAGAAAATATAACATGAGCTCTAGGAATAAAATGAAGACTAAACCAAAAGGACATGAACCAGATCGAGTTGAAGAACATATGAAATATGAAGATCCATATTAAAGACTAAAGTATTCAATAACCAAATAATGTAATAGAGGGGGTGTTGGAATATATTACATTATTTGGTACATGCTAATATACCACCTTGGGTACATCTTTAGGTTAAGAGTGTGTCTTAGAATAGGGTTTGGGAATTTACTTTATGCAATGTAATAAATGTAAAAGTAATATTATAATGTGCAAAGTATTCAATAATGTAAATGTGCATCGTAGTCCATGTGCACATGAGTCCATAGAATAGGAAAGTGAAGAGTCATAGGAAGATGGAAGGCCAAGAGTCACATCCCATTATATATTGACCTTTGTGAGAACATAACATCAATATCAAGATCATATTGTTATTTCATAAGACAATGTAGAGTAGAATAGAGTACAAGTTAGATACAATGTAGAACTTGTATGAAGCATGGAGTATTTGAGATCTCCATATTTTGTTTGAAGATACTATTTTCGTGAGATTTCATTAATGACAGTTTTATGAGTAGTTACATAAGTTTCTTATGAGTTTTACATGATTTGTACATTACTATTATCTTATATTTAATATTGCTTTCTCATTTTAGACCTTGTGCTAGTTTTTTCATTAAGTATATATTATCAAAAGTTAACACATCTAAGTGATCTAACTCTTTACCATGAGTTCCTTGTTGTGCTTCTTATGTATCATATAAATGTTCCTTAATGAGTTCTTTCATTGTTTCTTTACCTTTTTCTTGAGCTTCATTATTAATTGGTATTTTTGTATCTTCCTCCACATATGATGAGATTACGGAATATTTGTTGGATTTTTCTAGGTTTAATTTCCTCTATGTAGGCCTTATTTGACTTCTTGATCCATGAGGCCTTCTATTCTTGACAATTCAGTTTCTATTTTATTTTTGAACTAATTGGAATTTGATAGGAGGTGTTAATGTTGGTGACAAGTAATGCATTTAAAATGGATATGCTTCTAGTCCAATGGTTGGGTGTGAACCCAATCTTTTTTTATAGAAGCCCTTTATTCAAGTTTACCCTTACACATATAGGTATAAATTGAATTATTGGCGTTTAAATGGGTCCAATAAAAGTATGATCCTATGGTCCTTCCCATAATTTCCATCGTGGGATTATTCCATAAGTGCAAGGACAAAAAAAGAAGACAAACCCAAATTACCACTTCTTTAGGTTCCTCTTTTTATAGGTCAAATCCTAGTATCTAGGGAGTCATATATAGATTAGTAGATCACAAAAACCATGGAACTCCATGGAAAACTATATTTTTTTCTTTAGGAGATGAGAAGGTAACAAAAAAGTATCTTTGACCAGCCATCATGAACTTATAACTAGATATTTTTGAATCCCAAGTATTGATTGTCCATTTCTATATTGTAGTCAAGCTAGACTACATGCCTACAAATTTGTAAATAAGTGCTTGAGTTGAAAGATCCAAGATTTGGTGTTGGAATTAGGCCAAAGGCACCTCCATAATGGGTACCTCATTGAGTTGGCCACAAAGGATTAGTTTTTTGCTTTATTCAAAGACTATAGCTTAGACACTCAATGAGGGTGGGCATTGAGAACTTGAATCATATTGTCCATTGTATTTTGATCAAAAGGTGGTTGATGGAAGAAAAGTGAAAAGCTATTGAATACATATCTAAAAATAAATTAAAAATTAATATTGTATATCTAACATAGGTCCTTACCTACCATTATAATGCCAAATCCTAGCTCTTTGTGTTTCTTTGGATCTCACTCTACAAAACCTTAGCCTTATTCAATAAATTTGCTATTACTATATCAAACCCTATATCTCTATATTTGAATCTTACCAAGCAATACATGTTTAATTTCCAAGCTATTATAATACCACTATATAATCATGATGTAATATAGTTGGTCCCATTTCAACCTAGTATAACCCATTGAAAAAAAAGTGACAAAAAGTGACAAATGAATTATATATTGCAGAGGAAAAGGTGAAGATGAACATAGCCTCATATATGTGCCTAAGTTTCTCAATATAAAAGAGTAAGTTTTATAAAATAAGAAATCTACCAATTCACTTTGAAATATTTTTTATTGTAGTTATGGACTTTACCTCTAGTCTTTAAGTTTCTTGTTTAATCTATTTTATATATAAGTATATATGTAACTCATATGGATGACAAATAATTGTAGTTTATTTTACAAGGGAGGGTGATATATATGAAATGTGATGGTCAAGGGCCAATATTAAATAAAGTATTACAAATACTTCACACTAAATGGCTTCAACTACTAGTGGCTCTTCACAATTGAAGAGATTTGTTTCCTTTTTATTAAAAGTGAATATAAAAATAAACCACTAAAACTAATGGTTGGTAAGGGAGGGTTATATATATGAAATGTGATAATAATTAATGAACACTATATATATGAGGAGGTCCCACAAAAGTTCTAGTAGATTTGCTAGGGCTAAAATCCTTGTTGGGTTGTCCTCACCTCAACTGTTATATTTTGGATTTTAGGGGGTTCACCAGGAGATGTAGAGTGGGAAAATTGCCCTAACATGTATGATTCTCAAGGCTAGATCTATAGGGAAGACTTGAGGTAACCACAAGAGTATGTTAGAAATCTATAGTTATGTGGGAAACCAAGGAAAGGGTTCACCAGTAACAATTTTAGGACATACCCCAAGTCTGGGGTGGAATGTATTTTGATGTGTCAATTAAGCATACACTGGTGTTTGGATTTTATAAAACTACACTACAAAAGAGGAGAGAACAATGAAAGATACAAGACGCAAGATGACAAGAGCTAGCCCTATAATGATTCTTTTCTTGAATGATCACTAACCCTAGGATTGCAAAACAAAGCCTTTGAGCAAGGGTCCAATATAAATACACAAATAAGGTTAAAATCCTAGATGCACACTATATGATTTTATTCTTTCAAATATATTTAATCAAATAAATTTCCTCACCTATGATACTTATTTTGAATAAAAATGAACAAAAGAAATCAACAAATAACCTAAGGATCTATTAGGGCACTTATCTAATTTGGTGGTTTTTCCAAGCTTTAACTTTCATCCAACAATGTCCCATAGCTTCAATCCTACAAAATAACTTTACAAAGCCCTCAAAAAATATGGTCACTGTTAGGGGGTATACTTAGGCCACTATATGACTGTACTTAGAGGTGCAAAAATCAATATCTCTAGGTTATTTCAGCTGACCTTTAGAATGTAAAAGTGAAATTTGACCTTTTTAGAAGATAGACAAGCAAAATAACATGCTATAGAACAAAATAATAAACATAATGTTGATTGCATAATTATGCTCTAAATGTATCATGAAATGTAGATCTAGGTTTTGGGGGTAAAATTCTACCTCCAAGCGTAATTTTGATGAAGTCGCACCCTATACAGGGTGACTACAATTTTTCTTCTAACAAAATTGTGCCCTGTAATTACAGGGTGCAATTTTACAATAGAAGAGATACAACAAAATAATGCAAACAAACTATCAATAATTGAAAATTTAAAAATATGCAAAATGTAGAAAGAAGGAAAACAATCTGGTGGTAGTAAAAAAATATTCAAAATGATGAAGACCTCCAAGATAGTAGACTCTTCCTTAGAGATTCAACACTCATCCACCAAGGGCAGTAACACATAATTAAATGCAGCAAAAGAGATCTCCACAAAATACTAAAGCTTTAATAGCCAATCGTGATTTCATCGAAGCAAGGAAAAAGGGGATAAGGAAGGGAGGAGAGAGACCCAAACTTGCTTTGGGAAAGTTTAAGGGTCTCTCTAAGGGTCTAGGGAAAATGACTCACTCAAGTGGATCAATTTTCCATATCTACATTTTGCCCTCTCTTTGATGCATTTATGGCCTAATAAATGCATCAAATAAATATGTAGACACCTAAGGGCGAAGGATTAAAAATGACAACAAAAAAGGAGTGGTTGGTTTAGAAGAAATGAGTGGTGTGAAAATAGTGTTGTTTGGGACACTTTCATGTTTTGCACGTAAATCAAAGCATTAGGGACATTAATGCCTCTTAGGCCAGAGTGCCCCATTGAGTTTTGAAAGGAATGCCACATTCCTAATGAAACTCAAAAAGGTATATGTTAAAGAAAGAAGAGCAAAATAGAAATAAAAAAGAGAAAAAACAAAAGAAAGGTATAAAAGGGGTAAAAGGTGAAAACCCTAATTCAATTTCACCACACAAAACAAAGGAAAAGGGCTCTAGAGAAAACTAAATGGCACTTTTGACACATTGTTCAGTCGTTGCAAGGGGCGAAGCCAACACAATAGTAGGTAGGTATGGACTAAAACCCTCCTTCTATATTAGGTTAGGATAGATTTTAATCATTTTTAACATTTTAATTTTTTTTTATTGCTTTCTCCAAAAATAATCATGCATGACCTAGGCACAATTTTATGGGTCAACCGTGATTTTTCCCTAGTTTATGGCGATGAGTGAAATCACACCTCAAAATTATGGGGTGCAATTTCATGAAATCGCACCTCAAGGATAGGGGGAATGATTTCATAGAAAGAGAACAGGAAGAAAATCATGCCTAACGCTAGACAAGCACCATATCTATGAAGAGAAGAGAGAAGACAGAAAAGAAAGAGAAAAAACAAAAAATAAAAAAGAAGAGAGAAAATAAGAGAGAAAGTGAAGCAATCTAACAAGCTGACTTAATTTTATTAATTTTAATTTAATTTATTCTATTTATACAATAAACTAATGAATATTCTTATTATGTTTGTGGATGTAGCATGATGTACTAGAGAGTCATGAGTGATGATCGAGCTCCTTGGAGGTGGAACTAGATGGCCTCACACAGGCTAAGAAAGATACCTTAGAGGTAGTGGAAATAGATTACTTGGCCGAGATGCCTCAGGTAGAGGCGAGTAGGGTACTACTAAAAACACTGATAGAGAGATAGTACCCAAAATCCTCTATCTTCCAATTATCCACAGGGGAGATGGTAGTCACACTGGAGGACATGTGGTGCATCTTACGCATCCCCATTATGAGGAGGGTAGTTTATAGTGCAGGAGGGCAACGAACCACTCTAGAGAGATTATCAGGTGGTTGAGTCCACTAAGTCTAAGAGAGGATGATATCAATCAATGAGATGGTAGGGTGTTATGGTACTGATCTGTTGATGACCACACTCTATGGGGTGGTGGACGGGTTGCTGATGTGCCATACTAGCAAGTGACATCTACCATGGGTGATGGTGGGTGTAGTGGTAGACATGCAATACTAGTGGATGATGTTCACATGGGGTCCATATGTGTTCTCCCGTTTGTACAAGATATTATACAATGTCGTGTATGAATGACATATAGGGTTAGTGTCTATGTTGTTACTCTAGGTGTGGAGTTGGGAGCATATAGTAGTATGGATACCATATGCAATCCTAGAGACATTGCTCAATCCAAGGTGACCAATTGCGTACAAATTATCTAGGTACTTTGAGTAAATCTAGAGGACATAGGTTGGCAACCTGCCACTAGTAAGGCGAGTGATAGATGAGCTATAAAAGTTGAAGATCAAATGGTGATCATAGCGTCTACACCCTATATGGGCTAAGTATTTAGAGGTGATAGCCAAGGTGAGGAGGATTAGGTGGCTCTCTACAAGTAAGGGATATCTGGAGCTCTTTCGATTTGATAGAGTCCAATGGTAGTTCAATATCCTCTAAGATATTTGATGAGTGGTAAAATGTGTTGTTTTATGAAGTAATTTATATACCTTTTATCTGTAAATGTGTACAAATGAATGTATTATGATGGTTGATTATATATTATTTCTATGATTTATGAGTAAATTTGATTTATGATGATAAAGTGATAAATATTCATATTTTACATAAAATATGCAAGTTTATGTGTGTTTTAGATAGATGAACATTGTAGAGGCTTTGCAAGGATAGACGTGGCAAGATAGACTAGATAATAGGTATGGGAAAACCAGTCATGTGAATGATGTACTTAGAAGACTTGAGGATGAACGCTAAAGAAAGGTGCTACGAAAACGTGTAGATTTCAAAAATTCACCTCGTGTAATAAACACGCCACATATGCCACGACTTGGTCAAATTCCACATGGGAAATGGGAGAATCAAATGTGGACGAGTTAAAATGCCACATGGGATGACTCATCATTCTTTATTTGGGTGTATAAAGTTGATTATAAAATTTGTTATAAATATTATGAGTATGCTTTATATCCCTTCCTAAAGAAAAGGGTAAAGTTGTTGGACCAAGTCTAAATTAGTGGCTTTGTTGTATTAATTATAAATTAGAGATTTGTTGTTATATAGTTGTTAGAATAAGTCTAAGTTAGTAGTTATGATGTTACGTATTCTTTAGAAGTCCAAAAGTAATGTTAGTATTTCTTAAAATTAGATTATATTGTTATGTAATTTTAGGAGTTAGTTTGAGTTTGTTCAAATATGCAACCAAAAATAAGTTGAAGACTCCTATCTGGGAAGCATAATGTAAACTATAAATTAAACAAAGTTCTCCATGTTAAGGAGGTTGATGAATACAAGAAATAATAGAGGAATGATTATGCATCTATTTTACATTGTACAAGTTATGAAGCTTGGAATAAAGTGATATTTTAGTAGCAATATTTTCTTCTGAATATGGTAACTGTATCTCATAATTTCTTTATGCTTTGCTTGCCTTGGTAACTTCCTTTTCTTTTATTTTCCTGCAACCATGAAATAATTAACATTAGATTAATTTAATGAAA
The DNA here is from genome assembly GCA_028583015.1 of Wollemia nobilis. Classification (NCBI taxonomy): domain Eukaryota; kingdom Viridiplantae; phylum Streptophyta; class Pinopsida; order Araucariales; family Araucariaceae; genus Wollemia; species Wollemia nobilis. Next base: position 9,992,458 of record JAQPPZ010016346.1, on the reverse strand, counting down.
TAGTTTACTGAAGTTAAAGTAGAAGTAGATAATGGGGAAGGGGTTAATACTAACCTTCCAAAGGTAGGGCCCACTCCGAAAGGTTAGTCCCTAAATATCTTCCCCCACTAACACGGTAGATAAAATTAGAACATAGAGTAAAATTAGAACATAAACATTATTAAAATTGCATATCATAAAACTGTAGAATACATTAAATAAATAATGCATCAGTAAATCATTATGTGGATCCACATTAGACTAAGTCATAAATTGCATTTCTTTACATTAAGCACAATTTCATTTCATTTCATTTTCTTGCAAAAATTTATTTTCTATAACCTGATCTTAAGAAATTGAATTAAGTAAGCTGGTTAATGTCATGGAATAATCTATACGAGATTGTCTGTTCTTTAAATCAATTAACTTGGATTGACAAATTAAATTTAAGCTATTTTAGCATGACAAGATCTTGACCTTGGATGAATACTGGTAAAAGTAGGTGTACCAAGATCCATCAAGAGTTGAAGGGGACCTTGATGTGGCTAGGTGGGTGAAGGAGGACTTGGATGATGCACTCTATGTGGATCTATGGATGAACAATATTGAGGTGGACTTTAGCTACTAGATATGGTATAGGGGTGTCATACCCCTAAGGATATCCCCACCAATACCAGTGCAAAGGCATTAGGTTATGAGCTAGCGTATGCAACTAGAACTAAGAGATACCACTCGATGCACCATAAAACAATAAAAATAGTGTCAAGGGGCCCCATGGTAGAGATAGACATGGATTTGAGTGGAGCTAGTGGAATTTACCACCACTATAGTAGGGACCAAGGAGGTGAGAGTAACCAAAGTTACCCCAATAATAGTTGGAGTCATATTGAGAAGACAGGTAGGATAGGCCTCCACATAAATAATAGCTAGTCTAAGTAGGACCGTAGGTCAAGGAGACTTGAGGAGGGAGATAGAGGTGCTATAGACATAGGTAGTGACTCTATAGAGGGAAATGGACCTACTACACGAGTACAAGGACAAGAGGATGAAGGGGTTGAGGAGTGCTCTAGGAACTATAGAGGTTGAGAAGGATGCAACACAAGTAGAGGTAGATCATATTTGAGGAGAGGTGAGCCATCTAGATGAGTAGCATAAGTGAGCTTATGTTAAGGGGATGACTCTGGTTAGAAGTAGCCAACAAGGTGATGGTATCCGCTTATTACAGGTAAAGTTTCAAAGGGTGGGAGAGAGGTTGGAGGTAGTCCTGTAGAGGGTGACCTTATTCCAAATAGTGTACTATTAGGTAGTTCTAGTGGAGCAACGAGTGCCACCACCTTCATCCCTATAAACATCGAGCTATATTCCATCTAGATCATGAACGATTTAATGGTCCGTGAACATACCTCCACCAGGACCAACTTTGACAAAAAAATTTGAGGAGATAGGCTCTCAAAGCTAGGGAGGGGATCGAGGTGACATGTTGATTTTTCTAGTGTGGCATGAATCCGTAGGGATGGTCGAGCATACTGAGTTTGGACTATGTTACATCAACCAGGTAGACCTATGTATATTTTTATTTCTTGAGTAAAACCATACCATATTTTGTGTTGTGTGTGATTATATGTGTCTTGTTTTATGATTTTTTTTAATTTTAATTTTAATATTTTAAATTTTATTTATGCATGATATGATCTAAAGTGCAACATGGATGGATGCAATAGAGTGAATGCAATGCAGAAAAATCATGGAAGAAAGGGAACAACAAAAGAGGAGAGGGAAGGAAGAAAAAAAAGAGATAATAAACTACTTTAGGAAAAATCACGCCCCATAAAAATGAAGTGCAATAATACCTAGAATGAAGTTGTTATCCATAAATATAGGGCATGATTTCAAAAAATAAATAAAAGAAATAAGAAATGAAGGAGGAAGAAGAAGAAGAAGGAGAAGGATAAGAGGAAATAAGAAGCAGAAAAGAAGAAACAAAGGCCAACAACAAAGAAAAGAGGAGCTTGAGGTATGATATTTAGGTTAGCATGGACCATACCAGATCAGTGTGACCAACCAAACATACATCAAGAAAAACATGGATAGGTAAAAGGATACTCACTATGGGTGTAGTACTCGCTAAGATGGTCAAAAATGATGGATAAAAACCTGCTATGGGTTTTGTGCTTGCGAAGATGGACAAATGATCAAGAGATATACCTGTTGGGATGTATTCTCACAAATGGTCTAATGGAGGCTGCCCCTTGCTCATGACCATGAATCTATCCACTATGAGGTGTGTTGTGCATGCAAATATGAGTCAAAATGAGTACTCCCCCCATAGGGGTGTGGTGTGTGCAAAATTTGAGTGGACTGAGCAAGATAGAATGTGAGTGTGTGCATGTGCTAGAAGAAAGCAAAAGAAAAAAATAAGAAAAATCCGTGTTCCTTCACCTAAAGGGAAATTGATGGTCATCAGTAAAAATTTCAAGGTCAATGAACACAAAAATAAATACAAATGGATAAAAGAGACAACAAACAAGAGGAAGAAGGAGGAAGCAACAAACCTAGGTTGGGGACTTCGCTAGGCATCAAAGTCCTATTGAGAGTGCAATGCATGTGAGCTATGACCTAATTAGGTGTCATCATGTGCCATTGTCACAAATTTAACAAAAACTATATGATCAAGCGGTCATGAGCAAGCAACAATGCAATTATGACAATTAGAGATACAAATGCAATGAAATGTTAGGCAAAACCATGCAAAATATTACAAGAAAACATGTAGTATGAGCAAGAAATAAAATGTGGTGAATGAAATTTTCTAATTTATGATTTATTATTATTATTATTACTTTTAGCAGAGTGATAGTCGATATACAAACTGATTGTACCTCCTATATTAACAAAAAAATAGGTGTACAAGGGATTGATCCATCAAAGAAAAAAATAGAATAAGGATCATCCTAATGATTAAAATCATAAGGAGTCTTCTTCATAGCTTTTCCTCTTGTAGCCTTTGCAAAAAACTCTTCACAAACCCTGACAAAAATATATTTCTTAAAAAAAGTAGGGGCAGGCCCTAATTTTACAAGATCTCTATAATATAGTGAAGCAAGATCCTTTTGGAAAACAAAAAAATTATCATTAGAATGTATGCAATTTACTATATTACAAAATAGAACATTAGAGGTATAAGGGGGTATTTCATCCTCATCAACCCACTCCAATTTTTAATGATCTATATATTCATCATAATTTTTAAGGTTATCATCATTATTAAATGGTAAAGGTTGGTTTTTGCTAGGTATATAGCCTATGCCACACCTCCTAGGCCAAATCTCAACATCCAAAGGCTCTTGAATGCCCTTATGTCATGGATCCAAAACTTTACCTATATATCCCATGCTAGATAGGATCTATTTAGGGAGTGAGTAATAATTGAATAAGTCAAAATGGGAAAAATAAAGCTTAATAGGAAATGGGTTTCTACTACAAATATTCTATTTTAATGTTGTTCCTACGAAGACAAAGGTACACATGACAATGTGCACAACTTCACCCTTCTTATGAGGTAAACCCATAGTACTTGGTGAATGTGTTAGCTTGGAAAGATCCAAAAGAGGCTCCTAAAGAAAATTATTAAGTTGATCCTATGATAAAACTTTTATTTGAGGTCCCTCATTCACTTTTAGAATTTCAAGTTGCTCAGATGTTAGAGATGAGTAACTTGGAGAGACAAATGATGAAATTAAAAGACAAATTTTGAGATAAGACTAAGCTTGCTCAACCATAAAATAATATTCAAATGGATGAGGGTTGCTTGAAAATGTGACAACTTGATCCTTAAATTTGAACTTCAAACACTGATGAAAAGTAGAAGGGACAAACTTCATCACATGGATCCAAGGATATCTAATAAGAATATTGAAAGATACTAGGCAAGACACCACATAGAACAAAGTATATAAGATATAAGGTTTGACCCTAATGGAAAGGGATACAATGCCATAAGCCTATTGGAACTCATTTTTGAAATATTTGATGATAATATCAGGTTTAGTTAAGTCTTCCTCTTTTAATCCAAAATTTTAGAAAAATTGATAAGTGCATAAATTAAGGGAAGAACCATTATAAATTAAGATTCATTTGACAAAGGTTATCCCAATAAATATTGTGATGTAAAGGTAAGAATCCTCTTGTATTTCTAAGGAATGCATATCATCATCCATAAATGTGATGTGATGTATCCCAAGAGAACCTACAATATTGGCTACAACACTAGGGGGAATGTTAGTAGGGACAAATTGTTGTCTTAGCAGTTCCAAAAAATCTTCCCTATGAATAGGAGAATTTTGTAATATTTCAAATATAGAGATCCTGGATAGGTACTAGCTAAATGTTGTTGAATTTCAAATGAGATTTTAGGTTGAGCTTTCAAAACTATAGGTGGGGTTTTTATTCCCACACTTTTCCTTTGAGCATTCTTCATAACTAGGATGGGATTCAAAGGTGGATTGGACCAAGAGCTTATTTATTGCTAAGAATTTTGAGATTATTGAGCTTGAGCTTGTTGCATTGTATTCACTACTATCATACCAACCATATTATTATAGGGAGGTGACACATTCTGATATGACACTTGATTAACTACTTGCTACCCATGCTTAGGTAGGGGATCTTGGAATATTTCCATATCTTGATTAGTTGTGGGTGATTTTTGAGTAGGAGGTTGGTTTTTGAGTGTATGAGGACCTTATATGACAAGGTGATATTCATAAATTAGGTATTGAACCACATGTTTCAACCTCTTACAATAATTTGTCTAATGTCCCTCCACTCTATGATACTCACAATATTGTCCAATTTTATACCAATTAGTTGTGGTATCAGGGTTCCTTATGAGAGATAAATCAATCGTATTAGCTTCCAAAAGTTGTTGTAGTACCACATTCATAGGTGTATTGAGCTTTGTAAAATTCCTTCATGGGATTTTGGGGGTTGGTTAAGCACCATATTTTGTGGGTTTTTAATAATACTATTAACAGGCCTATTATCCGTTATGCCATCATCAACCACATGCTTATTTTTATATTGATTATTAGTGGTCCTATCCTATTTCACTTGAATTTTTATCTTATGATAAGATCTTTTTTTAAATTTCTTGCTAAATCAATTGCTTGATCAAAATATGTGATAGTTGTAGTTTCCAATACATAAGACAATTGCTCTAGCAAGTTTCCAATATATATCTCAAGCATGTCTTGAGGAGGTAAAGTGTATCTCAAGAATCCAACTAGACTCCTCCAATGAGACAAGAATTCTAAAAAAAAAATCTCTTTACATTGCTTCAAACTGTAAACATCTTTCATTGTTACAATATTTTCAACAGAAGCACCAACTTGTACAAATAATTCAACTATTTATTTAAAATTCCTCAAATAATTATTTGGTAATTGTATATGGTAGTTGTGTAGTATTACCGATGGGGGGGTGGTTTATAAGCTATGAAAATTATCTCCAAGATCTCAAATCCCAACTTGCACAAGTCGTACAACCTGTACGGTCTTCATCGCACACTAGCTCAACTTGCCAAAATATCTTATATAATCACAAAATCGTATATTTGTATGATACAAATCATACAAAAATATGAATGGTATGATTTGGTACACATACAACTAACTGGAACACATTTTGTAAGTCAAGTCGATCAGTTTTGTAATCGATTTCCTCAAACTAGTATTATTTCCTTATTTGGTAGAATTAGGTTGCAACTTTTATTACCAAATCGGGTAATAAAATAGTTTGTACGATTTGGAACTTTTATTGTATAATTTGTATGAAACCTTGCTGCAACTAAGATTTAGATCTATCACCTTGCATCATCAATCCTTCCAAGATAGATTTTTGGAAGTTTCTAGGCATCAATTGCTCTAATTCCCCATAACATGCAAATCCTAATTCACTAGCAATGAATTATATTTACCATGGATGATTCCAAAAATTATACAACTATTGAAAAACATCAAAATACAGTTGTAACTTGTCTTATATTCCATTCCAAGCTTCACACCAATTTTGTAGGTTAAACATGATCATTCACAATGCAATTCCATCCATATAAATGCCAAGTTATGTGCTAAACATTAACTACACAACCTACAACAATCAAAACATATAGGGAAATTCACAAGGAAAATGAACTAAGAAAAATAGTTGTCATATTTATATTATCAATATTATTCCATCATTCATTACCATCTCAACAATGAACAACAATTATACTCCACAATCCATACTCCATGAATTCTATATTGATATTGCAACAATAAACAATTAATGAACATGAATGAACAACAATGAACAACCCAAAAATGGATAAGGAGGGCTATATAATGCATTCCAAAACCATTCCAAAGTGGTTTCTAAAGCATCACATCATTTACAACTACCATTTCCAATGGATTTAAAAAAAAAGTCTTTTTACAAGGTTTATTAATGTCTAATTCATTTTTTATCAAATTAACCCCAAATGCACATTCCAACTTCATTTCATTTCATTTCACATCATACATGTGCAACCTTGTATGTTTTTTTCTCTACTTGTATGATTTGACACTCATACATTTAAATAAAAATTAAGAAAAAATCAACAAAACTGTGCAAATCCATGGATCACTTTCTCTTCTTTTGGGAGGTGGATTTGCTACCTACATATGCCCTCCCCTTTAATCAGGCGATGTCCTCACCATCTCAAATTGCTTTGTCTTATCTAATGCTTGTTTATGGTAATAAAAAAGAAAAATTTGTAAGGCGGTATGCTCATACTTCAAGCGAGCTGTGTACTGACTAACTTCCAAGGCTTTCAACCCGTACTCATTAACCTTCTCTTTTGCAATAGTCAATAGTGCTCCCAACTCCTTCTCACGCTTGGATGCTCCCTTGCATAGCTTTTTTATCAACGTGGCTTCTGTTCAGGCTACTATGGCTAACTCCTCATTCTTAGTAATAACCTTCAGATGTTGATGAAGTTAGGCTTCATATGTGGCCATAGTCTCATCCTTATCCTTCAACATAGTCTTATGATCCATAATAATTTCATTATAGTGTGTGGCATCCTTTTCTATGTCTTCAATTTTGTGGTAATATTCCTATATTTGTTCCTCTATCATCTTCAACTGATTATCTTGGTTGGACAAATTTTCATTCTATGCTACCAGTTGAGCTTCCAACTACTTCATACACTCTTCTACCTGTTGGATCACAAGCTATTTTTTTACTTTCTATGAATGGCACTGATCTTCATAAGCCTGCTTCATTCTTGCTAACTCTATTTACACTTTATTTATTATTTCATTATCCATGGTTGTGTTGCATGTTAGTTAAACCATCTCCTTTCAAGTAGTTTCTACCACCTCTTGTTGTGTTTCTTTAGCCCGGTAAACTTGTTCGAGACCCAAGCTAAGCCACTCAATCCAATATGTTAGGAAATTAAATTTCCTCATGGTGAAGGCCAACTCCCAAGGTACTCTTCAAAATTTTATACCTACTATATTCAATGGACATGTCTAATAGGTCATCCTATCCAAATACACTCGTGGAGTTGTACAATAGTTGGTCTTCACTCCTTCTGGTAAATCCTTTCTACCAGGACTCATGGGCACATCTCCTCCTAGTAACAACCATGGATGTTGTGAATGAATGTGTGCTATCTACCTCGTATTATCCTCATTGCACACCCACTCTAGAATAATTTCTAATCAAGGGAAGGTTTTCTCCCTCCATTATTTCAATTTCCCAAAATCACCAATACAAAACTGCAATCTAGCATAGGCAAATATCTCACTAGTCTATCAAAATAAGTGTTCCACCTACTCATCGATATTTTCACCCACATCCTCCACCTGATCAAAATGAGGTACTTCCACTAGGAATATTGTATGAAGCTCTTAAATGTTCTCCTATTATGGGGTCTGTCCTTCTTCTTTTCCTTGTGGATGATAACTTCCTCTGACTTCTTTCATCATGTTGATTATTTTTTCCTCTAGTGGAAGACTATGTGCTACCACCTTACTCATCTCTTCTTTTGTTGGTTATTATGTCTCTTCAACATTAATAATTTATTTTTGAGACTGCTGCTCTTCCATCGGTATTTGGACTTCCTCTTGCAACTTAGGCAAGTCCTCTTGTTTCTTGGCTATCAACCCTTCATCTTGCATGTTTGGGTGCACTCCCCTTTGAGTTGCAATCATCTGGTCAGGAGTAGGCTCTTCCTATGGCACCTATACATTTTTTTTCTCCCACTGGTTGTGATCATCTCTCATCATAATTTTTATTTTCTTTATCTCCTTAGGTGCTTCCAATGGCACCTCCAACACAACTTTTACTTTTGCAACTGGTGGTACTATCATCGTTCTAGTCAAGTATCTGGATGAATCCAAAAGTTTAAAATTAGAGGTCTAGAGTAATTTTTGGGATCCCATTGTTTTTCCCATTCCTTCCAGACTTGGTCTATTTAAATTCAGCAGATCTATACCCTCCAAATCAAATTACCCTTACTCTAGTGTTGACTTCAGTTGTACTTTCTGTAAGACTTCACCCGTTTCTCCCTTTGTCATCACATCTAAATTTGTATAGGGCTAGATTACTACTCTAATTTATCCTCCTCTAGAAAATAGTTAGGCTGCTCCTATAGCTTTTGGACTTGGGCCTTTTGTTCTAAGGTTAGTTATAACTATCACCCTCTCTTTCTATTTGAATGTATGTATTCATTATATGCACTCTCAGACTCGTCCTACATCGACGGTGTTGGTTTCTTGGTATTATTCTTAGCCTTATTTTTATCAGGAGTGTCTTTTGATAAAGGTATAGTATTTACCCATTATAGGATGGTCGGATGACCAGGTGCTATTTCCCTTAGTTGGGTCCTCCCAGGAAAGTGAATTCCCATTCTTGAAACTACATCCAATAACAGTGCAATGGCATGAAAGATCATGGTGAATGTATTCCTCCTCACTATCAGTGATTGTTGCATCCATTCTTACAAGTATGCTCCCCAATCGTACTTCATGCCCTTGTAAAAACCTTTCACATATTATGCCATCCAAATTGGCATCTTTGAAGTTCACTATTATCCAAACAATTAGATCATAACAATGTTCATTGCACAAGCCAAATCATTCGTATTTAACTAATTTTGTTTAATCCCACGGGTGCTAGTAATCGAAATATTGGTGTCCACAAGTGACTTCACAGATGTGAGTGTCATGATCAACTTGTGCGTCTTAATGGGATCAAATATTTTTTTCACAATTGGTTCTCCTTTCATGGGCAATCCAAATGTCTATCAAAATACCTCTATTGTGAACTCCACCTTAACATATATGTTACCCACTCGTATGACTGTGTGGTTCTCAGTAGATTTGTATGACTAGAGAATCTAAAAGTATTCATTAAAGAATACCTTATCTTGTGGTGGGATCTATGCTAAAATATTCATTCCAACATTTTTTAGCACCTACTTCAATGGATGCTTGTTGTCAGCATTTACCCACCACATTCTAAAAGTTCTCCCATTGGCTGCCCAAAAGTGACATCCTTGATGTCTACTTGCTCCTCTTCAGCTTCACTAGGTAGATCCTTCTATTCTTTCGAATCCTTTTCTCAGTGAACTTCACTGCAAATTTTTCTTCTAGGTGCTTGAGGTGGTTCCATTTATTCCCTCTTGTATTGCAGTGGTGATATTTCTCTACCACCATGCCAGTGCCTCTGACCCCTCCATGACCTTCGTCCTATCCCTCTCCAAGGATAGTTACCATGCCTTCTAGGCAACTAGAATCATCATCCTTGGTCTTGAATAGGGTAAAATAGGGAAGACCAACTAGTTCATGATTCTCTTTTGTGTAATGGTCTTGGTGATCTATCAACCCAGATAGCACAATGCAATCAAAATGAGCTTGAGATTCTCGTTGTGAGCTCATACTTCTACCATCACTGAGTGAAACCCTCATTTGCACATATTTTTCTTGATTCGGTAATTCAGTACAATACTGCACAAAATCATTACAAAAGTTCATACGAATACCTTTAAAATGTATACAAAATATTAGGATTGTACAAGGCCTCAACGAAATCATACATGTATGCTTTCAAATCGTACAATCTCACCCAAATCGTACAACTCCAATCAGATTTGTGTAATCACACCCGATTCTGTACACTTGTAATAAATCATACAAATGGCACTTCAAATCATACAAGCATGATACATAATCATACCAATTAATTGCAAATCATATAGGTGCACCTCCCTTTCATACAACCTCACTAGGGTCTATACCACAAACATTTTCATACAAGAGTCCTAAAAAATGTATAAAATGTCATTGGGAACCTGGAATCCATACAATATGTCTCAGAATCATACCATGACTACTCCAAATCATATATACAATCTTAAAAATCATCACTTGACCAAAAACCATCATTTTTATTCTCCAAGTGCAAAATCTATGAAACTCATTTTCTAGAATCCTTCAATCTCCTTGTTTAATGAAATTTTAGGGCAAAACATGCAATTTCTCCTTACTTTGGCGTAATATTCTTCCAAAATGGATTCTTTCCATAGTATAACAGTGTTGTACGATCATCCCTTTGAAATTATTCACACATGTAGATTTAAAAAATTGTGTCCATGTTTTTTATGGCAAATTCCTACTCTAGGGTTTGTTATTTTATCTCCATGCAACTTCCCATTTCTCTATTCTTGGAAATTCAAACCCTAGATTTACTTTTTGAAAATAAGGGTTTACTAGGCACTTCCTTTCATAAAACCCTCACTCGTACAACTTTTTTTTTACCTGTAACTCGATTTATGAAAAAAACTTGTTTTCTTTGGAGTAAAACCCTAATTGCGGTAGCCTTTTCATCCCAATGGGTTGTTTTTCTAAAAAACAAAAATTGTTGTGGTGCACAATTAAAATGGGTCACAAAATCATATAGAAAATTTCCACTACTCATAGAAAATTTCTTCAGCTACACCCTTTTTGTCTTCAATCCTCTAAAATTCCAATGTTGCCTTGTACGATCTACGAGCGGGAAAGGGAATTTCGACATGGAACTTCCTTTATATATATTTTCAAACCCTAACATCTTATTTCCTGATCTTACACCACTTTAGCTCCTCCACATGTTGATGACTAACAACTTGTCACCTTGGTGCATGCGATTTTATCTTTTCCCTATTTTGTTCTTCTCTTGCCTCTTGCCTCTTATTTCTTTTTTTTCTTTTTCTTTTTCTTTTATTTTTTTCCCAGAGGGGGCTGCTGTTACCTGTTTTTTACCACCCTTTGTATTAATTGTGTCTGAAGGGAGTTTCACAATTAAGATAATTTTCTCTCTTTTTTTCTATAAAGGGTCACCATTTTCGATTTTCAACCCCTTTCGTCTTAATTGCATCCTGAACAATTTTCACAGTTAAGATATTTTTTATATCATTTTTTTCCCAAAAGGGGTTGCCATTTCCGATTTTCAACCCCTTCCATATTAATTGCATCCCAAAGGATTTTCACAATTAAGATATATATTTTTTTTCAATAACTATTTTGATGCTTTATCATTGTGGGAATCATACAGTGACATTCACTTGTACGATACCATTTGTTGACTCGTTAGTTGGGTTGACCACTTCTACATGGTGGGTGATCACGTCATTAGGTTCCAACAAACCTTTTTTCAATATTCTTCTATTTTATTGCCATGTTTACAGTTTGTAATTGTGCAATTATAGTGTGTAGGACTTCCTCTTGGCAATACTTCTTCTCGTCATTTTGTTGATTGATTGCAAGGTAGGATTGCGCTCAGTGATACAATATCATTGGAGTGAATTCTTTGCCTATCTCCTCATATCAAGTCAGCTTCTAAAGTTGGTGAACAAGTTATTTGCAGTCCTTGAATCCTTTCATTGGTAAAGCATACTCTCCCTCTACCAGTAAGGCATCTTTTATGCATAGGTATTCCCCGACTGTATCTTTTTTATATAGGCTCTCTATGAATATTCTATGGAACTTCCCTTTCCTAACCCCATCCTCTTCTAGTTTCCACTCTTCTTGGTCCATGTTGGTTTAGTGGAGGTCATCCTCGTGGTTGTCTTCCTTTTAGGTTGTGTACAATCCCTCTAAATCAGGGGATACCTTGTAGATTCCTGGTCCAATTCAAACAGGCTAATGGTATATCCCTCGGCCATCTAGGAGCAGGGGGTAAAATCCTTCCTCGTGCTCTACCTCCTCTAGGTGGAAAATATCCTCTACCCCTCCCCATATTTAGTGGATGTACTCCTCCTCCATGGCCTTGTTGTTGTCTTGGGGGTTCTTGCTAGTTTCTTATTGGGGTTATATACACCAATTCTATATTGGCCAAGTGACCTTCATTTCTGTTGGATATTTTGAGTCCCTAAGTCAAAAGTTGTCATTAATGTCACCAAATAAAGTCATCATTAATTTCAAGGAATTCAGAAAGAAATAAAGTCATCGAAGGTGTCACTAATATCTAGGAAGAAGATTCAATAATGTAGAAGTTAAAGGCAAAAGGGCTCCATAATATTTTAATATTATATAAGAGCATAAGTTAAAAAGGGTTTTCATAAATACCCAAGGAGGCCTATTACAAAGTTCAAAGGAGGTCTAATATTTATTTTATAAAATATTTAAATTCAAAAGGAATTTAAATTTTATAAATAAATATCATCAATACAAAGTTGGAGAATAAGAGAAGGCCTTAAAAGCCAAAGGTTATAATTATAATTTATAAAATTTAAATTCCTTGGAATTTAAATAATTTATAAATTACAAAGGTTAAATGTGCCGACGTCATCAAAAAATTTGGAGCGCCGACGTTTGAAGACAATGGTAGCTTTGTGTATAAAAGTGAGGCCAAAAGACCTTGCAAATTATCCCTCATCGAATTTAATTAATGCGACAAAGTAAATTGCATGTGCGATTCAAAGTTTCATGTGAGGAAGAGGACGAATGAATTTTCATCTTATGCGCAAGGGTTATAGCGGAGTAAGGTTGGTGCCCAAGGAAATTTGGACATGGTGGTCCATTGGCAGTGCACATTTTTGCTAAGGTGTTTGTGGGAGACGAACCTACGTTTGAGTCCTGAGGAGTGTGTGCACAAAGGGAAAGGTTTGAGTTTTCGTGTTTGTCATTTAAGGCACCAGGAGGAGCATAGTGTGCAAAGATATTTTTAGCTCTCAATGTACGTTGAGTGCATGTGGTTGAGGAGCCCATGGCTAGGGCGTTTGCAAAGGCAAAGGTCAAGGGTTCGAAACCCATTGAGAGGCAAAGGTAATTTTTAAAATAATTTTTATTGCCTAAAGTTTTAATTAAAGCCTTTATTAGGAGTTATAAGGGGTTTTTAAAAGGTTTTTAGTTAGGCAATAAAATTAGTGGTTAGGAGAAATAAGGAGTGAATAGCAAATTTTTATGTGTTGAATTGTGATTTATAAAAGAGGATATATTCTTTTTAAGTTGGAGTAATAAGGTAATAAGAGGTTTTGAATTTTAGTGAGTGTTGATTTTATTTGTAAAAGGATTTTTGCCAAAGAGATTATTATGAGGGTATTGGATATTATTTTAAAATTGGAGTGATAAGGTGTATTTTATTTGATATCATTTTGTATTGTGTTGTGTTGAGGAAATTATTATCTTCTAACCCTTATTGAGATTGGCAATGAAGTAATTATGAGTGTGACAGATTTGTGAGATCTACACCTTGTCAAGAAAAAAAAGGTATGGAAAAATTCTTCCTTAGTTGAGTTGAATGATTGGTTTTTTGAAAATAAGTTTGGAGTGAAAAGGACTTGATTAGGGTTTCCTTTTCAAGAGTGTTGAGTTCATGCTTCAAGGTTTTATGGAATAAAGAGTTGTTGTTAAAACCTTATTTTATAAGCATTGTTGTTGAAGCCATTGGTTGTGTGAAGAACTTGAGTTAGTATTGTGCAAAAGAACATGAGTATCATTGTTATGTGAAGATTTATGTATAAGCATTGTTGTTGAAGCCATTGGTTGTGTGAAGAACTTGAGTTAGTATTGTGAAAAATAATATGAGTATCATTGTTATGTGAAGATTGATGTATAAGCATTGTTTTTGAATACATTGGTTGTGCAAAGAATCTGAACTAGGGTTTGAAAATAACATGAGTATCATTGTTATGTGAGATTTGTGGTTGAGCATTGTTGAAAATATTTTGAGTTGGTGTTTACATGCTTGGACTAGGGTTTGTGAGCAAGGGTTGTTTCTTGAGTAATTGGTTGAGTAGAGTTGATTGATCCTAGTCAAGTGGGTGTGTGAAGTGATTGTTCAAGTTCCATAAAACAAATTATTCTATATTATGAATTGAGTTAAGAAAGTGATTGAGTATATTTGAGCAAGTTCTGAATGAGCTTGTTGAGCAGATTTGAATAAGTTTTGTGTGGACTTATTGAGCATATTGGACAAGTTCTGAGTGAGCTTGTTGAGCAGAGTTGAGCAAATTTTGTGTGTACTTGTTGAAGCATATTTGAGCAAGTTCTGTATGGACTTATTGAGCAGAGTTGAGCAAGTTCTGTGTGGACTTGTTGAGTAGAGTTGAGCAAGTTATATGTGGACTTGTTGAAGCATATTTAAGGAAGTTCTGTGTGGATTTTTTGAGCAGATTTGAGCAAGTTTTATGTGGACTTGTTGAGCAGATTTGAGCAAGTTCTGTGTGAACTTGTTGAGTATATTTGAGCAAGTTTTGTGTGGACCTATTGAGCATATTTGAGCAAGTTCTATGTGGACTTGTTGAGCATATTTGAACAAGTTTTGTGTGGACTTGTTGAGCAGATTTGACCAAGTTCTCTGTGTACTTGCTGAGCAGATTTGTGCTAGACTGAACGACTATGTTTAGTGCAGATTTGAGATAGAGCTTTGGAGGTGACAGAGTAGAGAGGACAAAGGTATCCAGTGGATAGAGATCCATCAACCAGGGTAGTGATGACATGTCTTCTAAGTGGGGATAAGATTCTCCAGTAGAGAGAGATCCACAAGCCAATGTAGTGGAGGCAGTAGTCTTCTAGAGGATTACCAGCTAGAGAAGAGGATAAGGAGTTCTCCTGTGTATAGAGATCCACAAAATTTATTTAGGGGATTGGTGTATCTTTTGGATAGAGGTCCATAAACATTGTAATTGGGAATGATTCCTAAGAGATTTATTGAGAAAATTTTAGTGAAATATTTTCTTCGTGGAGTAGCCCACATTGGGTGAACCACGTAAATTATGGTGTCTCTATTGTGTGTGGTGATTTGTGCATTACTTTTATTACTACTATTGATATTTCTATCTACACATTTCTTAATATTGATTTGGAAAGAAAAGTAAAAAGTGGTCTTATACTGTTCCCACCCCTCTCAGTATAAGCTTGTGTTCTCCAATTTCCTTGTGTTATAGGTGACAACTATTGTAGTGCTCTCACTCTATGATCCACATGTAATAGTCAGCGTGTCCATCACCTTTTCTCCCAACGTCATTGTGGAGACACATTTTCCAGAGTCTCCCTATATGGTTCCAAGAAATCAGACTCAAAACTAGAATCATTATGATCATCATCTCTTTGTTCTGACCAATTTACTGGCAAGGACATTAATATTTGGAGTCTTCATACTTCTCTCCTTTGTTGCCTCAACTATCGATAGGCGATTGCGTAGGTCTCAGGATCAGGCCGCACATGAGGTATCGGTAGTTCTAAGAAGTCATCATCACCACTATCAGAACTTTCTTCTCTTACTAGCCAAGGCAACCCCCCATCACTAGATTCACTTGAATCCTCATGGATATTGCCTTGTGGTCTAGGTGGTGGAATGTCTTCTTCAATGTCTCACCAAGCTATATCCTCATCTTCTTCTGCTATTGATGGGTCATTGGACATCCCATGAGGTGCTCTCTATGAGTTTTCTCCTTTACTCGTACTTGCACCATCATGTCATGAACTACTCACTTGTGGTGTCATCTCATGTTCTTTCCCCTTGCCTTCTACTTCCTGTGACCTCACTACTCTTTGCTCCTCCATCATTTGCATCGTATCATCCAAGTCTTGGATAGTTCATTCTCGGAGTCTTGCAGTGTGACCTTGCAATGTTTCATACTCCTCTTGCAACTATTGGATCTGGTGTCGCATCCTCTGTTGCAATCATCCTATCTAAGCCAATGGAGAGAATTCGATGAGTTCTTCTTCCATGGTGTCACCTCCTATCTCTTCTAGAGCTTCCATATCAAAGTTATCCATCCTATCCGCATATCGGACCATTAGTCTCATTCTTCTTTGATCTTCTAATGGTTGGGGTAATTCTCTATACTCCAACTATGGATACACCATCCCTTGATTCTCTGGATTCCTTCTTTCCCTTGGAGAAATCCCTCTTTCATCATCTTCCTCAAGCCTTCCAGTCCCATCTACAAACCTTACATGGACTCGTGTCCTCCTTCTCTCACCGGGTCGAGGTACCAATTCTTCTTGTTCAATAATTGGTCCTATCTCCTCCCCTTCTGTGAATAGGCATGTGAGTCCCATGTCAAGGTCCTCCCATGGTGGGCCTTGAATTCTACTTTTCTGGTCATTGGACTGGGCTTGTTGTCTTCGTTCAACTTCTTCTATGGTGATAAATAGACATTGTACTTTGTATGGTTTTAACTTCGAACCATTTATAGTATCTGGCACTTCCATCCCATTCAAGTTCTACAATTTAACTGCTCCATTGTCCCTTACTTCTACAACTCAGAAGGGACCAAGCCACAAGGTTTTTAACTTACCTAGCTTGATTTCTCATTTTCCATTAAACTTTAGAACTAAGTCACCCTGCTTGAGTTCTAATTTTTGAATATGTTTGTCATGCCACAACTTTCTTCTCTTCTGGGCCACTTCGATCACCCATTGTGCCATGACTCTTCTCTCATCCAGCTTAATCAGTGTCGTTAGTCATTCTTCCATACTCTCTTGGTCCCCTAAGTGATGCTCCACCACTATCCGTAGGCTTGGTACCAAGAATTCGACTGGCACTACTGCCTCCTGACCATACATTAGCTGAAATGGTGTATGGTCTATCATTGGCTTAAAGGTAGTTTGATATACCCAAAGAATAGATGGTAACCTTTCCTCCCAATCTGCTCCCTCTATTCCATAGGTTTTGTATAATGTTGACACTAATACCTTGTTAGTCACTTTCACCTACCCATTAGCTCTTGGGTAATATGGACTAGACAAGGAGTGCCAAATTCAAAATTTATTATCAGTATTTTGATGATCTCATTCACAAAGTGACCTCCATGATCACTCATTATTTGTAGTGGGATGCTGAATCTTGTAATTACTTGCTCATACAAGAATCATGTTGTACTTTTTGTCGAGTTATCTGGTAGTGCCCATGCCTCAACCCATTTTTTTAGGTATTCAGTGGCTACCATGATATACCGACACTTCCTCCTATGAGTTGTTCTCAGTGGTCCAACAAATTCCAACCCCCACCTCTCAAATAGTTCTTGGGGTTGTGATGGGTGTAATGGCATAAAGTCTCTTTGCACTAGCTTTCCTACTCTCTAGCAAGTATCACATGCTTTCATGTATTCCTTTGCATCATTATATATTATGGGCCACCATAGTCCTGCTAAGAGTACTTTCTAAGTAGTGGCATTAGGCCCCATGTGTCCTCCTACTAATCCTTCATGAGCTTCTTTCAGTGTGACTTTAATTTCTTCATCCATTACACATCTTCTCAAGATACCATCAATTCCTAATTTGTATAACAATCCTACTATCAATTGGAATGGTGTTGACTTTATGATCACCTTATTTTTCTCTGTTGCCATCAACTCTTGTGGCAACTCCCCTATGGATAGGTATTGTCCAATCAACTTGTACCATGATGGCACAATGTTAATCATGAATAACTAGGCATCAAGGAATTCATCTAGAATTCTCACTCCTATAGGTTCTCTTGATCGTATTCGAGATAATTGGTCTGCAATTACATGCTTCTTGCTAGGTCACACCACTACTCAAAATATGAACTCCTGTAAGGTGATGAGCCACCTACTGACTCATCCTTGTATAATTGGCTTATTTATCAAGTACAACAAAGCTTGATGGTCCATATAGAAGGCAAAAGGGTTTACCAATAGGTAATACCTAAAATTTTGTACTACATATACCATCCCTAGAGCTTCTCACTCTATTGTACTATAATTTCTCTCTACCCTTGACAATAGGTAGCTTGCAAAAAATATAGGTTGATCCAACCTAAACTATCCTTCCTGTGCCAATGCACATCCGACTACAAAGTTTGAGGTATCAATATGGACATGGAATTCTTTATCCCAATTTGGGAACACCAAAATGGGACTACTGACTAGCTTAGCCTTTAACTCCTCAAAGGCTCCTTGGTGCTCCTCCATCCATCTGAAGGGAATATTCTTCTTGGTTAAAGAATCTAGTGGGTAGGACACGTGCACATAATTCTTGATAAACCTTTGATAGTATCCTGTAGATCCTAGGAAGGTTTTTAAAGAGCTCACATCATATGGCTCCTCCATGTGTAGTATGACATAGATTTTGTTAGGATCGGTCTTCAACCCTTCGTTGCACACTATATGTCCCAATAGTTTCTCATATGGTACCATCAAAAAATACTTTGCTGGATTTAGGGAGATTTGTGCATTCCTACACCTACTCATGCACTCATTGAGACTAGGTAAATGATCTTTGATCTTTCCATAGATGGACCAATCATCTAGGAATACCTTGAAATTTCTTGTGGCTAGTTGATCAAAGATGTACAGAATAATACACTAAAATGTAGTAGGGGCATTACATAGCCCAAATGGCATTCGATTATATGCATAGATGCCATTCTCTATGATGAATGTGGTCTTTAATTTATCCTCCTCGATGATGCTTATTTGGTTATACCTAGAAAACCCATCCAAGAATGAATAGATTTCATGTCCTATGACCTCTTCCAGAATTGAGTCTGTGAAGGGAATAGGGAAGGGATATTTAATTGTGACTACGTTTAGACTCTTAAAGTCTATGCATATTCAGATTTTATCCACTTCCTTCTTTAGGGTGACCATAATAGGTGAAACCCATTCACTAGTAATGACTCTAAAAATGATGCCTACCTCTAACATCTTTTCAATTTTTATGTTTACCAATGTTGCATACTTAGGATTCATCCTATATGGTCTTCTTCTAATTGGTTGTGCCTTAAGAATTAGTATAATCTTGTGGACACATAGCTCAGGTGGTACCCCCTTCAGGTCCTTATACATCCATGCAAAGACATCCTTGTACTCCAAGAATATCTTAAAGGTTGCTGCTTTCAGTACTGGGTCCCAATCATCACCATAGTGGATCATCCTAGGCTCTCCTTCTGTTCCCAGGTTTACATCCACCATCCGAGGTCCTTCATACTTAATATTTGTAGGCTCCATCACTACCTTTTCCACATTCATAGGATGCATTGGTCTCGCATCAATTTTAGCATCTCCTACTGTGTATTCTGCAAAGCTCTTAGGAAATGACCATTTCTCCTCTTCCTCTTTCTGAGGTTTCGAGCTGACCTTCATCTCATCTTGTTTTTCCGTGGTCTCCTCTATGTTAATACAGAGGTAGGTGGGCTGAAAAACCTCGTACTCCTCCATTTTCCAATGGAGTAGTCCACTATCAGATCGAGCTTCATCTTCGCTATAGTCTTCTAGGTACAACATCCCTTCTTCATTAGGTTCATAACCTTCATCACCAGAAGAACTGCCCGACTCATCAGTCATGGCCATATCCTCACTAATCCTCTGGTTATTCAAATTGATCATATATTTATGTTGTCCTTTCTTAAAAGTGATCTGATATTTTCCCTAGTTGTGATTAACTTTGGCTATTCTTAGCCATCCTCTCCCCAACAAAGCATCGTATGTTGGCTTTTGCATTGTAATCACAATGAAATCCAAGACAAACTCTTGGTCAACTATTTTGACTTGTGTGGTTAAGACACCCTTTGTCTCTATTCCATACTGGTCAGCACCATATAATCGGAATCTAGGTGCCCATAAGGATGGAGCACCAAGTTCTTGCCAAGTCTTCTCAGGTAGCACATTAATGCTAGATCCTCCATCTACTATGACTTGCATCAATCTGTGCCCTAAGATTTCCATATGGACCAATGCGGGTTTCTTCCCAACATCAATCATCAATATGGTGGGGTCCATAAAATAATTCTTTTGTTCCTCTTCTTTGATTGGTTGGCTTTCTACCTCCATCACCTTATGAGGTTTCAAATCTTCCACCATCGCTTTATGCAATGATGGGATGGCTTCTAGTAAGCTTGCCATCTTAATTTCAATAGTCATATTTAAAACTTGTGCTACCAAATTTTGCACAACCACTGTGTCTTCTAATGGTTTCTTTAACTCTTTTTCTTTCACTATTCTCAATTCTCTTGCCTTCTTTGCTTCTTCATCAAGTACCTTCTTTGCCACTTGCCATCACTTCTTTTCTTTGGTAGGTTCTGGGTACTTGTCTTTCCTAGCCTGATTCCTTGTTATGGCTAGCACTTCTTTGGTCTCCTCACTAACTGGAGGTACCTCTATGTCCAAAAAATTCATGTTCTATGGGTTACTAGAACTCACCTACTTTGGACAATTCACTTCCTTGTGGTTCCCTAGACCACACCATCTACACATGTGTGTAGTGTTTGTTTGTTGTATCTCCTATTTTTGGGGTAAAGGATAGTTCTTCGTAAAGTGCCCCCATTCTTAGAAATTATGACATTGTATGATTGGTCTCCCCTCTGAATCATACTACAAGTGGCTCTATCCTCCTTATCGGTTGCCTTGATACTGTCTTCCCCCTCTACGGTTATTCCTATAACCACCACTGGTGGCTTGCTGGCCACTCACTTGAGGTTTTAGTTTCTCCTCCTGATCTTGGATAGAGAGAACCTATGGATGCACCTTTGCATTAAATGGACATTGTATCACTTCATGTCCAAGCACATTGTAAATATGGCAATAATCATTGCGAGGACAAGTCACATTCGTGTGACCTTCAGTCTTGCAATCTGTACACCAAATGTCCTTTCGATCTTGCTTGACTTTCCCTTTCACCTCTTTAATTAATTTTTCAAATTCCTTTTAAAATGATTGTACTATCTATTGGATTGTATCATCTTCCTCACTCTCTGAATCATCACGTCTTACATGTGTTATCATCCCTACGATTGTTTGTTTGGCCTCACTCTCAAAATTATTTGCATCTTTTAAGGCTTCTTCATATGTAGTTGATGGTACTACCTTCATCTTCTTCTTGTATCTAGGTAGCAACCCATCTACAAACCATCATTTTACTAGCACATCTGCTAGAGGTATTTGCATCTTATCCACCAACTGCTTTAGTCGATGGTTGTATGACTTCACATCCTCATCAACTTTCTACTTAGTAGCACAAATTTTAGTGATGATATCTCCATCATCCTTCAAGGGGTGAAACTCCTCAATGAATTCATCTTTCATTGTATTCCATGCTTGGAAGTTTGGTGTGTTTTACCTTTTTAGGTACCAATCTATGGCCAGTCCTCATAATGTTGTAGGAAACAGTTGTAACCATTCATCTGGTTGGTCTACACCATTTGCTCTCTATATGGTTATACATGTCTCGATGTGTCTTGTCGGGTCTTCCTTGCCTTCACCCATAAAGGGTGGGCATATTTGTTTCCCTACATGATTGCCTACATGGGCCATTGGTGGTGTTTCTTCTTCTTCACTTGATGAAGTATCACCTAGAATCCTTGATTGATTCCACCTTATAGGTGACTCACTTTGTTGGTCCTCATCAGAATCATCTACTCAAGGAATCTTATATTCATCAAATAGTCATCTATCGATCTCTTATGCATCTTCACTCTATGACCTCCTTCATTGGTGTGTAGGTCATGGCCTTGGTCCTTCCTCTTGAGACCTCGTGTGTTGTTGCTCTGGTGCCTGACTCCCATCCACCACACTCCTTTGCAACCAATCTACCACTTTCTCAGGTGTTACCATCCACTCCCTTCACTCTCACATAGTTCCCTCATTAATACCTTCTCTTACATCAATGCTCATCTTGAATCTGGGTGCTTCTTGTTCCTCATCTTCCATATCAATCAATAGTGTATCCAACCTCTCAATCTCTGCTTCGTCAGATGTCCATACTTGCTCTATCACTGGTTCATATGTATTATGTTCAATATTGTTCATGTTCCTCCTTTGAGAAATCCTCATGCTCCTTCTAACTAGGATTTCCTCTCCTTGATCCCATATCCTACACCTTTTTAGACTGGTGTCTATCATTCACCTCCAATTTATGTACTCAAGTTTATCACTTGTACGATCTTCTTGACTGCAACACTTTTTGACCCATTTTAACAAAAATGCCAAAGTTTGATAAGGCAATGATGCCAAATGTATATGCTAGTAGTGTAGTATTCCTAATGGGGAGGTAGTTTAGAAGCTATGGAAATGATCCCCAAGATCTCAAACCCCAACTTGCACAAGTCGTACAACCTGTACGGTCTTCATCGTACACTAGTTCAACTTGCCAAAATAGCTTGTATGATCACCAAATCATATAGTTGTATGATCCAAATCATACAACACTATACTTGGTATGATTTGGTACACAACCAACTAACTGGAACAAGTTTTGTAAGTCAAATCGATCAGTTTTGTAATCGATTTCCTCAAACTAGCATTATTTCCTTATTTGGTAGAATTGGGTTGCAACTTTTATTACCAAATCGGGTAATCAAATAGTTTGTACGATTTGGCACTATGCTTGTATGGTTTGTACGAACCCTTGCTGCAACTAATATTTAGATCTATCACCTTGCATCATCAATCCTTCCAAGATATATTTTGGGAAGTTTCTATGCCTCAATTGCTCCAATTCTCCATAACATGCAAACCCTAATTCACTAGCAATGAATTATATTTACCATGGATGATTCCAAAAATCGTACAACTATTGGAAAACATCAAAATATGGCTGTAACTCATCTTATAATCCATTCCATGCTTCACACCAAGTCTGTAGGTTAACCAAGATCATTCACAATGCAATTCCATCCATATACATGCCAAGTTATGTGCTAAACATTAACTACACAACCTGCAACAACCAAAACATATGGGGAAATTCACAAGGACAAGGAACTGAGGAAAATGGCTATCATATTCATATTATCAGTATTATTCCATCATTCATTACCATCTCAACAATGAACAACAATTCTACTCCACAATCCATACTCCATGAATTCTATATTGATATTGCAACAGTAAACAATTAATGAACATGAATGAACAACAAAAAAATGAATAAGGGGGCTATATAATGCATGCCCAGACCATTCCAAAGTGGTTTCTGAAGCATCACATCATTTACAACTGCCATTCCCAACGGATTTCCAAAACAAATCTTTTTACAAGGTTTATTAAGGTCTAATTCGATTTTTATCAAATTAACCCCAAATGCACATTCCAACTTCATTTCATTTCATTTCACATCGTACATGTGCAACCTTGTACGTTTTTCTCTCTGCTTGTACGATTTGACACTCGTACACTTTAATCAAAATTGAGCAAAATTCAACAAAACTATGCAAATCCATGGATCACTTTCTCTTCTTATGGGAGGTGGATTTGCTGCCTACAGTAATTGATAATACCACTCTAATGCCATACCACCAAGGCTTTTAGGAAACATCTTTAGTAACAACATGTCATCATATATAATATCATGGCAAGTTGTTCTAAACATTATAAAATGCCCAATTGGATATTTTTTTTCCTTATATAGGCAAAACGGGTATGTGAAAATACTTAGGATAAGGTTTAGCAACAACTATAGGATCTAAGGGTTGATTGCACATTTCTATATAGTTGTAGGTGAAACCAAGGGGTTGAATCATGTCTACTCTTGAAACCGGTTGTTTCACCATATTAGTTAAACTTTGCACCTTAATATTGTTTTTGTGCAATACCCCTAGACTCCCGAAGGAATAGGTAAGTTATTGAATAGGTACTTGGCCTATATTGAAGCATTGATACTGTTGTGATATATGGTATCTTTTTGGAGAGGATAACTAAAAGTTGGTGGAACAGAAGAAAATTTTTTGAGATTAGTAGATCAAGGAGGAAATTGAAGATAATATTGAGTGACACTACTAGTTGGAGAGACTTGTAGATTCCTTCCAATGTTGGTGGTTATGGTAGTGGTACAAGCTAGTTGATGGATAATATTACCATGATTCAAGGATTCAAAAAAGGGTTAATATAAATGCATCTAGGAGATACTATTGGATGATTCTCACCTTTTTCAAGTTGAGCTTCCTACCTCATAGCTACAAGCAAGTCCTCCTTATAGCATTTCATAAAACCTTGCATATGATCAAATTATTTAAAGAAGTAGCACCCATTGGGCCCTTCAAGGGGATCATAGTTTATTTTAGTTTCCTCATTTTCTTACTCTTCTGCATCAAGGTTAGGATTCTCTCTATCAATATGATCATATTATCGGGGAACATGATTAGAATCTAGCTGCTCTCATTGAATTCTAAGGAATGGAGCCATTAGAAGAAACAAAAGAATAAAAGAGAAGACTAATGAAAGACACAAGAAGATTTTAAAGATATTTATTAATGTTCTAATTCTAAGCAAACAAATTAGTGGTCTTATAAAAATATTTTTCAAAATAAAATCACACAATGAAGAAGCTTCCTAATTTTTCCACTAAGATGTGCATTCACATCAGGCTCACCAAAGATGTAGATGGGGAACACTGCCCTACCATGTACGATTCTAAAAGTTGGATCAATAGGGAAGCCTTGAGGTGACCGTGAGGGTATGTTATAACTCTACTCTCAAGTGGGAAATCAGGGGAAGGGTTCATTAGAAATAGTTTTAGGACTCAATCCAAGTTTTGGGTGGAATGCATTTTGATGTGTCAATTAAGCATACACCTATGTTTGGCCTTTCTAAAACTACACTATAAAAGGGGAGAGAACAATGCAAGATGCAAGATGCAAGAAGATAAGACCTAGCCCTATAATGATTCTATTGAGAAGCAACATACCCCCATTGAAAATAAAATTTTGATTCCTTTGAAAATAATTAATTTTTATTTCCAAGGGGACCCTCATGAAGTTTTTGGGTTTTTAATTCCAAGTTTTGCTCATATCATTTTTGGAAAATTGCCTGCATCAAAGTGCCAAAATTCCTTGCATAAGGGCATTGATTTGAATTGAATTTTTTTGAATATTTATGCTTCAATGGTATTATTTCTGGTTAAATATTTTAGAAATTTAATTTTCAATAGTTTCCTAAGGTCTAAAATATTTAAAATCAATTTCTAAGGTGCTTTAAAAATCTTCATCTTGCCCTAATGTTTACTTCAATTTTGCAATCACCGTATCTTTTGACACAGGAATAAATTTGAGGTAATTCAAATTTTAGATGAAATATATCAAGCTCACCTTTCTAATAATACCAAATTTTTAGGGTTTCAAGCATGATTTACCTTCCAGAAATAGCAATTTCTATTTGCAGCCAATGGACTTATTAATACTATAACTATTGATACGGGATGATTTTTCAAGTTTTCTTAGAATATTTGAATACCCATTTGGCTCATTTGGACACTAGAAAAGTTTCATTCAATTATGAGCACTTTTATTTTTCACCGTATTTTTCACACCACCAGAAATGGGCATCTTCCAGGCAATTTAAATTTTTTTCCCAAAATCATAAAATCATTTCTAGGCATAGAGGATCCTTCAAAAATATTTAAAAATTGCAAATGTAGAAGGGCAGAGTCATTAGAGTCCATGTGCACGTTCCAAAAAAATACTAAGTGTTGCCTAAGTGTGCTTGGGTGGAGGTTTTAGACATTGGCCCACATCCCAATGAAAGTAAAGTGTTGCCCAACCTTTGGGTGGATATTTTAGATATTTGATGAAAAATTAAGCACCTAAAGTGTCGCCCATGCTTTGGGCGGATACTTTGGACATTGCTTTGGACGGAGAACAACCTAAAGTATCGCCCACTTTAAAGAAAGAAAAGCTTGGGTGGAGGTTTTAGACATTGGTGTTAAAAACGAGGTCCTAAAGTTTCACCCAAATTACAAAGGAGGAAAGCTAAGGTAGAGTTTTTAGATGTCAATAGAAAAGGTGAAGCCCTAAAGTGCCACCCATGCATATTATTGGAAATATTGAAGTTTGCTAAAGTATAAAATGGATGCCCAAAAAAAGAATGAGAAATTGCTTAAGTTTGGAGGGTGGATAAATAGAGTCATTGAGAAAAGTGAAGCATTCCAAAGTGCCACCCACTCTCAACCAAGGTTATGCATAAGGATTTGGACTCAAAATGTACTTGTAAAAAATGGTGAATCCTAATAAAAATCAAGGTGAATCCTAAGCAAATCAAATCAATCATCTTCACACCAAAATTTGGGGCATTTGAAGCCCTAAAAATTAAGGTCATATTTGGGACAAATTTTGACCTATTAAATCACCTTATAAATTCATAAAAACACCACCATTAGATCAGGCTTGAAAATAGCTTTCCAATGAGTACAAATATGCCTATGTTTGGATATATATTGTGGCAAATTGACCCTAAGAAACAATTGATCCCAAAAATTTTAGGTGAATGGACTAACGTCGAGGGTCCTCATATTCACCAATTTCTAATTTTGGAAATCCTAATATTCACCCAATTTGCAAATATTCACCATTGTGCATAACCCTACTCTCAACCAACAAGTAAAACCTAAGTTTGGGTGGATAAATGGACTCCATTGAAGAAGTAAACATCCCAAAGTGCCGCCCAACCACTTTGGCAGAGGTTTTAGACATTGGTGAGGGCAAAAAGCACCCTAAAGTGCTGCCCATGCACTTGATCATGAAAATAAAACAATTGAAGTTATGTGAGGAAGAAAATCTCTACCCAAGAAGTACAACCATGCAAATTAAAGAAGAAAAGCTCCACCCATGGAAATAAAGCTTGGAAATTGCCTGACAATGAAGACGTTGAAATCTGACATTGATTTTTCCTAGGGAAGCATGATCTCAAACATGGAAAATATATTACGGGAAGCTTTGGAAACATAATTAAAATTTTAAAATTAATTGTTTTTCTAATTATCTAACTTTTTCCCCTTTTTAAATTTTTGCAAGAATTTGTCGATGGCTGCATTTAATGGCTGAAGTGATGGTGGACAGAGAATTTTAGTACGAATCAAGTAAAGGGGATTGTGCAAGGATAAAATACATGGGAAGTCAATGATACACCCAGGTTTTACAAATGGATAATTAATGAGGTGCGCATGCAAGTGGCTGGAAAGTGAAAATGTTTACGTGTAGTTATCTTTTGATGAAGATAAGATCAGATTTTATCTTCTCCATTTATGGCAGGATTTTTAGGCAGATTTTTATAGTAGTTGGGATTGACTCCAACTCCATTATTATATGCTTTTATATTGTGTGAAGCCCTATAGTGGGATTTTTAAATTATTTTTTTTGGATTGGGAGCTAGATATTTTCTAAAAAGACTAGGGCATGTCCCGAGTCTATAAATACTCCCATTGAATGTAAAAAGAGGGATGCAAGAATTTATAACATAAGTTTTTATTAAAACTATTTTTTTAACTCCTCTGTTATGGACGTGGGATTTTTGTGGTGTTGATTACTCTGAAGTGGCATGGCCAGGTGCTTAATCTACTTCTCGAGTGTTGACGGTGCACTCTTCTTTATTCCTATTTTCACTGAAATGTATGCGATAATAATTGTTGAGTTTGATTGATTTTGGCATGTTGTTGATGTTATATGGAGAGCTTCATTAAGGTTTACTAATTCTAAAATTTAGTTCTTTTCCTACTAGCTTTGGTTTTGCTATGTGAGCTATGCTACTAGCAAAATCATCCCAACAAGATTGAATCTTTAGAATGATTAAACTATCCTAAGAGAGTGTTTAAATCCATAGTTTAAGGATTTGGAATTGATAGCTCTAGTTTGTGTGCATGAGCATTTGCTATCCATATATATATATATATATATATATATATATATATATATATATATATATATATATATATATATATATATATATATATATATATATATATATATATATATATATATATATATATCTTGTTAGTTACAAGGAAAATTATAATTTAAATAGATTGGTTTGTTCTATAAACTTGTTTCACCCCTTGCTAGATAATAAATTGATCTTAGAAAGCTAGACAATTTATTATTCTATTGGTTATGATTGGAAAACATAATAGTATGCCAAGTTGAAAGAATAATTAACAATTAAAGTTGCAAGATTTTACCCTTATTTTTTTCCCTACCTTACCCTCTCTGTTTTTATTTCAAAGGTGATCCATTTTTATTTTCTTTAAAATTATTTATTTCTTTAACTCGCTAAAATTTGAAGAGCTAGATCCATTCACAAATGCAAACCTGATAAATGAACAACACAAACCACCACCAAACACCAACGAACAAAGGTTGAACCCATTGTAAGGTAAAACACAGTCTACTAAAACTATTCTAGAAGTGGAAAAGAGTGAAAGCATTCGACCCGACTCTATAACTCACACCTTAGATATCCAACAAGATCCTAAAGTGAGAGGGAATTTATTGCCATTAAATGTTACTTGTATTTTCTATTTACTCTTCATAGGGTGTGCATGAAAGATGAGACAACATATTCTTTTCTTGAGTTATCATGAATCCTAGGATTATAAAACAAATCCTTTGAGCAAGGGTCTAAGAGAAATGCACAAACAAGGTTAAAACCCTATATGCACACTATATGTTTTTATTCTTTCAAATACCCAAAATTTAATCAAATCCTTTTCCTCACTTGTGATCCTTATTTTGAATAGAAATGAATAAAATCAACCAAAAAACAACCCAAGGATCTATTAGGGCACTTATTTGATTTAGTGGTTGTTCCAAGCTTTAACTTACATCCAACAATGTACTACAACTTCAATATTTATAAAATAACTTCATAAAGCTCTCAAAAAATATGATCAACATTAGGGGGCTTGCGTAGGCTACTGTATGACTATACTTGGAGGCACACCAATCAATCCTTCTAGGTCCTTTTAGTTGACATTTAGAATGCAAAAGTGAAATTTGACCTTTTTGGAAGATAGACAAGTAGAATACCATGCAACAAAATAAAATGATAAACAAAATATAGTTTGCATAAATATGCTCTAAATGTATCATGAAATTTAGATCTAGGGTTTGGGGGTGAACTTCTACCCCCAAGCTTAGTTTCGATGAAATCATGCCCTGTACAGGGAAACCACGATTTCTCTTCTAATGAAATCATGCCTAGTAATTATGGGGTGTGATTTCATAATATAAGAGAAATACAACAAAACAATGCAAATAAACTATCAATAAATATGAATTTAGCAATATGTGAAATGCAGAAAGAATGAAAAAAACCTAGTGGTAGTGAAAAATAATCAAGAGGATGAAGACATCCAAGATAGTAGACTCCTCCTTAGGGCTTCAACACTCATCCACCAAGGGCAGCAACACACAATCTCCACAAAATTCAAAATCTTTAAAATAATCTTGTTAGTACTTACATCAACACTTTTAGGAAGCTTGTGAGATTGCTTCACTTGGAATTCGTGATTAGAAATCTAGGAATCAAGAGAGCTAGTTCACCGAGCGAGGAAAAGAAAGCTTCAAACCCTCTATTTATAAGATATTTGAAACAAGAATGAGTAGGAAAACCAAGGAAAAAACACCGCCAAGGAAGGATAAGCAAGAAGATAGGGTTTTCTAAGAGAAAACTCTATCTAGGTAAAATTGGAGCAAGGAAAAAGGGGAAAATGAAGGGGAGAGAGGCCCAAAATTTCTTTAGGCAAGTTGGAGGATCTCTTTAAGGATCTATGGAAAATGACTTACTCAAGTTGGTCAATTTTCCATGTCTATGTGAATGTTTTTAAGACTCACTCCAAGTCCCCCATTTTTTTTTTTGGTTTGATGTATAGTTTTGAAGACACCTAAGTTTTGATTTCTAAGAACTAAACTATTTAATTGAGAATGCTTCTTAACTAGGATGCAATGAGACAAGATATGCAATAGGACAAAAGCAAACCTAGAATGATTCTTTTTCTTGAATGAAACTAATCCTAGGATACAAGAAAATAAATATTTTTCTTTTTAGCAAGGGACAAGATAACACATATAAAAAATTAACCTAACAAACAACTACATGCAATTCAAAACTTTAAATACCTAAATAAGTGAGAAGAGATAAAAGTAAAGCTAGGTTCTTTGACTGTTCCTTATTTTGTGACTTAAAACTTGAAAAGAACTAAGATTACTTTTATCCCATTTCACTTTATGTGCAATCTACAACATACATAAAGCAGAACACAACAAAAAATAGCAAATAGATGAAATTTTTAATAAGACTAAGAAGAGCTCTTATCTAATCCAATGGTTGTCACGATTTCACATAGTGTAGATGCTAACAATGAATAAGATTTTGCATCGTAGAAATCCTAACTATGAATCCATAAACCTATAAAACTGGTTACTTAAAATATGATGGTTAGTGTTTGGGGGTCTGCTTTGGTCATAAATGAGGTAAAGCTAATAGAATGGATAAACAAACCTCCTTGGTCCTTTTAGTTAACCATAAATAAAACATAAAGTAAATGAACTTAATTGTAGGGATCAATTATTTCTCAAGAATGATGGAATGTGAAATAATTGAAGATAAAGAAGAAACTAAGAACAAAATGTGAACTTTAAATGGGTAGATAAGAGGTTAGAATAATTTTATGATCAAAAGTGGTGAACCGCGAACCCATTTTTCTTAGAGACAAGTTATAGAAAAATTTTATGATATGGAAAATCTATTAAAATATGATGGCATTGTAGAAAATTTTAAAAAAGAGAGCAAGGAAGAAGATCCCTCAAAGAACAAACATTATTCCCAAGATTACTTGCATAAATTCATGATCGATAAGTCCTGATTGTAAAATTACTTTGTTTCAATTTGGGAGATAGAGCATAACGTAGAATGTGACGTCAAATTAATTTGGAAGGATGAGTAGGGTCTTGAGTATATGGGAATAAGTCAAGGGGGCTATAAGGCCTAATGAAATTGACTCCTCTTTGGCTTAGAATGAATTCATGCCTTGTAAGAGCAGACTATGAGTTTACTCTGTCAAAAAATAGAGAGCACAAAAGGTGATAAATCTAGGTTCTAAGCCACATAGGAGGTAGGAATGATATAATGGCAAGTAAGGAGAACTAAGTAAATAAGAAATAGAGCTAGGTTTGGTCAGTTAAATCGTGCATTAAATTCAAGGCCAATGCTAGCCAACCATGAAATATTCCTGTGTGAAGGACCAAGGAAAAGCCTACCAAATTAGGAGGCTTCAAGGTTGAAGGAGTGAAGTGATGTAAAGATTTATTTAGCATGCAAATTCATATTTATTTAGGAAAAAAATAATAGAGTAATAAGATGATTCAAAGCTAAGAAAGGAAATATATGCAATACAAACTTATATTAAAAAACAAATTACAAAAAGAAAGGAGAACAAAGAAAAGGGAAAGCTCCAAATAATAGAGGAGTGATCCTCTAAGACTTGGTCAAGTAATCCCTCCAAAGTATATCCAAAAGCAAGTTCACTTTAATAATTTGAGCTACAATTTTGCAAGAGTTTTGTTACCATGAGAGAGTGTTATGAAAATGAAGGCCCAATACCTCTATTTATAGATTTTTAGGGAATGGAGGGAGATAGGGAAGAGCATTGATGGAAAAGATATGGAGGTGGTTGAATTTTATATTCACTAAGGCAAGAGGAAGACACCTATGAATTGTAAATAGGATGGGGAGATCCGAGAGATGGCACCATAAATGGTCCAAAATCCCAAGGTGGTTATAGAATCAATGATTTTGGATTTATCCTCGTGGATATGAATTCATAGTCAATATTGGTCAAGCATAAATTTGTAAATATGACTATTGAAGGTCACATTGAGAGAAAAAATGACACTAGGTGGCTTTTTGAAAATTGGGCAAGAAGCGTTCAAAACATGATTTCATGGTCTATCTGAGAGGAGCGCAAATTTGCTAAGGGTAAAAAATATCTAAAAGGGGATGACTCAATTTTATGGTCTGTCAAAGAGGAGTGTGAATTCAATGAATATTAGAAAGATCTTAAAATTAAGGTTTGAAGGACACAAAAATTATATTTGGTAACTTTGAAGGATTACTTAGGCTTATAAGGGAAAATTGACTTATTTGGTTGAACAATGGACAAGATCATCATAGAGTGAGATCAGGTGGTTGGGGAGTGGGACCATCTAAGTATCGATAGGGAAATAATTAGAGTCAAGGTAGATAATTTGATAGGATTAGTGGCCTAGATAGAACAAGAGAGGCAACATGTGTGAGCAAAGGGGATGTCCATTGTTATAGGTGACCCATCAGATAAATGGATTAGGTTGTTATAGGAGTAGCTATAGAGGGTAAGAGAGGACCTATAGGAATCTACACAAAGAGATATGTACTACCATATGTTGTACTATCAAGTAGTCCTAGAAAAGTAGAGGGATCATCCACCACCTTCTCACCATTCCCAAAGCTGAATGTAATTATAGATGTGGACTATCTCATGGTCTATGAACATTCTACCACTAGGACCCCCACCAACTAGATAAGTTGATGATTTAGGCTCATAGGCCTAGGGAAGGACAAGATGAAATGTCAATTTTGAGTGTGGCATGCTTCTCACAGGAGAGAGGCTAGAGGATGATCGAGTGTGTCAATTTTCTTATTATGGTACACCAACACATTGGATTGGATGTACTCCTTTTTGACATTAATGACATCTTACTGCTTTTTATTTTGTTTAAAAATGTGTAAATGATGCATATAATTGATTTATGATTATTATATTGTTAGATTCAAATAAGAAAATTTATGGAAGAAAGATGAAAGGATGAGTATCAAGGAAGAAGAAGAAGGAAAGAGAAGTTTAGAAATAGGTCAAGAAGAAATAGGCACTTAGGTAATGGTACTAGGATCAGTGTAAATCACCTAATATCAGTGTGACCAAGGATTTCATGAGTCTAATCAATGGATTGGGTATTGGAGTACGTCCCTATATATATATATCTTTATCTATATATATATATATATATATAGATAATGGTCATAAGGCCTACATATAGGTATGTATAATGGTTCATGAGTAGCTAAGGACTAATATGGCTAGTGACTAGTTAAGGTACACTACTACGATTCACTAGTTAAGATATAGTTGCAATTGACTAGTTAAGGTACATTTGTAGTTGACTAGTTAATGTACATTTGCAATTTGACTAGTTAAGGTACATGTGTAGTTGACTAGTTAAGGTACATTTGTATTTTGACCATTTAAGGTACATTTGCAATTTGACCAGTTAAGGTACATGTGTAGTTGGCCAATTAAGGTACATTTGTAGTTTGACTAGTAAAGGTACATTTGTAGTTTGACCAGTTAAGGTAGATTTGCAATTTGACCAGTTAAGGTACATGTGAAGTTGACTAGTTTAGGTACATTTACAATTTGACCAATTAAGCAATTGACTAGTTAAGTTACATGTGTATGTGTGTTCTATATACAAGATATGATACAAATTATGTACAAGTATGATATAAAATATAAAATAAAATATGATACAAGTATGTGCAAGTATGCAAACCAGTCATGGGAGGTATGAGAAATTAATGCAAAGATCAAATGAGAGATGTAGGTAGGATAACCGACATCCTAACATTAAGGTGTAGGATCATAATTCTAGTAAGTGAGTATATCCTACTATCATTACCTCATTAGCAAGAAGAATCAATGTAAGTAGAAGTTGAAACATACACAAAAGGGAAAATAAGGGATGAAGGCAAGATAGCCTATAATAAAATATTACACAATGTAACGTAAATGTTAAAGAAATGAGCATATCTTGCCCTCATGATATTGTTAGCATAAGAACACAAATAATAAGAAGTTATCCCTATTAATGTTTCAATAGCTAAGAAATACTAGCATAATAGCTAGTGGTTGTATAAATACCATAAAATAATATTCATGCGGTATCTAGCCTATCCTATGAGAATCCCTCAACAACCAAAATGTCAAAGAGGGAGGCAAAGAGGAAGAGGGATCATTGTGCTATATGCTATTGTAATGTACCTATTTGTTTTATTGATGGCATGGGCAATGCCTTAATCAATAAAATTAGAGGTAATTGTGATAGATTTTGGATAATTATCAAGAAGAGTGTGATAAGAAGAAAGAGGATAATGGTTAAGATGATGATTTGAAAGAGGGGGGAATGTAGAAGGTGAAAATACAAGGAAGGGGAACCCAAATAAACTTGTAGATAATTAGGTAGGAGCAACATATGACATCTAAGGACAAGCATATTTGGATCTAAGACTCATGTTGATTTGTAAACATCATACACCATCCTCTATTATCTAGAAGCTATTCAAGAAGAAGAAAAGTGTATATCCCTTGACTTGGGAGAATTGAAAATATTTTTATACGTACAAGGTCAAGGGATATACATGAGAGGTAAGAGAGAATATTGAGATTGCATAAAAGGAGGGAGTGATCATCATATTGAGATAGCATAGCCCCTAAGGTTTGGGATGTGGTAGCTATGTAGAGCAATAAATTCTTGGGTATAGTGGGTGCTATGAGAACAACCAAGGAAGTGAGATATATTTCAAGTTCATTAACAGCTCTTTGACAATCATAATCCTAC
The DNA here is from genome assembly GCA_028583015.1 of Wollemia nobilis. Taxonomy (NCBI): domain Eukaryota; kingdom Viridiplantae; phylum Streptophyta; class Pinopsida; order Araucariales; family Araucariaceae; genus Wollemia; species Wollemia nobilis. The sequence continues at coordinate 9,957,583 of JAQPPZ010016346.1, read as the reverse complement.
TTGTATTCCATATTTTTTTGGAGGATCTTAAAGAAAGGTTGACACTTATTCACTAATTGGGATATGAAATGTCTAATGGCTTGAATATTACCTTGCAAACTATGCAAGTCAGTGAGGTTGCATGGGCGAGGTACATTAGTAATAACTACTATCTTCACTAGGTCTACTTAAATGCCTCTCCTAGACATAATGAAACCTAGAAGTTTTCTAGATGTGACTTTGACGATTCATTTAGAGGGCTTAAGGTGAAATTTATATTCTCTTAATCATTACAAAATTTGCCTTAGATCTTGTGCATGATTTTCATGATGAACGGAATGACCAAGGAGACCATCCACATAATATTCTATAATATCATGCATTAATTCATGGAAAATGTAAGTCATAGCCCTTTGATATGTGGTACATGTGTTATTTAGGCTAAAAGACACAACTTGATAGAAAATGGTGCCCTATGGAGTGATGAAAGTAGTATTATCTTGGTATTCAGGAGTAATTTTGATTTGGTTATATTCCAAAAAATATCCATTAAATATAGTATTCCACATCTATTGGTGAAATCTACAATCATGTCTATATTGGGTAAACGGAAATCATCTTTGGGACAAGCTAAGTTGATGTATCAAAAATCATTACATATTATTATTATGCCTTCTTTATTGGAAATAGGGATGATATTAGAAATCCAATCAAAATAGTCGATATCTTTGATAAAATAAACATTGAGAAGATTTTGAAGCTCTTCTTTGACTAACAAGACAATTTTAGGGTGCATTTTTCTTAATTTATATTTGACAGGTTTAACATTTGGTCATTCTAACAGATGGTGCATAACTAAATAAGGGTCTATTCAATGCATGTTAGAATATGACCAAGCAAATATGCCTTGAAATTCCTTCAATAAATTGATCGATTGTTCTTGCTCTTCAATATAGAGGGCTTGCCCTAAGTTGAAAATTTTAGGGTTCTCTAAAGTTACAATGTTGATATCTATGGTTTCTTCAATGAGAATATGGGACTCATCCTCATACTGAAGTGGGTAAGTAATGACTCCTAATTGCTCAAGGTTTTCATAGGATAAAGGAATATGATCCTATTGGGATTGACAAATTCAACATGGGCATCACATGGGACTGATCCATCAAAGAAGAATCTATTTTAGAAAATATCTTCATGATCCATGTCACAAAGGTATCTCCTTCGACATAATATTCTTGGGTTATAATTAGTTTAGGATGGAAATTTGTGATTAAATTGCAAAATAATATTATAGATGGGGAAGAAGGTTCATCTTGATCACTCCAATCTAATCCATGAAGATCCATGAATTTTGATCATCTTCCAAATCTATTGTGAAAGGTTTGTTTTTGTTAGGGATATAGCCAATGCCACATCTTCCAAGCCAAATTTCAACTTCCAAAGGCTCTTTAACCCATTTTTGTTGAGTCCTTAATCCTTTGCCTTGATATACCATATTGGTCAAGATCTGTTTGGGTAGGGGATTGTCTTTGGATAAGTAACAAGTTGCAAATTGCTTCTTAATTGAAGATGGGTTAATACCACTAGTATTTTCTTTGTGAGATTTCCTCATGTAAGTAAAGTTACTCATGCCAATGTGCACTACTTCATATTTATTATGAGGTAATCCTAAAGTTCTTACTGAAGGTGGTAGTGTAGCAAGATCTAAGAGATAATTTTTAATGGTTTGATTTGATTGATCATTAGGAGGAATTATTTGAGGTTCATCATTGATTCTCAAGATCTTATGCTACTTTGTAATTTAAGGAGAAGAAAGAGGAATAGAAGAAGAAGAAGGGAGTTCATTTAGAGATATAGATGGACACAAAATTATTTTGGCTTGGTCTACCTCAAACATTGTATAATATTGAAATGGGTGAGGATCGCTAGGAATGGTGACAAGTTGATTTTTAAATTCATATTTAAGGAATAAATAAAGGATAGAGGGGATGAACTTCATGGCATGGATCCAAGGGCATCCAATAATATTTAAGGCATCCAAGGGCCTTCATATTTTTTAATATATTATTCTCTCAATCCAAAATTTTGGATAAATTAAAAACTTAATATATTTAGGGATGATCCGTTATCTACCAATATTATTTTGAAAAACTTATTCCATATGTAGTATTTCATGTAAAGGGGGGAATCCCCTTGTATGGTTGAGCAGGGAAGATCATATTCATAAAATGAGATATGATTTATCCCAAGAGTTCCAACAATATTAGCAAGATTATTTGGGGAAAGGTCTTGATGGACTACTTGTTGGCTTAGAAATTCGATTAGAGCTTCTCTATGGGTAGAAGAAGTTTGAAGAAGTTTTAGAAGATAAATTTTGGCAGGTATATTAGCAAGTTGTTTCAAATCAAAAGAATTTTTTGGTTGAGGTTTGACAACTAAGGGTTGTTTCTCAACATTGGTGGTTTTTCTATTGTTATTTCTTAGAATCAGTGGTGGTCTAGAAGGTTGATTAGATATTGGATTTTCTTAGTTGTTGGAATGGTTGGGATTGGAATCATTTTGCTGTGGTAACAGATATCATGCCAACCATATTTTCATAGGGAGGTGGAACAACATGATAAGAAACTTGATTGGTTTCTTGTTGATCATGATTGGGTAAAGGATTTTCGAGTATCCCCATGTCTTGATTAGTGTAAAGAGCAAGTTCAAAATCACTTAGGAAAAGGTGACCTTCATCTAACAGATATTGGATAACATGTTTATGTATTTTGAATTAATTTGTAATATGTCCATCCACTCTATGAAAGTCACAATGTTGGGTGGGGTTATACCAATTAGTAGTGGTGTTGGTTTGTATTATGTTGTTTAACTCAATAATATTATAATCTAAAAATTGTTTAAGAATCAATGATAGAATTTGGTTAATTTTAGTGAATTTTATTTGTAGTTTTTAAGGTTTACTAAGAACCAAGTTTTGCAAGGTTCTTGTGGTATTGGCATTAGTACTTTATCGATTATTAGTGATGAAATCACCTACCACATGCTTGTTATTGTGCTTGTTTAGTGATATCATGACCCTCCCTTGGTAGACTTAGCATCTTGATGGATTTATATTTGTTATGTGTTTTGTGTGATGTAATGCTTAGACACTCCTTGATTAGACACAAATATAATTGGTTTGAAGTTAAATGACAAATAATGTTAAAAGAATACCTAATTATTCCCTTTATGAATTTTGTAGGATATGGATTATATGGAAATGTGACATTTACTATCACTAAAATGATGGATTATTTCATGTGTAATTTTTACAAAGGTATTTTAATTGGTAGGATGTGATGCTACTACTAAAATTACACCCCTTTTCTTTTATAGGAACATGTCTCATATTAGTGGTAGAAAGAACTAACCACCGAGAACATATTGTCTTGAGGGAAATGATGTGATGGTTATTGGTTAGAGTCATTGGGAAGCTACATGGATGAATATTTTCCTTCATGGAGATGCATATCATAACTTGCATAAGAAAAAGAAACATCAATTTTGTCAAAATTTATAGTTGTTTGATAATTTTTTGGTGTTGGGATTTTATTTTATATAAAGGTATTATATTTAATAGGATGAATGTTTATTTTATTTATATTATTTTACTTTAAAAGAAATAAATTGCAAGGAATCTATGTAGAGAAGATAACCTCATTGTAGTGAAAGTTGCATTTTCATCACTTTGCTAACTGTGGGTTATAGCTCATCTTAAAATATCATTGCATTGTTAAGAGGTAAAACGTGGAATTTGGAATCTTGTAATTCTATGCTTTATGGTATTTATTGATCAAAAAATTACCTTAGAAATGAAATGTATGTTAAAAATAATTGAAACAACTAGTGAGTGTTTGGATTGTTCTATACGTAGCTGACTATAATATCATCCCCAAGAATGAGACGAGTGGGAAGAGTTGAGAATGATTGAAGAGAGTAAGTGAACCCCTCGAAACTCACTGGAAGAGGGGGTGATGGAAAATGAGGCAGGAGCTTGGAAAGCAAAGGAAATAATGAAGTTGGAAGAGCATAGTTAATTTGTGGATAAGAAAAAGAAGTGCTGGAAAAGAGATGGACTCATCTTGATGGATTACAAGCGATATACCAGGTAGATCAGAAATAAATCTCTAGCTGGGTTGTCATAATAGAAAATGGTTTGTTATGTGAATTTTGCTTTGCAATATCGTTCTACCAAAGATGATATTTGAAAATGAAAATGAAAATTTGTAGACCATAGAATAGTCTACCTAGTAGAATGCTTGTCTTCATAGTTAAGTGGCCCTGTAGCTTGGAAATACATGTGAGTTTTGAAAGTATTTTCAGTAGCATAGTAGAGGTCCCCGATTCGTCTTCTCTAAGGGAAAACACTTATTGGTAATAATTTCAACTAGAAAGATGATGATTAAACTATAATAGAGATTCGAATGTGACTTAGATCCATTGATAATATCATAGGTTGTGTAGCACCTGTAAACTAGCTATGTAAAACTCAGTTGGGACTATGATTTATTATCTGGAATGGTTTTTAGAGTTGGGATTTTATTGTGAGAGTAGAGCTAAGGTCTTACATCTGTAAGTGTAGTAGTCTCAACATTAGTGACAACTAGGCATCACAAGTACTCAGTGTTGGAGGGCATTTGTACATCTATTTGGATACTATTGATTTAACCAGTAGTGTAGCTCTAGAGTTGAGTTGGAATAAAGATTAAGGAATTTTTTTTGTGAGATGGAAATTGTATAAAAAGACTTTGTTGTTGGTTATTATGTTTTTTGATATGCTTATGATTTTTGGAGAATTTCTTGTTGTGGAATATGTGTAAAGAAATATTTGAAAGCAATGTTCTTCACTTACAATGAATATAATTCTTGGTATAGTATGGATTCTATTGTTGCTTGGGAAATTATATAATGATGGATATATTTCTCCTTTTTTGAGGAAAAATTTTGTTTCCTTCCATTCAGTTTAGAACAAGAATACTGTGTGCATGTTGAAATATGTAAAGGTATTTGTAAATGAATTAAGTTGTGATTTCAAATGAAATTGTAAGCAAATGTATATGTGTGATTACATGCTATGAATATGCATGGTAGCCATCTCTGATCCCCACTATAAGGCATTTGTTCTTGGTGATTAACTTGAGGGTTGGTGATAAATAGTGCAAGTGTAGATGTGTCAGAAGAGATGGAGATTTGTGGACGTCAATTGTATTTTTCAATGTTGGGTTGTAAAGAGCCTGTATTTGTGACATGTTTTAGACCAAAAATTTTGTGATTATTTTATCCAATCCAGTGGAGTTATATATATCCTTTGAGAATGAAAGATTGTTGTAGTGCTTATTTTAGTTATTGTTTGGTTGGAAGCCTATTCGGGCAACAACATGAACCTGAACCTTTGAGAGTTGTACATATGAGTTGAATAAATTGGGTTATTTGGTTTACGAATTAAATGTTATATGTTATGTATGATCAATTTCAGTTGATTAAATTAATTGTGTTAATTCCAAGTCAAATTTTGGTATTAGATTAAGTTGTTCGTATATGTTTTACTTTTGTTGGGTTATTTACAAAGGATCTTGATATCTTTTGTACAATGTTATTATTGGTTGTATTGTGTTGTCATATAATTAAAGGAATTGGTTTTGTCATAATTATGAGGAATCTGGAGGAATTCGTAGATAGTTCTTAGTTCTTATAACACTCTTTGATAGACCTTAATGTGCTTCAAAAAATTATTATTAGAGAGAATAGTGTAAGCGAGTATGCCATTAACATATTTAGCTTTGCTATCAAGAATTAGTTATTATTCCTATGATGGAAGGAAATGAACATATTGTTTGGTGATTAAGAGAGTTTAACTAGTATTGGTTTCATAGCTTCCGTTTGGTTTTATTACGAAAAGAGCTTGGGAGTGTTTATTAAATGAATGAAAACTTGGATAGGTTTTTTGATTATGTATGAAATCACTTAGTATCCCTACACTCAATGACTTGAGTAGAGGGTAGATATTTGTACTTAGGTTTAGTACCTCTAAGCTAAAAGACTTGCGTAGTGGGCACAAACCCTACGCTAAAGGATTTGTGTAGAGGGTATAGATTGGATCCTCACATATCATGAAATGAAAGCTAGAGTTCTACTAGCTTGCTAAGAATGCAAATTAGAACTGTAAGAAATCTGCACCTAGTACACCTTTAGAAAAGGACATGTCGAAATGTAGGGATGGGTGCACATAAAGCCTAGACCATTTTAGAGTTGAGGTTCATAGGTGAAGTCAAATATAGTAAAGGACCACTGGAGACTCAACCAAGATACCAATGGAAATCTAACTTAGCCATAGTTAAAGAAAGTTAAAAAAAACTATTAGTCAACTTGGTCAAGTGTAGATATTTGAATATATAATTTTAAGGTCATTACATTTGGTATCAGAGCATGGTTTGTAGTGGGATTGACTCATTATACAAAAATAGTTTGACTAGGAAAGGAAAACTAACTAGGTGTGTGGATAGACCCATTACTTTAGTCTAGCATAGATAGGAATTCAGTTGTTATGGTAAACTGATTCCCTTTGTCTCTCCTATGTGTGTCTAGGGATAATACCACCAAAGAGAAGGAGGGGTGTTGCCCCATAAACAAGGCATACATTATAGGCCCATGTAGAATATAAAAACCCATATGTAGGTTCAGAAAACCCTATTAATGGAAGAGATGATATCACTGAAACAATAGCCCAACTTTGTGAATAGGTGGAAACACAAAAGTAGTTATTGGAAACCATGTTTAATCAAGAAACATGGGATGGAAACTCTAGGATGGAATGGAAAAATGAATCCCTTTCAGAGGTACAATAGGTCAAGATCCAACTCGAGGCTAAGTTGGGCAAGGATATGAAATATCTAAAATATTACAAGTTTAATGGAGAAGAAGATGGAGACAAATCCAAAGCTTGGATGAAATAGATAGAAACTTATTGTAATATGAAGAACTATTCCACTGCCATCCAAACATATTATGCCACTCTACATATTCAAGGTGTTGTCTTGGATTGGTGGGAAACTTTTAGTCGTGGACTGGGGCTAACAACAACAATTGATTTAAATTGGGAAGCATTTGTAGAAGCTTTTAAGGATAGATTCCTTACGGAACACTTTTACTCTTGAAATTTTGAAGAGTTCACTAAACTTTAACAAGGGATTAAGATGGTGGAGGCATATCATCAAAGATTTATCAAACTACTAAAATATGTACCTACATACAATGAGAAAATGAAGATCCATAAGTTTATTCTAGGAGTAGATCCCAGAATAGGGTAGGTAGTAGACATGCGAGAACCTATTACTTTGTAGAAGGCCTAAAATTTAGCAAGAAAAGTTGAAACATATCTCAAACCCTTTTTTTTTTATGAAATGTTGGATGAGCAGGGAAAAGAGGCTCTTAGAAAAAGAAACAGTGCAATATTTGTAAAGTGGGAAGGATAACAAGAAAATAAAAATCCTTATGGATAAGACTGAAGGACTAATAGAAAGCAAGGAAAGTATAGGAGGTTCCAAGAGAAGAACCATAATCCCAATAATCACAATAGTGGTAATAATAGACCAACTTAGGGATAGGCTAATCCTCCATTAATAGAGAAATTAGATGATGGGCATAAATAGAAAATACATCTACGATCTAAAACTGAATGTTTTGAATATGGTGGACCACTTTACGACACCAATTATCCATGTAGAATAGGATTTAATTCTAAGGGGAATGAACCTATGTAGAAAGAACCTGAATGGAAGGAACTGACTCACAAGATTTATACAACAACAGGGAAACATGAATTGTATGGGAAAGCCACTCTATTGCTAATAAGGGATAATATTTTTTAGAGATATGTTAAAATTTTGATTGATAGTGGTGCTATAGATAGTTTTGTTTCTGAATAACACAAGCTTATACTGAGAGGGGGGATGAACAGTATAATACCACTTTTTACTTTTCTTTCCCATTCAATATTATGCAATGTATTAATAGCAATATCAATAGTAGTAATCAAAGCAAAGCACAAATCACCACACATAATAGAGACACCAATTTAACATGGTTGACCCAATGTGGTCTACTCCACAGAGAAAATATTTCACTAAAATTTTCTCAAAAAATCTCTTGGGAATCCTTTCCCTATTAAAATGTTTATGGAACTCTATTCAAAGGAGACACCAATACCCTAATCAAGTTTGTGGATATCTATCCATAGGAGAACTCATTCTCCTTTGCTCTGGTTGGTGATCTTCTATAAAAACTGATGCCTCCACTACATTGGCTTATGGATTTCTATCCACTGAAGACTCCTACCCTCACTCAGAAGACCTGTCTTCACTACCTTGGCTAATGGATCTCTATCCACTAGAGACTATTATCCTCTATACTATATCACCTCCAAATCTTGCTCTCAACTCTATCTCAAATCTGTACTAAACGCAATCCTTCAATATAGCACAATTTTTCTCAATCTCTATCTTTGATCTGCACTAAACAAAGTCCTTCGATCTAGCATAAATCTACTCAATATTTATCTTTGATTTGCACTAAACATAGTCCTTTGGTTTGGTACAAATCTACTCAATCTATGTCTCTGATATGCACTAAACACAGTACTTCAGTCTAGCACAAATCTACTCAATATTTGTCTCTGATATGCACTAAACACAATCCTTTGATCTAGCACAAATCTGCTCAATATCTATCATCAAGACTTAACACAAAGCTTGAATCAATCACAAATCAACTCTGCTAGATCTGCCCCAAACCTTAACCCAAGGTTTGAAAAAATCAATCAATCAACTCTTCTCTCAAATATTCTCAAACACTTGTATCAAATTTGCTTTTGTAATATTTCACAAAAGCTAACACTAATCTATCCACAAGTCCTCTCTAGATTTGCCTCGTGTGCTATATGCTTCCCTTTGGTGCCTAAACCAAAAAAATGAATGCGTTGCTTCCTTTGGTGCCCAAACCAAAACCTTCATCAAAACTTCCATCGAGATTTGATCACGGGTTCCCCCACTTGCTAAAGCCCTAAGTCATAGTTGCTTGCCACTAGGCCAACCTGCCAAATCGATATGAGTCTTAGAGCCTCACCAACCTTATCCCTTCATTGGTGCAAACAAGACAAAAACCTTTTGTCTTCTTCCTCGCACAAAAATCGTAGAAATCGTAGGCTTAGAGTTATTCGAACAAAGGTAATTTCTTTGCCACCAAGGCACATGGTATTTATACCATTGTGCCACCACAATATTAGATGTCGGTGGAGGAATTTATTCATGACATCGATGCATTTCTTTTTGCCCTTATAACCCTAACTTTAGGGTTAATTAAATTAGATTATAATTTAATTAATAATAAAATTATTATAATTAACTTATAATTAATTTAATAACCATAGGGTTAATTAAATTAAATTACAAATTAATTTATAATTAAATTATTATAATTAATTTATAATTAATTTAATTACTTTAGGTCTTGCCATTAGACCTTTAATATTATAATAAAATATTATAATATTATTTTTCTTGGGCCTTCTAACTTCTCCTGTAGACCTTATCTGATCACCTTCTTATTTTTGAAATTGACTCTTGGCATCCTTCCTCTTGCACTGCTCACTAAAACTGAATTTTGACATCAATGACAAAAAAACTTGCTTATATTTCCAACAGTTTCCACTAGTCTAGTTAAAGACATACTAGAAAGGTCAAGAATCTTAGCTCATGGGTGGAAGGTGGAGTATGGTTTAGGGTAAACCTACTTTGTAATTCAGTATTACCCTATGGTAAAAATTGCCTTACCTAGTGGAATGACCTTAGGATGTCTTTACGTAGCACCATTGCATACCTTTGACATCATCTTAGGAATGGATTGGCTACAAGTACATAAGGTTGTAATCAACTTCCAAGACAAATGGATTGAGTTTATGAAAGATAGTGGGAAAGTACAAAAGGTGTATAGCCTACAAAGGGCTTTCCAACCTTGAATTCTCTTAATAATGCAACTCAAGAAATCCATTAACAAAGGAGGAATGGTATTTGTAGTTAAGCTAAACGAGATTGATATAGAGAAGAAGGAAGAGGTGTTCGGGAAACATCCACTCCTATAAGAATTTAGGGATGTGTTTTCAAAAGAACGACCTTAGTTACCTCCCCAACATGAATTTGAATTCATAATTAAGCTCCAACATAGAACTGATCCCATACATAGATATCCCTATAGAATGAATCCCACAGAAATGCAAGAGCTGAAGATGCAGCTACAAGGATTGCTAAAGAAGGGATTGATTAATCCAAGTGTGTCACCATGGGATGCACCATTTTTTTTGGTGAAGAATAAGGATATCACTTATGACCATGTATAGATTTTAGGATGTTGATTAAGGCCACCACCAACAATAGATACCCCCTACCTATAATCGAAGATCTCTTTGATCAATTGAAGGACTCCACAATTTTTCAAAGATTGATTTAAAATCAAGATACCACCAAATAAGGATTCGTGAGGAGGATACTCACAAGACAAACTTTAAAAATCATTATGGGAATGAGTTTTTTGTCTTAACTTTTGGTTTAACAAATACTCTGGCAATATTTATAAACTTGATGAATAGTATCTTTAGAAAACAATTGGATAAATTTGTTTTAGTGTTCTTAGATGATATCTTGATATATTCCCAGAATAAGACATAGCATGATAGACACATTAAGATTGTATTAGAGCTATTAAGGAAGAATAAAATGTATAGGAATTTATCCAAGTGTGAATTTTATGTATTAGAAGTATAATACTTAGAACACATTGTTTCAGTAGAATTTATCATGGTAGATCCTAAGAATATAGAGGCTATTTTGAACTGGTTGCAACCCACAAATGTGATGGAAGTTTGAATTTTCATGGGTTTGATGAGCTATTATAGGTGATATGTGAAGGACTACACCAAGATTACCTCTCCAATAACTAAATTACAAAGAAAAGGTAAAAAATTCAAGTGGACAGATAGATGCAAGGTAGATTTTGAACTACATAAGCAAAAGCTTCCTACACCTCCTATTCTAAAAGTACCCCCTCCTTAGGAAATTTTTTTTGTTTGTATGGATGCTTCATTAGAATTTTTTGGAGAAGTGCTTTCTCAAGAAGGAGCGATGATAGCCTATGGATCAAGAAAGTTGAAATGACATGAGGTCAACTATGCAACCCATGACCTGGAGTTAGCTGTGATAGTGTTTGTTCTCAAGAGTTGGAAATATTATTTGGTAGGGAGATATTTTAAAATGAGTAAAGATCATCATAGTCTACAATATATATTCAGTCAACCTTTACTCAATTCTAGGTAGAGAAGGTGGACGAAATTCTTAGCAAAATATGATTTTGATATTAGGTATAGAAAAGGAAAGGAGAATAAAGTAATTGATGCTTTGAGTAGAAGGAGACACATAGTTGTTTTGTCTCACATCGATGTAGACTTGATGGAACAAGTTAGGGTTCTGTAAAATCATGATGCTTCAAAGACAATTTTCTATGTTTCAAGGACAGGGTAGTCATCCCAAGAATGGGTGATCTGAGGAAAATTATCATGAATGAAGCACATACATCACCATATTCTGATCATCTAGGAGAAGAAAATATGAGAGAGAATAAGAAGAAAACTTTCTATTGGTTAGGGAGAAAGAATGACATAACTGAATTTGTTTCTCAATGTCTTGAATGCTAGAAAGTGAAGGTAGAACACACACATCCAATGGTACTGCTATATCCACATGATGTACCTATGCAAAAATGGAAAGTAATTTTATTGGATTTTATTGTAGGGTTTACTAAAAATTTATTCTAGCATGATCCAATCTTAGTAGTGGTTGACAAATTGACCAAGGTTACGTATTTTATACCCGAAAGCACTAAGGATGATGCCATAATTATGGCTAATATATTTTCCAAAGAGATATTTTAACTTTACGGTTTTTTGGAGGTAAAAATATTAGATAGAGACTTGAGATTTACATTTGAGTTTTGGTAAGCCTTACATCACACCATTGGCATTATACTAAACATAAGTTTTGATTATCACCCAAAAATTGACAAAAAAACTGCAAGAGTGAACTAGGTGTTAGAGGATATGCTTTGCATGTACTATATGTATCTGAATACTTGATGGGAATAATAATTACATCTGGTAGATTTTACCTACAATAATGGTCACCATTCAAATCTAGGCATGGCTACTTTTGAAGAATTGTATGGAAGGAAGTATAGGACACCATTTTCATGGGATAATCTAGAATATCGGATTGTGCTTGGTCCAAACATGGTCAAAGAGATGGAGAAACAATCAAGGATAATTAGAGAATGACTAAAATAAGCCACATATTGATAAAATATTTATGTCAATATTAAAAAATCTTTGTGAGAGTTTTATATAGAAGACAAGGTGTTTCTAAGGGTGAGACCAATGAAAAGTGTTATAAAGTCTATAAAACTTGATCCATGGTTTATGGGACCCTTCAAAATTTTAGAGAAGATTAGTCTTGTGGTATATTTACTTGCCTTACCACCTAGCCTATCTAAGATTCATGATACCTTTTACATGTCTTTACTTAGAAAATATGTTGCTAACCTTGATCATGTGTGGGACTTTTCTAATCTACAGATGGTGAATCCAAAGGCTATAGAGGTTCAACCAGTAAATATCCTTGAGTTTCTATCCAAATCCATGAGGAAAGAGACTTTGGAATAGTGTAAGGTCTAGTGGGACCGCTATACTGAGAGAAACACTACTTGGGAAAGAGTAGAAGATATGCAAAAACACTTTTCATTTTTGTTTAAAAATGATATGTAGACATTAATTCATGATTATAAAATTTTGAACACAGAGGACTGTGTTAAGACTAAGGGAGGTAGTATGTCATGACCCTCCCTTGGCATACTTAGCATATTAATGTATTTATAAATATTATATGTTTTGTGTTATGTAATGCTTGGATACTCCTTTATTAGATGCATAGATATAATTGGTATGAAGGTAAATGATAAATAATGTTAAAAGAATACTTGATTATTCCATTTATGAATTTTTAAGGATATGGGTTATATGGAAAATTGATATTTCCTATCACTAAAATGATGGATTATTTCATGTGTAATTTCTACAAAAGTATTTTAATTGGTAGGATATGATGCTACTAATAGAATTGTAACCCTTTTATTTTATAGGAATACGTCTCATATCAGTGGTAGAAAGAACTAAACATCGAGAAAATATTACCTTGAGGGAAATGATGTGATGGGTTATTGGTCGGAGTCATTGGGAAGCTACATGGATGAATGTTTTCCTTCATGGAGATGCATATTATAACTTGCATAAGAAAAAGAAACATCAAGTTTGTCAAAATTGGTTGTTGTTTGATAATTCTTTGGTGTTGGGATTTTATTTTATATAAAGGTGTTATATTGAATAGGATGAATGTTTGTTTTCTTTATATTGTTTTCCTTTAAAAAAGTAAATTACAAGGAATCTATGTAGAGAATATAACTACATTTTTGTCACTTTGCTAATTGTGGGTTATAGCTCATCTTAAAATATCATTTCATTGTTAAGAGGCAAAATGTGGAATTTGACATCTTGTAATTATATGCTTTATGGTAGTCATTGATCATAAAATTACCTTAGAAATGAAATGGATGTTAAAAATACTTGAAATAGTTGGTAAGTGTTTTTCTTGTTCTATACATGGCCGACTAGAAGATCGTCCCCAAGAATGAGATGAGTGGGGAGAGTTGAGAATGGTTGAAGAGATTAAGCGAACCCCTCGAAACTCATCAAAAGAGGGAGGTGATGGAAAACAAGGTGGAAGCTTAGAAAGAAAGAGAAAGAATGAAGTGGGAAGATCGTAGTTCATTCGTGGTTGGGAAAAATGAGTGCTAGAAAAGAGATGAAGGACTTATCCTAAAGGATTGCAGGCGATATACTAGGTATATTAGAAACCAATATCTACCCGAGTTGTTATAACAAAAAATGATTTGTTATGTGAATTTTGCTTTGCAATATCATTCTTCCAAAGATAATATTTGAAAACAAAAACTATCAAACCTGTAGACCAAAGAATAGTCTACCTAGTATAATGCTTGTCTTCGTAGTTAAGTGACCCTGTAGCTTGGAAATACATGATTTTTTAAAGTATTTTCAGCAGTGTAATAGAAGTCACCGATTCATCTTCTATGAGTATGAAAAATTCTTGGTAAGTGTTTCAACTAGAAATATGGTGATTGCACCATAATAGAGATTAGAAGGTGACTTAGATCCATTGCTAATATTATAGGTTGTGTAGAACTTGTAAACTAGCTATGTAAGACTCGGTTGGGACTATGATTTATTAGCTAGAATGGTTTTTAGAGTTGGGATTTTATTGTGAGAGTAGAGCTTAGGTCTTAGCTCTATAATTGTAGTAGTATCAATGTTAGTGACAACTAGGCATCACAAGTACTCAGTGCTAGAGGGCATTCGTACCTCAATTTAGATACTATTGAGTTTATTGGATATTTGAGCAAGTTTTGTTGTCATTGATTTCAAGAGGTTTGATGTCCAATTTTGTTGTCATTGATGTCACAAGGTTGATTTTCCAAAAGGCAAGGAAGTGGTTAAAAGAAAAAGGGTATAATATTTATTTTAAATATTATATACCTAAAGAGGCCTAAAAGGTAGAAGACCCAAGGGAAGAGAAGCAGGTTTAAAAAGAAATAATAATATTATAATATTTAATATTATAATATTTTGGGCAAAAGGAAGAGGTGAAGAAAAATGAGGTCCAAGGAATCATTAAAATAATATATCCTTGAAAAGACCCATTGAGCAGATTATAAAGGTTTTTATTTAATTTATTTAAATTAAAATATTTTAACCTATGGTTAAAATTTTAATTTAAATAATCAAAAGGCACCAAGGTTTAATTTTTAAATTCGAATTAGAAATTCGAAAATCGAATGTGCCGATGTGTTGAAGTGCAAAGGACAATGTATAAAAAAGGAAATGATTTTCATTTCAAAACACCTATGCTATTTGAATGCCTAAGTTGAAATATAATTCGTGCGCTGCATTGTTAAGGGAGAAGAGGATTCGTGTTGTTTTTAATTAAAGGAGGCAGACATTGGTTGAAATCTGAGTGAAGTACCAAATCTATTCCAAGGTTTTGGCTAGCACAGATGGTGGTTGGAGTTTGGTTAAAGCACTCGCAAAGGGCAAGTTGAGGGTTCGATTCACGTCCCCTTCATTTTGACACACAATAAAGTTTTTGCTTTATTTTCGTAATCCGTAGAAGGTAAGGCTTTAATAGTGGCTCGTGCATCTTGAGTGTTGTGTGGGTATGTATCCTAGATGATAACTTAGCCTTAGGCTAAGGCACTACAGTGGTGGCTAGTCACGGGTTCGAGTTTGGGTGGAGTCGAAGGCATGCGCATCAATTTTTAAGACAGCCAAATTTTATAAGGTATGCATATTTTTATTTTTAATCTACCAAGGTTTGGAAGGCGCAAATAACATAGAGGCCATGTGATAATTATAAAGTGCATAGGTGGAATGAATAGGGAGTCATAAGGATAAATTGAAAAATATTTTTTTGTTACTTAGAAAAATAAATAAAAGGATTGGAGTTATAAGGTGTTAACAAAGGAATTTGTTTTTTATGTTAAATATTATTTTGAGAAGTTTGGATTTTATAAGGTGTTAATAAAGGAACTTGATTTTTATGTATTGAATATTATTTTGAGAAGTTTGGAGATTATAAGGTGTACTTGAGACTTGATATTTTTGTATGGTGAAATAATTATTGAGGAGAATATTTGTGTGGAGATTTTGAGATAGATTGTTGCTATCTAACCTAGAATTGGCAAGAGGGTTTTTTTACAACTAAAATAGGTATTGAAGACATATATCCATCAAATAAAAAAGGAATGGGCACATCATATTTGGTTTGAAATATTGGAATGAATGTTGTGAAATACAAGGTGGAGTGAAAAGGATTGTTTTATAAGAATTGTTGGAAATATTGAGTGAATTATTATATGCTTCATTGGTGAATGTTTAGAGAATAATTGAGATAGAGATTGAGGACTATTTGAGTTAGGGTTTGAAACCCACATTGTGCACCTTGTTGGAAGAAGTATGAAAACACTTGTTTAGGGTTTGTAAACAAGTTATGTTTCATTGATTGAATGAATGAGTGAAATTCTTGAGCATTGGTTTTGAGTGATATTGAAAGTGATTGTGTAAACTTTAGAAAACAAATTTGTGAAAGTGACAGACTTAATGATTGAGTATAACATATTGATTTTTTTATAGAGTACATAATTCTCTATATGTTCCAGAGGTTAAATGAATTTTGAGTAGAATATGTCTAAACTGCTTCAAGTTAAAGGAATTACTTTGAAGATTAGACAAAATAATTGATAACATTGTGTGCAAGATTTGATATTGATTGAGCATATTTTATGAGCTATTTTGAGCATGTGTTTGAGAAAATTTGAGTAAGCTTTTGTGAAATCTTAAGGACATATTTGAGCAAGCTTTTGTGAAAGCTTGTAAGTAGATTTGGGCAAGTCTTGGTGAAGACTTGTAGGCAGATTTGAGACAAGTCTTGGTGAAGACTTGAGAGCATATTGAGAAAGTTCTTGAGAGGACTTGTAGATAGATTTGAGGTAAGTCTTGAGAAGACTTGAGAGCAGATTGAGCAAGTTATTGAGAGGACTTGAGAGTATATTTGAGGTAAGTCTTTGTGGAGACTTGAGAGTAGAGTTGATTGATTGATTTTTTCAAGCTTTATGTTAAGGCTTGGGGTAAATCTAAGCAGAGTTGATTTGTGATTGGATCAAGCTTTGTGTTAAAGCTTGAGGATAGAGTTTGGCATAGATTTATGAGTAGATTTGTGCTAGACCTGAGATAAATTTATAGCATATATTTACTAGATCGAGGATAGATTTTGGTGCAAATTTGTGAGTAGATTTATGCTAGACTTGAGACAAAGTTAGAGTAAATTTGTACTAGATAGAGGATAGTGTTTGGTGTAGCTTTGATATAGAGTTGAGAGTAAGATTTGGAGGTGATATAGCATAGGATATTAGTCTCTAGAGGATATAGATCTATTAGCCAGGGCAGTGAGGATAAAGGTGTTCTGAGTGAGGACATAGGTCTTCTATAAAGAGAGATCCACAAGTCAGTGCAGTGGGGGTAGTAGTCTTCTATAAGATCACTAGATAGAGTAGAGGAGAAAGAGTTTTTCTATGGATAGATATCCATGAACCAGAGCAAGAGGAGAGAGTTATCCTATGGAGTGTGATCCATGAAGTAGCTGGAAAGATAGAGTTCTTTTGTGGAGAGATATCCATGAACCAGTTGAGGAGAAATAGTTCTCCTGGGTCAAAGTTCCATGAACCAAAGAAAAGGGAAAAGAGTTCTATTTTGGAGAGAGATCCAAAAATCAGATCATTAGGGGATTGGTGTCTCCTTTGGATAGAGGTCCATAAACATTGTAATAGGGAAGTGATTCCCAAGAGGATTTGTTGATAAAATTTAGTAGAAAAACTTTCTCCATGGAGTAGCCCACATTGGGTGAACCATGTTAAATTGGTGTCTCTATTGTGTGTGATGATTTATGCATTGCTTTGATTAATTCTATTGATATTGACATTGATAATATTGGATAATATGTTTTTGGAAATACAAGTAAAATTTGGTATTATAATGTTCACCCCCACTATCAGTATAAGATTGTGTTCTTCAATTGGTATCAGAGCGAGTTCCTTCAAAAGAATTTAAAATATTGAAGGAAAAGTATACAAGAACACAGATGGCATATCAGAGTGGATCTTTAGCAAATAAGGCACCATTTTTCAATGGGAACAATTATGCATTTTGGAGTGTAAGAATGAAGTTTTACCTAATGGCATAAGGAAATGATACATGGCAAGCAGTTGAGGATGGATACACACTGCTAGCTACACCTCCTATAGATAAATATGGTAAGATCCTACATATGAATAATTAAAAGGCAATGAATGCAATCTTAAGTGGTTTATGGGAAGAAGAGTTTGTAAAATTTATGCATTGCACATCAACAAAAGATATTTTGGAAAATTTTAAGAAAACATATGAGGGAGACAAAAAGGTCAAGATGGTAAAATTGCAAAATCATAAGAAAACATTTGAAGACTTGAATATGAAGGATGAGGAAGACATTGCTACATACTTACTTCATGTGGATGATTTTGTTAATTCCATGTAAAGAATTGGGTTTAAAGTTGAAGAATCAGAATTTTGTCAAAAGGTTTTAAGGTCACTCCCTAAGAGGTATAGTGAAAAGATTTCACTTATAGAAGATATAAGAGATATTGAAACTTTGACTAGGGATGAGTTACATGGAACTTTCATAGATTTTGAGATGAGAATAGGAAATGATCCTTTCCCCAAGATAGAGGTAACCTTCAAAGTAGCAAAGGAGACAAAGGATAAGAAATCAGATTCAAGTGATGAGTCATCCAGTAATGAAGAAGAAAACATGGTAGAAATAACAAGGACTCAAGAAAGCACAAAGGTACAAAAATGGTTAAGTGTTTCAATTGTGGTAAATATGATCACTATGCATCTAACTATCCAGAAGCTGGAAGTAGCAGTGGTGAAGAAAAACAGGATCATAGGAACAAGAAAGCAGGAAAATCCAGGTATCAAAATAAAAACATGTATGGATAAAAAAAGCATGAAAAGAAGTTTTTTTAGAGGCATAAGAAGAGTTTCTTTGCAGATAATGTTGGCAATTTTGGGTACATTGCCTTTGCTCAAGTGTTGATGTTTTCATTGACGTCAAGAAGCGAAAGGGTTTTTGTGAAAACCAAGGCAATCAAAATAAAAGGTTTTATTTAAAACCATGGATACCAAATTTGAAATGGGTTTTTCTTAAAACCCAAGTTGGCTCTTTGTTTCATTGAAAAAGGTGCCCCGATAATGAAGATATTTAATTTTACATATTTAGTTTAAATTTTATTTATTTAAAATTTAAATATTAAAATTAAATTGAAAGGGCCGACGTGTTTGGAAATGCATCATAGTGCATATAAAATAAGACAATGGAAATCTTTAATGTTGGATTGAAGGTGTTCGATATTAATCGCTACAGAGATATGAAATTGATCTTTGTACACTTATTCGTATGTCAAAATGAGAAATATGAACATGCTGCGATGATGCGAGTAATCCCCTATGACATGAAATTTTTGAAAGGCACGATAAGCGAGAGGAATTTACAGAAAGTGAGGTGTGCACAATTCAATGCAAAAGCAAATGTGTTTTGAAATAATACGATTGGACAGCAGCATATGGTTCGATGATATTGGAAGTGTGATAGTATATAAGGGTTGTGAATCATGAATTATTCCAAAGGGCGTAAGCGTTGTTTCATCGACCCTCGTGCGCTTTTTGATTGTATATCACGCAAGTTAGTCGAGCCATAGTATCAATGGGTGATGTGGTGTATTGGTGGCAGCGAAGGTGGTTAGGGCACTTCTAAGCGGGAGGTCCCATGTTCAAGTCCCCATGAAGTGTTTTTATTGCAAATCCTCTTTTCGACCATGTGCATTGATTGGAGCTTGATGAATTGGTGGAAGTCCTAGTCACTGACCTTCCTTCTGGTCAAAGATACATTTTTAAGGTATGCAATAAAGGTTTTATTATTGAATATCCTTTTAGAGGAGTTATAAGGTGAAGGGAAATAAAATATATATTTTTATTTGAATGTTTGAAGAGTATAGTGGACATCAAGGTTTAGGGGAGTCATAACTAGAGTGTGGAATGTTTGTGAATGATATAAAATATTTTATTTTACTTTTATGGTATAAGTGGTTTTGGGAGTTATAAGGTTATGCAATGTTGTGATTTATTTTATTTTATGGTACAAGTGGTTTTAGGAGAGATAAGGAAGTTGTGCAATTAAAGGCTTTGGTGATGATTATTGAAAAGTGGAGTAATGTTGATCTACTAACCCTTGTGAAGATTGGCAAAAGAATTTTGTGATTGTGGCAGATTTCCAAAGGGGTTTCTTCACTTCAATAAGGTATGGGCACTTTCTTTTTATAAGTATGATTGGTGTATGTTAATTCCTTAAATGAGATTGGAGTGAAAAGGTATACAACAAGGTTTCCTTTGGTTGGGAGTAAATCCTATCTTCTGGTTTGTTGAAGACTACTTATGCATTGTTATCATTGATGAGAGTTTTGGTGAATGCATAATTCTGGTTTGAGGTAGTGGAAGCATTGTGCACTAGAGTTTATGTTTGTGAGTCTTGCTACTTGCTTTGAGTTGGTGAAACCCTTGGTTGGCTGTTTTGAGGTTGATGGTTGAGTTGCTTCCATAGAGGTTGTTTGATCAAGTTATTGCTTTTACTTGATTCATGATATTGGGCTTACTCCATTGAGTTGATTTGAACAAGTTATTCTTTGCATTTGGTGATATTGTGTGGGTGGCTGTTTTGTTCAAATATCTTTGGAGGGAAAAGGATTTCTACTTGTTTCCTTTTCTTGTGATGATTGGTTGAATGCTTCAAGGTTAATGTTGAGTTGAATGATGTTGGTTAAACCTTGTCTTTGAGCATTGTTTTTGAAGCCCTAATTGGTTGAGAAAAGATATTGGTTGTTGGAAAGAACATGAGTATCATTGTTATATGAGATATTGCTTGGTTGGCAATTGTTGGGTTGTGTTTCATGTTCTTGAGAAAAGCATATTACATCTATCTTATTCTTATGAGATTTGAGATTGAGTTGAGATTGACATTGGGATTTAAGTATAGAACATATTGAGTCTCTAACAATTCTCTTTATGCTTCTATGAGGTTGATGAATCATATTGGGTCTCTAACCATTCTCTTTGTGGGTTCATGCCAAGCAAGTTTTCTTGATGAACTTGTGAGCAGGTTTTGGACAGGTTTCGTTGGGGACTTATGAGGAGGTTTTGGACAGGTTTTCGACAGGTTCTATTGAGGACTTGTGAGTATATTTGGACAGGTCCTAGCAGAGGACTTGTGAAGCTGAGTTTGATAGTTCTATCAGAGAACTTGAGGACAGAGGTGCATTGGTTCTATGAGAAGAACTTGAGGATAGATTTGTGCCAGACCGAAGGACTGTGTTTGGTAAGAAATAGGAAGAGGACATTTGTGCTAGACCGAAGGACCGTGTTTAGTGCAAATTCGAGGACTAGCTTTGAGGTGATAGAGTTGAGGACAGAGGTCTCCAGCTAGAGCAGGGAAGACAGGTGTCTTCTATGGATAGAGTTCCATTTGCTAAGGGCAGCGGAGGCAGAGGTCTTCTAGAGGATCACCAGCCGGAGCGAGAGGTAGGGGAAGGTATCTCCTTTGAGCAGAGGCTCATAAATTCAGGTTGGGGGAAGGTATCTCCTTTGAGCCGAGGCTCATAAACATTGTAATTGGGAAGGTTTCCCAAATAACTTTGAGATAACTTTTAGAGAAAAGTTTTGTGGATGAACCACGTTGAAATTATTATGTCACTTTGTGGATGATCTTGTGCATTGTTTTGATATTGCTTTGGATATGTTGCTTTACTATTTTGAAGTATAAAGGAAAAGTAAAAAGTGGTCTTATACTTTTCATCCCGCCCTCTTAGTATAAGCTTGTGTTCTTCAATTGGTATAAGAGCGGGTTCCTTCGAAAATGTTTAACAACTTGAAGGAAAAGCTAGTAAAGAACACAATGGATCATTCCAAAGGTAATCAACTTTAAGATAGTGATGAGTCTTCTAGTGATGAAGAGGTATATTACAGCAAGAAAGGCAAGTTCTCTAGAAAGCACAAAAGTATGAAAAATGCAAGATGTTTCTATTGTGGAAATATTGGTCATTATGCTACTAACTGTACTGTTGCCAAGGATGAAAGTGATGAAGATAAACAAGATTGTAAGAGCAAGGATTCTGAAAGTCATAGGCATCAAAGGAAGAACAAAGATAAGCACAGCTATAAAGGAAAGAGGTACTCTCACAAGCATAAGAAGAGCTTCTACCTAGACAAAGCAAGTAAGTGTTCTAGTAGTGATAGTGAAAGTTCTTCAAGTGATAATGAAAATGAGATGTTCATATCAGAAAAAGAGGAAGAACCAAAACATAGATTCATTATCATGAAATGTCTTAGATGTGGAAATTTTGGTCACCTTGAGGATGATTGCACAAATAATGATTTGGTTGCTAGTATGTATGAGGATGCTTCAGAAAATGATAAGGAAGATGCATGTATGGTTTTTGAAAATGGTAGCACCTCTAGTGATAAGAAATCTGAAAAAGGCCTTGATAATTCAAAGTGCAATCAAATAGAGGATCTTGAATGTGAACTTACTAATGCTCTTAGTGTTTTGAAAAAGGAAAGAAAGAAGAATGCTAGACTCAAGGATAAGTTAGATGAATGTTGTATGGAAAGAGATGAACTTATAGAAAGTCTTGACATCTCTATAGCTAAGGCACAAGAACTCAAGAATGAGTTAGAATCTAAGGTGCTTGAGTATAGTGAATTAGAATAGAAAGTGGCTTCATTGAAAGAGGAAAATAAAGAGTACAAGGATAAACTATACAGGTTTGAAGATAGCTCCAAAAAGGTTAAGTCTCTTATCAAAGGTCAAAGAAAGACAACAAATAAAACAGGTCTTGGTTTTGTTAAGCCACACAAGAAACAAGTTGGAGAGTCTAGTAAGAGACTCCAAAAGGAAGAGAGTTCTAATGAGGAAAGTATTTCAGATCATGAGTCCTTGAATGATAGATGCATAGAAACATAAAACAGAATTTAGAATGAGAAGAAGGAGAAGTTTTCAGGACCTAAGAAGTCAAATAAAGGAAAGTTTCAAGGTAGATGTTTTGCTTGTCACAGGTTTGGTCACATGGCTATATAATGCATGGCTCAAGTGAAGAAGGTAAATAACAGTTTCAAAAGTGGTGATTTCTTTTATGGGTATTGCTACTCTTGCAATCAGTTTGGGCACAAAGCAGTTCATTGCAAGGCAAATGATAGGAACAGGTTTAGTCAGAACAGGTGGATTCAATGAACAGGTATGCTTCAAAGAAATAACATTGTTACTTGTTACAAGTGCAACAATGAAGGTCACATAGCTAGACAGTGTAGAGCTAAAATTCCAAGGTACAGGAACAAAAACAATGATATGAACAGGTCCAAGGATCAAGGCATGGCTAAGAACAGGAACAGTGACAGAAACAGGAACATGAATATGGACAAAGAGTTCAAGAGAAGGCCCGACAAAGAAGTTATAGATGTTAATGATGATCAGTGCCTAATGGGATTTTTACTCCCACCCCAGAATTAATCACCTCAATAGGAGGTGGGGGAGGGACTAAGCTAAGAGGCTCATTCTTAGTCCCGAGCCCCAAAGGTGGCCCTTTGCCATTGATGACAAAGGGGGAGAGATATGAGTAAGGGGGAGAGCTTCAAGTGAAGAGGAAAGCTTCAAGTTAGGGGGAGCAAAACTTCAAAGGTAGATTATCAGTTGTTGGTTTTAGTTTTGGCTCTGTTGTGGCTGATCCACAACACACCCCAAAATTGGGGACCCACCTTTTTTGCATGTTTTCAAAGAAGATCTCAGTGACCCAGATGCTAAAAATCAGGAAAAAGGGGCAAAATTGCACAAGGATAAAAAGTGTCGCGATATCGCGACATGTCGCGCCATCGCTGTCGAAAAATGAAAATTATCGCGATATCGCGACATGTCGCACCATTGCTATTGAAAAATGAAAATTGTCGCGATATTGCGACATGTCGCGCCAACGCTGCCAGAAAATTAAAAGTGTCACGAAATCGCGACATGTTGCTCCGTCACAGCCGAAAATGAAAAAGTGTAGCAAAATCGTGACATGTTGCTCCATCGTGGCCAAAAATAAAAAAGTGTAGCGAAATCGCGACATGTTGCTCCGTCGCGGCCCAGAGAGGAGAGAGAAAGACAAAGCAAAAAAGCGTAGCGAAATTGCGACATGTCACAAAATCGTGGGTCAAAACAGTCAAACAGGGAAAGGCATGAAAAACATCACGATTTCGCGATAGAAAGCAGCAAAGGGGCACAAAGCAGAAAAACGTCGCGATATCGTGACAGGTCGCATTTTCGCGGCTCCAAGCAGCAAAAGGGCCCGAATTGATAAAGCGTCGCGATTTTGCGACAAGAAGCAGCCGAGGCATACGGAGATGAAAAACATCGCAATTTCGTGACAGAAAGCTGCAATACATGCCAAGGATGAAAAGCATCGTTATTTCACAATAGAAAGCAGCCAAGGTGTACAGAAGAGAAAAGTGTCACGATTTCATGATAAAAAAACAACAAAGTGTATGGAATGAAAAGTTGTCGCGATATCGCGACATGTCACCATTTTGCTGTGCATGAAGGCAGGAAAGGCTGTTGGAAAGAAAATGTCGTGATATCGCAACATGTTGCGATTTCACGACATGTCGCGTTTTCACGACACGTGAAGGCGGACAAGGCTGCTAGCAAGAAAATGTCGCGATATCGTGACATGTCGCGTTTTTGCGATGAAAGCAAAGGAGCAAAGCTACATGCTATTTTTTGTCGTGATTTTCATGGGGTCGTTACAGAAGATGCAGAAAGTGCAGAACATGTGGCATACATGTATAGGGGTTATAGAAACGTTACATTCATAGAATATTATCAAACGTTTCAGCATTAAACATAAATTCAAAAGTAATTCGAAAGGCGGGAATATGAAATGAAGCAATCGAGAAGGTGAAACGAAGCGATCTAGAAATAGAGAGCATTGCCAGAAAGTATAAAAGCACAAGCATAGATTGACACAAGGGTCGGAAACCGCTGCAGGTAGAGTTGCAGTGCCTGAGGCGAGAAGCCATTTTGGGCCTGCTTGGGGCTGTTTTCCTTCCTTTTGCTGGTTTTGAGAAAACCAGAGAGTCTACTATTGTAACATGATTTATTTTTAATGCAGAGTGTTCAAAAATTTGCATCTTGTTGGCAAGAAAGAAGGAGATCTTCTGTGCATGCTACAGATTTCATGTTTATTCTTTCATTTTTCAGATTTCGGATTTATAGATAATGTTAAATGCCACTTTTGTGGGTTGCATTAGGTGAATGTTCGAAGTTTGAATTTTATTTCAAAACCCTTTGAATCAGCACTTAGCTTATCGGGATTGTGCGTGTTTGCAGGTCCAGTAGGTTAGGTTGCATGCATGGAAACCTCACATCTTCGATTTTGCCAGGACGAGATAGCATCAGACTGAATGCAATTTTAAATTTTTTTTTTCTTTTGCATTTTATTTTCTTTATTGCTGCACTTTATTTCAGAAGCTCCAACTTTAATTTTTCAAGCTTTAAAATAAAATAAAAAAATTAAAAACTTCAAAATCCATAAATAATTCCTTCATGTTATGGCATTTCATTAAATTTTATTTTGAAGTTACAGCATGGTCTTATAGAGACCAAATCACATTTGTTTTATTAGGGTTCAATGAACAATCATTAAAATTTCATAGTAAAATAAACCACAGTGCCCCTTGTTTTCAGTTACTTGCAACCACTAAGGTGTTCCAAGCATTTAAATTAAATATCTTTATTTGAAATTATTAATACAAAGATGCAGAATGTTAACATAACAGGAACCTTGGAGAAGTTACTTGTTTAATTTCTTTGCAAGTAGAGGATTTAGAACCCAAATCCTATCGGAGAGTGTGTTTTCACAATCGAGTGAAAGCACCACTCAACAGATTGGTGCTAGAAGGAGGGCCTGAAGAGGGTTTATTTTATCGTGATTTTAGATGCTATGGGTTTATAATTGTTTAAGAGCTTTACATTGCCAAATATTTCAAGTCCATTTTATTAGCATCTTCAGCCTCTAACACCACTCAGCAGATTGGTGTTAGGAGGGCCGAACGAGTTTATTTTAGTGTTATTTAAATTTAAATTTTTTATGCTTTAGTCCTCTAACACTCAGTGGATTGTAAAAGGACGGCCTCGAATTTATTTACTTGTTCTATTTTAATTCAGGTATGTCGTATATTATTCTAACACTTTTCTGATTGTTCATACAGAAATATGTGATTTGATTTAATTTTGAAAATTTTGGTCTCATGCAATTACTTGACATTTTATTTTCATAAATGCATCTCTTAGTTGATGCTAACTTGATTTTTGTTTATACATTGCAGGTTGAATATTCAACAGATTTGGTTGTAAAATTACATTTTAAGTTTCACCAATGGCAACACTTGAAGAGCAAATGGTATCCCTAAGATCTGAAATAACATCTCTAAGAGAAAGAATGGTATCTATGATAGAGGATCATTATGAGTGTTTATCTATACCTGTGGTACCCTATCAAATTCCTAAAATGTTATTGGATTTTTTACTATGTTTTAATCAAGAGGTGCCACTAGGATACTTGCAAAAATTGCATGTCTACAAGGATACATTATGTAAATTCCAGATTTTCTATGAGGAGGTGGCTTGTGAATTATTTGCATAAATTTTGGATGATAAACCATTCTTTTGGTATAGCCAACTACCCATGGAGGTTAGGACTTCTTGGATACAACTAGAAGCAGCCTATCTTTATCATTTTTGTAATCAGGTTGACTTAGAAATTTTGAAAAATCAGTTTGCCTCCATATGTAAAGAGCCTAATGAATCCTTCAGTCAATTCAATGGAAGATTTCATGAGTTGCACTCCCAAATGTGGGAAAATTTTAACATAGTAGAAGAGGAAGCCATGGAAGTATACCTAGGAGCCATACACCCCACACTTGCTTCACTCATTGAGGAAAAACTGAGTGGTTTGTCCCTAGAGAAAATCCATGAGGTCTTAGAAGAGATTGAACGACAAGGTCTTGAAGAAGAAAAGGCACAACATGTTCACATGAGAAATTGTCCTTTTGATGCCAACCTACACCAACCATCAAACATAGCACCCTCCACTCCAATGATATCTTAGGTAAATGATCAAGGGGATGAATTTGAATATCCAAATCTTACAACCACCTTAGATGTAGTTCACGAGGAGGTGCAAATTGATAAGCCAACATCCACTAGTGAGGATTATGCAGAAATGAGCTCATTCATAGAGATACACGATTATTTGGATGAAGGGGTTCTAAATTCAACAATGTTTGATATATGTGATAGGATGGAACCCACCATAGAATTGAATGAAGTGGTTGAAAGTGAAATGGAAAGAAAATCAATAAATAAATTTGAAGATATGATAGAATTTCACCACTTGTTCTTGGAAGATACTATTGATGAGATGTATAAAATTAATGATCAAGAAATTCTTCACCCTCAAAATTATGAAAAAATTGAATCATGGGTTACTAATTTGGACGATGATAGCCTTATAAATTTGAATTCAAGAAATAACCCACTTTTGGAAATAATTGAACCATCTAAGGAAGGTGAAGATGAATTTGATGAGAAACACATTGATGAATTGGAAGATGTTGAAGAAATAGTTGAACGTCACCACTTGATTTTGGAAGATGATTATTATGATGCTTGGAAGAAGTGGGAAGATTTCACTCATTCCAAAACTACTAATGAAATTTGTGTGCCAATTGATATACAGGATAATATAATCGCCTACTCGAAGGAAGATATAACAACTCCTGTACAATTTGAGGATGTTTTGGAAGAGAGTTTCAAATCTCATCAAATTTTGAAAGATCATGATGATTCTATTACCAAGGACAAAGAAGAAAAAGAATTGACGAATGAATCAAGAGATCATGTCACAAACATCATGGAATTTCATTCTATGGATTTGGATGACAATTTTTACAATGGTTGGGGGAGATATGATGATGCATTCTTTTCTCACATCTCTATAGTTGAAACTCATATTTCACTTGATATGCAAGATGTTGAACCTTCTACATCATACGAAGATCTCATATTCACAAGGTTTGAAAAGGGGACAAAATATAAATTCATTGAAAGTGTGGATGCAAGTTTGCATGATGATTTTGAGGATTCACATGAAGAGATACCATGGATGGTGAACAAATAATTAGAACCAAATGACAAAGAGATTGATCAATTGGAAGCAAATCAAATGAAGGATCATCAATATGAGTCATGGGACATACACTTTGACCAAAAACATTTGAGGGTTAAGAATTTGCATGACCATGTTTTGAATTTGAATGATGAAATGTCATTAAAGGTAAATGAAAAACAAGGTATAATTTTTAATCACACCTTTAGTAACATTGTTTTAATGAATGGAAAAGAAGTTGATGCACTTGAATTGTTAAACCAAATTCATCAACAATTACTAATTGAATCTAGGATAAAAAATTTTAATGATCCCAATTTAGTAAATATCCTAGATGCTTGCAAACTGTTACACAAATTTGATTGGCCTACAAATTTGGAAAATAATTTGGCTTTAAAATTTGTAGAAATAGGCTCCTACTTACAAAATTGCATATTGGAAGAAGATAGCCTAATTCTAAATCAAAGATTAAGTTTTGAAATGGAAGTTTTAGAGAATAGACAAGATAAAATTAAAAATAATTTATTGTCTAATCATTTTTTGATGCTCACCTATGGGAGTATTATTGGAACAAAATCAAATTGGTATGGTGAGCATAGCAAGTGGAAATTTGTTGCATTGTTTGGTCTAGTCTTGTTTGTGTTGGATTCCCACAAAATTTGGCATGCATATCATGTTATATTTTTGTTGAAATGTTCTAACCATGTTTGGGATCCAGGACAGTGATAATCCAAGCTTTACATCATCTTGTATTATAGTGTACATTTGTATATAGATTTTGGTTTTTGGTTTTTGGTTTTTGGTTTGTGTTTTCAAATTTTCATTTTTGGGATTGCAGTTTGGTTTTGGATTGAATAAGTTTTAATTTAAAGTTGTGTTTATTTGACATGTTTTGTTTGTCTATATAAAATAAAAATAAAAATGATGAAAATTTGTCTTGAGATGCTAACTTATGTTCTAGATCGGGGAAATATGGAACATTGGAATTGTGTTGTAGAAGTTCCACAAGAAACACAAATAGTTTAATAATATCATTTGAATCTTGTGATGCATGAAATAGTCAGTTTTATATGGAAATATTTCATCTGCATTTCAAAAGACAATGCATTCATATTACATCTCACTTTGCACATGCATGCCATCTTAGTTGCATATGCATTTCAAATACAAATTATTAAAGTGTTTCAAATCCTCTTAAGGTTATGCTATCACATAAATAAGAAGAAAATCCTAAGGTTGGGAACTGAGTCTTGAGATATCTAGAACCAAGCACATTTTATACACATTAAAAGTATCTTGAGCAAAATGATCAAAACCTTGCTTGGAAGAAAATGTTGGGCGAAAGAAGTATTTCATGTCTATCCTATTATGCAACATGATCCTTAAAATAGTGGTTTTGACCATTTCCATAAAGCTTAAAGCCTAAAATCAGAGTAGTAAGGATAAGGCTAAATACTCATCAAACTTAGGTTGAGGATCCAATTCCCCAAAGCTTTGATTTGACCTACATGGAGTAGTAAGGATAGGGCATAAATTCTCATCTCGCTTAGGTTGAGAATCTGATTCCCCAAAGCTCCTATGTCTCATTTCATGATAAATCTTGGATTGGAAGGATCGTACTATTTTTCCTCTATAAAGGATGAGTAGTCATCCCCAAGGTCTAAGCAATAAATTAATATTTTCCATTTTGTTTCCAGAGCTTGGATTGGAAGGATCGTACTACATGTCCCTGGCAAGGATGGGTAGTCATCCCCAAGGTCCAAGAAGTAAAAAATTAATTTTTCCCATCTCATATTTATATTGGATTGGAAGGATCATACTACTTGTCCTCTGCAAAGGATGGGTAGTCATCCCCAAGGTCCAAAGAAATGAAGATAAGTTTTGGATTATGGGGTTAAGTATGCCCATGCATGGCAACATGTCTTGTCTAAAAAACAAGACCACTGCTTGTTTAAAGGGTTAGACTAGCATGACCATTTATTCCATAATTGGTTAAATTATTTTGCTCAAAGTGAGGTAATGAATTCTAAATCAGAATAGTAAGGATAGGGTTAAACTCCCATCTCGGTTAGGTTGGGAGTCTGATTCCCCAAAGTTCTGATTTCACATTCACTTGCACATGGTTTCAAGATAGTAGGGACTCATAACCAACTTTGGGATATAATAAAGCAATTCATTAGTGGATCCTAAGAGGGTTTGACAATCTTGAATGTTTGTGCATGATACTAGAAATTTTAGGCCTTTACAAGAGCAAAATCTTTAAGCATAGTTATCAGGCCACACAAATCATTCACAATCTCACATATGCACTCATGTAAAACTGACAATGGAATGTTGATCAATTTCAAACAATAGGGAATGAAAACACATTGCACACACCGAGCTGATACTTAATGATTCTGATGATTCATGTATTTTTGATCTATGGGCATTTGTTTATATTTATTAGGTGCTAATGCATGTTTTCGCGTTTATATACTTCCAGGTAGGGTTCTCAAGAAAATGCTCAAGAGCATTTGACATCAAAGTCACCATTTGTTGTGGCTGATCCACAACACACCCCAAAATTAGGGACCCACCTTTTTTGCATGTTTTCAAAGAAGATCTCAGTGACCCAGATGCTAAAAATCAGGAAAAAGGGGCAAAATTGCATAAGGATAAAAAGTGTCGCGATATCATGACATGTCGCGATATCACGACATGTCGCGCCATTGCTACTGAAAAATGAAAATTGTCACGATATCGTGACATGTCGCGCCATCGCTATCGAAAAATGAAAATTGTCGCAATATTGTGACATGTCGCGCCATCGCTGTCGAAAAATGAATTTTTTTGCGAAATCGTGACATGTTGCTCCGTCGCAGCCAAAAATGAAAAAGTGTAGCGAAATCTCGACATGTTGCTCCATCGCGGCCAAAAATGAAAAAGTGTAGCGAAATCGTGACATGTTGCTCCGTCGTGACCCAGAGAGGAGAGAGAAATATGAAGCAGAAAAGCATAGCGAAATCGTGACATGTCGCAAAATCGTGGGTCAAAACAGTAAAACAGGGCAAGGCACGAAAAACGTCGTGATTTCGTGACAAAAAGCAGCAAAGGGGCACAAAGAAAAAAAAATGTCGCGATATCGCGACAGGTCGCATTTTCGCGGCTCCAAGCAGCAAAAGGGCCCAAATTGAAAAAGCGTCACGATTTCGTGACAGGAAGTAGTCGAGGCGTATGGAGATGAAAAACGTCACGATTTCATGAAAAAAAGCCACAATACATGCCAAGGATGAAAAGCGTCATGATTTCACGACAGAAAGCAGCCAAGGTGTACAAAAGAGAAAAGTGTCACGATTTCACGATAGAAAAATAGCAAAGTGTACGGAATGAAAAGTTGTTGCGATATCGTGACATGTCGCCATTTCGCTGTGCATGAAGGCAGGAAAGGCTGTTGGAAAGAAAATGTCGCGATATCACGACATGTTGCGTTTTCGCGGTGAAAGCAAAGTAGCAAAGCTGCATGCTATTTTTTGTCATGATTTTCATGGGGCCATTACAGAAGATGCAAAAAGTGCAGAACACATGGCATACATGTATAGGGGTTATAGAAACGTTACATTCATAGAATATTATCAAACGTTTCAGCATTAAACATAAATTCAAAAGCAATTCGAAAGGCAGGAATATGAAACGAAGCAATCAAGAAGGTGAAACGAAGCGATCTGGAAGATGAAACGAAGCGTCACAAGGACAAAACAGAGAGCATTGCCAGAAAGTATAAAAGCACAAGCACAGATTGACACAAGGGTCGAAAACCATTACGGGCAGAGTTGCAGTGCCTGAGGCGAGAAGCCATTCTGGGCCTGCTTGGGGCTGTTTTCCTTCCTTTTGCTGGTTTTGAGAAAACCAGAGAGTCTACTATTGTAACATGATTTATTTTTAATGCAGAGTGTTCAAAAATTTGCATCTTGTTGGCAATAAAGAAGGAGATCTTCTGTGCATGCTACAGATTTCATGTTTATTCTTTCATTTTTTAGATTTCAGATTTATAGATAATGTTAAATGCCACTTTTATGGGTTGCATTAGGTGAATGTTCAAAATTTGAATTTTATTTCAAAACCCTTTGAATCAGCACTTAGCTTATTAGGATTATGCATGTTTGCAGGTCTAGTAGGTTAGGTTGCATGCATGGAAACCTCACATCTCCAATTTTGCCAGGACGGGATAGCATCAGACTGAATGCAATTTTAATTTTTTTTCTTTTGCATTTTATTTTCTTTATTGCTGCACTTTATTTCAGAAGCTCCAACTTTAATTTTTCAAGCTTTAAAATAAAATAAAAAAATTAAAAAACTTCAAAATCCATAAATAATTCCTTCATGTTATGGCATTTCATTAAATTTTATTTTGAAGTTACAGCATGGTCTTATAGAGACCAAATCACATTTGTTTTATTAGGGTTCAATGAACAATCATTAAAATTTCATAGTAAAATAAACCACAGTGCCCCTTGTTTTTAGTTACTTGCAACCACTAAGGTGTTCCAAGCATTTAAATTAAATATCTTTATTTGAGATTATTAATACACAGATGCAGAATGTTAACATAACAGGAACCTTGGAGAAGTTACTTGTTTAATTTCTTTGCAAGCAGAGGATTTAGAACCCAAATCCTATCGAAGAGTGTGTTTTCACAATCGGGTGAAAGCACCACTCAACAGGCTCTTAAGAAGTGTTTTTTAGTAAAGGTTTGCCATCAATGACAAAGGGGGAGATTGTTGGCAATTTTGGGTACATTGGGTACATTGCCTTTGCTCAAGTGTTGATGTTGTCATTGATGTCAAGAAGCGGAAGGGTTTTTGTGAAAACCAAGGTAGTCAAAATAAAAGGTTTTATTTAAAACCATGGATACCAGATTTGAAATGGGTTTTTCTTAAAACCCAAGTTGGCTCTTCGTTTCGTTGAAAAAGGTGCCCCGGTGATGAAGATATTTAATTTTAAATATTTAGTTTAAATTTTATTTATTTAAAATTTAAATATTAAAATTAAATTGAAAGGGCCGACGTGTTTGGAAATGCATCATAGTGCATATAAAATAAGGCAATGAAAATCTTTAATGTTGGATTGAAGGTGTTCGATATTAATCGCTGCAGAGATATGAAATTGATCTTTGTACGCTTATTCGTATGTCGAAATGAGAAAGATGAACATGCTACGATGATGCGAGTAATCCCCTATGACACGAAATTTTTGAAAGGCACGATAAGCGAGAGGAAGTTACAGAAAGCGAGGTGTGCACAATTCAATGCAAAAGCAAATGTGTTTCAAAATAATATGATTGGACAGCAGCATATGGTTGGATGGTATTGGAAGTGTGATAGTATATAAGGGTTGCGAATCATGAATTATTTTGAAGGGCGTAAGCACTGTTTCATCGACCCTCGTGCGCTTTTTGATTGTATATCATGCAAGTTAGTCGAGCCATAGTATCAATGGGTGATGTGGTGTATTGGTGGCAGCGAAGGTGGTTAGGGCACTTCTAAGTGGGAGGTCCCATGTTCAAGTCCCCGCGAAGTGTTTTTATTGCAAATCCTCTTTTCGACCATGTGCATTGATTGGAGCTTGATGAATTGGTGGAAGTCCTAGTCATGGTATTTGCGGATTTCTGAAGCATTGTTGGTTTGACCTTCCTTCTGGTCAAAGATACATTTTTAAGGTATGCAATAAAGGTTTTATTATTGAATATCCTTTTAGAGGAGTTATAAGGTGAAGGGAAATAAAATATATTTTTTTATTTGAATGTTTGAAGAGTATAGTGGACATCAAGGTTTAGGGGAGTCATAACTAGAGTGTGGAATGTTTGTGAATAATATAAAATATTTTATTTTACTTTTATTGTATAAGTGGTTTTGGGAGTTATAAGGTTATGCAATGTTGTGATTTATTTTATTTTATGGTACAAGTGGTTTTAGGAGAGATAAGGAAGTTGTGTAATTAAAGGCTTTGGTGATGATTATTGAAAAGTGGAGTAATGTTGATCTACTAACCCTTGTGAAGATTGGCAAAAGAATTTTGTGATTGTGGCAGATTTCCAAAGGGGTTTCTTCACTTCAATAAGGTATGGGCACTTTCTTCTTATAAGTATGATTGGTGTATGTTAATTCCTGAAATAAGATTGGAGTGAAAAGGTATACAACAAGGTTTCCTTTGGTTGGGAGTAAATCCTATCTTCTGGTTTGTTGAAGACTACTTATGCTTTGTTATCATTGATGAGAGTTTTGGTGAATGCATAATTCTGGTTTGAGGTAGTGGAAGCATTGTGCACTAGGGTTTATGTTTGTGAGTCTTGCTACTTGCTTTGAGTTGGTGAAACCTTTGGTTGGCTATTTTGAGGTTGATGGTTGAGTTGCTTCCATAGAGGTTGTTTGATCAAGTTATTGCTTTTACTTGATTCATGATATTGGGCTTACTCCATTGAGTTGATTTGAACAAGTTATTCTTTGCATTTGGTGATATTGTGTGGGTGGCTGTTTTGTTCAAATATATTTGGAGGAAAAAGGATTTCTACTTGTTTCCTTTTCTTGTGATGATTGGTTGAATGCTTCAAGGTTAATGTTGAGTTGAATGATGTTGGTTAAACCTTGTCTTTGAGCATTGTTTTTGAAGCCCTAATTGGTTGAGAAAAGATATTGGTTTTTGGAAAGAACATGAGTATCATTGTTATATGAGATATTGCTTGGTTGGCAATTGTTGGGTTGTGTTTCATGTTCTTGAGAAAAGCATATTACATCTATCTTATTCTTATGAGATTTGATATTGAGTTGAGATTGAGATTGGGATTTAAGTATAGAACATATTGAGTCTCTAACAATTCTCTTTATGCTTCTATGAGGTTGATGAATCACATTGGGTCTCTAACCATTCTCTTTGTGGGTTCATGCCAAGCAAGTTTTCTTGATGAACTTGTGAGCAGGTTTTGGACAGGTTCCATTGGGGACTTGTGAGGAGGTTTGGACAGGTTCCGTTGGGGACTTGTGAGCAGGTTTTGGACAGGTTCTATTGAGGACTTGTGAGTAGATTTGGACAGGTCCTAGCAGAGGACTTGTAAAGCTGAGTTTGATAGTTCTATCATAGAACTTGAGGACAGAGGTGCATTGGTTCTATGAGAAGAACTTGAGGACAGATTTGTGCCAGACCGAAGGACTATGTTTGGTAAGAAAGAGGAAGAGGACATTTGTGCTAGACCAAAGGACCGTGTTTAGTGCAAATTCGAGGACCAGCTTTGAGGTGATAGAGTTGAGGACATAGGTCTCCGACCGGAGCGGGGAAGACAAGTGTCTTTTGTGGATAGAGTTCCATTTGCTAAGGGCAACAGAGGCAGAGGTCTTCTAGAGGATCACCAACCAGAGCAGAGGTAGGGGAAGGTATCTCCTTTGAGCAGAGGCTCATAAATTTAGGTTGGGGGAAGGTATCTCCTTTGATCCGAGGCTCATAAACATTGTAATTGGGAAGGTTTCCCAAAGAACTTTGAGATAACTTTTAGAGAAAAGTTTTGTGGATGAACCATGTTGAAATTGTTGTGTCACTTTGTGGATGATCTTGTGCATTGTTTTGATATTGCTTTGGATATGTTGCTTTATTGTTTTGAAGTATAAAGGAAAAGTAAAAAGTGGTCTTATACTGTTCACCCCCCTCTCGGTATAAGCTTGTGTTCTTCAGATAAAATAGGCAAGAGTTCAAGTGATAGTGATAGAATATCCTCAGATAATGAAGAATAAATTCTATTTCTAGCAATAGAAAACAAGATGTTGAAAAAGAAGCTAAAAGGGAACCATAAATACTCAAATGTTTTAGGTGTGGTAACTTTGGTCATCTTGAATATCATTGTACAAGGAATTGGTTTAGTGATAGTGAAGAAGAATATGAAGATGCTCTTGAGTTTCTAGAGGAAGAATCAAAGAATGAAGGCACAATTGATATAGAAGCAAAACTTGTTGCCGCTCTTAAAGAATTAAAAAATGTTAGGAAGTAGAATTCAAAATTGAAGGATCAGGTTCAAGAAGATGAGAAAACAAAAGCAAGGCTTATACAATATCTCAATGACTTGAGAGTTAAATTTGAAAAGAAAAAAAAATTGAAGAAGACATGATTGAATAGTTAAATATGAAAGAGCAAGAATGTGAAAGACTGAAACATGAAGCTGACATTCTAAGGAAAGGACTTGAAAAGTTTAATAACAAGATATATCAGTTCAGGAAAAGCTCAAAATATTTGGATGATATTATCAAAACATAGAGATCTCCATTCATAAGGACTGGACTTGGTTTTGAAGAGGAACAAAGAGAACAAGGAGAGGAGTCAAGCTCAATATCTAAAGAAGAATAAGTTTCAGAAGAAGAAAGTAAAGGAGAAAGTGAGACTTATGAGGATAAGTTGAAAAATAGAAGGTTCACCAAGGAAGGAAACAATGCACAAATGTGGAATATAGAACATCACAAGGAATAAAGGACTAAGATACCAATGGGGTCAAGGCAATATTTATTCAAAGGACATTGCTTCTCATGTCAAAGGTTTGGTCACAAGGCTATGCAGTGCATGACACATGAAAAGAATAAATATGGTTTTGCTATTGGTTTCACCAAGAGAAATTTTAGAAATGGGCATCTCTTTCAAGGGTATTGTTACTCTTGTAATCAGTTTGGTCATAAAGCAGTTAATTGTAGGGTTCATGACCGAAATGGATATGGCTTCACCAGGAGGAACTTCAAGATATTTTCACCTTCAAGGAACTATGACACTAAGTGTAATAAGTGTAATAATGTTGGACATATGGCTATGTGGTGTAGAACAAAATTTCCAGAGACAAGAAGGAACAAAAATACTCAAAGGAATCAGAAGGATCAGTTGAGGAAGAAGGTGGACAAATAAAAACAACATTGTATGCTGGGAGTAGAAATACTCCCACCCCAAAATTAATCACCTAAAGGAAAGGAGGTGGGGAGGGGGCTGAGCTAAGTGTCTTATCTTTAGCACCAAAGGTGGCCCATTGCCATTGATGTCAAATGGGGAGATATTTGAGTTAGGGGGAGAGCATTCAGTCAGCGGGAGCAGTTTCTTAGGGGGAGCATAATTAAAAAAGTAAAATAAATGTTTAAATAAAAAAGGGGGTTGCCATCAATAACAAATGGGGATATTGTTGGATATTTGAGCAAGTTTTGTTTTCATTGATGTCAAGAGATTTGATGTCTAGTTTTGTTGTCATTGATGTCACAAGGTTGATTTTCTAAAAGGCAAGAAAGTGGTTAAAAGAAAAAGGGTATAATATTTATTTTAAATATTATATACCTAAAGAGGCCTAAAAGGTAGAAGACCCAAGGGAAGAGAAGCAGGTTTAAAAAGAAATAATAATATTATAATATTTTGGACAAAAGGAAGAGGTGAATAAAAATGAGGTCCAAGGAATCATTAAAATAATATATCCTTGAAAAGACCCATTGAGCAGATTATAAAGGTTTTTATTTAATTTATTTAAATTAAAATATTTTAACCTATGGTTAAAATTTTAATTTAAATAATCAAAAGGTGCCAAGGTTTAATTTTTAAATTCGAATTAGAAATTTGAAAATTGAAAGTGCTGATGTGTTGAAGTGCAAAGGACAATGTATAAAAAGGGAAAATGATTTTCATTTCAAAACACCTATGCTATTTGAATGCCTAAGTTGAAATATAATTTGTACGCTGCATTGTTAAGGGAGAAGAGGATTCGTGTTGTTTTTAATTAAAGGAGGCAAATATTGGTTGAAATACGAGTGAAGCACCAAATCCATTCCAAGGTGTTGGGTAGCATATATGGTGGTCGGAGTTTGGTTAAGGCACTCGCAAAGGGTAAGTCAAGGGTTCGATTCACATCCCCTTCATTTTGGCACACAACAAAGGTTTTGGTTGATTTTTGTAATTCGTAGAAGGTAAGGCTTTAATAGTGGCTCATGCACCTTGAGTGTTGTGTGGGCGTGTAGCCCAGGTAGTAGCTTAGCCTTGGGCTAAGGTGTTATGGCGATGGCTAGTCGCGGGTTCGAGTTTGGGCACAGTCGAAGATGTGTGCATCAATTTTTGAGACATGGGCCAAATTTTATAAGGTATGCATATTTTTATTTAAATATGCCAAGGTTTGGAAGGTGCAAATAACATAGAGGCCACATGATAATTATAAAGTGCATAGGTGGAATGAATAGGGAGTCATAAGGATAAATTGAAAAATATTTTTTGTTACTTAGAAAAATAAATAAAAGGATTGGAGTTATAAGGTGTTAACAAAGGAATTTGTTTTTTATGTTAAATGTTATTTTGAGAAGTTTGGAGTTTATAAGGTGTTAATAAAGGAACTTGATTTTTATGTATTGAATATTATTTTAAGAAATTTGGAGATTATAAGGTGTACTTGAGACTTGATATTTTTGTATGGTGAAATAATTATTGAGGAGAATATTTGTGTGGAGATTTTGAGATAGACTATTGCTATCTAACCTAGAATTGGCAAGAGGGTTTTGTTGCAAGTAAAACAGGTTTTGAAGACATATCTCCATCAAAGCAAAAAGGTATGGGTACATAATCTTTGGTTTGAAAAATTGGAATGAATATTGTGAAATACAAGGTGGAGTGAAAAGGATTGTTTGATAAACATTGTTGGAAATATTGAGTGAATTATTATATGCTTCATTGGTGAATGTTTAGAGAACACTTGAGATAGAGATTGAGGACTATTTGAGTTAGGGTTTGAAACCCACATTGTGCACCTTGTTGGAAGAAGTATGAAAACACTTGTTTAGGCTTTGTGAGAAAGTTATGTTTCATTGATTGAATGAATGAGTGAAATTCTTGAGCATTGGTTTTGAGTGATATTGAAAGTGATTGTGCAAACTTTAGAAACCAGATTTGTGAAAGCAAAAAACTTAATGATTGAGTAGAACATATTGAGTTTTTGATATAGTACATCATTCTCTATATGTTCTAGAGGTTAAAATGTTGGAATATGTAATGCAACATTGTGTAAATTATTCTTAGACTAAAATATAAAGTCTAAAGAATAATATTTGAATTAGAAAATAATTCTATTTTATGTAAAAATATTCCCACCCAATTAATAAATAAAATAAGGGTGCTAGGAATATTTAATTTGTGGTAAAAAGTTATTTCCCCTTTTCTAGCAAATATTAAAAATTAACCAATCACTTTTTAATTTTTGATAGATGCCACTTGTCACACATCTCAAGATAATATTGTGATAAGATTTGTGACACATCTCAAGATAATATTGTGATAATATTAGGGCAATTTTAGGGTTGTAGTAGAAAATGCTTCTCTTTAAATAGGGGAGTTGTCTACTACATCTTGGCATATCATGTTGATGCATATTGTTGCATAACATTGAAGCATTATTGTATTGTTGAATCATTGAGTAATATAGTGAGCTTCATAGTGGATGTTTCCATTCTTCATTTGAAATAGGGTTTTACTACTTAATACTGGTTTTATGGGTTTTCCTCTTTTGTGTGTGATTGATCTTGTGGAGCATTCTTCGATCTTGGGGAGACTTTACTTGTCTCACATTTGGTATCAGAGCAGTTGGGATCTCCATCAAGTGTCTTCAATCCTTTGAGGTGAAAAACCCATTAAGGTATTTTTTTTGTTTTAATGCATGCATTTGATATTTGGGCAAACTTATTTTGCAAATCTGCCATTAGGGTTTATAGATTTATTGTATTTTTTTTATCTAGTTGTTAGATCTTTTGCAAATGGTGTTTTCATTTTAAATCTATAAATTTTTGGCATTGAGCTTTTGCTAGAAGGGTTTTGGAGCCAAACAAACCCCATGGTTGCATCCGGAAGGCCCAAAAACCCTATTTCCATATATTATTTGCCCTATTTTGGTGAAAAATAAATCTGAGGCAAATTGTTTTTTATTTGGGGGCCAAATGGCACCCCACCCATTTTGCTGTACAGTCTGATTTTTTTTATTATTCTATTTTTTAATAAAAAAAATAGTCATTTAATAAAAAAATAGTCATTTTTTATTATTTTGTTTTTTTAATTAAAAAAACAGTCATTTAATAAAAAAAAAAGTCATTTATTATTTTGTTTTTTAATAAAAAACAGTCATTTATTTTATTTTAAGACCTAATAGTCATTTTTTTTTGCATAAATTGAAATGCATTTTTTATTATTGTATAATGCAACT
This sequence comes from Wollemia nobilis, assembly GCA_028583015.1. Taxonomy (NCBI): domain Eukaryota; kingdom Viridiplantae; phylum Streptophyta; class Pinopsida; order Araucariales; family Araucariaceae; genus Wollemia; species Wollemia nobilis. The sequence continues at coordinate 9,917,280 of JAQPPZ010016346.1, read as the reverse complement.
AGAATCCTTTTATGCAATTTTTGGCAAATTTTTAGTCAAATTGTCAAATAATTTAGACCTTATAGTCATTTTTTTTCTCACATTAACAATGGTTGTTTGTGAGTTTGTTTGTTTTGCAAGGTTATCCAAGTATGTTTTGGAGTATACAAGGCAATTTCGGATCAAATTTTTCACTCTCTTCCCCCTATTTTTATTAATTTCTTCTAATCTCTCTCAAGCATTTGCTTGAAGCATAATGTAAATTAATGTAACTTGTATCTCTCATAATGAAAGTAAAAGAGTGAAATTGAGAGAGAGAAAGAGAGAGAGAGAGAGTGTGTGTGTGTGTATTTGTATTTTGTCTATTTTGCATCTCAACTAATCTAACTACTAACCAACTAACTTGTAATTTACTAATTTTAATATTAATCAAGAAGGTTAAAAATGAATCAACTTACTAACCACAACTTTAGTATTTGATTAAAATTTACTTAATCTTGCAACACAGTTTATATTTGCTAAACACCTATTGAATCCAAAAGAATTCGCTCTATTGGTAGCAAGTCCTTTTCGAGTCCTTGTACCTGTACCCTTTTGGGTAGCTTGGTTGACCTTGGGTGAGATGAATTGGAAATTCATTAGGCTATAACAAAACCTTAAAATGAACACTAACTTACTAACTTATTGACTATCTAACATTTAACAATTTTTTTATGGTTCAATTCAAGTTAGTTTATTTTGTTGCAAGATGATTGTTATGGTTAGTTACCTTCTTATTGCAAGTTAATATATTGCAAGTTGATCTTGGTTTATTTTATTTATTCAATTGCAAGATGGTTATAGTAGTTCATGATGATGTTGATTATCTTTCATGATGATGCTTATCTCTCTTGATGATGCTTAATTTTTATTATCTTTCATGATGTTTATCTTTCATGATGATTATCTTTGATGATTGAAAAGTAGATTACTTGAAAGTTATGTTTTTTTTTTATGCAAGTATGTTTATCTACTTTATTATTGCATCATTTATTTCCTTTGTCAATGCATCTTATGTTTTGATTATGTCCACTTTCTAGAATGGTTGATCATGGAATCTCCTTCACACCTAAGCACATCCTTGATGGATCAAATTTTGGAATATGGGAACCAATGATGAGGGCTGAATTTCAAGCAAGAAAGTTATGGCTCATTATGAATGGAGATGAAGCAATCCCAACCTAGGCAAGGGCACTTGAGACATACAACAACAAGAGTCACCTTGAACTTTCCATGATTATCAATAGTGTGAGTGATGAGATATTTCTCACTATAAGCCATTGTGATCATTCTAAAGATGCATGGAATTTGCTAAAACAAGTCCATCTAGGGTCCAACACATCAAGGAAATTCACTTTATTGTCCAAAATTCTTAGCACTATGCAAGGTGAAGAAGAAAGTGCCTGAAATTCCTCTCAAATATGAAAGACATGAGAACTCAACTATTGGCTTGTAATTGTGATTGGATAAGTGAGAAGCTCTTAAGATTTATCATTTTGAGGAACTTATCAAGCAAGTTCAAGAATTTTATCACCATTATTAAGACTAGGCTAGATCAAGAAGAGGATGGTATTCCTCTCAACGCTCTTTCACAATTATTGATTCAACATGAAGAGTCTCTTAATAGAGACAAAGTGAATGGTCAAGTTGTCAAGGAGAAGAATATTGCCTTGAGTGCCACTAAGGCTTCCTTCAAGAAGAAATACAAGGGAAGGAAAAATTAAAATTTCCAACCCAACAAGCCTAGAGTTGATTTCACTTGCAACTTTTGTGGCAAGAAAGGCCACAAGGAATAAAATTGTTTCAATAAGAAGAAGATTGTAGAAAAGGAAGAGCAAGAAAATGCTAAGGTACAAGGACCTAAGAAATGGTTTGGCAAGAAAAATAAAAAATAAAACAATGTAAAGAAAAATTCTAATAAAAATGCCTTTGTTTGTGCCCTCTACTCCATTTACTCGTCTACTTCTAATGAATGGGTGTTAGATTCTGGATGCACTAACCATATGTGTTTTAAAAAGGATAAGTTTGTGTACTTTCATAAGCACTCTTCAGATTCAGTTGTCATTGGTGTTAATACTAGACTTCAAGTAGAAGGTGTTGGCAATGTTGTAATTGAAGGGAAATTACTTGATAATGTCCTATATGTGCCTAACCTTAGGAGAAATTTAATTTCAGTTTTGCAAGTTGCTAGAAGTGGTCACACTATTGAGTTCAATGCAACTTCATGGAGCATTAGGAAAGGCATGCTACCAATCATTACAGGTTATGTGAAGAATAATATTTGTGTTAGGTGATGCTCCTCCTAAAGTGTGTTTAGAAACTAATGTTTCTCCTAGTAGCAATATTTAGCACTTAAGGTTAGGCCATACAAACTATCAAATATTCAAATGATGAAGTCCAAAAATTTGGTTGAAGGCTTGCCTAACATTTCACCTATTCATGGTTTGTGTGAAACATGCATCTTAGGCAAGATGAGCAAACAAAAGTTTGCAAAGGACAATTTAACAAGGGCCACACAAATTCTTCAACTCATTCATACAAATATTATGGGTCCATTACATGTTAGATCACTTGGTGGTGCATCCTATATTGTCACCTTTATAGATGATTATTCAAGAATGATCTTTGGGTATCTACTTAAGAATAAATCAAATTGTTTTGAGACATTCAAGGATTAAAAAGCTTTGGTAGAAAATCAAAAGGGAGCAAAGATCAAAATAATTAGAAGTGACAATGGAGGGGAGTACAATAGCAATAATTTCAATGAGTTTTGTTCTTGTCATGGGATCAAAAGGCATTTTACTTGTCCATACACTCCTCAACAAAATGGTTTTGCAAAGAGGAAAAATAGGACAATCATGGAGATGGTAAGATGCATGCTTGGTGACCACTTACCTCAATTTCTTTGGGGTGAAGCAGCCAGTACAACAATCTATATTCTTAACAAGTGTCCTTAAAAATCAGTTGAGGGGAAGACTCCTTATGAGGTTTGGAATGGTAAGAAGCCAAATTTGTCACACTTAAGAGTGTTTGGATGTGATGCATTTTCATATATTCCTTCATAAAAGAGGAAGAAATTGGATGAAAAGTCTCAAAAATGCATCTTTGTTGACTATGATGCAGAACATAAGGGCTACAGGTTATACTCACCTTCTTCACACATTGTATGTGTTTCAAGAGATATCAAATTCAATGAAGACCTTCTTGAGTTAGAAAAGGGTGGGCCTTGTGTCAAAAGGACCAAGTGATTGGATCATTCTAGGGGTCCTAAAGAGCATAATTTAGTTAGCCAAAGGATAACTAGAAGTATGACCCTTAACATGTCTCTTCTAGCTAAGATAGAGAATGATCATGAGCCTACTTCTTACCAAGAAGCTTCACAACACTCTTGTTGGGTTGATGCCATGAAGGTTGATATGGATTCTCTTCTAAAGAATAAAACTTGGGATCTAGTGCCTTATACTAATAAGAGAAATGTTATTGGGAACAAGTGGGTCTATAGAATCAAGTAAAATTCTAATGGAGAGAGAAAATTATAAGGCTAGATTGGTTGCTAAGGGTTATGCTCAAAAACATGGCATTGACTATGATGAAACCTTTGCACCAATTGCCAAAATGCACACCATTCGGCTTCTCATTGCTATTGATGCTGCTCAAGGTTGGCAATTTTTTTAGCTTGATGTGAAAAATGCATTTCTAAATGGTGATTTGGATGTGGATATCTACATGAGTCAACCACAAGGATTTGTTGTACAAGGTAAGTAAACACTTGTGTGTAAACTAAAGAAAAACTTGTATGGTCTAAAGCAAGCACCTAGAGCATGGTACATGAAGATTTCAGGTTACTTCTTGTCTCTTGTGAAGAACACAAGCTTATACTAAGAGGGGGGGTGAACAGTATAAGACCACTTTTTTACTTTTCTTATCCCAATCAATATTATACAGTATATCAATGGAAATATCAATAGAAAAAACTAAAGCAATGTACAAATCATCACACACACATGAGACACCAATTTACATGTTTCGCTCAATGTGAGATACATCCACGGATAAAATATTTCACTAATTTTATCAATCCAAATTCGGGGAATACCTTTCCCGATTACAATGTTTATGGGCACCAACCCAAAGGAGACACCAATCCCCTAATCTTGAGTTCGTGGGCACCAACCCACAAGAGACACCAATCCCCTAGCTCTACTATGGCTGGTGATCCTCTTAGAAGACCTCTACCTCCACTGCCCTTAGCAAATGGAACTCTATACACAGAAGACACTTGTCCTCCCCCGCTCTCGGTTGGAGACCTCTGTCCTCAACTCTATCACCTCCAAAGCTGGTCCTCAAATTTGCACTAAACATAGTCCTTCAATTTAGCACAAATGTCCTCGTTCTCTTTCTCTGATTTGCACCAAACATAGTCCTTCGATCTGGCACAAATGTCCTTGTCCTCTTTCTCTGGTTTGGGTACAAATATATCCTCAAATCTGCACTAATCTCTATCCTCAACTGGTCCTCAAATCTAGTTTACAAAAGTGGTTCACAAGCTTTCACTCCAGGGCAGCCCCTAGAGGTTAAATAGTGGTCCTAACCACTCCCAAAAGTAGTTTGGAAGGTCAAAGGTCAATTTGGCACCTTTTTGGCACTTTGATATGTGCTCGTCCCACCCTGAGATGAATACAAACTGGCATTCATCCCACCCAGGGACGAATGGCAGCATTCATCCCAGGGTGAGGCGAATAGAAGGTTTGACTAGCAAAAAAAGTCAAACCTTAGCAACTCTGCCAGTTAACTGAGGCTTCAGGCCATGCAATTGTGAGTAATAACTTTTATTCAAGAAGAGAGACTTCAGTCATGCATGTCTTTATTTTAAGACCTCATGCAAGGAGATTCTAAATCAAGGAACTAGCTTTTCTCTGAAAATAGGACAGGTAACTCAAGTGGCGCCCTCGCATGCGCAGTTTAAACAAGGAGACCCTAAGGTCTATAAATTATGGAGTTTTCCCACCCAAAAGAGATATAAAGAAGGAGAATTTTAGCAACAAAGTGCTGCCAATTTACATACCTACTTGCGATTTGTGCCTTCACATCCTTAATCTCTCATTCGAAAGGGAGGTTATTGGGTGACTATTGGAAGCACGAATCCTGACCCAAAACCTGATTTTTGGCCACAATATTCCACAAAATTTGTTGAAAACACCCTATAAGGAGTTTTGGACCCATACCAAGTGGATTGGTTCTGAAACAGTGTCTCAGACGGTGGGCATCCTGCCTCCGGGCGCTCCCCAAACTGTCATAGTCCTATTCACCCCACCCCGGGATGATTAGAAATATGTGATATATTTCTCTAGTTTTTCTTTTGAATTTTATTCTAGATATGTTAAATAGGTTACAGTTCAAATTTCATTTCATTATGAGCAATTTTGACCAGGTTTTTGTCATTTCCCGCCTTTACTAACTTGTAGATGGCACCAAAAAAATCTAGGTGATAGAGGTAAAATTGGAGAAATATGACCTTCTGGGTCTTCCCAAAACACCCCCAATTAGCTAACCCCAAGTTTACATGTCATTTGAAGCTTCTGAGATAGGACATTGAAGAGGGTTCTTTTTGACAAGTTATTGTAGGTCTATTCGTCCCACCCTGGAGCGAATACAAATATGTGAGGAATTTCTAGACTGTTCTTTTTGCAATGGATTCCTGATAACATATTTATGCTTATTTTAAAATTTCAGGTTGATCTGAGGTCATTTGATCATTGTTTTAATATTTTCATGCATATACTGACATTAGGCCTTGGGAAATACATGTTTTATTCTGCCCGTAGGTGCTACTAATCTTTTTTTTTTTTTTTGTTTCCTTGAACGCAGGTCTTTGACATCATAGAAGCAATAAAGATTCAACAATCATATACACAATTTTTGGCGAAATTTTGGTTCGTCCATCTTATATGTGGGCACGCGAAAGAAGGATTGTTGTTTATAGATGCGATAAGAAACTTATTTGAGACTCCTATTTCCTAAAAAGGAAGGAGACGTATTGTAACACAACTCTGAAAAGCATATCAATAAAAAAGGCCATATTTTATATTTATTTTATCTTGTTTCAATTCGTCTATGCTCTTTCTTTTCGTGTATTTTGCAATACATAGGCTTTAAGCGTTAAGTTTGATTTTATAAGCATCATATTGGGCACTTTTCTTTTTGTTTCCGTATCCTTGTGCTTTCAATGGCGATCATGGTGGGACCTCTATCCCTTGATTTTTAAGATTAAAATTTTTATTAAATTTTCTTGTTTTTTTTCTTACAGGTACCAAGTTTTCAAATGCTAGACTGTTTTAGGCAGAAATTCAGAGACATCCGATTTAGGCAGAGAAGAGGTAGGGGTTTTAAACACCTTTTGTCAATTTTTTGTTTTCTATTTTCTGTTCTCTGATTTTTGCTTGCATAGGAGAGTGTAAATGCTTGCTTGTTTCAATTTTGCAATTTAAAAAGAACCCCACACACCACGTGGTAATTTAAACCAAGGAGTTGGTCGTAAAACCCCAACCCTTGAGCAAGACCAACGGTGGATTTCATCATCACCTTGGCTTGAGATATTGCATCCATAACCCCGATCGTGACTATTGCTAGACGTAAATCCTAACGAAATCTGACCAAGTGTAGCTTGGGGTGATTCCCAGCACATGAGGATAAGTCTTCTATGGTAGGTGTCATAAATAGAGCGATTCCCCTTCCGTACCGCCTATGTTCCATGTATCATCTACTCTCACGTACCTATAGTTTCTCTCACGTAAGGGCGGGTATATAGAGAGGTTGGTATATCGGTCCGGCAATGGTATATTGAAGGGGCGACCATTTTGGGAGTCATAAGAGCCTTCATAATTGCATTTAAACGGATTTCACAAAAAGCTTTCAAAAACAAACAACAAAAAACACTAAACCAGATTTAGGGCACACTTTTAATATTTAAAAGATATAATCATTTCTTGTGTGTGTGTGATATTTTCTATTTAGTGTATCAAAAAAAAAATCATAAAAAAAAATCTACACATCTTTAGGTAAGCATCACCATGGTGTACACCCGTAGCCAAGCCCGATCACGGGAAGAAGCTGCAGAGAGTGCACCAAGGGGGACAAGTCGCCTCCGATATAGTCCTGAGGACTTGGTCATCCCGCCTTGGTGGCAGGATACACAAGATAGTCCCCATCATGCCATCACCGAACAAGACTATAGAGGCACCCCCTTGAGGGGCACACCCACTTAACATAGAGACACCTCCTTGAGGGGTACCCCCACTTAGCAAAGATCCTTTCAAGAGGAAAACCTACATGTAGCACTCAACCTAGATAGGAGGCCCCCCTTGGAAACTCATTATGGGTGGCCTAGTGATGAAGTGCTTGAACAACATAGGGTCCACAAGGATGAACCATATGATTTTGTTACTCCTGATTTACCCCTGATTACTATCAAAAACACTAGACCATATCCAGAGTATCAGGCACTACAGATAGGGCAAGACAATTCTTCTTGTACCTTTTATGCATATAACAGAGAGTGTGACAGAGACCATTATGTTCCTCAAGAGTGATACACAGCACGGGAACGATGCACATCTGCACTCGCTATGTATCAGGATCACTCATTAAGGCCAGAGCCTCAAGTGAATGCTGCTAACCTCGATAGAGGGAAGCAACCCATAGGGGTCTTAGATCACCATGATCGAGAAAGACATGTAGGGGAGGCATTTAGGCTTCCTAAACAAGAGACAATGGAACAAATTGACTTGGCATTTTCCAAACTAGCTGCTCGCCAAGCGCAAATCATGCGACTTAGGCAAGACCAACAACAATTAGAACATTTGTGTTGCCTTAACCAAGAGCGCATTCAACGTCAGACAACTGAATTGCTTCATAGCAATGTGCCTGAGAAGGTCCTAGCCCCTCGCACACATAAATCAAAAGTGCATGAGAGGCACAATCCTTTGGTGCGAGACAGGTCTCTACGACCTCATCAAGCATTGCCTCCAAGACCTCCTAGACCTGAGCGGGAGGCCACTCCCAGAAACTATGATGGGCACCCTCCACGGGAACCCATCAATGTTTACAGGCCTAGGCTAGACACTCCTCAAGAAGCCTATGAGCAGTATGAACAAGAAGAAGAGCAGGCTGAAATGCCCTATCAAGGCAGAAGGGGTGCTACCCAGCTACCCCTCCAAAGGCTTCAAGTTCCCCGCAACCCACAATGGGAGCAAACTAAGGAGGAAGAAATTAAATCCTCTGATGCATATAAGGTGCTGCTAGAGAACTTAGAGTCTATGGAGATCAAGACTTCTGGGCCCCAGAAGCCCACTTTACGCCAACTACGTAGCCATGTTGTGCATTTATCAGTGTTGGCACCTCCATACCTAGAACACTTTAAGTTGCCCCAGTTGGCACTCTTTAGAGGGGAGGAGGACGCCCAAGAGCATGTGACCAGATTCTTGAGCTAGTGCTTTGGTATTCAAGACAACAATGCTTTGTTACTTAGAACATTTATAACCACATTCGCAGGCCCTGCCTCGGATTGGTTCACTCAATTACTGAAACATAGCATCAGTAACTTGGATCAGTTAGTGGATGCATTCCTCGAACGCTTTGCCTTCAACACAAAGAAAAAGGCGTCCCTAAGCGATCTAGCTAGCCTAAAGCAGTATGAGGAGGAATCTATGGCAGCATATGGGAACCAATGGAGGACATTGCTTTCAAAGCTACCCTACCTCCCTCCTATGTCTGACTTGACCCAAATGTTCATAAAGAGTTGTTTGTGATCGATGTCTGTGCTATTGCAACTGTAGCAATATGCAACTTTAGAAGAAGCTCTGGTGCAGGCCAGAATAATCAAAGAGATCAAGATATAGGATGGTGAAATTGCCAAGCCTAAGAAAAAAGAATGGAAAAGAGCACTAAAATAGGGAATACGCAACAGAAACCCGCCACGATCAATCAATTTTCTATCAATGCCCCTAAGCCTGCTCAAGCAACACAACCTCCAAAGGCTAACTATTAGGAGGTGCCTCCCAAAAACTATGAGAGAGAAAACCAAAAGTAGGAACAAAATCAGTAGCATCATCCTAGGCGACAATTTACGCCTTATACAGAGTCTAGGGACTCTTTGTTTGACCGCTTGTCAATGGCAAACTTGATCAACCTTCCAGAGATTCAAACTATAGATCCCAACGCACCGAAGCCTAAGGGGTACCAAGAGGACTTGTATTGTAGGTTTCATAGGTGTAAGGGACATGACCTTAATGCATGTTGGAAGTTCAAAGGTTTGGTACAAGATCTCATTGACAATAATACATTGGTAGTGGATAACCCCATAGCGTGCAACAACCAACAAATGGGAGTTTTCAAAGACCCTTTGCCCGCACATGATGCACAAGCAAAACCCCTTCCCGTCAATGAATTGCAATAGAATTGCCCCATGGAGGGGTATGTAGGGATGATAAGCATAGTGACGAGGAACAAGAGATATCCAGGAACTACCCCCACGGCAGCCACAAGAGAAGTTCCATCAATGTCACAACCTCAACAAAACCCTACGCAGCTTCCCTCGCCTAGACCAGTGGCCATGATTCGAACTAGACTTACTCAAATTCTAAGGACCACGTTGGCTAGGCTCTCCATATATGAGCTTATTCAACAATCAGCACCCCATCGGGAGGCTCTTATGGAGATATTAAAGTCCATTGATCTGCATCCCCATGAAGCAAATTATTTTAACAACTTCGTGGGCCATGTGAAACAATGTACAGAACTAGTCATCAACTTTAGAGAAGATGAATTAAAATTGATGGCTGGTGATGTGGTGGATTCACCCCTACACATTATTGCATGGGTCAACGGGATTCCATATAAGCGGGTGTTGGTAGATACTAGTTCGTCTAGTAACATTATTACAACCGCAACACTGAAACATTTGAAGCTACCAACCTCTCACATCATACCTTCCACTTATACTCTTTGAGCATTCAATGATGCGATATGCTTAACAGTTGGCACAATTTTCCTACCCATCCAAGTGGGCCAAAAGACCATTCATACATTCTACCACATATTATAAGGTGATATGGCTTATAATATCTTGCTCGGGCGGCCTTGGATCCGGGACATGAAGTGTGTTCCTTCAATTGCTCATCAATGCTTAAAGCATACATTTGAAGGATAGGTGCATGTGGTCCCTACAGACTTAGAGCCATTCAAATACTGCAATTCAGTGCAACTCATGCCACAGTCGACCCTCCCATCAACGCATTTTGATTTTTAGTTAAATCCATCTAAACAGGGTCCGACTATGAAAGAATCTCCATTTCCAAGTTCATCAAATTCCTAGTCAGGTCCATATTCCTCACCTGGTCCAACAACGACGCCATATATGGTGGCAACACCAAAAGACAAGGGAAAGAAACCCCTAGAAGAGGAACCACCGTTAGTCTCAACCATCTCGATAGAAGAGATGCCTAGAAAAATGGAAGTCGAGACACCTAGTTTGCCCCACATGGAGTGGACTCAGGGAGAACTCCCATTTGCCCCCTCTCAATCACCAACGATCACCGTTGAGATGTCCAACATGGGCATGGGGGAGTATATAGTGTGCAATGTTGTAGCAACACCCACACTTGAGTCCATGCAAGACATGGGGAGACCTCGACTCCCCATAGGCTCTGTGGTTCCTTTAGGCTACCCACCTAATCAGACAAACTTTATTTATGGGGGCTTGGATAATGGCATTGAACCTTCCCTACAAGAAGAGAAAGATGAAGAGCCCTTTTTTGAGGATGTCAATTATCTGTCTAACCAGACTTTGCATTGAGATATCTTAGCCACTGCAATTGGCATGGCTATGGGTTGGGCAGGTATGAACAAGAAGTGCATATTTTGTGCCAACCAAGATACCAAATTCCTTATGAAAAGTCAGGCGTAGGGTTTAATCACCCTTTCCCCCTAGACATCTTGGTTGAAAACATGCAAGGCCTAGGGATAGGCAACAAGGATGGGTTGGCATTAGATCCATATGCCAATCCTAATACAACTTATACATTGGGGGATTATTTCCCATTATGAACAAACAACCTTGTTGACCTTAACAACCCTTTCCCTTTGGTCGAAAAGGGAGACAATTCAAGGACTCAACCCCATGAAGGGTATGGACAAGACCAAGAAGGGTCTTTGAATGATGAGTTAGATTACGAGGTAGCACCTTGGGATCCTCTTGAGTCGGGAAGCAATCATTCCCACATGCATCCCATGGATGATTATCAAGAAAGCTTCCTGACCATGTTCCCATTGGATGCTCCAATTGAGCATATGCCACCTCAAGAAAATTAGGTCCCCCTGCAGAGAGTGAAACAACCTCGATGGGACCACATTAATTTGCTCGAACAAGATGAGCCCCATATGTCACAAATTGCTATTGCAACAAGCAAAGGCCTTTGGATCTCTGATAATGATTACGAAGATGAAATCGAGATGGCCTATCTCAACCACATACAACAAATGCAACAACAGTATCCATTAGGCATAGATGACATGTTTGAACACCTACACATAGGGCCAAGGGATAGGTGGCACCTCAACCAGGCATAGTTATAGCAATTACTACACCCACCACTCCAGGAATATAGAGAACATCCTCCGCCTGGAGACCCTATAGCACCATCAGTGCCTAGGGCAGATCCTATCCTCTTATATGCACATAGGGCTGATCCATTTGTGCCAGTGCCCACAGAGCCAGATCCAAAACACCAAGAAAATTTGAAATATCAGTCATCACACCTATGATAATGGAGACCGCAATCATTTCATCAACATGATCTCCATTGACTTGACTGCTCCCATCCATGATCCAGCTGACCCAACACGATTATTGTATCTAGACCTAGATGCTATTGATTGGGATCGCACTGACACACTGCCATCTCCATCGGAGTACTGGCCTTGCGGTGGGATGTTTCATTTCACTCCAGGACAGACTCAGGATGTCTTCCATGTTGAAGAGGAACCAGACGTTCCTAACGATGATCTTAATTCAGCAAATGATATCCACTTGATCCCAACTCCACACCAGTTGGAGGATGGATCCCACATGTCAGTCGAGGCAATGACTGACGTAGACATCGACACAGATACAATGAATCCATGGATTCTCAAGCTGGGGGTAAGTCTCTCCCTCGAAGAGCAAGCCGATTACATTGCCCTTCTCAAGGATAAGAAGGAGGTTTTTGCATGGTCATACAAAGACATGTCAGGGCTAGACCCGTAGCTAGTCACGCATAATTTAACGCTTGATCCGACAGTCAAGCCAGTAAAGAAAAAACTATGTAAGATGCACCCAACAATGGCCTTAATGGTAAAATATGAGTTACAAAAGTTTTTGGATGCATAATTTGTCATCTGCGTGGATTATCCGCCATGGTTGTCTAACATGGTTCCCGTCAAGAAGCCCGACGGGAGGATTCGCATATGCACCGATTTTCAAGATCTAAACAAAGTGAGTCCTAAGGATGATTTTCCCTTGCCAAGCATTAATGCATTGGTAGACGCTACAACAGGATACAAAATTATGCAGGTGTCCTAAGGCTATTTACAGTGGACTACAACGGGCTACCAATGAGTGTCGTTTAGTTCATCATTTAATCATTATTTATCAATCCGGGTAGGTGTCCTAAGGCTGTTTACGATAGTCAATTCAAGCAGATGTAAGACATTCTATTCAGAAAATGGCTTTATTGGCAGAACAGTTAGTGTTTGTTGGGGGTTCTTCTGTCACTCTAAACCCTATGAACTGAAAGGAAACTAGATTATGCTTGCTGAAATAAAATTGCAAAAATAAAATAACTGTCAAAGAAACCTATTTACTTTTGCTAAATCTGAAAATGCATTCAAAAACTGAATTAAACTTGTTGAAATGAAAGTTGCAGGAAATTCAGAATTGCAGAAAGTAAACTAACTAACTTTGCAAAATAAAAGAACAGAACTGAAAATAAACTTAGAAATGATAACTCAGAAATAATAATGAAACTACAAACTCTGAAACTGGAAATGATTTCAGCAAAATAAAGAAATGCAGGAAAAATGACAGGTTTCCTATTTATTCTGCTGCAGACAGATTTAAACAAGAAAACCTGGTGAAAAACCTTCTTCTGCTCCTGGAAGTGGCCCTTGCTCCCTGGTTCAGAAGAAGGTGAAGAAGTAGCTCTGGTTTACTACTTAATCACTCCTTCAATCATAAAGCAAAAGCGATAAAAACTGCACTTTTTATTGAATCAAAAACATGCAGAAAAATTCTGCATATTACTGCTACAGAAATCTGATTTCTCACAATATTCAGAATTATCCTAATTGCAATCCTAAATCTCCCTTAGCTCAACCCAGATGGGAGCTGGTTATTTATATTAAAAACATGCTAAATCAGGTGTGGAATGATTCTAATTTCAGGCATTTTAGGAATGTTGTTGAAACTGCATTCCTAAAATGCAGAATATGGTTACATGAATAAAATCTATTTGTTGCACATTTGCTGGAGGTCTTTTGCATTGAAAAAGGTGCACAACAGATTCACATAATTGTCCTTAACACTCTCCTGCAATTTTTCTGCCTTTCTTGAGCTGTTCTGGTCAAAACTGTGCTTTTTCGGTTATTACGGAGCAGTCTTGTTATTCGGAGCAGTATCTCTGTTGTTCCGAGCAGCGCCAGAATGCTTGTTTTCAACACAGTTTGCGGTTCTTTTGCCGAGCATTTGGTGGATCAGACTTGGAAGTCTTTCAACAACCTATTCACACGTTCTTTTAAGTTGAATTTGACCAAATTCCAAGCCATGCACATCTGGTTGGAATTTGTCCAAGTTAAAACAGTCAAAATACAGTTTTGCACAACTTGCAGTTTTGTCCTATTTTTAGTGCTATTTTCTGCATTTGACAACTTCAGAGAGCATGATATGAATGTTATATGTCCCACACGTGATTGCACTAACACATTTCACAATAAATCATTATTTATCAACAAAACTTATGCAAAAAATACAAAAAATTAGTAAAAATAGAATATTATGCTTCTAAACAGTCAAACATGTAAATAGTAGTAAATATTGTATTTCATCAGCAGAATTAACATCAAAACATGTCAAAAAGGTCTATTAAGGATGTCTAAAATAATCAATAATGAGGCAATTTTTGGCCTCATCATTCCCCCCAACTTATTCTGATGCATGTCCTCATGCATTCTGTGAGGCTACAATAGAGCAGAGATCTTTGTCCAAGACTCTCTCTTGGTAGCTGAACTTTGGACCAAGAATCCTGTAAAAACCTCTGATTTCCTTTATCTGCTTGAGCCATGCCTGAAACTGATCATCTGGCTGAGGGTCATCATCAAAAAACCATGGAACAGGGGTGATTACAATGGGCAATCTGTATCTTAATCCTATCCACTGATGTTGCAGCTGCTGAATAACTTGCATGATACCTTCAGCTCTTCTTTTTGACCACTACAAGTTATTGGGGGAGATAGGTTCTTTCTTCTGCAAAGAAATAGATAACTCTCCCCAACGATTTTTACAGGCTACTAAAGCACTATTAAAATGCTGGTGAGTAAAATTCTGAAAATCGACTAAGCATTCCTGAAGATTGGTTTCATAAATTTTTCTCACCTTTTCTTCCCTCATCATAGTAAAATGTTGATTGGCTGCAGCCCTGTAATTACAGTGAATTGGCCTCAGATATAGTGTTGCATTTGCCTCATTTTCCTTAGTCATCTGCTTCTGCTGTTCCCAATATTCCTGATTTTGCAGAGTGGACATGAAGGCTCTCAACTGAATATCCCCTGTAAAAATGTGAGGTAGGAATGTGTCATCACCAGGCATAAAGAAGTTATGTAAGAATAACTCACACAACAGACTTTTCTATTCTATTGGGCTGTGCAGGTAGGCATCCACAAATTCTTCAGGGTCTTCCAATTTGTATGGCAAATTAGAGTGGATTCTCATAATTTGCCAATGGATAAACCTTTCTCTGAGGATTAAGGTATAAAACCTTGCAGGTCTTCTGCATTGGACTAAACACTCTGCATTCCGATGAGATCCTGCACCTGGTTCTTCAATTTGGTTATTTCTGCCTCTTTAGCCTCACATTTTTCTTCCAAAGGTTTCAAAGCTAAAACCTTTTCTTCCAACCTTTGGCATTTCATCATCCACTTTGATAAATCTGTATTATATTCCTCAAGTGGAACCATAAGAGGATTGCGGACAGGTTGTTGCATTTGAGGAACAATATGAACCTGCACCTCTTTGTCAGTCATGTCAACCCTGACAGAATCTGTTTGTGTCTCCTTTTCTTCTATTTTTGCCAAAGGCAAGTTGACCTGTATCCCTTGTTCCTCTGTTTCTGTCATAGGTAATTCAGTTTGAATTCCCATGTCCTGTGTTACTATGAGGGGTACATATGGTTCAATAGCTACAGCAAGAATTGAGGAGATCTGAAGTTGTTCCTGTCCCTGTTCTCCTTCAATATCAATTACAGGTTCCTCCCTGATTGGTGAGTCTACTGCATGTGCAGCTGTTGCTAATTCTAACAAAATGTCAGCCATTTGAGTGTCATGCATAGTTTCATCAGGTTGTGGCTCTAAAGATGCAATTTTAGCTTTTAAACTTGCCACTTCTTTCTACAACATTGCAATCATTTGATCTTTTTCTGAAATAGAAGCTTGACACTTTTCTATCCAACCTGTTTGTGTTTTCACCACACTTCTTGCCGCAAATAGTTGTAGTTGGATATCTTCTTCTTCCTCTTCCTTTTCTTCTGCCTCTGACTCCTCCTCAGAATCAGAATCTATATAATCCACTAAGACTACTTCAAGGCTGGATGTTGGTTCTATTATGTTTGTGGCTGTAGGTTCTGCTGATTCTGCTAGGTCTGTCTCTGCTGCTACTGCTTCTTGACTTCCTTGGTCAGATGATGTTTTACCCAATTGAAGTCTTGCAGACCTTCGTAATTTTTGAACAGGAGTCTTTCTTTTTCCTGTTTTGGGCATTTCTTGAGCAGATTCTCCTGGTTCTACTTCATCAGAGCTATTGGACTGCAAAATAGTCACATCTGCTAAAAATGACACCCTTTTGCATTTTTCAGCAGAGTCTATTCCAGCATGCCTTTCTCTTTGTCTTCTAGTCCTAGAAGAGGGAGGTCCCTGTGGAGAGGATGGACCCTCTTCTTGGATAGACTCTGTCTCAACCACTGGCTCAGGTGTTTCTATTTCCTCCTCTTCAATGCCAGGATTTCCAGTTTGTTCTGCAGATCTAGGGCTTTCAACTTGTTCTGCAGATTTAGGGCTTTCAATATCTTCTTCTACTCCAGCTGCAACTGCAGGGTTTCTAGTTTCATCCCACTGAGCAAAGAATCTGCCAAAGCTCTGCAAATTACCCCTAAAGTGATGTTTACAGATTATTTTAATCAAACCATGATGCCTAGGGGTTCCTTTTCCTTCCTGATATTTCTTGGCCATAGATTTTAAATTTTCATAAAAATACAGGGGAAAATTAATTTTGAATTCAGGGTTTGTGTGGCCATATCTCAAATAAGTTAGAATTCTCATATGGTGCCCTGACAAAACAGCATCTTGGCCTTCACAAGTAATAAACCTAATCATCCATTTGGCTACTTCATCCCGGGGAGATTCCAGACTTTCCCTTTTAACTCCTTTACAAATATTTTTACTCATGACATACTCAATAGGTTTATCATTTTCTGCCCTAAATTGGTTGGCCAATTCATTGAGGGTATTCCTAGCTTTTTCCAAGATTAATTCCTTGCAAAGGAAATTTAGTAATTTGGGTCAAAACATCTAGAGTTACCTAGATTATCATGTCGTTGATGTTGATCTTGTTATTTCTGAAGGTCCATGCAAATTTTGGCCAATCCCTCGGAGTTCCCATCAAATTTTTGTAAAAATGGCATAAATCCTCCATCGGTGAAAATTTGCAACAGCGTAGGATTTTCCAGTATGAAGCTGGCATTTTCTGGTTCACTTCTATTCTTCCTGCCACCCATTTTCTTTTGCTCTACTCGTGAATATTTTTTTGAAATATTGGAATGATAGTTCTAGGGCACATGCACTGGAATGACGGTTCTTGTGCCGGAACAAAACATGTAAAACCAACTTGTTGATTCATTTTTTAAAACCGATGAAATATGCTGAAAACGAGGAAAAATTAGTTCCAATGCAGATTACACGATCACGATTTGCTGAGTTGGCATCAATTAATTTGATGTGAATTTTTCAAGGTAAAAAAAATCTATTTTCGATGTTCTTTGATGCGTGTGCGTGATTACGGAGAATCGCGAAATCATGATATCTAAATATCATGGATTTCAGAAATCACGTGTTCCATAATCACTTGCCACGTGTTCCTGCCTGAATCTTTTAAGAAACGTCAACATATTTCGAAGCCCTGATATTTTGGAGCAAATGTCATTATTTATTCATTTCGGAGCATATCTGTCAATACCTCATTCGAGCTGTTACGGAGCTTTTGATGTTCCGAAGCTCCAGTGCTTCTATTTCGAAGTAGTGGTTATTCGGAAGAAAATTTCATTTCGAAGCATATGTCATTCCGGAGCATATGTCATTCCCCCTTCCGTTGACTAATTTAGACATCCCCAATTTTAACCTTATGAATGCTTTAAATGCTAATCAAGTGAATCTATACACTACATACCTTAACTATTTACAATATTTAAAATGTAAAGAAACACATACCTATCTTGACTACCTTTCTACATTTTGTACAATTGATTAGCTTTGCTGATCTTTTTCTTTTGACAAGTGCAGTACTGTAATTCTGAAAAACACAAACAATGTGGGTGATGGCAATGACAATGGTGGTGAATGACAATGGCAGAAAAATGATAATGCTAAGGAATGGATGGTGATGGAATGAATGGCGATGGAATGGATGGTGATGGAATGGAACTCAGTAAACATGCCAGATAACTGGTTTTCATGTAAGCCAATTTTTTTTTTTTTTTTTTTTTTTTTTTTTTTTTTTTTTTTTTTTTTTTTTTTTATAAAAACTAACTACTGCTGCTGCTTCAATGGAAGAAGGGAATTCTTCCATTATGTGCACATCCAAGTGCTCTATTTGTTTTAAAAATTCATTTTTAGTTAGTGGCTTATGGTAAATCCAGAGACGATGTCCATTAACCACTAACTTCCTTCGTGAATCATCAATTGGTGAGAGACGAACTACTCCATTCGAGAAAACCTCTTCAATCTGATATGGTCCAAGCCATCTTGTCTGCAACTTCCCAGGAAAATCTTCATAGCGGGAGTCAAACAGTAATGCCCAATCCCCTTGCTGGAATTTTCGTTCTTGGATATGGCTATCATGCCAGACTTTACGTTGTGCTTGGATCATCTCGTTCTGATGCAAAGCGTCTCTCCGTATTTCATCCAGTGCATTGAGTTGCAGGATCCGGTCCATTTGTGCCTGTGACAAATCAATACCAACTTCCAAAGTAGTTCGAAGAGTTAGTAATTCAAATTCAATGGGTAAAAGGGGTTTTTACCATAAACCAATTCAAAAGGGGTAAATCCCGTAGTGGATTTCCAAGTAGTGTTATAAGCCCAAATTGCTTTAGGTAACTTTTCTACCCAATTCCTTCTATGAACTGCTACAGTTTTGGTTAATATTTTCTCTAATTCCCTATTTGTCACTTCAACTTGACCATTGGCCTGTGGATGATAAGGAGAGGACTTCCTGTGCTTGATTTCATATAATTTTACAAAGGCTTCAACAACCTTTGAAATAAACTGAGGTCCTTGATCAGAAGTAATAGACTGTGGGGCTCCAAATCGTAGAAAAATCTGTGAATACAGAAAATCAGCAACTTTGTCTTCTCGGGCATGCTTAAAGGCACGGGCTTCTGCCCATTTGGTTACATAGTCAACACATACCAGGATGTGCACCTTCCCTTGGGAGGGTGGATCAATAGGTCCTACAAAATCTAACCCCCACCTCTCAAATGGTTCTACACCTAATTGATTCTGTAGAGGCATTTCATTTATGAAAGTAGGCTTACCCATTCTTTGACATGCATCACAATTTCTGATATACCTTTTTACATCTTTATGCAATGATGGCCAGTAGTAACCAGCACCCAAAATCTTTCGAATGGTATGTTTTATTGAATAATGCCCTCCTGAAGGTTCATCATGACAGGCTCTCAAGATGTCATATATCTCATCCTTACGAACACACCTGCGTAAAACATGATCAGGACTGCATTTAAACAATATTCCTTTTATCCATTCAAAAGAAGAACTTTGCTTGATTAACTATTTTTTCTGTTTTGAGGTAAAATGAAGAGGAATCTTCCCTGTAGCTAAATAATTAGCTATATCTGCAAACCATGGAGTTTGAACAGAGACAACAAACAGTTTTTCATCAGGGAATGCGTCTTCAACTAGTTCTTCAGTTTATGCATTTGGCAATCTTGACAAAAAATCTGCCACTACATTAGCCTTTCCTGGTCTATTTACTATAGTAATATCAAATTCCTGCAGTAAAATCAACCAGCGAATAATTCGTGCACTAACCAAAGGCTTATTCATCAAATATTTGATAGCAGCATGATCTGTATGGATGAATACAGGATAACCTGTGATATAGTGTCGAAACTTGTTAATGGCATATACTATAGCTAAGAATTCCTTCTCAGTTGTAGTGTAATTCTTTTCAGCTTCTGTCAAGTTTTTGCTAATATAATAAATGGCATAGTGTTGTCCATTTTCAATCTGCCCTAGTGCGGCTCCAATAGCAGTATTGGAGGCATCAGTCTGAATATGAAAGGGCAGCTCCCAGTTAGGGCCTCTTAGTACTGGTGGACTGGTTAGCTTTTCTTTCAAAGCTTCAAAGGACTTGTGGCAATCATCAGACCATACAAATTCAGAATCTTTCATTAACAATGCAAACATTGGATTAGCAATGGTACTGAAATCAGTAATAAATCTGCGATAAAAGCCAATATGTCCTAAGAAACTACGGACATCAGTTTGAGATTTCGGAGGAGGAAGACTCTTGAT
Organism: Wollemia nobilis; assembly: GCA_028583015.1. Taxonomy (NCBI): domain Eukaryota; kingdom Viridiplantae; phylum Streptophyta; class Pinopsida; order Araucariales; family Araucariaceae; genus Wollemia; species Wollemia nobilis. The sequence continues at coordinate 9,897,153 of JAQPPZ010016346.1, read as the reverse complement.
GACCTCTACTTTCTTAGGATCAACCTTAATACCTTGAGCGAGAGATATGATGTCCTAAAACAATTCCTTCCTCCATCATAAAGAAACATTTTTCGGGATTAAGAGATAAATGATATGCTTCACAGCGTATTAGAACCTTTTCAAGTTGCTCTAATGTATATTCAAATGTGTCACCAAACACTGTGAAATCATCCATGTAAATCTCTACACTCTCGTTGGTTAAATCAAAAAAAATGGCCAAGACAGCTCTTTGAAATGTTGCTGGTGCATTACATAATCCAAAGGGTAATACTCTATAAGAAAATGTCCCCCAAGGACATGTGAAGGTTGTTTTTTCCTGGTCTTCTGGTGCCACTTGGATCTGGTTATACCCACTAAAACCATCCAGAAAACAGAAAAATTTCTTACCAGCAAGAGTGTCCAGCACTTGGTCTATAAATGGTAATGGAAAGTGGTCCTTGTGTGTGACTTTGTTTAATTCCTTGTAATCCACACACACTCTCATATTTCCATTCTTCTTAGGCACAATAACTAATGGGGAAACCCATTGACTATCTAAAATCGGATAAATGAATCCTACTTCCAACAATTTTTCAATTTCTTCTTTAACAATGTCTTTCAAAGCAGGATTCAGACGTCTCTGCGGTTGTCTAACTGGTTTGACATCCTCAGTGTATATCCTATGTGTGCATACATCAGGGTGGATTCCAACCATATCCGTATAATTCCAAGCAAAAGCTTGAACATGTTTTTGCAAAACAGACAAATAGTTTGGCTTCTTGATCGTCAGTCAACCAGCTGTTAATATTTACAGGTTTTCCTGGCTGAATTTCAATTTGCTTGACTCCGGGATAAACAGAGTCAACATGTTCATATTTGCTGATCAAAGCATTTAAAGGACAATGATGTGGTTGCAGATTATGAAATACTCTTGATTCTGTGTTAAATGCAATACCTGATGGAAGCATTGGCATAGGACAAGTGAAAGAAGTCAAAAGATGATGATGCCATCCATGTGGCAATGTAAAGGAACTTTCTTGAAGTGGAATAGATGGTAAATGTTCAGCAATTTGTTCATCATATTTCCATAATAGGCGATTGACCAGAACTTGATCATCCCTGAGGCCTTCTTCATGCAATGTATTCACCAAGACTGTTTCATGTTCAAAAATTTCTCTTTTTGGTGAATTCAGTTCTTCAATGTGTTCCTGTACTACAATGGTGGCAAGGGTAACAAGAGGCTCCTATTCTTCATCAGACTCAGGATACCATAACTGTCCAGAAAATTTAGATGATGGTTGAGCAGGTGGATACAAAGAAATTTTCTTAAGATCTACTCCATTTGAAATAGTCATTTCCCCTGATCTACAGTCTATGAAAGCAGCTACAGTGGCAAGCCAGGGTCGTCCTAGGATGATAGGATAGCCATTAGCTGTACTCCTAGGTTGCAACACTAGGAAATCTATAGGGTATTCCCAAGAAGATACTTTAATGGGAACATCCTCCAAAAGTCCTTCTGGTTTGGCAACTGACCTATCTGCCATTTCCAAAACTGTAGCTGTAGGACTCAAATCAGTGAGCTGCAATTTTTGCATAATATCTTTGGTCATGACATTAATTGCAGCTCCTAAATCAATAAGCACATTGGGAATTTGAACCAATCCTACAGTAATGGTGATTATTGGACTTCTGGATCACCATATTTGGGAGGTACTAATTTCCCAGAGAGAAGATCAACCAACTTTCCATCTACTTGTACAGTTTGTGGAAAGGCTTTCTTCTTCCTGCCAGGTTTCCTTATGCATAAATCCTGAATGGTTTTCTTAATCAATGGTACATCCTTGATTGCCTGCAACAGAGGAAGTGAAATTGACATTTTCTTCAATTCTGTGATTAACTCTGATTCAGGGGTAGTGATGGGGTGATCAAACCTTTCAGGAAATGGTAAATCTGATGTGACATGTTCAGATTTTCTTTGTAAGTTTTCTGCATTTTCTTCCTTTTGCTTCGATTGTATTTTTTTGGACTTGAAATTTTTGGAATTTCTTCAATTGTAGGTGGAGCAGGGTCAGGTAAAATCTTTCCTGAACGCAGCTGGATGTTACTACAGTCAAGTACATGAACTGCAGCAGTGTCTTCAGACTCAGCCTCATAAACAGGGGCTGTTTGTCTGGCATTATTTGGGTTAGTCACGAGGTGAAGTTGGGAGTGGAGGTTATTTCTTGGTTGTGCTTGTTGATGTTGTGTTCTTCCCTAAAAATTTGGATTAGGAGCTGGCAACAAATTTTGAGTTTGCCCTTGATACCTTTGTTGTCCTTGATGGGATTGATATTGTTGTCCTTGATGGGGTTGATATTGTTGTCCTTGATAGGGTTGATATTGTTGTCCCCATATTTGTCCTTGTTGTGTCCATTGAGGAGGCATGGTATGCCAAGGTGGGTTCATCCATCCAGATTGTGACCAATCTGGAGGAGCTGTCCAAGGTTGGTTCCAAGGTTGTGCATAAAATTTTTCCTGTCCCCATGGCATATTCATATTCCAAGGAGATTGTCCCTAGTTTGGAAATCTAGGAGCATTGGGATATTGTGCATAACCACCACCAGATCTCTACCCAATAGCATTGAGTTCTTCTGTTTGGGTGCCCAAAATAGATTTTAGATGAGGCAACAAAGGGCATTTATCTGTTGAATGTTCCTTGGAACAAATTCCACAAATAGAAGTTTTGTTTAGGGGGCAGTCCTGCAAGGCATGCTTACTCCTACACCTTGGGCAATAAATTGCTAAAGGTGGTGTAGAATTAGATCTTATGTTTTTCTCACCTAATGCAGTATTAAGTTGAACAAGGATATCAGTTTTTAAATTGGCCATTTCCTCCATCAACTCTTTTATACCATTATTGCCAGAATTCCTTTTCTTTCTCCGGTGGTGAGTGCGGGAATAGTTTTTACATAACTCCACAATATCTTCAAGGTCAAGTTGATCTATGTCTCCTTTTCCCATTAAATCTAACACTTCCCTAGATTCATCCTGTAATCCTCTTAAGAAGATAGGCTTTAAGAAATCGGGTTCTACAGCACCACACCTCTTTTGGACAAAGGCAAAGCGATCAAGATAATCTTCTAGACTCTCATATTCTTCTTGCTTGATCCTAAACAACTCATCTTTCTTGTTTCTTACTCTACAATAATCCTGATATTTATTTAAGAATGCAGTCTCCATCTCATCCCAGGTACTGATTGAGTTAGGTTCAAGATTGCTCATGAACCATCGGAGAGCAACATCCTTAAGTGTGGAAGGAAACAATTTCAATTTTTGATTATCATTTATGTAGTCATAAGTCTGACATAACACTTTGAATTCAAACAAAAATTGATCAGGATCTTCTGAAACAGTTCCCCTAAAAATTGGCAATATGGATGGGGAGATTGTTTTCATGGGGGCATCTAGAAGTGGATCCAATATTATGGGATACTCAAAAGTCTTGGGAGGATCATCAGGATTATCATATCCACCTACTGCTACTGCTGCAGCCATAGTTGTTTTCTTTCTAAAGGATGATGGGAATAGTCTAGTCAGAGGGGAGTGTTTAGCAGCTAGTGCTTCAAAAAGCTCTTTTTCTAATTTTTCCAAAAATGCATCTGATGAAGAAGGTATGTCTGGCTTATCTTCCCCAGGGATTTCAAATTCTTCATCTGACCGAGCAGGTCACTTTGGTGGTTCAGAACCACTTCGGATAAACCTCCCTCTTTCGTCTCTCAGCCTATGCATTCATGCACATTTACTAAACAGACTGTAAAATTTGCAAGAACTATTTTCTGTATCCAGCCTACAGTTCTTGACCTACTTAAATTTGACTAACAACACCATTGATCCTCGACAACGGTGCCAAAAATGATGAGTGTCATTTAATTCATCATTTAATCATTATTTATCAATCGGGCAGGTGTCCTAAGGCTGTTTACGATAGTCAATTCAAGCAGATGTAAGACATTCTATTTAGAAAATGGCTTTATTGGCAGAACAATTAGTGTTTGTTGGGGGTTCTTTTGTCACTCTAAACCCTATGAACTGAAAGGAAACTAGATTATGCTTGCTGAAATAAAATTGCAGAAATAAAATAACTGTCAAAAAAACCTATTTACTTTTGCTAAATCTAAAAATGCATTCAAAAACTGAATTAAACTTGCTAAAATGAAGGTTGCAGGAAATTCAGAATTGCAGAAAGTAAACTAACTAACTTTGCAAAATAAAAGAATAGAACTAAAAATAAACTTAGAAATGATAACTCAGAAATAATAATGAAACTTCAAACTCTAAAATAGGAAATGATTTCAGCAAAATAAAGAAATGCAGGAAAAATGACAAGTTTCCTAATTATTCTGCTATAGACAGATTTAAACAAGAAAACCTGGTGAAAAACCTTCTTCTGCTCCTGGAAGTGGCCCTTGCTCCCTGGTTCAGAAGAAGGTGAAGAAGTAGCTCTGGTTTACTACTTAATCACTCCTTCAATCATAAAGCAAAACTGATAAAAACTACACTTTTTATTGAATCAAAAACATGCAAAAAAATTTTGCATGTTACTGCTACAAAAATCTGATTTCTCACAATATTCAGAATTATCCTAATTGCAATCCTAATTCTCCCTTAGCTCAACCCATATGGGAGCTGGTTATTTATATTAAAAACATGCTAAATCAGGTGTGGAATGATTCTAATTTCAGGCATTTTAGGAATGTTGTTGAAACTGCATTCCTAAAATGTAGAATATGGTTACATGAATAAAATCTGTTTGTTGCACATTTTCTGGAGGTCTTTTGCATTGAAAAAGGTGCACAACACAGTCCTTAACACTCTCCTACAATTTTGCTACCTTTCTTGAGCTATTTTGGTCAAAACTGTGCTTTTCTGGTTATTCCGGAGTAGTCTTGTTATTTCGAAGCAGTATCCCTGTTGTTCTAGAGCAGCGCCAGAATGCCTGTTTTCAACATAGTTTGTGGTTATTTTGTCGAGCATTTGGTGGATCAGACTTGGAAGTATTTCAACAACCTATTCACACATTCTTTTAAGTTGAATTTGACCAAATTCCAAGCCATGCACATATGGCTGGAATTTGTCCAAGTTAAAACTGATATTCACACAATGACACTGAGAGGGGGGGTGAATCAGTGTAACTATTAATATTAATATCTACAACATTTAAAAATGAAGCAAAGAGAACTTAAAAACCAGAAAAGCAAATTGAACAATAGAGCACACCACAACACTCAATATACCGAGGTTCACCAATTTGGCTACTCCTCAAAAATGACTGCTTGGACTCCAATCCAAATCCAGTCTTTGCAAAATACCAATTTTACAAACACTTTACCAACATCTACTGGAAGGAGCACCAACCCCTTAGTTTTTTTGTTTCAACAGATAGGAGCACCAACCCCTAGTACCAAGCACCAACTTGGACTGCAATTCTGAGCAATTTAAAATGACATAAAAATGTCTTCACTTCTTACACGACCACTGATCGGTCCGCAATTAATCAAACTCTGCACACTCTCACGGCTCTGCTAATTTCTCTCTTGGCTCTCTTCTAACCCTCTTTTCACAGCAATTTCCCTCTAACAGTAGCAACATTATTCTCTGTACGACTATTCTTTTATAACCCCCTTTTTCTCATCGAGGCTATTCGTCTTCTATCACTTTTCAAACCTGCATGCAGTCGAATGACATACTCTGACTATTCGAATTCTTTTCTCCTCTCCATAAGCGACTGTTCGAATCCTTGCAATACGGCTGTTCGAATGCTTTTTTGATCCTGCCTATACGACTCTTTGAATGCTACAAATATGTATGTTTTAATGCTTTTTCAATCCTGCATATGCAGCTGTTCCAGTGCATGTCCAACACCTGTCAATGCGTAACTACCGATCTGACTTCAGTTACTTCTTACGTAATTGGCTGCATGATGCTTTTTCGACACGTGTCACCTTGCATGTTCCTTCGGTATTTTCCAGCCAACCTGTTACCTGTAGCGAAATACTAACATGTCGCGATATCGTGACACTTTTTGTAGCCGTACACCTTCATGCCCTTGCTGTCATGAAATCGTGACCATTTTGGCTTTTGAAAGCTTTCCCAACGTTCATGTCACGAAATCGCGACACTTCAAACTTTTGCTGACGTCATCCTTAATGTTGTCGCGCTCCGGCTTCATGAGGCTTCTCTTGCAACTTGTCATGAAATCGTGACACTTTACTTTTGCTGACGTCATCCTCAATGTTGTCGCGAAATCGCGACGCTTCTTCCTTTTCTTTCCCTTCGCAAATCGTGACATTTTCAATTGTCATCCTCAATGTTGTCACGAAATCGCGACGCTTCCGGCTTCCTGCGGCTTTTCTTTCACCCTGTCGCGAAATCGTGACATTTTCAATTTTGCTGACGTCATCCTCAATGTTGTCGCGAAATCGCGACGCTTTCGGTCTCCGTACAACTCTTGCTTCATGCGGTAGCGAAATCGCTACACCTTCACGTTGTGCATTTTGGACTTGTAGCGAAATCGCTACACCTTCTTGTTTGTGCTATTTGACACGTAGCGAACTCGCTACACCTTTGAGTTGTGCTTTTTCAACTTGTAGCGAAATCGCTACACCTATGTTTTGAGCACTTTTGACATGTAGCGAAATCGCTACACCTTTGCTTTGTGCATTTTCGACTTGTCACGAAATCGCTACAACTTTTTCACTTAACACTTTCTCCCTGCTTCGGCCCGTGAAATTTCAACATGTAGCGAAATCGCTACAACTTTTCGACTTAGCTTCTTGGCCTCCAGCATGTCGCGAAATCGTGACAGTTTGCCTTGCGTCTTCTCTCTCCTCCGACCATGTCGCGAAATCGTGACAATTTGGCATGCATTTTCTCTCTCCTCGGCCATGTCGCGAAATCGTGACAATTTGGCATGCATTTTCTCTCTCCTCGGCCATGTCGCGAAATCGCGACAATTTTTCTTGCATTTTCTCTCTCCTCGGTTATGTCGCGAAATCGCGACAATTTTTCTTGCATTTTCTCTCTCCTCGGTTATGTCGCGAAATCGCGACAATTTTTCTTTCTGCCTTCGGACCTCTCAACCTGTCGCGATATCACGACAGAAAACATGTCGCGATATCGCGACAGTTTTCTTACTTGTCTTTTTCTGCAAATTTTTGAATCTGGGTCACTTCTGTTTTTCTAGAAATTCACTGTACTTGATCTGACTGACTTCAGAATTCTTGTCCATTGCTTCAACTGCATCAATTGTTGTCTGTGTTGACAACAATGACAATACTTTTGTTGTACCTTGTTCAACAATCTCCCCCTTTGGAATTGTTGGCAACACTTATGCACTCTCCTGTAATTCTTCTCCCCCTTTGACAATAATACCAAAGGGCTGCTGCAGACTCCCCCTGAGTCTCTCGCACACCATTCTCAGACAAATGTTGTTATAGTTAGCAAAAATCATAAGTATAAGCAAAACTATAAGTATAGGCATAAATGCACCCCTTGAGAATGTGATCCCAAATGATAGTCAGTTCTTGGGAATTGTGACCACTCCCAACTTATTCCGAAGGTACTCAAAAACATCCTTGGGCAATGGTTTTGTGAATATATCAGCTACTTGCTCTGTAGTTGGAACAAAATCCAATTTGACCTCTCCTTCTGCAACTTTATCCTTCAAGAAATGATACCGGATTGCAATATGTTTGGTTCTTGAATGCATAACTGGATTCTTGGATATGTTGATAGCACTAGTGTTATCACATTTAATTGAAATTGGCTCTTTGAAATGAATACCAAGATCTTTCAACGTTTGTCTCATCCATAATATCTGAGTACAACATGTTGTTGCTGCAATGTATTCTGCCTCTGCAGTGGATAGAGAGACTGATTCTTGTTTCTTGTTGTGCCATGCTACCAGCCTGTCTCCAAGATAAAATGCTCCTCCACTTGTACTCTTTCTATCATCAATACATCCTGCCCAATCTGCATCAGAATATGCAATCAAAGTGAAGTCTTTACCTTTTGGGTACCACAACCCATAATCCATAGTACCCTTGAGGTATCTGAAGATCCTCTTTACAGCTGTGACATGAGTTTCTTTGGGACTAGCCTGAAATCTTGCAACCATGCATACTGCTTGTAATATATCTGGTCTAGTGGCTGTTAAATACAACAAGCTTCCAATCATAGACCTGTACATTGTTTGATCTACATCCGGGGATTTATCATCCTTGCTCAACTTGCGACTGTTGTCATGGGAGTGCTAACGGGTTTACTATCTTCCATTGTGAACTTTTTCAGCATTTCTTTTACATATTTAACTTGAGAAATAAAAATGCCCTTTTCATTTTGATTTACCTGCAGTCCTAGGAAATAAGAAAGTTCACCAATCATAGACATCTCAAATTCTTTCTTCATTTTAGTTGATATGTCTTTGCAATATTCATCCATGCTGCTGCCAAATATTATATCATCTACATAAACAACAAGAACAATAAGATGGCCCTTCTCTGTTTTGACATATAAATTGTTGTCCACCAAACCTTTCTTGAACCCTTGTTTAATTAGATAGTTATCCAGCCTTGCATACCATGCTCTGGGTGCCTGTTTCAAACCATATAATGCTTTCTTTAACCTGCACACAAAATCTGGATTGTCACCAAGTTGGAAGCCATCTGGCTGTTCAATGTAAACCTCTTCTTCCAGTTTTCCATTCAAAAATGCTGATTTTACATCCATTTGATATACTTTGAAGTTTTTATGAACTGCTAATGCCAGAAACATTCTGATTGCCTCTAGTCTGGCTACCGGTGCAAAAGTTTCCTCAAAATCAATGCCTTCAACCTGAGCATAGCCTTTACAGACCAATCTTGCCTTATTTCTGACAACCTGTCCATCTTCATTTAATTTATTTCAAAAAATCCATTTAGTGCCAATTATGTTTTTATTTGTTGGTCGAGGTACTAATTCCCAGGTATTGTTTTTCTCAATCTGATCTAGTTCTTCATTAATTGCCTTCATCCAACTTTCATCAGTGCTTGCTTCAACAACATTTTTAGGTTCAATGCTAGATAACAGAGAATAGTTCCGCACTGCTGCTCTTCTTGTCTGAATACCATCTATGGGATCCCCAATAATCTGTTCACTTGGATGATTTTTTTGCCAGTTGCCTGTTTTAAATTTCCTGTTTTCTTCTTCTTCTGATTCAGTTTTTACAACATCTGGATCAATTTTCTGATTCTTATCTGTTTCCTTTTCATCATCACCTTCAATGACTTCTTCATAAATAGGGTAGTTTTCTTGATAAGTAATTTCTTGTTCTCTACCTTCATCAACTTTCACATCAGCACTCTCAACAATTTTCTTTAGCCTCTTGTTGTAACATGTGTAGGCTTTGCTTTTTGTTGAGTAACCAAGAAAGATACCTTCATCAGCTCTATCTTCAAATTTACCGAGATTATCTTCAGTCCGTTTGATGTAGCACTTGCTGCCAAATACTTTGAAATGTCTTGTTGTTGCCTTTCTGCCGAACCACAGCTCATAAGGTGTTTTGCTTTCATGTGGTCTTAGCATGCACCTGTTTTGAATGTAAACTGCAGTATGTACTGCCTCTTTCCAAAATCTATCAGCTATTTTGTTCTCAGCCAGCATTGTCCGTGCCATTTCTTGCACTGTTCTATTCTTCCTTTCTACAACACCATTCTGTTGAGGTGTCCTAGCTGCTGAAAACTGTCTTCTTATCCCATATTTTTGATAGTATTCTGCAAATTCTTCTGAAATAAACTCTCCTCCTCTGTCTGATCTTAGGCATTTAATCCTTTTTCCAGTTTGATTTTCAACCTATTTTTTAAAAATCTTAAACATCTCAAAGGCATCTGATTTAAGCTTTAAGAAAAATATCCATGTCATCCTGGAGTAATCATCTATTAACAGCATAAAGTATTTGTCACCATTTATGCTCTGTGTTCTCATGGGTCCACACAAATCAGTATGAATTATCTCCAAAGGTTTGCTGGTGAAGTATTCCTTTGATTTAAAAGTGGATCTGGTTTGCTTCCCTTTTTGACATGAAGCACAGATGCTATTTATTGGTTTGCCAATGGTTGGTATATCTCTTACTGCCCTTTTTGAACTTATTTTTGCCAGATTGTCAAAACTAATATGACCGAGCCTCTTGTGCCACAGCCAATTTTCATCTTCCTGTCCAATCAAGCATGTTCCTTCTGTAGTTTTTGAGAGAGTATATAGATTTCCAGAAGTCCTAGATCCAGTAGCTATCAGCTTCCCACTATGTGCTTTTCTCACTTCACAACCCTGCTTCTTAAAAATGACTTCATGACCTCTGTCACAGATTTGACTTACACTCAGCAAGTTATGCTTCAGACCAATCACAAACAAGACTTCTTTTGATTTTATCTTTCCATCACTGATCTTGACTGATCCCTTTCCAACAATCTTTGCTCCATCATTATTCCCAAATTTCACAGAACCACCTTCATAATTCTGTAAATTCTCAAATTTTTGCTTGTCACCTGTCATGTGACTGGAACATCCACTGTCAAGTATCCATGGTGCAGATTTGTCTTGTGCTTTAAAAGCAGTCTGAACAATCAAAGATTCCTTTTCTTTCCATTCTGGTTTGATGACAAATTTGGCTACTTGTTTTGCCTTTGTCCTCTCATTAGCATGTGCCTGTTTTTCAGGAAATTTCTTGTTTTGTTTCAACCCACTTGGTTGAGATTTTCTACCCTGATGATTATTTGCTTGCAAAAGTGCTTCTATAGTTTCTAGCAATATGTCCAAAATTATGACAATTATAACATTCAACTGCATAATTCATTAAAGGAGAAAAAACATTTCTCTCTGGTGAAATTCCTTTGAGATACATTATGCCCGCAATATGAAATCTTATGGCCATAAGCATTGCATTTAAAACAATAACCAGAAAAGGAATGATTAAACCTGGGTGCAGGTCTTTGCCAGTTTGAAGTAGGAGCCATGAATCTTCTCCTTCTTGGATGTGTGACTTTTGTGAATCCATCTTTGTCAGTACTCTTCTTGAGTCTGGCATTATTGCTTTCTTTGGCATGATTTGTTTTTTCTAGGTCAATCCTGATCTTTTCTTCTTTCTTTATGGGTTCTACATTCAAGGCCTTTGAACCCTTTGATGATTCTCCTTCATCGAAGCCTAAACCAAATTTGATGCCGGAAGGCCTTTGGTTATTTAACATTTTATCCAGCTTTACAGTACTTTCTTCAAACTTATGAAAATAGCTCAATCTTCTATTCATCTCCTCTAGCTGCATTCTTAACTTAACAATGTCTTCCTCTAGCTTGCTGCATTCAACTGTCTTTACAGTTAATTGTTCATCAAGAACTTCAGACATTTTCTTGAATTCCTCTGTCTGTATTTTTAAACTGTTTATTATGTCAGTGGCATCCTCTAGTTTTCTTGAAAATTTTTTGTTCTTTTTCCTTTCTACACTCAACTCTTCAAGTGCAGCAACCAATTCTCCTTCCAGATAAACTTCAGCCTCATCTTTAAAGCTTTCATCACCTTCCTGATTTTCTTCTATTCTTTCCTCTTCAAGTGCCATGAACAGAGCTTCACCTGTTTCTTCTTCAGAATCCTCACCTGAGCTTTCTTCAGAAGAGCTGACATTCTTGGATATGAAGCTTTTCTTCTTGAAGTTATTCTTTCTAAAATTTTGTCTCTTCTTCCAGTCACCTTTTTCTTGGAGTGACCCTTCACCATTTTTAGTTTTCTCATGCATTGGGCATTTGGCTGCAAAATGACCGACTCCTCCACAATTGAAGCACTTGAATGGTAGCTTTCCTCTATATTTTCCTTTTCCCTTTGTGAGTTTTCGAACAAAATTTGCTTCTATTTCATCCAGTGTCTCTTCATCCTCAGATTCATGTTCAGTTTTTATATTCTTATGTGCTTTGAAAGCAGCTTCTCTGTCTATAGGCTTAGTTTGTCCTATTCTCATTTCATATGCAGTCAAGGAACCATGCAGCTCATCCATGCTAAAATTGTTTAGATCTTTTGCCTCTTCTATTGCAGAAACTTTGGAGTTAAATCATTTGTGAAGGGTTCTGAGAACCTTTTTCACAACAACTGCATCATCCATTTCTTCATCGAGTCCTCTGATTGCATTGATGATTCCATTGACTCTCAGCAAATAGGCCTCTATGTTCTCATCTTCCTTCATTTGTAATGCTTCGAACTGAGCTCGATGAGTTTGCAGCTTGGCTTCCTTGATCTTGTTGTCTCCTTCATGGATGCTCTTCGAGTTTATCCCACATGTCTTTTGTCGATTTGCAGCTCATGACTCTTATCGGTTCACTTGTCTACAAGTCCACACATTATGGCATTCTTAGCTTTGGAGTTGTTCTCAAATTTTTTCTTCTCAGCAGTATCTATTGGAGGAGTAGTGGGTGCTGTGTATCCACTATCTACATAATCCCAAATGTCATATCCCAATGCACTCAGATATGTTTGCATCCTGAGTTTCCAGAAAGTGTAATTAGTTCCATCAAACAAGGGAGCTTTGTTGGATGAGAATCCTTCATCGCCTGCCATTGTTACTTCCAAGATCACCTTAGCTGATTAAGCTTGTTCAAGGAACCTTGCTCTGATACCAATTGATATTCACACAATGACACTAAGAGGGGGGGTGAATCAGTGTAACTATTAATATTAATATCTACAACATTTAAAAATGAAGCAAAGAGAACTTAACAACCAGAAAAGCAAATTGAACAATAGAGCACACCACAACACTCAATATACCGAGGTTCACCAATTTGGCTACTCCTCAAAAATGACTGCTTGGACTCCAATCCAAATCCAGTCTTTGCAAAATACCAATTTTACAAACACTTTACCAGCATCTACTGGAAGGAGCACCAACCCCTTAGTTTTCTACTGCAACAGATAGGAGCACCAACCCCTAGTACCAAGCACCAACTTGGACTGCAATTCTGAGCAATTTAAAATGACATAAAAATGTCTTCACTTCTTACACGACCCTGACTGGTCTGCAATTAATCAAACTCTGCACACTCTCACGGCTCTGCTAATTTCTCTCTTGGCTCTCTTCTAACCCTCTTTTCATAGCAATTTCCCTCTAACAGCAGCAATCTTATTCTCTGTACGACTATTCTTTTATAACCCCCTTTTTCTCATCGAGGCTATTCGTCTTCTATCACTTTTCAAACCTGCATGCAGTCGAATGACATACTCTGACTATTCAAATTCTTTTCTCCTCTCCATAAGCGACTGTTCGAATCCTTGCAATACGGCTGTTCGAATGCTTTTTCGATCCTGCCTATACGACTCTTTGAATGCTGCAAATATTATGTTTTAATGCCTTTTTCAATCCTCATATTCGTTCGAATCCTTAAGAAAAAATTTTGATCCTGCCTATCGACTCTTGAAATGCTTTTTCAATCATGCATATACAGCTGTTCCAATGCATGTCCAACACCTGTCAATGCGTAACTGTCGATCTGACTTCAGTTACTTCTTACGTAACTGGCTGCATGATGCTTTTTCGACACGTGTCACCTTGCATGTTCCTTCGGTATTTTCCAGCCAACCTGTTACCTGTAGCGAAATACTAACATGTCACGATATCGTGACACTTTTTGTAGCCGTACACCTTCATGCCCTTGCTGTCATGAAATCGTGACCATTTTGGCTTTTGAAAGCTTTCCCAACGTTCATGTCGCGAAATCGTGACACTTCGAACTTTTGCTGACGTCATCCTTAATGTTGTCGCGAAATCGCGATGCTTTCGACTTCATGAGGCTTCTCTTGCAACTTGTCACGAAATCGTGACACTTTCAGCTTTTGCTAACGTCATCCTCAATGTTGTCGTGAAATCGCGACGCTTTCCCCGAGACTTTGCGTCATCCTCAATTGTCGGAAATCGGACGCTTCGCTTCCGCTTTTCTTTCACCCTATCGCGAAATCGTGACATTTTCAATTTTGCTGACGTCATCCTCAATGTTGTCGCGAAATCGCGACGCTTCCGGTCTCCGTACAACTCTTGCTTCATGCGGTAGCGAAATCGCTACACCTTCACGTTGTGCATTTTGGACTTGTAGCGAAATCGCTACACCTTCTTGTTTGTGCTATTTGACACGTAGCGAACTCGCTACACCTTTGAGTTGTGCTTTTTCAACTTGTAGCGAAATCGCTACACCTATGTTTTGAGCACTTTTGACATGTAGCGAAATCGCTACACCTTTGCTTTGTGCATTTTCGACTTGTCGCGAAATCGCTACAACTTTTTCACTTAACACTTTCTCCCTGCTTCGGCCCGCGAAATTTCAACATGTAGCGAAATCGCTACAACTTTTCGACTTAGCTTCTTGGCCTCCAGCATGTCACGAAATCGTGACAGTTTGCCTTGCGTCTTCTCTCTCCTCCGACCATGTCGCGAAATCATGACAATTTGGCATGCATTTTCTCTCTCCTCGGCCATGTCGCGAAATCGCGACAATTTGGCATGCATTTTCTCTCTCCTCGGCCATGTCGCGAAATCGCGACAATTTTTCTTGCATTTTCTCTCTCCTCGGTTATGTCGCGAAATCGCGACAATTTTTCTTGCATTTTCTCTCTCCTCGGTTATGTCGCGAAATCGTGACAATTTTTCTTTCTGCCTTCGGACCTCTCAACCTGTCGCGATATCGCGACAGAAAACATGTCGCGATATCGCGACAGTTTTCTTACTTGTCTTTTTCTGCAAATTTCTGAATCTGGGTCACTTCTATTTTTCTGGAAATTCACTGTACTTGATCTGACTGACTTCAGAATTCTTGTCCATTGCTTCAACTGCATCAATTGTTGTCTGTGTTGACAACAATGACAATACTTTTGATGTACCTTGTTCAACAAAAACAGTCAAAATACAGTTTTGCACAGCTTGCAGTTTTGTCCTATTTTTAGTGCCATTTTTTGCTTTTGACAAATTCAAAGAGCATGATATGAATGTTATATGTCCCACATGTGATTGCACTAACACATTTCATAATAAATCATTTATTTATCAACAAAAATTATGCAAAAAATACAAAAAATTAGTAAAAATAGAATATTATGCTTCTAAACAGTCAAACATGTAAATAGTAGTAAATATTGTATTTCATCAGCAGAATTAATATCAAAACATGTCAAAAAGGTCTATTAAGGATGTCTAAAATAATCAATAATGAGGCAATTTTTTGGCCTCATCACTTTCCCTCATGGATGGTTTCTCAGGATACAATCAGATTCGTATTAATCCTAAGGACCAATTAAAAATGACATCCACAACGCCTTGGGGGACATTTTGCTATAAGGTCATGCCTTTTGGCCTTAAAAACGCTGGCGCCACCTACCAATGTGCCATAACATACATATTTCATGATTACATGCACAAGACTTTGGAAGATTACATGGATGATTTGTTGGCCAAATCTCTTTTGTGCCCAGATCACCTCGATGACTTGAGCAAGGTCCTCGATTGCCTCATTGAACATAAAGTCAGACTAAACCCCGAGAAGTGCATCTTTGGCATCACGTCTGGAAAGCTCTTGGGTTTCATAGTCTCCAAACAAGGAATTGAGGTAGACCCAAACAAAGTCAAGGCAATCCTTGAAATGCTTCCCCCAACTACCATCAAGTAGCTCAGGAGTCTGCAGGGAAAGGTCGCGTCGATTAAGCGCTTCATAGCGCAGTTATCTAACAAGTGTCGACCCATGAATAAATTATTGCATAAGGGGGTCACATTTCACTAGGATGACGAGTGCCAGTCAGCCTTTGATGACATTAAACAATACTTGGTTTCACCACCAGTATTGGCACCACCTAGACTAGGAGTGTCGTTCTATTTATACATCTTAGCTACTGAGGTGGCACTGGGTGCCATGCTATCCCAAAAAAATGAACTTCACAAAGAACAGGCTACGTACTATCTTAGCCGCACCCTGGTCAGTTATGAACTTAACTATGCATACATTGAAAATCTCTGCTTGGCAGTGGTGTTTGCTACCAAAAAGCTATGCCACTACATGCTCAACAATAAGATGTATGTTGTGTCTAAGGAGAATCCATTGCAATACATGATGAGTCATACTTATCATAGTAGCCGCACGATGAAATGGATCATGTTTTTGATGGAGTTTGACATAGAATTCATTGGACAAAAATCCATAAAAGGTCAAGTCATTGTCGATCAACTGGCATAGGCTCCTCTTGAAGATGATCAGCCTCTGACTATAGAACTACCGGATGATGGGGTTTTTCATGTTTCAGAATCTCTAGATTTTGATGAGCCTGAGTCACAGGCTGACATGACCCTATTCTTCGATGGTTCTAAATGTGAGCAAGGAGGTGGCATGGGAATTGTATTCTTCACTCCACAAGGGGCTCCAATGCCTTTGTCATTTAAATTAGACTTCCCATGCACCAAAAACAATGTAGAATACGAAGCCTTGCTCATAGGTCTTTAGACATAACTCACCATGAACATTAAACGTTTAAACATCTTTGGTGATTCACTGTTAATTGTCAATCAAGTTAAGGGGATATTCCAATGTAAATGCCCAGTTCTGTAGGCCTATAAAGCCCTTGTGGACAAATTTTTGGCACAACTTGAATGGTACGACATCGAGGCACTCCCTCGATCATCGAATCATTTTGCGGATACTATGGCCTCCTTGGGGTCACTAATCCCATAAGACCCTTCTAGTGAGATGACAACTATTCAGGTCAAGACATTATCACAACCCATGATGGAGCGTGCAAGCTCTGACCTCATGCCAGGAATCCACTTGATCCAGATTGAACCATCTCTGGATAGGTTCTCTCAAATCTAAGATTGTTTGAATCAAGCCAATTGGGGGTCCTTGTTCTCCCTTACCCCTCTTAATAGCAACACAACGTTGTTTTTACAAGTTCTTTCCCGCTTCGCTTTTGCTCGGGATGAACTTCAAGAGGGATTGGTTGTTCATACCATAAAGGTTTTTGATCATTAGGATTGGTACACACCCCTAAGGGATTACCTCAAGCTAGGTACTCTCCCACTTGGATTGACACAAGCCATGAAAAGATCATTCAAACAGAAAGCGACAAAACATGTCTTGCTAGGAGACATTTTGTATCATCGAAGCTATGAAGGAATCCTCCTTCATTGCTTGGACCAGCAGGAGTCCGCTTGGGCGATCACCCAAGCCCATGATGGTACATGTGGTGGCCACTTCAATGGTATGGCCATCGCAAAGCGCATTCTTTACATGGGCTATTATTGGCCATCTTTAGAGTGAGATTGTTGTGCATATGTAAAGAAGTGTGTGAAGTGTCAACACCATGCTAATTTGACACATGTACCTTCTCAGGCCTTGCAACCAATCCAATCGGCTTGGCATTTTTCATAGTGGGGCTTTGATCTAATCGAAAATATCTCCCCTGCATCGTCGGGTCATCACACGTTTATCATAACGGCCACAAAGTACTTCACCAAGTGGGTGGAAGCAATTCCGCTAACCTCTACGACTGGATCCCGCATTGCGGAGTTTATTTTGCATAACATCATATGTCATTTTGGTATTCCATCCAAGATCCTGTTGGATAATGGGATGCCATTCAAGAACAAATATGTGCGTGCTTTGACCACAAAGTACAAAATTTAGCATAATTTTTCAACACCCTATTATCCACAGGCAAATGGGCAAGCAGAGGCGTCAAACAAAATGCTAGTCACCATCCTTAAAAATATAGTTGCCGATAATCATAAGGATTGGCACATTCAGATCCCGCTTGCCCTATGGGCTTATCGCACTAGCATTCGGACGCCCACTGGGGCAACTCCCTTTTTGCTGGTGTATGGTTTCAAGGTAGTCATGCCTCTTGAGTTGGAAATCCCTTCCCTATGCATTTCAATGCAAGAGTTCATCGATGATGACACTGCGCGGCAGGCCCGATTAGACCAACTGACGTTGCTCAATGAACGATGCGTCAATTCTCTCGAGCATTTGCGTATCTATCAAGAGCGACTTAAGAAAGAATACAACATGAAGGTCCACTTAAGGGAATTTTAGGTTGGTGACTTGGTCTTAAAAGAGAACCAATAGAATTCTAATTTGTCGTCCCATCTAAGGGACAAGTTCACGGCAAACTGGTTAGGTCCTTATGTGATTGATAGTAGAATAGGACCTGGAACATACCGACTTGCCTCTCTTGAAGGAATCAAGGAAATAGAACCCTTGAACATCAGTCATTTGAGGCCATTTCACATTTAGAGAGCCATAGCCCAACCAAAAGCTCCAAGGATTCCCACAATCGCTTGGTCAACCCAAAATGCCCCAAAGGTATCTAAACCCTTTGGTCAACCCAAAAGCTCCAAGGATTCCCATAATCGCTTGGTCAATCCCAAAATGCCCCAAAGGTGTCCATAAACCCTTTGGTCAAACCAAAAGCTCCAAGGATTCCCGCAATCGCTTGGTCAACCCCAAATGCTCCAAAGGTACCCATAAACCCTTTGGTCAAAATCAAAGCTCCCACGGTTACCATAACCGCTTGGTCAAAATAAATATTCCAAAACAAACAAAAACAATAAAAAAAAATTGCATTTCCATTCCATGCATACTTGTAAAAATAAAAAATACAAAAATATAAGTTGCATTAGGCATCGCATCCATCCATTGCATATTTGCTAGGTCATACAAGTCAAAAGCACCATAGACTGTCATTACTTGGCAACTCCATCGTTTTTCACATCAACTCCATTTTTACAAATGCATACATCCAGCATTACACCATCACAATGTTTAGCATCGTCCGTTGTTTCCTAATGCGTCTAGGGTTTTCGTCATTCAGCTGTCTTTAAATTGCTAGCCAAAAACTGTACAAAGTTAAACAGATTTTACAAGGGAAAGTTTTACTTGGGTCAAGCCTCATTACGTAACATCCCTACACAAGTTAAAACACATAAAATAATTCCTAAGTTGTGTGAACGCAAGAGAAATCTACAAAGCAGTCTAGGGTACCATAGGTGAAAGATTAGCCTGTTCATCCCCCTGTGCGAATGGTTCAAGAGTGCTAAGAATTGACAAAAGGACAAGCTCTTCCCCATCCATTCCCCATAATCAATAGTGGTTTTCACCACTACCACAACTCCCCATCACCGTTGGTCCTCAAAGTTGTAAGGATTCGTACTACACGTCCCTGCCAAGGATGGGTAGTCATCCCCAAGGCATAAAAGGATCAATGACCATTCAAAAACACCATTTCCACAAGCCATCATCACAATCACCTTTGGTCTCTCAAGTCATAAGGATTCGTACTACATGTCCCTACCAAGGATGGGTAGTCATCCCCAAGGCCTAAAATATCAATACCCTTACTTCATAATCTCCATACTACCCT
This sequence comes from Wollemia nobilis, assembly GCA_028583015.1. Lineage (NCBI taxonomy): Eukaryota > Viridiplantae > Streptophyta > Pinopsida > Araucariales > Araucariaceae > Wollemia > Wollemia nobilis. The sequence continues at coordinate 9,877,709 of JAQPPZ010016346.1, read as the reverse complement.
TTGGTTCCCAAAGTCGTAAGGATTCGTACTACACGTCCCTGCCAAGGATGGGTAGTCATCCCCAAGGCCTAAAAGGATCAATGTTATTCACCAGTCACAAACATACCAGCTTAACCTTACAAATCTCAAAAGCCAAATCAAATAACAGTGGTTATCACTACTATTTAACATCCTTGCTCCAAAAGAAAAACAAAAACAGAACAAAATAAATAGTGATTTTCATCACTTTGTATACGAGCAAATATCCTAAACCATTGAGCCAATAAAAAATCCTGAACTTGAATCCCTAGAATTCTCAGTATTCGAAAACCATCTAGGTGATCCTCATTACAGGTTTGGTGGACAACCTACCTGGCAATGGTGGTATCCTACCCGCATGACGATATGTCTGTCGCATTAGCTTTGCATGTGAGCAGACCAATGTTTGCATGTGGATGAGCTAGCTTATGGTATCTTAGATTGTCCCATGGATTAATCTTGCTGAATACAACAACGGAGTTAGTGGAGCTACTTAGGTGATCCTCAGTACAAGTTTGGTTGATAGCCTATCTGGCACTGGCGGTATCCTAACAAATACCACATAAATGAACTCAATTGCACACATAGGGATGTGAAATAACTTGGTTCAATTCAAGTCAGATTTATACCTTGTTCAAAAGTCTTGCGCGATAAATGTACAGTCTTGGCTAGTTAGTTAAAATATCTGAATCTCAGAAAAGCTTAACTACATTTCAAAAACAACTGGTACATTGCATTTCGTACATTACCATCAAAAAATATGCAACATACACAAACAAAGTTTTCACCTGCATAGTCATTCCACACAGTCATCCCATAAGTACACCCAGCCAATAAATCTTGCACAGTCTATGGTGCCATCGACAAGTTATCAACCAAATAAGTTCATTCATTCCATATGCATACATCATATAATTAGAAACATCGCATTCATAATACCCCATGCATCCATCATCATAAATCAATGTGCATAAACAGACAGACACACCATGAAAAGTTTATAAAAACCAAAAAAGAATCATCTGTATATATATCATCAAAAATGCCCATAGGCTACAATGAACCGGTCCTCTGACCCCGCCACAAAAACAAAAAGCTCAAAAACCCCCAAGCCTAGGGCATCGGCCACCATGATCACGCAGGATCGGCATGATGGGAACTACCCCCATGGTGTGGGTCCTATGGGACCTCTCAGGGCGACTGCTGCTCACCCCTACATCATGCCTACTAGTGCCCCCCTCATCTAGCCACCTACGACGAGACGATGCTGACTGCTCAGTATCACTTTCTCTCGTCTGATGCGAAGAGCCACCTCCAAGAGGCTCAGGTAACCGCCCACCAAGGTGAATGATCTCTCCCTCCATATCCATTCGATGTCGATGCCAATATGCCTCCTCGATCCCACTCTACCTCCCACCGATGGTAGTAAGCTACTACATCATCGCGCTGTGCTAGCTACGTCCGTAGGAGATCCCTCTCTCGTGCAGCATCGGTATCCCCCTCCTGCCGATGGGACGTAGCCCATGCATTCTCCCGCTCTGCCAGCTGAGTCCACAGGAGATCTCTCTCCTACAAAGCCTCTCCCAGCTCCCCATCTCGCCTCCATAGTAGCCCCACCAATCATGCATTCTCAACGCGCAACCCTACCTCCATGTCCTCCGACACTACCTGAGGCCTCGACGAATCCGAGATAGCAGCCTGCTCTGGCTCCCACTGCTCTGGGACATCCTGCATTTCTAGCTGGTCCAAAACCCCATAATCCCCACCCACATCCTCAACCTCCACCATCTCTGCATCATCCAGTGGAGCACCCCAACCCTCATCTGGTGCCTCTGCACCCTCATCCCCTACTGTTGCCGCCTCCACCCCGCCTAGAGGCCCCTCGCCTCGCCACCGTCGCAAGGTCCACCACTGCTCATACTCGATAGTAACCCCGATGTCATCCACATCTAGGACGTCAATAGCCGTATCTGAATCCTCACCAAGTGGCGCAACGACTGGCCGGTCCAAAGTCCTCTCATCCCCCCGACGTCGATAGACCATGGGCTCACCAGGCATCCCCTGGTGCACCCCGAACTGTCATGTAACCCGGCCATATGGGAACAACTCCTACTCAGTCCCATGCCTCCCAATCAGCCATCGCTCCCTCCGTACCCGTCGGAGCCACTCTCCAGCCTTAGGCCAGGCTGGATAGTCCCGATAGGGGTGCCAGAACACCTCCCCTAGAGTAAGCCGAGCGAAGGCATCGACATAGTGCCCTACGGCACCTACCCATCGTCGACTCTGACCCTGCTCCTCCGACCTCCGCCATAGTACCCCGTATCCAATCTCCTGGTCTGCCATCTCTGCTCGAGTCATCCAGGGTAGCCCCGTCGGCCTCTCCACTGCTATGTGCTGCCAAGCCCAACACTGCAACAAGTAGCTACAACTAATCCCCTTTCGCTTTCGATAGTGGACCTCGTACAACTCATCATAGAGCTATGCCAGTAGAGTCTGTCCCCATATCATGATCATCGATGCATCTGTAGGACACTCCACCAGCCTGAACACCACCTCCAGCAGGTTCCATGGGAACCTCGCACCCGAAGAGTCGGGGAGCAACATGTTGGAAATGAGGCCCATGAGTAATGCATGCCTCATTCCCAACACACCCCTCTCTAGCCACCATCGAACCAGTATGCCACCAATATGACAGTCGATCTCTGCCCTCTCCACTGGGCTCTCCACACCCAACTCCTCCCCATGCCCAAAATAGCATATCAGTACTGCTATCCTCCGATCCCGTGATGTCGTCCGGATCGACAGTCCATCTATTGGAATCCAAAGAATCCGATAGACATCCTCCAAGGTCACCGTCATCTCCCCTGTTGGGAGATGGAAGGTGTTGGTCCGAGGATCCCATAGATTGATCAGGGCCATCAGATAGGCCCGATCCCCGACCACCGGCTCTAGCCGAGTCACCTGCTTGAGCCCAAGGGTGTCAAGCCAATCCCAGTCAGCCAAAGTTAGCGTTGCACGCGCTTCAGTGAAAATAGTAGGCACCCGATACCGGCTCTTCACAACCTGCAAAAGAAAACAACATAAAAACATTAAAACAATGAAAAAAAATGTGTACAGAGCACAAACAAAATAGTAATTACAAAATTCAAAATTAATTTGTCAGATTTAGGGTTTTTAACTCTAACTGATTAATTAATAACAAAAACGTCATTTTTTAGATCTAGGGTTTTTAACTCTAACTGATTAATTAACAACAAAAACAATTACAAAAAAAAAAAATCATTGGTCAGTTCTAGGGTTTTTAACTCTAACTGCAAAACAAACAAAAACAGTCACAAAAATAAATTTTCAGACCTAGGGTTTTTACCTTTAAACTGGAAAATTAACAACACAAAAACAACAGTTAACTAGGGTTCAAGTTACGCTTTTCGCTTAGTTTTACCCTACGTTTTTAACCTAAGTTCTGATCTTGGTTCAATTCAGGTTCAACGACGTTTTTAAGTTGTGTTCTAAACTAAGTTTCTAGCTCAATTTTCAACTAAACTTTTGATCTATGTTTAACTAGGGTTAAATTAAGTTTTTCGCTAAGTGTTCATAGACTAGGGTTTCATTTTTACAATTTGAAAAACCAGATAAACAAAAACACAAGAAATAAACAACTTGCGATTTTCCAACTGCGACACAAACTAATAAAGAGGACGGGCACTCACTGGTATCGCTTCGGCTCCACCACTCGATCTTATGTGTGAACTCATGGTCACAAGAATAGTTTGGCAGCGCTTCGCTTCGTAGAATTGACCTCCTCCTCCTCAGAGCTCCAAATCGCCAAGAAAAACAAATGCAAATGAGCCCAAAACTTAGTTTTGGCCTTTAAATAGGCTTTTTGAGCCTGTACTCGTCCCCCCTGGGATGAGCACTCTAGTTAGCACTCATCCCTCCCTGGGACGAATACTAAATAGGAATTCGTCCCACCCAGGGATGAATACAGAGCAAAAATTTCAAAAATAGCAAAAAACTGCACAAAATGCACCAAAAACAAGGCCTAAAATTGTCCAATGAGAGTGCTTTTGCACTTGACATTTCGGGCATACAAAACTGATGTCGGGGTCACAAATCCTCACTATCCTACTCCCTAAGAAGGCTACCATAGCCGGACCGCTCCACGGGAAGCCGGATTTTTGAGAATTTCAGCCCCAAACGACGTCACCAAAAAGGGTCAAAACCCAACCAAAAATAGCAATACCATTGCCGAACGAAGGCGCATTTGCGCCTGACATTCTTGGCATCCAAAATAGACATTGGGGTCACAAATTTTCACTATCCTACTCCCTAAGAAGGCTACCATAGCCGGACCACTCCACGGGAAGACAAATTTTTGCCAATTTTAGCTCCAAAATGCGTCACAAAAAGGGTTCAAACCCACCAAAAATAGGTCAAATGTTCGAAAACTGCTTTCGTATTTAATGGTAAATAACTGAAGGCACCCTTACCTAAGTCATCTTGGGTCAAGTGACTCGTCGCTTTTCTCATGTCGGTCATTCCCTCATCGATTCGTCGCTTGAGGGGGTAGTCACACTTAGTCGCCAATCAACAACAACATACCCAATCCTGGAAATGACACACATTCAAAGGATCATTGAAAAAGACAATCATGCTCCTGCTTGGGGCAGCAAACAAGCAATTATCACAAGCTGATCAAACACTTGGCATTCATGAATCATGAACTCAAGGTTCCCACAGACAAAAGGTTGTGCCCTTTGCCTATTCATGATTGATCAATGTCCAAGTTCAAGTAACACCTCACCGAAAAAGGTTAACACTTGAATTAAGTTCCTTAGCTCGTCAAAGGCAAGGATTCAAGAATGCGTGCCCTTTCCATACTTGGGGCATCAAGAGTTGGTTAGGTTACTGAGAAACCCTAATCATTAGTGCTTTGGTTATTTATTTTTGCTCGACGTTGCGCCTTGCACAATGCTTCCCAAAAAGGGGCATCTGTAGACACCAAAATAGCACCAATCCGATTATGTGACAACAAGCGCTGATCGCATTGACACAAACAGCCCCCAGGGCAGCCCCCAGAGGTTAAACAGTGGTCCTAACCACTCCCAAAAGTAGTTTGGAAGGTCAAAGGTCAATTTGGCACCTTTTTGGCACCTTGCTCTCTGCTCGTCCCACCCCGGGATGAATACAAACTGGCATTCGTCCCACCCAGGGACGAATAGCAGCATTCGCCCCAGGGTGAGGCGAATAGAAGGTTTGACTGGCAAAAAAAGTCAAACCTCGGCAACTCCGCCAGTTAACTGAGGCTTCAGGCCATGCAATTGCGAGGAATAGCTTTTATTCAAGAAGAGAGACTTCAGTCATGCATGTCTTTATTTTAGAGACCTCATGCAAGGAGATTCTAAATCAGGGAACTAGCTTTTCTCTGAAAATAGGACAGTTAACTCAAGTGGCACCCTCGCATGCGCAATTTAAACAAGGAGACCCTAAGGTCTATAAATTGGGGAGTTTTCCCACCCAAAAGAGATACAGAGAAGGAGCATTTGAGCAATGAAGTGCTGCCAATTTACATACCTACTTGCGATTTGTGCCTTCACATCCTTAATCTCTCATTCGAAAGGGAGGTTATTGGGTGACTATTGGAAGCACGAATCCCGACCCAAAACCTAATTTTTGGCCACAATATTCCACAAAATTTGTCGACAACACCCTATAAGGAGTTTTGGACCCATCCCAAGTGGATTGGTGCCGAAACAATGTCCCAAACGGTGGGCGTCCTGCCCTCGGGCGCTCCCCAAACTGTCACAGTCCTATTCGCCCCACCCCGGGATGATTAGAAATATGTGATATATTTCTCTGGTTTTTCTTTTGCATTTTATTCTAGATATGTTAAATAGGTTACAGTTCAAATTTCATTTCATTCTGAGCAATTTTGACCAGGATTTTGTCATTTCCCGCCTTTACTAACTTGCAGATGGCACCAGCAAAATATGGGTGATAGAGGTAAAATTGGAGAAATATGACCTTCTGGGTCTTCCCAAAACACCCCCAATTAGCTAACCCCAAGTTTGCAGGTCATTTGGAGCTTCCGGGATAGGACATTGAAGAGGGTGCTTTTTGACAAGTTATTGCAGGTCTATTCGTCCCACCCTAGAGCGAATACAAATATGTGAGGAATTTCTAGACTGTTCTTTTTGCAATGGCTTCCTGATAACATATTTATGCTTCTGTTAAAATTTTAGGTCGATCTGAGGTCATTTGATCATCGTTTTAATATTTTCATGCATATACTGACATTAGGCCTTGGGAAATACATGTTTTATTCTGCCCGCAGGTGCTACTAATATTTTTTGTTTCCTTGAATGCAGGTCTTTGACATCATAGAAGTAGGAAAGAGTCAACAATCATATACACAAGTGGCGGTGACGTTTTGGTCCGTCCATCTTATATGTGGGCACGCGGAAGAAGGATTGTTGTTTATAGATGCGATAAGAAACTTATTTGACGCTCCTATTCCCTAAAAAGGAAGGAGACGTATTGTAACACAACTCTGAAAAGCATATCAATAAAAAGGGCCATATTTTATATTGCTTTTATCTTGTGTCAATTCGTCTATGCTCTTTCTTTTTGTGTATTTTGCAATACATAGGCTTTAAGCGTTAAGTTTGATTTTATAAGCATCATATTGGGCACTTTCCTTTTTGTTTCCGTATCCTCGTGCTTTCAAATAGACAAAAAGTCTACCAAAGCATATATTTTTAGTATTGGGTCTGTAGCTATCTCTTGGTCTTCCATGAAGCAAGATACAATTACTATTTCTACAACAATAGTGAAGTATAAGGCTACACCAGTAGCTACACAAGAATTGGTTTGGCTTCGTACCCTCATAAAGGAAATTGGCTTTGAGTAATTTGGTCCTTCACATTTTCTCTTCGATAATCAATTAGCTATTGCCTTGGCTAAAAATCCTGTAATACATCAAAGGACAAAGCATGTTGAAATCCAAGCCCACTTTATCAGAGAGAAGGTATTGGATGGGACTATTCAGTTGGAGTATTGCCCATCATCTTCTAATTCTGATGATTTGTTCACAAAACCTCTTCCCAAGGAGCAGTTTTGTAAGCTGAGGGACTCACTTGGTTTGGTAAAGTTATCCTCAAGGGGAAATGAAGTGTAGTTACACTTGTGTGATGACAACTTCATCCTTATGAGGTGTTTTGTGCTATATATGAGTTGATATTTGGTGGTATAGTTGTTTTTTGCATCTCTTTTGAACATGGTACTTTCTTATTTGCCTTGTGCAACTTTTGTACATGTTACTTTGTAGATGGCATTGTGAAATTATGGTATATTATGCAATTGCTTTATGCAACTCTTTTACATGGTACTTTCTTGTTGCCTTGTGCAACTTTGTACATGTTTTTATGTAGTTGGCATTATGCAATTGGTTTATCATGGTACTTTCTTGTTAGCATTTATGCTACTTTTGTACATGATATTTTATGGTTGGCTTTATGCAACCAATGTGCACACTTTATTATTTTCATATACCTTATGCAACTCTTGTACATGGTACTTTTTGTTAGCCTTGTGCTACTTTTGAACATGGTACTTTAGAGTTTGCATTATCATGGTACTCCTTGTTTGCTTTATGCAAATTTGTACATGATATTTTTTTATCAACTATATAGCACGTGACTATAAGTATGGCTTGGCATCTTTTTGTGATGACTTATAGTTCACTATTTGTTAGATCAGTTTTGTTATCATCTTTGGATATTCATATATACTATGGTGAATATATTTATGATGATGTATCTAACTGATCTTATGTTGAGATGCTTGTAGCTTGCAGGTACTTCTATTGGGGGTTTTGCAGGCTTACTGAAGACACCCTTGTGATGTTTTCTTCTTGTCATTTGCAACCACTTGTGGTTGATGGATGGCTTTGTAAGATGCTTGTATCTGAAGCTACTCCGTTGGGGGCTTGCAGTCTCATTTTGGCCCATTTTGTATTGGTGCCTTATTGTAGACCATTCTTGGTCATAGAAGCTCATTCTAACTATGTTACTCATTTGATTCTCATCCCCGTTTGTATCTTTAGGGGGAGAATGTTTCTTTGTTTCATAATTCCTTTCCCCAATATTTCATTAAGGGGGATTGTTGGAATATGTAATGCAACATTGTGTAAATTATTCTTAGACTAAAATATAAAGTCTAAAGAATAATATTTGAATTAGAAAATAATTATATTTTATGTAAAAATATTCCCACCCAATTAATAAATAAAATAAGGGTGCTAGGAATATTTAATTTGTGGTAAAAAGTTATTTCCCATTTTCTAGCAAATATTAAAAAGTAACCAATCACTTTTAATATTTGATAGATGCCACTTGTCACACATCTCAAGATAATATTGTAATAAGATTTGTCACACATCTCAAGATAAGATTGTGATAAGATTAGGGCAATTTTAGGGTTGTAGTAGAAAAAGCTTCTCTTTAAATAGGGGAGTTGTCTACTACATCTTGTCATATCATGTTGATCCATATTATTGCATAACATTGAAACATTCTTGTATTGTTGAATAATTGAGTAATATAGTGAGCTTCATAGTGGATGTTTTCCTTCTTCATTTGAAGTATGGTTTTACCACTTAATATTGGTGTTGTCGGTTTTCCTCTTTTGTGTGTGATTGATCTTGTGGAGCATTATTCGATCTTGGGGAGACTTTGCTTGTCTTACATAAACAAATTTTGAGTAGAATATGTCTAAATTGCTTCAAGTTAAAGGAATTACTTTGAAGATTAGACAAAATAATTAACATTGTACGCAAGATTTGAGATTGATTGAGCATATTTTGTGAGTTGTTTTGAGCATGTGTTTGAGCAAATTTGAGTAAGATTTTGTGAAATATTAAGGATAGATTTGAGCAAGATTTTGTGAAAGCTTGTAAGCATATTTGGGCAAGTCTTGGTGAAGACTTGTAGGCAGATTTGAGATAAGTCTTGGTGAAGACTTGAGAGCATATTGATCAAGTTCTTGAGAGGACTTGAAGATATATTTGAGGTAAGTCTTGAGAAGACTTGAGAGAAAATTGAGCAAGTTCTTGAGAGGACTTGAGGGCAGATTTGAGGTAAGTCTTTGTGGAGACTTGAGAGTAGATTTGATTGATTGATTTTTTCAAGCTTTGTGTTAAGGCTTGGGGTAAATCTAAGCAGAGTTGATTTGTGATTGGATCAAGCTCTGTGTTAAAACTTGAGGATAAATTTGAGGATAGAGTTTGGTGCATATTTGTGAGAAGATTTGTGTTGAACTTGAGATAAAATTAGAGCATATTTGTACTAGACCAATGATAGATTTTGGTGTATATTTGTGAGCATATTTTTTCTAGACCTAAGATAAAGTTATAGCATATTTGTACTAGACCGAGGATAGTGTTTGGTGTAGATTTAATATAGAGTTGAGAGCAATATTTGGAGGTGATAGAGTAGAGTATAGTATTCTCTAGTGGATAAATATCCATTAGCTAGGGTAGTGAGGACAAAGGTATTTTGAGTGAGGACATAGGTTTTCTATGGAGAGAGATCCGCAAGTCAATGTAGTGGGGGTAGTAGTCTTCTAGAAGATCACCAACCAGGGCAGAGGAGAAAGAGTTCTCCTATGGATATATATCCATGAACCATAGAAAAGGGAAAGATTTCTCCTATGGATTGTGATCCAAAAAGCAACTGGAAAGATAAATTTCTTCTATGGAGAGAGATACATGAACTAGTTGAGGATAAAGAGTTCTCCTGGGTCAAAGTTCTATGAACCAAAGAAAAGGGGAAAGAGTTATCCTATGGAGAGAGATCCACAAATTAGAGAATTAGGGGATTTATGTCTCCTTTGGACAAAGGTCCATAAACATTGTAATAGAGAAGTTATTACCAAGAGGATTTTATGAGAAATTTTAGTAGAAATATTTTCTTTGTGGAGTAGCCCACATTGGGTGAACCATGTTAAATTAGTGTCTCTATTGTGTGTGATGATTTATACATTGCTTTGATTACTGCTATTGATATTGCCATTGAGAATATTGGATAGTATTGTTTTGGAAATAAAAGTAAAATGTTGTCTTATACTGTTCACCCTCCCCTCTCATTATAAGCTTGTGTTCTTCAAAGTTAACCAGTAGTGTAGCTCTAGAGTTGAGTTGGAAGAAATGTTAAGGAATGTTTTGTGCGATGGAAATTGTATAAAAATACTTTGCTTTTTGTTATTATGTTTTCTTATATGCTTATAATTTTTGAAGAATTTTTTGTTGTGGAATATGAGTAAAGAAATATTTGAAAGTAATGTTCTTCACTTAGAATAAATATAGTTCTTGGTATAGTATGGATTCTATTGCTGCTTGGAAAAGTATATAATGATGGATATATTTATCCTTTTTTGAGGATTACGCTCAATTTAGAACAAGAATTTTGTGTGCATGTTGTAGGATTTAAAGGTATTTATAAATGAATGAAGTTGTGATTTCAAATGAACTTGTAAGAAAATGTATTTGTGTGACTACATGCTATGAATATGCATGGGAGCCATCTCTGATCCCCACTGTAAGGCATTTGTTCTCAGTGGTTAAATGGAGGATTGGTGATGGATGGTTCCAGTGTAGATGTGCCAAAAGATAAGGATATTTGTGCACGTCAGTAAAGAGCCTATATTTTTTACATGTTGTAGATCAAAAGCTTTGTAATTATGTTATCCAATCCAATGGAGTTGTATATTTTCTTTGAGAAGAAAAGATTTTTGCAGTGCTTATTTTAGTTGTTGTTTTGTTGAAAACCTGTTCAGGTGATAACATGAACCCAAACATTTGAGAGTAGTAAATTAAATACAAGTTGAATAAATTGGGTTATTTGTTTTACGAATTAAATGTTGTATTTTATGTATGATCAGTTTCAGTTGATTAAATTAGTTATTATGTTAATTCCAAGTCAAATTGTGGGATTATATTGAGTTGTTCGTATATGTTTTACTTTCATTAGATTATTTATAAAGGATCTTGATATCTACTACACAATTTTATTATCGATTATTTTGTTTTTTCATGTAATTAAAGGAATTGATTTTGTCATAATTCCAAGGAATATTGAGGAATCCGTAGATAGTTCTTAGTTCTTATAACACTCTTTGATAGACCTAAGTGTGCTTAAAAAGTAATTATTGGAGAGAATAGTGGAAGTGAGTATGTTTTTGATGACTTTAGCTTTGCTATCAAGACTTAGCTATTATTCCTATTATAGAAGGAAATAAACGTATTTTCTGGTGATTAATAGAGTTTAACTAGTGTTGGTTCCATAGATTCCATTTGGTTATATTACAAAAAGATCTTGGGAGTGTTTATTAAATGAATGAGAACTTAGATAGGTTGTTCAGTTTTGAATGAAGGCACTTACTATCCCTACACTCATTGACTTATGTAGAGGGTAGATATTTATGCTTGGCTTTAGTACCTCTGCGCTAAAATACTTGTGTAGTGGGCTCAAACCCTACACTAAAGGACTTGTGTAGAGGGCATAGATTGGATCCTCACCTCTCAATGGAATGAAAGGTAGAGATATACTAGATTACTAAGAATTTAGGTTAGAAGTGGAAAAGAAATCTGCACCTAGTACACCTTCACAAAAGGACATGTGGAAATGTAGGGATGGGTGCACATAAAGCCTATAAATGTTTAGAGGTGAGGTTCATAGGTGAAGCCAACTCTAGTAAAAGACCATCAGAGACTCAACCAAGAGAGCAATGGAAAGGAAACTCAACCATAGTTAAAGAAAGTTAAAAAAACTATTAGTCAACTTGGTCAACTGTAGATATTTGAATAGAGAATTTTTAAGTTCGTTATAGTATTGGCATCAGTACTTTATTGGTTAAAATCGAGCTATCACCTACTGCATGCTTGTTCTTGTATTGGGATTTTGTTGATTTCTATTCTTCTTTCTTTGGTTTCAATTTTTCTCTTCTTATGAGGGCTTTCTCGAATCTTCTTGTTGTTGGCAATTTGAGTTATTTTATGTTGTCATTGATGTCACATGAATCATTGATGTCATATGGATCACATTGAGTTTTGGTGGGTAGATGATATTTTGGAAAGCATGGATAAATTCAGGGTTTTTGTGAAAACCAAGGCAAGCAAAATAAAAGGTTTTATTTAAAACCATGGATGGCAGATTTGAAATAGATTTTTCTTAAAACCCAGGTTGGCCTTTCGTTTCATCGAAAAATGTGCCCCGATGATGGAGATATTTAATTTTAAATATTTAGTTTAAATTCTAATTTTAAAATTTAAATTAAAGTTAGCGCCGATGTCTAAAGAAAGAGGAAAAATCAATAATGCGTCGGTGTCATCAAAAATGAGGAGAAGACTATATAAAGGGTGATCCTAAGATTCATTTGAAATTAATCCTTTCTCGTGTTAATCATTGGCTAAGCATCTGAAGAGAGCTTGTGTGAAAATCGTTTTGAAAAAGGAGACAACAAATTGTTGGCAATTTTGGGTACATTGGGTACATTGCCTTTGCTCAAGTGTTGATGTTGTCATTGATGTCAAGAAGCGGAAGGGTTTTTGTGAAAACCAAGGCAGACAAAATAAAAGGTTTTATTTAAAACCATGGACAACAGATTTGAAATGGGTTTTTCTTAAAACCCAAGTTGGCTCTTCGTTTCGTTGAAAAAGGTGCCCCGGTGATGAAGATATTTAATTTTAAATATTTAGTTTAAATTTTATTTATTTAAAATTTAAATTAATATTTTAAAATTAAATTAAAGTATTAATGTTTGGAAATGCCGACGTGTTAATCAATGCATCTTAGTGCATATAAAAGGTGGCAATGGAATTCATTAAAAGTGTGGCGATTGATATTAATTTCCATACATCGTCTGCGCCAGCGAAGAAAGAGCACGACTTGGGGAGAGAAAGAGATATGTTTCATTCGCATGAAAAAGATGAAGGATCAATTCATGGTTTGAGATTGTTATTAATATATCCTGCGACGCAAAAACAAAACGCACAAAAATCGAGAACACTAGCACCAGGGTATGCGCGATGATAAAAATTGATGATCCAGAATTCGCACGATAATAGGGCACACGCAAATCAAAATATGAGAAGGAAGTGAACAACGTGATTTATTATGTATTGGTGACAAGGAAGAGGACAAAAGGTTTCACAATTCTCGAGGAGAACAAAGACCAGAGATAGAGCTTTCTTATTGGATTTCAGTCGAGCAAGCAGCGCTGACGAGATAAAGAAGGGAATACACATCGCAGTACCTAAGAGGTCGTGTAGTCCATGTGGCTTTCCAGCCAGAGCTAAGGATTGTAAACAGATGGGCAAAAGTTCGATTCTCTGCGTATAATTTTGAAGTACATGACAAAAGAGTTCACAGCGTTGGACTTGAAAAATATAAGGTATTTTCAAATATTTTATTTTATATGATTACAAGTTGAGCGTTATACGAAAGTTGGTTTGAAGTATTAACTTGTGAGGTGTGGAAGATATAAAAGTGTTTATTTTAAATTAAAGTTTTGGGAGTTATAAGGTTATGCAATGTTGTGATTTATTTTATGGTATAAGTGGTTTTGGGAGTTATAAGGTTATGCAATGTTGTGATTTATTTTATTTTATGGTACAAGTGGTTTTAGGAGAGATAAGGAAGTTGTGCAATTAAAGGCTTTGGTGATGATTATTGAAAAGTGGAGTAATGTTGATTATTTTGTGATCTACTAACCCTTGTGAAGATTGGCAAAAGAACTTTGTGATTGTGGCAGATTTCCAAAGGGGTTCCTTCACTTCAATAAGGTATGGGCACATTCTTCTTATGAGTATGATTGGTGTATGTTTTTCTGAAATAAGATTGGAGTGAAAAGGTATTCAACTAGGTTTCCTTTGGTTGGATGTAAGTCCTAGTTTCTGGTTTGTTGAAGACTACTTATGCATTGTTATCATTGATGAGAGTTTTGGTGAATGCATAATTCTGGTTTGAGGTAGTGGAAGCATTGTGCACTAGGGTTTATGTTTGTGAGTCTTGCTACTTGCTTTGAGTTGGTGAAACCCTTAGTTGGCTGTTTTGATATTGATGGATGAGTTGCTTCCATAGAGGTTGGTTGATCAAGTTATTGCTTTTACTTGATACATGATATTGGGCTTACTCCATTGAGTTGATTTGAACAAGTTATTCTTTGCATTTGGTGATATTGTGTGGGTGGCTGTTTTGTTCAAATATCTTTGGAGGGAAAAGGATTTCTACTTGTTTCCTTTTCTTGTGATGATTGGTTGAATGCTTCAAGGTTAATGTTGAGTTGAATGATGTTGGTTAAACCTTGTCTTTGAGCATTGTTGTTGAAGCCCTAATTGGTTGAGAAAAGATATTGGTTGTTGGAAAGAACATGAGTATCATTGTTATATGAGATATTGCATGGTTGGCAATTGTTGGGTTGTGTTTCATGTTCTTGAGAAAAGCATACTACATCTATCTTATTCTTTTGAGATTTGAGATTGAGTTGAGATTGAGATTGGGAGTTAAGTATAGAACATATTGAGTCTCTAACAATTCTCTTTATGCTTCTATGAGGTTGATGAATCATATTGAGTCTCTAACAATTCTCTTTATGCTTCTATGAGGTGGATGAATCACATTGGGTCTCTAACCATTCTCTTTGTGGGTTCATGCCAAGCAAGTGTTCTTGATGAACTTGTGAGCAGGTTTTGGACAGGTTCCATTGGGGACTTGTGAGCAGGTTTTGGACAGGTTCCTGTGGGGACTTGTGAGCAGATTTGGACAGGTCTTAGCAGAGGACTTGTGAAGCTGAGGTTGATAGTTCTATCAGAGAACTTGAGGACAGAGGTGCATTGGTTCTATGAGAAGAACCTGAGGACAGATTTGTGCCAGACCGAAGGACTGTGTTTGGTGCTGATCAAAGACAGAGGACGAGGACATTTGTGCTAGACCGAAGGACTGTGTTTAGTGCAAATTCGAGGACCAGCTTTGAGGTGATAGAGTTGAGGACAGAGGTCTCCAACCAGAGCAGGGAAGACAGGTGTCTTCTATGGATAGAGTTCCATTTGCTAAGGGCAGCGGAGGCAGAGGTCTTCTAGAGGATCACCAGCTAGAGCAGAGGTAGGGGAAGGTATCTCCTTTGAGCAGAGGCTCATAAATTCAGATTGGGGGAAGGTTTCTCCTTTGAGCCGAGGCTCATAAACATTGTAATTGGGAAGGTTTCCCAAAGAACTTTGAGATAACTTTTAGAGAAAAGTTTTGTGGATGAACCATGTAAATTGTTGTGTCACTTTGTGGATGGTTTTGTGCATTGCTTTGATATTGCTTTGGATATATTGCTTTACTATTTTGAAGTATAAAGGAAAAAGTAAAAAGAGGTCTTATACTGTTCACCCCCCCTCTCAAGTATAAGCTTGTGTTCTTCAATTGGTATCAAAGCGGGTTCCTTCGAAAAGTTTGACAACTTGAAGGAAAAGCTAGTAAAGAACACAATGGATTATTCCAAAGGTAATCAGCTTCAAGATAGTGATGAGTCTTCTAGTGATGAAGAGGTATATTACAACAAGAAAGGCAAGTTCTCTAGAAAGCACAAAAGTATGAAAAATGTAAGATATTTCAATTGTGGAAAGATTGGTCATTATGCTACTAACTGTACCATTGCCAAGGATGAAAGTGATGAAGATAAACAGGATTGTAAGAGCAAGGATTCTGAAAGGCATAGGCATCAAAGGAAGAACAAATATGAGCACAACAATAAAGGAAAGAGGTATTCTCACAAGCACAAGAAGAGCTTCTACCTAGACAAAGCAAGTAAGTGTTCTAGTAGTGATAGTGAAAGTTCTTCAAGTGATAATGAAAATGAGATGTTGTTCATATCAAAAAAGAGGAAGAACCAAAACATAGATTCATTATCATGAAATGTCTTAGATGTGGAAATTTTGGTCACCTTGAGGATGATTGCACAAATAATGAATTGGTTGTTAGTATGTATGAGGATGCTTCAGAAAATGATAAGGAAGATGCATGTATGGTTTTTGAAAAGGGTAGCACCTCTAGTGATAAGAAATCTGAAAAAGGCTTTGATGATTCTAAATGCAATCATATAGAGGAAAGTGAGTAGATCTTGAATGTGAACTTATTAATGCTCTTAGTGCTTTGAAAAAGGAAAGAAAGAAGAATGCTAGACTCAAGGATAAGTTAGATGAATGTTGTATGGAGAGAGATGAACTTATAGAAAGTCTTGATGTCTCTATGGCTAATGCACAAGAACTCAAGAATGAGTTAGAATCTAAGGTGCTTGAGTATAGTGAATTAGAATAGAAAATGGCTTCGTTGAAAGAGGAAAATAAAGAGTACAAGGATAAGTTGTACAAGTTTCAAGAAAGCTCCAAAAAGGTTAAGTCTCTCATCCAAAGTCAAAGAAATCCAACAGATAAAACAGGTCTTGGTTTTGTTAAGCCTCACAAGAAACAAGTTGGAGAGTCTAGTAAGAGATTCCAAAAGGAAGAGAGTTCTAATGAGGAAAGTATTTCAGATCATGAGTCCTTGAATGATAGATGCATAGAAACAGAAAATAGATTTCGGAATGAGAAGAAGGAGAAGTTTTCAGGACCTAAGAAGTCAAATAAAGGAAAGTTTCAAGGCAGATGTTTTGCTTGTCACAGGTTTGGTCACATGGCTGTACATTGCATGGCTCAAGTGAAGAAGGTAAATAATAGTTTCAGAAGTGGTGATTTCTTTTATGGGTATTGCTACTCTTGCAATCAGTTTGGGCACAAGGCAGTTCATTGCAAGGCAAACAACAGGAACAGGTTTAGTCAGAACAGGTGGATTCAAAGAACAGGTATGCCTCAAAGAAATAACATTGTTACTTGTTACAAGTGCAACAATGAAGGTCACATAGCTAGACAGTGTAGAGCTGAAATTCCAGAATACAAGAACAGGAACAGTGGCATGATCAGGTCCAAGGATCAGAACAATGACAGGAACAGG
Source organism: Wollemia nobilis (assembly GCA_028583015.1). Lineage (NCBI taxonomy): Eukaryota > Viridiplantae > Streptophyta > Pinopsida > Araucariales > Araucariaceae > Wollemia > Wollemia nobilis. The sequence continues at coordinate 9,860,661 of JAQPPZ010016346.1, read as the reverse complement.
AATATGGACAAAGAGTTCAAGAGAAGGCCCGAGAAGGAAGTTATAGACGCTGATGATGATCAGTGCCTAATGGGAGTTTTACTCCCACCCCAGAATTAATCACCTCATCAGGAGGTGGGGGAGGGACTAAGCTAAGAGGCTCATTCTTAGTTTCGAGCCCCAAAGGTGGCCCTTTGCCATTGATGACAAAGGGGGAGAGATATGAGTAAGGGGGAGAGCTTCAAGTGAAGAGGAAAGCTTCAAGTTCGGGGGAGCAAAACTTCAAAGGTAGATTCTCTGTTGTGGGTTTCAGTTTTGGCTCTTGAAGATGTGTTTTTAGTAAAGTTTTGCCATCAATGACAAAGGGGGAGATTGTTGGCAATTTTGGGTACATTGGGTACATTGCCTTTGCTCAAGTGTTGATGTTGTCATTGATGTCAAGAAGCGGAAGGGTTTTTGTGAAAACCAAGGCAGACAAAATAAAAGGTTTTATTTAAAACCATGGACAACAGATTTGAAATGGGTTTTTCTTAAAACCCAAGTTGGCTCTTCGTTTCGTTGAAAAAGGTGCCCCGGTGATGAAGATATTTAATTTTAAATATTTAGTTTAAATTTTATTTATTTAAAATTTAAATTAAAATATTAAAATTAAATTAAAGTAAGCCGACGTGTTTATTAATGCATCTTAGTGCATATAAAAGGTGGCATTGGAATTCATTAAAATTGATGTGATTGATATTAATTTTCGTACATCGTCTGCGCCAGTGAAGAAAGAGCACGACTTGGGGAGAGAAAGAGATATGTTTCATTCGCATGAAAAAGATGAAGGATCAATTCATGGTTTGAGCTTGTTATTAATATATCCTGGGACGCAAAAACAAAATGCACAAAAATCGAGAACACTAGCACCAGGGTATGCGCGATGATAAAAATTGATGATCCAGAATTCGCATGATAATAGGGCACATGCAAATCAAAATATGAGAAGGAAGTGAACAAGGTGATTTATTGTGTATTGGTGACAGGGAAGAGGACAAAAGGTTTCACAATTCTCGAGGAGAACAAAGACCAGAGATAGAGCTTTCTTATTGGATTTCAGTCGAGCAAGCAGCGAGAGATAAAGAAGGGAATACACATCGCAGTACCTAAGAGATCATGTAGTCCATGTGGCTTTCCAGCCAGAGCTAAGGATTGTAAATAGATGGGCAAAAGTTCGATTCTCTACGTATAATTTTGAAGTACATGACAAAAGAGTTCACAACATTGGACTTAAAAAAAATATAAGGTATTTTCAAATATTTTATTTTATATGATTACAAGTTGAGCGTTATACGAAAGTTGGTTTGAAGTATTAACTTGTGAGGTGTGGAAGATATAAAAGTGTTTATTTTAAATTAAAGTTTGGGGAGTTATAAGGTTATGCAATGTTGTGATTTATTTTATGGTATAAGTGGTTTTGGGAGTTATAAGGTTATGCAATGTTGTGATTTATTTTATTTTATGGTACAAGTGGTTTTAGGAGAGATAAGGAAGTTGTGCAATTAAAGGCTTTGGTGATGATGATTGAAAAGTGGAGTAATGTTGATTATTTTGTGATCTACTAACCTTTGTGAAGATTGGCAAAAGAACTTTGTGATTGTGGCAGATTTCCAAAGGGGTTCCTTCACTTCAATAAGGTATGGGCACATTCTTCTTATGAGTATGATTGGTGTATGTTTTTCCTGAAATAAGATTGGAGTGAAAAGGTATTCAACTAGGTTTCCTTTGGTTGGGTGTAAGTCCTAGTTTCTGGTTTGTTGAAGACTACTTATGCATTGTTATCATTGATGAGAGTTTTGGTGAATGCATAATTCTGGTTTGAGGTAGTGGAAGCATTGTGCACTAGGGTTTATGGTTGTGAGTCTTGCTACTTGCTTTGAGTTGGTGAAACCCTTGGTTGGCTGTTTTGATGTTGATGGTTGAGTTGCTTCCATAGAGGTTGTGTTGATCAAGTTATTGCTTTTACTTGATACATGATATTGGGCTTACTCCATTGAGTTGATTTGAACAAGTTATTCTATGCATTTGGTGATATTGTGTGGGTGTCTGTTTTGTTCAAATATCTTTGGAGGGAAAAGGATTTCTACTTGTTTCCTTTTCTTGTGATGATTGGTTGAATGCTTCAAGGTTAATGTTGAGTTGAATGATGTTGGTTAAACCTTGTCTATGAGCATTGTTGTTGAAGCCCTAATTGGTTGAGAAAAGATATTGGTTGTTGGAAAGAACATGAGTATCATTGTTATATGAGATATTGCATGGTTGGCAATTGTTGGGTTGTGTTTCATGTTCTTGAGAAAAGCATACTACATCTATCTTATTCTTTTGAGATTTGAGATTGAGTTGAGATTGAGATTGGGAGTTAAGTATAGAACATATTGAGTCTCTAACAATTCTCTTTATGCTTCTATGAGGTTGATGAATCATATTGAGTCTCTAACAATTCTCTTTATGCTTCTATGAGGTGGATGAATCACATTGGGTCTCTAACCATTCTCTTTGTGGGTTCATGCCAAGCAAGTGTTCTTGATGAACTTGTGAGCAGGTTTTGGACAGGTTCCATTGGGGACTTGTGAGCAGGTTTTGGACAGGTTCCTTTGGGGACTTGTGAGCAGATTTGGACAGGTCTTAGCAGAGGACTTGTGAAGCTGAGGTTGATAGTTCTATCAGAGAACTTGAGGACAGAGGTGCATTGGTTCTATGAGAAGAACCTGAGGACAGATTTGTGCCAGACCGAAGGACTGTGTTTGGTGCTGATCAAAGACAGAGGATGAGGACATTTGTGCTAGACCGAAGGACTGTGTTTAGTGCAAATTCGAGGACCAACTTTGAGGTGATAGAGTTGAGGACAGAGGTCTCCAGCCAGAGCAGGGAAGACAGGTGTCTTCTGTGGATAGAGTTCCATTTGCTAAGGGCAGCGGAGGCAGAGGTCTTCTAGAGGATCACCAGCCAGAGGAGAGGTAGGGGAAGGTATCTCCTTTGAGCAGAGGCTCATAAATTCAGATTGGGGGAAGGTTTCTCCTTTGAGCCGAGGCTCATAAACATTGTAATTGGGAAGGTTTCCCAAAGAACTTTGAGATAACTTTTAGAGAAAAGTTTTGTGGATGAACCATGTAAATTGTTGTGTCACTTTGTGGATGGTTTTGTGCATTGCTTTGATATTGCTTTGGATATATTGCTTTACTGTTTTGAAGTATAAAGGAAAAAGTAAAAAGAGGTCTTATACTGTTCACCCCCCCTCTCAGTATAAGCTTGTGTTCTTCATAAATAAATCCAAGGTTGATCGAAATTCCAAGACATTGTCGACAGAGTGGCGCATTGGCAATTGGTTTTTTGTTAAGGTGTATGGCAGCGCTTTACGTCAAGGTTCAAATATCCTTGACTGCATTTGAAGGCAATGGAAGGAAAGTGCTCGAAGCACTTTTGGTTTGCGTGGAAGGGAGGAAGGACTTAAGGAACATCATGCATTTTTATTTCAAATGAGCGACTAGCTCGTGTGGCAACCTTAGTCATGGCTAAGGCACTCGTGGTGTGTGCAAGTTGGGGGTTCAAATCCCCTTGAGGAGGTAGTTACATTTTTCTCTAATTAATTTCGTTGATGCCCTAGGATAGGAGTTATAAGGTGGTTAAGGAATAATTAAAGTTTTTAATTAAAATTTATTTTTATAAGGGCTGTGATTATTATTTCAGAGGTGGATGAGTTGTTGATTTAATTTGATATTCATGAAATTGAAAAATTAATATTTAGGAGAAATAAGTTGTTAAATAATATTTTTGAGAGCCTTGTTGATTATCATTTTTGAAAAGAGTTTTTATTAAAAAGGAATTTGGTGGATGTGTTTATTAATTTGGAGTATAAAGGTGTAAATTGAGTTATGCTTATCTTGTGATTATTATTTGAAGTCCACTAACCCTTATTGATATTCGAAAGGAAAGTTGTGTTTAGTGTGGTAGATTTTATGGATAACTTCTTGGCATCAAAAAGGTATGGGCACATTCTCCTATTGATTATTTATGGTGGTTGATTTCTGAAATATCATTGGAGTGAAAAGGATTTATTATGGTTTCCTTTTCGAAAGTGGTTGGTTGAATGCTTCAAGGTTTTTTGGTATGAGAGTTGTGTTTAAACCTTGTTTTATAAGCATAGTCATTGAAGCCCATTGGTTGTGAAAGAACTTGAAAAGAACATGAGTATCATTGTTATGTGATATTTGTGGTTGAGAATTGTTGGAAACATTTGAGTTGGTTGATACATTCTTGTACTAGGATGTTTGTGAGAAATAGTAGTCCCTTGTGGTGATTGGTTGAGTTGAGATTGATTTGATTTGAGTTAAGTTGAGAGTGATATTAGAACATATTTATTCTCTAACAATTCTCTTTATGCTTCTATGAGTTGACTTGAGTTGAGTTGAGATTAATTTGAGTTGAGTTGAGTTGAAGATTGAGCTTAGAACATATTGAGTCTCTAAAAATTCTCTTTATGCTTCTATGAGTTGATTTGAGTTGAGTTGAGTTGAGATCATTATGGATCATTGTTGTCATCCATTGAAGAGTACATTGCCATTCATTATTGAGTTCATATTTGAGCTTTGCCTTGATATATTTGTAGATAAGATTTGAATGCTACTTGAGCATGATTGATTGAGCCTTTGAGAAGGTATTTGTGGACAGTTTTACGACTACATTTGAGATTTGAATGCTACTTGAGCATGATTGATTGAGCCTTTGAGAAGCCCTTTGTGGAAAGTTTTGCAACAACCTTTGTGGACAATTTTGGGATAAATTTATGGATAGTTTTGGGACATCTTTGTGGACAATTTTGGGACAACTTTGTGGATAGTTTTGGGACAGCTTTGTGGATAGCTTTATGGATATTTTTGGGACATATTTGAGCAAGTTCTTGGTGAGCTTGCTAGAGTAGATTTGGGCAAGTTCTTGAGCAGATTTGGACAAGTTCTTGGTGAGATTGTTAGAGCATATTTGGGCAAGTTCTTGGTGAGCTTGCTAGAGCAAATTTGAGCAAGTTCTTGGTGAGCTTGTTAGAGTAGTTTTGGACAAGTTCTGTGTGAGTTTGTTATTCAGTTTTGGACAAGTTTTGTGTGAGTTTGTTATTTAGTTTTAGACAAGTTTTGTGTGAGCTTGTTATTCATATTTGGACAAGTTCTGTGTGAACTTGTTATTCAGTTTTGGACAAGTTTTGTGTGAGCTTGTTATTCAGATTTGGACAAGTTCTATGTGAACTTGTTATTGCCTAGCTTTGAGCAGATCAAAGAAATCATTGTATTGGATAAGGATCCTTATTGTGTGAAATATTATAAGGATATTATCTGGTGCAATACCCCACATTGGGGGAACCACATTAAATATTGTGTCTCAATTGTGTGTGGTGACTTGTGCTCTTGCTTACTACTACTATCTGAGTTATTAATGCACACTGCTATATTTGGTTATTGTAATTAAGGATATTAATTGATATTTATTTGGAAAGAAATTAAAAAGTGGTCTTATAATGTTCACCCCTCCCTCTTAGTATAATATTGTGTTATTCAATTGGTATCAGAGCGGGTTACTTCAAAAAGGCTAAAAACTTGAGGGCAGATTCTACAAGAACACAAATGACTTCACAAAATGGATCATCTACAAATAAGGCTCCATTGTTTGATGGTAAAAATTATGCTTTATGGAGCATGAGGATGAATAACTACTTGATATCACAAGGATATGAGGTATGGCAAATGGTTGAAAAAGAGTATAGGGTTGAAGGTGATCCCGAGGTAGATAAGACTATCAGGAATTTGGTTGAGATCAATGCAAGAGCAATAAATTTTATTTTGAGTGGGCTTCGTGAGACAGATTTTGCAAAGGTTATGGTATGTAATTTAGCTAATGAAATGTGGACCAAATTGTAGAATACTTATGAAGGAGATTCTAAGGTAAAGTTGGCAAAACTACAAACTCATGGAAAAAATTTGAGGAATTGAAAATGGAAGATTTTGAAGATATTGCAAAGTGTTTACTTCGAGTTGATGAGATTACTAACACCATGAGAGGCCTAGGTTTTGAGATGAAAGAATAAGAAGTTACTAAAAATCTTTTGAGATCACTTCCCATGAAATATTATGCTAAGGTTTCAGCAATAGAAGAAATAATGGATATCAACAAGCTAACAATGGAAGAATTGCAAGGAACTCTCATAGCATATGAGATGAGGGTAAGTAAGCATAAGGTTCCAATAAAAGAAATTGCATTCAAGGCTTCAGAAAAAGAGAAAGGGAAAGTTTCAAAGATAGATAGAGTTCCAGATAATGATGAGGAATCTAACTTCATCAAAAGGAATAAGGACTGAAGAAATTTTAGGGATATAAGGAAAGTCAGATGCTACAAGTGTGGTGATCTTGGTCACTATGCATACAAGTGTCCACATGAAGAAAAAAATGATGATGAAAAATAGGGTCATAGAAGAAAAGAAGATGTAAAGCATAAGCATGACAAAGATGACAGATATAAGCTGTGACCACCAAGGAAGCTCACACCCACTCTAACTATCGCAATCGAAGGTAAACACACAAATAGCCATGCATAATTGGATAACAAGAAATAAAGTGAATATAAGGAATTCTTTATTATTTTCGATGAAATCAAATTACATATTTTTCCCTCTTAAGGATACCCATTTGATACGTTAATTATAATAGTGTTTAATACCTATCAAGGGTAGGTGTGATCAAAATGCCCCTTAGGGTGACACAAACTGCTCTAGGGTGTCGATGACCCTCTTATTCGCAATGGGGAAGGGGTTGGATGCTTTATCTCTCCTTTAGAACTATTTCTTGCAGTCAAGAAACAACAAGAATGTCAAAAATATAGGCAGACTCTCGTGATGAGATTGTTTTAGATAAAATGTATATGACACCATTAACATGCATAATCAAGAAAGCATAAAGAAAGTTGCTAAACTATGCAAAGTGAATCAAGATTCATATAATAGCATAAAGTAAAATAGCACCTACACTATGCATGGATTAAATATAGGAAATGAAGCATAAACATGCATAAAGAAAGCATTCTAATCCTAATTGAAACATAAGCATAAAATGTGAATTTAGCCTAGTTCTATGGTCATAAGTCTTCTCAAATGCTATTAAATCAATAAAATGACTATTCTAAGCTAACTAGCTGGACATAAAAGAAAAGAGTAAGGTGATTTGTCACCTATTGCAAACTACAGCTCTGGTGAGATATTTGCACTATGAAAGGTTGACAGGCGTAGTTTGACCTCTGATGAGTTTATCCTCAAAATCAGGGGTAGTGGGCTCAATCTCCTTGTCCAAATTGATGTTCAAGGGTCACCTTTATTGTCCTCAGACTAATTTGATGGCCAATTTGATTTGAAGGGCCTTTGTTTGCTTGGATTTACATTTCTTGATCCTCCTAAGCACCTAGGGCATCCATAATGTAATTCATCATTAATGGTGGAAAAAGGGTTGGGAATTAAGTGCAATAGCTCTATCTCTTAGTATGCTTAGTTTGAGTATACAATTCACCAGGGCTTCGCTGCTAAAATATCCAATGCTTGCTATCTATTTTCCTCCCCATTTGGAGGGGGTATTTATAGCATGCCCCTAGGGCTAGGGGTGACTTCATGAAGAAGACAAGACCAAGAAGGTTGGTCGGGACAGTTGGGATGGAAGCCTCTAGAATCTTTCATCCTTCAACTGCATACTTCTATATCTCTTGGTCATTCCAACTGATTTGGCTTGAATGGAAGGCTTAACTAAACTTCATTTAAGACCATAGGTCATAGTTACAGTCCAGACTACAGACCGTAGGTGTCAACCATGGTTTAGAATAGAGACCATAGGTCTGAGCTATGATTCAAACTGCTTAGGCCAAAATGCATAAATTGAGTGGTTAGAACCACTGCTCTATCTTGGAGTCTATCCAAGATCCTCCATATGGTCTTGTAGCATGTCCATATGAGTATTCACCCTTGACATGACACATTTTAGGTGTCTACAAATGCCCCTTTTGAGATGTGTTATGAGATTGAACAACACTAAGCAAAAATATACATCCTAAAATGATGTCTAAGGTTCTATGATGATCATTAGTCAGATCAACATTAGATGCTCCAGGTCCAACAAAAGGATGCGCATCTTGGAATTATTACTTCCAGTTTGTGAAAGGCTTACACTTTGAAAAGTCTGCCCTTGTCATCAGACATTCAGATAGCTCCAATGCCAAGTATGGGTATCTTCTGACCCATAAATCCGAAGGATGAGAGTTGCAAATAAATTATCATATTTACTATTTGCCCCAAGCAAAGGGGGAAGCTTATGATAGTTGTTGACAATGATTCATAAGAAAAAATACAATTTTGACAAGATCAAGGGATCTACGATCTCAGGGATCTTCTATTGACTTTTAATATGATTATAAAATTATAACCCCCTCAAGCGATGAGTCGATGAGGGTAATGACGATGTATGAAGTGATGAAATCGCTTGACCATAATGAATGATCCTAAACAAATTAATATTCGAGCCTTTTAATACCTTGGCTAGGCCTATTTTATCTTATGATTGCAACTCTTAGTAGTATTGGCACATTTCTATCCCTTGGAGCAGTCAGGCTACAATAGCCATCTTAAGGAATCAAAATGATACAAATGCAATTAGACTTGTGTTGAATCATATTTGTCGATGATTTTCTGAAAGATGTCATAAAAGAAATGATAATTTTACCCCAAATGTCCTTATGGTGATTTACTCATCTTGTCGGATTGCATGGATCGCAACTTGCTGCAACCGCCAAGTGTATAGGATAATTCATTGAATACGAGGTGCATTTGGTTTTTTAATTATTTGATTTTTTTCTTTTGTTTTAATTTTGCATTTATTTGATTGATCCTGGTGCTTTTAACATCACCAAATTTGTAATTTTAATCATTTATTTTGAATTTTTATCTGATGGAAGTCAGTAATTTGTTCTTTTAAACCTTCCAACGTTGGGTTTTGAGTGCATTTAATGCTAGTTGCAGACCGTATGTATGGTCTATGATTTATATTTCCAAATTTTGGGAACCGCAGGTTAGACCTACGAGTGAAAAACCCTAGTTTTGGAACCGCAAGTGTCAGCTGCAGTTCACCAAGACTAGGAAAACCTATAAATTGAATTCTCATTTAAATTTTTTTATTATTTCCTAGCAAACACTAGCAATCTAATAGCTCTGAGAGTGAGAAGACCCTTCCTTATCAAAAAATCTACCACACTCTACCTCAATTACACTCCTCGACATCGATGGTGGATCCTGATCAGCCATCTACTAGCCAGGGCCAAGGTACAGGCAAGGTAACTCGAAAACGAGACCTTGCACTGAATACTAGTAAAATGAACTACATTAAGTAATGTAGAAAATGAACCTCCCTAAACTTTTGGTAATGAACCCCACTAGTTTAGGCTAGCTTTAGGATTTTAATTTTATGACTTGGTGGTCTAGGAGGGTACCCGAAATGGGTGCCACTCCTAAATCGTAGTTGGTAGCTACGGTTCCCAGTTGGCAAATTGGGGACTATAGGTTTTAGCTACGGTTCCCAATTTGCAAATTGGAGACCATAGGTTTCAACTGCAGTTTGCTGTTGCTTTTTTTTTAAGTTCTAGTTAGCTAGATTTTATCTTAAATTGTACTTTTTATTCCAGAGATTCACTTCTAGATCCCGAGAGTCAAATATTTTGAAGACTCTCCATGAGGCTTTATTTGATGTCGATCGAGATTGGTTTCGAGCTTTCAAGTTTGGATATGTCATGGATATACCCACTATTAGGGTATATCAAGCCTACCTTACTACATTGGCCCAGCATTGGAATGCGTAAACCAACACATTTCACCTACCTACAGGTGAAATGATTGACTCTAGAGGATGTTTATAGGATCTTCAATATCCCTATTGATGGCGAGGTCATCGTCTCCTCTACCTCCAGGGTAAAGGAGGCTATTTTTGACACTATCTTCGACGATCAGAGCGAGGATGCTTAGGACATGATAGACCACAGTGGGGTACACATTGGCGAGTGGTACCACAAGGATGTCTTCTTTGCATGGGATGCCCTCTTTATGCACCTCATAGTTTAGATTGTGCTTCCAGACTCCTCAGGCATGAGAATTCCTTAGAACCTTCTATCCACCGCCTGGAGGGTGTTGCAGAGCTCTACAAAGGCACATCTACTTTTAGCTTTGGGGAGCACCCTACTATGTCAGATCTACAAGGAGTTGTACCAGATTACAAAGTGTAGCCGTAAGGGCCTTAGTTGTAGTCTTCTGTTATAGATATGGGGGTGGCAGCACATTCGAATCGAGCATCCTTCAGATATACCCCTGTGGATCACTACTATTACTGATGATCATTAATGCTATGCTATCTGCTAGCCTCATGAGGAGGAGGGTACTCATAGTAGGATTCATGTTGGTGATGTCCAACACTACATTACTCAGTTCGTGGCACTTGGCCCAAACAATGTTTAGTGGCATCCCTATATGGATTGCCTAGCATGGCCAAAGGAGGGCTAGTGGCTAAGATAGGCATGCCATGACAGATGGTTTATCGGCCATAAGGTTGAGATTTGAGAGTACCAATTCTACTCTCGGGTCCTATGATAGTTTGGTCTCATGCAAGATATTCTAAATATCTCCCTCAAGTACTGATGCTTGGTTGTAGAGCATGATCTACAATGGATCATTCCAGAGCCTCTGGGAGATGTTGATGACTACTAGGATACTAGAGTCGAGACTACTGGGACCACTTCGAAGTATGATAGGTAGTGATCCATGTTTAGAAGGTATGATACAAGACCTCTAGACCAGGAGCCATACCAGACAAAGGCAGAGGTAGATCCTAACTGGCGTAGGGTGTGCCAGTAGACAGAGGGTGGCTGGGGCACAATGGCCATCATCGATGAGGATCGTAAGGTTGACCCTAATGAGGAGGCTCCAAAGGAGAGTGAGGTCCATTTCGATAGTATAGAGGGTCAGCTCTTAGCTTAGGTGGCTAACTTGCAGAGTCAGCTAGGGTGATTCCACATGCAATAGCTAGAGCGAGACACTACTATCGCCACTTTGGAGGTGAGAGTAGCTGATAGGGATAGGCACCTTACTGAGGTGCAAGATTAGATAAAACGTATGACTACACAGACCATTGATGCAGAGACCAAGGCTCAAATATTGTAGACTGCTCTAGAGTTAGTGCAGGCATAATGAACTACAACAGAGGTAGAGATGGATCTCCTCTAGGTATGGAGGGGGGTATGCCACCTCCTTAGTCTACTATGGGGCCTCTGAGAGCACCAACGATAGCACCAATAGCTACATAGGATCCGACGACTGAGGTAGAGTGACTGCATGGTATGGTCATGAGGACCAATGAGATGCATGCAACCTAGATTGCTTGCATTGATCAACTAGTCGATTATATAGAGATGCACAAGCTACAGTTTCTTGAGGATCCTTTCTCCTCAGAGTCGTAGTGTTCTAGGTATAGGACCTCAAGGCAGTCTATGGCAAACTTAGGTCACAAGACTCATAGGACTGAGAGGACACACAGGTCCTCTAGCACACATGGGGCGACATCACATGCCAGGGCTAGGGATGCAGGGCAAACTTTAGGAGTCGCTAGTCAGGGGACTAGCCTGCTGTAGTTACCAATTTATCATATGCTGGGTGCATCAATATTTGGAGGTAGGCATGACCCATAACATGACCTACCATAGGTGCTAGCATAGAAAAAAGATCAAGCTCTAGAGCATAGTGCTGAGGGAGGTGACGAGAGTTCTGGTACAAGGGGAGCAGCCTAGACCTGGGCTCTGCTAGATGCAGACTATACTTTTGCTATGTTGTACTCATTTTGAGTGTAAGTTCGAGGACCTACATGCTTTGTAGCCTATGGGAATATTGATGCACTACCTATGTACTCTATTGGACACACACACACCGAGAGATATATATATATATATATATATATATATATATATATATATATATATATATATACCGATGTTTAATTTTTAATTTTATATTTATTTTATGCATATGGATGCAATGCTTATTTGTGGGGCGATGTGTATATGAGGCAATGTAGGGAGGACACGCTCTAGATCGCTATCTTTTTTATGATGATGATGTTATGCAATGATCTATATGATTAGATGTGCTATATATACTAGATGCAAATGGATGTAGTATTTATTTTGAACACATATTTATTTTTACTTTGTGGGCATGCATTTATTTTTATGAAGTTATGGCATGCTATGCAATGTATGGTAATGCATTATGTACATAATCGTAATCTAATGGGAATGAACCTATATGCTTTAATCACTTAAAACATAAAGAATGAATGTAACTATGTATATCAATTTTAAACTGTGACACCACAAAATGTATGACAATCATGCAAGATAATTGATAATTCTCATTGCAAGAACTTAATCAATTAATTACCCATATATGAAATGAAGTGAAATGGATTGGTATAATGCTAATGAATGAATATGTCATTCCATATATTTCTTTGTTGCACTATATAGTCAATGGCTATCTAAACATCATTTCTAATATTCATGCGGTATCTATCCTATATGTTTGATTGTGCTTTGTAAAATACATTCTGATGAATGAATGACTAGTATTTTTAATGTTTAATGGTATTTGGTATCTTGTTGCTATTGGAGATTTTTTTTTTTTAGGTTTTCCATGAGACTCAAACACCCTAGTAGACCTCTCCAAAAATCACATACTAAATGTACAAGGCTTTTATTGGATAAGGTTCTTGTCGTGAGAGACCCAACTATTCATTATCCATGTGTGTGCATGTGAGTATTTTTAGATAGATCATAAGCATACCCCATATTTCAGTCAGGACTATTTCAACCCATATGTGAGATAGAGTTCCTCATACGATCGTACCATCCTTGTTTCAACTTTGATTAGACTTATACAACTAGAAAATCCTCGATACCTAGAGCTAGCTCATCTTGCAAATTGATCAAGGCTACCCATATAAATTTAGACGTGACTCTTTCAACCCATTGCTACATTTGGGGATCACCCAATAGAACTACTAAAAGGATATTTCTATCCTCTCTTCATGATGTAAGCACAATTACAAATTGTACACAACAACCAATCTTGATAATATAATGAACGAATAATTGGATTGCAAATAAAGAAATGCAGTTCACCACTTTAGGTGGGCTCACCCTCGTATTGTGCGCAAATGAAATTGATAAAAAAGTTGATAAATGATTTAAAACAAACAATTGGATTTATATAATCAAATGAACTCTTTCATAATATAGTTGATGTCTATATTATGTTTGGTATGTAACATGACTCCCCTCCTCGGAAAGCTTTGTCCTCAAAGCTAGAAATGTCTGGAAAATCCTTTCAGGTTCCCATGTAGCCTCTTCATCTGGTAGGCCTCATTTGATGAGAAATTCTTGGATGTGACGAGAGCTCCGTATGCATGTTCTGCTTTGTAGAACTACTTTTTGCTGGAGATATATACGCCCTTCTGCATTGAGTATTGATACTTCTGACTGAGATTTCACTTTTTGTCTGATCATATTCTTGAGACACTGTCTGGCATGGTCATGGGATCTTTTGGAAGGAATTCCCTTTGGTTCTTGGAAGACCTTTTCATAATGTGCTATGATGTCCTATAAATCTAGAGCAAAAATACCCAAAGTTGCTCGAGATTGCTTTTCCAAACAATTAATTTGAGCTATGAATCCGTATCCACCCTTTTTTAATATTTTCTCCATACTATGAGAGCTCACCATCTGTGATGGGGGAGTAGTAATACCTTATAAGCGAATGACCCATCTATTTTCCTTCCATTCCACAACTAATTTTTTGAAATTGAAGTTGACCATGTCTAGTGTTTCCAACCATTCAACTCCCAAAATAACATCAGAGTTCCCTAAATTCATTACGAAAAGAGATCCAAACCAGGTGTAAGTTCCCATTTTAATGGAGACTTGAGATGTTCTCACAACACATTGAGCATTCACCCGTTGCTACTAGAACCTGGAATTTTTCTTGTTGGAAGAATTAATGAATAAATTCAAAACTTTTTTTGATGTTGATAAAATGTGGGTACTACAGAACAATTAGCACATTTACATTTTTCCGCGGAGAAATCCCGATACCTTGATTGTATGGTGGGTGTTAACCCACATGAGGGCAGCATAGAAATAGCCATTGTATCCTCCTTCTCTTCTAGAAAAATCGATAGTTCTTAGAATAGGTTCTTCCTGGTGCTTCTTCCTCTTCTCCTTCATATGAGATTGGCAATCAACTTGCATACGAAGGATGATCATTTCTCTTCTCAGCTAGCTTGGCTATTCTTATGCAATCGTTCAATGAGGTTGGATTTTGAATGTCCACCTCCACCTTAATATTTTATTTCAATCCATTGTGAAAATCTCCTACCACTATGTCTGGAATGAGGTGTAATGCATATGGTAGTAAACTAGTGAATTCAGAGACAAACTCACTAACTGATCTTTCTTGTTTAAGAGATAACAGTCTTATTGTGTATGAAGATGTAGCTCCTTCATCAAATATTTCTAAAAAATAGGTAGTGAAATTATTCCAAGCAGTTAGCTCCTTTCTCATGTTTAAGCCATATGAACCATTGGTAAGCCTCTTTAAGGGACTTTGAATCGACTAATTTGGTATAAGTCCAGAATGCCTTCCATATTTGCTATCCACCCATGAGGATCATGACCTTCAAAAGTGGGCATATCAATGCGTGGAAAATTATTAGGGCCTCTTGGTTGGTGATAACCCATATCCCTATCTTGATCTTGGTTATATCTCTTTGAAGGTGATTCTGGCAATTATCGCTCTTTTTCTCCCAATTTTCATCTTGGTCATTATTTTCCTCATTCCTTTGTTCGTGATAGTGATTTTAGGAATTAGAGTTGGGATTAGGCAAGTTTGTGTGTACAAAATTTTAGATATTTTGGTTTTAGTTGGGCCCCCCCCTCTTGGAAGGCTTGGATCGCCTCCGTCGGGGTTTGGGGCGAGTTGCTTGATTCTCCTTGTGTGATGTTTTCATGAGTTGGGAGAGGGTTAGTAGCCATGGGATCAACCGGTGGATGACTCTAATTATAACTATCAATTTTGAAAGGAGAAGGAGAATTATTTGCACCTTGGCCTCGATGAGGTCTTATTATGTTTGAATTTTCTTTGTTGGGAGCTGTTGGCTTGTTAACGACCCTCGGGATCCTTTGATCCAACTTCTACTCATGCCTGTTCAAAATCCTCTTGTATCCTTGAGCTTCATTTTTGCATAATTTGGGTGGCGGAGATTGGGGTCCCCCCCTGCCCCCCCGCCCGTGCGGGGGTTGGATTTTGGGGGCCCCTTACCAGAAAATTTCCAACAAATTTTCACTAATTACAATGCATTTTGACAACAAGTTTTTTTTTTTCACTTTTTGACAATTTTTTTTCGGACCAACCACGCCAGAGAAGGCGCGGGCCGCCCCCCCGACGGCAGACGCGACACCGACCCGCCGAGGCGGGCGGCGGCGGACGAGGCCAAGGAAAGCGAAGGCCGGAGAAGGACGAGGGAGGGAAGGGCGGGGAGGCGGGGCGAGGAGGGAGGAAGGGGGAGGGAGCGCGAGGGAGCGCGAGACGGGGGCGAGCCCGGGACGGAGGGGAGGGGGCGGAGGGGAGGGACAGGGAGGACGGACGGACGGAAGACCGACCCGCCCCGGGAGCGGACGGAGGGGGCGCGGGGAGGCGGCGGGGGCGGCCACCGGCGCCACAGGGCCGCGGCCAACCCACGGGGAGGCGGGCGAGCGGGCCCACGGCCCGGGGCCGGAGGGCCGGGGGGACAGGGCGAGGGAGAGCCCCCGCCCCGGACAACGGAAGGAGGGAGGGAGAAAGAGCGCCCGCGGGGGAGAGGAGGAGAGGGGGCGGGGGGCCCCAGCCACCAGACGCACCGAGCCCCCCCCCGCCCCCCCCTCCCTCCCCCCCCCCCCCGGCGGGGGGGGGGGCCCCCCCCCCGGGGCGGGGGGTATAAATAGCTCTTATTATTGGTCCGGGATTTCCCTGGGGGGAATTTTTGGTGGGGGGGGGTTGGGGGGGGGGGGCCGCCGGGTCGGCATTTGCTGCCTATGTGCTTTGGATCTTTGGAGGATTTGAAGGTTGAGATGACTATAATGGCTGATTGCTTCAAAAAATCCTAATTTCACCTGCTATCGTACACTGTATAAGACTTGTGTGACTGTTGTACTTGTCTAGGGTGGCGTCGTGTGATTTGTCTATCAGAAGAGCGCAATATTTTAACTAAAATTTTGAAAACTCTAGAAACGGTAGTATGTCACTCGAAAATGATTTGATTATTTCATTTTAGGTGTTCGGACCCAGTCTTTGGTGCGGCTGATTAGCAGAGACGAAGTAACGTTTGGCTGAGTTAACTGTATCATGATTGACAAACATAGTGACCTATGATTTTAACGATCTGAACAACACTTTATGGTGAAATCACCCACGCTTTCGATCGCTGAATCTAATACCACATGAAAGGATATTTCTATCCTCTCTTCACGATGTAAGCACAATTAATTCAACTAAATTTATGAACTGTACACAACAACCAATCTTGATAATATAATGAACGAATAATTGGATTGCAAATAAAGAAATGCAGTTCGCCACTTTAGGTGGGCTCACCCTCGCCGTATAGGCAGTATGCGAATGTCGCAAATGAAATTGATAAAAAAGTTGATAAATGATTTAAAACAAACAATTGGATTTATATAATCAAATGAACTCTTTCATAATATAGCCGACGTCTATATTATGTTTGTTATGTAACAACTACCCCTCCGATTGCAGGCGGGACTCTTCCAACCCATTGCTACGATCGGGGATCACTCTATGGCTTTCAAAAGGTGGACAATCCAGGGATTCAAGTTCTCACCCTTCTTACTTGCTCATATGTAGTGATGAAAATCATTGTTAGTCCACGTGTTACCATTTTCTTTGAGCAAGGGATTTTTATAGTGCTTTTGATTCACTATGTCACTTTACATTTTGAACTTGAAATTTGTACTTTTGCACTTTGTAACTTGGGATTTAAACTTTGTGACTTTGGGATTTATAGGGGAAATTCTTGTCCTTTTGCCAAAGTACACCTTTCTAAACCGACTATTTGCAAGATAAGCAGGTCGTGAAACCCATCTCTCTAAATACCTAAGATTGCTTTCGTAGCTTTCATCATCTCTTGTCTTAGCAGGATTTTATATTGTTTTTCTTAGTGATGGGATTCTGATATGTTGAAGCACTATCCCAACTAATGACCTTGTCTATAACAGCAAAGCAAGCTTTCTACAATATCTGAAGAACCCACTAGGTATGGCTGAGTGACTAGAAAACTTAATATACATACATGTTTCTCCGCAATAGGTATCGTGTATGAATGCAATGAATTATGATAAATGCAAGGGTGCATGATTGAAACACAAACGTGCGATCGTTTGTAAGATTTTGATAGACACACTACACTCTACTATGGAATGCAACGGATGAAAAATGCCTAAATGCAATATGATGATGTGAATGCATATATGAAAATGCAAACTGCAAAAGCAAATGTTTTTGGATTTTATGCTTTACCAATTTTTTTTGGAATTTTATATATTTTCAAATTTTTATACATTTTTGAGCTTTCATATTTGACCAAACGATGAGTATATATGCCTTTGGAGCTTTTTAGGGTTGACCAAGCGATTTTTAGAAATCCTTGGAGCTTTTTGAATTGACCAAAGGTCTTACAGCCACCTTTGGAACCTTTTAGTTGACCAAACTCTCAGCAAGAGGGCATGGAGCCTTTTAGGATGACCGAGAAGCTATAGGAACTCTCAGAGCCTTTGGGTTGACCAAGCAATTTTTAGAAATCCTTGGTGCCTTTTGGGATGATCGAGTGGCTTTAAGCAACCCTCGGAGCCTTTGGGTTGACCAAGCAATTTTTAGAAATCCTTGGTGCCTTTTGGGATGATCGAGTGGCTTTAAGTAGCCCTCGAAGCCTTTGGGTTGACCAAGCAATTTTTAGAAATCCTTGGTGCCTTTTGGGATGACTGAGTGGCTTTAAGCCTGGAGCCTTTGGGTTGACCAAGCAATTTTTAGAAATCCTTGGTGCCTTTTGGGATGACCGAGTGGCTTTATAGGAACTCTCGGAGCCTTTGGGTTGACCAAGCAATTTTTAGAAATCCTTGGAGCCTTTTGACTGACCAAAGGGCTTACAGATGCCTTTGGAGATTTTTCTGCTATGCTCTCTAAGCATAGAATGCCTTAATATGGATGATGTTGAGAGGCTCAGGCTCTTCAACACCCCCTAGCGACGTCAAGCGATAGGTACCTGGACCAATATTTTTAGATATGATATAGGGTCCTAACCAATTAGCCATAAATTTGTCTCGCATATCGGGTAGACAAATTCGAGTTCTGTTGGTTTTATTTTAGCACAAGATCCCCAACTTCAAAGTCTCTCTGGTGGACTTTGATATTGTAAGCTCATTTGAGTCGCTCCTGATAAACATGAAGATGCTCAAGGGCATTCACGCGATGTTCATCGAGCAACGTCAGTTGATCTAGGTGAGCTTGCCGTGCGGTGTCGTCATCGATGAACTCTTTCAATGTGACGCGCAGCGTTGGAATTTCCAACTCTAAGGGCATAATGGCCTCAGTGCCATATACTAGTGAAAATGGAGTTGCCCCAGTGGGAGTCCGAATGCTAGTTCTATAAGCCCATAATGCAAGGGGTAGCTGTGTATGCCAATCCTTGTGGTGTTCTTGCACTGTATTTTTCAAGATGGCTACCACAGTCTTGTTTGAGGCCTCAGCTTGCCCATTTTCCTATGGATAATATGGAGATGCAAAACTGTGTTTGATGCGGTACTTAGAAGTTAAGGCTCACACAGTTTTGTTCTTAAAAGAAGTTCCATTATCCAAAACTATTTTGGATGGTACCCCAAAATGACTTATGATATGCTCCATTATGAACTCTGCTATGCGAGCTCCCATGGTCATTGTTAAGGGAATGGCTTCCACCCACTTTGTAAAATACTCAGTAGCCATAATGATGAATGTATGTCGACCTGATGATGGAGGAGAGATCTTGCCAATTAGATCAAACCCCCACTGAGAAAATGGCCAAGCCGCTTGGATGGGCTGTAAGGCCTGTGATGGTAGGTGCATAAGATTAGCATGATGCTGACATTTGATGCACTTCTTGACATACACATTGCAATCCTTCTCCATAGTGGGCCAATAATAACCCATTCGAAGGATGCACTTGACGATGGCCATGCCGCTAAAATGGCCACCACACGTACCATCATGAGCTTCTAAAATTGCCCAAGATGACTCTTGGGGCTCAAGACAATGAAGGAGAACTCCATCATAACTTTGGTGGTACAAAATGTCTCCTATCAAGACAAATTTAGTCACTTTCTATTTAAATGTGCATCTTGCGACATGCGACAGTCCCTCCGGGACAAAACCAAGTCTTAGGAAGTCTTGAATCTGTGACATCCAATTCTGATGAGCCTCAGCTTCGATCGCTAAGACAACCTGTACCCCCTATGTATTTACTTTTGCAAATGCAGACTGGGAGACAACCTTGTGGTGAATGGTGGTGCCACTCCCCGTAGGACTCTAGGAGGTTAAAGACCCCCAGGGTGCTTTCTTGAGAAAGTCTTCAACTTTGCAGAACCAATCAACTTTTGGTTCCATACTAATCATGTTGACTGATTCTTTGTTATCAAAGGCTACACGCTCTACTGCAGGATGCGAGAGCATCTTGACATGGATGGTAGTGAAGTCAATAGATAGATTCTGAGGGATTAAGGATCCCAAAGAAGCCATGGTGTCCACAAATCTATTTGATGAATGAGGGATTGCCTCGATGTCGTACCATTCTAGTTTAGCCAGATATGTGGCAACAAGATCTTTATAGGCTTTCAATATCGGACATCGACACTGAAATAGTCCCTTCACTTGGTTAATTATGAGCAAGGAATCACCAAATATGTTTAGTCTCTTGATATTCATGGTGACAGCTGTATGAAGGCCCAAAAGTAGGGCTTCATATTCAACATTATTGTTGGTGCATGGGAAGTCTAGTTTGAATGACAAGGGCATTGGAGCTCCTTGCGGTATGAAAAACACTATCCCTATGCCAGCTCCTTGCTCGCACTTCGAACCATCAAAGAACAGAGTCATATCAACATTGTTCTCTGGTTCTTCGGGTTCGGGAGCTTCGGATATTACAAAAATTGCATCATCCGAAAGCTCGATTGTTAGAGGCCTACTGTTGGATAGTGGCACCTCAGCTAACTGATCTGCTATGACCTATCCCTTAATGGACTTCTGGCTTACAAATTCTAGGTCGAATTCTATCAATAGCATGATCCACTTTGTAGTACGTGTATTATGATATGTCTTGCTCATCATATACTACAGAGGATTTTGTTTTGATATCACATATGTCATGTGACTTAACATGTAGTGCCACAATTTCTTGGTAGCGAACACTACTGCTAAACATAGCTTTTCCACATATGCATATCCTAGCTCGTAACTCACCAAGGTTCGGCTAATGTAATATATGGCTTGTTCTTTGCCTTGTACATTCTTTTGGGCCAACATGGTCCCTAACGCAAAGTCTATTGCCGATATATATAGCAGAAAAGGCTCTTCTGGCCTTGGTGGAGCTAACACTGGTGGCGTTGCTAGGTATTGCTTTATCTCAATGAAGGCTGCCTTGCAGTCCTCATCCCAGTTGAATGGGACACCCTTATGTAGCAGTCGATTCATGGGTCGACATTTATCCGATAGTTGGGTGATAAATCACTTTATCGAAGCTACCTTGCCTTGGAGGCTCCTTAATTCCTTAATATTGGTGGGAGGACGCATTTCCAAAATGGCCTTGACCTTCGCTGGGTCTACTTCGATGCCTCTCTTGGAGACAATGAACCCTAACAACTTTCTAGAAGTTATGCCAAATACGCACTTCTTAGGATTCAGCCTGACGTTGTGCTCTATCAGGCGATCGAAGACTTTTCTCAAGACCTCTGCATGCTCTTCTCGTAGCAATGACTTGGCTAGCAAATCATCGATATAATCTTCCAGAATTTTGTGCATATAGTCATGAAAAATGTATGTCATGGCCCACTGGTATGTAGCACCAACATTTTTGAGACCAAATGGCATAACTTTGTAGCAAAATGTTCCCCATGGCATTATAAATGTAGTTTTGTGTTGGTCTTCGGGCTTAATCCAAATTTGATTGTAACCAAAAAAATCATCCATTAGGGAGAGCATTTCGTGACCAGTAGTAGAATCTACTAGAGCATCGATATTGGGCAATGAAAATGAATCTTTGGGTGTTGCCTTGTTGAGATCTCTAAAATCCGTACAAATACGGATCCTTCCATCTGGTTTTCCTATAGGCACCATGTTGGATACCCATTCTGGATAGTCGATGGAAATGACAAATTCTACATCCAATAATTTTTGCAATTCATCTTTCACCATTAAGGCTACTATTGGATGCATCTTTCTGAGCTTCTGCTTGATGGGCTTCTTGGATGGGTCTAGCGAAAGGTTATGAGTAACCAACTTCGGGTCTAGACCGGGCATATCTTTGTATGTCCAAGAAAAAAGGTTAGGTCTCTCTTTCAATAGAGGGATGATGCTAGCATGCTCATCTGGAGTGAGACTCATTCCAAATTTGACCTTCTTTGGATTGGTGGGGTCATTACCGATATCCACTTCGAAGGTTTCCTCTACTGACATATGGGATCCCTCCTCAATCTGATGAGGCGTAGGGATCAAATGGATGTCATCAGCTGGATTTATAGGTTCTTCGTTGGAAGCATTTTTAGCGTGATAGACATCATAAGCGCAGCCTGGTCCAAAATGAAATGGTTGCAGCATCTCTTCATTCAGGAAGAAATATTCAGGCTCTACTAACAAATTAGCATGATCCCAATCGATAACATCCATGTTTAGATGCAATGGCTTGGATGGATCTACTGGATTGTAGAGTGGAGTGGTCAAATCAATGGAGACCATGTTGATGGAATGAAATTGATCTCCAGGACCACACGGACTGAACTCTACATCATATGTGTAGCTTTCATACCCAAGATCTGGCTCGGATGGCATGGGGATGAAAGGGTCCTCCCTGTGGGATGCTCGGACAATTGGATCCTCTCTGTGCACTGACTACAAAATGGGATCTCTCAGCTCAAGCAGCTCGACATAAGTAGGTGGCTAGGGAAAGAGCCTTTGATATTCCTCTTCTAGATTTATTCTTTCCCTGAGTCGGCATTGGAGATTTATCTCTCGATGCAAACCTACAGCTGTAATAGGTGGCGGACCTCGAGGTGGATTCTGATTACGTAGGTGATGAGGCCCCAAATAGGCCATCTCCAATGAATCCTCATCATCACTGTAAAGATATAATCTTTCACTTCCCCCCATATGCAAGGGATGATCTGCCAGATGTGGCCCCATGTACCTGATTCTATGGTCGCTATCATCACTATCTGGATAGACCGGATAAAATGATCGTATATATGACATCGATGCAAAAATTGGTTCTGCTTCCTCTTTAGAGTGATCTATGTTAGGAGGACCCTCTTCTGTAACATACTCCGACTCCGTAGGCAATAGATGTAGCGGATATACTAGCCTCGGATCGGTCATCTCAACCTCATCGCTATGATTGCTACTATGAGCAGGGCACTCTATCGTGTCCATGAATATTGGGAGATTAGCTGGATGAGGCCTTAAGTAGGCCTACTCTGTCTCATCTTCATAGTCACTATCGACCATGAAATGCTCTTGTATCTCATCTAATTGCTCTCTAGGCAGCAAATGGCATAGAAATATCGAAACCACGAAGGCTCGGTCAATTCCCTCTTTGGATTGATCATCATTTGAGGACTCGCCATCTGCATCATAACTTGGTCTGCTCATTTTGGAGGTGGACTCCTCTACATCTTCACTACAAATATCTCCTGAATTGAGATCACCTAGAATGATGGGGTTGTGCCCCTGCATACCGGTATCATCGGTTGTGATACAATTTTGATGACCTAGGCTGCCTCTGGGGTTCTTCTTCGAGAACTCTTCATGTTCAATATCCGGTCTCTCAATGGTGATGACTGACACCATTGGGTTGTTGCCCCGAAGGCTAGACATGTTAGGATGATATGGATTAAAATCCACGTCATCCCCTAGACCTAGGTACAAATGATCCAATGATGCAACGAGTAAATCATCATGTCCCTGAATCTGCAATCCCAATCCGAACCTATCAGTTGCCAACTGATAACGTGGTTCAAGAGGGGTTCTTCGTCCTTGTTCAAAAAGACCCAGGCCGTATCCATGCCAATGATAAAGCTCAAAAATGTGCATGGCGTACTCTGGATTGGACAAATACCGAACATTCACCATGAACTATTCATCGTCATCCACCTCCATGGGTGCCCATGTTGGAACTTGATCCAACCCAGCATAAATGAAGTTTGTTTGGTTGGGTGGCTCACCCAATGGTACTATGGATCCAACTGGGTATCGATGGGCTATCGATCGGCCCATGTCTCGTGCAGTCTCTAAAATAGGACCGAAGGTCACATTTTGCACAAGATATTCACCCAGACCTGTGTTGGCTAGGTGAACAGTCACCTAGGGTGCGGATGACCCTATTGATGAAGCAGGTGAAGTAGGCTGAGGTGCCTCCTCGACTTGATCTTGGGCTTCCTCCACCTCCATGGGAGTGGCAGCCTTAGTGGTGACTGGTTTGGGCATGCTCTTTGCTTCTTTCCTACCCAATTTCACCTTTAATTTCTCATCATTCTGATGCATTGTCGATGCACTCGGTCTCAGAGAAGTGGCAGTGGTATGTTCAGATCTGTTTGATATAGATACCAATGGTTGAACATGCACCACCTATTTACCTCTTGGAACCCTCATCGATGACATGGGTCGTATGTCCAAGTGCATTGATGGGATCATGAAACCCCCTGGAAAATCTGCTAAGTTCATGAACTTGAATGGTTCTTCATCTGATGCAACCATGTGAACTTGTCCCTCATGTACATACTTGACACACTGATGCAATATCGAGGGAACACAATGCATTTCATGAATCCAAGGCCTCCCCAGTAGGATGTTATACTACAAGGCACCCTCTATCACGTGACACATTATGGGAATGGTCTTTAGTCCCACCTGAATAGGTAGGACAATCGTGCCAACCATAGAGCATAGTGCATCGTTAAATGCTCGCAATGTAAAGGTGGTTGGTACGATGAGTGATTTAGGCAATTTCAAATGGTGCAGTGCCTTAGTCATGATTATATTGATCGATGAACCAGTGTCAATCAAGACCCTTTTGAATGGCACATGGTTAACACATGCAATGATATGTAGTGGTGGGTCAGCCACACTTGTAGAAACCACTTTCACTTCATGATCATAGAATTGGATCATTGGTTCCTAGCACTATTGTACGTGCCCCACAAAGTTCATGAATGCTTGTGCATCCTGGGACTGTACCTCAATGGACCTCAGAATGTCCATAAGAGTCTCCTTGTGCCTAGGGGACTATTGTATAAGCTCATATATCGACAACTTCGTAGGAGTCATCTGCAGGTTTTGAACCAACCTGCTCCTAATGGTCACCATCGATCTCGTTGGTGGGCCTAGAATATTTTGTGCCTATCGCTGCTAGGGCATGGCTTGTATTTGAATGGGAGCATGAGGTTGATTTAGTCATTCGTACCTCCCATGTCTGGTAACAACATTGACCATTCCGATGAACCCTTGGGTAGGTGGTTCGACTCGTACTTGATTGACGTGGCCAGCGTGGTTACGGGGTGCCTCATGGTTTGGTAATGGATTTTTGAAAATCCCCATGTTTTGGTTTTCTGGCACTTAGGGATTGCCTGGTACTACAAGCTCTCCCTTGTCTATCATATTTTGTACAATGTGTTTGAAGGACCAACACACCTCGATGTCATGGCCTTTCGCTCTATGAAATATGCAAAACAACTCTTCTTGATAGTCTTTGGGCTTGGGCTGATTTGGATCAACCATTTTGACTTCGGGTAATCTTATTGCCTTGGCCTCATAGAGTTGATGAAAGATCGATGTCATTGATTCCTTCAATGGCGTAAATATGTGAGGTGGGCGTTGCTCTTTGTTCTTGCCCTTGTAATTATTTTTGCATTGGTCGTATTGCGTAGGAGGGGGATGGGCTTGATAATTCTATTTCTTTTGCCCCTTATCCTCATTTTGGAGATTCAATACCACTTGATTCACATGGGCCTGCTTGCCCTGTTGCTTTGAGGTACTCTTCTTATATCCCTCTTTCCTAGTTTTTAGCTTCAAGTTGCCTTCCTGCAACTTGATATCCTCAATTACCTTGGCTTGCACCCAAGCTTCTTCGAATGTGGCATACTGCTGCAGTTGCAACAGTAGCGAGATGTGCTTGGCACAACTCTTTGTAAACATTCAGGTTAATTCTATGGTAGGGATCAAGAATGGCAACTTTACCATTAATCTCCTCCACCTCTTCCCATACTATTCTATTGGCTCATCGTCACGCTGAGCTAGCATAGCCAAATCAAAAAGGTTGGCCTATTTCTTGATGTCGAAGGAATAGCATTCAAGAAAGGCATCAGCTAATTGCTCAAAATTTGTTATGTTGTGCTTCTTTAGCTGATTAAACCACTCTCGGGCCGGCCCAGAGAGTGTCATGACAAACGTACACAACAATAGTGCATCATTGTTCTCTATCTAGAAGCAAGCATCCAGAAATCCCATGACATGTTCTTGCACCTCTTCATCACCCTTAAATTTTTCCAACCTGGGCATCTCAAAATGCTCCGGGTATGGGGGCATAGGTACCGAGGGATCTAAAGGTTCATTGTGAATTTTCCTCAGTGTCGACTTTTGGACAGCCACACCCTGTCTCTCAATTGCCTTGACCTTCTCAGCCAAAGCTTTGTAAGCCTCAGAAGATAGAAAGTCCTCCTCCCTAAGTCAGCATGGAGGCGGTCTGGGAGGTACATTCCTCTTCTATCAAGGTGGAGGGCATTGCTCTTCCTCCTCCTCAGCTCGAGAACTCTCAGGATACTCTTGGTTGCATCTGTTCCCCTCTTGCTCCTCATAATGTTGTTGCCTCTGATTGTCGATCGAGGGTGGTCGCTCTCTATGATGGGCAGTGATATGAGTATGAACGCTTGCGCACTCATGGTACATGTCGGCTTGCAAAAAATCCTTCCTATGCACCTACTCTCTATGCTCATCTTGAGAGTATAGGCTGGCCCTAGCCAACCTATCTTCCTACTCTACACGCTCCTTCTGGACGAGGATGCACTCCTCATGCAAGCGCTGCTCATACAACCTTTGTCTAGTAAGCCTCTGCGCTTGAAGATCTTCATCTTCGATGCACTGCCTCTCTAGGTGAGCATCCTCCAATTGATCTTGGAGGAGTTGGCATTTTTGCTCAGAGGCCAATCGATATGATCTTTCGACCTGGTCAGCCATCGGAGGCCTTTGATATGCTTGCTTTGTACGAGCGACCTTGTGGGTTCTGTACCCATCGGACTGATGTGTTGTGCTTTTGCCTCTATCTATGAAGATGACATCGACATCATGTTGTGTCCTGTGCTGCATGCCACCATGCATGGATGGTGGATGCGAGACATGAGGGTGCTTAGAAGCCTCTCCATGCTCTCTAGTAGTTCTAATGGTGCTCCCGCTATGCTCACTCGGAGCACGAGTGGGCGGAGCCAAAGGCTTGCAGCCTAGCTGCTCTAGCACACTACCTAGACCATCTAGTTGTCTAGACCTCCACCTCTCATGGGGTGGTGTTCCATTAGCTCCCACCTTCGACATATCGATGGTGATCTTGCATGCTATAGTACGCGTGGGAGTATGGGTAGACTTGCGCTCAGTAGGGAGCCCGTCTACTTGCCCCTGAATGGGTGGACCTCTATTCCTTCTATACTCAGAAGGTGGGGGTATAGTACACCCTATAGACTTAGTGCGGATGGGTACCAATCTGGTCCCCTACACAACATACTCTTCGGTCGATCCCATGGATGCGCATGCACTATGGTCTCGATAATGGCTTTCGAGTGGAGCACCCTCAGGCTGAGAAGCCCCATGCTCTAATCTACGTCTAACAATATGCACTGATGCTAGTCTATCAGGGGTATGCTCAATGGGATCCCCTCATGTCGAGTTGTCTCCTCTAATGCTCATCGAACATCATTCGGTTTGCTCATGTGGTTGAGGACTAGACACGTGTAATTGTGAATCGATTGGGGCTTGGTCATCGGCCTCAGGCTTGCACCTTTGCCGACCACCCCGTGTATCCACCATAGTGTACCTAACGTCTAGATGTATCTTTTATTATCAAACAAGGTATACAATGATGTTTATCTTATTTTTAAATTTTACAATGCGCCCTAAACTGTTTGATGTTGTTACAAGATGTGTTGTATCAGTATGAGAAACTCTCACGTGTTTTGCAAAATCATTGGATTTTATTCTCAGTTTAATTGGCTTTCACCTATATACTCGCACAAGCCAAATATGGTAATGAAGTCCATACTCAATGAAGTAGCATAGGTACTACCAACCCTCACCCAGCACACCGTGCACAATGATACACCCTTTCGAAGATGAGTGCGTGCTATTTTGCATGGATAGGATAGTTCTTGGGTCGGCCTTGGCAATGAGCGGGTCCCGATAATACAATTTCAAATGAGCCAACCAAGCGGTAATGACATCCACTATTGGTCTCAATCAAATGGGTTGGATGTGAGAGCCCAATGCCACTGATGTTTACAATGAAACGTGGTGTGTGTGGTTCGTTTTACTTTGCATAAAGACAAATGCATAAAAGAGCATTCATATGATCATTCCTACATGATATGCATAAGAAGGAATATTTCAAATTCACAAAGGTATGCATGCTATGTCCTACATGACGTTATGACAATGCAATTACGATGACATGGCCTCTAATTGGGCCTCACGCATGCAAATGACCACACAATTTTTATCAAGGTCATTGTATTCTAGGGCGGACTGCAATCAGAGGTCCGTTGTTCCTAGCAACGCCTTTCTAATGGAAAGAATACGAAAGCAAATTAGGACTTGTTCATTGATCCTTTTCCTTTAATGTTCCTAATTTGCCATTGATTTGCCACTTACTATAAGAATACAGAGGAGAAAATGCAGAATAGAGGATGGAAATAGAACCTACCTCAACTCCTGCTCTGCTACCAAGTGGTTTCTCTGCTGTCTACTACTTCTATTGTAAACCACAGCTCTGGTCTACGGGCTGCAGTGTAAACCGTAGGTGACAGCCATGGGCCAAAAAATAACCGTAGCTATTAGCTACGGTTAGCACCTGAGATGAAAAAACCAAAAATGTCAGTACTCAGGGGCTAGAAATATAGAGTTCCATCATGATCACCATCTGTGACCACCAAGGAAGCTCACACCCGCTCTAACTATCGCAATCGAAGGGAAACACACAAATAGGCATGCATAATTTGATAACAAGAAATAAAGTGAATATAAGGAATTCTTTATTATTTTTGATGAAATCAAATTACAGATTCGTCCCTCTTAGGGATACCCATTTGATACATTAATTACAATAGTGTTTAATCCCTATCAAGGGTAGGTGTGATCAAAATGCCCCTCAGGGTGACACGAACTGCTCTAGGGTGTCGATGACCCTCTTCTTCGCAATGGGGAAGGGGTTGGATGCTTTATCTCTCCTTTAGAACTATTTCCTATGGTCAAGAAACAACAAGAATGTCAAAAATATAGGCAGCCTCTCGTGATGAGGCCCTTTTAGGTAAAATGTATAATGACACCATTAACATGCATAATCAAGAAAGCATAAAGAAAGCTGCTAAACTATGCAAAGCGAATCAAGATTCATGTAATAGCATAAAGTAAAATAGCATCTACACTATGCATGGATCAAATATAGAAAATGAAGCATAAACATGCATAAAGAAAGCATTCTAGTCCTAATTGAAACATAAGCATAAAATGTGAATCTAGCCTAGTTCTACGGTCAGAAGTCTTCTAAAATGCTATTAAATCAACAAAATGGCTAATCTAACCTAACTAGCTAGACAAAAAGAAAAGAGTAAGGTGATCTGTCACCTGTTGCAAACCATAGCTCTGGTGAGCGGTCTGCACTATGAACCATGGCTGACAACCATGGTTTGACCTCTGATGAGTTTACCCTCAAAATCAGGGGCAGTGGGCTCAATCTCCTTGTCCAAATTGATGTTCAAGGGTCGCCTTCATTGTCCTCAGACTGATTTGGTGGTCAATTCGATGTGAAGGGCCTTCGTTTGCCCGGATTTGCATTTCTTGATCCTCCTAAGCACCTAGGGCATCCATAATGCAATTCATCATGAATGGTGGCAAAAGGGTCGGGGATTAAGTGCAATAGCTCTATCTCTTAGTATGCTCAGTTTGAGTGTACAATTCGCCAGGGCTTCACTGCTCAAATCTCCAATGCTTGCTCTCTCTTTTCCTCCCCATTTGGAGGGGGTATTTATAGCATGCCCCTAGGGCTAGGGGTGGCTTCATGGAGAAGCCAAGACCAAGAAGGTTGGTTAGGACAGTTGGGATGGAAGCCTCTAGAATCTTTCATCCTTCAACTGCCTCCTTCTAGATCTCTTGGCCGTTCCAACCGATTTGGCTCGGATGGAAGGCCTAACTGAACTTCAGTTAAGACCGCAGGTCACAGTTGCGGTCCAGACTATAGACCGCAGGTGTCAACCATGGTTTAGACTGGAGACCGTAGGTCTAGGCTGCGGTTCAGACTGCTTAGGCCAAAATGCCTAAATTGAGTGGTTAGAACCACTGCTCTATCTTGGAGTCTATCCAAGATCCTCCATATGGTCTTGTAGCATGTCCATATGAGTAGTCACCCTCGACATGACGCATTTTAGGTGTCTACACAAGCAAAACAAGTATGAGAAAAAGAAAAAATTTCGTAAGGCAAAGAAATATTACTACATTGTAGAAGCAAGTGATAGCTCAGATCATAGTGATAAAGATAAATCAAATGATGAAAAGGAAGAAAATGTACTCCTATGAATAGAAATTGAAAGAGAACAGTGCTTTGTGTGTGGTCAAAGAGATCACAGATTAGGATATTGCAATGGTTTTAGTGATAGTGAAGATGAGATGACACATCAAGGAAATAAGCATGGTCAAAGAAATATTGAGAGTTTGTTTGCTATAGAAGATTATAATGATCTTAGTGATAGTGAATATGAAGAAGGTTTTTTCTATGGAATAAGAGAAGTAGAAGAAGAAAATTCACTTCAAATAGAAGAAGTTAAGCAAGAGGATAATGTCTCAATTGATCTAAAGGAAGACTTCAATGTTATCCATGAGCAACTACAAGAGGTTAAAGAGAATATGAAAGAATTGAAATGTTCCTTACTTGAGAAATTTGATCCATCACATGACTCAAAAGGTCAAGATATTTTTACTAGGAAGGAAACATGTGTTTCAAAGGCTATAGAGATGGATGCCAAATTGCTACTTGACACAAATAAAGAAAAAGAAGAGGAAGATTCCAAAGCACCAAAGGTCTCATATTTCAGGTTTGGGAAATCACACTCAAAAGGAAAGGAAGTTCTAAAATATGAAAGAAAGGAAGCACCTAAGATTTGTGAGGAAAGTTCCAAAGTTCCTATGGCTCCAAATATTCAGTTTGGATCTTTTTTTGAGATAGGTGAATCAAGTTCAAAAGAAAAAGAAATTCTTGAAGAGGAAAGCAAGGAAGAAACTAAGGAAGAGGATTTATATGCTACAAAGAAGGTTCAAGGATGCAATGCACAAGTTGAAAATGATTATAAGGATAATGGTCAAGAAAGGTATGAGGAATCAAGGCATGAACAAAGGGCTTTTCAAGGACATTGTTTTTCTTGTAATGGATTTGGACACAGGGCTATACATTGCAGGATCCATGGATCAAAGAAGTTTGATTTTGCTAGAAGAAACTTCAAAGGAAGAAGGTATGGTTTTCAGGGACATTGCTTCTCATGCAACATGATTGGTCATAGAGCTTTTCAATGCAAAGGAAATGAGCAACATGGTTTTGGTTTTAGAGCTTCACAATTTAGAAGTCATGGTCATAATGGTCATGAAAACAAAGCTTCACAATACAGGGTTCAAGAAAGGAATGGATATGGAAATTATTTCAAGAAAGAATTCAGGAAATGGGCACCATCCAAAGGCTACAATATCAAGTGTTTTAATTGCAATAACTTTGGGCATATTGAAAAATGGTGTAGGACTCAAATCCAAACAGGTTCAAGGCAAGAAGTTCAAACAGGTTCAAGGCAAGAAGGTCAAACAGGTTCAAGGCAAGGAGGCAAGAAGGTCAAACAGGTTCAAGACAAGAAGATAAAGTAATCCATCAAGAGGAGGATATCAGAAAAACATGGAAGGAAGTTGATAGAGGAAATAAATAATGTGATATGGGAGTAAAAGTACTCCCACCCCAAAATTAATCATCTCAAGAGAGAATGTGGTGAGGGGACTAAGTTTAAGATTCATATATTTTAGCCCCATAGGTGTCCCTTTTGCCATTGATTTCAAAGGGGGAGAGATTTGAGTAAGGGGGAGAGCACTGATTTAGGGGGAGCAGCATCCAAAGAAAGCATTGAGTTAGGGGGAGTAGCCTCCACAGAGATTATTGAGTCAGGGGGAGCAGCTTTGAATCTCAGAGATGATTTTTGCAGTGATTGTGGTTTTTGCTTTAGAGGTGTTGTCATCAATGACAAAGGGAGATATTGTTGGCAATTTGAGTTATTTTATGTTGTCATTGATGTCACATAAATCATTGATGTCATATGGATCACATTGAGTTTTGGTGGGCAGATGATATTTTGGAAAGCATGGATAAATTCAAGGTTTTTGTGAAAACCAAGAGAGGCAAAATAAAAGGTTTTATTTAAAACCATGGATGGCATATTTGAAATGGGGTTTTCTTAAAACCCAAGTTGGCCTTTCATTTCATCAAAAAAGGTGCCTCGGTGATGGAGATATTTAATTTTAAATATTTAGTTTAAATTTTAAAATTAAAATTAATGTTAGTGCCAATGTCTAAAGAAAGAGGGAAAATCAATAATGCATTGACGTCATCAAAAATGAGGAGAAGACTATATAAATGGGGATCCTAAGGTTCATTTGAAATTAATCCTTGCTCGTGTTAATCATTGGCTAAGAATCCGAATAGAGCTCATGCAAAAATCATTTTGAAAAGGGAGACAACGAATAAATCCAAGGGTGATCGAATGTCCAAGACATTGTGGGCGGAGTGGCACATTGGCAATTAGTTTTTTGTTAAGGTATGTGGTAGCACTTTACGTCAAGGTTCAAATCTCCTTGATTGCATTTGAAGGCATTGAAATGAAAGCGATCGAAGCACTTTTGGTTTGTGTGGAAGGGAGGAAGGACTTAAGGCACGTCGTGCCTTTTTCTTTCGAACGAGCGGCTAGCTCGTGTGGCAATCTTAGTCGTGGTTAAGGCACTCGTGGTGTGTGCAAGTTGGGGTTTTGAATCCCCTTGAGAAGGTAATTACGTTTTTCTCTAATTAATTTTGCTGATGCCCTAGGATATGATTTATAAGGTGGTTAAGGAATAATTAAAGTTTTTAATTAAACTTTATTTTTATAAGGGTTGTGATTATTATTTCAGAGGTGGATGAGTTGTTGATTTAATTTGATATTCATGAAATTGAAAAATTAAGATTTAGGAGAAATAAGGAGTTGTTAAAAAATATTTTTGAGAGCCTTGTTGATTATTATTTTTGATAAATATTTTTATTAAAAAGGACTTTGGTGGATGTGTTTATTAAGTTGGAGTAAAAAGGTGTAAATTGAGTTATGCTTATCTTGTGATTATTATTTGAAGTCCACTAACCCTTATTGAGATTGGAAAGGAAATTTGTGTTTAGTGTGGCAGATTTTATGGACAACTTCTTGGCATCAAAAAGGTCTAGGGACATTATCCTATTGATTTTTTATGGTGGTTGATTTCTGAAATATCATTGGAGTGAAAAGGATTGATTGTGGTTTCCTTTTTGAAAGTGGTTGGTTGAATGCTTCAAGGTTTTCTGGTTTGAGAGTTGTGTTTAAACCTTGTTTTATAAGCATAGTCATTGAAGTCCATTGGTTGTGAAATAACTTGAAAAGAACATGAGTATCATTATTATTTGAGATTTGTGGTTGAGCATTGTTGGAAATATTTGAGTTGGTTGATACATGCTTGGACTAGGGTGTTTTTGAGAAAGAGTAGTCCCTTGTGGTGATTGGTTGAGTTGAGATTGATTTGAGTTGAATTGACTTGAAAGTGAGATGATAAATTATTGAGTCTCTAACAATTCTATTTATGCTTCTATGAGTTGACTTGAGTTGAGTTGATATTTATTGAGTTGAGTTGAGTTGAAGATTGATCTTAGAACATATTGAGTCTCTAACAATTCTCTTTATGCTTCTATGAGTTGATTTGAGTTGAGTTGAGTTGAGATCATTGTGGATCATTATTGTCATCCATTGAAGAGTACATTGCCATTCATTGTTGAGTTCATCTTTGAGATTTGCCTTGATAGATTTGTGGATGATATTTGAGTGCTCCTTGAGCATGATTGATTGAGCCTTTGAGAAGGCATTTGTGGAAAGTTTTGGGATAGCTTTTATGTACATTTTTGGGATAGCTTTGTGGATAGTTTTGGGACAGCTTTATGGATAGTTTTGGGACAGCTTTGTGGATAGCTTTTTGGACAGTTTTGGGATATATTTGTGGAAAGATTTGATCAAGTTCTTGGTGAGCTTGCTAGAGCATATTTGGGAAAGTTCTTGAGCAGATTTGGACATGTTCTTGGTGAGCTTGTTAGAGAAGATTCAGGCAAGTTCTTGGTGAGCTTGCTAGAGCAGATTTTGCCAAGTTCTTGGTGAGCTTGTTAGAGTAGTTTTGGAAAAGTTTTGTGTGAGCTTGTTATTCAATTTTGGACAAGTTCTGTGTGAGCTTGTTATTCAATTTTGGAAAAGTTTTGTGTGAGATTGTTATTCAGATTTGGACAAGTTCTATGTGAACTTGTTATTAAGTTTTGGACAAGTTTTGTGTGACCTTTTTATTAATATTTGGACAAGTTTTGTGTGAACTTGTTATTGCCTAGCTTTGAGAAGATCAAAGAAATCATTGTATTGGATAAGGATCCTTATTTCTGTGTGAAATATTATAAGGATATTATTTGGTGGAGTATCGAGGAACCACGTTAAATATTGTGTCTCAATTGTGTGTGGTGGTTTGTGCTCTTGCTTACTACTGCTATATGAGTTATTAATACACACTGCTATATTTAGTTATTGAAATTAAGGACATTAATTGATATTGATTTGGAAAGAAAGTAAAAAGTGGTCTTATATTGTTCACCCCCCCTCTCAGTATAAGCTTTTGTTCTTCACTTGTCAAATCAACCACTTGTTCAAAAGATGTTATGGTTACAATTTCCAATTCATATGATAGTTGATCTTGTAAATTATTGATAAATATTTCCAACATATTTGTCACGCCCCACCTTGGAAGAACTCTCTTAAGATGTTATTTATGTATTGATGACTGGTTTCAATGCTTGATATGTTTACAATATGTATGTTTCTGTTAAGAGAAAATGATGTTGCGTTGTATTACTTTATTGTAGGAATAGATACTCTCTCGTAGGTGGAGATTGACCACTAGATATGAGAAGGAAAATGATGATAATGACAACTCAACATGTAAGTGCTCATGTTACCATCATTACTAGTCTCCTTCAAAGATGGGTGGTGATAACTAAGAGCATATTAAATTACCCTCCCACTTAAATGAAATACAGTAGTGAGGAATATTGAGCATGCATCATTTGCTTGTGTTTGCCATTTGTGTGATGCATTTAATTCCACAAGCAATTTTACAAGGGATTGAAATTTTTTAATCCTAATTTGAAAAATGCACATTAATTAATGAGTTTACACCTTAAAAATTACTTTGAATGAATTTTAAAAATGTCATTAAATTTTATAAGCTTTATTGTGATTTTGTGAAAATATTAAATTGGGTAATTTCTAAAGTAGAGATTTACCTTTTTGAATATGCTTATTTTATCTAATTACTCTCATCTTAGAAAGGAAATTAGGTGGTTTGTTCTCTTATGAACTTGTTCAATTTTGATTGGACCAAAACATGAAAAGACTACTTTATTTATTTAAAGAATCATCCTCTCCTCCACATGGCTGCCTTAGGATGGCTAAGAGGGTAGATGAGACTTCTCTCTTATCTCTAATAGTCTCAACCCTTATCACCCATACACATAATAGTAGTAGTTTCTCTAATAATGGGGTACACAAGACAAATAAATTACCCTTGCATTATCTCTATGGATTCCCTTCCCATTATAATATTAATTCTAATGGAAGCCTCCACGTGGGAGAGAAAAATAAAACAAATAAAATATTTGGAAGCATATTTCTTGTCGGGAGGGAAAATAGCTATAAATAGCCATAGAGGTTTGGAAAAGGGTTAGGCTAGAAGGGATGGAGAAAGAAGGACTTTCAAGTAAATTTGGATTTGTAGCTTGCAAAATATCTAGGTGTGGGGGTTTTCTATTACACTACTTTGTTGGCTTCTTCTCTATTTAACACTTTGTATGGTGACTTAAATTAGGTGATGGTTTAAAAAGAATAACATGAAGTGTTATTGAAGAACACAAGCTTATACTAAGAGCGGGGTGAACAGTATAAGACCAATTTTTACTTTTCTTTCCCAAACAACATTATGCAATATATCAATGCAATATAAAAAACAATAATCAATCAATGCACAAATCACCACACATAATAGAGACACCAATTTAACGTGGTTCACCCAATGTGGGATAATCCACACAGAAAATATTTCACTAAAATATTCTCAACAAATCTCTTGGGAATATTTTCCCTATTATAATATTTATGGACATCTATCCAAAGGAGACACCAATCCCATAATCAAGTTTGTGGATATCTATCCACAGGAGACACCAATCCCTTAGCTGGTTCATGGATATCTAATAATAAGAGAACTCCTTATCCTCTACTATGGCTGGTGATCCTTTAGAAGAATACTACCTCCACAACACTAGCTTGTGGATCTCTCTCCACTGAAGACTCTATCCTCAATCAGAATATCTATATCCTCAATGCCTTGGCTAATGAATCTCTATCCACTGAAGACTACTATCCTCTGCTCTATCACCTCCAAAGCTTACTCTCAGCTCTGTCTCAAATCTGCACTAAACATAGTCCTTCAATCTAGCACAAATCTACTCTTTCTCTATCTCAAATATACACTAAACATAGTCCTTCAATCTACCACAAATATGCTCAATATCTAACTTTGATCTATACTAAACACACTCCTTTGGTCTAGCACAAATCTACTCAATCATTGTTCTGGTCTGGCACAAACCTGTCCTTAAATCTGCACCAAACTTTGTCCTCAAATCTATCCTCAAGCCTTAACACAAAACTTTATCCAATCATAAATCAACTCTACTAGATCTGTCCCAAACCTTAAATAAAGGTTTGAACAAATCAATCAATCAATCAACTCTACTCTCAAGTCTTCTCAAAGACTTGTTGAGTGTATATTTTTCCCAATTGCAAAATACCACCACATGTAGAGTATTGAACAGAAAACTCTCTCTTGAAAAGAAACCAAATGACAAACATTCAACTTCTATAAGGTTCTGGTAAAATATCTAAAATATTACAATAATGCTATAAATAATTCAATGATGCATGTGACCATAAACAAGGGGCCTTTGTTGGTTCTAAAAAATGCTTAGTGATTGAAATATCTAACTAAAAACAAATGTAAAATAAAAGTAGTTCTTTAGGGTTTTTAAATTGGTGCTACCCTGAATCCTTGTTAGTAAAGTATTTTATATTCACTTAAAAGGTTTCAAATGATAAAATGTGGAATTTTCCACCTTATTTTAATGCCCATGCCTTTAATATGAAGTAAATTTTAAATAGTGGGTTCATTTTATCTTCCTTATGTTGATGCCACTACCCTAATAGTGATTAGTAAAATTTAGCATGTTAGCAATGTTAGAAAAGTTAGCTTTCACTTCTTATATTAACTTAATGTGAAATTGTAGGTTAGTATCCCTCCTAAACCATGTGTTTTATCTAAAAAATTAGATTAATGAAGTTTGGAGGTGCAGAAATTCTAGAAAATGACTAGAATTAAAACAACTTGAAAGCTTAACAATTCTGGAAATGGACCAGAATAGAAATGAAACTGAAATGAAATTAGTAGAAATTTTGGAAAAGGACCAGAATGGAAATAAAAATAAAATGAAATTCTAGATGGGCCAGAATGGAATGATTGAGTGCTTGAAATAAAATGAACTTAAAAAAAAAATGCAAATTTGGTTAGCTGAAAAAGTCAAATTCTGAATTAGTTTAGCAAGCTCCTCCCTGCAAAATCCCAAGTTATGAGGTAATCATAAAACAACCTAAATTAATGGATCTGCAACATAAGCACAATACCATTAAATCAAGTGTGAGACTCAAAGGAAACATAGAGAAACTGCATCATCTTGACCTTCGCCTATTGCAACCCATTTCATAGCATAAGACAATGGCTAGAATTCACTAAAATGCAAAAATGATAAGACACTCAAAACGTTAGTTTTATTATAAAAACCCTCCTTTTGATTTTGCTCACAAAAGTTTTCTACTCTTTCAAAATTTGAAAATGCTCTTTTTTATTGCTTTTCGAAATGTTACATCATTTCCAACCCCCACAGCACAATGGCCCCATTGGGTATTTAAAAGTGTCAAAAATCCATTCGTTTCAACTTCTTCTATATGATGAGTTTAAATAATAATAATAATAAAAAAATACATTGTTTCTTCCCCATTGCTTTTCTTTCCACCCTTATATTTCCCTTGCAGCATATTTTATAATTACGTAAATACGAACCATACCGTCCACTATATGCCACAAAGTAGAGTATTTAAAGGCCTCTTTTTTGTAACTCCCACAAGGCCCTCTAATATAAGGTTGAAGCACCTTTATTAAAGAAATTCAAAAGTTTATATTATATTATATAAACTTTAAGGACATTTATTAAAATTTAATAAAGAAATTTAATATTTTATATTATATAGCCTAAATTTCAAAAATAAAGAAGCTTAATATTTTATATTATAAAATATAAACTAAAAAAACTTTCATTAAAATCTAATAACGAAATTTAAAACCCTATATTCTATATTCTATAATGTAAAATTTAAAAACTTTATTAAAATGTAATAAAGAAATTTTAAATTTTAAATTATAAAATATACACTTTAAATACCTTTACTAAAATCTAATGAAGCCATTATACTTTATATCATATAATATAAAACCTATACGAGATCTTGATATGGCCAATATTAAGATTTGAAAATAAAATACCTGAAATTTTAACCATGTCATGATGAATAATATTTATCCTCGACCTTTGCATTGCGACCACCCTCTCTTTCGTAACTTCTATCTGCCTCATCGTCACAGTCACTGCTCAATCCAACTATGAAATACATGCATTATCTGTTGCCAGTGATGCGGTTCTCCCGTCTGCACCTTCATCCAGTATCCAACACTCTGAAAAACTTGAAATAAAATCAGCTGCACCGCTTCGTGATGTTATAAGATTCTTGGTGAGCTTTAGGGTTCACACATAATGTCTAGGGCTTCTTTCGTGCACTGGTATCATTTTTGCCCTACACCTTAACGCCTTATGCGTTGTTGTCTGACAAATTTTGTTGCCCTATGAATATGACCACATTTTGTTTTCAATGAAACCGCCAGTGAATAATACTTCACAATATTCATGTTGTAGTGAAAAAAAAAATTCGTCCGTTCGTTGCTTCACTGGTTACACTCATTAACTGCGTTCGCTATCTTTAGAAGATGATTCTGCCGAATCTCGTGCTCACTGCCGCCGGCTGTTGCTATCCGTTTCCAACAAGTTTTTTGTTACCTGTCATTGTACTGCATGACCTCCATTTTATTTACCCACTTGACGTTCGACATCCGACCTTCTGCACGCTGTGACAAGTCATTATAATTTCTGACTTCTACTATGTAACATTGAAATGAGGCTTCCCTATACCCATTACCAAAAGCTACGTAAGGGAATGATGGATTATCCGAGATATCTGTGACCTCATTTGCCGAATGTTGACCTGTTCATTTGCTATGTTTAAACTGCACTGCCTGATATTATTGTATTCATCGCCATGATCTCCCTCTTAAATTTTTACCTAGCCACGTTGTCCTCTAGGCATTTCCCGTTTAATTCTGTTGTACTGTGTTACTGATTCCCATTATGGTCCACCTTCTCTGATGCTCGCATGGCGTGTAGAGCATCTCCACATCTTCTATCGGATATGCCTCTATCAATACTGCGCCTGGTTGTCATCTCTCAATTTGCTATGCTATGTGGACCATTGCCATACCTACGACAATCAAATATTCATCTGAACCAACCTGTCACAAGAGCCACTAGGGTATGGCTGTATTCATATTTCGAGTCATCGGACTCACACTGTCCCCCTTGAAAAGCCGTGTCATCCTGTGTCTACGCTGTCCTGGTACACCTCGGTGATGTGGGCCTCTTCCGAGTCATTTTTGTCTACGTTGTTGAGTATATAAAATCCTTGTTATCATCGTAAACCCATTACTGCCGATATTCTAAGAAAACGCTATTCGGTTTTACCGTTAATATGCTCGTTGTTATCTACGTTTCTGCGTTGAATGTCTTCATTATCGGTTACGCGACATTTAGCCCCCGGGCTATTGTCGTTTCTCAAAATGCCTCGACGCCTTTGAACACTTCCAAGTCCACATCATCGCCGGAGACTCTTCTTCATCCATCGTGTTGATATGCACATGGTAAACACGATGTTAAAACCATATTTTAACTAATTGACCAACTCAAGCTTATAGACTTTATTAAAACCTGAAACATAAAGCTTCATTTGCTTTTACCTTATATGTATAAAGGTATCTTATTTACCTATCTGTAACATATATCATACAATGTATAATATATATTATATATTATATAATATATATTATCATTAGCATATATGTCTTACATTATTTAAGCAAAAGGGTAGCACACGTAGGCGGTCTCTAGGTTGGTTTAATAACCACCAAATTGGTTTCATAAACCAACTTTTAATAACCACATTGTAATCTTTATAATTGATATCAATCGAAATGAATTATTGCTTCGTGAAACTCTACATGGTATCAGAGCGTAAGGTTGGGCAAGGTGGTTTGATGGCGGTTGGACAAGGTGGTTACTAACTACTCCTCCATTCACGAATACACTCCAAGACGTAGGCTTTGGGAGAGGCCGTGAAGAGATAAGACATAGATGTGACCAGATCACGCAAGAAAAGACACGGACGAGAGGTAGTGAAGAGACAAGACATAGACGTGACCATACCATGCAAGACAAGACACAGATGCAACCAGACCACGCAAGACACAGACGCGACCAAACAATGCAAGACACAGAATGGATAAGGGAAAAGACGTAGACGTAGAGCACCAGACCAACATATCCAAAAGTGGATTTACGATCATCAATGGATCCAACATAATCCGAGTCTGTGTATCCTAGTAAGAAAAGCTTATTATTCTTTTTGTATTCCATACCATAATTTGTACTACTATGAACATAA
This sequence comes from Wollemia nobilis, assembly GCA_028583015.1. NCBI lineage: Eukaryota > Viridiplantae > Streptophyta > Pinopsida > Araucariales > Araucariaceae > Wollemia > Wollemia nobilis. The sequence continues at coordinate 9,819,723 of JAQPPZ010016346.1, read as the reverse complement.
TGAAGAACTCTTTTTGCTGCTTTCCAGTGACTCATCTTAGGCTCTTGCATGAACCTTGAAAGATAGCCCTCAACAAAACTGAGATTTGGCCTGGTATTTGTCAGATATAGGAGACTCCCAATCAATTGGCGATAGAGAGTACCATCTACCTGAGGTGATTCATCATATCGTGATAACTTAAGTCCTTGCTCAATTGGAGTTGTTGTTGACTTACAATTAGTCATCCGATATTTTTCTACTAAAGTCTTGGCATATTTCTTTTGTGTTACTCTAATATGAAATCTTTTCTGAGTAACTTCTAAACCAAGACAATAGTGCAGAAGTCCTAGATTTGTCATTTCAAAGGATTGCTTCAAATCATTTTTCACTAAGTCAATCATTCTTTCCAAGCTTCCTGTTATGATCAGATCATCTACATAAAGTACAAGAATCACTATATCAGAACCATTTTTCTTAATATAGAGATTTGCATCTGAAGGACTTCTTTTGAATCCATGTTGCACAAGGTGACTATCTATCTTGATATACCATGCTCGAGGAGCTTGTTTGAGTCCATACAAGGATTTGATCAACTTGCATACTTTTTGTTCTTGCCCTTTGACCATGAATCCTTCTGGTTGAGTTATGTATACTTCTTCCTATAAGTCACCATTCAAGAAAGCACTTTTAACATCCATCTGATGCAACTTCCACTCAAACTGAGATCCCATGGCACAAAGTACTTGAATGGTAGTCATTTTTGCAGTAGGGGCAAAAGTCTATTCATAGTCTATGTCTTCTTTTTGAGCATAACCCTTCACAAAAAGTCGGGCTTTATGCTTATCAATAGATCCATCTGCCTTATACTTCACTTTGAACACCCATTTGCAGCCTATGGGTTTCTTTCCTATTGGCATATCGACTAACTTCCAAGTATTATTTTTTATGAGAGACTTATGTTCTACATCCATGGCCTCTTTCCACTGTGGTTTATCAAGTGCATATTGAACCGTTGTGGGTTCATTTGCATTCAATGTTGACATATAAACATTTTCTTCATCCTCATATTCTTCTCTATCATTTTCTATACCCACTGACAAATCATCAAAGTGTTGACAAAGTTCGTAAACCTCTGAAGTAGATTCCTCTGCTCTCATTTGCTGATTCATACTGTGAGTACATGGCCTATCTAGAGATATATCTAGAAGGGAATTCAACTTAGCATCTCTCAAAGTGCTAGTATACCATTTTGGGACTTTTTGTTGTTGTTGTGGAAGTTGAACCTCCTTCTTAGGTTCTTCTTCATCTAGGTATACAGTTGTAGATGTGTCTTTTGATGTGAAAGCTTCATCAAATACAACATATCTACTTACATGTGTCTTCTTGGTCTTAGGATCAATCAATCGATAACCTTTTGAATACTCATCATAGCCAAGAAAGATACACTGCAGGGTTTTCTCATCCAACTTCCTCCTTTTATGTTTTGGAATTTGCATGAATGCTTTACATCTAAACACCCTTAAATAAAAAATGGAGGGTTTCTTACCACTCCAAGCTCCTTGTGGTGTTTTCCCTTGTATAGCTCTAGTGGGTGCTCTATTTAGGAGGTATGATGTTGTGTTTACTACTTCTGCCCAATATTGATCCTCAAGATGTGCTCCCTTTAGCATACATCGAACCATTTCCATAATGGAACAATTTCTCCTTTCTGCAACTCCATTCTGTTGAGGTGTATAGGCTGTAGTCAGTTGTATTTTGATCCTATGTTTCTTAAGAAAATTCAAAAAATCTTCAGAGATGTATTCCCCCCCTCGATTCGATCTGAGGGTTTTTATGAAACATCCCGACTCCTTCTTGACAAGTTTATTGAATTGTTGAAAGTAGAGAAATGCTTCTGATTTCAACTGAAGAAAGAAAACCCACATCTTCCATGAGTAATCATCAACAAATAGTTGAAAATACTTCTTTCCACCATAGCTGGTTGGCATAGGACCACACAGATCGGTACGTACCATCTCTAAAGGGTTTGTAGCTTGAGAGGAGCTAGTTTCAAAAGGTACTCTGTGTTGCTTCCCTGCTAAGCAATCCGAGCACACTGGTAAGATAGATGAGAGTGGAGGAAGACCTTTCACCATCCCATATCTATGTAATTCAAGCAAATATCCTGAACTGAGGTGCCCCTAACATCTATGCCAAAGAGAGGTGGCCTCCTTTGTAGTTGTAGCTAGAGCAACATGAGGAGTTGAAAGAGCATCTAGAATGAACAAGCCATGTTTGTAGGATTTGGTTGCAACATGTTTACCATTGTGGGTGATAAAACATATCTTCTTGCCTTTGACAACTCGAAACACGACATCCATGTTTCTATCCAACATTTGTGTGATTGAGAGCAGATTATTGGCTAATCCTGGAACATAGAGAACCTTCTCAATTTGACAATTACCATCAGGAAGGGACACAAAAACATCCCCTTCTCCCTTTACTTGATAGACTTGATTGTCAATAATTGTGACTGGTTTACCTTCTTTCTCCGCAAAAGTATCAAACCATTATTTGTCCCCAATCATGTGTTTGCTAGCTCCTGAATCAATATACCATACAACATCTATCTAGGAAGATGAAGTATGGGTCATGAGCACCTTGTGTGCTCTTTCAGAGTCAAAATTTGAATCGGACCCAGGAGAATCTGAGTCTAAGTTGGAGTCAGCATAAGCAACATGGCCTTTAGGTTGCTTATGTTTCTTGTTGTATTTATGTTTGTCTTTACCCTTCTTCTTAGGACCTTGATCGTTTTGTTGCTTGTTTTTTAACCAACACCTGTTGGTGTCATGGTTATTCATATCACAAATCTTGCAATATTTTTTATCCTTCTGCTGATTTTGCTTCCCTTTTCCTTTGGAAGAAGGACCCTCATTTTGAAACTGACCTTGTTTCTTACCACTTTGTTGTATGGAAAGGGCATTATCTGGCACGTCATATTTCTGAACCTGATTTGCCTCCTCATTCTGAAGCAAATTTACCAGCTCCACAAATGATACTTGTCTACCAAAAACATTGAGAGAAGTGATCAACATATTGTAGGAATCTGGAAATGCTCTCAAGATGACAAATTTCAAGATATCATCATCCACTGGTTTTCCCATGGCATTCAATTTGGCTTTCAAGTCAACCACTCTACAAAGGAATATATCAGATGTTTCCCTAGAATTCATATTGAGAGTATGTAGTTGTGTTTGAAGGTTTAGAATAGTGGATTGATTATTTCCTTCATATACTGCGATAAAGGCATCCCAAGCTACCTTACTAGATTTTGCATCACAAATATGAGGTTGCACCTCATCTGTAGTAGCAAGCAAGATAAACACGAGACTCTTCTTGTCCTTCTTATCCCAAGCATCTTGATCTGTTCCTGTTGTTTGAGGGCTCTTTGCAGTGCCAGTCACTACATCCCATAAATCTTCCAACTGAAGAATGGCTTTCATCTTTGTTTTCCATGGAACAAATTTAGGACCTTTCAACAACTATGAATCTGAGAGAAACTTGTGAATTGTGGCCATTATGAAGGTTCCTTATATCACCAATTGGTCTCCCTTTCTTTATACCTGCTAGATCTTTATATCGTAACCATTCAATATATACCCGCCCTTACGTGAGGGAGACTATAGGTATATATGAACAATATACTACTCAATATGTACCCGCCCTTACGTGAGGGAGACTATAAGTACATATGAGAAGCACAATATATTGAACATAGGCGATACTGAAAGGGCATCGTTTTGTTAATGACACCTACCATAGAAAGTTTTATTCCTCATGCGTGGGGCGTAACTTCCCCTAAACACTTTGGAAAAAAAAACTTTCGTCAGGATTTACGCCTAACAACAATCACGATATGGGTATGAAATGGAAAAAAAATAGATTTGGTTTGCCTTATTTCTCCCCAAAGATTAATAGAGAACAAGTTTAGATGTCGTTGTTGCAGCTATATTAGGCGACGAATACAATAGTCCAAAGCACGACAACATTACCTGTAAGTGTGGACCAGAGGTATCTCAAATATCGAACGCTGTTATGCAATAAATTGCACAAATAGGGTATAAATTTGGGGTCTTATTTTTATCTATAATTTATGATTGTTAATGCAATAAAATAGAATATTTAAATGCAAAACAAATCACAAATGCCCACAAATTTAAACACCTATTACAAATCTAGCAGATTTTTTTTCACAAATGTTTTGATTTCCCCCCTTTATCTGACAATTTTGCAAATGAATCATGTGAAGACTGTCCCCCTTTCGTTTGGCAAAATAGAGAAGGAAGAAAAAAAAATTGTACCTTAACTCCAAAAAAATGTTGATGGAAGCCTTTTAAGGTGTCAATTTTGGACAGCATAGGCATCAAAATGCTTCTCTGGCTGTCAAAATATAATGCGCAGGTGTCAACCAAACCTGCCAAGCGTCAAATCCGTCCACCAGGCATCAAAAGGATGCATAGGGCGTCAACAAGAGACGTCGGGTATCAAAAAATGTGGAGAGACATCAAAAAAAATTATGTAGCCCTTTTTTGTTATCCCATAGTGGGATTCAAACCCGAGATCGGGCGTAGCACAGTACACAGCCCAACCAACTACGCTACAAGGGGCACTGTGAATGAACCAACACCACCCGCTTCCTATAGAAGGAGTGGAGAAACATTTAAAAAAAAAAATGTAAGTGGGATTATCCCACATGCATCCGAAGGATGCACTTGTAGTGATATAAAGACTGCGAAAGCCTTCTTTGAAGGTGACTACCTTTGGGCGGTCACCTATTCACTGTTTTGTTCGGAGAACCAACTTCTCAGTGCCACATAACTCGTTCATCCACAAATACCCTGTGTATGGTCTGGAATACAAAAAGAATAATAAGTTTTTCTTACTAGGATACACGAACTCGGATTATGTTGGATCCATTGATGATCATAAATCCACTTTTGGATATGTTTTTCATCTAGGATCTGGACCTGTCTCATGGCACAGTAAGAAGCAGCATGTGGTTGCTTTATCTTCTACAGAGGTAGAATATCGTGTAGCTAGTGAAGAAGTCTACGAGATAATGTGGTTAAGTCACATTCTTACAAACATGGGTATTCCAAAGAATCTTTCTCTTCATTTTTTTTGCAACAATCAAGGTGTTTTTAATCTTGTCAAAAATCCAATTTTTCATGAACGTACCAAACATGTTGATACCAGATGTCATTTCATTCGAGATGAAGTTCCAAAGCACCATATACAACTTCAATACATTCCTACTGATGCGCAAGTTGCAGATATCTTTACCAAAGCACTTGGACATATCAAATATGAAAAGTTTCGAGATACTATTGGAATTTTCCAATAATGTAATAAGGGGGGATGTTAGCATATATGTCTTACATTATTTAAGCAAAAGGGTAGCGCACGTAGGCGCTCTCTAGGTTGGTTTAATAACCACCAAGTTGGTTTCATAAACCAACTTATTATAACCACATTGTAATCTTTATAATTGATATCAATCGAAATTAATCATTGCTTTGTGAAACTCTACAATTATATGATATAATACTTTGTGCGCTCATGTTTATTTTTTTATTTTTTATTTTTATTTTTATTTTTTTAGGATTGTTATTATTATTATTATATAAAATATAATAATAATAATATTATTATCATTATATCATATATACTTTTTATTTTTAATATATATTATGATATATGAAATATATCATAATATATATTTTTATATTTTATTTTCATTTTTTATTGGAACCAATAATTATATTCAATAAAAATAAACGGTTCCTTTCGTTAATATGTGTATTTATTCTTTTTTTTTTATTACATATATATATAATAGAATTTAATATATATGTAGAATTTTATTTATTTATCTTTTCAAATTTTCATTTTTATTTGATTAATTTTAGAAGTTTGAATCACTCCAATTCAAACTATCCAAAATCAATCACCATCACAACAAGGAAATCAATCTTAACCTTAAGACAAAATTACAAAAAAAAACCCAAACATATACAAATCATGAACACTCCAATGGAAGACAACAGAACACCAAAGACCCTATACAACAAGATCCTTGGAGATAAAACTACAAACATTAGAGATGGGATATGTTAAAATTATCAATTCAAGAGCATCAAAATGCTTCAAACCCAAAATTTAAAGGTGGGTCCCCAAGCTTGGGGCTAGTTGTGGAGCAGCCACAACAAATGGTGACTCTACTAGGAAACGCTCCTGAGCATTTCGGGTGAGAACCCAACCTGAAAATACACCAAAACCTCAAAAATTAAAATTACAAGCGTCAACAAATATCCATAGAATGAAAGTAGACCAAAAAAAATATGAACCATCAGAATCATTTAGCATCAGCTCAGTGTGTGCAAAGTGATTCATTCCTTATCGTTTGAAACCATTCAACCTTCCATTATCAGTTTCATATGGATGTTTGTCTTCGTGATTTATGCACATAATATGATACAGGCTGAAAGGATGTATCTAAAGGATGTTATGAATGACATGCTTTTTAGAGACTCAAACATTCTAGTACCATAAACAAACACACTAAAACTGTCTAACCCTCTTAGGACCAAATGTGTGTGCAATGAATTCATTTACCAGATCAAGAGCTTAGTTATGAGCCGCTACCATCCCGAACCGGTGTGTGCAAGTGTACTCAGAGCTTTGGGGAATCGGATTCTCAACCTAAGAATGATGAGAATTTGACCCTATCCTTACTACTCTGATCTGAGTTCATTACCTCATCTTGACCAAAATGATTAAACCTATTATGGATGAAATTACAAGGCTAGCCTATCCGTTTGAGCGGTCAGAGGTCTCGTTTTTAAATGAGACATGTCACCATGCATGAGCATACTCCACTGCCAGTCAAGCGTCTATAGCCCCGATGGAGGTTAGCCCCATAGTCCATGATTTAGCTTTTGATTTCTTGAATCTTGGGGATGACTACCCATCCTTCTGAGGGACATGTAGTACGATCCTTACAACCCAATAGTCAATGGTGTGATGGAAATGGAATGATGAATATTTTACTTTGGATTTCTTGAATCTTGGGGATGACTACCCATCCTTCCGAGGGATATGTAGTACGATCCTTACAACCCAATAATCCATGGCATGATGGAGGCAAAATCAGAGCTTTGGGGAATCGGATTCTCAACCTAAGTATGATGAGAATTTGACCCTATCCTTACTACTATGATTTTGGGTTTTCAAGTATTGTGAAAGTGGTAAAAACCACTGTTTTATGGACTATGTTGCATGATAGGACAGGCAAGAATGACTCTTTTCGCCTCGCATTTTCTTCCAAGGATGGTTTTAACCATTTTTCTCAAGATGTATTTAAGATGTGCAAAACGTGCTTGGTTCAAGATAGTATTGGCATCAGTTCCCACTCTCAAGATCTTCTTAGTGTATCTTGTGCAATGATCCTAAGAGAATTTGACATATTTTTAGTGATTGCCTTTGAAATATAGATGAAAATGAGAGGCAATGCGATATGAAATGTACCCTAAAATGAGGCTAAATGAGATGGAGCATGTAACATATTTAACCCTAATTTGTAAAATTGACAACTTCATGCATCACAAGTTTCAAACGATATACTTTAATGTGTTTGTGATAATTGTGGAGCCTTTTGCAGTACAATTCTGATGTTTCACATTCTCTTGATCTTATTAAACATTCATGAGGACATGAGCTGACATCTCACTCTCAAATACTGGAAAATAACCAAAACTTGGAAGCGAATGAATACAAAACACCCAATCAACTTACAAACATTCAAAACAAAATCCAAACCAAGAATAGATGAAAAATAGACACGCCCAAAACCAAACAAGCAGAAACCAACACACCCAAGTTATATACAAGATATTAAAAATTGGAAGTGAATGAATACAAACACAATCAGACTCAACATCATCAAACACAAACATATTTACATATAATACAGGATCTTTGCCTTTTCAGGCCTGAAAATAGTGCTTCAAATGTAGCCCGTTAACGGGCAAAGCTAAATCATTTCCATCCAAGGTTTTTAATCTGAAACTATTTTCACCTAGGATTTCAGCAATTTGATATGGACCCAACCACAAACAATCAAACTTTTGATGATCTCCTTTCTTTTCATGACCTTTATCCCACAGTAAAACTAGGTCTGAAATTTTAAATGTTTTTATTTTGGATTTCTTATCAAACCATATTTTCACTACATCTTGATGTTTGCTAAAATGGAGCATAGCCTCATCTCTTTTCTCGTCAAGATGCATTAACTGCGTTAGCCTAGCTTCAAGTTTATCACTAGTCCCAACATATTCCTTCATGAAATGTAACGTTTGTAACCTTAAATTTGTGGGAAAAATAGGATCCTGCCCATAGACTAAATGATACGGAGATGTTCCTATTGATTCTTTGGTTTATTGATTCTTTGGTTCTGGCCCTATTAGCCCAAAGGGTGAACTTTAATTTGCTATGCCAATCCCTAGGATTCTTTTCAAGTAATTTTTTTATCACACACAACAAGTTTTTGTTAGAGGATTCCGCTAAACCATTACCTTGTGGATAATAATTTGAAGAGAATTTCAAACTTACCATATTATCATATGCCCAATTTGCAAACTCTAAAGAAGAAAAGGTAGAGCCATTATCACTTACAATTGCGTTGGGCATTCCAAAATGAGTAACAATATGATCCTCTAAAAATTTAATGACAACCTCTGAAGTGGCATGCTTAGTAGGAATAGCTTAAGTCCACCTTGTGCAGTAGTCTGTGGCAGTAAGGATATATTTATGGGAATCGGATGAGTTGGGATTGATGATCCCAATAAAATCTAATCCCCATTGTGCAAAAGGCCTTACCTCTACCACATATTGTAGTGGCATTGCAACATTTCTTTCTCTATTGGCTACCACTTGGCATATGTGACATGATCTCACATGAGCATGTGCATCCTTAAACAAGTGGGGCCAATAATACCCAGATCTAAGAATTTGGTGTGTTATCGCGTTTGCTGACCCATGTCCAGTTCCATACTTACCATGGAAGTCTTTGAGTACTTGGGTTGCTTCCTCTTGAGTAATGCAACGAAGGAAAATTCCTTCGTGATTCTTCCTGTACAACACACCAGATTTAATTAGAAATCTAGCTGATTTTAAACGCAGTGCCCTACGTTGAGTGGAATTCAAATGAGAATGGCACTTACCATGCAACAAAAAATATACAATATCTACGTACCATTCCTCTGTAGTGATATCATTAACCTCGTAGTTTTGGCACATTATTGAAGGGTCAATTTATGCGATAGCCTTGACCAAACCTTGTCCATGCACTATCTTCATGGGATTTATCTCTAAGTCAAATTCTTGAAGGGTGGAAAGCCATTTTCCCCTTCTTTCACCTAGCTCACTCTGTAAGAACATGGACTTTACTACAGGGTCAGGAACTATAGCAAAAACTTTACTATGCACAATGTAATGCCTAAATTTTTTTATGGTTTTAAATAAGGCATACATTTTCTTGTCTAGGATAGAATACCTCAGTTTTACGTCCTTCAAAGGAGAACTCAAAAAGGCTATAGGATTTTCAATGTTGTCTTCACTTTTCTGAGTTAACACACTTGCAAAAGAATGATCTGAAGCAAATGTGTAAACATAAAATGGTTTAGCATAGTCTGGACTAATGAGAATAGGGGCTTTGGAAATAACATCCTTGATGCTTGTGAAAGCATCCCTATTCTCACTGGTCCACTTTATCTGAACATATTTTTCAACATGTCATTTAGGGGCTTGGCGATCTCGACAAAACCTGAAATGAATTTTCTCACAAAGTTAATCTTACCGAAAAAGGACCTAAGCTCCTTTTTGCTATTGGGATGAGGAATATCTCGGATAGCGGCTATTCACTCTAGGTCTATAGCAATCCCATATTTCGAAATGACATGTCCTAAAAACTTACCCTCCGTTACCCCAAAGATGCACTTTTTTGGATTTAGGGAAATTCCATGTTCCCTGCACCTTTGGAGCACTTTCCTCAAGTCTCTAACATGATCTTCCCTCTTCTTGGAGAAGACAGTAATATCATCCACATAGACAATAATGCACTTACCACTGAGCCCCTTGAATGCAAAATCCATGGCTCTTTGGAAAGTGGCTCCAGCGTTCAACAAACCAAATGACATCCTCCGATAGGCAAATGTTCCCCACTTCATGGTGAAGGCCATCTTCATCCTGTCATTTGGATGTATGAGAATTTGATTATATCCTGAGTATCCATCCAAGAATGACATCATTTCAGACCCATTTACCTTTTGGAGTATCTCATCAATGGTGGGTAATGGGTAATTGTCTTTTTGGCAAGCTTTGTTCAGATTTCTAAAATCTATGCACAACCGAATCTCTCCACTCTTCTTCCTAACAGGGACAATATTAGCCACCCATGTGGAATGCCTAATAGGGAAGATGATTTTGGCTTCCAGTAGCCTCTTCACTTCCTTCTCTATCAGGGGCTCTAGGATTGGGTTAACCATTCTTTACCTCTGTCTAAAAGGCTTGGAATCAGGCTTCAGAGGAATAGTATGCATGATTACATTCGGGTCATAAGTTTTTAGCTCTTCATAGCTCCAAGCTATGCAATCAATGTATTCTCCTAAAACCTGAGCTATTGACTCCTTCTCTCATTGTGTGCATGCCTTTGCAATGAACACTTCACGTGGATCTACTGCACTCCCCAAATTGACTAAATTGCATGATTCCTTGGGGGATGGTATTTTTCTTTCTTTTTCTTTTGATATCCAATATCAAACAACTTTTCTAGAGAGGCCCTATCACTTGGCATCTCGTTCCATACTCTAGTTGTTCCTACTTCTACTTGCCTCCTCTCTTCTTTGTCTATAACTTGATTTTCAAATATACCAGAATTAGTGACAAAACTAAAAATGTGTCTATCACTATCAAAGACCTATAAATTCGTGACATTGTCTGGTATGGAGGGGCAAGGCACTAACTCTATGGAATTTTTTTTACATTTTTTATGGTCAACAGGTGAAAGCATGTTGGCCGCTATGACTAACGAATCAGCCATTTTATTATTTTTTCTTGAGATGAGGGAAATATTGAAAGCATCAAACTCATTAATTAATTCCCTCACTCTGGTTTTATAGAGGTTCAACCTCTTGTCTCTACAGGTATACTGCTCCTTGACCTATTTGACTACTAACTCTGAGTCTCCCGATGCCTTAAGGAATTTTACCTTTTCTCTTAGGGCCAACTGAAGTCCAAAAATTAGGGCTTCATACTCCGCCACATTATTGGTGGCTAGGAACTGTAATCTATAGGCAGCAAGCAAAGGCTTACTACCAGGACATGTGAGCTCTACCCCATCTCCCGCACCTTGTTTTGATTTGGACCCATAAAAATTTAGGGTCCACACCCTCTTGTTTTCTTCCAAAGTACAATGGTAAATATTATCGTTTTGGGACCCTTCGGCTATGTCCTCTATGTCAAAATTGTAAACCCCTAATTCTGTTTTAGTAAACTGAATCTCATTGGGTTTATTATACTCTGTAATCATCTCCCTAAGTCTGGGCTCTCTGTCTACCCAGATTTGGTTTGCAACTCCTCTCCATGGCAACCACATATGGGAGGAATCAGTCACCACATAACCATTGAGATTTCTACTCCAATCCCTACCCAAAACCATGCCATACTTGGCAACAATATTTAGCACAAGGATATCCATGTAATTTTGGACCCTAGGCTCTGAGTTGATCTGAACTAGGACATATTTTACAACACCTACTACATCCACCATAGATCTATCCAATTGGACCACTTTGCTATTCGAATGAACAGGCTTAAGTCCTAGATTTTGGCTTATCTCAAGAGGCATGATGTTGGCCGAGGCACCATAATCAATCAAACAGTTGTGTAAATTCTTGCCTATGATCCTAACAGTTATGAGAAAATGGGGGACCTCTGGTTTCTCTTTCATCATAGCAAGTTGGGGTTCTACAGATTTAACCTCATGAATTTGACTCGGGGAATTCAATCTCTTCCCCATGATTTTATCCTGCCCCAACAATTGAGAGACCTCATACATTGAGATATTGGCCTTGGTCCTTTTCATGTCTTCTTCCAAGTCATAAGTGGATGTTCCAGGATTTGACACTTTTGGCATTGTCCTAGGTGCTTCCAAAAATGGAGGTGGTGGATTCACATCACCTTTTGTATCAGGAGGAACTAAAGGGTTGTTTGGGGGAGTAGAGGAGGTTTTGGGATCCTTAGAACTCCTAGTAAAATACTTGTGATTATCTTTCCCAAAATGTCTAGCGGCCTAGGCTTCCAAAGCTTCATCCTCTTCCTCTCCTAACACATTCATATCTTCCTCCATCTCATCATTTTCTAAATAATGGATGACTTCAGACACCAAAGTGTCTGACTTTCTATGGCAATAATGATGCATTTCCTCATCACATGACTCTGACTCATCACAATCCCCTAACGCATCAGCCTGATTGGCTTCCAGATTGGGTACACACCCATTTTTAGGCTACGTATTGTACGGTCTTGTTCTCCTATGGCCGTGGTTTCGATTGGGCATGGGATTTTGAGCAACTTGCTTCTATAATAGAATGATGTCATTGCCCTATTTGATGGTCATTCTCTTGAGCTCTTCCAGCTCAAAATTGGATCCTTGTGGCTAGGGCATGACAACCCCAGATCCATTGACATTTTTGACATTAGCAACCTCTAGATTAGGCACTAAGGTTTGACTCTGGGTGTTTTGGGTCCACCATGGACCCTTGGCCTGAAGAGGCACAACCATGGGATAGGAATTTGAGGCTTGAGTACTACTCGCCTCAAATCTTGGTAAGGTTATCTGATTATCAACCATCATTTGCGAAGTGGGTGGAATGGCAGCACTAGGGTATGTCAAAAAATATGGAAGTGTGGGAGCGAATGGGTATGATTGATGATATGGCAAAGCATTCATCATGGGCATCTGAGGTGTCACAGCTTGATTCATCATGGCAAATTGATTGTAAGGGCCATATTTCCCTAACATGGGAAATTGAGGCATAGTGCCACCTTGCGGTGTCATTTGTTGCTCAATAGTCATGGCTTTAGCATAGGCTAAGGCCAACGTTGTAACTTGAGGATTTCTCCTAGTAAACATGGTTGTCATCGGGTCTAAGGCTGCGAGGTATAATTGCAACACCACAACAGCATCTATTGCAAAATGATGAGTCACGTTTGTGTAAAGCTTTTGGAATCTGGCATTAAATATTCTGATAGGTTCATTAGGATACCTCTTGCATGACACGAATTGGTTATACATGATGGTAGGATCTAGCAATGACCTAAATTGATTAACAAAGGTAGCTTCCAACTAGGCCCAAGATGTAATGGACCCTGCAGGAAGATTCTTGTACCATTCATGAGCCATTTGGTCAAAGCTATTAGGGAAGAGTCGACAAGCGACGTCTTCATGAATGACTCCCTGCCTAATCATATGGTCCTTGTAAATTTGAATGTGCTCTTCAATTGAAATGGGACCATCATGGACAAACTTAGGGATAGACCTCTCAAGGTGCCTAGGTATGTCATGGACATCCCCAGGTATACTTAACGGAGAACTTTGGGTACCAAACCAGGGAACTGGTTGTTGCTACTACTATTTTTGGGCCATATTAACCAAAGGTAATGACCCTACTAAAGTAGTTGACACACTTGGGACGATGGAGATGGGTACACTTGATGTAGCTCTTGCGGTGGAACTAATGGGTGCACACCCACTAAAGTTATTCAGATTCAGAGGTCTGAGAGCTAGCCTTTCCAAATCTTGGCAAAGCGTCTCTAAACCTAATGTATCAGAAGGCTCGGACGGGATTTTGATCTCCTGGATTTTGTATCTCGGTTTTCTAGGTTTGGGAGAAAGACTTTGAAAAATGGTTTCCTTAGTGGTTTTAGACCTAGTAGCAATGCGTCTAGGTGGGTCCAGCTTGGGAAACTTAAATCTATTCTATTAAGGCTTCTCACAAACTAGTCAAGAGTAACATGTTGCACCTGCAAACACAATACTGTTGAACCAAAACTGACCACGTTAGCATTAGCAAAAAACTAAATCACAAAGCATAAAAGAAGGCCCTCCTTCTAGCGCAAAAAATTTTGAGTGTATATTTTTCCCAATTGCAAAATACCACCACATGCAGAGTATTGAACAGAAAACTCTCTCTTGAAAAGAAACCAAATGACAAACATTCAACTTCTCCAAGGTTCTAGTAAAATATCTAAAATATTACAATAATGCCAGAAATAATTCAATGATGCATGTGACCATAAACAAGGGGCCTTTGCTAGTTCTAAACAATGCTTAGTGATTGAAAGATCTAACTAAAAGCAAATGCAAAATAAAAGTAGTTCTTTTTAGTTTTTTTTTTTTTAAATTGGTGCTACCCTGAATCCCTATTAGTAAAGTATTTTATCTTCACTTAAAAGGTTTCAAATGATAAAATGTGGAATTTTCCACCTCATTTTAATGCTCGTGCCTTTAAGATGAAGTAAATTTTAGATAGTGGGTTCATTTTATCTTCCTTATGTTGATGCCACTACCCTAATAGTGATTAGTAGAAGTTAGCATGTTAGCAATGTTAGAAAAGTTAGCTTTCACTTCTTATCTTAACTTAATGTGAAATTGTAGGTTAGTATCCCTCCTAAACCATGTGTTTTATCTGAAAATTTAGATTAATGAAGTTTGGAGGTGCAGAAATTCTGGAAAATGACCAGAATGGAAACAACTTGAAAGCTTAACAATTCTAGAAATGGACTTAAATAGAAATGAAACTGAAATGAAATTAGCAAAAATTCTGGAAAAGGACCAAAATGGAAATAAAAATAAAATGAAATTCTAGATGGACCAGAATGGAATGATTGAGTGCTTGAAATAAAATGAACTTAAAAAAAAATGCAAATTTGGTTAGTTAAAAAATTCAAATTCTGAATTAGTTTAGCAAGCTCCTCCCTGCAAAATCCCAAGTTATGAGGTAATCATAAAACAACCTGAATTAATGGACCTGCAACATAAGCACAATACCATTAAATCAAGTGTGAGACTCAAAGGAAATATAGAGAAACCGCATCATCTTGACCTTCGCCTATTGCAACCCATTTCATGGCATAAGACAATGGCTAGAAGTCACTAAAATGCAGAAATGATAAGACACTAAAAACGTTAGTTTTATGATAAAAACCCTCCTTTTGATTTTGCTCACAAAAGTTTGCTACTCTTTCAAAATTTGAAAAAATGCTCTTTCTTATTGCTTTTATGAATGTTACATCATTTCTAACCCCCACTGTACAATGGCCCCATTGAATATTTAAGGGTGTCAAAAATCCATTTGTTTCAACTTCTTCTATATTATAAATTTAAATAATAATAATAATAATAATTACATTGTTTCATCTTCCCCATCGCTTTTCTTTCCACCCTTATATTTCCCTTGCAGCATATTTTATAATTACGTAAATACGAACCATACCGTCCACTATATGCCACAAAGTAAAGTATTTAAAGGCCTCTTTTTTGTAACTCCCACAAGGCCCTCTAATATAAGGTTAAAACACCTTTATCAAAATCTAATAAAAAAATTCAAAATTTTATATTATATAATATAAACTTTAAGGACCTTTATTAAAATTTAATAAAAGAACTTAATATTTTATATTATATAACCTAAATTTCAAAAATATTTATTAAAATGTAATAAAGAAGCTTGATATTTTATATTATACAATATATTAAAAGATAAAAAAAAAAAAACTTTCATTAAAATCTAATAACGAAATTTAAAATCTTATATTCTATAATGTAAAATTTAAAAACCTTTATTAAAATGTAATAAAGAAATTTAAAATTTTACATTATAAAATATACACTTCAAATACCTTTACTAAAATTTAATGAAGCCATTATACTTTATATCATATGATATAAACCCTATAAGAGATCTTGATACGGCCAATATTAAGATTTGAAAACAAAATACCCAAAATTTTAACCGTGTTATGATGAATAATATGTATCCTCGGCCTTTGCATTACGACCACCCTCTCTTTTGTAACTTCTATCTGCCTCATCGTCACAGTCGCTGCTCAATCCAACTATGAAATGCATGCATTGTCTGTTGCCGGTGATGCTGTTCTCCCGTCTGCACCTTCATCTAGTATCCAACACTTTGAAAAAATCAAAATTAATCAGCTGCACCACTTCGTGATGTTATAATATTATTGGTGGGCTTTAGGGTTCACACGTAACGTCTAGGGCTTCTTTCATGCGATGGTATCATTTCTGCCCTCCACCTTAACGCCTTTTGCGTTGTTGTCTGACAAATTCATCTGCCCTACGAATATGACCACATTTTGTTTTCAATGAAACCGCCAGTGAATAATACTTCACAATCTTCATGTTGTAGTGTAAAAAAATTTTTTTTGCCCGTTCGTTGCTTCACTCGTTACACTCATTAACTGCGTTCGCTATCTTTAGAAGATGCTTCTACGAATCTCGCACTCACTGTCGTTGGCTATCGCTATTTTTTTCCAACAAGATTTTCGTTACCTGTCATTGTATTGCATGACCTCCATTTCATTTACCGACGTTCGACATCTGACCTTCTGCGCGTTGTGACAAGTCATTATAATTTCTGACTTCTACTATGTAACGTTAAAATGAGCCTTCCCTGTACCCGTTACCAAAAGCTACGTAATGGAATGATGGATTATCCGTGACCTCATTTGCCGAATGTTGACCTGTTCATTTGCTATGTTTAAACTGCACTGCCTGATATTATTGTATTCATAATCTCCCTTTTAAATTTTTACCTAGCCACGCTGTCCTCTAAGTATTACCCATTTAATTTTTCTCTACTGTGTTACTGATTCCCATTATGGTCCACCTTCTCCGATGCTCGAATGGCGTCTAGAGCATCTCCACGTACGCGTCTATCAATACTATGCTTGGCTGTCATCTCTCAATTTGCTATGCTACGTGGACCATAACTATACCTACAGTAACCGAAGATTCGTCTGAACCAACCTGTCACAAGCGTCACTGGGGTCTGGCTGTATTCATATTCCGAGTCATCGGACTCACACTATCCCCCTTGAAAAGCCGCGTCATCCCCTGTCTACGCTATCCTGGTACACCTCGGTGATGTGGGCCTCTTCCGAGTCATTTTTGTCTTCGTTGTTGAGTATATAAAATCCTCGTCATCATCGTAAACCCATTACTACTGATATTCTAAGCAAACGATGTTCGGTTTCACCGTTAATATGCTCGTTGTTATCTACGTTTCTGCGTTGAATGTCTTCATTGCCAGTTACGCGGCATTTAGCCCTCGGGCTATTGTCATTTCTCAAAACGCCTCGACGCATTTGAACACTTCCAAGTCCACGTCATCGCCGGAGACTCTTCTTCATCCATCGGGTTGATCTGCACATGGTAAACACGATGTTAAAACCATATTTTAACTAATTGACCAATTCAAGCTTATAGACTTTATTAAAACCTGAAACATAAAGCTTCATTTGCTTTTACCTTATATGTATAAAGTTATCTTATTTACCTATATGTAACATATATCATATAATGTATAATATATATATTATATATTATATAACATATACCATATATTATATATTATATATTATATATTATATATTATATGATATAATACTTTGTGTGCTCATGTTTATTTATTTATTTTTTTTTTAAGGATTGTTATTATTATTATTATATAAAACATAATAATAATAATAATAATAATAATATCATTATATCATATATACTTTTTATTTTTAATATATATTATGATATATGAAATATATCATAATATATATTTTTATATTTTATTTTCATTTTTTATTGGAACCAACAATTATATTTAATAACAATAAACGGTTCCTTCCGTTAATATGTGCATTTATTCATTTTTTTTTATTACATATATAAAATAGAATTTAATATATATGTAGAATTTTATTTATTTATCTTTTCAAATTTTCATTTTTATTTGATTAATTTTAGAAGTTTGAATCACTTCAATTCAAACTATCCAAAATCAATCACCATCACAACAAGGAAATCAATCTCAACCTTAAGACAAAATTACGAAAAAAAAAAACCCAAACATATACAAATCACGAACACTCCAATGGAAGACAACATAACACCAAAGACCCTATACAACAAGACCCTTGGAGATAAAACTACAAACATTAGAGATGGGATATGTCAAACTTATCAATTCAAGAGCATCAAAATGCTTCAAACCCAAAATTTGAAGTGGGTCCCCAAGCTTGAGGCTAGTTGTGGAGCAGCCACAACAAGACTTACCTCAAATCTGTCCACAAGTCCTCTCTAGAACTTGTCCAATCTGCTCAACAAGTCTTCACCAAGACTTACCTCAAATCTGCTCAACAAGTCCTCACTAGAACTTGTCCAATCTGCTCAACAAGTCTTCACCAAGACTTACCTCAAATCTGCTCAACAAGTCCTCACTAGAACTTGTCCAATCTGCTCAACAAGTCTTCACCAAGACTTACCTCAAATCTGCTCAACAAGTCCTCACTAGAACTTGTCCAATATGCTCAACAAGTCTTCACCAAGACTTACCTCAAATCTGCATTGTAAGCTTCCACAAAAGCTTACTCAACTCAACTCAATATTATCATATAAAACTTCTTCAATCACTCAAACAAGCTTCACATAGAATCTTGTTTAATCTCATATAAACATATAGAGAATTGTTAGAGACTCAATATGCTTCACACTCACAACAATGCTCAATCACTTTCAATCTCTCTCTTGTTTTTACCATAGAAACATATAGATAATTGTTAGAGACTCAATATGTTTCACTCACAACAATGCTTAATCACTTTCAATATTTCCTTCAACTCAATCCAGAAATAAAGAACAATTTGTTTCATAGAACTTGAACTATCACTCCAACACTTCCAATCAATTATGCTCAATCAACTCCTCTCAACCAATCACTCAATGAAATCTTATTCAACAATGCTTATCAAACAAACCTCACATAACAATGATACTCATGATATTTCACAAACCCTAATCATGCATATGAAGGCTCACTCAATATTTCCAACAATGCTTATCAAACAAGGTTTCTATCATCAACCTTTATTCTAGAAAAACCTTCATCAATCAATATTGGATATCTCAAAACCAAACTCAACAATGCTTATCAAACAATCCTTTTCACTCCAACTTAGCATTCACAATATCCAATCCAACAATATTTTACTCACAAGGAAGATGTACCCATACCTTTTATTTTTATGGAGATATGTCTTCAAAACCTGTCTTAACCACAATCAAATTTTCTTTGCCAACACTAGGGTTAGGTTACCACAACCTATCTCAAGATCTCCACAAAATAATTTTCTCAAAAATTATTTTTCATACAAAATATCAAATCCTTTTGTACACCTTATAATCTCCAAACTCACAATATTTAACTCAATAATTTCACCATAACAAAACACTTAACAATTTCCCTTGCACACCTTATAATCTCAAATATCACAATATTTAACTCAGTAATTTTACCATAACAAAATACTTAACAATTTCCCTTGCACACCTTATAATCTCCACACTTTATAAAACAAGTTTCAATCACCAAAAATCAAAATAAAATATTTTAATTTTTCTTTACCTTATAACTCCCCTAAGCACTTAGCACTCATGACAATCTCAAAGCACTTTTAATTTTCAACACCTTGGAGAATAAAATTGAATGGCATACCTTTAATTTGTTCTACCCACAAAAAATTGTCTTCGATGAATTCGACCACGTGACCTTGCACTCCCAACACCCTAGCTCCAAGCTAGGCCACCAAGTGGGTTGCGTGCCCACATGAGACAAATGATGCACGCTGTCCCAAAAAGACTACCTCACAAAACATCGAGCAAGTCAAATGAAGGCCTCTTCCTCCAAAATATCGATCACGTGGATCGAACCATGATCTCCTCCATGCAAGCCTTAACACTCTCCCAACTACCACCTGTGCTACCACCATCGGTGGGATGTCAAATCACTACATGACCTTTATTGCCTCGTTTCCCTCCAAGCTCTTTGAAATGCAAATTATCTTCTTCTTAGATGCAACGCTCGATATTCTCTTTTCTCGCATTCGAAGGTGTGTTTAATAACTTTAGGAAATGGAAATCATTTCCTATATAAATGCACATTATCTTTTGATTTCTCACGTCGGCCCATTTTTGAATTTAAAAATTTGAATTTAGTTTTTAAATATTAAATTTAAAAACCTTTGCCTCCATTATTAATTTAAATTAAAATTTTAACAAAGATTAAAATATTTTAATTTAAATTAAACCTTTTGAAAATTGCTCATGGGTCTTTTCAATTTGAACTTCATTTTTCTTCACCTTGTTATTTGGCTCAAAATATTATAATAATAGAATATTATTATTTAATTTAAACTTGCTTCTCCTTCCTCGGGTCTTCATCCTTTGGGCCCTTTTTAGGCATATAATATTAAAAATAAATATTATATCCTATTCCTTTCCAAGACCTTCTTGCTTTTGGAAAAACCACTTGATGTCCTTAATGACGATGAAATTAAACCAATATTCTTTTGACATCAATGACAACAAAACTACTCAAAATTTCCAACAATCTCCCCCTTTGTCATTGATGGCAACCCCTTTATTTTTACCATTCCTTTTTCTTTTTCAAAAGTTGCTTTCCCTGAGAAACTGCTCCCCCTGATTGAATGCTCTCCCCCTAACTCAAATCTCTCCCCCTTTGTCATCAATGGCAAAGGGTCACCTTTGGGGCTCGGGGCTAAGAATGAGACTCTTAGCTTAGCCCCTCCCCCACCTCCTCTTGAGGTGATTAATTCTTGGGTGGGAGTATTTCTACTCCCAACATACACTGATCTTTACCTTTGTCCACTTTCTTCCTCAACTGATCCTTCTGATTCCTCTGACTATTCCTGTTCCTGCTTGTCTCTAGGATTTTTGCTCTACACCACTTTGTTGTATGCCCATCATTATTGCACTTATAACACTTAATGTTGTTATTCCTTAAAGGTGCAAATATCTTGGGGTTTCTCCTGGTGAAGCCATATCCATTCCTATCATGAACCCTGCAATTTACTGCCTTGTGACCAAACTGATTACAAGAGTAGCAATACCCTTGAAAAAGTTACCTATTTTTGAAACTTCCATATTCCTGTCTTTCATGTGTCCTACACTGTGTAGCCTTGTGCCCAAACCTGTGACATGAGAAGCATCATCCATTGAAACTACCTTGCCTTGACCCCATTGGTCTCCTAGTTTCTTTTACCCTGTGTTGGTTCCTGTTCCATCTGTTCCTCATTTGTGCATTGTTCCTTTCCTTGTTGAACTTTCTATTGTCCAACTCATCCTCAGAGGTCTCACTCTCTCTTACACTCTCTTCTTCTGAAGCTTCTTCTTCTTCGGAGCTTGATATTGACTCCTCTCCTTGTTTTCTTTGTACTTGTTCAAAACCAAGACCTATCTTGTTTGATGTAGGTTTTTGTGTCTTGATAATCTTATCCAATTTCTTTGAGCTTCTCCCAAACCTGTGTAACTTGTCCTTAGACTCTTTTACTTCCTTCCTTAGTGAAGCTACCTCATGCTCTAACTTTTCACATTCTAAAACCTTTGCTTCTAACTTCTCTTTGAATCTCCTTGTCTTAGCTATTGAGTTAGTTAGATCCTCTATAAGCTTTCCTTTCTCTTCATCACATTCTTGAAATTTAAGCTTGAGTTTTGAGTTTTGCTTTCTTACCTCCCTTAATGCATCAAGGGCATGAATAAGCTCACCCTCAAGATCAACTTCTCCTTTCTCTGATTCTTCCTCTATTTGTTTGCCTTTGGGATCATCTTCATTCCTTTCTGATTTATCTTCAATAGGATCACCTCCTTCTTCTTCTATTTCCAAAAGTAAATTTTCTTCTGGTCCTTCAAGTGTATCTTCATATTCATCATCACTAAAATTGAATCCATTCCTTGTACAACTATCTTCAAGATGACCAAAGTTACCACATCTAAAACACTTGAGAATCATTGGTGCCCTTTTTCTAACATCATCTTTTTCTTTTTCTAGAAATAGTACTTCATATTTATCATTATCTGAGGAAATTTCATCACTATCACTTGAGCTCTTACTTGCCTTGTCTGCATAGAAACTCTTCTTATGCCTTTGGAAAAACTTCTTTCCTTGCTTGCCTTGTCCATCCCTACTTTTCTTTTGGTACCTGTGTTTTCCTATTTCCCTATTCTTATGATCCTATTTTTCTTCATCATTGCTATTTCTAGCCTCTGGATAATCAGATGCATAGTGACCATATTTTCCATAATTGAAACATCTAACTGATTTCGTACCTTTATATTTTCTTGAGTCCTTGTTCCTTCTACCATAGTTTACTTCTTCATCATTGGATGACTCATTGCTTGAATCTGACTTCTTACCCTTTGTCTTCTTAGTAACTTTGAAGGCTGCTTCCTTCTAGGGAATAGGTTCCTCTTTTATCCTCATCTCAAAAGCTATGAGAATACCATGTAATTCATCCCTTGTCAAAATTTCAATATATTTTACCTCTTCTATAGCTGAAATATTTTCACTAAACCTTTTTGGAAGTGACCTTAGAATCTTATCACAAACATCTATTTCCTCAACCTTAATCCCAAGTCCTTGCATGGAGTTAACAACCTCATCCACATGAAGTAGATATGCCACAATGTTTTCCTCATCCTTCATCTTTAGGTCTTCAAATGCTCTCTTGAAATTTTGCAACTTTACCCTTTTGACCTTTTTATCTCCTTCATATATGCCTTGCAACTTATCCCAAATTTCCTTTTTTGATGTGCAATGCATAACCTTTATAAAATCTATTTCATGTAAACCTCTCAAAATTCCATTCATTGCTCTTGAATTGTGATGATGTAGAAGCTTACCATATTTATCTATAGGTGGAGTTGTTGGTGGTGTGTATCCATTTTCAACTGCTTCCCATATTTCATTTCCAAGTGCCATTAGATGAAACTTCATCCTTGTGCTCCATAGTGCATAATTGTTCCCATCAAACAATGGTGTTGAATTCCCTGAAGATCTAGTCTGAGAATCCATCTGTGTTCTTGTAAGATTTTCCTTCAAGTTGTTAAACTCTTTCGAAGGAACCCACTCTGATACCAATTGAAGAACACAAGCTTATATTGAGAGGGGGTGAACAGTATAAGACCACTTTTTACTTTTCTTTCCCAAATAATATTATGCAATATATCAATGGAAATATCAATAATAGTAATCAAAGCAATGCATAAATCACCACACATAATAGAGACACCAATTTAATGTGGTTCACCCAATGTGGGCTACTCCATGGAGAAAATATTTCACTAAAATTTTCTCAACAAATCTCTTGGGAATCCTTTCCCTATTACAATGTTTATGGACCTCTGTCCAAAGGAGACACCAATCCCTAATCAAGTTCATGGATCTCTATCCACAGGAGACACCAATCCCTCACTAGTTCATGGATCTCTATCCATAGGAGAACTCCTTCTCCTCTGCTCTGGTTGGTGATCCTCTAGAAGACTACTACCTCCACTACACTGGCTTGTGGATCTCTCTCCATTGAAGACTCTATCCTCACTCAGAATATCTCTATCCTCACTACCCTAGCTAATGGATCTCTATCCACTGGAGACTACTATCCTCTACTCTATCACCTCCAAAGCTTACTCTCAGCTCTATCTCAAATCTATACTAAACATAGTCCTTCGATCTAGCATAAATCTTCTCAATATCTATCTCTGATCTATACTAAACATAGTCCTTCGATCTAGCATAAATCTGCTCAATATCTATCTTTATTCCTAAACAATTGAAATTAATTTTGATCTGGCACAAACCTATCCTCAAATTTACACCAAAATCTATCCTTAAATCTATCCTCAAGCCTTAACACAAAGCTTGACTCAATCACAAATCAACTCTGCTAGATCTACCCCAAACCTTAACTCAAGGTTTGAACAAATCAATCAATCAACTCTGCTCACAAGTCTTCTCAAAGACTTACCTCAAATCTTATCAAAGTCCTCTCTAAGAACTTTGTTCTCTATGTCTAGTCTACGTCTAGATTACTGCTTAAATTTTAAGCTTCCACAAAATCTTACTCAACTCAACTCAATATTATCACAGAAAACTTCTTCAATCACTCAAACAAGCTTCACACAGAATCTTGTTTAATCTCATAGAAACATATAGATAATTGTTAGAGACTCAATATGCTTCACACTCACAATAATGCTCAATCACTTTCAATCTCTCTTTTTTACCATAGAAACATATAGAGAATTGTTAGAGACTCAATATGTTTCACTCACAACAATGCTTAATCACTTTCAATATTTCCTTCAACTCAATCTAGAAATAAAGAACAATTTGTTTCATAGAACTTGAACTATCACTCCAACACTTCCAATCAATTATGCTCAATCAACTCCTCTCAACCAATCACTCAATGAAAGCTTATTCAACAATGCTTATCAAATAAACCTCACATAACAATGATACTCATGATATTTCACAAACCCTAATCATGCATATGAAGGCTCACTCAATATTTCCAACAATGCTTATCAAACAAGGTTTCTATCATCAACCTTTATTCCAGAAAACCTTCATCAATCAATATTGGATATCTCAAAACCAAACTCAACAATGCTTATCAAACAATCCTTTTCACTCCAACTTAGCATTCACAATATCCAATCCAACAATATTTTACTCACAAGGAAGATGTACCCATACCTTTTATTTTTATGGAGATATGTCTTCAAAACCTGTCTTAACCACAATCAAATTTTCTTTGCCAACACTAGGGTTAGGTTACCACAACCTATCTCAAGATCTCCACAAAATAATTTTCTCAAAAATTATTTTTCATACAAAATATCAAATCCTTTTGTACACCTTATAATCTCCAAACTCACAATATTTAACTCAATAATTTCACCATAATAAAACACTTAACAATTTCCCTTGCACACCTTATAATCTCCACACTTTATAAAACAAGTTTCAATCACCAAAAATCAAAATAAAATATTTTAATTTTTCTTTACCTTATAACTCCCCCAAGCACTTAGCACTCACGACAATCTCAAAGCAATTTCAATTTTCAACACCTTGGAGAATAAAATTGAATGGCATACCTTTAATTTGTTCTACCCACAAAAAATTGTCTTCGATGGATTCGACCATGTGACCTTGCACTCCCAACACCCTAGCTCCAAGCTAGGCCACCAAGTGGGCTGCGTGCCCACATGAGACACATGGTACACACTATCCCAAAAAACTACCTCATAAAAACATCGAGCAAATCAAACGAAGGCCTCTTCCTCCAAAATGTCGATCACGTGGATCGAACCATGATCTCCTCCATGCAAGCCTTAACACTCTCCCAACTACCGCTTGTGCTACCACCATCGATGGGATGTCAAATCACTTCATGACCTTTATTGCCTCGTTTCCCTCCAAGCTCTTTGAAATGCAAATTATCTTCTTCTTAGATGCAACGCTCGATATTCTCTTTTCTCGCATTCGAAGGTGTGTTTAATAACTTTAGGAAATGGAAATCATTTCCTATATAAATGCACATTATCTTTTGATTTCTCATGTCGGCCCATTTTCGAATTTAAAAATTTGAATTTAGTTTTTAAATATTAAATTTAAAAACCTTTGCCTCCATTATTAATTTAAATTAAAATTTTAATCAAAGATTAAAATATTTTAATTTAAATTAAACCTTTTGAAAATTGCTCATGGGTCTTTTCAATTTGAACTTCGTTTTTCTTCACCTTGTTATTTGGCCCGAAATATTATAATAATAGAATATTATTATTTAATTTAAACTTGCTTCTCCTTCCTCGGGTCTTCATCCTTTGGGCCCTTTTTAGGCATATAATATTAAAAATAAATATTATATCCTATTCCTTTCCAAGACCTTCTTGCTTTTGGAAAAACCACTTGATGTCCTTAATGACGATGAAATTAAACCAATATTCTTTTGACATCAATGACAACAAAACTACTCAAAATTTCCAACTGTTATCATCTATGTATCACCTTGATAGTAGGATTCCTTATCATCTCAACATATCGATGTAGATCCCTGTAAGTTCCAACTATGCATCCTTGTTGGTGTTTCATCAAATATATCAACTTCGGTTGCTCCAGGATTCTAGGATAATTGACCTACATGTCGAATATTTGTTTTAGCAAGCCTTTTAGTGTTGAGAATCCTCCTTCTATAATCCATTGTAGTATTCTTGCAAATTACCTAATCATGGAAGTCAATGTCTATGCCTAATCGCTTCTAAAAAATTAGCCACATAGGTTTACTCTTTCACCTATCGACATGTGACGTATAGACAATCGGGCATAGAAATAGCTTTTCTTTGCATAACCTGTCCCACATGGCTGTAGGTAATGATTACTAGGATATATAATCGCATCAACTACCACTCTAGTTTAACTAATCACTTGAATTTATGTTCAAAACTATGAATTCTACATGGTGTCTAATCTTTCGTCGGTATTCCTAAAATCAGGGAAGACACCTGAATCCTTATCGTAGGTTGTTTTGTAGCTCATCTTGGATCACCATTATCCATTATGAGTAACCTTGTAGGTTTATAGGTTATTAGCACCACATTTTGTTAAAATAATTATTAATTTTCCATTAAAATATAATTCAAAATATATATATGCTTTGCATTCATAATTTTTATGGTATAACCCTCGGGTCTAAATATTGGGTTTTGACTATGTAACACATATGTTTATTCATGTGGAGTTTAGGTGTTGAGAAACTTCTCTTATGCTTTATATGGGAATGTGCATGGAACCCATTTTAATGAACTTCTTTTATGCTTTATAAGTTGTATATGTTTATTCATTAGTTTTAGTTAAATTACGAAATATAGAAATAGAGAATCATCTAATTTCATTCCATTCCTTTGTAAATATTAGCTTCTCATTTTTATGTTATAATTGAATGATTTTGTAAAGAGGGAAAATAAAATTATTATTGAATAATGATTTGTGGTCAATTTTAATGATAAATTAGTGAAATTATAGACTTTGCATATTGCTTTGCAAGTGAATAGAAATAGTTAGTAAATTATCATATGTTTTATGATGAATTTTGTAAATGAATGTAACCAACTAGAAGTATGGAAAAATATCTTCTAGTTTTGAAAGGATGAATTGGTGTTCATCCTTGAAAGAGGTATGAGACTCTTCCATATTTTGTGGTAATCAAAATGAATAACATTTATGATGAATGGGATTAGAAAATAATCCTTGTGATGAAAAATAATTAATGATGGGTGAATTATGGAAATTCATGCTTGGTGTTATCTATGAAATAAAATGTGAAATATTGTGACAAATGATGGATGCATGATTGCATACAAAAAATATAAGTATGTTTTGCTTGATTTACATTTGTTATATGTGCATCACGAGTTGTCTTGATCCCTTCATCATCATCTATCACACCGAGGAAGACCAAGAAATCTAGTGAAGACTTGTGCAAGACCAATGAATACTATTGTATTATTTACATGATTAAATACTATTATGGTTTTAAATGGTGAATAAGTGATGTTTATTCAACCAAGACTTTGTAATACTTGATGTAATTTTTGTATAAGCTCATGTATAGTAGGAATGAAGGCCTAATAATATAGTCTTCACCTTAGATATTGATAGGAGATATATGCATGCCATTGAAATGGATTTTGATGAAGTAAATGGAAGTACTTTTGATTATTGTTTCTTGCAAATTGTAATGCTTATGCAAATTGTAATGCTTATGCATGATGAATGGAAATATTCATCTTTCATTAATTTGAATAGTGTATATAAAAACTTACGAGTAGCAATTTGTGTCAAACTATTGTATGAACCAATAAACTATAAGGTTAACCATGAATCAAATAGACAACACATTTTGGATGACAAGAAACAAACCTTACATACCTTGTAAATGAGTAGATAATATAATGGTGCTTAATACGGATATCCCAAGGCTTAAGTAAGCTATCACAAGAAATAATTATTAATGGCTACCTCATCATAAAGATGAGGATAATAAGAATTCCATCAACTGGATGGCCACCAAGGTGGTGTATCATCTAGCTTTAATGGAATTCTTCTAATTACTAATCTTCATGGATAGTATGGAGAGGAGGTGATTCTATTTGGTGAGGGATAAGTCTCCTAATGTTATGGTGTAATCATAAAACATCCTCATACCATTTGGGGATGGCATCAAGGATATAGATATTGAAGTCCTCATACCGTTTGGTGATGTCATGATGTATTTGTAGAAGTTTGTGCTTATACTCAAGAGTAACTGGGGTTTATCCTTGATGCTTATAGATATTTTGTTACTTGGACTATATACTATTCATTGGAATATCAAGACTTAGATCATTATTATATCCTTCGCTTATTGAAAGAAAAACAAAAAAAAATGTTTAGTGGATGAGTAGTAACAATTAAGGTTGTTACAGTTGGTATCACAGTTTGTAGGGATAACTACTTCCATGAGGAGAAACTCAAAATCATAAGTTCCATAACTCTAAATAATACATACTTGTTAAGGACAAGGTTAGTACTTAAGGTTACCAATGGTCAAGTTCCTTTCTCCCACGAATAGATCCACAGTATTTCAAAAGTGGAAGAGCTAAGCGAACCCTCCACATTTCATGGGGTTTAAGCGGTGTACCTTGGACTCTTTTGGAAAATAATTTGATATCTGTGTCTTTTGACTCACTTAATCCTTATTTTCAAGTGTGTATAAATAGAAACTATAGTTAGCGGAATAAACTAGGGAGAGAACCTAGGAATTTTAGTTTACTTTGGGGATTTTATGTTAAAATCTACATTTATATCA
Organism: Wollemia nobilis; assembly: GCA_028583015.1. Classification (NCBI taxonomy): domain Eukaryota; kingdom Viridiplantae; phylum Streptophyta; class Pinopsida; order Araucariales; family Araucariaceae; genus Wollemia; species Wollemia nobilis. The sequence goes on along the minus strand of JAQPPZ010016346.1, from coordinate 9,790,644 downwards.
TATAATAAATGATAGTAATATAGAATTTAAAATGTGGAAAAAATTGTAGTTAACACAAATTTTACCCTAGGAAAAACATGGCAACAAACTTGAGAAGCAAGGGAAATTTGCAACAAGCTAGTCTAAATAGTATCGAGCCTAGACAAGCAAGAGAAAGTTTAGGGAATTCCAAAAAGGACATGGAAAATCTTATAAATGATATCTCCTTAATGCAAGGACAAATTAACCAGATCCTACAAGATATTAGTTCATAGCACAATAGCAACAACCCTGAGACAGGAAGTTTAGAAGTTGGAAATCATGTTGATGATGTAAACGAGGACCCTAAGGCTAGAGAATTTGAAGCTATACTTGATCAAGATAATAATGATCGAGAGGGCATGGCCTGTATTAAAACAAAAATGGGTAAGGATATAAAGAACATTAAGGTGACAAAATTCATTGGAAAAGGTGGTGAAGATGCAGCTGATTCCTGGCTAGAGGAATTGGAAAAATATTTCTCTCTGAGAAATTATTCCTCTAAAACCAAAACCATATTTGCCATCATTCATCTAGGATATTCAGGATGTACCTAGTGGAACACCTATAGAAAATGGTATAAGATCAAACCAAATAAGCTAAAATGGGAAATTTTTGTGGATGCTTTCAAGAATATATTTCTCACAAAGCAATTCTACCTAAATAAATATAAGAAATTCTCTATGTTGTAGCTAGGAACAAAGACTATGGAGGAGTACTTTGAACAATTTGTGAAACTTATCAAGTATGTGCTATCATATGACCATGATGATGAGATGAAGATACAAACATTCATCTTAGGAATGAAATCTTAGATAATAAATGTGATAGGTGTGCATAATCACAAGACCATACAAGAAGCATATGATATGGATCTTCAAACAGAGTCTACCTAGGCAACCAATGAGACCCATAATAATTCCATAAATTGGTCAAGCAAGGGATGCAAGTTTCGAAAGAAGAAGAAATGGGAAAACGAACATGGTCAATAGAACAAAGGAAATCCAAGGTTTGAAAAGCAAAATAATGGAGGTAAAAATAATTTCACCAAAATAATAACCATCACAACCATTTTAAGAACAAAAAAAACTACTAGACCCCAAAGTAGCTAGTTTTACTACAAGTATTGGATGCAGGAAAACAGGTTCAAGAAGGAGAATCAAGCTAGAAAAATATTAGGTGCTTTAATTGTGGAGGTTCACATTTTGCCATTAATTGCCCACTTTGTGCAAGTACTAGTACAAAAAAGCCTAACCATAAGATCTATGCAGCAATAACAACGTAAAACTTGGAAGGACATGCTACACTCTTACTCCTCAATGGTAAAATCTTTGATAAAGAAGTTAAAATTTTAATTGATAGTGGGCCTACTGATAGCTTTATTTCTAGTAACCTAGTCAGGGATATGCCAGAAAAGATAGGATCATTAGCACAAGGGTGGAAAGCTGAGTATGGGTTTGTTTAAACATACTATATTAACCAATGTTTTTCTCCAACTAGAATCACTCTACCCAATGGCTCTACTAGATGGCATCTATATGTAGCACCCTTACATACTTTCGATATCATCTTGGGAATAGATTGGTTGAAAGCCCACAAATCCTTGGTGAATTTCAAAGAGAGATGGATTGAGTTTACCAATGAAGATAATAATAGGTTAAGGATGTATAGTGAAGTGAGGGAATTTCAACCATTGCTAATATCTACAATGCAATTAAAAAACCATTAGAAAAGGAGTATTAATTTATGTGGTCAAACTCAAGAAAAAATAAGAAGTCCCAAAGGAAGAAGTAATTAGAAATTTTCCACTCTTGCAAGAATTTTAGGATGTTTTCCTTGATGAGTTACCCTTATTGCCACCAAAGCATGAATTTGATTTCACTATATATCTAATGCCAGACACAAAGCTTATCCATAGAGCTCCCTATAGGATGAACCCCATAAAAATGCAAGAATTGAAAGTGCAACTTCAATATTTTCTAGAGAAAGGGTTAATAAAACCAAGTATATCCTTGAAGAGCACTTGTTTTGTTTATAAAGAAGAAATATGGCTCATTAAGGCTATGCATAGACTATAGAATGCTAAATAAGGAAACCATCAAGAATAGATATCCTTTGCCAAGGATAGAGGATTTGTTTGATCAGTTAAAAGGTGCCTCTATTTTTACAAATATTGATCTCAAATCTGGATACCATCAACTAAGAATCTGATAGGAGTACACTCATAAAACTACATTTAAAACTAGGTATGGACACTACGAGTTCACAATCCTACCATTTGGATTGACTAATGCACCAGCAACCTTCATGAATTTAATGAATATTGTATTTAGAAAGAAAATAGATCGGTTTGTTCTGATATTCTTAGATGATATTTTGATCTATTCCCTCAGTAGAGAATAATATGATAGGCACTTGAGGATAGTGCTAGATTTATTAAGGAAAAATCAACCCTACAGGAATTTATCTAAGTGTGAATTCTACGTTCCACAAGTACATTACTTGGGATATGTCATATTAGTAAATGGAATTGTTGTAGATCCAAGGAAGATAGAAGCCATTCTAAATTGGCCACCTCCTACAAATATGACAGAAGTAAGAAGATTCATGGATTTTTCAGGTTGCTATAAGAGGTTTTTAAAGGATTACTCCAATATTGCTTACCCAATAACCAACCTACAAAAGAAAGGAAAGGAGTTTAAATGGATAGAAAAATGTGAAGATGCATTTAATTTTCTTAAATAGAAGCTTACTTTAGCTCTTATATTAAAAAATTTGGATCCTTCAAAAAAACATTTTGTTTGCACTGATGCCTCTTTGGAGGGACTAGGAGGAGTCCTATTCCAAGATAAATTTGTGGTAAAATATGAGTCTAGAAAGATCAAGAAGCATGAATTTAATTATGCTACTCATGATTTAGAACTTTTCGTAGTTGTTCATGCTTTGAAAATTTGGCAACATTATTTGGTGGGTAGACCATTTGAATTAAGAACGAACCATCAGATTTTGAAGTATATTTTTACTCAACCATTGTTGAATGCCAGACAAAGAAGATGGATCAAGTTCTTAGCAGAGTATTGCATTGGTATTGAATATATCAAAGGTAAGGAGAATAAATTCATTTATGCCTTAAGTAGAAGGAAGCACATATCCACTTTGAATTATAGTCATGTGGATTTAATGGGGCAAGTCAGGAAAATTCAGTGTAAGTATCAAGAATGTAGTGAGATTCGGGTTAAAATAGAATAAAACCTAAATGAAAATCAATATTATAGCATCAAGTATGGACTCTTATGCTTTAAGGATGAAGCAGTTATACCTAAAATAGGTAATTTGAGGAAGTAATTATGCGTGAGGCTCATAGATACAGATGGAACAAAAATTAGAATAGATCAAGAGAGACTAAGAGACCAATGAGGTCAAGACAAGGAAACTTCAATGGAAGATTTTTTTATATCACAATTTTGGGCACATGGCTTCACAGTGCATGACACATGAAAGAAAGGAATATGGGAACATACAACTTTTCAATGGGTATTGCTACTTATATAATCAGTTTTATCACAAGGCAATGAATTGCAGGGTTTATGACATAAGAGGATATGGCTTCACTAGGAGAAATCCTAAGACATTTGCACCTCCAAGGAATAATAACATTAAGTGTTATAAGTGCAATAATTATGGTCACACAACAAAGTGATGTAGAGCAAACATTCCAAAATCAAGTATGAATACGAACAGGAACAAGAACAAGAACATGGATATGAATAAGAACATGAATAGAAACAAGAAAATGGACATGGACAAGAACATGGACATGGAAATAAATAGTCAGAGGAATCATAAGGATCAGATAAGAAGAAAATAGGATAAAAGTAAATAACAATGCTTTATGGGAGTAGAAATACTCCCACCCTAGAATTAACCACCTCAATATGAGGTGGGGGAGGGGCTAAGCTAAGAGGCTCATTCTTAGCCCCGAGCCCCAAAGGTGACCCTTTGCCATTGATATAAAATGGGGGGAGCTTTGAGTAAGGGGGAGAGATTTGGTATTTGAGTAAAGAGGAGACAACATTGAGCCAAGGAGAGCAATGTCCTAGGGGGAGTAGAACAAAGGAAAGGTCAAGTTTTTAGTAAAAATAATTTGGGTTGCCATCAATGACAAAGGGGATATTGTTGAAAATTTTGAGTCAAGTTGTCATTGATGTCAAGTAACGAAGTCATCATTCATGTCAAGGAATATGTCAAGGAACAATGCAAAGGTTAATGGCAAAAGAACTTCATAATATTTTTAATATTATGTGGAAGTATATGAAGGTTGGTTTTTATTAAAACCATGGATGAGCAAAATAAAAGGTTTTTCATAAAAACCCAAGGAAGCTTTTCGAAAAGCTAAAATAGGTTTTAATATTTATTTTATAAAATATTTAAATTCAATTTGGATTTAAATTTTATAAATAAATATTACTTATACAAGGAGGTATATTCATAGAAGGCTTTAAGCCTTAATAAAACCCAAAGGAATTAAATATTAATTTATAATATTTAAATTCTAAAGAATTTAAATAATTTATAAATTAATTATTTAAAAATGAAATGCGTTGACATCTAAGTTTAAAGTGAAAAATTGAAATGCACCGACGTCCAAGAAAAGGGGAGGCATTGTATATTAATACATGCCTTAATGGCAGTCTCAAAGGAGTTCAAAATATATTCTAAATTGTGCAATTCGTAATCGAAGGTTGTAGAAGGAAAGAAGATGAAATTAGTTTTAGCACCAACAAGGAGGTTGAAGTTTCCATAGGAGGAGAACGCCCATCCAAATAGGCAGTGTGGCCTAGTGGAACTTGGCTGGGAGTTAAGGTGCTTGGGTAGTGTGAGAGTTGCATTCGAATCATGAAGAATCATTTTGGCATGGGAAGAACGCGATTTATTTTAGTTGGTGCCAACAAGGGTTAAGGAGCATGTGGTTCTCGTTTGGTGTTAAACGAGCACCTAGTGCTTGCAGTAACCGATGTTGTGGCTAGAATGCACGAGGAGGTGGAAATCAAAGGTTCGAATCTCACCCAAGGTGGAGGTAAACATTTTAATTTTAATTTTTACTAAGCCTAAGTTTTAAATCTAGTTTAAAGGAGTTATAAGGGGTTAAAGTTAAAGGGGATTAATTTAAATTTTAATTGTTGATTAAAAGGAGATATAAGGGGTAAAATTTATTATTACATAAAGTTATTTTTACATGGTTGATTTATCAAAAGGGTAAATTGAAGATTTATTATTTTGAGAAACTTTTTGTTGAAGGTGATATTGTTGTTACCATAGGGAGATAATAAGGTGTACTTGGTCAATATTTTTTGTAGATGAATGTTTTCATAAAGATGGAGTTATAAGGTGTATAAGTGTTTTGATATTTACATTGTACTTTTGAGGGAGTTTATGATCTTATAACTTCTTTGAGCTTGGCAAAGAAGTGTTTCTGGTTGTGGCAGATATTTGAAGTTCCTTCATCATCAAGAAAAATGTATGACCACATTCTTCCATAATTAAGTTGATTGGTTGGTTTTATGGAAAAATAAGTTTGGAGTGAAAAGGATTTGATTAGGGCTTCCTTATTGAGTGTGTTGAGTTAATGCTTCAAGGTTTTCTCGAATAAAGAGTTGTTATTAAAACCTTGTTTTATAAGCATTGTTGTTGAATCCATTTTTTGTGTGAAGAACTTGAACTAGGGTCTGAAAAGAAAATGAGTATCATTGTCATGTGAGAATTTTTTTTATAAGCATTATTGTTGAAATGAGTTTTTTAGTAAAGAAATTGAACTAGGGTTTGAAAATAAAATGAGTATCATTGTTATGTGAGATTTGTTAATGAGCATTGTTGGAAATATTTTGAGTGAGTGATCATATGATTGGACTAGGGTTTGATTATTTCATTGAGTGATTGGTGGAGTAGATTTGGTTGAGCCTAGTCAAGTGGATGTGTGAAGTGATTGTTCAAGTTCCAAAAATAAACTATTCTATATTATGAATTGAATTGAGAAAGTTATTGAGTTGAAGCATATTGAGTCTCTAAAATTTCTTTTATATGTTTATGAAAGAGTGATTGAAAGTGATTGAGCATTGTGATGAGTATAGAGCATATTGAGTATCTAACAATTCTCTTTATGTTTCTATGAGATTGGACAAGTTCTAGAGTGGACTTGTTGAGTAGATTTGAGACAAGTATTTGAGAAGACTTATGGATAGATTTGAGTAAGATTTTGTGGAAGCTTACATTACATATTGAGAATAGATTTGGATAAGTTCTTGTGAGGACTTATTGAGCATATTGGACAAGTTCTAGAGTGGACTTGTTGAGCAGATTTGAGGTAAGTCTTTGAGAAGACTTGTGGACATATTTGAGTAAGCTTTTATGGAAGCTTACAATACAAATTGAGAGAATATTTGAAGAAGTTCTTGTGAGGACTTATTGAAAAAATTTGGATAAGTTCTTGAGAGGACTTATTGAGCATACTGAACAAGTTCTAGAGGGGACTTGTGGATATATTGGTGTGAGCTTTTGTGGAAGCTTACAAGGCAAAATTGAGATAATTCTTTAAGAAGGCTTGAGAGTAGAGTTGATTGATTGATTTGTTCAAACCTTGAACTAAGATTTGGGGCAGATCTAGTAGAGTTGATTTGATATTGATTCAATATTTGTGTTAAGGCTTAAATACAGATATTAAGGATAGATTTGTGCTAGACCGAAGGACTATGTTTAGTACAAATTAGAGGATAGATATTGAGGATAGATTTGTGCTAGTCCGAAGGACTATGTTTAGTGTAAATTAGAGGACAGATATTGAAGATAAAGTTTGGTGCATATTTGAGGATAGGTTTGTGCCAGACCAAGACAAACATTGAGTAGATTTGTGCTAGATCGAAGGACTGAATTTAGTTTAGATTTGAGATAGAGCTATGAAGGTGATAGAGTATAGAGGATGATAGTCTCCAGTGGATAGAGATCCATTAAGCTAGGGTAGTGAGGACAGGAGTCTTCAGTGGATAGAGATCTATTAGCCAGAGTAGTAGGGGCAACAATTATTCTAGAATATCACCAATCAGAGCTAAGGAGAAAGGAGTTCTCCCGTGGATAGAGATATAAGAACTTGAATAGGGGATTGGTGTTTCCTTTGGATATATATCCATAAACATTGTAATAGGTAAAGGATTCCCAAAAGATTTATTGAGAAAATATTAGTAAAATATTTTCTCCGTGGAGTAGCCCACATTGGGTGAGCCACGTTAAATTGGTGTCTCTATTGTGTGTGATAATTTGTGCATTAATTTTGTTATTGCTATTGATATTGCCATTGATTATATTGATTAATATTGTTTGGGAAAGAAAAGTAAAAAGTGGTCTTATATTGTTCACCCCCCTCTCAGTATAAGCTTGTGTTCTCCAACATGTGTTCATTAATCCTACTACTATGCAAGATGGAATCTATAATATTTGGTGCATCAACACCTTTAGCATAGGTTAGATAGGGTATTTATATTTTATTACTTTCTCTCTTTTCTCTTTTCCCTAGCAAGAACTTGATAGATTAGATTAGTTTAGGAGGTAAGGATTGCACCAAATATCACATTCGAACAAGGATATGGCCTTGGTAGAAAAATCTAGAGTTCATCTAAAGGAGTTGCAACCTATACTCCTTGTACTTCACAAACCAACACTCCATGTAAGGCATAGATACTATACACATTCGATGAATGCCACATGTAGGTGGTTACGGTGCCCAATGTGTAAGGACCATTTATGGTCCTCAACATTAGGTTCACCAAAATATGAAAAGGGAAGAGAGGATGGCAAGCGACCAATGAAGGATATCCCTCATGCCTTCTTTCTTTCTCACTTCAATCATTAGGGGACATGGGGGTGTGAAAGCCTAGTAACTAGTTTGATGAATTTATTTAATGAACACCCATATTTTCTAAGAAAAATAAATACATTACACATTTTGTGGCACGATGTTTGCAATTTTAGAAGGTGAAAGCCAAGCATCAACACCCAACAAGAAAATTGTATTCCCATGATATACCCATTCAAAAATGGTAGGTTATATCGATGGATTTTATTATGGGTTTACCTAAGACAAAATACCAACATGATGCTATTTTTTCTATAGTAGATAATCTTACCAAGGTTGCACATTTTATACCAAGAAGTACTACGAATAACACTGTAATCATTGCCAATATATTTGTTAAGAAAAATTTTAGGTTATATGGTTTTCCTGAAATGATTATCTCTGATAAGGATTCTAGATTTACTTCTGAGTTATGACAGGCTCTCCATTGTGTAGTTAACCAAGTCTTGGAAGATATGTTGTGCATGTATTTCATGGACCAAAAGTATCTTTAGGAAGACTATTTGTATATGGTTGATTTTTCTTATAATAATAGCTATCATTCTTCCTTGAATATGGCCCCTTTTGAAGCCTTGTACAATAGACAATGCAGAACTCCGTTATCTTGGGATAATCTAGAGGATCAAGTTGTCATTGGATAAAAAATAGTCAAAGAAATGGAATAGCATCTAAGACTAATCTGATAGAGGCTTAAGGAAATCATGGACAGAAAAAAGAGCTATGTTGATTTTAAAGATAACACCTAGAGAATTCTTTGTGGGTGACAAAGTGTTTCTAAGGGTAAAACCTAAGAAAAGCACCATCAAATCAACAAAATTGGATCCTATATTTATTGGACCCTTTAAAATTGTGGAGAAAATAAGTCCAATAGCCTACAAGCTTGGCTTACCACCTAACTTGTCAAATATCCATAACACTTTTCATGTATCCCTACTTAGAAGATATATTTCTGATCCTGACCATGTGTTAGATGTTTATAATTTTTAGATGGTAAATCTGATAACCTGTGAAGTGAAACCTGTGAAGATCTTAGAATTTCATTTCAAGACAATGAGGAAATGAAATATTGATCAATGCAAGGTCCAGTGGGACTAGTATTCTTAAAAGAATACCACTTGGTAAAAAGTGGAAGACATGGAAAAAAAATTCCTTATTTATTTGATGTGTTGTGGCCATTCCACAACTAACCCCAAACTTGGGGACCCACCTTTAATTTTTGAAATTTTTGTTAAATTTTTATTTCTTTGCATGATAATTTTGATAGGCTAGTGTGTTGACTAGTGTCTCCTTTTGGTTTCTTTTAAGTTTTCTAGTGCATTGGTTAGGTTCTTTCTTATTTTTGTTATTTTATTATTTTGGTTAGTTTTAATGATTTGAATTAAACCAATTCAAATATTTGAAATTAATTAAATAAAATTAATATTAAAAAAAGAGAAAACAAGTAAAATTTAAATAAAGAAAGAAAATAAAATAAAAATAGAAGAAAAAAAAAAAACAAATAAGAATATATATATATATATATATATATATATATATATATATATATATATATATATATATATATATATAATGAATAAAATAAAACAAAAGAATAGCATTTCTTTTTCTCATGGCATGCTAATATTTCTTTACATATTGGTTTGGTATTAATTTCTATGTTGACTTTATGATTTTATTAAAGTTAGTTTGAATTAATGCTTTATATTGATGTTGGCGGGTTTCTAAATAAAAGAAAAGCATTATTTAATTCATTGCTGCCAAAAAAGCGTTATGGAAGAAGCATTTTATTTAGAAGATATTTACCAATTTATTATTGGCAAAAAGCATTATGGAAGAAGCATTTCATTTAGAAGATATTTACCAAATTATTGTTGGCAAAAAGAATTATGGAAGAAGAATTTCATTTGGAAGATATTTACCAATCTATTAGTGCCATAAATCATTATGGAAGAAGCATTTCATTTGGAAGATATTGTAGTTACAAAGAAGTTATGTGACTAAGCCAAAGGAAAAGGGGGAAAATGAAATGAAGAGTTTCCTTTATTGTTGGAAAGCTTTAAAAGGCCATAGAAGCAAAGGAAATAAGGGGGATGGAATTTTTGGGAGCAAAAGCATGGGAAGAGGATTGGAAGATTTGTTTAGCTGGTGCTATGGAATTCCTCACCTTGTAAACAAAGACAGAAGGTTTTGAATGAAAGTTTCTACTGAATATTTTTTCTCCTCCATATGTTAATTTCATTAGATGATGTTTATTCATGTTAATGGTTGCATTTTTTAAGACGATTAATGTATGGATTATTTCCTTAGACTCTTGCACTTAACCAAATTTAGATTGTGTGGATGCATATCTAATTTGGTTTCATTTTTTTATGTTCATGATCTTCTCTTTTTTGTAGGACAAGGAGAAATAAAATTTAAGTAGCTCACCTTCATTTCTTTTCTGTATTTTTGTTTTCATTTTATTTCTTTTATCTAACCCTAGATTTTGTTATATTTTTTATCTTTTATTTTATTTTTGTTCAAGTTCCAATCAAACACTCAAATCCCTAAAATGTTATTTCGTTTTGCATAAAAAATCATTAATGAGGGTTTTGAAGTAATGAGAATACCCAAATAATTTTGTTCTTAAGGTTAACTAATTAAATTATTTGGGTTCATTTTCTTTGATTAAAGCATTTTATTTAAAGTTCCAAATCAGATTTTTTTCACTTCACAAGTCTTATCATTTTTTTGATTTAACAATGCAATATTAAAAGTCTATTTAAACAATGCAAGACTAAGTTTGTTTAATCATGCAAGATAAAATGAGTTGAAGCATCATTCAGGATTCAAATTTTACATTTAGATTTAATCACTTTGTTTTCTTGCTGAGATAGAGCTTAACCATCCAAGATAAAATCAATTTGCATTCAAGAGAGGGATTTACTAACTCCAATCTCACATTAAGGCAAATATAAAATGAAGTGGTTTTCCACAACACTTGCTAACATCAATATTTTAATCTAAATATAAAATAAAAATCTACTAATAGCAAGTACTGACTCCAATTTACATTAAATCAAAGATAAAACGAAGTGGTTTTCCACAACACTTGTTAAGAGAACATGTTTAATTTAATATAAAAGAAATTTGCTAATAGGGATTCAAGGATAGATCACTTTAAAAAATCAGAAATAAAAAAATGAATTAGGATCAATTTCATGCATTCATTCATCATTTTATTTTTGGACATAAGGGAAATCAAGCCCTTTTAATTAATGAACAATAAAGGTATGGCAAAATCAAAGTAAGATCAATGCATGCCCCTTGTTAACAGTTGCTTGCAAATAATTAAGGTGTTCTAGTACTTATTTAACACATTTTCATAAGCATACATGCTCACATTAAGTAAAAGGAACCTTAGAGAAATGTTTATTTATTTGCAAGAGAGGGTTTTATAATCAAAATCTTAATTGTGAGTGTGGTTTTGCAATTGGGTAAAATTACCACTCAACATGATGATATTATGTAATAATACATTTTGAACTATATACCACTTATGGAAAGTGGAAACTATGTTTTTATTGGCTTTTACGTAATACTGCAGGAGAAACACAAGGGACTGTGTTTAATCCAAGGGAGAAGTATGTCACATCCCACCTTGGAAGAAATCTTTTAAGATGTTATTTATGTATTGGTGATTAGTTTCAATAATTGATATTTTTGCAATATGTATGTTTTTGCTAAGAGAAAATGATGCTATGTTGCATTACTTGATTGTAGGAACAAGTACTCTCGTAGGTGGAGATTGACCACTAGAGATGAGAAGGGAAATGATGATAATGACAACTCAATAAGTAAGTGCTCATGTTCCCATCATTACTAGTCTCCTTCAAATATGGGCAATGATAACTAAGAGCATCTTAAAATACCCGCCCACTTAAAGGAAAAATGGTAGTGAGGAATATTGAGCATGCATCGTTTGCTTGTGTTTGCCATTTGTGTGATGCATTTAATTCCACAAGTAATTTTGCAAGATATTGGCATTTTTGAATACTACCTTGAAAAATGCACATTAAGTAATGAGTTTACACCTTACAAATTACTTTGAATGCATTTAAAAAATGTCAAAATTTTATAATTTTTATTGTAATTTTGTGAAAATATTAAATTAGGCAATTTCTAAAGTAGAAATTTACCTTTTTTAATGTGTTTATTTTATCTAATTACTCTCATCTTAGAAAGGAAATTAGATGGTTTTTTCTCTTATGAACTTGTTCAATTTTGATTGGAACAAAACATGAAAATACTACTTTATTGATTTAAAGAATCATCCTCTCCTCCACATGGCTGCCTTAGGATGGCTAAGAGGGTATATGAGACTTCTCTCTTATCTCTAATAGTATCAACCCTTATCACCCATATGCATAATAGTAGTAGTTGCCCTAGGAATGGGGTAAACAAGACAAATAAATTACCCTTACCTTATCTCTATGGATTACCTTCCCATTATAATATTAATTCTAATGGAAGCCTCCACATGGGAGAGAAAAAGAAAACAAATAAAATATTTGGAAGCATCTTTCTTGTTGGGAGGAAAAAGAGCTATAAATAGCCATAGAGGTTTGGAAAAGGGTTGGGCTAGAAGGGGTGGATGGAATAAGGACTTTCAAGCAAATTTGGATTTGTGGCTTGCAAAAGATCCAGGTGTGGGGGTTTTCTCTTACACTACTTTGTTGGCTTCTTCTCTGTTTGAAACTTTGTATGATGACTTAAATTAGGTGATGGTTTAAAAAGAATAGCATGATTATCTTGTGTAATTTCTAATAATTATATGGAGATTCCTTTTTTAATTTAATGGCATAGGCTAGTGAAGTATTTTTAAAATGATTATTTTGGGTAGTGGGTTTTTCGTGGCTACTTTTGGCACCATGCTATAAAAAAAAACAACCTATTCTTACTAGTTTATACCTATGTTTTATAATCTCTATTCTCATTCCTTATCCTATTTGAGTGTCCTTCTAGATAGAGGGTGGGGATATCATGCTTAACTAGAGTGTTGGAGAATAACTTAGGATCACAATATTGTTTATGGATGTTAACCATGACCCCTACGATTGAAACGATGAGCCATAAGTACTATAGAACATTTTGATGTAAAAGGTAAGCATCAAAAATATTATTAAAAAGTAGGGTTTAAATAAACATTTACATAGGCTAGGAATAGCCTTAGGATATTATGTAAATAATATCCTAAGTTGTAGCTAACGGAGATTAATAGGAGGAAGCCCTCCCCCAAAGTCAACTAACTACTAACTAACCTAGATATTTACTAACAATGTAAATATCCTAGGGTAAAAGTAAATGCATGTGGTAAAAAGTAAAGAATTACTTTTTACCATGTGGTAATATAAAATCTACCTAAAGGAGGAAATAGGTAATTATCCCAAGTGATGGAATATTACTTTAACATCCCCCCTTATTACATTATTTGGGTAATACATATATATCCCTCTATACAAAAATATTTGGGTAAAGTATATAGTTGTCCCAATACAGTGAAGAAGATGTTGATCTGCTGGTATTTGCTTTGTCACAGTACTCTGGCTGCTCCTAAGCAAGAATTGGGTCATTCCTCAAATTGTCTTCACGTCAACGAATGTCCTTATGGTAATCACATCATCCAATCGATTTGCATGGGTAACCAGCCGTTGAAATCACTAGGTGTAGTAGAATAGATCACTTCATACAAGGTTCATTCATTTACAATATGAATTTGCAAAAGATAAGGTAGCTAAGGTGTCGATCGCTGCTGAAAATGCACCCTTATAAGTTCCCCCCTTCTTGTTGCAAAACATAGTGTAATTAATTTATGAAGGAAGTGAGACTAAGGTGTCGGTCGAAGCCAAAAATGCACCCTTATAAGCCTTCTTCCCTATTTACAAAAAATCAGTGAAGAAAAGAAATGGATATCCCCCCTCAATTGCAAAAAGTATGCAACTCAAGAGTGTTGTGAAGGATTTTACAAATATTACCTCCTAGTTAATTTTACATCACAAAAAGTCACTCCTCTTGTTACAAGTACTTCAAACACTTAGAATTTGCTATTTATGAAGTCTAAAAGAGGTACAAGCACCCCTTATTGCAATGTCTTCAAACAAAAATACTTATGCTATTTATGAAGCCTAAAATAAGAGAGAGAGAGAATATGGTGCTTTTGCCCAAGGGACACATGTGTTTTCCCTCTACAATACTGTCTTTAGCAATTTTAGCACTCCTTGTGCTATCTTTGAACCAAAAACAGAATCAGAATGAGACACTTCACAAGAAATATGGCTTCTGTGTTGTGTCTTTGCCATTTTAGTTTTTCTTGTTTTGAAACCAACACTGAATGGTGTCTTGGTTTGCATTTTTACAATCTGTGCAAAACTATTCTTTCTAGGCAATTTGATCAAAAAAGTTCACCACTTTGTCCTTTCTTATTGTAAGTACTTCAAGCATGTTTGTTGTTATGAAGTCTAAAAGAAAATATATAGTTTGTATGATGACTTCTACTTTTCTGATTGCCTTTACAAGTTTTATCTCCCTCTTGTCAAGATCTGTGTTTGAAGGAAGAAAGGAATTATCCCCCCTTAGTGCAAAGGATTGCTACTTTCAAGGTTCCTAAAAAACTTGTTCTTTCTTTTGATTACCCTAAAAGAGTACCAAAATATAATTCACTCAAATAGATATTTAATGGCACCTGCCTTAACTCCTTTCAAGAAGGATGAAAAGTTGGAGGAAATTAAGCCAAACAAATAAGAGTGAATTAGGGGTTTTGTTGATTTAGGAGAGAATATCAAGTAATATTGGCTTTAAATATGTGCAAAGATTTACACAAATTTGTGAAATTTTGGGGTTTAGTGTGTTCTTGATTATATGACTTATAATTGCAAAAGAAATAATGCAATAATCAAACAAGAATGCCCTCAAAATTCTTATCACCTAGGTGTCGGATGCAACCGAAAATGCACCTAATTTGCCAATAAAGGTATCAAGTAAAATAAAAAATGCACCTTTTAATTTTTGCAACAAAATGTGTATTTGTGTTGTGCAAAAAAAGTTGATATTTTTATGTCTCCTACTTTGGTTTACAATTTTGCAAAAGAAGTACAATGTTGTCTTCCCCCCCTGAATTTTGCAAAACTAACAATTTGAGCACTCCTTCCAAGACAAGTCGACACACGACCCGCATTTGGAAGGCTTCCTGAACTAGTCGACAAATGACTTAGTTTTTGATGGACCCAAGGTTACAATTTCTTCTCAAATTTTTGCAAAAAAGAATGTGCAATTTTATGTCTTATATCCCCCTATGGAGAAAACAAATGCACACTTTGCCTTTGATTTTTACAAAAAATGTTAGTCTCCTTGTTTGCTATTTGTGCAAGAAAGAATCAATTTTCCATGATGTTATCCCTCTTGTATTTTGCAAAAATAACAAGGTTGAGAAGAATTTAAGGTTTTCTTATTTGCAATAAAAGTAGGTGCTCTTCTATGTCTTATATTCTCCCTTGGAGAAAAAAAACAAAAGCTCCTTTAAATGTGTAAATTGCAAAAAAATATAACCCCTATTTTTATTTTTATTTTATATTTTAAATCTTAAGTTTATGTAATTTCTCTAATTAATATAAGTAAATTCTATAAATAGTAAAAAATATTTTAATTTTAAAGGCATTTTTATAAAAAAATAATATTAAATTACTATTTAAGAAATGAAGACTTAATTAATTAAAAAAAATAAACTTGAAAAAAAAATAATAAATAATAAAAAAAATGAACCTTGTTCTTGGGCCCAATAGGATTCAAACTCCCAACCTCCCATCGGGCAGCGCCTTGGTACTGGCCCCATCGCCGGTCGGGCTAGCTAGCCCGATGGGTATGATGGGGCATTGCCTTCATCTTGAAGGCTTCCCCAAGCACTGTCGAGAAAAATGGGACTTAGTCCCACATGCATCGCACGGACGCAAATTTGCTGAATAAAAGGGCAAGGTCGCCCTTTAATAGTCGACTGCCTTAGGGCAGTCGCTAAACCACCCTTTTGCCTCCCAAACGCAGAGATGCCCCCGTGCAACACGTGGTAGAGTTGATCACTGTCACATGTCACCCAACCATTCGATGCCACATCACCCTCATAATGCATGCCTAGTCTAGTCAGCACTGCTAGTTAGGTTGCCACATCACCCTCGTAATACGTACCCAGTCCAGTCAGCATTGCCAGTTAGGTCGCCATGTCAGCCTCGGTATTCACACCGAATTTAGAGTCTGGTTCAGGGTTAGGTCCTGTTGCCTGACAGGTCTCGGGTTTCGATCTTGAGGGAGGGCACTCCTGCCCTCCCTCTGTGGGCTGGTCATCACTCCGATGATCATAGGTCACCTTTCCGGTCATCAAAAATTAGAGGGCCGTCGGCCCTCTCAAATTTCGATCATCGGACGGCTCTTGGGCCGGTGGCTGGTTGTCAGCCACGTTGGGTTTGTTGGCCGACTGCCTGAAAGGGTTGTCCTCCTATCAGGATTTGTTAAACTTGAGGGCTCTCCTGCCCTCGAGTTTGGGTTCCCCCCTGGGAGGGCGTGCCTGCCCTCCCAGTTGTGCGCTAGACCCTCGGGGGCAGCAGTAGCGATCGTCGATCGTGATCACCGGGATTGAAGGGCGCGACTACCCTCATAGATCTTGGTCATCAGATCTGTGCTGGCGGACGCGGTTGGCCTATCAGATATGATAGGTCTGACAGTAGAATGTTGTCAAACCTGAGGGACTTCTCCCGAGGTTGGGCCAAAGAAAAAAATCTTCTGTCATCGACAGGGGCTCCTCGGGTTTCATGCTTGTGGGCCGTTGTACCTCGATATCCATGTCTACAAGCTACTATCTCGAGAGCTATGGAGATACCACATTGCCTCGAGAAGTGTGCTCTACTGCTCAGGATCCTCCTTGGGGTCCGTTTCGAGCAGCAAGTCAAGGGGGGTCCTGTCTCAGGATTTGTGCCCCCTTGGGTTCAGCTCCGCCTTTCTCCCAATGCCGCAGGCCTCTCAATCGCGTGCTCTGATACCAATGATGTAAAAGGTAAGCATCAAAAATATTATTAAAAAGTAGGGTTTAAATAAACATTTACGGCTAGGAATAGCCTTAGGATATTATGTAAATAATATCCTAAGTTGTAGCTAATGGAGATTAATAGGAGGAAGCCCTCCACCAAAGTCAGCTAACTACTAACTAACCTAGATATTTACTAACAATGTAAATATCCTAGGGTAAAAGTAAATGCATGTGGTAAAAAGTAATTCTTTACTTTTTACCATGTGGTAATATAAAATCTACCTAAAGTAGGAAATAGGTAATTATCCCAAGTGATGGAATATTACTCTAACACATTTAAACTATTAAATGCCTTAGTAACATGATTAGATAGTACAGTTGGCTTCATAATTTATCCTTTACCATAATCGCCCATTGTTGTTACTCAAAATAGTTCTCCACAGATGTTTTTGGGTTTATGTGAATACTGTGAGCTTTTCAGATAGTAACTAAAGTGTTATCATCTATGTATTACCTTGGTAGTAGGATACCTTATCATCTTGATCTATCGATGCAGATCCTTGCAAGTTTCAACTACGCATCCTTTTTGGGGTTCCATCAAAGATCTCATCTTTAGTTGATCCAATATTCTAGGATAATTGACCTATAATTCTTGTCGACGAATTGTTATAGCAAGACTTTTAGTGTTGAGAATCCTCTTTACGAGAACCCATCGTAGTATTCTTACAAATTACCTGATCATGAAATTTGAAGATTGTGCCTAATCAATTCTCAAAACTTAGCCACATAGGTTTAATATTCCACCTATCGATGTGTGACATATACAACAATCGAGCATAAAAAATAACTTTTCTTTGCGTAACCTATCCCACATGGTCATAGGCAATGATTACTAGGATATATAACTGCACTGACTACCACTTTCTTTTAACTAATCACACGAATTTATGTTTGAAACTATGAATTCTACATGGTGTCTAATATCTTGTCGGCATTCCTAAAATCATGGTAGACACCTAAATCCTTATCATAGTTTGTTTCGTAGATCATCTTGGATCACCATTATCCAGTATGAGTAACCTTGCAAGTTTATAGGTTATTAGCACCACATTTTGTTAAAATAATTATTAATCTACTACTAAAATATAATCTAATATATATACATATATATGCTTTGCCTTCACAATTTTTATGGTATAACCCTCAGGTCTAAATATTGGGTTTTGACTATGTAACACATATGTTTATTCATGTGGAGTTTAGGTGTTGAGAAAATTCTCTTATGCTTTAGATGAGAATGTGCATGGAACCCAATTTAATTAACTTCTTTTATGCTTTATAAGTTGTATATGTTTATTCATTAGTTGTAGTTAAATTATGAAATCTAGAAATAGAGATTCATCTAGCTTCATTCCCTTCCTTTGTAAATGTTAGCTTCTTATTTTTATGTTATAATTGAATGATTTTGTAAAGAGAGGAAATCAAATTATTATTGAATAATTATTTGTGGTCAATTTTAATGATAAATTATTGAAATAATAGACTTTGCATATTGCTTTGCAAGTGAATAGAAATAGTTAGTAAATTATCATATGTTTTATGATGAATTTTGTAAATTAATGTAACCAACTAGAAGTATGGAAAACTATCTTCTAGTTTTGAAAGGATGAATTGGTGTTCATCCTTGGAAGAGGTATGGGAATCTTCCATATTTTGTGGTAATAAAAATGAATGAAATTTATGATGAATGGGATTAGGAAAATAATCCTTATGAGGAAAAAGTATTAATATGGGTGAATTATGGAAATTCATATTTGGTGCTATCTATGAAATAAAATGTGAAATATTGTGACAAATTATGGATGCATGCTTGCATTCAAAATAGATAAGCATGGTTTGATTGATTTGAATTTGTCATATGTGCATCACGAGTTATCCTGATCCTTTCACCATTATCTCATACCGAGGAAGACCAAGAAATCTAGTGAAGACTTGTGCAAGACCAATGAAAACTATTGTATTATTTACATGTTTAAATATTATTGTGATTGTAAACGATAAACAAGTGATGTTTATTCAACCAAGACTTTGTAATACTTGATACAATTTTTTTAATAGCTCATGTATAGTAGGAATGAAGGCCTAATATTATAGTCTTCACCTCGGATATTGATAGGTGATATATGCATGCCATTGAAATATATTTTTATGAAGTAAATGTAAGTAATTTTGATTATTATTTCTTGCAAATTGTAATGCTTATGGATGATGAATGAAAATATTTATCTTTCTTTAGTTTAATAGTGTATATGAAAACTTACGAGTAGCAATTTGTGTTAAACTATTGTATGGATCAATAAACTATAAGGTTAACCATGAATCAAATAGATAACACATTTTGGATGATGAGAAACAAACCTTACATACCTTTTAAATGAGTAGAGAATATAATGGTTCTTAATATGGATATCCCAAGGTTTAAGTAAGTTGTTACGAGAAATAATGATTAATGGTTATCTCATCATGAAGATGAGGATAATAACAAGTCCATGAACTGGATGACCACTAGGGTGGTGTATCATCTAGATTTAATGGTATTATCCTAATTATTAGTCTTCATGGATAGTATGGAAATGAGGTGATTCCCTTTGGTGAGGGGTAAGTCTCCTAATGTTATGGTGTAACCATAAAACATCCTCATACCATTTGGTTATGGCATGTTGGATATAGCCATTGAAGTATCCTCATACCATTTGGTGATGGTATGATGGATTTGTAGAAGTTGGTGCTTGTACTCAAGAGTAACTAGGGTTTATCCTCAGATCTTCTTGATATTTTGTTACTCAAACTATTTACTATGCATTGGGATATCAAGACTTAGATCATTATTATATCCTCTTCTTGTTGAAAGGAAAACAAAACAAAAGGTTAGTGGATGAGTAGTAATAATTGGGGTTGTTACAATATCCTTAGGTGGTGGGATGTATTACAATATTCCCACCAATCCTCTCCACCAAGATAGAAAATCTATGAAGATCTCATCTTCAACTTATTTAAGAAGGTAAAGGTCTTGGAGGCTAACTCTCTTTTCCACATAAGCACCAAAATGATGGACAAACAATTTTGCGGTTTCTTCAAAATTTATATAAGAATGGTGAGGTAGTTGTTAATACCATTCTAATGTTGATTGATGCATGTCATTAATAGCATTATTTAATATTTATGATTTGTCAATCCATGGCAGTGTCCAAGTCTATATACAAAAGAAGGTTTAAGTAGGTTGGAGATCAACTCATTTAGACAGTAGGCTTTTATTGGTGAAATAGGTTTTGTTGAGGATTTTAGGTTACTTATAAATATATTTTGTATGAAATGAAACTAATTACTTGCAAGAATTGAAAAATACTTCTAAGACCTGAAATTGAAACCTAACTACAGTTGCAAGAAATGAAATTGCAGGAATGTAAATGTTTCTAAATTGAAACCTAGTTTACACTTGCAAAATTGAAATGACAGAATTGAAATACTGCTGAAAAAGGAAACGCACATGCTAAAAAAACTATTGGTGCTTGTACTCAAGAGTAACTAGGGTTTATCCTCAGTTCTTCTTGATATTTTGTTACTCAAACTATTTACTATGCATTGGGATATCAAGATTTAGATCATTATTATATCCTCTTCTTGTTGAAAGGAAAACAAAACAAAAGGTTAGTGGATGAGTAGTAATAATTGGGGTTGTTACAATATCCTTAGGTGGTGGGATGTATTACAATATTCCCACCAATCCTCTCCACCAAGATAGAAAATCTATGAAGATCTCATCTTCAACTTATTTAAGAAGGTAAAGGTCTTGGAGGCTAAATCTCTTTTCCACATAAGCACCAAAATGATGGACAAACAATTTTGCGGTTTCTTCAAAATTTATATAAGAATGGTGAGGTAGTTGTTAATACCATTCTAATGTTGATTGATGCATGTCATTAATAGCATTATTTAATATTTATGATTTGTCAATCCAAGGCAGTGTCCAAGTCTATATACAAAAGAAGGTTTAAGTAGGTTGGAGATCAACTCATTTAGACAGTAGGCTTTTATTGGTGAAATAGGTTTTGTTGGGGATTTTAGGTTACTTATAAATATATTTTGTATGAAATGAAACTAATTACTTGCAAGAATTGAAAACTACTTCTAAGACCTGAAATTGAAACCTAACTATAGTTGCAAGAAATGAAATTGCAAGAATGTAAATGTTGCTGAATTGAAACCTAGTTTACACTTGCAAAATTGAAATGACAGAATTGAAATACTGCTTAAAAATGAAATGCACATGCTAAAAAAACTATTAGTTCCTACTGTAGGAGGTTGTTAGGCTTCTACTATAGTGGTTGACAATAAAATGAAAGCTACTAAAAGACTTGATAAAAACTATTGAAACATGAAAAATAAGGGAAAATAGAGGAATCACTGGTATATGCTACTTAGTCACTGAGACACACAATTTCTACATAAAAAATTAATTGAAAACATGAAGACATCACATTAATTCAAAATAGAGGTTTGTAATCAACAAGAAATGACAATGTGCTACAACAAAGTTTATTAGAACTTATCACCAGTTAGCCCTCCTTTTAGGCCTGAAAGTGGCCCTTACTTCCTGATCTAGAAGAAGGTAGGAAGGTGCTACTAAATACTTAGAATTCACACTCACTTATGAACATAATTTAATTTAAAAAGACTACACTTTTATTGACTGAAACAACACATTACAATACTACACGAAAATCCTACTATTAGCTGCAAATATGTTACAGCCTATCACCTGTTAACATCTACTAGCTCAAAAAATAAGGGTGATATATTATTTCTACTACTCTATTATATTATCTCCTGCTCAATATCAATTGTGTTGCTTCTTAATAGTGATTTGCTAACAGTTTTGAAACTGACTTATTTTAAATTAGGATAGAAAATACTATAGTGACATTCATTGGTCCTTAGGATGCATCTCCAGTGGTGGGAGTGAGTTGGAAAATATTAGAAATAATCTTGTACACATGTATCCATATCAAAATATCCTTTCCCTACCGAATTGGGCGCTATATTCTCCATTTGGCTAAAACCGGTTCCTTTTCCCCTCATTCCAAAGCTTCTTCAGAATGTCCGACCATGCAACTTATTTATGCTCAGGTGTGATAAAAATGGCCAAAAAAGTGGATAGGATGTCTGCCCTATCCCTCAGAAGATGATTCCAATAGGTTTCACATGCTTTGATTGATAAATTCCAAGCCCTACAATTCATTGGCAGCTGGCTGGAATTTGTATGGCTAATTTCTGCATTTTCCATATTTGTTGCATAGTCACAGGAATTTGGTGCTCTTTTGCAATTCACACTAATTATAAAGTGTAAAAATCATTTAAATACTATTATGGAGGGATTTCCTTATCATACATCATTTTTCTACTTAAATTACACATTTTATTCACTAAATATTCAAACAAAAACAATGCAAAAAATGCTAAAAACAGTTAAAATAGGGTAATATGATCCTAAACATTTTAATCATGCAAACACTGATATATAATGCATTCAAACCATATAAATTAACATAAATAACATAACATAAGGTTTATAAGGCAGTTTATGATAATCCAAAACATGTCATGAATGAGGTAATTCCTGGCCTCATCACTGATCCTTTAAGGCTTTTGGGAAATGTTTAATAGGAGCATGTCATCATAAACAATGGCATGGCAAGTAGTACAAAATATTCTTATGTGTTCAATTGGATCCCTTGTGCCTTTATATATTGGAAGTTGGGGTGCCAAAACATTCTTTAGGTATGGTCAACAAGCCATCATAGGATCCAAATATTGGTTGCACATCTATCCATATGAATAGGTAAAGCTTGGTGCTTGTATGGTGTCTATTCATTGAGAAATTTGCTTGACTAGAGAGATTAGGTTTTGAATTTTAGGATAATTATTTTGTAATGTCAAAGGTTTGGTGGTTGGTATGTTCACTCCAAAATTTCCTAAGGGTGGATTATAGTTATTTGCCATGGGGTTTTGAAATGTAATTTGATTCATGTTTGAGGTATTGACATTGTGATAATAAGGATTAGAATAGGAAGGATATTGTGTAGTATCTTGTGGAGGAATGTGATGAACATTTGGTGGGTTAGAATAATAATTTGAAGGATGATAAGAAAAATTGTTAGAATTAGGTGGGAATGAAGATAAATTGTTGGAATTTAGATTAATAGAAGAAAATTTATTGTTAGGAAGAATAGAGGAAAATATATTGTTATTAGGAGGAAGATTATTACTTGAGGCGGTTGATAAAACCCCCCACATGAGTTGTGGTAGTTATGAAATATATTGGGTTAGAAGCAAGTGGGTTGATATTTTGATTCAAAGGGGATTGATTAAACAGAGGATTATTATGTGAGTTATGGAGTGGTATGGAACATGAATGAGAAAATTGTTGGTTATTAGAGGGTCATGCTTCATTAAAATGAATATCCCTTTCTAGAATTTTTGCCATGATATGTCTATTTTATCTCAATAAATTCATGATATGGTTGTGAGATTTAAAAGTAATTTGGGCATGAGGCCCTTATATAGGGTAAATATATCATGTGGTTGAAGTTCCATCATCTTCTTCATCTAAGTTAGGATTTTCTCTATCAATTTTCTCATTATCATCCCATAAGGTATCCTCATTTGGGTCTATGATTATATTCTTACAACAAAATATAGGAGGCATGTTTTAATATGGAGAGGAGTTTAATTTTTTAAATATCTAACTACTCTTGATTAAGATAAAGGTAGCAAAGATATGAATATTGATTTCAATTGGCTAATATACCTCAAGAAGATCTCCTGATATACCTGAAACTACTCAATATACCTACCATCCCAATATACTCATTGATACTAGGGTGACTCAGTTCCCTCAATATATGTGACTATAAACGAGGGAAAACCTTGAGGTACTAGACTAGGAATAATACAAGGATCAATATTTCTTGGATACATGACTCAGTATCAATATTACCACAAATGACTTGAGGTACCAATTGTTAAATATTGATTGGTGATCTAATCTATGCAAACAAAATTAAGTGGTCTTTATTAAGTTTAAATAATTTTTTACCTTTTAATTATGTATATGGTTTCAAAAGGTTATGAGGAGGTTTTCATGTCAATTTCACAAAAATGTGAGGAGATCCCATAAAAATCCTAGCAGATCTATTGGGGTTAAAATCCCCGTAGGGTTATCCTCACATCAACTATTGTGTTTTGGGTTTTAGGGGATTCACTAGGAGTGTTTTTGAGATTCACTCCAAGTGTTTTTTTTGGTTTGATGTGTAGTTTTGAAGACACCTAATTTTTGATTTATAAGAACTAAACTATTTATTTGAGAATGCTTCTTAACTAGGATGCAATAAGATAAGATATGCAATAGGACAAAAGCTAACCTAGAATGATTTTTTTTCTTGAATGAAACTAATCCTAGGATAAAATAAAATAGATATTTTTCTTGTAAGCAAGAGACAAGACAATAAGCATACACAATTTTTTTTTTGTATATAAGATACTATAGCATTAGTACCGGGTTTTACAGGTTGACCCAAAACCTTTTACAAAAATCAGCCCAGGGTTGTTGATGAACATGTCCTTACTAAGGATCCTATATATGTAAAATCTACATGCCGCCAAAGCCATTACATCCGGTAAGGCACATAGCTTGTTATCAAAAAGAAACTTCCCATACAACATTTTGGGTATACCCCAAGAAAACACACCTGCATCATAATTACAAAAAAAGAAATAGACACAGATCCCTTCCTTGAAATAGTGGAGAAACAAAAAGTTGTAGAAACACATAGCAAAGTACTGAAAAAACTCCCACAAGATATGTATTGATAGTTACTCTTAATAATTCTTTGGTAATTGCTTTCTTTCGTATATGACATGCTTTGGAACCACATCCCGTCTTGGCCAATCAGCCTTGGAGAAGTGAACCTGCTAGCTAGATTTATGGCGGTGGCTATCTGGTGGTCCACGTGGCTCTGGTTCGAAGTCTTATATTGCCATTTATTTCTTGCCTTATGATTATCAACCAACCTCAAATTACTAAGATGACTAGAAGCCATGTTATCTGACATGTGATTGTCCCCATTAGTCTTTGTGGTATTTCCAAGCAACATCCACCAAGACTGACAACTTGAATAATTTTTATTGTGAGTCCATTTCAAAAAGAGACAGGAATACTCATAGCCTTTGAACTTACAGTGCCTTCCCTATTGGTAAATTTGACTATCATTCTTGGAATTCTTATTGAATAAGCTCCTCTACTTCGCTCAGGATATTGTGTTCCCATTTGAAAATTTTGTCACCATCAACACCCAAATTGGCCAGCTTATCAGCAACTTTGTTAGCTTCCCGAAAGACATGTTGGGCTTTTTTGTCCCGTCTTCCCTGGAAAATGATCCTAGCCTCTTCAACAATTGTTTTAATCCTTCAAGGAGGTGTTTTCCAATTATTGAGGAGATTTATAACATGCATAGAGTCTCCTTCTACGATCAAATTGCCTTCTAAGTCTTGAGTCATTTGAAGGCCTCTCCACATAGCTCTAGCTTCAGCTTCGTTGTTCGTCCTTGTTCTAAAATATTCAAAAAATGCAAGCATCATATTTCCATTATGATCTCACACAATGCTGCCAGTGCCTGCTCTTCCAGGATTTTCCTTAGCCACTCCATAAAAATTAAGCTTAAACCAACCCGTAGGAGGTGGGGACCACTTAACATTGGCTCTGGGGTTGACTACCCTAGGCACAGACTCATCTAACAAGGTTAAAATTAAATATTGAGCAATCATGATCTCCTGCAGATGAGGTTTACAACTATCAAAAGGGATAAGGTTCACATTCTCATTGGCAAAGGATAGGATCCTGGCAATGATAGTTTCATAATCATGGATAGACTCATTAAAGACTCTATGGTTCATTTCTAACCACACTTGCCAAAGATAGTGATTGAGAAAAAATTTCCACATGTATCTACGTATTTTGCTTGAAAAGGGGCAAGGCCACTATAAAAATAAATCAAGTACGATGGCTGGTTTAACCCATGAAATATCGAAGGCCTAAAAAATCCCACTTAGGATAGTCAAGGAAAAAGGGCACTCAAGTAAAATGTGATAAATGGTCTCCCAATTAGCCCTGCACAGATAATAGTGATTAGAGATACAAATACCTTTACACATCATATTATCAATGGTGAGAATTATTCCTTGGATAACCAACCATAAAAGGACTACAATTTTTGGAATTAAATTTTTTATCCAAACTAAGTCCTTTTGGAGGATAAAATTCTCGTCATCAAGCAGAAGCTTGTAAGCTAATTTAACAGTGAACTGCCCGTTTTCCATAGGATCCCAAGTCACTTGATATTCCTTGGGTCTCATGGGGATAAACTATTTCTTGAGAATTTTATAAAGATCATTTGATTCTACTTGAAATCCCTGAATCCTTATTTGTTTCCACTTCATTCTGCCTCTATCCTCAACCATATAATCGAAGACTTTTTTTCCAATGAGTTCTTTCGTGATATCTTTGATTTAGGCTAAGTTAGGATATTGCGTCAGTGGTTTGTCCTTAGCCCACCTGTCATTCTAGCAATTTATCCTCTCACCATTGCCTAAAACCCATCTTAAATATTTTTTGATGATTTCCTTACAATTGAGAATTGCTTTCCAAAAAGTAGAACCTCTGATTGGAACTGAGTCACTTAGAAATTCCATATTTTGAAGATACTTTCATTTGATGATAGTTTTCCTTTAATTTTCTTCACTAGAAATGAGGTGCCATGCCTGCTTAGCTAGTAAATCTAAATTCATATGAGCGATTCTCCTCAGACCTACGCCCCCATTTTTCCTAGGTATGCACACTTTGGTCCATCCTACAAGGTGTATCCTTTTTTTCTCCTCTGGTCCAGTCTATAAAAATTATTTTTGGAGTTTCTCAATTTTCTAGAAAACCTCCACAGGGGCTTTGAAAACAGAGAGGAAATATACTGGAATGCTCTAAAGAGAGGCCTTAGTGAGGGTCAACTTTCCTACTTGAGATAGAATATGACCTTTCCATCCAACAAGTTTTTTTTTTAATTCTTTCAATAACCTTGTCCCACATTGACTCTCTTGGAGAACCAATGAAAAGAGGGAGACCAAGATACGAAGTGGGGAGGTTTGCTATATCACACCCTAAAATTTTTGTAATCCTTCCTTACCTATGAATGAGGGTGTTCAAGAAATATAACTTGCTTTTACTGAAATTAACTTTCTGACCAGCAACGTCCTTGTAGAGTTGTAGGATGTATTTAATTATTTTAGCCTCAACCACCGATGCCTTAGTCAATAGAAGGGTATCATCAATGAATTGTTGGTGAGAAACAACCCTAGTGAGAGATGTTGCCTTGATTCCCGATATTAGCCTTGAACTGCAAGCATTTTTTATTGTTCTACCTAAAGCTTCTACCATAATGATGAATAACATGGGGCTAATAGGGTCCCCCTGCCGAATTCCTCTGTGACTTTGAAAGTAACCAATAGTTGTTCCATTAACCAGAATCGAGAACCATGCTTTATAAATGTATTCTTTGATCAAATTAACCCATTGGTGGTGAAAACCAAACTTAAGGAGGATAGCAATCATAAAGTTCTAATTTAGCCTGTCAAATGCTTTGTTCATATCAAGCTTGAGGGCAAAAATAGACCTGTTAGTCTTATGAGTAGAGTGTAGAGCTTCATGAACCATGATAACTCCATCCAATATTGACCTGCCTTGGACAGAGCTTCCCTAGTATGGATCTATGATGTGGGTCAGAACATCTCTCATTATATTTGCAATGGCTTTAGTTAGGATCTTGTAAGAAAAATTGCACAAACTTATTAGCCTGAAGTCAACTATAGATTTAGGGGTTTGCTTCTTAGGAATTAGAGAAATAAAAGTAGAGTTGAGACCTTTTGGGATATGATTGCTTGCTTGGAATTCTCTGACAGCATAAATTACATCCTCACTTACGATGTCCCAAAAATCTTTATAGAAATGAGGGGGAAAGCCATCACGTCCCGAGGCTTTTTCTGGCTCCATGCTAAACAATACTTCCTTTATTTCCTCATCAGAAAAGGGAGCTAGAATATTAAGGTTTATATCCTCATTTATTATGCTAGGAATGGATTGCAAGAGAATATCTTTGGCCTCCTCATTACACTGTGATTCCTAATGAAGGATAGAATTGAAATAAGTTACTGCCTCCTTTTTTATTTCTGTTAAGTCCTAAGTAATAGAACCATCTGCTTTTTTAAAAAAATTATCTTGTTATTGCTTCTATTTCTAAGTGTGGTGATGTGAAAAAACTTGGAATTTGAATCTCCATATTTCAACCAAAGAGCCCTTGATTTTTTCCTCCAATAGATTTCCTCACAGGTCAAAATATTATGAAACTCTGCTAGTTTTGTCCGTTCCTCATGCCTAGTAGTTTCATCAACATCACCATGTTGAATCCTCTGATTAATTATCTTCAAACTTTCAACAAGCTATTTTTTATTTTCAAAGAGGTTCCTAAAGACCTCTTTGTTCCAAGTTCAAAGCTTTTCCTTAACAAACTTTAATTTGCCAACAAGTTTAAAAGTTGCACTACCCCTGACAGGCTACTGCCACCACTAAATTAAGTTATCTCTAAAACTGGAATGTTTGATCCACATAGATTGAAATTTGAAAGGTTTCTTGAAGGACAGAGAGATAGAGATCTCCAAAAAAATGGGATTATGATTAGAGGAAATTTTAGGAAGGGCTTGCAGGGTAGAATCACCAAATAGAGTTGTAGCCTCCTTTGATAGAAAAAACCTGTCAAGACTTTATTGAATGAGATGACATCCTATCCACCGATTGCTCCAAGTATAATTCTCTCCTCTAAGTTTTACATCCATCAAAATGTTGGAGTTCACAAAGTCATTTAACTCATCCATGATCCTGATAGGTGGTCCATTTCCACCTATTTTGTCTGAAGGGTAAAGAGGAGTGTTAAAATCCCCATCCAAAATCCAGGGGACATTATGGAATATTTCACTCAGATTGTCTAAGTACTCCCACAGTAGAGCTCTCCCTTGAATTTAAGTCAGGGTATAAATATTTGAAAGGATACATGACCTATTGTTATTTATTTCCTTAAATAAAACACTAATAACCATATCATCATTCTGAATAATGGTGCCTTCTACTATCCAGGGATCCCATAAAGTCATAAGGCCTCTAGACGCTCCTCTAGCTAATTTGCAAACCATCTCCCCTTGATTCCATATTTTTTTTGCTACTTTTTTGACTGAATCTCATCAATTTTTGTTTCTTGCAACATGATAATAGTTGGATTCACTTGATTTATTAGTGCACTGACTTCCTTGTGTTTAGGTAGGCCATTGAGGCCTCTCACATTCCATGAGAGGAACTTCATTTAGATTGTTTGGGATTTCTTCCTCTCCCCTCCCTTGAGGGGGTTTTCCTAATTTGTTGTCTTTAGAACTCGAAATAACTTGTTGAAACAAGGTTCTCTGTTTTCCATTGGCAATTTCATTATCACTTTTAATTTTTTGATGCTCAGCATTTGATATTATCCCTCTTCTTTTTCACTGCCAAAATATATAGGAGACTTCACAGTGCTCCTAGTTTTTTTAGGACTAAACTGGGGGGAGGCAATTTGTTGCAGAACCGGACTACCATATTCCTCAGTCTGAAGAGTTTCACATATCTCCACCCCTACATCCAAATATTCTCTTTTTTTCCTGTATTCCCTTGGTCTGCGGGACGACCCCTCAGTAGGATTCACCTAGCTCCTAGTGATGATGTTAGGGAGATGAGATTTTTTATTTTCCAATGCCTCAACTTTCTTCCTAAGTTATTCAGCATTAGGTTTTGGATTTGGGATGCCCACTGGGCTTGAAGTATTTTTAGCATTGGGGTTTAAGGATCCCGACTTGGATGGGGATTCTAGAGATCAAGAATTAGGGTTTGGCTTTGTGATGCCCATGAGGCTTATAGTAATTTTAGCATTAGGGTTTGAGGATCCTGACTTGGATGAGGATTCTAGAGAGTCAGAAAGGTGAGCCTGAAGGTTCTAAGCTTCCATGTCTTCCGATAATCCTCCTCCCATATTGGATAGAATTGAAAATTTATTTGAAACTAGAAGATTAGAACTTACCTAAGTATTTTGGTTACCAAAAACCTATTGTTTTCCTTTGTCTTGTTGGGACCCTGCACCCTCTCTTTTCTTTTTTTGGTATACATAGTTTGCCTTATTGAAATTGCCTCTGCCAAGGAAACTCCTCAAATTTCCTCTTTCTAGCATTCCCTACTTCTTTTCTCTATTCATTGCTATGTTAGGGCAATAATTGCATAGATGTCCTTTATTTTTGCATTCTACATAGAATTTCGATCTTTTCTCATATTCTACCAGCTATTTTCGATAGTATTCTCCATACTATAGCTCCACAAACCTTGGCAATTCATTATCCAAATTAGCATTTACGTAGATTCTTGCATGAGTCATCCTTGTCCTGGCCAAGGTCGCATGGTCAATGGAGATCATGTCCCCTATAGTTTTGGCTATGCCCTACAGCCAATATTCATTGAAGAACTGGGCAGGTAGACTCAAGAGATGAACCCAAATAGGGGCAATGTTAATATTTTTCTTTTCAGGGTCAAAATATTCACCCCATCGTCTAATAAAAAGGCTCCTTTTGCCCAAAAACCAAGGACCTCCTGTTAAAATATGGTTAGCATCCTCCATATTGTTAAAATGGATAATGAAGAACCCTCAAGTTAGAGCTACCAACTCCAAGCTGCCTACCGGTCGCCATTTACCCGTCGCCCAAGCCTAATGCACAACTACATGTGATTCAAAACTTTAAATGCCTAAATAAGTGAGAAGAGATAAGTAAATCAAAGAAAATCTAGGTTCTTTGATTGTTCCTTATTTTGTGACTTAAAAATTGAAAAGAAATAAGATTCCTTTTATCCTATTTCACTTTATGTGTAATCTATAACATACAAAAAGTAGAACACAACAAAAAACAACAAATAGATGCAATTTTTAATAATACTAACAAGAGCTCTTACCTAATCTGGTGGTTGCCATAATTTTATACCCTATAGTTACTGATCACGACTAAGATTTTATTCCATAGAAATACCAACCATGAATCCATATAACCTACAAAATAATGACTTAAAATATGATGGTCAGTGTTTGGGGGTCTACTTTGGCTGTAGAGGAGATCAAGCTTATAGAATGAGAATTCATAACCCATTGGTCCTTTTATATGAATGTAAATAAAACATAATTTAAATGAACTTATTTATAGGGATGAATTCACACTCCAAAATTATGGAACACAAAATTGTTAGACATAGAAGAAGTAGAGAAAAAAATGTGAACTTTAAATGAGTAGATCAGAGGTTAGAACAATTTTGTAGTCAAAATGGTGCACCATGGATCCATTATGCTTAGAGACAGGTTATAGATAGAGGGTATGATAAAAAACACTAATTAACATATGATGGCACTAGATAAAATGTTAGAAAAGAGAGAAAAGAAGAAGGTAATATCCAAAAAAAAAGAATAAATCTTGTTCCCAAGCTTACTTGAATGAATTTATGGTTGATAAGTCCTAACCATGAAATCACTCTATTTCAATTTGCAAGATATAGCATAAGGTAGAATGTAGGGTCAAATTAGTTTGGAAATATGAATAGGGGCTTGAGGATTTGGGAATAATTCAAGGGGGCTATGGGGCATAATGCAATTGGTCCCTCTTTGGCTCAGGATGAATTCACGCCCTATAAAAGCAAACTATAAATTCACTCTATCAAAAGATAGAGAGCACAAAATATGATAAAACCAGGTTCTAAGACACCTAGGAGGTAGAAATTATATAATGGAAGGTAAGAACTAAGAGAAGCAATAAATAGAGTTAGGTCTATTCAGTCTTGGTCTTGCAAAAAATTCATGGTCGATACTGGCCAGTCACAAAATCATCCTATGTGAATGATTAAGGATAAATCCTACCAAATGAGGAGGCTTCAAAGTTGGAGGAGTGAAGTGAGGCCAAGATATATGCATAATGACTTAGGAAGAAAAGGTTAGAGTAAAAATATGAATTCAAGTCTAAGAAAGGAAATATATACAATATAAACTTATACTAAAAAAAAAATTGTAAAAATAAAGGAGAATAAAGAAAAGAGGAAGCTACAACCAATGGAGGAGTGATCCTCTAAAACTTGGCTAAGTAATCCCTCCAAAGGCAATTGCACTTTAAAAATTTAAGCTACAATTTTTTTACCATGAGAGAGTGTTATGAAAATGAAGGTCTGATACCGCTATTTATAGATTTTTGGGGTATGGAGGGAGAGAGGGAAGATCATTGATCGAAAAGAGGAAGAGGTGGTTGAATATGAAATTCACCAAGGCAAGGGAGCGACACCTAGGAATTACAAATAGGATGGGGATATCTAAGGGATGGTACCATAAATATCCCAAAATTCCAAGGTGGTTAGAGAATAGAGGATTTTGGATTTGGCCTTAGGAACATGATTTTATGGTCGGTATTGGTCGATCATGAATTCATAGATATGATTGTTGAATATCACATTGCTCAATGGCAAATAACACTAGGTGGATTTTTTAAAATTGGGAGGGAAGCAATTGAAACACAATTTTGTGGTCCATCTGGGAGGATCACAAATTCGTTAAGGGTAAGCAAGATCTAAAAGGGGACAACTTGATTTTATGGTGTAACAACCCATTGAAACCAACCAAGAGAGGGATATATATCTATATATATAGATATTACAAGGTTCACAAAATATCCCAATATTTATTTTCTAGTATTAAAGGCATAATTATATTTTGAGTTTATTGTCATTGTAGACGACACTCAAGTGGATAAGAGTGGCCAACATCTTGTATTTTTGGGGTTCACCTTTCTAAACCTCACTATTTAGAATGAACACCAATAGTGGTCTTCGAACATTTCCTACACCCTCTATGATATAATACAACTTGACCACGACATATGGATTATCCTCTAAGACCCATAACACTTAAATGGGGATGCTTTTTTCCTAACCCTACATAAGTCCATCTATGTAGAATTATTCTATTTTAATTCCATAGTGCTTAGTTACCACACCTCTATGGGCTAACTGAGGCCATTACCACTCACTTGGAAATAAGCATGCTCACTTGATCCTCACCAATTTAGATGCCACCACTACTTTTTTATGAATTATTCCAAAAGCCTCATATCTTGGAACATCTGATCCTCATTTTTAAGGTGTATCATTCACAAATCTCTAGTTATTGCATCACCACAACTCCTAGGATTGGAATACCTTCCTGGCTCAAGGGTTCTAATATATCTCTAATTCTTTCCCAATTTTTTTTCCACAAATCCAAGAACCTAAACAAATGAAATAATATCTCTCCAAACAAGTGATAAATTTAAATAACATACTTAAATATAACTAAATACTAAGCTAGCATCATAATTATTTTTCAAAACACAAATACTAACCTTAAACACTTAATATTGAAAGAATGAAATAACATCATATGAGTTATAATCCATAACCATGAATTTAAAAGCTAATACATTCTTCTATTTTCTCATAAACAACACATTCCATTCTTTTCATAAGGAATCAAAACCTTAATCTTTCATTCTTTGGATAATTCAAATAAATCAATAATAATAACCAAGTATTACATAACATGATTTCCATTTCATAATATCCTTTCCATCTTAAATACAATGGTAAAACTTCATCCATAATACTCCTAGCTCATCCCTTTCCATGGATATCTCCATTAAGAATAATCTCCTAGGAACTTGAGAGACAACTTAGGGATCAAGGTAACTCATGAGTTTCTTATTCAAGCCTAACATTCACTAAGCAATAAAACATGCAAGATGCAAATACATTCCAACAAAAAACCATATAATGGTATTGAGAGAATCCCATACTTCTCTCAATAATGGTTTCCTTATCTACACAAGCCTTAGGAATAACATACATACTTTCTTCAAAATAAAAACTACCAATTACAATGCATTTATCTTTTCTCAAAAGGAAATCCCATATCCTAAATTTTCAACCATGCAACTAAAACATTAATTACATATTTTTGTGCCTTCTTACTATTGTAAAATTTTATAATTAAAATCTATCTAGCATTAATATCCATAAATCCAAACATTAATAAAATTATAACACATAATAAGAACATTTAAACCAATGCCCCAAATCTTAAAATTATTCCAAAAAGAACACTTTGGTTTTAGCACAAATGTAACCCTCTTTTTGTTCTAATAATGATTATTAATACATAATCTATAAGAACTCCGAAATATTATTTCAAAAGAAATATTTCCATATATATAAATTTTATAGACTAAAACCCAACCTTTAGTCTAAGTTACTAAAGTAACATCCTATAAAGCCAAGGTTCCTTTCTACCAAATATAACCTTAGTTAAATTTAATATTGTTTTCAATCCACTTAAACAAGGTTCACGAGTTATAAAAATTTAAACCTTCATATCAAAAGAATCTTCAAAGCAATATCATTCCATAACATACACAAGAATGATTGAACACTCAAAAAAAACAACCAACGAATGCGTAGAGGCTACCCAAAACCACAAAAAATTAGCCAAAGGATATGCTAGGATTTTTAACTCATATTTCAAAGCTAAAAACTACAACTTAGGATGGTTAAAAGGGTAGCTAACCCTAACACAAGCCACCTAAAAATGGAATGGGAGAAACAGTTCTAAACTTAGCTAAAATATGGTGATACATGCTTACAAAACACAAAATCAGAAGCCTACAAAACCCAACATCCTCCAACAAACCAAGGCAAAAAAGAAAAATAGGCTTTCTAAGGTTCTCTACAACAAAACCAAACAATGGATGTCTAGGCAACTCAAATAACCAAGAAGATGTCTAAATAACTTGAAACCACTATGATAAAGAAATTATAAAAAAACAAGAAACCAACAAAGGTAAATTAAGGTTCTCTAGCCATGGACCACACCTTCCTTAAATAAGCAACTAGCTACAACAACATTCAAGCAAAAAAGAAAGTAAAATAATTAAGCAATAAAATTCAACATGGAATATCCACTACGAGGTTACCCACCTTGATTTCATGCCATTGGTCTACAACTTCTATGACATAGCATATCGAAATCAAGATCTCTTTCCACTCTTCCTTTTCAATTGCTCCACCATGCAATTCATTTTGTCATCCTAACCTACTACTTGGAAATATCTTCCTACAATATAGCTTAGGAGAAATATTTATCAAAAGGATTAGTGTTGGGGAGATTCCTTCTTGCACTTCAAAAATATGAGCATAAGAGTAACATCTCTACATTACAAGATAACTACTCATGATGCCAACAACGTTACCAAGACCCAAGCCACCTTTTCTAATTACTCAAATTTCCCATCTTAATGGATTTTGAGAGTATAATAATTGAAGATCTTTTTTATTTTATTATTATAATACAACCTTAATAAAGGATTAATTATCTACCTTTACAATATTTTCATTTCTTAATAAAACTAGTAGTAGCCTTCTAACATTTACAAGGCACAAAAATAGCAATAAGAATCATCTTCTTAACATTATTGGTTAGCATCATCCAATTTGGCTACCAATATTAATACTAAGGTAATTAAATTAATTACTCACCTAATTAATTTAATTAACATTGACTATTAATACTAACCATTACTATTGATATTCAATATTTCTTGGGTATTAATTAATTCACTTATTAATGCCAACTTAATCAACAATTCCTATGTTTTAAAAAATAAGTATAAATGCATCCCAAAGCAAATCAATAAAACACACAACATTGTTTTTCCTTAATTAAGTGGATTTTAAGATAACTAAGATGTTATCACCTACCTACTAAGCATGGTTCTTTTGCTAATAGCAACATATTTGCCCAACGGTGTAATCAATCAAACAAGTACATATGCAATGCATCTATATGAAGTGTATTCTTTTACCATTGAGTTGTCAATGAGAATGTCATCCATCACTTCCCATTTTCTTCCAACTCTAGTGGTTGTTCCAGACCAATCCACCCATGAGGGTACTTGGTCCTACAATCATAAATTCCATCAATAGTACCATATTTTAAATATAGTATAATCAAAACATAAAGTATATTTATCAACACATATTGATAACGTGAAATGATATTATGAATTATATTTCAACACATCAATACACAAATCAAATATCAAGAATAAGTCCTACCAACGAGGGTCGTTACACATGGTTTATCAAAGAGGAGTGCAAATTCATTGAAGATGAGAAATATCTTAAAATTAAGGGTTGAAGGACATAAAAATTGCATTTGGCAACTTTGAAGGATTACTTACACACCTAAGGAAAATTTGACTTATTTGGTTGGATCAATTTTTGATGTCTACAATATGCACCTCAAAACATAATGACTTCAACCACTAATAGCTCTTTATAGTTAAATAAGGTTGTTTTACTTTTATTAAAATTGAATATAACAATGAAAATTACATTTTTATAGTATTAAGAGATGCATCAATCAATACAAATAACAAAGAAGTAGTCACTTGAATGATCTTTATAACTTAAAATTATGTACATTGTAAAATAAATGGGTTGCATATATTACAAAGTACAAAATCAAAAAAAAAATTAATGGATGGATTATATATTGCAACTGAACATTTATGAAATGTGAGGTTTGTTGAATAACACTAAATAAAGAAATAGAGACACATTACATAGATGACTTCAACCACTAGTGGTTTTTCATAGTAGAAGAGAGTTGTTTTCTTTTTTTATTAAACTTGAATATAACAATGAATAATTATTTTTTATAGTATTAACAAAAGCATTGATAAATGCAAATATCAAGGAATCCATTACTTGAACCATCTTTTTGATTAATATACAATTTTTTTATGTAATTTTTATGAATAAAAATGACAATTTAAAGGTCAAAATGATTCACCAAGTAATAATAATAATTAGAATTGTGTTTTTTTTATTAAAGTGTGAATTAGAATTAATATATCCTCCTAAGATCAAAGTATCTACATTGTAAAATAAAAAGTTGTATATCTTACAAAGCAAAGTCATTTACATTTTAAAATGAATAAATTATATATAGGAAAGTGAAAAATATATGGATGGTTTCTGGGAGGGAAATCCCTTTCACCCGAACCTTGGATACAAAGCATCCAAATTATATAAACACAATCCATCACAACCTAAAAATTATCACATAAAACCTTCTAGGAAGCAAGGGACCATTCTAACATAGTGCTGCAAAATTTCAATAGGTATGGTTTGGAGTGGATGTAACCTAGAGAAATGTTTAGATTCCTAGGAATCATTTTGCTTTTCAATCCGCATCCTATTCTCTTTGGCAATATGTCATTGATAGAGTAGAAAAAAGTTGTAAAAGTGGCTTACCAAGCCTCTTTTATTATTTAGGAAATTCCAAGTCCGCTCCAATATCTTGGCATCCACTCACGTCTATTACTTGTCATGTTAAATCCCATCAAAATCCTTATACTAGAAATTTGGAGAAACTTCTCAAAGAATTTTTGTGAGCCTCTTTGGAGGAGGGGAAAGGTTTCCATAGAGTTGCTTGGGAATTCTATTATCTTTTGAGGGACTTTGAAAGGATGGGTCTTCTGTATACCCAATGATATGATATTACTCTCTATGCCAAATTGTTCATTAGATCCCTACAAGGTAATGAGACCTAAAAATTCTTGCTCTGCAACTGCATTACCTCTAGAACACCCTATGGGCGAAAAGCTTAGAAAGGACTTGGATTACACTTAATTCTAGTTATGAAAGTGCTAGTGCATGTTTAGGGTATTTTTGTGGCCAAAAGCATATGGAAGGCTTAAGAGGCCATCAAACCATGATTTCTATAAAATGGTAATACACTAAATAATGGGTTGACCATCAACTATCAATTAGTTTGGTGGTATTCCATTTTTACTTATCAAGATTAGCCACTAGCTTAATTCCCTTGGATATGTACCTTGTAATTATTCCATAAAGGCATAAAGATCACCTTTGATCATTTCTAGGTATACCATAAATTGGCTTCCATGATCAGAAGCCAAGAATCAATTCAATATAACAAAGAAGGACAAGGAAACCTTTCAGGTAGTCATGGGTTTAATCCCCCATGATATGCTCCACAAAATGATTTACAAACACTTCTTTTAGGAGTTATAAACCTTTCAAAAGGTACTCTTGACTATCACCACACATGCCCATGCTACTAACACTTAATGCAAGGTGGGGATTTTAGTCTTCCAACACAGTATGGGATGCAGTTTTGGAGCCAAAGGTGGCTCATTTTGCCTTGTATCTTCTATACCAAGGTCTACCCATTGGGGAATGCCTGGTCCACTTAGGGGTGAATAACACTAGATTTCCTTTTTGTCATCATCATGAATCCATTAAAAATATTTTTTGGTTCTATCCTAGAGCCCAAACAACATGGACATGGATTTATGACATGTTAAAATTTTTCAAGCCTAGGTCATTTTATTGGCACACGATTCTTCTAGGGGATAGAATTGGATTACCTACAACCATTGATTAGATTTCATATATTTTTCAAGAAAATATTTTGTTTGATATATGAAAATAGAAATAACGTTATTTTTTCTAATTAAATGCATATGCAAGATTTTCTACATATGCTAAGGCTATGATATGCTCAAATGTATTAATGCAAATCCAAGCTTAGGTCAGTGAGGTGGCTCTTGAAGTCTAGAATTTTCAATATTTGTTGTCTCATTGGGAAAATATTCCATGCCATATGGATTGAATCCCACCCTTCCCTATCTCTTAAAGGAGTTGAACTTCTCCAAGGGGAGGTGACTAACCCTAGATATCCTTTCAATAATTGTCATGAATCCATTAAGAACATGTTTTGGTTCTATCCTAGAGCCTAAACAACATGGATATGGATTCATGACCTATTTGGACCTTTCAATCCTAGGCCATTTTATTAGCACACGATTCTTTAAAGGGATAAAACTAGCTTAGCTACAAATTTTGATCAAATTTGGTAGATTTTCCAAGAAAATATTTTGTTTGATACATGGAAAAATAGAAATAATGTTATTTTTTCTAATGTAAATGCATTTGTAGAATTCTCTACATATGCTAAGGCTATGATATGCATGATTGTATTAATACAAATCCAAGCTTAGGCTAATAAGTTGGATCTCAAAGTCCAACATTTGCAATCTCTATTAGCTTGTTGAGCAAACACTCCATGCATTGTGGCCTAAATCCTTCCCCCCCCTCTCTCCCAAAGAATTCAACCTTATCCAAGGGTTAAAAAATAAGCTCGCAGCCATGCATATCCAACAATAGGAAGTCCAAAATCCTAGGACTAAGAAACTAGAGGAATAACATGAGTTTTTAGCGAGTTCCTACTCTCATTTTTTATTTTCTATTTTCATTTTTTAGTTCCTTAAACTCAGTTTATTTTTGGGTTGGGTTCTTGATCTTTACTATTTTCTATTTTTAGTTTGCAGTTCCATGAACTCTATTTGTTCTTGGGTTGGATTCCCACTCTTTATTATTATTTTTTTTCAATTTGTATTTCTCTAAACTTAGTTTATTATTGGGTTGGGTTCCCACTCTTTACTATTTTATGTTTCTAGCATATATTTTTCTAAACTCAATTTGTTCTTAGGCTAAGCCCTCAACATAGAATGTTTTGAATATGCTACCATACCATCCATTTTTGTTGTGAATAGTGTACTTTTAATTTTCTTTTAAAGTAATATAAAGTCACTTTCCAAAAAAATAAAAAAGAAGATATGGATGGATTATATATTACTAAAGAAAAGGTAAAATCAAATACAACATTATATATGTTCTTAGGCTTCGCAATATAAAAAGGTAAGGTTTTTTAAATTAAGAAAGTTATAAAATCACTTTAAAATATTTTTTAATATAATTATGAACTTTAGCTTTTAAGTTTCTTGTATAGTCTCTTTTATACATAATTGCCTTTATAACTTATTTTGATCGTAAATAATTTGCAAAGCTTATTTTATAAGCTAGCATGATACTTATGAAATGCAATGGTAGCTAGCCAACACTAAATAAAGCAATGCTAGCACCTCACACAAATTGACATTGAAGAAGAATATTTTCCTTTTATTAAAATTGAATATAGAAATGAATCATTATTTTTTATGCTATTAAGAGACACATTAACTAATACAAATATCAATAAAGCCATCATGGGAAACATCTTTTTGAATGATATACATATTTTTATGTCATAAATTTCACTAACAAAAATAACATTTCAAAGGTAAAAATAATTTATTGAGAAGTAATAATAATTACAATTATTACTACTAAATGTGTATGTTTAAAAAATAAAAATCATAGTTAATGTTTTAGGATTAAAGCGTGAATAAAAAGAAAATATTAAATTATTTACCTTGTAAAAATAAATAGATTATCTTGATGTCACAACATTGCATTCCAATGTAGCAAATGTCATGAAAATGGGTACATGGTAAGAGACTGCAAAGTGAAAACAATGGAGAAAGAGATGGAAATTTTTGGGCATGAGGGTAGCTTTAATATGAAACAAGGATATCATATCAGAGAACCTAAGTCAAATCAAGGATTTACACTCCTAAGAAAATGGAAATAAAAACCCCTCTACATCATCACATGGTAAAGGCCATTACAGTTCACTCAAATTAACCATTAGAAGAAAAAATGATATGAGGGATGACGAAGCACAATGCACAAATTCAAATATAGAAGGATTTAAATGTGTGGAGGAAGAGGAGAAGGAAAATTTTAAATTAAAGTAAGATGGAGAGGCAAATTTTAAAGCAAATGAGGTGAAGGAGGTCAAGCTTAATCTAAGTAAATCATCTTTATTTTCCTCAAGTAGCATAAAATCTTCTTCTTACAATAAAAATGAAAGTAGTACAAAGTGTATTTTTTGCACTTTAGGGTTTCAAGAGAAGTACAATAAAGAAAATTATATGGAGGATATCCAAGGAAATTTAGGATTTCCAAGCTAATATAAGAAAGTAATGACTATGGAGGATAATCTATGCAATTTAGAGTTTTTAGAGTAACATAAAGAAGAAAATGCTAATGAGGCTATTCCTTGCACTTTCAATTATTAGGAAGCATAAATATTTAGAAGATACGTCTAATTATATGTTAGATTTTTATGGTGTATGCCAATGGAGAATGCAATCATAGGATGTAAAATATGCAAAAATGTAAGATGCTGAAATATGCTATTAATGGAAAGTGACAAAATGATACAATGCAATATGGAGGAAATGAATACTCCAAAATTGATACTAAATAACTACATTATACCCCATCACCAATCTATATGGTGATCCATACATTATTCCTACTACTACCTATAGTGATATATAATCACTCACTATGAGGCCCTTTATATAGAAATATGGATTGCTTGGCCAACACTCTACCTAGTTGTACAAGGGGACACCTTGCATATTTACAACTTGCACATAGACACTTGTGAATTTATTATATTACTTGAAGTAACTAGCTAACAACCCCCTAAATTAATCTAATACTCTATGTACCAAGGGTGGTACATTTACATGACCCAAATGATGTAATATACTCTAGCACCCCCCTCTATTACATTATTTGGGTATTGAAGACTTTAGTCTTCAATATGGATCTTCTTCTCTTGAATAGTCGAAATTGTATTCTTCTTCTTGGTTTACAAGAATCTATCCAAGTAATTTGTATCTTCACACAAGATCGAGAATGCTTTGGTTGAAGACTCCTCCAATGCTTGAGTCTGAGTATGTCTATCTGGTTTTATCTTTGTGGTTTTTTCTTTGTTCATGTCTTATTTGCTATGTTCTTTCTTAGTGTACCTTTTATTTTTCTTCTCCTATGATTTTGTATTGACACTTGTGGAATTTATGTTTCAAGATGATAAGTCTATCATCACAATTTTTTTTATTTGTATTGCTAGTTTGTTGCATGTGTTGGGCAAGTACAAAAAAAATTAATGCGAGGTAAATTATGAAACATTCCTTTGATGTAAAAATGACCAATTTTTGTGAATTCCACCATTTTGTGAAGAGAAATTCATGAATATATCCAATTAATGCTTCAAAGCTGCACTTTTTTGCCTCCTTAAGGAATAATGAGAATCTCTCTTTATAGCTAGTAGATAGATTCTCATATCCTTCAAGAGTATCTATCACGTTTTGAGAGTAAAATTCTATTTCACATAATAGTTCTTCATTATTAAAAGCATTTCTTAGTATTTCATCCATGTTTGATTGATCTAGAGATTTGAGAATATTTTGAGTAGTCTACCTTATGTCTCCCTTATAGATGAAGTGTAGTTTTCTTTTTTTTTTCGTAATATCTACATAATATTATATCTTCCTCAAGTAAATTGAGTATATGATCCAATTTGATAAACCTATCTAAGGTTTAGATTTTGTAGAATTTCTTATATCTCCGTAGTTAAGAGATGTGAACTAATTTGATAAAATATTTTTAGAATTAGGTTTTGTAGGCTTCCTTATATCTACCTCATAATTAGACTATGTTTAGTTCATCTTCTAAGTTGACTTTGTAATATTTTGAGAATAATCAACATTTGAATTTTACCTTATTTTTCCCAATGAAATATGCTTTAATGGGTGGATTTATATTTTTCTCCTTAGAATGAGTATGATATAATTTTTAATAATTAATTCCAACTCTATATTTAGGTAATTGATTTGCTTCTATATCCAATAGATTGATTTTCTAAATTCCAATTATATGTATATAGTTTGAAGTAGTATGCCTTATATCTCCCTACTTATGGAATATTAGAAAATAATAATATTTACAATTATAGAGTTTTAATTTTCCAAGTAGAAACGCTTATATCTCCTATGTTTTAAATTGTAAATATAAAGCTATTTATGTGTATAGTTATCCTTTAATTTTACTTTCAAATATGGTTGATTTTGTTATGGTTTCAACCTTATATTATACCCCTTCTAAATCCTTAATGAAAGAAAATTTAATTAAAGTAAATCCTTACCTTTATAATGTTGCAAATGGGAAGTGTATCTTCCAATGTATGGGCACTGTATTCTTCAATGTATGGGCATTGTATTCTCCAATGTATGACATTGTATTCTCCAATGTATGGGAATTGTATTCTTCAATGTATAGGTATTGTATTCTCTAATGTATGGGAATTGTATTCTTTAATGTATGGGCAATGTATTCTCCAAATTTGGATTTAGATGAAGACAACAGGCTTTAATGCTTCTCTTGAATTAGTATGTGCTATGACTAATGTATATAATGGTGGTAGGATTTAATTGTAATTATTGGATAGTGGATGCCTTAATTCTTAATTCTTTGACTCTCCTTAACCATGAGCTTTTAATTCTCTTATCTCCTCTTACATGTTGCACTCTTTTGCTTGCTATGAATGCACTACTCTCCTCTAGTTTTGGCACCTTAAATAGGATGGATGTCACTTGATGTTGGATGTGTCCTAGGAGTTATATTCAATGCTTACTCCACCTTGATGCTCTTGAACACTCAATGGATAGACGTTAGGATCTTATTTAAGTGTTGGTTAACGAATATTTAACACTCTTGGTTGGAAATAATGATGACTCCTTTGAAGGATACCTCTAACACTTTCAATATGGGAATTATATTCTAGATGCTTATTCTAATGCTTCAAGAATGAGTGTTTCAGGTGTTATGAATGCTTCACCAAATTTAACAAGTGTCGGGTCTTTCAGTTGCATGTAGACCTTGCTTAAACATATATCAAACCTTATATTATCCTTTCCAATGCTTGCTTTGCTATATTTTTCACAATGCTTTTCTTGAGCATTCGAATTTAGCTCCAGATCGATGCTTGGATGGTGGTTTAGTGATGCTCACCTCAATTTTTTGTTGGAGATTCATTGATAGCTGAGATGTGCTCTCTGATCTAGAAATTCTCCCTTCATAATCTACCTTTATTTTGTGTCTTTCTTGCCTTATTTTATAGTAATTTGTCCTTAATGTTGCATTGGAAATACACAATAGGCTCTTAGTGTAATTCTATCCTCCTTATGTTGGATTTGGTGTTTTAGGTGAATGCTTTATGATAGGTCAAATATGGAGGCTTTGTTCACCTAAACACGAGCCCTTTGTTGGCTCTCTTGATGCTGCAAATTATTTAGGTTGTTGGAGTGTTTCTATGACACTCAATATTGTCCTTAAAATGGTGCAAGAAACTAATGTAAACAACTTTACAAAAGTTAAAATAGAATATTTGATTTTGCATCTATTTCCATGTAGGCAACAAATCCACCTCCCAGAAGAAGAAGTGATTTGCTAGATTTTGACAGTTTTGGAATAATTTGCTCAAGTTTTGTAAAACCGTATAGTGGGAGTAAATCGTACAGTGGAAAGAAAAATCATACAACAGGATTGGAAAATCGTATAGAGCATTAGTAAATCATATAGGGTGCATCGAAATTCACTCAGATGCAAAGGAAATGTAATTTTGGGATGAAATATCGCATGGATTTGCTAAACTAAGGTGT
This sequence comes from Wollemia nobilis, assembly GCA_028583015.1. Taxonomy (NCBI): domain Eukaryota; kingdom Viridiplantae; phylum Streptophyta; class Pinopsida; order Araucariales; family Araucariaceae; genus Wollemia; species Wollemia nobilis. Next base: position 9,745,906 of record JAQPPZ010016346.1, on the reverse strand, counting down.
TAAACTTAGAAAAATGCCAAAATAATGTATTCAGTTGTATATGGGTAGTTGTGAATAACATATTGTCTTAGGAACCACTTTGGAATGGTCTAGGCAACGTTATATAAGGCCCCATTTTCAAATTTGTAGGTCTGGCTACTAGTCTACTGGTTATTAGTTTCTAGAATAAAGAGATAGATACATTTCTGAGTTATTGCAATTACATTAAGAGATTTTTCCACATTGTACTCAAATTTATAGCCATTAATGAGAATAAATATGTTGTGTATTATTGTGTACGATATTTTTATGGATGGATAATGCATTGTGTGGATTGGTATTGTGTAATTGAGTTTTCTATCTTACTGTTATGTTAGTTTTAGGCATTGTTGCAGATTGATTAAGAGGATTGTCACTGGTGAATCATGGGGAATGATTTATGAGCATAAGGACATTGACAAGGATGTGTTGAAGCATACTGTATGATTTCTAGATGTAGTTACCTGTATGGAATCTCTCACCAGCCCGGTTAGGATGTTTTGCTTGTGAAAGAGATTGTACTGTTTAGGTTAAACCTTTACAAAACATCCCGAAGAGAGATTGGAGCAGAAGAGATTATTAAATACTACCATGTTGTACCTTTATTTTGTACATATCATACATCATACATCGTAAAAATTATACAAAGAACTATTACCCGATTTGGTAAAATAGACGATTGACAGGAACTTACCTGATTTGATAGTTTTAGGGACTCGATTGAAACGGTTACAAAAATATGTATGAAAGTATCCAAAACAACATATATCATTTTTTTTAATGCAATATCGTACCACCTTGGACACTGTACAATTGATATCATACAGTGTAGGTAATTAAGGTTTGTACATGGAATTTACAGTTCGTACGAGGGTAGTTCGGGTGATCAGAATACTATCTAATTTGGTAATTGAGATAGGATTGGCCTAAGAATAATTCTATCCCTATAAAACACCTCCCCATAGGGAATAATCCATCACTATGTTACATTTTGTCACCGTTGCCTTATCCAATCTGGCATTCTTGTTAAAACGGGTCAAATTTGATTGAAGACTGGAGGTGATTTTTTATGATGGACACCAGTACATGAATCCATGGGAGAAGTGAACCACAAAGAAATATTTCAGTAGGAAGGAGAACAAGGATTGCTCAAATAGGAAACATGAGTAACTCAGATTAGAGTACGCATGAACCAAAAATAAATCAAGTTTAGACATCCAAAGAAGGATACTTTGAGGTGTTGTTGATTGAGACAGAATACAAGGAGGAAGAACCACCAAATGTAGAAGATACGGGTTACAAAGAAAAAGTGCATGACGATAGAGAGTGGATGGTAAGACCTGAGGAAGTAGCAATAGGTTTGTGAGAGGGTGTAGAGGAGGGAGTCAGGCACCAAAGCAACAGGATGCTGGGACTCAGGAGGACAGACCAAGCTCATCTCCATCAAACTAGCGAAGAAGGTTGCAAAGTGAGGATGCACAAGAATTCGATCATCGGGTGGCGGGACAAAACAAGATACCTTGAATTGATACTTCTGATGACAATGGAATTAAGACACCCCAAGGAGGAATCCAACATACATTCCTTGGGAAACCTCAAGTGAGAGTGACAACTCTCCTAATATGGCTAACAAAGCAGCCAAACAAATATGTCCACCATTTTCAGGTGAGGGTAAGGAAGACCCCACATGGCATGTAGGAACTTGCATAACCATTTGGAGAGTGAATGGTGTAGACAGACCAGAGGATTGGGTAGTCCTCTTTCCTACTACCTTGAGAGGATTGGCAATAGATTGGTACCTAAAGAGAGAAAGTAACGTTGATTTTTAGACTTGGAATCAGATAAAGGATAAATTCATTGAAGAATTTTGACCTTTAAAATATGATGGAGACATCGTCACCGAGCTTTGCATAACAAAACAAAAAGTAGATGAGGATGTGAAATCCTACAACCGTCGACTGAAGTAATTAGTCGATAAGATGCAGATGCCATTGGCAGATGTGCTGGTAAAATGGTGGTTCGTAGATGGGTTACTACCAAAATATAAGAAAAATATGAAGGCAGTACCATCCGAGACATATGAAGAAGCACTTAAACATGCAAATAACTTTGAGAGCAAATCAAAACAGATGTATATGGGAATATTATCTCACCCAAGTCGAGAGATTCAGATAGTGAAGAAGATAACATTATACAGAGGATGGTAGCATCATTCTACAAGGAGTTTGATAAGATGGTGAAGGAACAAAAGATCAAACCAGATAGGAATGAGCTATGGTGCACATAATGCAATATAGAGGGACATACAAATATGAAGTATGAGAAGAATGACTATTGCCATATTTGTAACGTGATGGGGCATGAGGTAATGCTCTATCCCTACAATGCAAAAATCCGTCCACAGGTACTATCAATCCAGGAGCAGGAAGAAAAACCAAAGGCCCAAGGAAGCGGCCAACAAGCAACGAGTGGTGGGTACAAAAACTATAGAAGAGGTGGCAAATAAAATCAAGGTAATCAACAGGGAGGACAAATTATCTTACAGTATGAATTGAAAGGTAGATCGATCATACAATGTTGCAATTGCCAAGAGTGGGGGCATTTTGCAAAAAATTGTCCTGCACCTCTGACACAAGGAGCACCACAAACAAGAACTACACACATGTGCAAATGGCGTGGTCCAAGGAACCATGAGGAGGATAATTTTCCAAAGCAGGCGAGTTCGAGCAACCCATAGAATGTGAGCTATTTGGACATCAAAGTTCCTCAATTTAAAGAGGAAACTCAAGAATTTTTAGCCATGACAAGAAATCAGGATAAAAATTATAAGTATCCAGAGCCAACAAAAGAAAAGCAATGCTAGCAAGCAGCAAAGAAAATATTGCAAGAAGAAACTGAGAAAACTAAGCAAGGAGAATCGATAATTCAAAAGGAATTACGAAAACCATCAGAATAGGAGACAGTTGTGCAACATCTGGTGGCACAGGTATTAGATACCATAGTGGAACTTAAAGTATCTAACTTACTAGAAGCTATCCCAGAATTATAGAAAGCAATTGGGGAAGAAATACAACCACAAAAGGTGATGGAGGTAGAGAGCCAACCTTTAGAGGAAGAACGAAAAGACCAATTTATGGATCCTACTATACTAATGATTTATGTGGGAAAGAAGCCTACATTAATGCATATGGATATTTTGGGGTACAAATTGATGCAAGTAATCATGGACGAAGGATCTAGTGCCAATGTGCTACCAGAAAGAACTTGGCTAGAATTAGGCACTCCATCCCTATGGGCATCGAGATTCTGACTGTATGGAGATAACCAGAATGATATTAACATAAAATAAGTTTTGACTACACAACAAGTAATGGTAGCTGAGCAAGAATTTGTCTTGGACTTTGTTGTGATTACAATGCAGAAACCTGCATACGACGCCCTCTTGGGGAGAGGATGGCTACGAGTAGCTAAATTTAATCACAATTGGGGAAAAAATCAGATCACTTTCAAGAAAGGACAAAATAAATACATGATTAATTTATCTAATCAAAGAGTTAGTGAAGATATAGCTACAATGGACGAATCAAAAAACTCATTAAGGGATGAAGGACACAAACCTGATGGAGAGGGAATGTTGTACATAGATGAATGTAGCAAGGATGAAGCTCGATCTGATAGCGGAATCCTTCATTGTCAAATGTAGGAGTACAAAATGTTTTAGCCCAACCGCCTCTGTATTGAGTCAAAAAAAATCAAGGAAAAACAAGATGAACCAAAATCCAGTAAATAAACTAAGAAGGAAATATAAGAGAAGTGGAAGTTTCCAAAAATCTTTGCGGAGTATATAGTAGGAGATGCAGAGATCGATACAAGACCGACACACCCTGAGAATGTAATGAAAGCTATGAGTGAGCCAGAAAATATCAAGTATGAAGGACCCAAGATAGTGGACATCAACCTTGGAATAGAGGAGGAACCTAGGATGGTCCATTATGGTGATGATTGGAATCCGGTATTGAAGGCAGTAGCTTTCAAGATATTCTTGGAGTACAAGGATGTCTTCGCATGGACATACAAGGATTTGAAAGGAATCCCACCCGAATTATGTTTCCATAAGATTACACTAATGCTTGGTGCTCAACCTGTTATGAGGAGGCCATATAGAATGAATCCAAAGTACGCGACATTAGTAAACATGGAGATAGAAAAGATGTTGGAAGCAGGAATTATATTCAGGGTGACGAATAGTGAATGGGTCTCACCTATAGTAATCACCTTGAAGAAGGAAGTGGATAAGATAAGGATATGCGTAGACTTTAGGAGTCTAAATGTAGTGACCATTAAGGACCCCTTTCCTATTCCATTCACAAATTCTATCTTGGAAGAAGTTGCAGGACATGAGATCTATTCATTTTTGGATGGATTCTCAGGATACAATCAAATTAGCATCACTAAGGAGGATAATATGAAGACCACATTTGTTGTGTAGAATGGCATCTATGCGTATAATCAAATGCCATTTGGGCTCTGTAATGCCCCAACTACGTTTCAGCACATCATACTGTATATATTTGACCAACTAGCGATAGGGAATTTCAAAGCATTTTTGGATGATTGGTCCATCTATGGGAAGATCAAGGAACATCTTCCAGCCCTTAGTGAATGTATGAGCAGGTGCAAAAATGCACAGATATCATTAAACCCAGCACAGTGTTTTTTGATGGTACCATATGGAAAATTGCTAGGACACATTATGTGCAGTGAAGTATTGAAGACAAATTCAGATAAAATTTGTGTGATATTTATACATGGAAGAACCCTTTGATGTGAGTTCACTCAAAACCTTCCTTGGGTCAACAGGATATTATAGAAGATTTATAATAAATTATGCATATGTATCCTACCCGTTAGATTCTTTGATAAAAAATAATATTCCTTTCAGATGGATAGAGGAGCACCAAGGAGCCTTTGAGGAGTTAAAGGCTAATTTGGTAAGCAATCCAATTTTGGTGTATCCTAGTTGGGATAAGGAATTCCATGTCCATGTCGATGCCTCGAATTTTGCAATCGGATGTGCATTGGCACAAGAAGGATAATTTAAGTTGGATCAACCGATTTTCTTTGCTAGTCACCTTTTGTCAAGACCGAAAAGAAACTATAGTACAATATAAAGGGAAGCCTTGGGGATGGTATATGTAGTCCAAAAATTTAGACATTACCTACTAGCAAACCCCTTTGCATTCTATGTCGATCATCAGGCCTTGTTGTACTTAATAAACAAACTAGTAATACAAGGAAGAGTTAGTCGATGGCTCATTATGCTCCAAGAGTTCATATTCTGAGTTGTGGTGAGACCTGGTAAGAAGCACATGATTGCAGACCAATTGTCTTGAATACAATCAGGGGAGCCCGCAGGAATAGGAGTTCCTGATGAATTTCTAGATGTGTAATTATTTGCCATCAATGTTGTGCCATCATGGTACAAGTTGGTTGGCCAGTACCTGTCCACAGGTGAGTTGCCACAAGAGATGACGACAACCTAAAATAAGAGAATAATCATGAATTCAACACCCTTCTAGATAATAGCAGGATTGCTATACAAGATAGGAAGTGATGGTATCTTACGGAGATGTGTAATGGAGGAAGAAGTCAAGGCAGCATTGAAATAAGCCCATGCAGGCTTAGTAGGGGGACACATGGGACCAGATGTGACCATGTGGAAAATATTGTTAGCAGGTCTATGGTGGTCCACATTGTATAATGATGCAAAAGAACATGTGAAAGTGTGTGATACTTTCCAAATATTAGGTAAACCGGTCAAGAGGGACTTTATGCCCTTACACCCATCGCAACCACAAGAGTTGTTTGAATGTTGGGGCTTAGACTTCATGGGACCATTAAAGACATCTCAGAGATAGAAGTGCAGATATATCATAGTGGCAACAGAATACCTCACAAAATGGGTAGAAGCAAGAGCATTACCTGATAATTCTACCAAAAGTACAACACAATTTTTGTATGAGCAAGTAATCATAAGATTCGGTATTCCACTACGAATAATGAGTGACTATAGAGGAAAATTTGTTAATGATATTATAAAAACATTGATGACAGAGTTTAAGATTTTACACTCACTATCTAGTATGTATTACCCGAGAGCGAATGGGTAGGCAGAAGCGACAAATAAAGTCTTAGTATCAACTCTGTATAAAATATGTGGGATAGAAGGAGCAGACTGGGAGGAAAGGTTACCATTTGTTTTGTGGGCATATAGAACAACTTTTAAATCAACAATGGAATATACCCCTTTCCAATTAATGTATGGTCAAGAAGTGGTGGTGCCAGTCAAGTTCTTGATATCAAGTTTGAGAATTGCAATAGAGCATCACTTGGGGGATCAAGAAATTTTGAAGGAATGACTGAAGACGCTGACCAAATTAGATGAGAGAAGAGTCATTGCACAATGGGCAATTGAGATAGCTTAGAAAAGATGAAAGGCGTGGCATGACAAGCATTTGCGAAAGTTGGAACTTATTTCAGGGTACTTTGTTCTAAAGTTTAATGGTAAGAGGGAAATCAATCCAGGTAAACTAAAGACATTATGGCTTGGCCCTTATAAAGTGATTGAAGTAATGAGTAATGGAGCATTCAGGCTATAGAACCTGAATGAGATGGAGGTACCCAACACTGTAAATGGCTTAAAGTTGAAGCCTTACAAAGTACAATGTTTATTTATTGCTTCAAAAGTGATTGAATGAATATGACGAGTGGAAGCTCAAGACGAGGCTCATCATGATCTAGGTCCACCACAAGAAGATCCAGATTTGGGAATCACAAGATTATTTTTTGAAAGGGAGGAGACGTAGCCAATAATTGAACAACAAGAGTTGGCACTTGGACCAAGTGAAAGAAGAAGGTTGCGAGTATATATCAGACGGGTTGATGGGACCATAAGATAAGGAGAAGAGTGGATTACTCTAGCAACAAAGGACTATCAGGAGAGGGTGATGTTACCAAGAGCTTCGAATAGGAGGTACCTATTGACACTTTTTGTCACATTATACAAGGGGTGGAAGAATAGCAAAAATTTTGTATGATATTAATTATTACCTTTTAAAATGTATGTAAGTTATAGCAATTTTGGTTTTCCTAGCCATTCCCCTTGTACACCAAAGAAGATAGAAGGAGCTTCGCAACTAGGATAGCTTCGCTGAGGAGAGGAAGAATAAAATGAAAAGAACTTCGGGCCCGAGGCATTTCAAAAGGTTACTTCGGGTGGAAAATCAGCGAAGCAGTTTTGCCGAAGAAAAACACGAGGAAGGCGCCAGAAAAAGCTTCGCACCCGAAGCATTCCCAAAAGCGTTTCGGGCGAAAGTTTTGCGAAGTAACTCTCCTGCCGAAAAGAGAAAATCCAAGACGCAAGGCGAATTGGCTAAGGCAAGAAAAGAACTTCGGGCCCGAAACATTTCCAGTGATCGCTTCGGCCCCAAATTTTGCGAAACAGTTTTGCCGAAGAAAAACACGAGGAAAGTGCCAAGAAAGTCTTCGCACCCGAAGCATTTCCAAAACTACTTCGGCTGGGAACCTAGCGAAGAGATATTCAAATGACAACTCCGCCCGAAGAAGGAAGGCCCAAAAATCAAATTCCAAAGTCGCTAAGGCAGAAGAACTACTTCGGACCCGAAGCATTTCCAAAGGCTACTTCGGCCCAAAAACTTGCGAAGCAGATCTCGAAGCAAACATTGAAAATGCTTCGCCAGAAAGTCACCGAAATACCCACCACGGGCCCTCCACCTGCGAACCATTTCTGCTTCGGCCGCAAGCCTCCCGAACCATAGTTTCAAAGAAAGATCACGGCGAAGCATTTCCTTGAGGCATAGGCGAAGTAATTCAACCAGCGAAGTAGTAGAGCATGAAGGGCCCCACCAAAAGAGATCTACTTCGGCACTCAAACCTCCCGAAGTTGTGCCGCGAAGCTCAACTATCCGAAGTACCAAACTCAGAGGAAGGATCTGCTTCGGCCCAAACCCACCGTGAAGCAGAATTGCAAGAAGAGATCCAGCGAAGCACTTCCAAGGCACGCATTTCAAGCCAGGTATTTTCTCGAGGTGGTCAGTTGCTTCATAAATACATTTTTCCTTGCCCGACAAGTTCGTCGATCATTTTGGGCAATTGGACCCGAAGTACCAGTCCAAGAAGGAGAACCCGTCAAGCACGGTGGCTACTCGAGTATTGCACCCAAAAACTAAGGACAGTTCAGGCAGCCCATTGAATGCCTATTTCCTCGATGGACCCGGTTGCAGTTGCTATTCTTAGTAGCCGATTTGAGAGATCAGTCATAGCAACCACGAGGAGCCGACTTCTCGAAGCTCGAGGATGCACTTCGTCGATTTTGTGATAATGACTCAGAGGGTCGGGTCCTCTATAAAAACCCAAGTATTGTAATGTAAAAAGGGGGAACTATCTGCTAGAAAGTTGTTGTAACTTGATGTCCTGCGATTAATACTAAGAGACTTTGAGCTCAATTCTTCTCTTTTATGCTGCCTTCTGTGCTTGATTCTTCTATCTCTCCTCGTTTGTATGTTGGATGCTGAACTCTGCGTCCGGTGTGCGATTGGGGACAGTGTCCTGAAACTCGTTCGAAAGGATACATAGGAGTAGAAAAGTGTTGTATTGGCTTTCTTTTATGCTGCCTGCCTTGCTTGATTCTTTTATCTCTCCTCGTTTGTAGACTGAGATGCTGAACTCTGCGTCCGGTGTGCGATCGGGGACAGTGTCCTGAAACTCGTTCGGGAGGATACATAGGAAGGTTGATACTACATTTCTTTCATTTTACTCTTGGTGTTCCTTGTTGCTATTCAAGTTGTCTGTTAGTGATCGTGCTTCCTGTTCTCTCCCACCTTAAATCACCAATCTCTCTTCCCTTAACCCTTTTTATTTATTTCTCTAACCCTTATCCCTTTTATCTCTTTCCTGCACTCTTGTCTTCAAAACACCCAAGTAGTTTAGCATAGGAGCCGGCCTTTCTCCGAAGATTGGCACGAGGGGCATCTCTTCCCTTCGGCCTTTCAATGTTGGTCTAGGTCTAGGGCGCGTACACTTACACAAAATCCTTACCTAGGCGGATTTGATGACCAATAGTTTTTGGCACGCCTGGTGGGACCGACTGTGTATGTCTTAGTAAGATCTATAACCAGTCAAGGTCCCATATTTTAAATCTCAATCCCATCTTCATCGGGGCCACTAGTTCTAACCAGTTCTTGGTGTGACCCGGTCAGTCTCACCTGACTAGTGGTAGTGAGAACTGATGCTCTCATTACTGTAAGACTCTTAGCATCTGGCGACTCTATTTACCCAAAAATCTCTAAGTCGTAAAGACCAGTATCCAAATCTATGCCTTCATGGCAAAAATCCCCATGTTTTAAGGAAGTCTGAGTTGGTGAATCTCTGGCTTGCCTCCATCTGGTAAAATCACCTGGCGACTCTGACTGAGCTGAAGATCCAGATTTCTTGATCGTAGGCACCTTTTTAAATCTGAAAGAAGACATCCCGGAGGAATCAAGGTTCGATGAGCAGCCTTGACCTCACAAGCGAAGAAAAGTATGTTCACCTGGCGACTCCGACTTAGTGGCGAAGACCGTGATCTCTGCAGGCCACTGCTATAATGGAGAGGGTATGCTATCCCAGCTGGGATGATCGTGGCCCTCTGAATCTCTCAAGTTACCATGAAATTCCTGAAAGTGCCTTGAAGACAGTGACAAAATACGATGGCACTAAGGGAATGGCCTTAGAGCACCTTGAATATCTTATTGATTTAAGGTCCATCTTTGACATAATCCATGAAGATGTCATGGTCAGGCTCCTGTTCCTGTCTCTGGAAGGAAAGGCACTGCAGTGGTACAGACTGCTCAGGCGTGGAAGCATCTGCTCATGGGATGACTTAGCGGGAGCACTACTCGAAGCATTTGATGGCTCCCAAGATCCCTTCCAGCTTTTGACGTACCTCTACACCATCAGGAGAGCCCCTCTGGAGAGCGTTACAGACTTCAATGTCCGATTCTGTAGAAGTTGGAAGAGAATTCCAGGAGGGGTCCAACCGACGCCCGCCCAAGCCCACCTCTTCTATGTTCGGGCCTTTCACCCGGACATGGGCCTCCTCTTACTGCAATCAGGAGAACGAAGGTTTCCTCAAATTTTTGAGGAAGCAGTACGAGCAGAGCAGCTCCTGCTCCTATCTGGAAAGTGGCAGTGGGGGAAACTCCATCAATTCCTCCAATAATTGCTGCTCCTATCTATCCTGCATAGTATTCATCATGGCAGACCCTTCATACTGAGCAGATGCCTGAGTTGCAGTCGTTTGTAGCTCAAGAGGCGGGTTCCATCCAAGCCCAACAATGGCAATATGCAAGCTTTGCTCCGGCAATGAGCAACATGGTTGCTTGCAGTCTCCATCAAGAGATGGTCCAAGGAGAAGAGCAGACTCAAGTGGCGGAACCTGAGAACAAAGAGGGCACATTTTTGCACCCTTTTTGTATCCCAGTGGATGGCACGCAGGCATTCAGCCAGAGTCCATTAAGCATGCCTCATCAAGAAGCTGAACTTGAGGAGACCCTAGAAGATTACTCTTTGTCGGAGGAGCCCTATTACCCCATCAGAAGGATGGAAGAACCTGTACCCAGCCCGTAGTTAGTAAATTCTTTAGTATGCTGGTATTGGTTCCAGCCCCCACCACAACTAGTGCCCCAAGAGGCCCCTCATGCTGTGAACTTCTTCGCCACATCATTCATCACCAGTATGGGTACCGGCAAGAGTGACAACCTGCCACTCTGCACTCTATTCGCAGCATGGACAACTTCGGGAGGAAGTGATCCGAACCTCAAAAATCAACTAAAGTTCAATCGGATCTGGTCTGGACATTGCAGGTTTGTCGGATAACCACCCGAAGTTGAATTTATGGTGGCGGCATGCCGATTATGTCACAAAAAAATTGTGTAAATACTGTAAATAGTTCGGCTGGTAAATAAGGTGTTGCTCAAAGACTCAGGTCGAGTTTTACTTTGGCAGCTAATATAAAAAAAAAAAAGAGAAGCTCGGGGACTGGGCGTACGAATTAGCTGACAAAAAATAGCTCGCAGCAAATTTTGTTGGCCGAGCAAGACTCAGACCGAGGTACGAAGGGTGCTTCGCCAAGAAGAGTCCAAGCGAAATAGTTTTCGAAGGAGGACCGACGAACCACCTTCTGCGAAGAGAACTACTTCGGGCCCGAAGCGTAGAAAACCGGCTCGCACCAAAGGTTCACTGCGAAGCATTTCAACCCTGACCCCGACTTCACCAACCCAACGATGGAAAAGGCAGGGGCATTTAAAATGTGCCTAGGGGAACGTGTCGATAGCCACCTTCAAAAGCGTCCAAAGCGGGCGAGTTAAATGAAAAGGGTGGTGGGTACATCCTCTAGGGATTCAGTTAGGGGAAAAGTTCATGCTCGGGTACAAAGTGGCAGAAGGTCACGCTTCCAAAGCAAGCCGCAATCATCATAACACACAGCCCTGTGTACCACTCCACCATGCGATGAATTAAATGAAGCGACGCGAAGTTAATTATGGCAAGTGCCATAAATACTGGTGGTTGCCTTCTAAGGCTATATAACGTAGACTCCAGCAGTTGAGAAGCTACTTGCTCAGTGATTCATGCAAACTTCGCTGTCAACTTACAAGCTCTTCCATCCTGCGCTTTCAAGCCTTCGAACCCCAGCACATTGCAGACTTCGCCGCCCTAAGCATCAACCATGGGAAAGAAGAACTCCAAGGAAAAGGGAAAGGAACCAGAAGTGGTGGCCCCCGAACAGCCAAAGGCAAAGGGCCATGACAAAGGGCCAAAGAAAGTTGATTTTAGTCGTCGCCCTGAGAAACAAGTCATGGGAGAAAGAGAGGATTCTGGGGATGAGCAACCTGAAGAACCGCCAGTTGATGCGTGGGATAGGATCAGAGACACCAAGCTATCAAGGAGCATAGCTGAACTCAGGAACACCATTGAGTTCATGAAAAGCAGGCTCTCGACAGACAACAAAAGAGCTGCCGCTTACTACTCCCAGATATACTGGTATCTGATGCCTCCCACACATCACTGCCCTGAGCTGATTGATGCCATCGCACGAAACTATCAGCCCACCTCCAGGCAAGTGGTAGACGCCTCCGGCAACAAGTTGTTCTCCATTCTGAAGGAAGATGTCCAGGCAGCCTTTGCGCCACAGCAGGGCCCTCCTAAGGGGTACACAGTTCGCAACGTTATTCTTAGCGAACAAATGGAGAGGTTCGCGTCCTCCAACTACATGATCAATTTCTTGCAGCAGAGCCTCAAAAGTGGGCTCCCTTCGGGCAAATTGCCCCAAATGCCCCTACCCTTGGAGGCCTTCAAAAATGCCGACATCTTCTCCATCATTGCATGGGTGGCAGGCCTATCTACCGACGCTTCGGTGCACCCGTGGCAGGTGTCTTTGGCTGAGTGTATTTCTAGAGGGGAATTTTATGCCCCTGATGCTTCGAGGCCGAGCACCAACCCAGTATTTTTTGACTGGGCAGAATGGGTGGCCAGGACCCTACATACGCGGCTCACCAGCATGAAGAATGTTGGGACAAATAAGTACTTCTCGCCCTGTTCTCTTCTTGTTTGGTTATTTTTCTTTCATGTACATAAAATTTTCCCTTATGTTGCTATTACGACAAGCGGCGAGGATGGAAACCCTCTGCTTGTATACCAGTGGACCCTTCTCCTATTGAAGACGGAGTCCTATTATTCTTTTAACCAACAATTTTTGGGACCCGCAATGCACCTGCTAACAGGGTCTTCCCCTCGGGTTCCCCTCCTCCTAAGGGACAAGGTGGTACAAGAGAAGAGGGGAGACATTTTTCAGCTGACACAGGGGCTCGTAATTCACATATTCGGCTTCATAGGGAAGCCTTTCCTACTGCCAGTCTATCCCTCCGAATATCAGTTCGCATTGGAAGTCGCTCGGTAGAGCGATGCAACAAACGCCATTTATGGCCATGGACGGAAATGGGCTCACACCTATGATTTCCCTTTCAAAATGGGAGTTATCGAGGTGTTTGCCCTCAACCAAAATGTTTTCTTGGAGGAGAAGCTCGCCAATTTTGGCCTAGTCCAACTTCCTCAACAATGGCTCTATGACCCCTTGGGGGTAATGAGGGACCATCTTCGATTCAAGAACTTCCACGCCTGCCCCTATCCAAAAATTATGGAGCAAAGGAACAATCCTAATGGGAAGGATCTGGAGTGGCACTTGGAGAAAATGGAAATGCTACCTCCCTGGCATGAGTTCTACCCGATGGAGGTCGCATATGACCCAGTTCGGCACCCTCTCCCGAGCCCCAACTCCACCTTCTGGAAGAAGGCAAAAGATGATTTGAAGGAGGCAGTGAAAGATTGGGACGTGGCCCAGATAAGAGAGTGGTGGATAATGAGGGTCCATCATCGAAAGATGAATTCTTATGGTTTGTTGTCATCTGACAAGGACTTCGCGATGGCCTATGAGGCCAATGTCGGGACATGGAAGCCCCTGTCCTTCACCGACCTCATTCCTCCAGCTATCCCAGGTTCGGGTGAAAGCCCAAAAAGAGAAAATAAGACTTCGGGGCCGAAGAAGGAGAAGAAGGCCAAAGCCACACCACGTAAATCACCTCAAGTACCTGTGGGAGGCCAAGACACGAGTTTCGAAGAGTCAAAACAACCGCTGGTGAGAACAAAAAGAAAGAGGCCAGAACAAGGCCCAGTGCCCCCGAACTATCCGAAGCGACCCCGTACAGGTTTTCAGAGTGCCTCCACTGGACGACCTACACCAGGTCCGTCCGAAACAAATGTTGAAGGCGTAGCGCCACCAAGCACCGAAACCATCCCGGACATCAATGTCATCAATGTGGAGGAACTCCTCCAATCCGAAGGGGACGCTGAGGCAAAAACCATGGAGGTTGAGAATGCCGAGGCAGAGAAAGAACAGGAGACGGCTGCACTTGAAGTCACTACAGCCACTTTGCCAGGAGGGCACTCAGGTACGCATTCTCCACCCTTTGCTCAGGACTCACCCATGTCCACTGCGGCCACAGCCGAAGGTTCCCATCAGTCTCCCTTGCAGGGCCACTCATCCCCTCACGCGTCACCCGTGGCTAGTCCAAGTCCATCCCACGATCCCGACCGGGATAAGTCCATTGATATCACTTCACCCACCCATGCTTCCACTCTCTTGGTCTCTAGTAGAGGCGGAGATGCTACTTCGATGCCGAGCCCCAGTCTTCGATCCCCCATCTCACATGAAGTGGCCCCCATTGCCGAAATGCCCGCTACACCCACCGTCGGACCTTCTGGTGAGACATCCCCCATCCACTCCCTGTATTTGTTCACTCCTTCGACTGGCGACCCAGCCTTGTTTGAGTCTGAAATGTCCTTGATCAAGGAGCGCCCCCTTGCCGAGAAGCTGCTCCAAGCCCGACAGAATACTGACAGAATCCTGAAGGAGGCAAGAAAGAAAAGGGGGCGAGCGACGGCTCAGGTTGAAAAATGCATCGTATTTGATTTGAAAGCTGGAAAAATGCATAAAATCAAGAAAGTCCCTAAGGTTCAAAAGCCTCTGGATGAAATGACTCCAGCAGACTATGACTACCAGGAAACACCTAAGGACCTGGTGAATCTAAATGTTGACAACGAATCGGCATCCATGCATGTCCGAATCGAGACCTTTAGGGCGCATGCAATCATCGCCAACCAGCGCAGGATTGAAGCCGAGGCCGCCAATGTCAAACTAGAGGAAGATCTGGCAAGGGTTCGCTCCAAGTTGGCAGAAGCTGAGGAGCAGTGCAAAACAATGAAAAAGGAAGCGCGTGCTCTAAAGCAACAAATTCTACAGCTCCAGTGTACAGAGGAGAATCAAGCGCAGAGACAGGCCAAAAATGATTTAAAGGCCAAAGAGCTTGAAGGCAAGGTCACGCAAATGCAAGCTCAGCTGTACGAGAAGGAAGACCTATCGATGTTCGACAGGAGCAGGATTAAGGAGATTCATGCGCATCTGCTTAAGAATTTTAGGTCTCGGTGTTCCAGCGCCCTTTCCATATTGACCTACGTCACCGAAGCCCAGCGTGCTATTGCCGAGGGAGGGCCGATTATTGATGAAGTCACGCAGAAAGCCAGGAGCCGGCTCAAGTTGGCCTTTGACGTCCAGAATGCTAGATATCAGGACCTGCAGGTCACTGCAATGACCCGGACAGCTAGGGACTGGTCCACGGCCCAGGCCACGGTTCGCGCCTTCTTCTCCAAGGTGCGAAAAGCTCAGAAAGCTAGAAGCCTCCAGGACATTTTTGACAATGAGCAGCGTGCGCCTCAATGAATTATTTTTAGGACCTTTCTTCCTTGGGTTTCCCGAGTTTCACAGACGATGACGGAAATCTTCTGACTAAAGACGAGCTCAAACCAGTCTGGCTTCAGTTCGAGAGTGATGTCTCAGAAATAGATGGGTGGGCGGAGCCGATCTCAGAGGGGCAGATAACCGACTTCATCTTGAGACACTGCAAGATGGTAGCATGCCTAAATGATCTATTCATCAGGGCCAAACATGCTGACATCGGGCAAATTGATCGGTTTCGCGTTCTAGTAAAGGCATTGCAAGATCAGGAGCCTTTTCAGAAGGGTGCCTGGGCTCATGTCCGATGAACGATGAAACGTATCCGGGATCACCTTGAACCATCGCCGCAGCGAGAGGCCGCGCTAGAGGAAGCCGCACAGGAAGAAGAGGAAGAGGAATCAGAAGGAAGAGCAGAGGCAGAGGAAGGGCAAACCGTAGAAGCGCCCCAGGAGACAGAAAAAGGAGAAGGGTCTGAAGGGGATCAGTGACTCAGCAGCCCAATGGATCAGGGCTAAAGGGTTCTTTTGCCGAGGCGAGCTCGTCACCCCGCGAGCCGCCAAGAATGTTGACACTTTTTGTCACATTATACAAGGGGTGGAAGAATAGCAAAAATTTTGTATGATATTAATTATTACCTTTTAAAATGTATGTAAGTTATAGCAATTTTGGTTTTCCTAGCCATTCCCCTTATACACCAAAGAAGATAGAAGGAGCTTCGTAGCTAGGATAGCTTCGCTGAGGAGAGGAAGAATAAAATGAAAAGAACTTCGGGCCCGAGGCGTTTCAAAAGGTTACTTCGGGTGGAAAATCAGCGAAGCAGTTTTGCCAAAGAAAAACACGAGGAAGGCGCCAGAAAAAGCTTCACACCCGAAGCATTCCCAAAAGCGTTTCGGGCGAAAGTTTTGCGAAGTAACTCTCCTACCGAAAAGAGAAAATCCAAGATGCAAGGCGAATTGGCTAAGGCAAGAAAAGGACTTCGGGCCCGAAACATTTCCAGTGATCGCTTCGGCCCCAAATTTTGCGAAACAGTTTTGCCGAAGAAAAACACGAGGAAAGTGCCAAGAAAGTCTTCGCACCCGAAGCATTTCCAAAACTACTTCGGCTGGGAACCTAGCGAAGAGATATTCAAATGACAACTCCACCCGAAGAAGGAAGGCCCAAAAATCAAATTCCAAAGTCGCTAAGGCAGAAGAACTACTTCGGACCCGAAGCATTTCCAAAGGCTACTTCGGCCCAAAAACTTGCGAAGCGGATCTCGAAGCAAACATTGAAAATGCTTCGCCAAAAAGTCACCGAAATACCCACCTCGGGCCCCTCCACCTGCGAACCATTTCTGCTTCGGCCGCAAGCCTCCCGAACCATAGTTTCAAAGAAAGATCACGGCGAAGCATTTCCTTGAGGCATAGGCGAAGTAATTCAACTAGCGAAGTAGTAGAGCATGAAGGGCCCCACCAAAAGAGATCTACTTCGGCACTCAAACCTCCCGAAGTTGTGCCGCGAAGCTCAACTATCCGAAGTACCAAACTCAGAGGAAGGATCTGCTTCGGCCCAAACCCACCGCGAAGCAGAATTGCAAGAAGAGATCCAGCGAAGCGCTTCCAAGGCACGCATTTCAAGCCGGGTATTTTCTCGAGGTGGTCAGTTGCTTCATAAATACATTTTTCCTTGCCCGACAAGTTCGTCGATCATTTTGGGCAATTGGACCCGAAGTACCAGTCCAAGAAGGAGAACCCGTCAAGCATGGTGGCTACTCGAGTATTGCACCCAAAAACTAAGGACAGTTCAGGTAGCCCATTGAATGCCTATTTCCTCGATGGACCCAGTTGCAGTTGCTATTCTTAGTAGCCGATTTGAGAGATCAGTCGTAGCAACCACGAGGAGCCGACTTCTCGAAGCTCGAGGATGCACTTCGCCGATTTTGTGATAATGACTCAGAGGGTCGGGTCCTCTATAAAAACCCAAGTATTGTAATGTAAAAGGGGGGAACTATCTGCTAGAAAGCTGTTGTAACTTGATGTCCTACGATTAATACTAAGAGACTTTGAGCTCAATTCTTCTCTTTTATGCTGCCTTCTGTGCTTGATTCTTCTATCTCTCCTCGTTTGTATGCTAGATGCTGAACTCTGCGTCCGGTGTGCGATTGGGGACAGTGTCTTGAAACTCGTTCGAAAGGATACATAGGAGTAGAAAAGTGTTGTATTGGCTTTCTTTTATGCTGCCTGCCTTGCTTGATTCTTCTATCTCTCCTCGTTTGTAGACTGAGATGTTGAACTCTGCGTCCGGTGTGCGATCGGGGACAGTGTCCTGAAACTCGTTCGGGAGGATACATAGGAAGGTTGATACTACATTTCTTTCGTTTTACTCTTGGTGTTCCTTGCTGCTATTCAAGTTGTCTGTTAGCGATCGTGCTTCCTGTTCTCTCCCACCTTAAATCACCAATCTCTCTTCCCTTAACCCCTTTTTATTTTATTTCTCTAACCCTTATCCCTTTTATCTCTTTCCTGCACTCTTGTCTTCAAAACACCCAAGTAGTTTAGCATAGGAGCCGGCCTTTCTCCGGAGATTGGCACGAGGGGCATCTCTTCCCTTCGGCCTTTCAATGTTGGTCCAGGTCTAGGGCACCACACTTACACAAAATCCTTACCTAGGCGGATTTGATGACCAACAATACCCACAGATAGAACATAGGGAACTACCTCAACAGTCGAAAGAACGAAGAAGGATAAGGCTGACAGTGCACAATGAGGATAGAGTGGACACGTTTAAGATGGAAATTTTAGAGGATACTAGGTAGGAAAGGATAGAAGAAGAACTCACAAAACTTTCCCCATTGGCTCAGATTGGGCTATTACAATAGAGGATGATAATGCAAACTCATAAAATTACTATCAAACATTGTGGGGTCACAATGCGAGATTGAGAGCACAAGTCATCCAAGAATTGGATGGTACCATACGAATATTGGATGAACAGAGGGTAGTTAGATTCCAAGTTATTGGAAGTGAACCTGAGGAGATTGAAGGATTAACTCTAAGAAATTGTATGGGAAATGAAGGTGCAAGTATAATTTCACCAGCCCCACCAAGCTAGTAGCCTATGATAAATGAGGGTGAAGTACTTTGGCGAGATATAGAGGAGACCACCATATCACTTGAATTGCACCACAATGTAGTTGGCAGGATAGATTCTAGTGAGGAAGGAGTGTCATGGTTGGTGAGAGAGCCTAGTACAGATGAGGATGAACAGGATAACCCTCATAATCCTCAGAGAGATCAAAATATTTCAATTAGAGCATTGATACCAAGGCAAGGTGGGATATTTCAATAGGATAGACTCGAGAATGATACACGATCATATACAATAGCTTACTAGTAGCTGAGAATACAAAGAAGGGAAGTTTGACGGTTGGAGAGAGTGATGAATTTGCCAAGTGACTAGGCAGAACAGAGGGAAGAGGGTCGGACCAACTCTAGATCTGAGACAGACTTTTCTAACAATTATAGGGAATTATTGGCATCTTCATCCCCTTAGAGAGCCTTTGAGGAAATAAGATGGAGGTTTCACTTGGTACGGGCTAATAGAAGAGTCATAACCTTGCGATAATTGTCACCAAACCAGAGTCCACTAGCTAATATCGAGTTTGTAGATATTAGTCCTGATGACCGAAGAATGATTGGACAAGGATTTCTAATACTTCAATGAGGAAGAGGAAGAGGTAGATGATCAAAAAATGATGGAGACCTTGGTGATGTTGCAATTAGAGGAGGTAGAGGGCGAGGAAGATTTTGACCCCCTACTCCTAGATGGCCAGGAGATAACCCATTAGCATGTATGAATTGGGTAAGGAACTAGCAAGATATACCTAGACTAAGAGGTATGTTACAAAATGCACTATGAAGATGCAGAGGGGGGCGACCACCCCTAAACCGACAAGGACCCAAATGAGAAGGGGGTAATTGGCAATTACCTCGAATAAGAGAAGATTCATCAATAGTATGAGAAAGTTTCATGCCCAGAAGAAATGGAAGGGGGAAATACCCATGTGGTCGAAACCTTGCTAGTAGAGGAAGGGTACACTTTATAGATTATAGAAACCTAGGCCAAAAACGGACCCGATCACCATGTTTGGAGCCAGAAATGGCCTGTGGAGATAGGCAAAGAAGTCACTCAAATAATAGTAGAGGGGCAGAGATAGGCAAAGAAGTGATTGACCATGGGATCAATCACTTGCACGATGAGAAGAAGGCCTACCAGGGGACAAGACTCCAACTTGCCAATGTACAATTTTGAACTATACATATTGTCAGAGGGGAAATGAACAGGCAACAACATCATAGGCGGAGACCAGCCGAGTAGCGGCACAAGAGGATACCACTAATCAGAATGTTATGGTCAAACCTTGAGGTCAATATCAAGATGGAGTCATACAAGTGAATGTCACTATATGATTACCAAGAAGGTAAGTATAAGTAGACTAGGATGAAAAAAATGAATGAAAAAAAAAAGTGTGCCTTAGTTGTGAAAATCCCTCAGGACGCAATTAGGAAGGGCGAGGTTGAAAACTAGAAATGGCGACCTCTCCAAAGAAACTGAAAGCAATTTTTTTCTAAGTAATGAGATCATACAGATAAATAGTACAAGATAAAATTGTATAAAAGAGAATCATACAATACAAGAATGACATGCAAATCATACATAATTGTGTATTGTATGATTTAGATCATACAATGTACAATTTCCTAACTAACCAATTAATGCGGCATGCAAAAAAATCAGTAGTTGGAGGAAAATAAAGGGGAAAGACAAAATTTTAAACCAACTGTTGAGTTGGCAGTCATCTAGTAGTGGAGATGGAAATGCATGCCACATGGCACCTATTTAGATTTTCTTGACAATTAGGGTTTTTCAGTTAGGGTTTTAAAAAAAATTTCTTTAAAAAGGGAAAGAAAATTGACAATTTCACAATCAACAAAAAGAATTCGAATTTTTTAGGAGATTAAAAGGGAAAAGCATACATTTGACAAAATATGACCATATGGGCAATAAATATTCACCAACACTCTGAATTTATAGACCCATTTTTAATTTTGTACCAGGGAGTTCTTTTCAGCTTCAAAGAATCAACCCAAGAAAAAGGAATTAGGGGTTTGTCTTCACAAAAAGGGGGAAATTCAAATTTCTCAAAAGTATTGCAACAAAATATGTTGGAATACATCATTGTATAGATTTGGATTGAGAAATTGCTATTGGAGCCGAAGGAAGCAAAGATTGGTGGTTGGATTGTGGAAATTGCAGAAGCAAAGAAGATTCAAACCCTAAAAACTAAGAAATCTAGAAAAAAGCAAGATGAGAAATATGGGGGAATAAAAATACAATCCGTACAACCATACAACATAGCCAAAATTTCATCAATTTGAATAAAATTGCGCCAGGAATGAATGAATGTAATATTTGTTGAAATAAAATACTAAAGAGTAGATCGGGACAATTCGACAACTGGGTCGGTGGTAGAATTGGTAAAGGAGACAAAAATCCTAGCATTTTACATTAGTGAGGGTTAGGGAAGTCGTACTGTATAATTTGGGGGTAGCTTGTACGATTTTCATAAAGAAGAGTGCAATTTGAGTGTTCTTTTTTCCATTTTTGGCAGTTTTTCAAGGGATCGTATGGAACTGTACAAAATTGTACGAATTGTAAGGAGGAGCAGCCAAAAAGTGACATTGTATGGATTACTAGCACCTTGTACGATTTCATATTATAGTTGTATGATTTGAAGAAAATTTGACCATTTGAAGATTGATGGGGTGGAGGAAAGAACTACAGAATATTGTACGATCTAGAAGCAACAAAAGAATGTAAAACCGTAAAAGGGACACAGAACCATACATTGTACAATTTTACAGGAGGTTGTACAATTTTTGGTATGTTTCTAATTATTGAGGAAGAGGTTGGGTTAATCAATGAGATGTTGGAGGAATGATCTCAAGAGAAGAGTTTGGACGTCAATTAATGTGGATTGCAATGAATCAGATGGAGAGATCACTAGATCTGCTACACGAGAGAGAGGTGAACTCATGGTAGTACCATGGGCGTTAGTTTTAGTCATGTGGAAGGTATGGTAATCGTCCATGGAGGAGAGGAGGATATAGGCCATGGAGAGGACAAAGCCGTTGGCGGACACACCTGGATAGAACACCACCAAGGCACAGAGAGGGAAGAATGGCCCAAGAAACTACCTCATGGAGGGAGTTGAGGAGTGAAGTACATGTGCAAGAAAAATAAGACCACCTAAGCAGTGGACAAGAGGAATGCCAGGTGGAAGTGTCGAATATTGTATTTGTGCAGCACGGAGCAGAAGCATGTAGGAAATTGTGGAATGAGGAGAAGAACAGGATGTATCCCTGGAGGAAGACATTTGAAAATATGCAAGTGGCAGTCATTGCATAGATCCCACCATTTCATCAGATATTCTTCTAGAACTATATTTTATAGATAGTTCAGGCATATAATACAACAACTTAGATAACCTACGTCAATTTAGGCTAGAGGTCAGTAAGGGTGGAAGTTTCAGTGGAGGCATTTTGAAATAGTCACCAAAAGAAAAAAGGCGGGGGGTGCCCGAAGCAATCTGGATATAAAGTAGGTGTAGACGTACATCGTTTTCGCATTGAGTATTGTTCTTGAGGAATGTAGTGATCCTCCTCACTCTCTCTGTGATATGCATAAAAAGTGTGGGCCAAATTGTCTTGCCCTGTCGGGAGAACCTGATGTTCTGGATATGGTCTACTGTGTCCAACATTAATCGAGGGTAAATTAGGAGCAACAAAATCATATGGTTCTTCCTCTTGGACCCTTTGTTGTTCTAGAGCAGTACACAATGCTTCATCACTAGGCCACCCAAAATGAACTTCTAAGGGAGGCCTTGTACTTAGACCAGGTGCTATATATAGGTTATTTTCTTGAAAATATTCTTGTTGCTTAGGAGTTCCCCTTAGGGAGGGGGTTCTAAAGTCTCGTCTATTAATGGCCTGACTTGGAGAGCCCCTCAAGGAGGTGCCTCTAGAGCCATGTTCTATGACTGTATGGGTTGGAGTGCCCATCAAGGAGGGGCCTCTAGAGCCATGTCCTGCATGGTGTGAACTAACTGGTGTACCCTGCCATCGAGGCAAGATGGCCAAGTCTTCAAGGCTATATCGAAGACGATTTGTCTCTCTTGGTGCATTTTCTGCAACTTCTGCCCGTGATTGGGCTTGGCTACGAGTATTCACCATGGTAATGCTAACCTAAAGATGCAAAAATTCTTTTTATGATTTTTTTTGTCTAAACAGAAAATAGCATACACACACAAGCAATGATTATCTCTTTTAAAGATTAATAGTGTGCCCTAAATCTGGTTTAGTGTGTTTTGTTGTTTTTGAAAATTTTTGTGAAACATTTAAATGCAATTATGAAGGCTCTTATGACTCCCAAAATGGTCGCCCCTTCAATATACCATTGTCGAACCGATATACCAACCTCTCTATATACCCGCCCTTACGTGAGGGAGACTATAGGTACGTGAGAGCAGGTGATACGTGGAACATAGGCGGTATGGAAGGGGAATCACTCTGTTTATGACACCTACCATAGAAGACTTATCCTCATGCACTAGGAATCACCCTAGCTACACTCGGTCAGCTTTCATCAGGATTTACGTCTAGCAACAGTCGCGATCGAGGTAATGGATGCAATATCTCAAGCCAAAGTGATAATGGAATCCACCTTTAGTCTTGCTCAAGGGTTGGGGTTTTATGACCAATGCCTTGGTTTAAAATACCATGTGATGTGTGGGGTTCATTTTAATTTGCAAAAATTGAAACAGGCAAATGAAAAAGAAATCTTTCCCTAAGCCATACAAAACTGAAAACCAGCAAACAAAAAAAACAAAAAATTGACAGAAGCTTTAAAAAAACCCCTACCTCTTCTCTGCCCAACAGGATGTTTCTGATTTTCTATGAAAAATGCACAGATCTATACTCGTCCTTGGGTGAGGCGAATATCAGAACAGTAATCTTTCCAGGGTGAGACGAATAATTTATTCATCCTGGGGTGAAACGAATAAAAATTCTGTAATCATCACTTGTAGAAGCGAATAATAGTCTGATGTTGAAAAATAGGTACCTGTAAAAAAACAAGCAATTTCAGATCAGTAATTTAACCTAAAAAAAAAAAAAATAGAGGACAGAGGTCCCACCGTGATTGCCATTGAAAACACGAGATTTCGGAAACAAAAAGGATAGACTAAAAATGCAATGTAAACGAAACTAAAATAATGCTTAAACCCTATGTTATTGAAAAATGCGTAAAAAGAAAGAACATGAACACAAGATATCAAAGCAATATAAAAAGAACGGCCCTTTTATTGATATGCTTTACAAATTTGTGTTACAATGCGTCTCCTTCCTTTTTAGGTGATAGGAGCTCTAAATGTTCGTCTTTTACAACTTGTTTCAGAATTCCTTCTTTCGCGTGCCCACATGTAAGATGGGTGAACCAAAACATTGTCGCCGCTTGCGTTGATAAAAGGTAGATTCCTCGTTGCTCCTCTAATGCTACAAATCTACGTTCAAAGAAACAGACAAAGAATCAGTAGCACCTGTGTATGAAAAATAAAATATAAATCTAATGATGGTTAAAATGAGTCTAAATAAACTGAAAACTTGACAAAATCATAATCATGAAACTAGCTAAATACCGCAAAAGAAATAGTCACCAAAAGCAATAAGGCGGGGTGCCCGAAGACAAACCACCCGCGGGTGAGGCATTTTGACAACTCATATCTGCCAATTGACGTTCCCTTCACTGCATGGGAATGAGAGTGAGCTTTTCTAAAACATACAAAGACATGCACAGAGGCAGTTAAGAAGCCCTTGATCAAGAAGAAGTCTTCTCTTCACACAAAAAGCATTCATGCAAAGAAACACTTTTGCATGTTAATTCAAAGAGACCCCTTGGGTCTATAAAATGGTGAGTTTCGTCACCCAAAAGATATATAGAGAAGGAGCATTTTGAGAGACGAAGTGCTGCTAATTCACTTACTCGCAATTTGTGCTTTCAACATCCATAATATCTTAATCGAAAAAGAGGTTAGTAGGTGACTTTTGAAGGCACGAATCAAGAACCAACACCGATTTTTCTCACCACAATATCCTACCAATTTGTCGACAACACATCACAACAGGTTTCGGACCCATCCCAAGCAAATTGGTGTCGAAACAAAGTTTCACCCGTGGGTGGTTTGTCTTTGGGCACCCCCCACCTTATTGCTTTTGGTGACTATTTATTTTGTAGTATTTAGCTAGTTTCATGATTATGCTTTTGTCAAGTTTTTAGTTTATTTAGATTCATTTTAACCATCATTAGATTTATCTTTTATTTTTCATACCCAGGTGCTACTGATTCTTTGTCTGTTTCTTTGAACGCAGATTTGCAACATTAGAGGAGCAACAAGGAATCTACCTTTTATCAACGCAAGCGGCAACAACGTTTTGGTTCGCCCATCTTACATGTGGGCACGTGAAAGAAGGAATTCTGAAACAAGTTGTAAAAGACCAACATTTAATGCTCCTATCCCCTAAAAAGGAAGGAGACGCATTGTAACATGAATTTGTAAAGCATATCAATAAAAGGGTCGTTCTTTTTATATTGCTTTGATATCTTGTGTTCATGTTCTTTCTTTTTACGTATTTTTCAATAACATAGGGTTTAAGCATTATTTTAGTTTCATTTACATTGCATTTTTAGTCTATCCTTTTTATTTTCGGAATCTCGATTTTTCAATGGCAATCACGGTGGGACCTCTGTCCTCTATTTTTTTTTTTTAGGTTAAATTACTGATCTGAAATTGCTTGTTTTTTTTACAGGTACCTATTTTTCAACATCAGACTATTATTCGCTTCTGCAAGTGATGATTACAGAATTTTTATTCGTTTCACCCCGAGACAAATAAATTATTTGTCTCATCCTGGAACGATTACTGTTCTGATATTCGCCTCACCCAGGGACGAGTATAGATCTATGCATTTTTCAGAGCAAATCAGAAACATCCTGTTGGGCAGAGAAGAGGTAGGGGTTTTTTTAAAGCTTCTGTCAAATTTCTATTTTTTTGTTTGCTGGTTTTCAGTTTTGTATGGCTTAGGGAAAGATTTCTTTTTCGTTTGCTTGTTTCAATTTTTGCAAATTAAAATGAACCCCACACATCACATGGTATTTTAAACCAAGGCGTTGGTCGTAAAACCCCAACCCTTGAGCAAGACCAAAGGTGGATTCCATTATCACTTTGGCTTGAGATATTGCATCCATTACCTCGATCGCGACTGTTGCTAGACATAAATCCTGACGAAAGTTGACCAAGTGTAGCTAGGGTGATTCCTAGTGCATGAGGATAAGTCTTCTATGGTAGGTGTCATAAACAGAGCGATTCCCCTTCCGTACCGCCTATGTTCCACGTATCACCTGCTCTCACGTACCTATAGTCTCCTTCACGTAAGGGTGGGTATATAGAGAGGTTGGTATATCGGTCCGACAATGGTATATTGAAGGGGCGACCATTTTGGGAGTCATAAGAGCCTTCATAATTGCATTTAAATGTTCCACAAAAATTTTCAAAAACAACAAAACAAACAACAAAACACACTAAACCAGATTTAGGGCACACTATTAATCTTTAAAAGAGATAATCATTGCTTGTGTGTGTATGCTATTTTCTGTTTAGACAAAGAAAATCATAAAAAGAAAATCATAAAAAGAATTTTTGCATATTTAGGTTAGCATTACCATGGTGAATACTCGTAGCCAAGCCCAATCATGGGCAGAAGCTACAGAAAATGCACCAAGAGAGATAAATCATCTCAAATATAGCCTTAAAGACTTGGCCATCCCGCCTCGACGACAGGGTACACCAGTTAGTTCACACCATGCAGGACATGGCTCTAAAGGCCCCTCCTTGAGGGGCACTCCAACCCATATAGTCATAGAACATGGCTCTAGAGGCACCTCCTTGAGGGGATCTCCAAGTCAGGCCGTTAATAGACGAGACTTTAGTACCCGCTCCCTAAGGGGAACTCCTAAGCAACAAGAATCTTTTCAAGAAAATAACCTATATATAGCACCTGGTCTAAGTACGAGGCCTCCCTTAGAAGTTCATTTTGGGTGGCCTAGTTATGAAGCATTGTGTACTGCTCTAGAAAAACAAAGGGTCCAAGAGGAAGAACCATATGATTTTGTTGCTCCTAATTTACCCCCGATTAATGTCGGACATTGTAGACCATATCCATAACATCAGGTTCTCCCGACAGGGCAAGACAATTGGGCCCACACTTTTTATGCATATCATAGAGAGAGTGAGGAGGATCACTACATTCCTCAAGAACAGTACTCAATGCGGAAATGATGTACGTCTGCACCTGCTTTATATCTAGATTGCTCATTGAGACCAAAGCTTCAAGTTAATGCTACCAACCTCGACAGAGGGAAGCAACATATAGGGGTCTCAGAGCACCATGCTTGAAACAGATATGTAGGGGAGACATCTAGGCCTCCTAAACAAGAGATGGTGGAATAAAATGACTTGGCATTTGCACAACTAGCCACCCGCCAAGCACAAATCACGCGGCTTAGGCAAGAACAATAGGAATTAGAACATTTGTGTCGCATTAATCAAGAGCGCATTCAACGTCAAACAACTGAATTGCTTCACAAAAATGCACCTGAGAAGGCCCCAGTCCCTCGTGCACAATGATCTAAGATGTATGTGAGGCACAACCCCTTAGTGCAAGACAGGTCTCTACGAATTTAGCAAGTACTACCTCCAAGACCTCTTAGACCTGAGCGAGAGGCCATTCCTCACAACCGTGATGGGCATCCTCCGTGGGCACCCATCCATGTTTACAGGCCTAGGCCAAACACTCCTCAAGAAGATTATGAGGATTATGACCAAGAAGAAGAGCGGGCTGAAACGCCCTATCAAGGCAGAAGGGATGCTACCCATTTATACATCCAAAGGCCTCAAGTTCCCCGCAACCAACAACGGGAACAAACCAAGGAGGAGGATATTACGTCCTTCGATGCATACAAAGTGTTGTTAGAACACTTAGAGACTATGGAACTCAAGACTGTTGGGCCCCAAAAGCCTACCTTACGCCAACTTCGTAGTCATCCGGTGCATCCATCAGTGCCCGCACATCCATACCCCGAACATTTCAAGCTGCCCCAGTTGGCACTTTTTAAAGGGGATGAAGATGCTCAAGGGCATGTTACTCAATTTTTGAGGCAATGCTTCTGTATACAATACAATGATGCATTACTATTGAGAACATTCATAACCACATTCGTAGGATCTACCTCGAATTGGTTTACCCATCTATCGAAGCATAGCATCTACAAATTGGATCAACTAGTGGACGCGTTCCTAGAACGTTTTGCTTTCAATACAAAGAAAAAGGCATCACTCAGTGATCTAGCTAGCCTCAAATAGTATGAGGAGGAATCTATGGTAGCATATGGGAATCGATGGAGGACGGTGCTTTCAAAGTTGTCCTACCTCCCTCCTATGTCCGACCTAACTCAAATGTTTGCAAAGAGTTGTTTGCGATCGATCTCTATGCTATTGCAGCTGCAGCAATACGCCACTTTAGAAGAAGCTCTTGCACAAGCTAGATGTATCGAAGAGATCAAGATACAATATGGCGAAATTGCCAAGCCTAAGAAAAAAGAGTCGAACAAGCGCACCAAAATAGGGAATACGCAACAGAAACTCGCCGTGGTCAATCAAGTTGCTATTAATGCCCCTATGCCTACCCAAGCAACACAGCCTCCAAAGGCTAATTATTAGGCGGTGCCTCACAATAATTATGATATAGATAACAAAAAGCAGGATCAAAATCAGCAACGTCACCCTAAGCGGCAATTTACACCATACACTGAGTCTAGGGACTCCTTGTTTGACTGTTTGTCAATGACAAACTTGATTAATCTGTCGGATATTCCAACAATTGATCCCAATGCGCCAAAGCCTAAGGGCTATAGAGAGGATATTTTCTATAGATTCCACAGAAGGAAAGGGCATGACCTTAATGTCTGTTGGACATTTAAAGGTTTAGTGCAAGACCTTATTGACAATCACACATTGGTAGTGGATAACCCCATCGCACCCAACAACCAACAAATGGATGTTTTCAAATATCCTTTACCCACACATGATGCACAAATAGAACCTCTTCACATAAATGAAGTGCAACAGAGTTGCCCCATGGAGGGGTATGTTGGGATGATTAGCATTGTGACAAGAAACAAGAGACACCCAAGAGTTGCCCCCGCGATAGCCACCAGGGAAGTTCCATCCACGTCACAACATCAACCGAATCCTACATAGTTGCCCCCACCTAGACCAATGGCCACGATTCGAACTAGACTTACTCAAAGTCTACGGACCACATCATCTAGGCTCTCCATTTATGAGCTTATTCAAAAATCGACGCCCCATCGAGAAGCTCTTATGGAGATATTAAAGGCAATTGAATTGCAACCCCACGAAGCGGATTTGTTCAACAATTTTGTGGGGCATGTCAAACAGTGTACTGAACTAGTCATTACCTTCAGGGAAGATGAGATAAAAGTGATGACTGGAGATGTAGCGGATCCACCCCTACACGTTATTGCGCGGGTCAACGGGACTCCGTACAAGCGAGTGTTGGTAGACACTGGTTTGTCCAGTAACATTATTACAACCGCTGTACTGAAACATTTGAAACTGCCAGCCTCTCACATTGCACCTTCCACTTATACCCTTCAAGAATTTAATGATGCTATATGCTCGACAGTTGGCACAATTGTCCTACCCATACAAGTGGGACAAAAGACCATTCATACGTTGTGCCACATTTTAGAAGGTGAGATGGCTTACAATATCTTGCTTGGGCAGCCTTGGATCCGAGATATGAAGTGTGTCCCTTCAATTGCTCATCAATGTCTGAAGTACATATTTGAAGGACAAGTGCACGTGGTCCCCATAGATTTGGAACCTCTTAAATATTGCAACTCAGTGCAAATCATGCCGCAGTCGACCCTTCCTTCAACACACGTGGATTTCCAGTTAAATCCATCTAAGAGGGGTCCGACTAAGCAAGAATATCCATCACCAAATCAATAAAATTCCTAGGCGGGTTCATCTTCTTCATCCAATCCTCCCACAATGACGCCACCTATGGTGGCCACTCCAACGGACAAAGGAAAGAAGCCCCTGGAAGCGAAACCACCTCTAGTCTCAAACATATCTACAGAAGAGACGCCTAATAGAATGGAAGTTGAGACGCCTAGTTCACCCCACATGGAGTGGACTCAAGGAGAACTCCCATTCGCTTCCTCTCAATCGCCAATGATTAATGTTGAGATGTCTAACACAGGCATGGGGGAGTATATAGTGCGCAATGTTGTTGCAACACCCACACTTCAGTCTATGCAAGACATGGGAAGGCCTTGATTCCCCATAGGCTCCGTGGTTCCTTTAGGCTACACACCTAATCATACAAACTTCATTTTTGGGGGCCTAGATCATGGCGTTGAACCTTCTCGACAAGAAGAGGAAGATGAAGATCCCTTTGTGGAATATGTCAACTATTTGGCTAACCCAGACTTTGCATTACGATATCTTAGCCAATGCAATTGGCATGGATACGGGTTAGGCAGGTATGAACAAGGAATGCATGTTTTGTGCCAACCAAGATACCAAATGCCTTATGACAAGTCAGGAGTAGGGTTTAATCACCCTTTGCCCCTCGACATCTTGGTCAAAAACATGCAAAGCCTAGGGATAGGCAACAAGGTTGGGTTGGCATCATATTCATATGCTAATCCAAATACAACATATACATTGGGGGATTATTTCCCATTACAAACAAATAACCTTGTTGACCTCAACAACCCTTTCCTTATGGTCAAACAAGGAGAAACTTCATGGACTCACCCACAAGAAGAAGATGGACAAGACCACAAAGGGTCTTCTGAAGATGAGTCGAAGTACGATTATTTGCACGAATATCCAATGAATGGTGATCAGGACAACTTCCTGATGATGTTCCCCTTGAATGATCCCAGTGAGCATAGGCTACCTCAACAACAACAATATCCTTTGGACATAGATGACATGTTTTAACACTTACACGTAGATCCAATACATAGGAGGCATTTCAACTTGGCGCAGTTATAGCAATTACTGCACCTACCACTCCAGGCATATCAAGAGCATATTTCACTTGGAGACCCTCAAACCATCAGTTCCTAGGGCTGACCCTATTTACAGGTCCGCGCATAGGGCTGATCCCTTTGTGCCAGTGCCTACAGAGCCAGATCCAAAGCACCAAGAGCATCCAAAATGTTAGAGTTGTCACATTTGCGATAATGGAGATTACAATCATTTCATCAACATGGTCTCCATTGACTTGACCACCCCCATCCATGATCCAGCCAATCCCACATGATTATTGCATCTAGACATAGAAGCTATAGATTGGGATCGCGCTGACACACCACCATCTCCATCAGAGTATTGGCCTTGCGGTGGGATGTTTCATTTCACTCCAGGACAGACTCAGGATGTCTTCCATGCTGAAGAATAACTTGAAGTTCCTAATGATGATCTTAATTCAGCAAACGATATCCATCTGATCCCAATTCCACACCAGTTGGAAGACGGATCCCATATTTCGGTCGAAGCAACGATTGATGTAGACATCGGCACAGATCCAATGAATCCATGGATTCTCAAGCTAGGGGTAAGTCTTTCCCCCGAAGAGCGAGCCGATTATGTTGCCCTTATTAAGGAAAAGAAGGAGGTTTTTGCATGGTCATACAAGGATATGTCGGGACTAGACCCACAGCTAGTCACACACAATTTAACGCTTGATCCGAAAATCAAGCCAGTCAAGCAAAAACTATGCAAGATGCATCCAAAAGTGGCCTTAATGGTAAAATATGAGTTACAAAAGTTGTTGGATGCCCAGTTTGTCATCTATGTGGATTATCCTCCATGGTTTTCTAACATGGTTCCTGTCAAGAAGCCCGATGGGAGGATTCGCATATGCACCGATTTTTGAGATCTTAACAAAGTGAGTCCTAAGGATGATTTTCCCTTGTCGAGAATCGACGCGTTGGTAGACGCTATAGCGGGCCATGAAATGCTTTCCCTTATGGATGGTT
This sequence comes from Wollemia nobilis, assembly GCA_028583015.1. NCBI lineage: Eukaryota > Viridiplantae > Streptophyta > Pinopsida > Araucariales > Araucariaceae > Wollemia > Wollemia nobilis. Next base: position 9,714,249 of record JAQPPZ010016346.1, on the reverse strand, counting down.
TCTTCGGATATAATTAGATTCGTATTAATCCTGAGGACCAACTAAAAATGGCATTCACAATGCCTTGGGGGACATTTTTCTATAAGGTCATGCCTTTTGGCCTTAAAAATGCCGGATCCACCTACCAACGTGCCATGACGTACATCTTTCATGATTACATGCACAAAACTTTGGAAGATTACATGGATGATTTGTTGGCCAAATCTCTTTTGCACCCAGATCACATCGGTGAATTGAGCAAGGTCCTTGATCACCTCATTGAGCATACAGTCAGACTAAACCCCAAGAAGTGTGTCTTTGGTGTCACCTCTGAAAAGCTCTTGGGTTTCATAGTCTCCAAATGAGGAATTGAGGTTGATCCAAACAAAGTCAAGGCAATCCTTGAAATGCGTCCCCCAACCACCATCAAGCAGCTCAGGAGTTTGCAAGGAAAGGTTGCGTCGATCAAGCGCTTCATAGCACAGTTATCTGACAAATGCCGACCCATGAATAAATTATTGGATAAGGGGGTCACATTTCATTGGGATGACGAGTGCCAGTTAGCCTTTGATGACATTAAACAGTACTTGGCTTCGCCGCCAGTATTGGCACCACCTCGACCAGGAGTGCCATTCTATTTATACATCTCAGCCACTGAGGTGGCACTGGGTGCCATGTTGTCCCAAAAAAATGAACTTCACAAAGAACATGCTACATACTATCTTAGCCACACCCTGGTCAGTTATGAACTTAACTATGCATATGTTGAAAAACTCTGCTTGGCAGTGGTGTTTGCTACCAAAAAGCTATGCCACTACATTCCTAGTAATAAGATGTATGTTGTGTCTAAGGAGAATCCATTGCGATACATGATGAGTCATACTTATCATAGTAGCCGCACGAAAAAATGGATCATGTTGTTGACGGAGTTTGACATAGAGTTCATTGGACAAAAATCCATAAAAGGTCAAGTCATCGCCGATCAACTAGTCGAGGCTCCTCTTGAAGACGATCAGCCTCTGAATTTTGAACTACCTGATGATGGGGTCTTCCATGTTTCAAAGTCGCCAGATTCTGATGAGCCTGAGTCACAGGCTGACATAACCTTATTCTTTGATGGTTCTAAATGTGAGAAAGGGGGTGGCACGGGAATTGTGTTCTTCACTACACAAGGTGCTCCAATGCCCTTGTCATTTAAATTAGACTTCCCGTGCACCAACAACAATGCAAAATACGAAGCCTTGCTCATAGGTCTCTAGATAGCAATCACCATGAACATTAAATGATTGAACATCTTTGGTGATTCGCTGTTAATTATCAATCAAGTAAAGGGGATATTCCAATGTAAATGTCCAGTTTTGTAGGCCTATAAAGCCCTCATGGACAAATTCCTAGCACAACTTGAATGGTATGACATCGAGGCACTCCCTCGATCATCAAATCGTTTTGCGGATACTATGGCCTCCTTGGGGTCACTCATCCCACAAGACCCTTCTAGTGAAATGACAACCATTCAGGTTAAAACATTATCGCAATCTGTGATGGAGCGCGCAAGCTCTAATCTGACGCCAAGAATCCACATGATCCAAATTGAACCATCTCTGGATAAGTTCTCTCGAATTTGAGATTGTTTGACTCAAGCCAACTGGGGGTCCTTGTTCTCCCCGACCCCTCTTACTAGCAACACCACATTGTTTTTACAAGTTCTTTCCTACTCAGCTTTTGTTCGGGATAGACTTCAAGAGGGATTGGTCGTTCATACTATCGAGGTTTCTGATCAGCAAGATTGGTACACACCCATTCAGGATTACCTCAAGCTAGGTAATCTCCCACTTGGATTGACACAAGCCGTGAAAATATCATTCAAACAGAAAGCGGCAAAGCATGTCTTGTTAGGAGACATTTTGTATCGTCAAAATTATGAAGGAATCCTCCTTCATTTTTTGGACTAGCAAGAGTCCGCTTGGGCGATCACCCAAGCTCACGATGGTACATGTGGTGGCCACTTCAGCGGTATGGCCATCACAAAGCGCATTCTTTGCATGGGTTATTATTGGCCATCTTTAGAGCGAGATTGTTGTGCATATGTGAAGAAGTGCATGAAGTGTTAGCACCATGCTAATTTGACACACGTACCTTCTCAAGCCTTGCAGCCGATTCAATCGATTTGGCATTTTTTGCAATGGGGCTTTGATCTAATTGGAAAGATCTCCCCTACGTCGTCTGGTCGTCACACGTTCATTTTAACGGCCATAGAGTACTTTACCAAATGGGTGGAGGTAATTCCGCTGACCACTACGACTGGAGCCCGCATTACGGAGTTTATTTTGCATAACATCATATGTCATTTTGGTATTCCATCCAAGATCTTATCAGATAATGGGACACCATTCAAGAATAAATATATGCGTGCTTTGACCACAAAGTACAAGATTAAGCATAGCTTTTCAACACCCTATTATCTACAGGCAAATGGGCAAGCAGAGGCGTCAAACAAAACACTAGTCGCCATTCTTAAAAATACAGTTGCAGACAATCATAAAGACTAGCACATTCAAATCGTGCTTTCCCTATGGGCTTATCGCACCAGCATTTGAATGCCCACTAGGGCAACTCCATTTTCACTGGTGTATGGCTCCGAGGTAGTCATGCCTTTTGAGTTGGAAATTCCTTCCCTGTGCATTTCAATGCAAGAGTTCATCGATGATGACACTGCGCGACACGCTCGGTTAGATCAACTGACGTTGCTCAACGAACGACGCGTTAATGCTCTTGAGCATTTGCATATCTATCAAGAGCGACTTAAGAAAGCATACAACATGAAAGTCCACCTTAGGGAATTTTAGGTTGGTGACTTGGTCTTAAAAGAGAACCAACAGAATTCTAATTTTCCATCCCATCTATGGGACAAGTTCATGGCAAACTGGTTAGGTCCTTACATTATTGACAGTAAAATAGGACCTGGAACATACCGGCTTGCCTCTCTTGAAGGAATCAAGGAAACAAAACCCTTGAATATCATTCATTTGAGGCCATTCCACATCTAGAGAGCCATAGTTCAACACAAAAAGCTCCAAGGATTACCACAATCGCTTGGTCAACCCAAAAAGCTCCAAGGATTACCACAATCGCTTGGTCAACCCAAAAAGCTCCAAGGATTACCACAATCGCTTGGTCAACCCAAAAAGCTCCAAGGATTACCACAATCGCTTGGTCAACCCAAAAATCTCCAAGGATTCTCACAATCGCTTGGTCAACCCAAAAGCTCCAAGGATTATCATAATCGCTTGGTCAACCCTAAATGCCCCAAAGGTATCTATAAACCCTTTGGTCAAGACAAAATCTCCAAGGATTTTCATAATCACTTGGTCATCCCTAAATGCCCCAAAGGTATCTATAAACCCTTTGGTCAAAAGCTCCAAGTGTTACCATAACTGCTTGGTCAACATAAATATTCAAAAATCAACAAAAACAACACAAAAATCAAAATCACAAAAATAATTGAATTTCAATTCCATGCATACAAAAAAAAAAGAATAATAATAATAATAATAATCAAAATTACAAAAACAATTGCATTTAAATTCCATGCATTCTCATAAAAATCACAATCACAAAAACAATTGCATTTCAATTCCATGCATTCTCATAAAAATCACAATCACAAAAACAATTGCATTCCAATTCCATGCATTCTCATAAAAATCAAAATACAAAAATATAGGTTACATTAAGCATTGCATCCATACATTGCATACTTCGATAGGTCATACAAGTCAAAAGCACCATAGACAGTCATTACTTGGCAATTCCATCCTATTTCCACCTCAAATCCATTTTCATAAACGCCTACATCTAGAATAGCACCATCACCATTTGTAGAATAATCGACTTGTCTCCTAATGTATATAGGGTTTTCGTCATTCAGATGTCTTTAAATTTCTAGCCAAAAACTGTACACAGTTAAGCAAATTTTACACAAGAAAGTTTTACTTGGATCCCACCTTGTTACGTAGCATCCCAACACAAATTAACACACATATAAAAATTCCTAAGTTGTGTGAACGAAAGATGAAACCTGCACCGTAATCCAGGTTACCATAAGCGAAACGGCTATCTTGCTTATCCCCCTATGCGAATGACCCTAGGAATGCTGAGAGTTGGCAAAAGGACAAGCATCCTCCCTACCCAATTCCCCATGAATCCCAAGTTCTCATAAGTTGCAAAACATCAAAAATTTGCAAAACATCAAAACACTACAAAATTTGACATCCTACAGTGCACACATCAAAAGGCACAAATAATAGTGATTCTCGTCACTCCATATTCAAATCCCTTGCTCAAAAAAATAAAAAAATAAAAACAAATAAAACAAAAATAAACAGTGATTTTATCACTATAAAGAGCAAGTATCCCAATACACTTGAAGAAAAGAAGGGAGTCGAACTTGAATCCCTGGAACTCTCAGTATTTTGATAGGTCATGAGGCAAGCTTCAGTACCGGTTTGGTTGATAGCCTATCGGTCACTGGTGGTAAACCTCCCGCATGACGATATATCTATCACATTAACTTGTGTGCAGATCAATGTTTACATGTGGATGAGCTAGCATATGGTATCCTAGATAACATCACAGACAAATCTGACTACATACAATAAAGGAGTTAGTGGAGCTAATTAGGTGATCCTCAGTACAGGTTCGGTTGAAAGCCCATCTGGCATTGGCGGTATCCTGATGAATAACACATAAACGAACTCAATTGCACACACAGGGATGTGAAATAACTTGGTTAAATTCAAGTCGAATTTAGACCTTGTTCAAAAGTCTTGCGAGATAAATGTATAGTCTTGGCTAGTTAGTTAAAATATCTGCATCTCGAAAAATCTTAACTCCATTTTCAAACAACCGATACATTTCATTCCGTACATCACCATCAAAAAATAGACAAAATACAAAAACAAAGTTTTCACATGCACAAGCATTCCACAAATTAATCCCATTACTCTAGCAAGTCCAATCCAAATCTTGTACAGTCTATGGTGCCTTGACAAATCATCAACAATTCATTGCATTCATTCCATATGCATACATCATACAAATTAGAATCATCGCATTTTTAATCGCATATGCATACATCAATGTAAAAACATGTACATAAAAATAAATCATGAAAACTATATAAACACCAAAAAGAGTCATCTGTATATATATATCATAACAAAATTGCCCGCAGGCTACAATACACTGGTCCTCGGACCTCGCTCCCATCATCCAAAATCTCAAAAACCCCCAGCCTAGGGCGTCGGCCACCATGATCATGCAGGATCGATGCAACGAGAGCTACCCCCTACAGTATCAGTCCTCTGAGATCTCTCAGGGCGACTACTCGCCCCTGCATCCCGACCACTAGCGCCTCCCTCATCTCGCTGTCGATGACGGAATGATGTTGACTGCTCTGTCCCACTATCTCTCGTACGATATGACAAGCCACTCATCAAAGGCTCTGGTATTCACCCACCAAGTCATATAATATCACCCTCCATCTCCCATCGATGCTAACTCCACTTTGCCTCCCGCCTACGATAGTACGCGATGGCATCATCATGCTGTGCTAGCTGCACCCGCAGGAGATCCCTCTCCCGTGCAGCATCCGTATCACCACCCTGCTAGCGAGACGTAGCCCCTGTGCTCTCTCGCTCTGCCAACTGTGTTCGTAGGTGATCCCTCTCCTGTGTCATCTCCCCAAGCTCTCCATCCTACCTCTGTAATAACCCTATCAATCATGCTACCTCAGCGTGCAACCCCACCTCTGTATCCCCCGACCCGACCGGCTGCGTCGGCCTCTCTGGAGCATCGGCCTGCTCCGGAGCATCCTGCATCTCTGGCTGCTCCTCCTCATCAACATCCTCTCCCGCATCTGCTACCTCAACCATGTCCACATCCGTAGGAGCTCCCCAACCCTCTCCTGGTGCCTCTGCACCCTCTCTGCCTCCCGCTGCCTCATCTCCTCCCAATGGCCCCTCACCTCGCCACTGTCGAAGCATCCACCACTCCTAGTACTCGGTAGTCACTTCGATGTCATCTACGTCTAGAATGTCCAGTACTGTATCCAAATCCTCCCCCAATGGCTCGAGGATCGACGTAGCTAGGGTCCTCTCATCACTTCGGTGTCGATAGACTACGGGTTCCCCAGGCAACCCTTGGCGTACCCCAAACTGTCGTGTCACTCGAAGGTAGTGAAAGTACTCCTGCTCCGTCCCGTGTCGACCAATCACCCATCTCCCCCTTTGGACCCATCGAAGCCACTCATCAACCTCTGGCCATGCGAGACAATCCTGATATGGCCTCCATACCACATCTTCGAGAGTCAGTCGTGCCAATGCATCTCTGTAATGGTCCACGTCTCCCGTAAACTGCCGACTCTGCCCCTGCTCCTCAAATCGATACCATAGAGCACCATAACCAATATCTCTGTCCACCATGTCCGCCCATGTAGTCCAGGGTAGTCCTCGTGGTTGCTCTATAGCTATATGCTGCCATGCCCAGCACTGCAACAAGAAACTACAACCAATCCCCTTCCGCCTCCGATAGCGGACCTCATACAACTCATCATACAACTGAGCCAAAAGTGTCTGGCCCCATCTCATAATCATCGGCTCTATCACCGGACAATCCACTAACTACCACACCACCTCCAATAGGTTCCATGGGAACCTCGCTCTTGACGAGTCTGGTAGGAGCATGTTGGAAATGAGGCTCATGAGTAGTGCATGCCTCACTCCCAACATTCCCCTCGCATACCACCATCGTACCAAAATCCCCCCAATATGAAAATCTAGCTCTGCCCTCTCCAACGAGGTCATCCCATCCTCATCCTCTTCATTTCCAAAATACCACGTCAGTACAGCCATCCTCTGGCCTCGTGGCGTCGTCCGAATGGGAACCTCGTCTATCAAAATCCGGAGAATCCGATACACGTCCTCTAAGGTGACAGTCATCTCCCCTGTCGGAAGATGGAAGGTGTTCATCCGAACATCCCATAGGTCAATCAAAGCTATAATATACACCCAATCCGCAACCACTGCATCCAACCGAGCCACATGCTTGAGCCCTAAGGCATCAAGCCAATCCCAGTCCTCAGCCGTCAACGCCTCGTGGGCATTAGAAAAAATAGTCGGCACCCGATGTCGACTCTTCACCACCTGCACATCACAAAAAATAACACACATCAAAAACATGCATCAAATTACCATCACATGTACAAAAATGCATAACTGTATAGTAACATCTTTCATTCACATGTACATCAAAAAAAAAAAAAAAATTGACATGGTTTACCTACGGTTTTACCTAAGTTTACCATTTCAAAACAAAAAAAATTCATTCAGTGTTCATCTTACATTTCATCAAAAACAACAAAAATTTGACATGGTTTACCTACGGTTTTACCTAAGTTTACCATTTCAAAACAAAAAAAAAATTCATTCAGTTTTCATCTTACATTTCATCAAAAACAACAAAAATTTGACATGGTTTACCTACGGTTTTACCTAAGTTTACCATTTCAAAACAAAAAAAAATTCATTCAGTTTTCATCTTACATTTCATCAAAAACAACAAAAAATTGACATGGTTTACCTATGGTTTCGACCTAAGTTTACCATTTCAACAAAAAAAAATTCATCCATTTTTCATTTTTTAATTTCATCAAAAACAAAACAAAAAAAAATCGACATGGTTTACCTATGGTTTCGACCTAAGTTTACCATTTCAACAAAAAAAAAAAAATTCATCCATTTTTCATTTTTTAATTTCATCACAAATAACAAAAAAAAAATTGACATGGTTTACCTATGGTTTCGACCTAAGTTTACCATTTCAATAAAAAAATTCATCCATTTTTCATTTTTAATTCCATAAAAATTACAAAAAAATATGGGCATGGTTTACCTACGGTTTCGACCTAAGTTTTACCATTCACATAAAAAACAAAACACATTTTTATAACCATGGTTACCCTAAGATGTTACTCTAAGTTTCATTTTGGGTTTATCCTATGGTTTTCCATCTAAGTTTCCATCGGTTTGCATCCACATTTCATTTGGTTTCATTCATTCACCTTTTAATTTAATTAATTAGGGTTTCATGTTTTAAACAAACGAAAAACAATAAAAACACATTTGCATTTTTCAAATTCAAACTCGAGGAGATAGTGCACTTACTGGTCTCGCCTTGGCTCCGCCGCTTGATGACCCGGTCTGTGCACTCATGGTGGCTGGAAAATCTGGCAGCGCTTCATGTCAGAAAATCTACCTCCTCCTCCCCAGAGCTCCAAATCGCAATCGATGAACAGTGCAAATGAGCCAAATCCATCATTTTTGCATATTTATACTTTTTTCTTGCTGGCGATCGTCCCTAATTGGAACGAGCGCTTTTTCCTCGGAAGAGCGCTCGTCCCACCCCGGGACGAGTACCATCCTGGTGTTCGTCCCCCCCGGGATGAATACAAAAAAAAAAAAATCAAAAATAACCAAAACATAAAAATGACAAATGCCAACAAAACCACTAAAAATTGCCGGACGAAAGTGTTCTTGCACTTAACCTCTTGGCATAAGAAAACTGATGTCGGGGTCTACCTTGTCGTTATCCTACTCCCTAAGAAGGCTACCATCGTCGGACCGCTCCACGGGACAACGGATTTTCGCCAATGTTAACCCCAAATGGCATTCCAAAATGGGTTCACACCCACCAAAAATAGGTCAAAACAATCGAGAAACTTCTCGAGCATGCATCGGATAACATCTGAAGGCACCCTCACTTAAGTCATCTTGGGTCAAGCGACTTGTCACTTTTCTCATGTCGGTCATTCCCTCATCGATTCGTCGCTTGAGGGGGTAGTCACACTTAGTTGCCAATCAACACCAATATACCTAGTCTTGGAAATGACACGCATTCAAAGGATCATTGCAAAAGACAATCGCGCCTCGCTTGGGGCAACAAACAAGCAATTATCACAAACTGATCATATACTTGGCATTCGTGAATCATGAACTCAAGGTTCCCACAGATAAAAGGTTGCGCCCTTTGCCTATTTCATGACTGATCAATGTCTAAGTTCAAGTAGTACCTCACCGAACCAGGTTAATGCTTGATTTAAGTTCCTTAGCTCGTTAGAAGCAAGGATTCAAGAATGCGTGCCCTTTCCATACTTGGGGCATCAAGAGTTTGTTAGGTTACTGAGAAACCCTAATCATTAGTGCTTTGGTTATATATTTTTGCTCAGCACTGCACCATGTGCAGCGCTTTCCAAAAAGGGGCATCTGTAGACACCAAAACAGCACCAATCCGATTATGTGACAACAAGCACTGATCACACTAACACACATAGCCCCCAGGGCAGGCCCCAGAGGTTAAATAATGGTTCTAACCACTCACACAGCAGTTTTACAAGTCAAGGATCAATTTGGCACCTTTTAGACACTTTATTGCTTATTCGCTCCACCCAGGGACGAGTGCGGATTAGCACTCGTCTCACCCAGAGACGAGTGCGGATTTATACTCATCTCACCCAGAGATGATTACCAACGCTCACTTCGGGTGGGATGAACGCCAGGTTTGACCGACAAAAAGTCAGATCTCGACGCATGACAACTCAGAACTGCCACTTAGCTTTTCCTGCATGACATAGGAGTGCGAGTGAGTTCTTTTGACAACTCATATCTGCCAATTGATGTTCCCTTCACTGCATGGGAATGAGAGTGAGCTTTTCTAAAACATACAAAGACATGCACAGAGGCAGTTAAGAAGCCCTTGATCAAGAAGAAGTCTTCTCTTCACACAAAAAGCATTCATGCAAAGAAACACTTTTGCATGTTAATTCAAAGAGACCCCTTGGGTCTATAAAATGGTGAGTTTCCTCACCCAAAATAAATACAGAGAAGGAACATTTTGAGCGACGAAGTGCTGCTAATTCACTTACTCGCGATTTGTGCTTTCAACATCCATAATCTCTTAATCGAAAAAGAGGTTAGTGGGTGACTTTTGAAGGCACAAATCAAGAACCAAAACCGATTTTTCTCACCACAATATCCTACCAATTTGCCGACAACACATCACAACAGGTTTCGGACCCATCCCAAGCGGATTGGTGTCGAAACAAAGTTTCACCCGCGGGTGGTTTGTCTTCGGGCACCCCCGCCTTATTGCTTTTGGTGACTATTTCTTTTGCAGTATTTAGCTAGTTTCATGATTATGCTTTTGTCAAGTTTTCGTTTATTTAGACTCATTTTAACCATCGTTAGATTTATCTTTTATTTTTCATACACAGGTGCTGCCGATTCTTTGTATGTTTCTTTGAACGCAGATTTGCAGCATTAGAGGAGCAGCGAGGAATCTACCTTTTATCAATGCAAGCGGCGACAACATTTTGGTTCGCCCATCTTACATGTGGGCACGCGGAAGAAGGAATTCTGAAACAAGTTGTAAAAGACCAACATTTAATGCTCCTATCCCCTAAAAAGGAAGGAGACGCATTGTAACACGAATTTGTAAAGCATATCAATAAAAGGGCCATTCTTTTTATATTTCTTTGATATCTTGTGTTCATGTTCTTTCTTTTTACGCATTTTTCAATAACATAGGGTTTAAGCGTTATTTTAGTTTCGTTTACATTGCATTTTTAGTCTATCCTTTTTGTTTCTGAAATCTCGTGTTTTCACCTAGTACAAATAAGAATGAGAAGAAAATAAGAAATAATGGCAAGTAAACCAGTTCCAAAAGTACAAGGGAAGGAACAGTTAGATTCAGAAGCGACAAAACTGGATGAATTGTATTGGACAAAGCCAAATAAGATAGTGCAATATTCGTACATCTTCAAAAAATTTGAGAATATGGATACCTCTTATTTCTTTAAAGGAATTTAGGTAGGGTACAATGGAGTAGGCACTACCCAGGATGAAGCAGAAATTGGACAAAGTATCGCAGAATATGAGCCTAAGAAGAAGACTCGTTACAAAATTGTAACAGGAGGCTCCAATAAGAAAGATGTCCCGAATAATACTGAAGTGCCACAAGAAAAAGAAGCACTTGTTACTTAATAGGAAGTATCTCGATAAAATATAGAGGAGCAACAGGGGGAATCAACCAAAGCAAAAAAGGCTCAAGAACAAGTTGAGCAACGGTGATATCAGAAGGAGATCATAAACATTGAAAATAGTGAAACAATCCCCACATAGAGAAAAGATAGATACCGAGAGAGTACTTAGCGAGCTGGGAGGAAGCTCTAGCTACCTTAAGGAGGAAGAAGACTTAATAACTCCTACATAAGAAGAATGACAGGGAATGCAATCCAGCTATCTCCTAGAAATACCGTGGTTTCATAGAATCACAACGAAAGAGGAGGCAAGTGGAATAGAGGATAAGGTGGAACACTTCTTTGCTTAGTTAGGCCATGTGATGAATAGTGCCATGATGGAATTTTGTATTGGTCACGTGGGAGAACTGAATTTGTGGGAGGAACAAGTATCTCTCGAGTTAGAGAGGATAACAGAATGGGTGAATAGTGCGGAGTGCATAAGGAAGATAGCAGATATCCACATGTAGCATCCATGGAGGTTACCTAGGGAAGAGGTAACAATGATGCTAGGAAGAGAAAACTTACCAGAAAGGATGGTCGCGAATTGCAAGAAGGACCTAAGGATATATTTGGATCGAGTAAGTCATCCAACCTACCCCATAAATATGACATAAGTTGAATATAGGAGGGTCGCTACAGGAGTGTCCATTAACCTAAGGAAGTTGAACTTCCTAACACACTGGATAGACTGGTTGAGCATTGGATTGGAGGAAATCCATCGACTCAAGAAGGCATAGGAGGAAGAGACCATAGCCGCTCAAAAGTAATTGGCTGCAATGGAAGATGAACTATAGAGCAGAAGAGAAAATAAAGAATCTAGAGGAGGATCTGTCAGGACTCAGAATAAAGTTTGAAACCAGAGCTACCATGCTTGAATAGGATAAGTGACATATTTTCTAGACGACAGAGGACAAAATTAAGAAGTTGGAGGTACAACTCAAAGAAAAATATGAGTAGATGACAACTTAGTTGGTCGAAAAGAGTGAATAGATGGCTACACAAGCCAAGCAGATAGAGGAGCTAGCAAAATACAACAAGAAGCTTAATAATATGGTCATGGAAAAGCAAGCTTAGATGAGGATCAAAGAAGACCAGGTTCAAGCTCTAGAAGTTGATATCAAACACCACTTGGAGACCATTGTAGAGAAGAATAAGGAACTCCAGGCAGTTGCTCGAACAAAAGCTCACTAGAAGGAGAAATTGAAGAAGAGTACCTCCGAAAAGAAAAAAACAAATGATGGAGTTCATGAAAGCTTTCGAGGAGAAGGCTAACCTTCATGGAGCCAAAGCCATCAAAATGGGGAGCTATGCATCCAAACTAAGAAATCAATAAGAAATGTATAAGATGCAAGTCAAGTACTTGGAGGCTGAATTAGCTAGATATGAAGCCTAGTAGAAGAATCAAAACGATTCATCAAAGACGTTGACTAAAGTAAAGGGGAGGGCAGATGTAGGCAACAAATCCACCTCCTAGAAGAAGAAGAAGTGATTTGCTAGATTTTGACACTTTTAGAATAATTTGCTCAAGTTTTGTAAAACTGTACAATGGAAGAAAATCATATAGTGGAAAGTAAAATTGTACAATTGGATTGGCAAATTGTATAGAGCATTAGTAAATCATACAGGGCACACCAAAATTCACTCAAATGCAAAGGAAATGTAATTTCGGGATGAAATGTCTCATGGATTTGCTAAACTAAGGTGTTAAACTTAGGAAAATACCTAAATAATGTATTCAATTGCATATGGGTAGTTTTGAATAATGTATTAACTCAAGAACCACTTTGGAACGGCCTGGGCAATGTTATATAAGGCCCCATTTTCAAATTTTTAGGTCTAGCTACTAGTTTACTGGTTATTAGTTTCTAGAATAAAGAGATATATATCTTTTTGAGTTATTGCAATTACATTGCGAGATTTTTCCACATTGTACTCGAATTTATAGCCATTAATGAGAATAAATACGTTGTGGATGATTGTGTACGATCTTGTTATGAATGGATAATGCATTGTGGATTGGTATTGTGTAATTGAGTTTTCTATCATACTATTAGATGTTAGTTTTAGGCATTGTTGCAGATTGATTAAGAGGATTGTCATTGGTGAATCATGGAGAATTATTTATGAGCATAAAGACATTGACAAGGATGTGTGGAAGCATACTGTATGATTTCTAGACATAGTTACCTGTATGGAATCTCTCACCAGCCCTGTTAGGATGTTTTTCTTATGAAAGGGATTGTACTATTTAGGCTGTTAAACCTTTACAAAAAATCCTAGAGAGAGATTTGAGTAGAAGAGATTATTAAATACTACCAAGTTGTACCTTTAGTTTGTACAAATCATACATCGTACATCATACAAATCGTACAAATAACTATCACCTGATTTGGTAAAACAAGCGATTGATAGGACCTTACCCGATTTGGTATTTTTGGGGAATCAACTAGAACGATTACAAAACTGTGTAGGACAGTATCCAAAATAATATATGTTAGTTTTTCTAGATGCAATATCATACCATCTTGGACACTGTATTATTTAGATCATACAGTGTAGGTAATTAAGGTCCGTACAAGGAATTGACAGTTCGTACGAGGGTAGTTCGGTCATCAGAATACTATCTGATTTGGTAATTGAGATAGGATTGGCCTAAGAATCATTCTCTCCTCTGGAAAACACCTCCACACTGGGAATACTCCACCATTGTGTTACATTCCAATATTCTTCTTGCAAACTTGCTTTTTTTTGCTTTTGATGATGGCTTCTTTGAATAATATCTCATAGGCAGAGGATGGATCCAATGTTGTCTTCTTTGTTAGATAAATATCATTTGCATGGTTAATTTAGTAATGAACCCAAGCTAATAATCATGAAAAAAATATGCTTTTGAATTTTTACACTAAATTTTACCTTTAATTAAGTCTTGAGTGCACCTTGAATCTCATAAGTCTCGATTTGTAGCTTATTTCACTGATTTGATGATTTCTTTCTTCTCCACTCCTTGGAGGAATATTTTTATCTTCTTGGTGGTTTCTATAGGACACAATACCTTGTTGGTATTTAGTTCTGAATAGTGTCTTTAGACACTTTGATATTTGCAAATTTTTGTGTCCTTGATCTTAACAATAAATACACAAAATAACCCTTTGAGAGTAACTAGTTTAATGAACAACTAGTATAGTGCAATGAACCAATAATATTTATAACTTAATGCACTTTAACAATATCACCTTATTGCTCTTCTTAATAATCTCTCAAAGTAGTGTCAAATGCACTAATGATCACTGCAAATTTCTTAATGTAGTCCTCTTCTCAATAATTAGATAATAGTAAGAATGTATCTAACTCCTATTAATGTGTAGGTAATGAAACTTAACAAAAACTATATTCTACACTTTCTTTGAGGGCTTAAAATTCAACCTTATATTTTGCAACTTATGAATTCTAATAAACTGCTTAATGAAGTTAAGTAGTAATTCAAATTAAGTGTTCAAGTAATGAACCTTTTTCACCTAAGTTGCTTACCTTTGATGATGAATATCTTGATGAGTTGATTCACCAAATTTCTTGTTTGGAATGGTGGTTTCTTGTAGCTATGAATGCTTATAGTCTTCTTCTATGAAATTATAATAGATAATTTCAACCTCTCCTTCAAGATATGGCCTAGAACTCTAAAGTCTTGTAGCTAGTAATGTTATCTTGATTGTTGTCCTTTAGCAGTCAATCTATTCACTGAAATGTGCCTTCCTAGCTATGAAGGATAAAATCCAAATATTCTTGGATTTGGTAGGTTTATTTTGTCCAAGTTATAACTTCAAATAAGGCTTTCTTCTAAAGAATCTAAAGGTCTTGAGGTCTTCATGAATCTTCTCTCTAAATTTTGATAAATTGTTTGCCAAATCTTTCTCCTTTGGGCTTGTTATCGAATGGTGATAATTGTCCCAATTCTTTCACTATCTTTTGTAGTGAATTTCTCTAATGATTTCTCCTAGGAACTTCTTTGTTGGCTTCTACGATTTTTGAAATGAGGCTCTCCAAGAGTTCTCCTTGTTTCTCCTTGATACCTCTCCAAGGTCTTTAATATTTTAGCTTCTTTGGTCTTCTTGATGAGACATTTCCTTCAACCTTCAACTACGAAAGTGATGGTAATGAGATCTTCTTCACGGATCTCTAGAAAAGGAATTTCGATATTCCTTCTCTATCTCTTCCAAGTATGGAAGTTCTTAAACTAGATATTTGATGAGTGTCTTCAACTTCTTCTAGAGGAAGTCTTCAATCAACAAAGAAGATCACCAATCTCTTATCTTTCAAGGACTCTTCTCTGGAGTCTTATTCAGGTTCAATGACTCTTCTCTGGAGTCTTCTTCAGGTTCAAGGCTTCTATGGCATTTTATTCTAGATCAAGATTTTTGTGGCTTTTTCTTCTGTAATAAGGCTTCTATGGCCTTTTATTCTAGAAGAAGGCTTTTGTGGATTTTTCTTATGCAATAATACTTCTGTGGCCTTTTCTTTTGCAATAATGCTTTTGTGGTCTTTTATTTTGCAATAGGGATTCCTTCAGTTTCCTTTTTTGTAACAAGATATTAGTAATATGGTTATAAATATTGTCAATAACGAATCTTCACTAGTTGATTTGTCAATCTAGTGGAACAAATGTTTATCCTAGTCTTCACAAGTTTTCTATAACTTTGTGAAAAGACTAGCCAAATGTAATATCAAAAATTTTAGAACTAATATTTGCTTCTCCTCTCAATATTTCTTGTGACTTTCCTATTCCTAGTGATATTTTGTGGCTCTTCCTATTATTATTGATCTACCATGGCTCTAATACCACTATTATATTTTGATGATGTATGCCAAGGGAGAATGCAATCATAGGATGTAAAATATGCAGAAATGTAAGATACTAAAATATACTATTAATGGAAATTGATAAAAATGATACAATGCAATATGGAGGAAATGAACACTCCATAACTAATACTAAAGAACTACATTGTACCCCATCACCAATCTATATGGTGATCCACACAATATTCCTACTACTACCTATAGCAATATATAATCACTCACTATGAGACCCTTTATATAGAAATATGGATTGCTTGGCCAACACTCTACCTAGTTGTACAAGGGGACACCTTGCACATTTACAACTTGCATATAGAAATTTGTGCATTTATTATATTACTTAAAGTAATTAGTTAACTACCCCCTAAAGTAATCTACTACTCTAGTTATGTACCAAGGGTGGTACATTTACATGACCCAAATGATGTAATATACTCTAACATTATAAACACTATAAAAAATAGAAGAGATTGATGAAGATTAGAGTGTTGGTAGGAATGGAAAAAGGAGAGGAAGACCATAAAAGTAGGAATAAAGAGAAAATAAAACTCAAAAGGATATTGATCTGGGAAGCCAAATAAAAATATCATGTGTTAACAAGAAGTGCGACTAAGTTCACTAATAAAAATAAAAAAATGTTGATGATGAAAATGATATCATGGAATATTAAGGGTATGTATAAAACCCCTAAAAAAAAATTATTAAGGAATTAATAGGTTTTTATAGTCTTGAGTTTATTTTAATATAAGAAATAAAATTAAATAGTGAGGAATGTAAGGATGCTTTTAAGAATATGTAGAATACAAGTAATTATTTAGCAGTTTATTCTACAGGAGATTCAAGTGGTATTGCAATAATACGAGACAAATGCAAATGGGATGGGCAATTATTATAAGCAAAAAATAATTGGTTTGATGGATTGTTTTGTAGAAAAGAGGAAAACATACACATTGTGGTTATAAATTGTATATGATCCAACAATAGTTACTCCCCATGAAAGATGTTGGAAGGACCTTAACATATTTTTGTTAAACACAATGATGATTCATTGTGATCTATGGATTCTTGGGGATTATTTTTATATTGTTCTATCTCCTTTGGAGAATAAGGGTGGTATTCTAGGATGGTATAAATAAATTCAATATTTTTATTTATTTGTCAATTCAAATGACCATTGGAATGTTAGTCCTTCAAGTTCTCAATAAACATGGGATAATAGATGTATTGGAAAAATCATATAGCAAAAAGACTGGATAGATTTTTGTTATCCAATAAATGGTTACAAATAAAGTATACAATCTCTTTAGATATTTTATTGTGAGCAAGATTAGATCACAAACCTATTCTTTTGAATTTTGAGTTACCTAATAGTGGTCATCCAAATCAATTTCACTTCTAGTCTATATGGATCAAATACCCTATTTCTAGATGGTTATGTTATGGTGGGATGAATCAAAATTTGAAGGATCATGTATTTAATTTTTTTTTTTAAATATGAAATATATAAAGAAGAAAATGAAGATTTGGAATGCCAAATATTTTGGTAACATTTTTAAAGAAAAGAAATTGAATCCAAGCTCAAAATTTTACAAGAGACAATAGAAATTAATGGAGTGGATCATAATTCTTATGTGAAAGGAAAACAATTACTTTATGTGTTAGAATTATTGAGTTGTAATTGATGTCAAAGGCCGACTTCATTGTTGGAAAAACATGGTGTGCTTAGGCAAATTATTCAAGGCAAACATTATAAAGTTAAGTGAAGGTTTAATATTTAATATTATAATATTTAAATATTAGATTGAAATATTATAATATAAAGTGAATTTTAAATCAAAGGTGGGCCAACCTCTTGGGTGCCAAAAGGAGAAAGGTATACATATATAAATAAAAGGCCAAGAGTTCATTTAAAAATGTTGGAAGTATTGTTGATTGATTAGTGCATAACAAAATTACGGGAGGAAGAAATGCCAAAGAGTGGAGCAGTGCATACCAACATCGTGGGAGGAAGACATTCACACTGGTGCAATAAGGAGAGAGGGTAGAAATATTAGGGGTGCTTTTTAGTAAAAAGTTGGAACTCCTAAAGGCTAAATTTACAATCACCGTCCTTGTTGAGGGCTTCCATAAAGAGGCGGCAGTCCTCATGAGAAATTAAATCACTCAGATTGGTGAGGATGCGGTGAACCTATTTTGTAGTGATAAATATATCCTTGTTGGTGTTCAATATTTGGAAAGCATTGCGAAGCTCTTCCAAGGTGCTATAGATGCTCATGTCCTTCAAGGTGAACTTGAGAAGGTTGATGTATTTGTTGTTGTCCCAATCTCCTCGTTTAACATGTTCAAGCCCAACCTTTGTAGGGTTTTGATTCTAAAAGACAATCCTTCTAGAATATTATAGAAGTGTGTTGCCAATACATTTCTATTATTTGAAGGATAGGTAATATCTCCTTGGAATTCGACATCAAATTTAGAATTTTTAGAGCTTGAAGTTATTTTTTCACCCATGGAAGAAGCCATGGCATCTCTTTCTACATTCTAATTAGAAAGAAGCTGAGTAAGCAAGGTATAATAGGGAAGTGTGCAGGTGAATTGATGGTACTTACGTACCTTGTCATAGATATAGTAGAGAATGCTGCTTCCACTTTAGATAACATGATAGAATTATTTTTGTAGATCGGTATTTGTGATATAGACCTTGATTCTACCTAAAATAAGTAGAGCATTGACGAGGGACTGCTGGAGGATAAATATACACGAAAAAGTGGACTAAAATTCAATACAAAATTGACTTCCCACGGAAGGAATTAACGACTTCAAGTAGCGATGTGATTGGAATTCCATAATTAGTTTTCTCAATTTCTAGAGTTTCTTCGGCTTTTACAAATCAAAGTTCTTAAGGTGGTTATATTATTTGAGGTAAATATTTTACCATAATTGTTGGTTTTATAAAGTGGGAGGTATAAGTAATTATTAGATACATAATATTGAAATGAGTTAGAAAAGAGTTTGTTGTTTTGAATTACTCATGGTAACCAGTAAAAGAGTGATGACCACATAAAAAAGGAAGGACAAAATTATGTGCAGTCTTGTATGCCATTAATGACCTGATTTGGGAGCAATCTTGAGTAGAGTTTCTTTTAATCAAACTTTTGGAGCAGAACTGAGTGAGGTTGGTGCTTCAAGGATATTGGTGTCTCCTATGGATTGGCACCCATGAAATTGTAACAAGGATATTGGTGTCTCCTATGGGTTGGTTCCCACAAATTTATAACAAGGAGATTGATGTCTCCTATGGGTTGGTACCCTCAAACTTGAACAAGGAGATTGGTGTCTCTTGTGGGTTGGTGCCCACAAATTTTATTGAATAAATATAAGCAATATTTTACCATGGTTTTATCCCAAAAGAGTGTTTTCATGTAAAATTCTTGTTTCCTATGTTTGTGGTTTTCTATGTATTGATTATTACATTCATATTATTGCATTTATTATTTTGGAAAGAAAAAATTTATCTTATACTATTCACCCCCTCTCAATATAAGTGTGTGTTTCTTCAATTGGTATCAGAGCGGGTTCCTTCAGGAAAGCCTAACCGCTTGAAGGAAGATCTTACAAAAACACACATGGCTATGGAGGTAAAAGAAGATGATCCTATTGAAAACCAAGAAAAGGAGAAATATCCAAAAAATGAAGAGGAATCCATAGTGGACATAGAAGAGGAACTTATTTTTGCTCTTGAAGAGCTGAAGAGGATTAGAAAGAAGAACTCAAGATTGAACACTCAAGTACAAGAGAATGAGATGACAAAGGCAAAGCTTTCACAAGATCTCACTGATTTAAAAGTGAAAATTAAAGAGGCAAAATGAATTGATGAAGGTATGGCTGAGCAGTTAAAGGAAAAAGAGTTGGAATGTGTAAAACTGGAACATGAGGTTGCCTCTCTAAGGAAGTGGAAGAATATAATGATAAGCTACATCAAAATATTAGATTTGAGAAAAGCATAGAAATATTGGATGATATTATCAAAGAACATAGATCTTTCATTATAATGACTAGACTTGGTTTTGAAGAAAGTCAAAAGAAAAAAAAAGGAGTCAATATTAAAAGGAATAGAGGCATCAAAGAAAATAATTAAATAATATCTTGAGACCTATACTGATGTGTTGAAAAGTGGAAGCATCAAGAAGGAAGAAAATAAAGCATCATCATGGACCAAGATCTATCACAAAAACAACAATGAGAGAACCATGCAGTCATATCCTCCAAGGCAATTAGAAAGGTTTCAATATTTTTTACATGGTTATTGTTTTTCATGTAATCAATTTGGTCATAAAGCAGTAAACTGCAGGGTCCATGCTAAGAATGATTTTGGCTTCACCAAGAGGAATTTCAATTTATTTGCACCTCTCTTGAACTACAACATCATCTATTACAAATGTAATAATTTTAGGCATACAACTAAATGGTGTAGAATGGTGTTCCCTGAACTTCCAAAATAAAGTAAAAATGAGGATGGTCAAAAAAATATGTCCTCCAAAGTTTGGAAAAATAAAATGGAACAAGCAAAGGAGAAGTCTATGTTGGTACAAACAACTCTTCATATGCAAAATGAAGGAAATCCGTAGTACATTGATAGTGGTTGTTCAAGCCATATGACGGGTGATAAAATCAAATTTCTCTCTCTCAAATAAATAAATGGAGGCACGGTGAAATTTGATGATAATGCTTCTACCAAAATTATCAAAAATAGAACCTTGAGATTGGATAATGGAATATCAAGGACAAAGAATGTGTTATATGTTGAAGTGTTGAAGCACAACCTTCTAAGTGTAAGCCAACTATGTGATCAAGGGCATACACTCACATTTTACCCAAATGGATGTGAGATCAGGAAATCCAAGATAGGAAAAATTATTGTAGATGCCTATAGAAATGAAAATAATCTCCACATGTTTAGAGAAATTAAGGGAGAAAATGTTTTTTATCACAAGAGAATGAGAGCTGATTATGGCACAAGAGAATGAGCCACCTAAACTTTGACAACATGGTGAAAATGAGCAACATGCATGTAGTCAGATATTTTCTCAAGATAGCCAAAACCCCAAGCATGATTTATGCATAGTACCAGCATGGTAAGAAAAAATATCAAGTTTAAAATTAAAGGAATTCTCTTCATCCAAGCCTTTGGATCTAATTCACACCGATCTATGTGAATATACAAGGAAAAAGAGCTTACAAGGTGATAATTATTTCATTTTGTGTATTGATGATTATTCTAGAATGACTTGGGTAACATTCTTAAGAGAAAAATCAGAAGCCTTTGAAAGATTCAAAGCATTCAAGGCACTTGTATAAAATGAAACAGATAAAAATATCAAGTGTCTAATATCAGACATAGGAGGTAAATTCACTTCAAATGAATTTGTAGAATTTTGTGAATAACATGGAATCAAAAGACAATACTCAACATCAAGAACTCCACAACAGAATGGAGTAGTTGAAAGAAATAATAAAACTGTTCAAGGTATGTCTAGGGTCATGCTAAATGAGTCTAATATTTCTAATGCTTTTTGGAGAGAGGTGGTTCATACAACTATTTATATCATCAATAGAGCTCAAGTAAGAGTAAATCATCATAAAAAATTGTATGATATTTGAAATGGAAGACTAGCTACTGTGAAGTATTTTAGAATATTTGAAATAAAATGCTTTATTAGATGAGATGTAAAATATTTGGGCAAGTTTGATTCCAGGTGTGATGAGAGCATTTTCCTTGCATACTCTTCAAAGAGCAAAGCCTATAGATGCTACAATAAAAGATCACATAAAGTTGTGGAAATCACAAATGTAAGATTTGATTAAGAAATATATCTGAGAGAACCAAATCAAGAGATCGTGTATCAAGAAGGAGAATATTGTGAATATCAAGAAATTGAAGAAGCTAAGAATCATAGGATGCCCTCAAGAACACCCTTCAAAACACCATTCAAGGTACCATCTAAAACACCATCCAGATATGTGCAAAAGAACCATTGGAAAGATCTAATTATTGGGAATCTAGATGAGAGATAAACAAGGAGGAAAATAATAGGTACAGGTGAACATGCCACCTTCTATTTACTATCTAAATTTAAGCCAAAGAATTTCAATTAAGAAAGTGAAGATAAATATTGGATTAAGGCAATGGAAGAAGAGTTATATAAAATAAAGAAGATGGAGACTTGGGAACTTGTCCCACATCCAAAGTATAAGAATGTAATTGACACCAAATGAGTCTACAGAAACAAGTTGAATGAATATGGTCAAGTTGTAAGAAACAAAGCAATACTTGTGTGCAAAGGGTATATACAAGTTAAGGGAATTGATTTTGAAGAGAAATTTTCTCCTGTTGCTTGTATTGAGGCCATAAGAATTTTCTTAGTATTTTCAAGTTTCAAAAAATTCAGTGTACCAAATGGATGTAAAATTAGCATTTCTTAATGGTTACTTAGAGGAAGAGGTCTACATTGAGAAACCAGAGGGTTTCATCCTAACAAACAAGCTAGACTATGTATGCAAATTCAACAAGGCTCTCTATGTACTAAAGCAAGCCCCCAGGGATTGGTACTCAAGGTTGGATAAATACCTCCAAGAATAGGGTTTCAAAAAAGGTATAGCTGATAGCAACTTGTACATCATGAATGAAGGAAATAACCAGTTAATTGTAGTGTTATATGTAGATGACATCATTTTCAAAGGCAGTAATAATAATGTGTTAGAAATTTGCAAAATGTATGCAAAGAGAATTTGAGATGTCAATTCTTGGTGAGCTATCCTTCTTTATTGGTTTGCAAATGTCAGTCAAATAAGGTATATTTCTCTCTCAAACCAAGTATGTAAAAGAAATGTTGAAAAAAATTAGGATGGAGGATTGTAATCTTGTGAGTACCCCCATGATTATAGGATGTAATTTAAGTAAATATGATGAGTCTCCTGAGGCTAATAAAACTTTGTATAGATCCATGATTGGAATTTTACTATATGTCATAGCTACAAGGCCATATATAATGCAGGCAGTCGTGTTGGTGGTAAGATTTCAAGATGCACAAAAGGAAACACATGTATAGGTAGTAAAAATAATATTCAAGTATTTAAAAGTTTCTATGGTTTTTGGATTACAGTATCCCATATGTACAATTTCACTCTCACTTCATATACAGATGCGGATTGGGCAGGAAGTGTGGATGATAGGAAAAGCACAAGTGGAGGAGCATTTTTTCTTAGAGACTATTTGGTCTCTTGGCTAAGTAAAAAACAAGCATCAATGTCCTTATCTACTATAGATGTGGAGTACATTGTAGTAGCTACTTTTTGCACAAAGGTTTTATGGATGAAATAAACCTTAATTAATTTCAAATTAGAGCATGATCATCCTTTCTCCATACTTTGTGATAATACAAGTGCCATCAATATTTCAAAGAATACGACGATGAATTCAAGGACCAAGAATATTTTGATCAAGTATCACTTTTTGAGAGAGCAAGTGACTTATCAACAAGTCAATTTGAAATACATTGTTACAAAGAAATAGATTGCTGACATCTTTACCTAGACACTTCCAAAGGAGACCTTTGAGTATCTCAGAGAAAATTTGGGAGTAGTTTCACTCTTATCTCATCATTGAATATCTTAGTAAGAGTAGTAGTAAGAGGGAGTTGTCCAGTGTCTTATCCTTTAGCCCCGAGAAGCCTATGCCATTGATTTCAAAGGGAGAGAATTTAGTAAGAGGGATTAGTTTGGAATTTTAGTAAGGGGGAGCAGCTTGGTAGGGGGAGTAGTTTGTGATCTTGTTACAATAAAGGATAGTTTCTTTGTAGGGTTGCCATCAATGACAAAGGGGGATATTGTTAGAATTATTGAGTTGTCATTGATGTCAAAGGTCAACTTGGTTGTTGGTAAACCATGGTGTGCTTGGGCAAATTATTCAAGGCAAAAATTATAAAGTTAAGTGAAGGTTTAATATTTAATATTATAATATTTAAAATATTAGATTTAAATATTATAATATAAAGTGAATTTTAAATCAAAGGTGGGTCGACCTCTTGGGTTCCAAAAGAAGAAAGGTCTGCATATATAAATAAAAATGCCAAGATTTCATTTAAAAAACATGGAAGTATTGTTGATTTAATAGTGCATAATGCCATTGCGAGAGGAAGACACACCAAATAGTGGAGTAGTGCATACCAACATCGCAGGAGGAAGACATTGACATTGGTGCGATAAGAGGAGAGGATGAAGAGAAATAAATATCCCCAATAAACTAAAACAAAAAAGCAGTAATAACAAAATCAAAAGAAGAAAATCGTAGATTCACACATTACACAATATTTATCCTAGAAACCCTCAACCGAGAAAAAACCAACATATTATTATCTTATTATTGCATTAACTTGATTGTATCCAATACAATAATATTCTCCTTCTATCTCTCCAAACCCTAATGCAAGTGCGATATATATAACAAAGGCACATGCACAGATTTCTACAATATCATAGGTGAAAAAGCAAGGTTTCAAATATAGTAACCCTAAAAGCCAATATGGGTCTAAAAATAACTTAAACCCTAAAAATTTTAGTATAGAGTGTCCAATAAATTTTAGAGTTAGCCCCACCAAAATAATGTGGAAAATATTCAACATATTTCTAACATTCTCCCACTTGTTGAATACTTTCCAAAGGAGCCAAAAACTACCATTGTCAACTGTCAAGGACAACCATGCCCATAGATCTTCTACACCAAGAAAATTTTTGAGCATGTACAACCCTTGTTAACGAATCAACAATATTCTTCTCTTTTCAACTTTCTCCAATATCACCTGGTTCTCTTCAACCATATCTCTCACAAAATGGTACTTGATATCAATATGTTTTGACCAATCATGAAAACCAAGATTATTGGTAAAAAATATTACACTTTGACTGTCACTTTTAATTCTCATAGCCTTCTATTTAATACCAACTATTGAACACAACATTTGTAGCCACATTGCTTCTTTACAGGCATGATTTTCTGCAATATACTCTGCTTTTGTAGTGGATAAAATAACAACTGATTATTTTTTACTCATCCAACTTACTGCCCATCCAAACAACCTGAACACATAAGCACTCATGGATATTCTCTTGTCAAGATCTCTAACCCAATAAACATCCATAAACCCTTGTATATTTACAATATCATTACCTCTAGAATTTTATCCATAATAGATAGCATAATTTGTAGTTCCACGCAAGTATCTAAAGATCCTCTTCACAACAGTCCAATGTTTCTTTCCTGGATTTGACATATATCTGCTAACTACTCCCACTGCATGTGCAATATCAGGTCTAGTATAGACCATTGCATACATCAAGTTGCCCACAACACTAGCATAAGGAACATGATGCATTTATTCAATTTTCTCATCTATTTTAGAATATTGTTTAACAGATAAATTTTGACCAATCGAATATGGAGTACATATTGGTTTACAATTATGCATCCCAAAATTCTATAGTATCAAATCAACATATTTTATTTTATTTAACCACAACTTTCTATTTGCAAAATGCCTTATTATTTCCATACCCAAAATAAATTTTGCAGCACCCAAATCCTTCATGTCAAACTCAAAAGATAACTGATATTTTATTAACTTGATCATCTCCTTATGGTTACCAATTAACAATATGTCATCCACATACAATACAATGATAACAAAATTTTCACCTTCCTTTTTGAAATATATACATGGATCTGCTTTGCTTTTTCCAAGCCTAAGTGTCAAGATAAACCTATAAAATTTTTGGTTCCACATCCTTGGAGACTGCTTCAACCCATAAAGAGACTTATTCAGCTTGCATACCATGTCCTCCTTACATTTTACCTTAAATCATTGTGGTTGTGATATATATATATATATATATATATATACCTTCATCAATTTCACCATGTAGAAAATCTATCTTTACATCCATCTATTCTATTTCAAAATAAAAAGCAACATAAATAGCCAACATAAATCTGATTGAAGTTAATTTAGCCATAGGATAAAAAGTCTCACCAAAGTCAATTCCCTCAACTTGAGAAAATCCTTTTGCTACCAAGTGAGCCTTGTACTTCTCAAACTTTCCTTCTACATTGTACTTCTTCTTGAATAACCATTTACAACCAATAGGTTTTCTTCCATGAGGTAATTTCACCAAGTCCCATGTCTTATTTTTATCCAAGGACTCCATTTCTTCTTCCATAGCCAATTTCCAAGACTTATTCTCACTTGATTAAAGTGCCTCCTTTACCATCTTGGGTTCTTCATCAGTAACTTCTAAATTAAATGCAGACTAAAAATTTGAAGGACTATACCTATTTGGAAGTCTTCTCTCTCAATTTGATCTCCTAAAAATTGGATTTCTAGGTTCTACATCTTTAGATTCCTCCTCACCTTCTTCCTCTGAATATTTCTCTTCAGAATCTCTTTGTAATTTAGGTTCTACCATAAGTTCTTCCTCCTATTCCAATTTTACCTACACTATTTTTGGTTCTTTGCTTGGTTGCATTTCCTATTTTAAAACCTCTTTTGTTTCTCTAAAGATCACATTATGACAATAAACAACCTTATGTGTTTCTTAGTTCCACAAATTATATTCTTTAACACTAGTACTATAACCCATAAATATGTATTTTTCATATTTATAGTCTAGCTTAGTCCTTTTCTCTTTTGGGACACACATATAAGCATCACAACAACAAAAAATCTTAGATATATGAGAGAGGGTTTCTTACCAATCCATACTTCCTATGGAGTCTTGTCCACAAAAGTTGAGGTAGGAGATCTATTGATGAGATAACAAGCTATTAACACAACTTCTTCCCAGAATCTCTTTTCTAACCATGCACCACTTAGCATGCTTCTAGCCTTATCCATCAATATCATGTTCATATGTTCTGCAACACCATTTTGTTGTGAAGTATATAGAGTTGTTCTCTGCATTTTTATTCCATAGTCCTTGGAAAATTGCTCAAATTCATTAGAGCAATACTCACCACCATTATCACTTCTCAAAACCTTTATCTTTTTCTCTATCTAATTTTCTACAAGAGCCTTAAACTCTTTAAATTTATTAAAAACCTCATATTTGTTCTGTAGAAAATATACCCAAGTATTTCTTGAGAAGTCATCTATAAATGTAACAAAATATATAGATTTATCTAATGATGGAATTTTTGCAGGTCCAAACACATCAATGTGAACTAGATGTAGAATTCCTTTAGACCTTGTAGCACTACTTGGAAACTTGACTCTATTTTGTTTCTCAAAAACACAGAGCTCACAAAAATCAAAATTAAATGGGCAATCATAAAGTCCTTCAGCCATACCTTTCATTTTAAATGTTCAAAAACCTTTATCACAAATATGCCCCATGCGTTGATGCCACAACATTGTCTTCACTGTAGAAATACTTGGTGCCATTTCAATCATATTATTTTCTTGTACAACTGAAGAGTTATTGCAATTAATACTTACAATGCTAGCCTCAAGTCTAAACAAAGTTCCTGTGTAAAATCCTCTTTCCAACACCAAGGATCCATGAACCATATTGTAGCTATCCTTATTGAATACCACATTCACACCTGCATCATTCATCTTACTCACAAATATAAAATTCCTTTCCAAACCCGGAATATGTAACACACCAGGAAGGGTTTTAATTCTTCCATATTTTAGCATCAACTTGACTCTTCCTCGACCTATTATTTTATATGTCAAATTGTCTCCCAAGAAGACTTTACCTCCATTTATCTTTTCATATTCACAAAACCCCTCCCTATGAGGATTCATATGAAAATAAGCACCTGAGTCAATCAACCATGAGTCATCGTATTCACTTGAGTATGTTGCAGCTAAGAATAAGTCCCCCGAATCTTCATTTGTGGTCTTCATTTATGTAGAAGTTCCTTCATCAGAGATCAATTATTATCAGCCTTTCTAAATTTGTAGTCTCTTTTATAATGCCCTACTTTACCATAATTCCAATATTTTCTCTTTTTCAGGGCACCAAATTTACCCCTAGATTTTGATTTCTTTTCTCCTAATTTCTTTTCACCTGATTCATTTTTACTTCTTTCTTGAGAATGATCTCTCACAATCAAGGCTTCCTTTTGATGATAATCCTTAGAATATTTTTGTCTCATATCCTCAGACAACAAAGTTCCTACTATATCCTCTACTTTAAATGTAGATGTAGTATTGGTGATAGCTATAAAAAGGTTATCCCATGAATTAGGTAATGAATAAAGTAAAGTAATAAAATTTTCCTCTTCATCCATTTTTACTTCTACAGAGGTTAATTGACTTACCATAGTGTTAAAAGCATTTAAATTTTTAGCCATAGAGTCACCATCATTCATCCAAAGTGAATAAAACTTCTTTCGAAGAAAGAGTTTATTTACTAGTGACTTTGTTTGATACAATATTCCCAACTTCTCCCATAACAACTTTGCTATGGTCTTTGTAGATACATTCAAAAATACCAAATTAGATAAGCACAATCTGATAGATATTCTTGCCTTCCTATCAATTTTTAGCCAATCCTCATTTTTCATCGATGTTGATTTTGTTCTTGAGATCTCAATCCACTGATCTCTATCAACCAATAAATCCTCCATATTCAGTTTCCACAACTCAAATTTCTATCCATTAAATTTTTCAATCTCTATTCGTGTGCTTCCCATATTTCTCCTTTTCTTGGATCCTTTCACGTAAGGCTCCCAATCAAGAATTAATTTATCATAGGGTTGAAACCCTTAATCCTCGAACAAAGCTAAAACCTAGCTCTGATACCAATGAAAAGAAATAAAGAGCCTCGATAAACTAAAATAGAAAAGTAATAATAACATAATCAAAAGAAGAAGATCACAGATTCACACATTACATAATATTTATCCTAGAAATCCTCAACCAGGAAAAACCAGCACAATGTTATCTTATTATTGCATTAATTTGACCGTCTCTAATACAATAATATTCACCTTCTGTCTCTCCAAATCCTAATGCAAGTGCGGTATATATAACAAAGGCACATTCATATATTTTTAAAATATCATGGGCAAAAAAGCATAGGTTCAAATATAGTAACCATAAAATCCCATATGGGTCTAAAAATAACCTAAAACCTAAAAAATTAGTGTTAGGTACAGAGTGTCCAGTACCTTTTAGTGTTAGCCCCACCGAATAACATGGAAAATATTCAACATATTTCCAACAGAGGACATCAATGTTAGAGGTACTTTTCAGCAAAGAGTTGGAACTCTTGAAGGCTGATTTTGTGATCGTCATCCTTATCTAGGGCTTCCACGAAGAGGCGGTAGTCCTTAAGAGAAGCCAAAACATGTAGATTGATGAGGACATGGTGAACCTCTTATATGGTGAAAAATTCATCCTTGTTTGTGTCTAATATGTAGAAAGTATTGCAAAGCTCTTACAAGGTGTTATAGATGCTCATGTATTTCACAGTAAACTCAGGTAGGTTGATGCAGTTGTTGTTGTCCCAGTTTCCATCGCCCACTATTTACTCAATCTCCTCATTCGATGGGTTGTCACCCAACCTCCGTAGGGTTTCAATTCTGAAATACAAACCTTCTAGAACATTCTAGAAGCATATTGCCAATACATTTCTATTATTTGAAGGATAGGTGAGATCTCCCTGGCATTCGACATCGGATTTGACATTTGTAGAGCTTGAATTTATGTCTGTACCCGTGGAAGAAGTTGTGGTAGCTCTTTCTACATTCTCGTTAGATAGAAGCTGAGTGAGCAAGGTATAATAAGAAATCATGTAGGTGAATTGAGGGTACTTACATACCTTGCCATAGATACAATAAAGAAGGTTGCTACTACTTTAGAGAATGAAGCAGGCTTATTTTTCGTGGATTGGTATTTGTAATACAAATCCTGATTCTACCTCAAATAAGCAAAACATCGACAAGGGAGTGCTGGTGGATAAATATACTCAAAAAGGCAGACTAAAATTCAATACAAAATTGAGTTCCCATGAAAGGGATTAACATTGAGTTCCCATGAAAGGGATTAACGGCTTCAAGTGGTGATGTAATTCAACATCCATAACCAGTTTTACGAATTTCTAGAGTTTCTTCAAATTTTACAAATCAAAGTTCTTAAGGTGGTTTTATTAATTGAGGTAAATATTTTACCATAATTTTTGGTTTTATAAAGTTGGAGGTATAAGGAATTATTAGATACATAATATTGAAATGAGTTAGAAAAGAGTTAGCTATTTTGAAGTACTCATGGAAACCAGTAAAATAGTGGTGGCCACATACAAAAGGAAGGATAAAATTATGTGCAGTCCTGTATGCCATTAATAACCAGATTTGGGAGTAAACCTAAACAGAGTTTTTTTTTTATCATATTTTTGGAGCAAAACTGGGCGAGTTTGGTGCTTCAAGGAGATTGGTGTCTCCTATGGGTTGGTGCCCATGAACTTGTAACAAGGAGATTGGTGTCTCCTATGGGTTGGTGCCCACAAACTTGTAACAAGGAGATTGGTGTCTCTTGTGGGTTGGTGCCCATAAAATTATAACAAGGATATTGGTGTCTCTTGTGGGTTGGTGCCCACGAACATTTACAAGGATATTGGTGTCTCTTGTGGGTTGGTACCCACGAATTTTATTGAATAAATATAAGCAATATTTTGCCATTTTTTTCTCCTGAAAGGGTGTTTCCATGTAAAATACTTGTCTCCTATGTGTGTGATTTTTTGTGCATTGATTATTGCAGTTATTTTTTTGGAAAGAAAATTTTTATCTTATACTATTCACCCTCCTCTCAGTATAAGCATGTGTTTATTCATTATGATTATCATAATGCATTGAAAAAGGAGTCATATTGGTTCCAAAAATCTAGAGATAAATGGCTTAAGGAAGGAGATAGAAGTACAATTTTTTTCATGCTAAAGTGAAAAAAATTCCTTTCATCACATCAAAAATATTCCTAGCTCCATATGGAAGAAATATTGAAGGCAAAGAAGATATAAGGAAGGAAGTAATTAATTATTTAAAAATTATTTTGTTATATACTAGGCAAGATAAATTTGCAAAATATTCCATCAATTATCACATAGGGACAATGAAATATTGATGAAGAATATATCTCTAGAGGAGCTCCATGAAGCAATTTTCTCTTTCCATCCTAACAAGGCACCTAGCCCTGATGGACTTCTTACAAAATTCTTTCAAAGTTTTTAGGATTTATTGAAGAGTGATATGTTACTTGTGGTTTAAGAGGCCTAGAAAAGGAAGACTATAATAAGTGAGAACAATGCAACTTTTATTACGTTGGTTCCCATGAAAAGCAAGATAAAATATTTTAATAATTATTTTCCATTAAGCCTTAGTAATATGATTTATAAGGTCATTTCAAAAATTATGGCAAACAGGTTGAAAGGTATTCTAGTTTGTATTATCTTAGAGGAACAAGGTGGTTTTGTTCATGGTAAAAAAAAATTGCATGGTATAATTATTGCACAAGAGGCCATACTTTCTATTCATTCCATGAAAAAACTAGGTATGCTTATAAAATTAGATATGAAAAAAGCATACGTTAGGGTTTCCTAGAATTTTCTACAGGCTATTCTTAGAAATTTTGGCTTTGATTAGAGTTGGTGTAAATGGACTAAATGTTATAGCACTGTAAAAGTTTTTACTTTGATCAATGGTTCTCCTACTAGTTACTTCAAGTCATTTTATGTACTTCGGCAAGGTGATCCACTTTCTCTTTATCTATTCATTATTCTTGCGGAAGCATTAGGGAGATATTTTTCAAAGGAAATTATGGAAGGAAAATTCAAAGGTATTCAAGTTACAAAAAAATATGCCTCTGAGTCTCATATCCAATTTGTTTATGATAATTTTATTTTGGGCCATCCCTTAGTCAGTGAGGCCATGGATTTTAAATCAATATTATCATTCTATCAGAAGGCTACTAGACAGTTAGTTAATAATACAAAATTTATGATTTTTTTCATTTATACTATCCAAGATTTACAACAAATTATTGTGAATATTTTAGGGCTTAAACTTGAAAAATTTCCATAAACCTACTTGGGTATTCCTTTGTCTATTAAATGAAATAAAAAGGAGATTTCGATCTCTTTTTTGGATAGAATGAAAGCTTGCTTGGAAAGTTGGAAAGGTGAGTTCTTAACCATGGTAGGAAAGTTGCAACTCATAAATACTACATTGTAATCCATCCCTATTTATATGATGTCACTTTCAACACTACCAGTAGGTGTAGCATTAGAAATTGATGAAATTCAAAGAGGATTTATGTGGAAAGGTTGTGAGAAAAAATTTAGGTTTCCTCTTTGTAAGAGGGATAGGGTTTGAAAAGGAAATAATATTGGATGAGCAGGTTTGCAGAATTATAGAATTATGAATTTAGTATTAGAAGAAAATCTTGGGTGGAGATTATTTTGAGATCAAGGAAAGAATTGGGAAAAAATATTACTTTAAAAATATATAGGTTCTTTTGATGCAATGAAATTATTTAGAAAAACAACTCTACCCAAAGGATCATCAACATGGAACTTCATATTAGATAGTTTACAATTGATAAATAAACATATTAGATGGTCAGCCAATGAGGGGAGTTATGCAAATTTTTGGTTTGATACTTGGTTGAAGCCTTATCCTCTTATCTCTAACTCAAAATGGAAACCATTGGCTCAAGCATGTCTAGCATGTAAAGGTCCAAAGGTCAAAGACTATTATTATGAGCAACAAATTCAAATCATGGATTTATTCTAGTAAATTGGTCAAAGGGGAGGAACTCAAAAAAATTGCAGATGAACTTTAAAAGATGGTTCAAGAGTTTTATTTACCAATTTTTACATGAAAGGATGTATTGGATTGGAATTTATCAAAGGATGGTGGATACTCGATCAAGTTGGGATATGAAGATTTAGAACAAATAAAATTTCCTTCTCCCAACGATTTTCCTTGAAAGAATGTTTGTTCATTAGAGGTTTTCCCTAAGGCCTCAACATTGCTTTGGTTAACAGTTCAAAGGAATATTCTTATAGGAGAGAATCTACAAAGAAGAGGATATTATGGACATTTTAGATATACCTTGTTTGAGAAGGATTTATAAACATTAGACCTTTTACTTCTTCATTATCCCTTTTATCACACCATTTGGGGTTACTTTTTTAAAAATATGAAATTATATTGGATAGCTCCATCAACATTGAAAGCGTTTATGAAATGTTAGATTAATTATTTCAAAGCTAAACCATTATGTATTTTTTAGAGGATTGGACCTACCATTATTTTTTGGAATTTATGGCTTACAAGGAGTAATAGATTTTTTTAAAAATAAATCTCAAAATATTACCTAGGTTTGGAACCAGATCATTGCCTCTCACAAAATATATATAATGCTCATTATGGGAACTCTCAACTACAGAAAAAAAGGTGTTAATACACGGAATATTCATCTATAATAATGAAATTAAAACAAAGGATCTACTTCAATATAGGGTAAAATAGAAATATCCAAAAATTGGGTTTATCAAAATTAATTTTGATGGTGCTTCTAGAGGAAATCTGAGAAAGCTAGTGGAGGTGATGTTTTTAGAAATAGTTAAGGCAAAATTCTCCTCACTCAAAATCATATGAAAATTCAACTAACAACTATGTAGAGGCTAGGGCACTTCTTATAGGGATTAAAATTGCAATATAAAAAGGATAAAAATGTATTTCAATTGAGGGGGATTTATAAATTATCATCAATGCTATTAACAAAAATGGATGTGGCGACTAGATAAAAAATAATATTATTACTAATGTTCATCATCTATTACTAGAGGCAGTCTCTTGGAAGTGTGAGTAAAATTATAGAGAAGTAAATTGGGTAGCAGATAATTTAGCCAATTGTGGTGTTGATATTCATCTTGGTGAAGTTCAAATTTTAGAAGGCAAATGGACAAGTGAGATTTTATCTCTTAGTCAAAATGATGCCAAGTAATTGAATGTGGACACATATCACCTCAAGAAAGTTTGAAGAATATATTTGATAGAAAAAGGAATGAAAAAATTGTGATAAAAAAGGTATGTTGGATATGGTTTAATTCACATAACAACAAATGTAATATTTTGGTATTTTTATGGGAGTGGCCCCCAATAGAATCCACACACAACTTATTAAAAAAAAGGTTGTATATATTACAAGGTAAAGTAATTTACATTGTATCCGCCCATGTAGAGGAGTTGGAGAGCAAGTGGATAGTTAAACCTCTCTAGTTGCTGAGAGGCCCAGGTTCAAATCTCTCGCCTCACATGTTGCGGATATGTTATGTAATGGTTCCCTCGTGGTCACAGTCTATTTACCCCTTGTGGCCACCACCAAAAAAAAAAAAAAAAAAAGTAATTTACATTGTAAAATTAATTATCTATATGGATGAATTATTTATTAAAAATATTCCAAAGGTGAAGTCGAACTCAACGATGTTTTTTTTTCTTGGGGGTGTGTGTTAGCTTCTTAATATAAAAGAGTTAGATTTTTAAATTAAGTTAGAGATAAAAACACTTTGGAATATTTTTAATGTAGTTATGGATTTTATTTTTTATTTTTTAATTTATTTTAAAGTTTCCTTTATATATAATTTAGTTGGATGACAAATAATTGTATAGCTTATTTTACCAAGAGAATAATTATAGCGCTGTGTTTGTTGAAATATTTGTAATCTAACTTTATTATGTCAAGTTTAACAGTGATGAAGTATCTATGAGTGCTCTTGATGTAAGTCTATAGGAAAGTGTTATGTAATCCTTCAGAAATCTTGATGTAAGCTTATAGGAATCTTTCTATGTAAGCCTATAGGCATTCTTCTATGTAAGCCCACATGCATCTTCATATAATACTACAAGAACCTTTCTATGTAATTCTATGAGCATTCTTTTATGTAAGCCTACAATTATGTATGTGTAAGCCTACAAACAGTTCATGTAATCGTAAGGGCACTCTCATGTATGCACACTTATTGGTATTGGTTAATACACCTTTTAGGATAACCTTGATTAATCTCAAAGTTAAGTTAATGTTGGCCTAAGATAAACTTCTCATTGGAGTTTTGGTATTACTATAAATACCCCTTGATAAGTAAATTTGTGATATAGTGTGATAAATGAAAGTATTGTGGTGATGACTATGAGCATCCACTCCTTATTCCTTCTCTCATACAGTGTTGTTTATCTCTTTTTCTTATCTGTCTATATGCTCTTCCTTTTTGCTCTTATTTCTTTTTTTGCATATGATTGTGGTGAATGGTGTTTCGGGATGTTTCTAAAAAATATTAAAAATTACTACATGGTATCAAAGCCAACATTAAATAGCTTCACTCAATTGCACAAAAAGGTTATATAGGAAAAATCGTGCCAACTATGGATGAGTCATTAGTTTTGTTGGATTCATTGCAAAATTTTAGGGAGGTGCTACTTCAATACTTTTCATGATTTTTCTAGTTGATGTTTTCTTTTTTGCATGAAAAAATTTTGCTCTTACCCTCCAAAATTTGAATTTCAAAATTAGAATATTTCATGAAAATTTTTAATTTACGATGGAAAAGGCAGGGGACATGAAGGCATAAGTTCTTCTAATAGGAAAATTATGAGCATCACATTTTTTTAAAATTGTCTCTAGGCTTAAACATGTCAAAAGAGAAATAGCACACTGGTTGGGCATATTTTTAATGGGACAAAGGCCAATTTGATTCTCAAATGGTAGCATTTTTTGTTTTTGGGACATGCATTGTTCTGTACATGGGATGCTAAGGGCCTTGCATACTATATTGGCATGGGCATGACTTATGTAGCCATGCACAAGATGCAGTAGAACACAAGACACATTACACTCAACTAATATAGTCTTTATTTATCTCAAGGGGTAGGCACAAAGGATTTTCTCTCAATGAAGCCAAGATTGTGTTAAAAATTTCCTCTCTCAAAGACCCAAGTTCAAATCTTGGCTAGTAGCCAACTTAGCCTAAACTTGGAAACTTGTATGATTTTTTTGTATATATACACCTAAAAAATTACCAATCTACATCTTTCAAATGTTGATATCTTATTTGTCAATCTAGTTGATAGGAATATCAGTGTAATAACATCAATATAGAGGTGGCATTCTCAAAATGTGACAAGTGACATTGTCTAATTAGTTTGAAGTTTTCTAAGGCTTATAATTTGATTTTTTTTATTTTTAAATATTAATATGTCCAAATTTTTGGAGGCCATAAATTTCTCATACAAAAGCAATTTGGACCTATTTTTTCAAATCACATAGTTTATTGAGATCCATAAATTGGTGACATTAGTTCAAGGACCTATTACTATTTTATATGAGATTTTTCTATACAAAATGGATTTAGATGACAATGTTCTTCATATTGAGATCATGTATAATCCTTCTCTTTTCTCATAATGGATGTTTTCTCTAACTCCAACCCCCATTTATTGTAGCAATTGGTAATATTTTGGATTACAAGAGGAGTAGGTTTTGGATTAATAGTGCAAGGTACACCTTATTTAAATGAGCCCTTTTTGACCATTGGGGCTTATTATTTAGATATCTTCCTATTGCTTCATTATTCAATTGCCTTCTCTTAAGATTTAGGGGTAAATTGTGGTCATAATAGTGCTTTTTGAATATCTTCTCATAAGAAGCTAAACATCTTGATCTAGGAGGTGGAGTTATGGATAAATGTTAAAGAGAGGTTGATCTAGTTCATGTACCTTTAGCAAAGAGAATATAGCAAGATCTAGAGATCCATATGAGTATTTATTATAGTAGGGTGTTGAAATATTTATAATTTGAATTTATTAATCTAAGGCTGGTAGTGATGAAGTAGCAATATGTGCTCTTGATGTAATCCTATGGGCAAGTTCTATGTAAGCTTTGAGCATCTTGATGTAAGCATGCATGCATATTCATGTAAATCTACAAGCATATTTCTATGTAAGCCTATGGGAATTCTTCTATGTAAGCCTACAAGTATCTTCATGTAAGTATATGGACGTCATATTATGTGATCCTATGGGTATTATTCTATGTAAGCCTATAGGCATCCATGTGTAAGCCTACAAGAATATTAATGTAAGCCTAAGGGTGGTCATATGCATTTATACTTAGTGGTATTTGTTAATCCTACTTGAAGGATAACCTACTTGAAGGATAATCCTACTTGAAGGTTAACCTCAAGGTTAAGTTAATGTTAGCCTGAGGTTAACCTCTTATTGGCTTTTTGGTATCACTATAAATACCCCTCAAAGAACAATCATTTGTGATAAAGTGTGATATATGAAAATATTATGGGAGTACCCATGGTCACCCACCCCTTATTCCTTATATCATATCGTGTCATTTATCTCTTTCTCTTATTAATTTATATGCTTTTCAATTTTTCTCTTCTTCCTTTTTTGTATGTTTTTGTTGTGAATGTATGTTTTTAGAAAATATTGTAAATTTCATAGGTGTTTGGTGGTGATAATTGATAACTTGATTTGATGATATATTACCTCTAAGTTTTAAATAATGAAGCAAACATAGGTTATAATAAGAACTTAGAACTATAGTGTGAGTTGGAGCAAGTATAAGCCAAAAGCAAGTGCAAGCATTTTTATTTTTCTAGAAATCAAGAAAGTGCAAGTAGGAAGCAAAGTGCAATCAAGGAGGGAGTGTCATTTATTGTTACATATCTTAAGAGAAACACATAACTAAAGGATTTTTGTGAATAAAATCTAGGTAACATGGTAGGAAAGTCGTTTTTAAAGTCCTTATTGGAAGTAACAATGCCCTATTTAGGAATAAGAGGAAGAGCAAATATCCATGTCACACATACTATGTTAGGATTGATTATCAATGATGAGATTATTGAGCATGATATAGTGATTCTTAAAATAAGAGTGTTAATATATATGTTTTAAGGATACTAGCTAAGTTTTTTTTAGAGATTTAAACTTAGATCAACTGGAAGTGGGGATTGAATTTAGATTACCCCATGAATTTTCTTCTAAAAGGATTTTTTCTCATCATTTTATCTAGTTTGGAAATAAGGGATAAAAGAATGGATGGTGACCCTTGGTTTAGGGGTGAAAATACATTATATTTAAGGCCATGAAGTGGGAATTTTATGTGTGGAGACAAATACTATTAAAAGGATTTTTGTGTAGATTAGAATTTTTGGACTTCCTTATCAACTTATAAATAAGAATATTTTAAATAATATCAACAAAACTATAAGGGAGTTTATTTAGGAGAGACCAACTATTAGGGAGATAAATCATGTTGCATATAGTAGAATATGTTTTGCCATGAATATTTTAAAATCATTACCATAGTCCTTTAGGATTAAATCAAAATTAATATAATGGGATCAAAAAGTGGATTATCAAAAAATTAAATTTCAATGTCATAAATGTTATAAGACTAGACACATACGAGATTTCAAAGTGAAAATGGTGGATAAAGAGATGGAAAATGTTAGGCATGAGAAAAACTTCAATATAAGGCAAGGAGATCATATCATAGTAGAACCTAGGTCAAATAAAGGACTTTCCACTCCCAATAAGGTGGTTTAAAAATTTTCTTTGCATCATTAAATGAAAAATGCCATTATTTATTATAATCAGTCATTAGAAGAAAAAATGATATAAGGTATGAGGAAGTACAATGCACAAGTTCAAATTTAAAAGGAGTTAAATTTACAAAGGAGGATGGGGAGGCAAATTTTAAATTGAATGAGGTAAAGGAGGTTAAGGTTAATCTAGGTAAATCATCTTTGTTTTTCTAAAGTAGCATGAAATCCTCTCCTTGTAATAAAAATAAAATAAGTACACAATGTCTCCATTGAACTTTAGGATCTCAAGAGCAATATAATAAATAAATACACATGGAGGATATCATTGGTTTAGGTTTTCTAGGTAAACATAAGAAAGTAATTATGATAGAGGATCATCCTATACTTTAGGGTTTCTAGGACAACATAAAGAAATAAATATTTATGAAATTATTGCTTGCATTTTAGATTCTCTAAGGTAGAAAAAATCTTCAGAAGACAAGTCTCTTCTGAAAAACATTAAAAAATAGAAGATATTGATGAAGATGAAAGTGTTGGTGAGAATGGAAAAGGGAGAGGAAGGCCATAAAAGCAATAATAAGCAGAAAAAGAAACTCAAAGGGATATCAGTTTAGGAAGCCAAAAACCAATATTATAAGTGTTAACAATAAGTGGATCTAATCCCACCAACACAAATAGAAAGTGATGATTAAAATGGTATTATGGAATATTAGGGGTATGACTAAGACCCCTAAAAAATATTTATTAAGGAATTAGTAGGTTTTTATAGTCCTATGTTTATTTTAATACAAAAAATAAAAGTAAGTAATGAGGGTTGTAGATGCTTTTAAAAATATTTGGAAGATGGGGGATTATCTAGTAGTTTCTTCTAGAAGATTTTTTTGTAGTATTGCAAAAATGTTGGACAAACACAAATTGGATGGACAATTCTTAGAAGCAAAAAATAATTAGTTTGATTAACTAATTTGTGTGAAAGATGAACATACCAAAGTTGGGGTTGTGCTCCAACTATAGTTACTCCTCACAAAAGATGTTAGAATGACCTTAGCATATTTTTGTCAATTATAGTGATGATTCATAATTGTGATCTATGGATTATTCAGGGTGACTTTAAAATAGTTCCATATTCTTTAGAAAATAAGGGTGGTAATTTTGGATGGTCTAAATCAAAACAAAATTTTGCTTCATCTTTCAATTTAAATGGCCTTTGGATGTTAATACTTCAAGTTTTCTATATGCATGGGATAATAGATATGTCGGGCAAAGTCATATAGTAGAAATTTTGGATAGATTTTAGTTATCAAACACATGGTTGCAAATAAAATATACAATATCTTGGAATATTTTATTATAAGTAGGATCATATCAAGACCCTAATTTATTCCATATGGTTATGCTATGGTGGTATGAAGCAAACATTAAAAGATTATATATGTACAATATTGTTCAAAAGATGAAATATCTAAAGGGAAAAATGAAGATTTGTTATGCTAATTATCTTGGTAATATTTTTAAATAAAATAAGGAAATTGAATCCAAACTCAAAAAATTATTGCATATCTTCCGAGAAGCAAACATGGCAGCTGATAGGCTGGCAAATGAAGGCATTGTAGCAGAAAATTTGATCACGTGGACTGAAAATCTTCCTCATGCAGTCTCAATGGTGATAGATAATGAAAAATTTTAGATTGGAAGGCTCAAAGTGGATTTTCTTTGTTAGTTCTATTTTGCGTCTTTCTTTTCTGATGGCCATAATATTAGGCTTCCATAGTTTAGTTTGGCCGTATTCTGTTGGAAGAGTAGGTCTTGGCCCTTTTTGTTGTCAGTTTAAACTTTCAGGGCTTGGCCTTTGTCCAGTTGGTCAGTGGACCCTATTTTGTAAAATGGTTTTGGGTCAACCAGTTAAAACCCGGTGTTAATCATAAATATTCTCTTACTTACCAAAAAAAAAAAATTACAAGAGATAATAGAAATTAATGGAATGGACCAAGATTCTTCTACACAAGAAAACAATTACTTATTATCATAATACATTGGAAAAGGAGGATTCATATTGGTTCCAAAAATCTAGGGAGAAATGACTTAATGAAGGAGATAGAAATACAAATATTTTTATGTTACAACAAAAATAACTTTTTCTTTTCATTGCATTAATAATATTTTAACTCCAAGTGGAATAAATATTGAGAAAGAAGAATATATAATAAAGGAAGCAATTAATTATTTCAAAAATATTTTGTTAGGTGGTGGACAAAAAAGGAGGCACGAGGTAAGATTTTACAAAATATCTCATAAACTATCACATAGGAACAAAATGGAAGCTTGATGAAGAAGATATCTATATAGGAGATATAAGAAGAAATTTTCTCTTTCCATCCTAACATGACACCTAGCCTTGATGGATTTCCTACAATTTTATTTCAAACATTTTAGGATTTATTGAAGTGTGATATGCTAGCTATTGTTGAAGAGACCCAAAAAAGGAATGCTCCAGTAAATGATATCAATGTCACCTTTATTAAATTGGTTCCAAAGAAAGCAATACAATATATTTTGATAAAAAAAAATTATGTCAAAGAAACAAGTTGGTTTTGATAATAGGTTGAAACACATTCTAGATTGTGTTATCTCAAAGGAACAAATTGGTTTTATTCATGGAAAACAATTTCTTGATGGTGCAAAATCATTGCATAGGAGGTCATACATTCTCTTCATTCCATGAAAAATAGGTACACTTATGAAATTAGATATGAATAAAATAATTGATAGGATTTTATAGGATAATTCTACATGATATTTTCAAAAAGTTTGATTTTGATCAAGGTTGGTGTGAATGGATTAGATATTGTTATAGAAGTCTAAAACATTCTATTTTGATCAATGTTTCTCCTATTGTATAAGTCATCCCATGAAATCCACTAAGGTGATCCACTACCTCCTTTTCTGAGGCATTAGGGAGAGTTTTCTCAAAGGTAAAAAAGGAAGAAAAAATCAAAGGTATTTAGATTGCATAAAATGGTTCCTTCTAATATAATATCTACTTTTTTGATAATACTTTTCTTTTGGGTCATTCCTTGATTAGTGAGGCCATGCAATTTAAATTAATATTATTATGCTATGAGAAATTTTATGTATGGTTGGTTAATACTATAAAATATTGGATTTTTCATTAACATTGCCCTAGATTTACAGTTAATTATTATGGGTATTTTAGGTTTTAAAATTAAAAAAAATTCAACAACCTACTTGGGTATTACTTTATCTCATAAAGGAAATTAAAAGGGGATTTTGACTCATATTTGGCTAGAATGATAGCTTGTTTTGTATGTTAGAAAGGTAAATTCTTAACCATAGCAAGAAGGCCACAACTCACACAAAGTACGATGCAATTTTTCCCTATTTATATGATATCAATTTCAAGATTATGTATTGTAAAATGAAAAAGGTGATGGATGGATTAAAATATTGTAAAATAAAAAATATAAATAAAAATATATTGTTATTCCATGAATAAGTTTCTTAACATTAAAGAGTAAGGTTCTTGAATCAAGGAATCTACAAAGTCTACCTTAAAATATTTTAAGTACTTTTCTATATAGGTTTAGTTATGGATTTTATCTTTAGATTTGACTTTCTTATGCAGGTCTTCTTTCATACATGATTGTATAACATGGTTGGGAATAATTATATAGTTTTGTTTGATGGAGATAGTTGATAAATTGGTTTTTAATATATGACCTCTAAGTTTTATAATGGAGAAGAGTTAAGATATAACAAGGAATTTCAAATATGCAACTTAAAAAATCATAAAGAATTGAATAGAATATATTGTTTTTAACATGTACAAGGCCACATATACTATAGGACTACAAAAATAGTTTTATCAATCAACACATATTTTTATTATTATGTTCTCCCTTTGACAAGGGTAACCTTCAGCTTAGTTTCCACAACCATGGAGTATATATTTTATCAAACTATCCCATGAATTACACTTTTTCATGTCCATTGGGTACACCTCATTCAAACTAGGACTGATGTTGCTCTACAAATGCTCCTCAAGAACAATGAATATTTATACATGATATATTTTACATGTATGACTATCAAGATATTTATTTCACTTCAAAATAAAAAATGAGATTACCAACAATAGACAAAGTCATCTACATAATACTAAACTCAACTGAATTTATTCTTGACAACCTCAAGTCTAGATGGCTATAAGAGTTATAAGGCTTCCTGTCACTTTTTAATTGAAATTTCAAGTTACTAATGGATACTAGCTATTTATGATATGTGATGTCTATTGGTAAGTATGAAAATAAGATTAAATGACATAACTATTTTGCATTAAATGACTTCAACTATCAACAAGTTATCATTTTCTTTAGCCTTTAAATTTTAAAATAATTTTATCCTTTTCATAAAACTGAATATAATAATATTCCATTATGTTTAACTATATTGAAAAATAGATGTCAATCAATAAGAATATAAAGGCATTTATTAGTTGAGATTTATTTGAAAAATATAAAAATAATGGAATTAATTTTTATGAACTATAATGAAATTTAAAGGTTAAAAAGGCTCACCAATAAGTGAAGATAGTTACAATTAATATTTTTATTGAAGTGTGAATATGAAGTAAACCAATGTTTTTAATATTGATTCAATGCATAGTAAAATGAATGGGTTGTATATTTATTTGATTCAAATCTGTCACTAACATATTTATTTTATGCACCTCTAAAAGCAATTGCAATTTATATTTTAGGTAAAATGAGTCTAATCATATATGTGCATCCTATTGTATTTATATAACTCCATTACTAAAATATAAATAATGTTACCATAACAATTATATTAATTATCTAGATATATTTAGGTAAATAAAATATGAATATGTTACTATTTATTTGTGTTGTAGTTGTAGTCTAAGTTAGTCATAATTTTTTAAAAATAAATTTTAAATAGTGAATCTTTTTTCCCTAAGCAGTTTATTGTAATTTGGATAGATCCTCATCACTATGATATTCAATAATAGGGTTATTTGTAAAGTCCATTTTTTTATTAGGGTAAAAACAAGATTTTGAAAGGGCCCAAATCCTTTTACAAAAGTATAAATTTAGATACAAAAATCCTTGTTATTGAAGGTAAATTAGGTCTAGTAATACCTCCTAACACACACCCAAGGAGTTCTAGCTCACCCAAAAAACCTTGAAAAACCATGGTTTTGATTCTTGTGGAGAAACAAACCTAGAAGGCTCTAATTCCTATGGATAAACAAACCCAAAAAACCTTGGATTTAATTCCTATGGAGAAGCTTACCTAGAAAAATCCTAGCTCTAACTTCCATGGAGAAACAAACCCAGAAAACCTTGGCTCCAATTCCAATGGAGAAGCAAACCCAAAAAAATATTGGCTTCAATTCCTATAGAGAAGATGTCTAAGAAAAACCCTAGATTTGATTACTATGAATAGACAAACATAATAAAACCCTCACTTTGATTCATATGGAGAAACAAACCCAAAATATTCTATCTCCAATTCCTATGTAGAAACAAACCCAAAAAAACCATAGC
The DNA here is from genome assembly GCA_028583015.1 of Wollemia nobilis. NCBI lineage: Eukaryota > Viridiplantae > Streptophyta > Pinopsida > Araucariales > Araucariaceae > Wollemia > Wollemia nobilis. Next base: position 9,670,026 of record JAQPPZ010016346.1, on the reverse strand, counting down.
TTTGATTCTTGTGGAGAAAAAAACCTAGAAAATCCTAGCTCGAATTCTATGGAGAAGTAGGCTTGAACAAATCCTAATATTCTTGAGAAGCAAACCCAAACAAACCATGGCTCCAATTCCTATTGATAAATAAACCATAAAAAATCTTGTCTTTGATTCCTATGGGGAAACAAATGCAAAAAATACCATGGCTCTAATTGAAAATCAAATTAATAAAAATCTTGGCTTTGATTCATATGGAGAAGAAAACCTAGAAAAACCTTGGCTCCAGTTCTTGTGGAGAAACAAACCTAGAAAACTATAGCTCCAATTTCCAACTCTACAAATTTAATGAAATTGTTGCGTATGGTTGACCACCAACAAATCCATAGGATCATCTTCTATAAAATATCATTCCTTTGCTCCAATCCCTATAAAGAAATAAACCTAGAAAACATTGGTTCTAATTTCTATGGAAAACTAGACTCAAAAAAACCTTGGTTCTAACTCCTATGGAGAAAAACATCCAAAAAACCCTAGCTCTAGTTACTATGGAGAAACAAACCCAAAAAACCTTGGGTTTGATTCCTATGGAGAAGCAAACCCAAAAAACCCTACAATAAAAAGAGTTATCTATGAAGGTAAAATACTCTAAAACTGTGAAGGAAGTACCCAACTCTATAGATGTAATGAAATCAATACCTATGGTTGACCACCAACAAATCCATAGGATCACCTTCTATAAACTATCATCCCTTTGCTTTGATCCCTATGGAGAAACAAATATCAAGGACTATGTATTATCTAGAAGATGCTCTTTTTGAACTAATCTAAAAATATTTGGGTGGATCTCCTCTAGGGGTATCCACCTTTTATCCTCCTCTCATAGTTCTCCCCTATTGTCTAACATATTTGCTACCATATTGTTATCCCTATATATATGGACTACTTCCATCTCAACAAAGGCTTGGAGAGCATTCCTAATATCTTGAAAAATATTACTTATTTTCCAATTTGTCTTTGCTTCTTACTTAGACAATTAATATTTTTTAGATAATATCCTTCCACTACTAGCTTTCTAACTCCCAAGTGTCTTTCTAGTTCTACCCATATCAATAGAGCTTGAGCTTTTGCTTGTTGTCTTGTAGTTATTCCCAAATATTCACAGACTACACCTTTCATCCTCCTTTGTTCATCTCAAACAATAGCATCTACCGTTGCCTTACTCGGGTTCCCCTTTGAGGACCCATAAAATTTCATATTCATCCATACTTCTTGATGTGGTATTAATTTAGTATTGTCCCTTTATTGATTTAAAGTAGCATCTAATCTACCAACTCAGTCTAAATTCCAAGTTCTAGTCAGTCAATATTTTTCTCTTGTTTCAGGTTTGGTCAAAAACTTTATTATCTTCATATTTTCCTCAATTAATCATACAATAATATGCATGTTTCTCCCCATTATTTTGTTCTCCTTCTTAAATATTATCCTATTCCTTTCCATCCATATTTCCCAAGCATAGTGAAAAAAAAATAGATTTTAAATTCCATTGAGACTAGAACTAGTGAAAGGCTTCTCCAATTGTTCTAACCAAGCTAGCATGGTATTTGGTAAAATATCCCCACATTATTTATTAGTGCTTAAAATATCTTTAGTGAATAGTCACATGCTAGGAAGATATTTTGAACCAAATCCTCTCTACTCGTAGAGGAAGCATCTATTTGGGTAGTGAATCCTCTTCTATAAATTATCTATAGTCAATATCTTATTTTTTGCAGCCAACCACAAGAAGACCTCTTTTTTAGGAATTGATTTTTTCCCCCATATTCTATTCCATGTAGCTAGTCCAATCGAGTCATGAGTTGATTTGATATTAAATTCACCATATTGGGTGGCTCCCCACATCAATGAACCTTGTTGCATCTCTGAACTTATATAATATGATCTAAGTTTTACTTTCAACTTAATCAATGCTTTCTTACTATCCTAGTTTATATTTAGCTCTTTCCATATTAAAAAAAACTCCTACCATCACCATATAGTCACTTACTAACCTATCATATCTTGCTTCTAGATCCTCCCATAGTTTATGCATATCCTCATCCATGGTTAGCGATAGAATGTCTAACCATGCATACTCCCAAAAACTAACTGATCTATCATCCCCTACTTTCCATTATACTCCATTCCATAATAAATCCCTTGCCTTCATAATATGATTCCATAATAAAGACCCTCAATATGAATCTTGTATAGTAAACATTCTATCTTCCATACTATCTAAATATTTTTCCTTCAATATGTTAATCCATATTGAATATCACTCCTTTATAACTCTCCAAACTAACTTTGCATATAGTTCTAGGTTTATGTTTCTAATTATTTAAAGGTCTAATCCTCCTTGTGTATTGGGATGACATACCTTCTCCCATGATATTAGAGGTATTATACTCCTTTCTTATGAACCGTTCCATAGAAATTGTTTTTGGATTCCTTCCATAGTATTAACCACTTTGAAAGAAATTTTAAAAATTGATAGCTAATATACTAGGATGGCTTGTAATGTACTCTTCACCAATTGTATTTTTCTAGCTTAGGTAAGTAAACTCCCTTTTCATCCTACCATATTCTTCTAGAAATTATATTTTAATCAATTTTATAATGGTTTTTTATAGTCTCCTATAAACACCAACATCCCCAAATATGTAGAGGGTAGAGTTGAAATTAAGCAACCAATATCTCTAGCTACTCTTCTCTATTTTTATCTATTTTTCTATTGTGGTATTTTTGAAGAAAAAATTACTCTTTTCCATATTAATTTTTTTATGGGATGCCCATTCATACAAATATAGTATCCTTCTAAACTAGCTTCTACCACTATTGGTTTACCTATTAATACTATGTCATCCACAAATTTCTAGTGAGTTAAACCTTCTAGGTTATGTGTTGTCTTAATATGTGAAGTGTTCTTGAAGCCTTTGCTAATCCTATGAATCCCCGCAAATCCTTAACCATTATTATCAATAAATATGGTGATATGGGATCCCCTTTGCCTTAAGCCCCTACTACTACCCAATATGCCAACTAGAGAATTGTTTACAAGTATTAAAAATTCAACTCATTTGTAATAGTTACTACCCATCTTCTCCATTGCTTTCTAAAACCAAACTTGAGTAAGTGCAATTATGATGTAGACTAATTCTATGTGTTATGGATCCATGTGCAAACTACTGATGCATTAATTATTTAGAATAGCTTATAATTTTTTATTAAATAATTTAATTTATATTAAAACTAATTGTAGTAACTAATTAATTCTACTCTATTTTAGGAGTAAGAGAGCAAGAGATTGACTGCTCAAAGTGGGCCTTGCATCATAGAATACAGTGTAATTATCTTCTCCTCTATTATAATTTACTTCAATAACTAATATTTCATTCTACTAATCTAATACTATTTAATTAATTATGGAGGAAAATAAAGTAAATATTACAAAAGTAAATAAATCATGCGAAGATACAAAATACCATTGTTGAAATCATGGATTAAAAAGTTGCTTTATTGATGAACTCTAAATCTTCATGCATACAAACTATGCAGGCATACTTCTTTGAATATCAAACTGTATCGCCCAAATTTTTTGCACCCTTACCTTCGGGCTAAAGGATCTATTCCCGAAAGGGGGATGCGAGAAGGATGAGACAATACCTCGAATGTAGAGGCCCTTTGAAGGTCGCGCCTCTCGGGGAGGGGTATAAGGGTGAATTTTTGACGGATGGTGGGGTTCACCAAGAAACTTTAAGTGGCATTTTCCATGCCTAGGTTGAGAATGGGTTTGATGTGTTCATTTTATATCCAATCATTCATATTCCTAGGTTGGCCAAAATGAATTTAAGCTATTATATATGAAAATTTGGGTTTATATGAAGACAACAAACATGAATGAATCCTAAATACAGAGACTATGTGAAATGGAGAAGGATACACCTAATTCCTGATGTCTAATGAAGATTCTAAAGCTTGCAGGAGTCCAAATCATACTGGGTATGATAGGATCATCTGTAATTGTATAGAATCATCCCAAATCACAGGCAATCATCTGCGACCTGACGAATTCGTCAGACGAATTCATCAGAAACCTACAATCATGGAAATAGACACCAAAAATCAAAAATGCAATTGCAAGAATGATGCAAAATGATAGAAATAATAGTATAGATGCTTAAATAATAAATTTAGATAGCAAATAAAATGGGAAGCACTGTTTTAATAACTTATTTTAAATTTTATCATGCAAATATGGTAAATGAGGTGAAATCCAGGATGCAGAACATAAATAAATCAATCTAATGCATAATTAAATAAGCAAGAAAGGTAGAAAACACAAACTCAGGGCTCTGGTTGTCCCTAATCTAAACTGTAGTCAAAATCGTCTGCGATCGTACGATATCATCACCAATATTCGACAAGATCGTCTAAAATTGTGTTGGATCACCTGCGACGATCCGAGCTTTCTCCGGCTGAAACACGGTAAAAACTTGCAATAAAATCTGAAAATACAAATGCAAATGATGGGGGCGAGGATGTTCTAATACAGCAAAAAACTAGAGTTGCAAGGAAATGATCAGCCAGGGGGATAAACTAGGAAAATCCCAAGTTTATATAGGATTAGGGGGAGGTTAGGAGGTTGGGGATCATCCAAATCTGGGAGATCTCCAACGTAGGAATCTCCAACCGTGTAGACACACTTCTGACCGAGTTGGAGAGGTTTGTTAAAACAGAAGCTAATTATGAAAATTCAATTTTGGGACAAAATCATTTGGACATTTTGTTCCAGACGAATTCGTCCGATTGGGGATGATATCGTTAGATCGACGACGATTTCGTCCAACGATCAAAACAAATTCTAAAAATGGCACAAAAAATGAGGTGAGCGGTTAACGAGTGGTTTCGGGGGCTAAAATTCAAATTTGTATCTTTTTACTGATGGTTTAACTATGCCAATTTTAGGGTGCTACATTTTGCCCCCTCTTTAGCAAATTTTCCAAAGAAAATACGTTAAAGACGAGTTCTTCATGCTTTACGAGAAAGCAAAAATTTACTCCATTTTTTAGACGACGATTCTAGGTCGAATCGTACAACTGCTTGCTATGGTGTCCCCTCTGAGTTTTTATCCAAATCGAACATTTGAGGTAAAAGCGCAGAAAAGCAAAAATAAAAAATGTTGTTTTTAAATAAAAATAGGAAAAATAGGGTAAAACCCTAATTCATTTTTACTATTCACTTTTGTTGTTTCAGAGCTCTGCAAGCGAAATGGTGGAAACAACACAGATCGACAGAGGTCCGATGCGGGTTGCAGGTAAGGATCTAAACCTAGTGTATTATGTTTTAGCTTGATTTGTTTAATTTTTTAGTTGAATTTTAATTGTTTTTGGGCGTCGCAGCCGTTTTTAGGCCATCGACGATGTAGGGACGAAATCGTCCCTATATCGTCGATTTCGTCTAAGGGCAAAATTGGAGAAATAAGGGCGATTCCGTCTAATAAAGGAAAATCCCTAAATTGAACAAAAGGGAGACGATTTCATCCTACCAAGGACGATTTTACTAAATTTAGTACGATATCTTCCAATAATGGACGATATCATTTTCTTATGAGATGAAATTGATTGTAATTGATTTTAATGATTATGTACTAATGATTTTTTGTTGTTTTATTGTTTATTTTGCAGAGTGTATTACTAAAGAGTTGGGAATGGAAATATGGGGGGATCAGAGATGATGTAGCCACGCTTGATCAGTCCAAGCAAGACAGGCTAACGAAGGTTGGACTACAGCATGTGGCAGAGATGCCACAAATTTCTATAGACATGGGGCTACTAACAACCCTAGCAGAGAGATGGTATATGGGATCATCCTACTTTTGGCTACCAACAAGGGAGATGGCTCCCACTCTAGAGGATGTATGGAGGATCTTGAGGATCCCCATACATGGGCTATTCATGACTCCTTTGGCCAATCAGGGCCATGCCATGATGCGATTGTGCATGAACCCGAGCTTCGCCCTGGAGAAGGGCGAAGTGAACATCGAGGCATTGAGGCAGATGCCTAGGGTTTCTTGATTGACCTAAGTTTTGGCAGGGGTGGTGGGTGGCCTACTTCTATGCCACCAGAGCGGATGTAGGTTATCTTGGCTCCTCTTAGATGTGGTCTACGACATGAGAGACCACGTTTATAGGTTTTCTTTGGGCAATTTTATGCTATGCCACTTGTATAGGATCCTATACAGGGTCGTATACAAGGGAGGTCGATGTCTGGTACTGACATCGGTACTACAGGTTTGGTGCTGGAAGCACATTGCGATACGAAGACTAGTAGGGCTTCCACTGATAGGAGTTGACCGAGAGAGACCCCAAGTTTTCTATTGGTGGCTCTAGAGAGGGTCACAGTGGTAGATAGATCTATCGATGTCTTGAAGGTTTCTAGATGACCTCATCCTATATTAGATCACCTAGAGGTCATAGAGAGAGCATCCAGGGTGGGGAGAGGATGGACAAGAGTTGGCTTGCATCAGGCGAGTCTTCTGGTTGAGGATGGATTAGGGAGAGGTAGAGCTCCACCGCTATGCCCAAGTTTTGAGGTAGTTCGATCTACAGCAAGGGATCCCTTCTCTCAGGGATTACGAGTACTCCTGGACTATCCGAGATAATACTACACTGAGCGAGGCTCCAGACATGTAGCAGTTTTGGAGTTAGGATGTGGATGATGCCCCCATTCAGCTAGTGGATGGGGACGATGCTCGAGTAACAGACATATATGATGCCTGGTATACAAGCATCCACCCTCCTTAGATGATGAGGGCACAAGGTCCGATGCACACTATTATGCAATGGATGGGGAGGCGATGCCAGGCTACCATCGATGTAGCAAGGAGTCATAGATGGAGGGATCAACGACGGCCTCCTCAGGAGAGACATCAAAGAGTGCCACAGGCTCTAGAGAGATCGCAGCATCGAGATATGAGGGAGGAGGGACTCCTTTCTCAGTAGAGGGAGAGGCCACCATCACCCTATAAGGGCAAGGGTTTCGAGGTCGGGGAGAGAAGCGATATGGTGACTCTTCGAGTGGAGAATGCTCACCTACAATTTCAGATGCAGATGCTGCAAGATGAGGCTACATGACTCAGGGCTCGGAGCGGAGGGGCGAGCATGCAGGAGCTGGGGTGGGCTATTGCTCAGATCACGTTCTATCAGGGAATATACTTCCAACTGGTTCTAGAGGGCTAGAGGATATAGCTACCAACCGTCATTACAAATTCGATCATGATGGGGTCGTCGAGGACATCCTCACGATCGATGTCGAGGACCCATGAAACAGGATGGATTGTGATGGGACCACCTCCTCCACCTCAGGACGGGAGAGGAGATGAGGCTGAGAGCTTGAGGGCTTCTTGAGACTAGCTACATATTGACTATAGATTGTATATTTTTTGAGAGGATTGAGTATGCCAGGGTATAGATTATGGCATACCAATCCGCTTTGATATGATGTACATATATTTCTTGATATATATATATTCTTTTTGTGATATGACTTGTGCATATGTTTTATGATGCTTTAATATTTTAATGGTTGATTGATTATTCATGTAATTATGTCGTTGAAAATATTATAATTTTATGTCGTGCCATAAAATTTAAATGAAATAATCTGATGTAAACAAATTGGTTGTTGTGGTGTGATTTGATGAAAAAATAAAGTGACTTCTAACAATAATTTCAAAGGACATTGTCATTGTTACATGACCATTTCATGGAGTCGTCGCTCTCTAGGTCATTAAGCTAATCCCAGTAGAGAAATATTGCTAAAATTAAAAGGGTGCTTAAGAGAATTTCTTAAGACTTTTGTGATGTGATGATGAAAATAGATGATGGTGATGATTTGTTTTCAGATTTCCATGAAAATATTATGCATGAAATATTAAAAATATGATTTTTGCTAGGCATAAAATTCCTATGTGTGATATAAATTTGAACAATTGCCTAGGAATTATACCATCATCGCAAAAAACTGAATGTTGACATAATGAAATGAAATAGAAAAGTTTTCGTTCTTTTTAAAGCACAATTGTGTAACATAATGATTTAAGCCATATGCTTTTATGGATTAAATAAATGGGAAATAAAATTATAATGATGGCTTGCGCTAGGCATAGAATTTTAGGTATAGACTTATACCATCATCGTGAAATCCAAAGAAGAAATTGATGTAATAGTTTTATTGCATAGTTGATTTTTTATTTTGAGATAAACAAAAAATATAAGATGAGGACTTGCACTAGGCATAAAATTCCAATTTAGGTTTAGGAACTATACCATCATTGCCAAAGTCAAAAATATATATAATGTGACTTTATTGCTAGATTTTTTAACATGTTTTGAAAGAAATTTTTGGATTTTGAAAAAAATGTATTTAATTGTTTTTACGCTAAGCAGTTATTCTCAAGTAATAAAATCAAATTATTCCAGAAGATTTGCATAAATATTTTAAATTATCTCAAAGACAAAATTTAGATTTATAAGGAACCCCGTGTGCATATGTGAGTTCATTGCCGATCTCAATCTATCATAATGATACAAAATCTCTCAAATACAAATGTGTGTGCAATTGTATTGTTCATTTACCAATTTTGAGCAAGATAATTTGATACAAGTAATTTGAAATAACCAAATGAGTGTTCGTTGACCATGATTTATATGCATAGAACCGTACCGAACTACTATGTAAGTCAGGTCATCAAGAGCTAGCTGATCCATAAGTAGACATAGGTCTATACAAAAGAAGGTCGCTAATGTAATAGACATATCACCATGCTAGGAGTTACCCAAGGCCAAGCGGGTTGGGCACAAACCACCTGTTATGGGGCTTACCTCATAGTTTTCAAATAATTGAGAATTCCAGGGATTCAAGCTCATTCACCCTTATTTTATTTTCAAAGGGTAGGGGAAGGGATTTTATTGCTTTTTGCTTTTTGCTTTTTCTTTTCTTTCTCTCTCTCTCTCTTTTTTTTTTTGTATTTTTTGTATGTTTGCTTGATACTAAGATAATGCTGAAATATTGCTGATATGGTACAAAATACGACTGAAATAATGCCTCTGAATAATTTTCTCATGTTTTTCTTTTCTTTTTCTTGCTATACTAGGGATACTTTCTCGGATTGGCTGTCGAGCAAGGGATTTTTATTCTGGGCAGGGGTGAGCTTGTCCTTTTGTCAATTCTCAAAGATTCTATACCATGTGCATGATAGGATAACAGGGGAAACTTTTCACTCAAGAGACCACTTCTACTATGTAGCATCGTTTTGGAATTTGCAATGAAATCATTTTAATGTGAAAAGGGATACTTGGTTCAAGTAAATAACAAGATTAGTTATCTATGCTCAAAACTTTATTTAATTTAACTATGGACTTTGATATAAGGGAGATTAATAATCATACCAAATAAGATCAAGATATTTATTCATGTGAGTGTGAAAGTGAGGGTTGCAAAATAAATGCTAATTTATCCAAAACAACTGAAAATATAACTGCAATACTTCAAGAATTAACAGGTGCAAAAATAAAAGATGTTTTTGAAGATTTTGATTTTTATATTTTGATTTTGATTTATGAATTGAGAGAATACATAATATGACTATTTTTTTGAAATTTTTATATGAATTTACTAAGAATGAGACAAGATGTACAATATATACAGTGATGAAATTACCAGAATTATGCATAATAGCGCTTAAGATGCATAATGTTCATAGGTTATTTAAGATCTTTACCATCTAAGGTAGCTAATTTGTATGCTCCCGATCCAAATTTAGCAGTGATGATATATGGCCCAAGCCAGTTAGGTTCAAATTTACCTTTAAGGTCTTTAGTTGCATTAGTATTTTTTTTTATTTTCTTTTAAGACGAGGTCGTCGATCTCAAAGGATCTATGATGAACTTTCTTAAGATATGCTTATTTGAGCTTGTTCTGGTAGGCTCGAAGATGCTCCAAAGCATTGATGCGATTCTCATCTAGGAGTTCCAGCTGACTAAATATGCTAGCATGATATTCATATCCTACTTCAGTATCTTGAAGTAGTAGAGCCAAAGAAGGAACTTCTAATTCAAAGGAAAAAACAGCTTGAATGCCATAAACCAAAACAAAAGGTGAAGTGCCCATGGGAGTACGAATGCTAGTTTGATAAGCCCACAAAACAAGATATAATTGAATGTACCAATATCGGCCAGATTTATTGACCAGACTTTTGAGGATTTTAATTAATGTTTTATTAGATGCTTCTGCTTGGCCATTACCCTGAGGATAATAGGGAGTGGACCAATGATGTTGAATTTTATATTTTTGACATAATTTATTTACATATTTATTTTTGAAACAAGTTCAATTATTCGAGATGAGATTTGCAAGAATTCCAAACCTACAAATAATTTGATTAAAAATAAATTTGGAAACTTGGGTTCCAGTGCAAGAAGCTAAGGGCATAGCTTCAACCCACTTTGTAAAATACTCGATGGCGGTTATGATGAATTTGTGTCCATCAGATGACACAGGATTGATTTTTCTAATAATGTCTAAGCCCCATTTTGAAAAGGGCCAAGGAGATGAAATAGCCTGCAGTTCTTATGCAGGCGCATGGACAAGGTCAGCATGTTTCTGGCACTTGTCACAATGGCACACATAATCATGTGCATCATTCTCAATGGTAGGCAAAAAATTCCTATCCTAAGGAGCTTTTTAGCAATGGTGCTACCACTAAAGTGTCCCCCATAAGATCCATCATGGGCTTCACTCAAAGCTAATCTAGACTCTTCTAGATTCAAACATCTCAGTAGGATACCTTCAAAAGATCTCCCATATAAGGTATTGCTAATTATGACGAAGCGACTTGCTCGTCTATGCAATAACCGACACTGGTTTCTATTAAAACCTTCAAGGAAGGTCCCATTTTGAAGAAAATTGAGGATGTTAGTGTACCAAAGTTCAAGAGTAGTTTCGTTGATTAGAAACACGTCCAAAGGTTCCAAGCATGATTTAATTGAAGCGGGTTACTGGAGTCGACGAATAATGATGGTAGCATGTTCATCATCTAACTCCAAGGGTAAAAGAGATGAAGTTGTGGCCATAGCATCAGCTGCACGATTGATAGTTCGAGGAATAGCTTCCAAGGTAACTTGATCAAATAAAGATATTAATTGAAATACATATGCTTTATAGGGGCACAATTTATCATATTTGGTCTGATAAACATCATTAATTTGATTTATAACAAGTTTATAATCACCAAAAACTAATAGATTTTTAATTTTCAGTGCCATGGCTGCTCGTAATCCAAGGATGAGAGCCTCATATTCAGTAGTGTTATTAGTACAAGAAAACATTAATTTAAAGGATAGAGGTATGAGGTGTTTCTATGGAGATATCAAAATAATACCTGCACCAGCCCCACTCATACATCGGGCTCCATCAAAGTATAAGGACCATTGCTCTGGATGGTCTACCTCTAATTTAAGGCATTCGTCAGGAAACTCAATGATGAGGGGATGGGTGGATGCTAAGGGTGCAGTAGCTAATTGATCTGCTATAAACGTCCTATAAATGTGAGTACAAACTCACTTAGTGCAAGAACCCACTCTGATGTGCGACCAGATAAATAAGGTCGACTCATGAGATACCACAAGGGATTGAATTTAGCAATAACATATGTTTTCTGACTGAGCATATAATGGCGTAGTTTATGTGTAGAAAATACGACTGTTAGACATAACTTCTCTAATGTTGTGTAGCGGGTTTCATAACTAATTAATGTTCTGCTAATGTAATAATTAGCACGCTCTCTTTTCTCATCATCAAGTTGAGCTAACATAGGTCCTAAAGCAAAATCTGAAGCAAAAATATACAAAATAAATGGGTGATCAGGTTTAGGTGGTGAAAGTACAGGTGGGTTAAGAAGATATTGTTTGAGGATTTCAAATGCTTCCTGACATTCGTTGTCCCAATGGAAAGAGACATCCTTCTTAAGAAGCTTAAGAAAGGATCTGGTTTTATCCGCCAGCTTATCGATGAAGCAACGGATGGCTTGAATTTTACCTTGTAGACTCTATAATTCAGATATATTTGTGGGTGTGGGCATATCAATGATAGCCGCAATCTTGAGAGGGTCAATTTCGATGCCATGTAAAGAAACTATAACCCCCAATAATTTACCTAACTCCGAATATACATTTGGCTGGATTCAATTGAATAAGATATTCCCTTAACCGATTAAATACTTTGCTCAAGTCATCTAAATGGTCATCTTCTTTAGTAGAACGAGCTATAATGTCATCTACATAATCATGTAGTATATCATACATCATATCATGAAAGATATAAGTCATGGCTCGTTGATAGGTTGCACCTACATTCTTTAAACCGAATGGCATCACTTTCCAACAAAATGTCCCCCAAGGGGTAATAAAGGTTATTTTAGCCTAATCTTCAGGAGCTATCTTGATATGATTATAACCAAAAAATCCATCCATTAAGGATATCATTCCACTCCCAGCATTAAAATCAATGATCTGATCCATATTGGGAAGGGGAAAATCATCTTTAGGGCATGCAACATTAATATCTCTAAAGTTTGTACAAAACCTAACCTTAGTAGCTTCTTTCTTAGTTACTGTAACTACATTCGAGATCCATTCAGCATAATCAATGGCTTGTATAAAAATAACATTCAAGAGTTTTTCTAATTCTCCTTTGACTAGTAAGGCCACTTTAGGATGCATTTTTCTAAGTTTTTTTTTAACAGGTTTAGCATCCGGATGGACTACTAGGTGATGCATAACTATAGAAGGGTTTAGTCCTGGCATATCTTCATATGTCCAAGCAAATACATCTTCACATTCTTTAAGAAATGCAATGTATTTATCCTATTTTTCTTGACTCATTTCTGATCCGATGTTGATTATGTGAGGGTTATCCTCGGTTCCAATATTAATTTTTATGACATTTTCTACTTCCTTGTGTAGATCTCTCTCAAAATTAGGTGGGGCAGGTGAAACCCCCAATTCTTGTAATTCTTCCAAGGTTAACTTGGATAATTCCTCTTGAGGAGTAATGGCCTCAAGTTGGGCTATACTAGGTATATAGCCATCAAAATAAAATCTGTTATGTAATAATTCCTCAACAGAGACATCATGGAAGATATATCCCTCCAACTCATCGTCGAATTCAGCGATCATGTCAGTATAAGCTATAGATAGCATATTACATGTGAATGGCTTATTTGTTAAATGCAAATCATCGTGTTCATCTAAATAATCTTGGTAACATATAAGATGGTCATCATCCTCGAATGGCTGACCCTTACTAGAAAATAGGCCCACACTACATCGGGCGGGCCATGGCTCTACCTCAAAAGGTTATTTCATACCATTCTAGAAAGGTCCCAAACCTTTCCCTTTATATCCCAATTTAAGCATTATAGGTTTGGATTTAGTATGCTCATTAGTAAAATAACATCGAGCATATCCATCATAATGAGTTCTGATGTTTCTGGGTATTCTACCCCAGTAATATCCCTTATAAATAAAGGCACAACTCCCGACTTGGTAAATACTTCCCATAGGCTGTGGGAGGCCCAAGGTATGAGGAGATGGTGGCAATTTATTTAAAACAAGGGAATCTTGCATAGAAACATTCATTTCTTCTGATATAAGAATTTTAGATAGATCGGGTAAGAGCTCGTCAGTAAGAGCATAAGAGGTAGAAGGAATATTTCCTATGTCTTTTGATGTGGATAATATGACTTTAGTGGACATATATGGTGTAGAGGTGTCAATAGATGGGTCTATTATAGGTATATAAGTTATAGGAGTAGAACAAGAGACATTGGTTGTGGGATTAGGATATTTCTTAGGTCCTAATGTGGTTTGTTCAGAAGATGGTTGAGCTATATGTGAAGGTGCATCTGATGGAGAAGAAGTAGATGACATTATGGGTGTGAGTTTCACACGTTTAGATGGATAATGAGAATTAGGATGTGTGGATGACAACGCGGGGCAAAATTGAACTCCAATAGATTCTTCCAAAGCACACATATCAAAGGGTCTTGGATCACCATGAATGGCAACCAATTGATTCTTAAATTTGAATTTAACACATTGATGTAAAGTTTAGGGAATAGCTTGCATCACGTTGATCCAAGGGTGACCCAAGAGTATTTTGTATGATGTAGGACAATGTACAATAAACACAGTCGTATCCAAGGTTCTTGGACCAACCTGCAATGGAATGGTAATAACTCCACATGTTTCTTGTGTTTCGTCATTGAAAGCTTTTATGATCATATCAATTCTTTTCATTGCCTCACTTCTAAACCCAAATCTTTGGTAGAAGTAAAAAGTGCAAATATTTAAAGATGAACCATTATCAATCAAAACTCGTTTGACTGCTAAATCTCCAATTAAGGCAGTTATATATAAGGGGTTATCTTTATGTAAACTATGTTGAGGTATGTCTCTATCCCGAAAGTCAATACAATCAACTTCATGAGTTATTATAGCATTGGACATGGCTTCGGGTTGAATGTCTTGTGGTACCATCATCTGGCTTAATGTGAGCATTAATTCATATCTATGTGTAGGAGAATATCTTAAGAGGTCCAAAAGGGAAATTCTAGTTGTAATATTTGATAATTGTTCATTAATATTATAAGGAAGTTTAGGTTGAACATTAGATGCATGATTCCCTTTATTAGGAACCTTCAAAACAAATGGAGTTGATCCACCATTCTAAATTTGATCTTGTTGAGAATTTTGAGCCTATTGTCTAGTAACAGCTTTGATGGTACCCACAATATTATTCTACGAATGATGAATGGGTCTTGTTCTAGCGTTTATAGCTAACTCATTAGAAAGTAATTGGTAGTATGATGGTCTAGTAGTGACTCTTCTTGGAAATGGTTCTTCTAGAACCATATGACTTGTGATAGGGTGAATAGTATCTGATTCATCTTCAAAAATATTCGATTGATTTGATGTGATTTCCATATCACTCTCAGTATCAGATTCTGTATCACTAAGATCAGGTATCTGAATGTTATATAGAGGCCTGGTGGTAACCACAGATAAATTTGTGTCAAAGGTTTCTAGATCATGAGCAGGTAAATGCCCACTAATAGTTCCTACATATCGAGCAGGAGGAGGAACATTATGATGTTCAATTTGATTAGCCACCTCCTTACTATGTTTTGGTAAAGGATGTTGAAAGATGTCTGATGACTGATTGGCATTCTGATTCTAGTTTTGTGTGGTGTTTTTTTGAGTGTTATTAGGAGGATTTTTCTTAGGTTGAAATGCTTGTACCTCCATCTCATTGTTATCAATCAAGTCATGTATTTTATGTTTTAATATTTTACACGATTTGGTAGTGTGTCCAGGTCCTCTATGGAAATCATAATGTAAATCTGATCTGTATCCGGGTATAGTTGGATCAGGTTCCCAGATATTTGGTAATTGAATTAAGCCTCATTCTAATAATTGTGGTAGAATAGTTGATAAAGGTTGATTTAACCTAGTAAATTCTCGAGGAGGTCTATCAGGAGGTTTCAGTACAAACTTCTTCGTTGTCTTTGCAACATTAACATTAGCAATATTTCTGCTATCAGTGACTCCATCACCCACAACTTGTTTATTCTTATATTGATTTTTGGATATTTTCTCATTGTATTTCTTTTTAAGCTGACCTCTCCTAATGAGAGCATCTTCCACTCTTCGGGCTAAGTCTATAGCCTAATCGAAGGTGTTCAAGGTAGCATTTGATAATTCGTAAGATAGTTGCTCTTGCAAATTATTAATAAAGATGTCCAACATATCCCTATAAGGTAACACAAAGTGCAATTTTCCTATCAATTGTCTCCACCTAGCTAGGAAATCAGCAAAGCATTCATCTTTGTCTTGTTTTAAATTATACAAATCTTTAATGGTCACATGTCTTTCGATATATGCACTAAATTGATGAACAAAAGACTCCTCAAAGAATTAGTGGGTAATTGATAATACCACTCTAATGCCATTCCTCCCAAGCTTTTTTGGAATATTTTTTGTAATAACAAGTCATCATGTGATATATCATGACATGTTATCCTAAGCATAGGAAGATGCTTTATGGGATCCATCGTTCCTTTATATATGGACAGGTCAGGCATAGGAAAATGTTTAGGATACGGCTGTGCTACAACGATAGGATCTAAAGGCTGACTACACATCTCTCGATAATTGTACGAGGGTCGGTAGGGATCTATCTGGTCCATGCGGGAAACTAACTGTTTCACCATGGTTTCAAGATTACTAGTTTGTCCACCATATTGGTTCAATGGGACATAGGTATGGGATTTATGAGTGTATGATGGTGTGGCATAAGGATTAGATGCTATATTGCTATTATGCAAAGTGTTGGTAGAAAGAGTATTATGAAGGGGATTTGTAATAGTATTATGTTGTATCCCAGATTGTTGGTAATTGGTGTTTGGTTTTGTTTTGGATTTTTGTTGATTTGAGGTATGTTGCTCAATAGCTTGGCAAAATAGAGCAGTAAATGATGGTTTCTTTTGTGCAGGAATGACCCTAGGCTTGTTAACAGGTACTTTAGGTGGTTGGGTAACCTGTTGTTGTTGCATGTTCCGGATCGTAGCTACTATATCCAAATTGGATGGTCCAGCTTGATCACTCTCTTGTTCAATAAAGGACAAGGGATTAGTGCGTGTGTGAAATACGTCTTCTAGAGTTGCTTGAGTGTCACTAATTCGATCCTTGTCCATATGAACTGCTCTATTAAAAACACCAATATTTATGTTAATGAACTTCCAAAATTGTTCCATGTTTTCAAAAGTGATAGCTCCTCTCGGATACATTTTAGGGGATGAGGATCCTTCCTCTTTATTAATTTTTTCTTATTCATTTGCTACAGAAAGCTCTTCTTCTTGTTGGTCTAGGATTTCTTCTTCCTGAACTTGCTCCTCAGGAGGGACATTTTGGTCAATTAATGGTCTTCCTAATCAATCTTCTTCTTCTTCGGTTTGTTTTCCATTCCTAAGTCTAGGCATTGTGCTAAACTTAGGTTTTAGCAAATGTATATATATATATATGCAGTAGGGTTGAGAGGTATATATTTTAACTATATACCTACTATAATACTTAAAAAGGAAATGTTTTGATTTTTTTTTTTTTTTTTTTTATTATTATTTTTTTTTTGTATTATTATTTCACAAGTATAAAAATAACAAACAACATGCTAGTTGCAAGAAATAACAATAGTAAAAAGAATAACTTAGTTTTCTATAAATAGTTTATGGATATCGTTGATAGGATCAAGTTCATCAGGAGTCATTAAATGCTCCTCTTCAAATTGGAAGTGGTTTTTCAAGAACTTGACAAAATGTGCTATGGTAATATGATCTACTTCAGACTCTGACTTATAAAAATAAATTTCATGGTAATACTCTCGATACAACATAGATCTAGGAACTTTATTCCATATTTTTCTATCCATAAGAACAACTTCTTGATCCTCTATACAAGATAGAAACTTATGTACTACAACTGCATTCTCAAGGTATTCCTCAAAGGTGTACAATTCTGAAGACACAAGTGCTCTTTTATTTGCTAACCACCTATGGCAAGCTCTCTGAAGTACATGGTACAAAGTCACCTGATCGGGATCCAGGATTCTATCTAGGACAAACCTATTAATTTGCCTAAGTTTTGCAGATCTAGATTCAATAATACCCAATCTCCTATCAAGTTCGTCCCACAAAGGTTGGACTCTATTTGTTTGAGGTACTCTAAGCATAGAAGTAATCTCTATGGCCGTTAATTGATTTTCAACATTTATGGTGATAGCTCGTATTCTATTATAATCTACCATCTAAATATGATATGTAAATTTAACAGTTTTCTAATGATTCTAGATGTTCTTAATGTGTTTTTTCTTCTTTTTTTGGATTGTTATCAAAAGGTGTTTTAGTTTCATGTCGGGTTCACCAAAATGTATCGCCCAAATTTTTTGCACCCTTACCTTCGGGCTAAAGGATCCGTGCACGAAAGGGGGATGCGAGAAGGATGGGACAATACCTCGGATGGAGAGGCCCTTTGAAGGTCGGGCCTCTCAGGGGATGGGTATAAGGGTGAATTTTTGACGGATAGTGGGGTTCACCAGGAAACTTTAAGTGGCAGTTTCCACACCTAGGTTGAGAATGGGTTTGATGTGTTCATTTTATATCCAATCATTCATATTCCTAGGTTGGCCAAAATGAATCTAAGCTATTCTATATGAAATTTTAGGTTTATATGAAGACAACAAACATGAATGAATCCTAAATACAAAGACTATGTGAAATGGAGAGGGATACACCTAATTCCTGATGTCTGATGAAGATTCCGAAGCTTGTAGGAGTCCAGATCATTTCGTATATGACAGGATCATCTGTAATTGTACAGAATCATCCCAAATCATAGACGATTGTCTGAGATTAGACAAGATTGTCAGCGACCAGACGAATTCGTCAAAAACCTGCAATCATGGAAACAGACAACAAAAACCAAAAATGCAATTGCAAGAATGATGCAAAATTATAGAAATAACAGTATAGATGCTTAAATAATAAATCCAAATAGCAAATCAAATGGGAAGCATTGTTTTAATAACTTATTTTAAATTTTATCATGCAAATATGCTAAATGAGGTGAACTCCAGGATGTAGAACATAAATAAATCAATCTAATGCATAATTAAATAAGCAAGAAAGGTAGAAAACACAAACTCAGGGCTCTGGTTGCCCCTAATATGAATTGTAGTCAAAATTGTCTGTGATCATATGATATCATCACCGATCTTAGATAGGATCATTCGAAATCGTGTTGGATCGCCTGTAACGATCCGAGATTTCTCTGGCTAAAACACAATAAAAACCTGCAATAAAATCTGAAAATACAAATGTAAATGATGGGGGCGAGGATGTTCTAATACAGCAAAAAAGTAGAGTTGTAGGGAAATGATAAGCCAGGGGGATAAACTAGGAAAATCTCAAGTTTATATAGGATTAGGGGGAGGTTAGGAGGTTGGGGATCATCCCAATCTGGGAGATCTCCAACGTAGGAATCTCCAACTGTGCAGACATGCTTCTTCTCGAGTTGGAGAGGTTTGTTGAAACATAATCTAATTATGAAAATTTGGTTTTGGGATGAAATCGTCTGGACGTTCTATTCCAGACGAATTCGTCCGATTGGGGACGATATTGTCAGATCAGCGATGATTTTGTCCAACGGTCAAAATAAATTCTAAAAATGACATGAAAAATGAGATGAGCGATTAACGAGCAGTTTTGAGGGTTAAAATTCAAATTTTTATCTTTTTATTGATGGTTTAACTGTGCCAATTTTAGGGTGCTACACAAACCCTCAGAATAGCAAACTATATACAATTACAACATTAAAAAGTAGACAACTAGACCTTTTCAAAGGTCTCTACGTTGTATATTATAATGTCACGTTGGACATTTTTAATGGAATTCTTCCTCGTATCCTGTCATGTTTCTTATCATCTTGATGATTCGAATACTAATCTTACACATCAACAATAATATAAACTAATACAATTTCCTAACTACCTTGGAATTCATTACAATCATGATCATCCAAGTGGCAACTAACAAACTAACATAATAAAAATCTTATATTTAAATAATTTAATGAAACGACAATACAACTATTTGTCCTCTTCTTGCGGAAGGAGATAAATTAGGTTTGCGTCTATATCTAAGCAACTTAACAACCTAATAACTTTACAACTTTTTAATAACAACTCATATAACCAATATTCACATGTACAATGCCACTGTATCAAACAATTATGTTGATTGTATATGGTACATAATGCTGCTATGCTATCAGCAAACATGGAATTCCAACGCATTAGATAACTTATTCGGTCAATTTCCTTTCTATAGACCTTTTTAGTAGGTACTTTATGTAACACCTTTTTGTAGGTGTTTTCTGTTATACCTTTCTAAAGACGTATTTTGTAGCACCTTTTTGTAACATTCATCCATGCGTCTTCTCAATGCACCATTCATGTGACTGGTTCATCCACACTTATCATCAGGTCTGTGTTTTGCTGCAATATTTCCTGTAAAGCTCTTGCAATGTTCATCTACCAAAAACATACTTTCATATTTTGTGTAAAATATAGACACATCATTTTTAACGTTATAAATCGAATTCATCTATAAATCATACACATAAGATATAGTAATCATAAAAATATATTTATTTACATAGATTTACAGACAAAATATAATGTAAACTTGCACAAAATATATAATATTTTATCACTCATCATTCTCCCAAATTGAAGGAGATGTATGTCATCATGTACACATGTTTGAAATTTACAGTATATCTAATAAAACACTATAAATACCGTAGTATATTTTAATAACTTGAATATTTTGTAGACATAATAAATGGAATATTGTAATGTTATAGAAATGATTTGGTATATATATCAAAGAAAACACTGCAATTATTTATAGGGGAAATACTACAAATTGTACACATGAAAAACTGTAAATAAATCAAAATAAACAAACTGTTTTAGATGTGTTGGTCCGACTTTCATACACACCCTATGAAGAATGAGCAGGAAACTCTGATAACACTTATACGGGATAAATCCCACTCACTTTAGGATCTAGCTGGTTATCCAAGGTGTGAGTTACAGAGTCGGGTCGAATGTCAATTCACTCTTTTTCGCTTCTGGAATAGTTTTCAATATGGACTATTTGTACCTTACAACGGGCTCAATGAACTTGCTCTGTAATGCTCAGAAGTTGTCACTTGTTGGCAATCAGATTTGAAATTGATTCTTTGATCTAGCTCTCATGGGTCAGTAGATTTAAATAAAAGACAAATAAAGAAAATAAAAATGGATCATTTCTCGAAAAACAAAGAGAAGGTAGGGTAAGGCAGAAAGAGAAGTTTACCAAACTTTAACTGTAAAACCCAAATTATCAATTTCATTTATACCATCAGCTTCATATCAGAACAAATCAAAGAAGAAAGTGTCCAGTTTTCTAAGATCACTTTCAACTAAGAGCACAAGGCAAAGATGGAACAGATCTAACAGAAAATTATAAACCGAAGGGAAGTCGGTTAAAATTGATATCTTTCACCGGCAGCCTAGCTCGCACAGTGAGGACAGAGCAATCAGAACAAACTTGAACCTCAAATCTATAATTTCCCCTAACATACAATAGAACAAATGAAGCCCAACAGCATATTTAATCTTGATATGGCAGATTTACAGCATATATCTAATAAACTTTAATGGAACGGATAACAAAAGAAGATGAACTTATCACAGTCTGCAAAATATTAGGCTCCTGGCCATGCTATCACAGAAAAACAACAGCACATCAACTCCAAGTCCAGAAATAAAAATATTTAACAATCTTTGCAAGAAATTGCTTCAATAGCCTTTTATTTCTAAGTTTTCGCCTCCTGCGATTACATTGAGAAGAAGTATTTATAGACTCAGGACAGACCCTGATCTTTTCAGAAATATCTTCTTCTCTAACCGCAAATCTTATCACATTAAACCCTAGGACCCGGGTTTTACAATAAAAAGCCATTTAAAAACAAAGTCTGGATAAAACTTAACCATTCTGCAAATCAGTGCAGTCAGCTGCCATAAATGGAGAAGATAGAATTCGAATGCCACTTGCATTCACCCGCAACTACAAATAAATGCCCTCATTAATTCCTTCGGGTAAGCTGGATGAGTCACTACTCCTCCGACAGTTCATCTCCGCAAAGCCATCCCTGAGTTGAAATATCTGCACTCCATTAATTCTGCCATAAATCTTCATTAAATGCATTCACCGGCAAAATTCGGCAACTGTGTGCATATATTTCATTTCTCGGCCAAATCCCGACATATTCCATTATGGGCAGCTGCTTAGTCACCACAAAGTCTCCTTGCAGCCGGATCTGGAAAAAAAATGGATGACACAACAATTTTCGGCATCTTTACTTTCAACATGGTTGTCCTTGATTAATTTGCATTCGACTTTGTCTTTATGGTTCCTTCTCCGTTATCCCGCAAGTGACAGATGGCTTCCTGCATGAAAGACAAAAGATGGATTAGCATTTAAAATTATTAAATCAAAAGCTTTAATATTAAAAAGAAGTCCTAAGGTTCAATATATGCGGCATGCTTTGTGTTCCGACACGTGTCACCATCCCAGGATGCCTTCTGTAAGCCACTTTCACTCTCGGGCTCTTTTCTGGCAAGAGTCGCGAAAATGCGACATGTCGCGATTTCGCGACATGTCACGAAATCGCGACATGCCCCCGCACATCTGCTTTCTTTCGTTGTGCCATGAAATCGCGACGTCGCGATATCGCGACACCTGTCACTGATATCGCGACACAACCTTGCCCTTGTGGCTTCTATGTCGGCCGTGTCGTAATTTCGCGATACGGCCACCCCCCTTTCATCTTTGGCTCGGTCGTGTCACGAAATCGTGACACGGCCCCCCCTTTGGCTTCTTTGCTCGGTGCGTCGCGATTTCGCGACGCTGAGCCGAGCCTTACCTTTGCTGCCCTTTGGGTGTCACGATTTCGTGACACCCAACTTTGCTCCTCCCCACCATGTCGCGAAATCGCGACATGGTGGGCCCTTTCTTTGTTTCTTGCCCTATGCTTTTCACCTGTCACGATTTCGCGACATGTCCTTTGACTTCATGATCGTCGTGATTTCGCGACATCTTCATGCCTTTACGACTTTCTTAACTCAGATTTTTGTTGCTCCTTGACTTTGACTCGGACCTGTCGCGATTTCAGACATGTCGCGAAATCGCGGTCCTCCGTACAATCTGCCTTCTCTCTCCAAAATTTGTTGTGATTTCGTGACGTTCTTCAGACTTAGTCGATTTTCACTCTTGCATCCTTTCTTCTCTCTCCAGCCGCGAAATCGTGACGTTCCGTACAATCTGCTTTCTCTCTCTCTTGGTAGCGATATCGCGACATTTCCAAAAATGGAAATGTCGCGATATCAAAAATGGAAAGTGTCACGATTTCGCTACGCTTCTGGGACTTGGCGGATTTTCTGAAAACCTGTCGCGATTTCGCGACATTTCCATAAATGGAAGTGTCGCGATATCGCGACATTTCCAAAAATGGAAAGTTTTGATTTTCATGCATTTTTCTATCTGTTTTCTACATTCTTTTCGTACCGGTGTAAGATTTTCTTTATCCATGAATGATTCTAGCATGTAAAAAGTGAAGTCTGAGATAACAAAGCTAGAATGCAAGAAAAAACACAACTTTAAAAAGGAGGCAAGCAAAATCTTGGATTTAAAACCTGAAAATATCAAGAGGGTCCCTACTGCAAAAAAGAAGTTCAAAGTTTTCAAAGGATGGAAATTCATTTTTTCAGTGGGGGTGTGTTGCTTCTCAACAAATGGCGATATCTGCGGGTAAAATAGTAGCATTATTTTAGAACCCAGGACTCTAGTTTCAAAACAAAAAGACCATGCATCATGCCTTGCCACAGACATCCTTCACAATAAATTGACTACTAACTGATAGCTGTCAAAATTTCCCAAGGACATACTAGGCTGAATTACTTAAGGAAGATTTCTGATGAGCAATTACAAGGGCATAAAACTTTCTTGAAGGAAGACTGGATCGAATGTTGAACTCCGGACTGATCAGCTTTTCTAGATTGTAAAAAGGGGAAACCGAGTAGAGCTCTGTTTACTAGTTTAGCTTTTTACAGCCCCGACAAAGTTACCCTTTAGATTTACACGACCCAAATTTACAACTGTAAGGAAGGATCTTCAACTGGGTAGAAGAAAAACATCTTTTGAAACTTGGCTGCCTCTTTCATTATACAACTCTTTCTTTTTCCTTCTTTTTTTTTTTTATATATATATTGGAAATAACAGGGTGCTAATCCAACTTTCATCTCTTTCTTTTGAAGTACATCAACATCTGAAACTGCTTCAGCTCGGGCACTGATAGCCTTTGTGGATACTCAAATAATTACATGAATCATAGTCCCCTCTTATAACCAACTTTTCTTGGATTCCCCGGGAGTTTCTCCAACCAAACAGCATAGCAGTTTTTCTATAATTAAAACAACTGTGGCAAGCAAGACACAAAATCCAGTCATCTTTCTACCATTGTTCTGAATAACAAAATAGTTCCACTGTTCAGTTTAAGCAGACTATCTCATAATTATGATAATGAATACTGGATTGTGGATTGATCAGCTCAGAATAAAGCAATTTTTAGAGGGCTGACTTTTTCATTGATGTTCAGGCAAGGCTAAAGAACAGGATCTCAAAAGCTGAAGAACTTTGCACAGACTTCCAAGGGCAGACACAGGCCTCAAAACAAAACAAAAATAAAACTGTACAGACTTTAAAATAAAACTAAAACAAAATACTGTACAGACTAATTAAAAGGAAGCTTAAAACAAAGCAACTAAAATGAAAACTGTACAGGCAGCAAATAAAACTGAAGCAAAGCAACTAAAACTGTACAGACATTTAGAAGAAAACTAAAATAAACAACTAAAACAACTGCAGAGCTAGAATTAAACTAAAGCAAAATAAAACTTGCAGAGTTATTTACAATGTATACACATGTTACAACTTCTTTATGACTCATTCAAATGATACATTGGACGGAACAGCCGAGAAATAATGTTTCAAGTATTGACCATTAACAGGGAGGTCCAGAAAATTACCATCCAGGTCTTGTAAACGAAAGGCATTGTTACCCAGAATCTCAGCAATTTGGTAGGGGCCTATCCACAGTGGCTGCAACTTTGTGTGCTTACCCTTCTTCTCATGGGCCTTGTCCCATAAAAGCACCAGTGTCCGCGATTGAAAGCTTTCACTTTGGCCCTCTTGTCAAACCAGCGCTTGACAGTTTCTTGGTGCCTACTGAAGTGCTCCAGGGCTTGGAGTCTTTCATCCTGCAAGTTAGTTAGATCTAAAACACGGGCTTCTGCATCATCTTGATCCTCAAAATAATCTAAGGCAAACTGGTAAGTAGGTAACTTCAGAGAGATGGGAACAATTGGCTGGGTACCATACAGCAAAGCAAAAGGAGAAGTCTTAAGAGCAACCTTATATTTTATCCGGTCAGCCCAGAGTGCATATTTCAACAATGTATGCCACTGCCTGGGTTTGTCTGCTGCAGATTTCTTAATGGCATTCATTAAATTCTTGTTTGTGGACTCAGCCAGTCCATTGCCTTGGGGATAATAGTTGGATGAGAATCTGATAACTATCCCCATCCGGTATGCCCAGTCTGCAAACTCCAATGATTGGAAGGTTGGTCCATTGTCACACACCAAATTCAGAGGAACCCCAAACCTAGTTATGACCTTTGATTCAAGAAATTCAATGACTTCATGAGCTGTACTTCTTGTGGTGGCTGCTGCTTCAACCCATCTTGTGCAATAGTCAGTAGCTGTTAGAACATATTTATGCCCTGCTGAAGAATTTGGATTAATCACTCCCACAAAATCAAGTCCCCACTGCATGAAAGGTTTAGTAATCACAACAGGTTGCAATGGGAGAGCCCGGTTGGCCTCTTTGGCTGCAAAAGTTTGGCACTGATGGCAGGTTCTTACATGCTGATGTGCATCCTTAAATAGTGTAGGCCAATAATAGCCTGCTCTCAATATTTTATGCGCAGTAGCAGATCCTGATGAATGCCCTGCCCCTAATTTTTCATGAAAACTGGACATGACTTCACTGACTTCACTGGGAGAAATGCATCTCAAGAAAATGCCAGCATAATTCTCTCTGTACAGAGTACCTGCCTTGAGGAGATAATGAGCAGCTTTCAATTTTAATGCTCTCCTTTGGGTTCTGTTCAAATGGGATGGGCAAATTCCAGATTGCAGCAGATGAGTAATATCCCCATACCAGTCATCAGATTCAGAATTCAACTGATTAACTTCTTCCCGTAGAGGCACTTCGGCAATGTGTCGGGACAAACCAAGTCCCCTAATCAATTTAGCAGGCCGAATCTCTAAGTCATACTCTTGCAGCCTGGTAACCCAATTACCCCTCAATTCACCCAATTCATTCTGACTTAGAAGGTACTTCACAGCTGGGTCTGGAACTATGGCATGAATTTTGCTTCTCAGTATATAGTGCCTGAACTGCTTCACTGCTCTTACCAAGGCATAAGCTTGTTTGTCTAAATGAGAATATTTCAGTTCAGCTCCTTTTAAATTGGTACTCTTGAAAGCAATTGGATGTTCTCCGGTTTCCCTCCGTTGGGTCAGAACTGTAGCAAGTGTATGTTCTAAGAAAAAGTGTACAGATAAAAATCTGCACTGAAGTTTGGGCTTACCAGAACTGGTGCTTGTTTAATGGTTGTCTTAATTTCTTGGAAGGCTGCCTTAGCTTCTGTGGTCCAGACAATCTGAGCAGTTTGCTTTAGCATGTCATTCATTGGCTTGACTATCTCGGAAAATCCGGAGATGAACTTCCTGACAAAGTTTATTTTTCCAAAGAAGGACCTCAACTCTTTCTTGGAGTTGGGAAATGGTATGCCAGATATGGCTTCAACTCTACCTGGATCCATTGAAATGCCATCTTTTGTGACCAAGTGCCCAAGGAGCTTTCCTTCTGTTACACCGAAAATGCACTTCTTTGGATTCAAGGAAATGCCAAACTCCCTGCACTTGTTAAACACTGACTCCAAGTGGTTTACATGGTCAAACCGAGATTTGGAGAAGACTGTTAAATCATCCATGTAAACAACTATACATTTTCCCATAAGCCCCTTGAAGGCATGATCCATTGCTCTTTGAAATGTAGCTCCGGCGTTTATTAAACCAAATGGCATCCTCTTGTAAGCAAAAGTTCCCCACTTAGTTGTGAAAGCAGTCTTCATTCTGTCTTCTTTCTCAACCAATATCTGATTGTAGCTTGAGAAGCCATCCAGGAAAGACATCATCTCTGAACCATTGACAATCTGCAAGACTTCATCCATAGAAGGCAGAGGATAGTTATCCTTTTCAGATGCCTTGTTTAAATTCCTAAAGTCCACACACAGGCGGATCTCTCCATTTTTCTTCCTGACTGGCACCAGATTGGCCACCCAAGTAGAATGCCTGATGGGAAAAATAATTGTTGCACTCAAGAGCTTTTCCACTTCTTTCTGGATGAGGGGTTCTAACAGAGCATTGACATGCCTCTGTTTTTGTCTGAAAGGCTTGCAAAATTCTTTTAAAGGTATTATGTGAGTGTAAACTTTAGGATCAAATACCTTCAAGTCTTTGTATGACCAGGCCATTACATCCTTGGACCTGTGCAGAAAATCAATCATACTTCTCTTTATTTCTGGATCACAGTCCTTTGCCAACTTGATGTGCCTGGGATCTTCTTCAGTCCCTATGTTCAGGTCTTCAGTCCCACTGTCTGTGGCAGCCACATAATCCTCAGAATTCACCTTTTGTTTGATCTTGTCAACATCAAATAGCCGCTCCAGCTCCACCATTCCTTTTGGAATTCTGTTGTCCTTCAACCTCATTATTCCCCTGTCATCATCTAACTGTTCCAGCAGGGTGTCTCTTTGGCCCTCATCAATTATAGCATTCTCAAAGGTGTTAGTACTCTGTAAAAATTTTACAATCTGTTGATCATCAGAGAAAACTTGAAAGCTATCTATATTGTTTGGAACCGAAGGACAAGGGACTAACTCAATTGAAAACTTATCCCATTTAAATTCTTCCAATGGTTTTAAACTTGCAGCTGAAGAAGCCAAGATATCTGCATGTGAATTTTGTTCTCTGGGTATGTGTGTCAGATTAAATGCATCAAAACCTTCTACAAGATCCCAAGCCCGGTGTTTGTATCCTTTCAAATAAGAAGCTTTACACTGGAATTTACCCTTGACTTGACTTGCCACCAATTCTGAGTCAGTGAAAACTTGAATATTCCTCACACTTCTATCCAAAGCAAATTTTAAACCTAAAATCAGAGCTTCATACTCTGCTAAATTGTTTGTACATGGGAACTGTAGGCGGTAAGACATAAAAAATGTCTGACTTTCAGGCCCTTTGAGGACTGCCCCTGTTCCAGAACCCTGTTTACATCTAGCCCCATCCACATGAAGTGTCCAGACTTCATTAGTATGTACAGGATGAGCTTTATTAAACTTGTTACCCTGCCCAGTTGTTAAATTGTAGACACCAATATCTACCTCTGCAATATTTACAGTTTCATTTGCTGCATTGTACTCTGTAATTGTATGCTTGTACCTGGGTTCTCTATCAACCCGCAATTGATTTGCCACTCCTTTCCACGGCAACCACATGTGTGAAAAATCTGTTGCCAAATATCCGTTCAAAGACCTAGACCAATCCCTACTCAACAACATCCCGTACCCCACTGGGATATCCACAACCTGGATTTCAATTTTATGTTGAGCCCTTGGCTCAAATGCCAATTGGATATGAATATTTTGAAGCTCTCCAACAACTTTGACCTCTGATTTGTCCAACTGGACAACTCTCCTTTCAGACTTCATTGGGGTCAGTCCCAACTGCTGACAAATGGCCAGAGGCATAACATTAGCAGATGCACCTGAATCTACCAAACAATTGTGCAAGTTCTTCCCAAAAATACAGACAGTCAGTAAAAAGGGGAGAACTTCAATTTTTTCTTTGTACATGGCTAGATTGGCATTTGCTATTTTCTTTCCTTTGTCCACGGGTTTAGTAGCAGGACCGGAGTATGTCTTTATCAGATTGTCCCTCTACTCCGAAATCTATGCTAACTCATGCAGAGTAATGTTGGCTTTAATCTTTTTCATATCCTCCACTATGTTATATCCTTTGTTAAGTGGAGGGACAGAAGCATCTGGTCCCCTTTGACCTCCTCCCTTTGGTGGGGATGGATTGTTGCTTGGAGAGGGATCCGGAGGAACATTGTGAGAGTTGTCCGGAGGAGTTGATGTAGTATTAGGCTCCGGATTCCTGTTTCTCAGATTGTAGTTATCTCTTCTGTACTGCTGGAAAGCCTGTACCTCATCCATAGGCATTTCAGCTACATTCTCAGATTCATCCGGGAAAGTGAAAGAATCCAGGACCATGGCTGCACTGTGGCTGGATGAACTTGGGCCATCAGCAGTTCTTTGATTTTCAGGGGAGATCAAATCTCCAGACAAGGCTTCAAATGCATTACAAAATTCCAGACAGTCCAACTCTCCATGCTGAGAAGTGGCATGTATTCTGCACCAGTTGGGCAGAGCCAAATCACAAATGTTCACATCATGAGCTTTACCCTTGTAATATTTATTAGGCTCATATGGGGGCTTGTTGAATCTGTTCGGTTGATATGAATATCTGTTGGGGTTGTCCCCAGTAGAAACTTGCCTTTTAAAACTCAAGAAATCATTTGCCAGCTTCTGAACAATCTTTGAGACTTCTTCAACTCTTGCATTGTCAGCCTCTTTGACTGGGTTCTGTACATTCTCAACAGGTGCCACAGCCAATGGTGTTGCTGATGGTAGAGTCTGACAAACTGGCAGCATCATCTGATGTGGAATAGGATTGAATACAGGGGCAGCTTGTGCAATCAGAGGAATTTGCTGAACATTTAGAGGCTGGGGTCCCAACTGTCTTTCCAGAACCAAAGCTTCTTTATAAGCTTCTGTCAAATTAGTAACAGCGGGATCTCTCTTCAAGAAGACAGAGGTCATGGGATCCAGGGAATTTCTAAAGATCTCTAATGCTAGGTCAGCATTCGGTACATAATACCCAGTAAGTCTACCATAAGCTTTCTGGAATCTAACATTATAGGATCTGATGGATTCACTTAATTCTCTCTTGATGCCAAAAAACTGCTGATATAAAATACTAGGGTCTATCACTTCACCGAACTGTGACACAAAGACTTTTTCTAAGTCATTCCAACTGGTGATAGAATCATTGGTGAGGTTTAGAAACCAGTCATAAGCTCCCTCCTGGAGAGTGAACGGGAAGAGTCTGCAGGCAACATCTTCATGCTGCACATTTAATAATTTCAATGCATTCTTGAATGCAACCAAATGTTCTTCTCGAGTTCTTGTCCCATCATGTTTATATCTGGGGAGATATCTTTTCGGATTTTTGGGCAGGTCATGGGCTATACCCGAAATATTCAAAGCAGTGGAGCCTAACCAATTTGCCATTACTACCTGGTTGACAGTGATATTCTGAACTGTGGTTGGAGTAACTATCAACGGTGATAAAACTATTTCTGACAAAGACTTGGCCCTTCTGAGGCTACTTCTTTTCGGGGTTTCTAATTCAGGGACAAGGAGCTCTCCGGCTCTGGGGTGGGACCTTGTTACCCTGTATGTAGAATCCAGCTTTTCACAAGCACTTACAAACTGATAATCTTTAACAGAGTACTAAACTTGAGGTCTTCTCTTTTGACAATTTTAAAAACTGTACTGACAAATTATAATACTGACTGGAGTTCATTGGGCCACTTTTAAATGTTGGTGTTAAGTCCCGCTGTTCAGGCAAAAACTCAAACAACAAAATTTAACAGCATTTGTCAAGTACCACATACAATCAGATTTCTCAACTCAAGTGCACTAAGAACATAAGTTCTGGCCCTCCTTCTAGCGCCATTTTTAAATGTTGGTCCGACTTTCATACACACCCTGTGAAGAATGAGCAGGAAACTCTGATAACACTTATACGGGATAAATCCCACTCACTTTAGGATCTAGCTGGTTATCCAAGGTGTGAGTTACAGAGTCGGGTCGAATGTCAATTCACTCTTTTTCGCTTCTGGAATAGTTTTCAATATGGACTATTTGTACCTTACAACGGGCTCAATGAACTTGCTCTGTAATGCTCAAAAGTTGTCACTTGTTGGCAATCAGATTTGAAATTGATTCTTTGATCTAGCTCTCATGGGTCAACAGATTTAAATAAAAGACAAATAAAGAAAATAAAAATGGATCATTTCTCGAAAAACAAAGAGAAGGTAGGGTAAGGCAGAAAGAGAAGTTTACCAAACTTTAACTGTAAAACCTAAACTATCAATTTCATTTATACTATCAGCTTCATATCAGAACAAATCAAAGAAGAAAGTGTCCAGTTTTCTAAGATCACTTTCAACTAAGAGCACAAGGCAAAGATGGAACAGATCTAACAGAAAATTATAAACCGAAGGGAAGTCGGTTAAAATTGATATCTTTCACCGACAGCCTAGCTCGCACAGTGAGGACAGAGCAATCAGAACAAACTTGAACCTCAAATCTGTAATTTCCCCTAGCATACAATAGAACAAATGAAGCCCAACAACATATTTAATCTTGATATGGCAGATTTACAGCATATATCTAATAAACTTTAATGGAACGGATAACAAAAGAAGATGAACTTATCACAGTCTGCAAAATATTAGGCTCCTGGCCATGCTATCACAGAAAAACAACAGCACATCAACTCCAAGTCCAGAAATAAAAATATTTAACAATCTTTGCAAGAAATTGCTTCAATAGCCTTTTATTTCTAAGTTTCCGCCTCCTGCGATTACATTGAGAAGAAGTATTTATAGACTCAGGACAGACCCTGATCTTTTCAAAAATATCTTCTTCTCTAACCGCAAATCTTATCACATTAAACCCTAGGACCCGGGTTTTACAATAAAAAGCCATTTAAAAACAAAGTCTGGATAAAACTTAACCATTCTGCAAATCAGTGCAGTCAGCTGCCATAAATGGAGAAGATAGAATTCGAATGCCACTTGCATTCACCCGCAACTGCAAATAAATGCCCTCATTAATTCCTTCGGGTAAGCTGGATGAGTCACTACTCCTCCGATAGTTCATCTCCGCAAAGCCATCCCTGAGTTGAAATATCTGCACTCCATTAATTCTGCCATAAATCTTCATTAAATGCATTCACCGGCAAAATTCGGCAACTGTGTGCATATATTTCATTTCCCGGCCAAATCCCGACATATTCCATTATGGGCAGCTGCTTAGTCACCACAAAGTCTCCTTGCAGCCGGATCTGGAAAAAAAAATGGATGACACAGCAATTTTCGGCATCTTTACTTTCAACATGGTTGTCCTTGATTAATTTGCATTCGACTTTGTCTTTATGGTTCCTTCTCCGTTATCCCGCAAGTGACAGATGGCTTCCTGCATGAAAGACAAAAGATGGATTAGCATTTAAAATTATTAAATCAAAAGCTTTAATATTAAAAAGAAGTCCTAAGGTTCAATATATGCGGCATGCTTTGTGTTCCGACACGTGTCACCATCCCAGGACGCCTTCTGTAAGCCACTTTCACTCTCGGGCTCTTTGCTGGCAGGGTCGCGAAAATGCGACATGTCGCGATTTCGCGACATGTCACGAAATCGCGACATCCCCTGCCAGCATGCTGCTTTCTTTCGTTGCTGCCACGAAAACATGACATGTCGCGATCGTGACAGCAACCGCCAAACCTTGTGGCTTCTATGTCGGCCGTGTCGCGATTTCGTGACACGGCCGCCCCCCTTTCATCTTTGGCTCGGCCGTGTCGCGAAATCGCGACACAGCCCCCCCTTTGGCTTCTTTGCTCGATGTGTCACGATTTCACGATGTCACGATTTCGTGACGCTGAGCCAAGCCTTACGTTTGCTACCCTTTGGGTGTCGCGATTTCGCGACACCCAACTTTGCTCCTCCCCACCATGTCGCGAAATCGTGACATGGTGGGCCCTTTCTTTGTTTCTTGCAGCCTTGCTTTACCTCACCATGTCACGATTTCGTGACATGGTGGCGGCCTGCCTTGCCTTCATGAACTTCGTCGTGATTTCGCGACATTTCCATGCCTTTACCGATTTCACTCTGATTTCTGTTTGGCTCTTGACTTGATTACCTGGACCTGTCGCGATTTCACGACATGTCACGAAATCGCGGTCCTCCGTACAATCTGCCTTCTCTCTCCAAAATTTGTTGTGATTTCACGACGTTCTTCAGACTTAGTCGATTTTCACTCTTGCAGCCTTTCTTCTCTCTCCAGCCGCGAAATCGCGACATTCCGTACGATCTAGCTTTCTCTCTCCTAGCCGGTAGCGATATCATGACATTTCCAAAAATGAAAATGTCGCGATATCGCGACATTTCCAAAAATGGAAAGTGTCGCGATTTCGCTATGCTTCTGGGACTTGGCGGATTTTTTGAAAACCTGTCGCGATCTCGCGACATTTCCATAAATGGAAGTGTCGCGATATCGCGACATTACCAAAAAAGGAAAGTTTTGATTTTCATGTATTTTTCTATCTGTTTTCTGCATTCTTTTCGTACCGGTGTAAGATTTTCTTTAAGCATGAATGATTCTAGCATGTAAAAAGTGAAGTCTGAGATAACACAGCTAGAATGCAAGAAAAAGCACAACTTTAAAAAGGAGGCAAGCAAATTTGGATTTAAAACCTGAAAATATCAAGAGGGTCCCTACTGCAAAAAAGGAGTTTCAAAGTTTTCAAAGGATGGAAATTGATTTTTTTTTTTTCAGTGGGGGTGTGTTGCTTCTCAATAGGATGTAATAGAGAAAAACACTACAAATGTAAGTAAAATGAAATGCTTTTAAAAATACTGCAGATATGATAATTAAAACCCTGTAAATATCAAATACCATCATCAAATAGAGTGTTGTAAATATAATTATGCAAGTTTATCAAAAATATGGTATAACTTTGTGAATGTCCAAGATTGATTTAGATTTAAGCCAGGATGAAACCCATGTTGGTGTTGGTGTTTTTGTCGGTGATTTTCTCTCTTGATTCACCTTCTATACCTGTGCTTTGGCCTTCTTGGTATAAATTGGTAGTTCAAAGGATATAGTTTTTATGTGCATGACCTTCACAAGCCCTTCATCCTTCGACTCATACTACATGTCCTACTTGTCTGGTGAGGGAGATGGTCCTGCTACTTCAATAACATTGTTGATCACTGCATAGATGTCATGAGGTATCCCAATGTTAAGAGGTATTCTAAATTTGAATGACATCCCTATCTCAACATATGGTTTCATTTTTGTGGGTCTACATGTATGCTTTTAATGTTGCTGAGAGAGAAACTCAAAAAATGGGACTAAGCTATCCTTCTCAAGCACCTTGGTGAAGTCAATATGTTTGCTAAAGTTCACCAACTTCTTTGGATTTTTCTTGGATGTGGAGCTCTTGTCTGGGTATGTACTAAAAATTATCGGTTGGATGAATGGATCAACCGGTTTTACCACCCTATCCATAGAAATATTCTTGAGGATGTCAATTTGGAGAGTGAAAGCTCGTTTCACTAAGGCAACATGCTCTGAAAAATCATTTTTGAGCCTATCCATTTTGATGTGCAATAGGGTTCATTGCATTTTAATTTGGCCAAGAGTCCCAATAGAAAGGTTTGAGGTAGGTAGACTTTATTTTGGACTGGACATATCTCCCTTCCCTTGGTCTTCTAGAACATAATTTTAATACCTGGTTTTCCTTGCATTTTGGGAAGATTTTGGTGGTTTGGAACGGGTAGGACGTTTGCGTATAGGATATTCCTCCTCTTCATGACTCTCAAATTTAGAGTTCTCCTTAGATGCATTGTCCTCAATGAACTCTAACTCGCTTGGCTCATATTGACCAGATAGGTTGGCTTCCTCAACCACTCTATACCATGAAATTCCTACTTCAGATGATTTATGTAAAACTATTAATTTTATCAACCCATGATGAGTGATTAAATTAATTTTGATATTGTCATTGGATTTCTTAGGTTGAACTCAGGTGGCAGTGTCTTTCACAGATCGATATATAAAGTATATTAATGACACAATATTCATGCT
Source organism: Wollemia nobilis (assembly GCA_028583015.1). Lineage (NCBI taxonomy): Eukaryota > Viridiplantae > Streptophyta > Pinopsida > Araucariales > Araucariaceae > Wollemia > Wollemia nobilis. The sequence goes on along the minus strand of JAQPPZ010016346.1, from coordinate 9,635,097 downwards.
TGGGAAATTTGAGATTTAACATAATTTTTAGATGATAGCCCCCATAGTTAGATAGTCTTCCTTCTAACATGAAAATTTTTATCAGGATGGTGGGAGCCTGCTACCATTTCAGAGGGAGTGAAGAGGTGGCTACAACTTTAATTCACTCATCCCTATCTCGGGTAACAGTACATATCTCCCCTAACCTGTCAACCATTTTACTGAATCCCTTATAAGTAAATTTATAGTATTGTTGGCCAACCTCGAGGAGACTTAAAAATTTTGATATTAGGCTGGGGTAACCTCTATTTTTACTTTGCCCACATGGCTTACCATGGTTGTGGGATCGTAATTAATAATGAACTGCTTTGCCACACCCTGGTCATGCCTTTAAAATATTTTTAGGGCCTCCCACTAGCATGCTTCCTAAAATAGTCGCTTGACGATATTGCTAGAGTTTTGGGTATTAATGAACAAGGGATCACTTCATTTATGGAATGTAGATCATAGCATAGTGATAGGTTTAATAGATAGTGGTAGGGTTTAGAAATATGAAGTTAGGGTGGTCTGAGAGAATAGAATCGACTCTTGTTTTTAAAATTCCACTATAAGAAATTTGGAGGGAGAGCTCTAGAAGAGAAAACTAGGTCATCAGTTGGGTAGCAAAAGAGATTTATGGTTACTATAGACTTGAAGAAAATATTGCTACCCCAGGAGGGCCCAATGTAGATACCTCTAGATCCTCTTTTAGAGACATATTTGTTAAAGGATAAATCTCCATCAGAGACTAAAGAAGCACAAAAAACTACATTAAAATTACTCTTTACAGCTGCTGGAAATAGATCAACATATCAATGAGTTAATGGATGCTTGCCACAGTCAGAATCAAGGCCAAATATTGTCATTGATCAAATTATAATTGAATAAATAGTTTTATATAGAGCTAATCATGATTTGATTGGTAAATTCATGGGTATTTGTCCTATCCTAAATTTTTTGCATTCCTGGGTCTAGCAAAATTGGGAGCCTCTTGGTGAGTATTATTTGTGGTTTATTAGCAATGGATATTTTATTGTTATTTTTTCTTCACTTGCCAATAGAAATATGGATTTTGAATCAAAATGGAGGAATCATGGTCTAGCAGGATTATTTGTTCAAACTTGGAGAGTGGGATTTGATCCTCGAATTGAACCCATTGTTGTCCCGGTTTGGATCCATTTGTATGCACTTCCAATGGAATTTTGGAGTAAGTATTAGAAATTATCGATAATTCCCTTAGAAGACATTTGGGTGTTTCCAAAGACACAATGGAAGGAAACATAGTTTTTTATGCAATATTATGTGTGGAAATGGATCTTAGCCAACATTTTTTGGTAGAGGTAGAACTCGAAATTATAGTATTATCTTGGATTCAACAACTAGATTATGAGGCATTACCCTTCAGATGCATATTTTACCACAAATATGGGTATTTAGCCCGATCTTGCCCAAATAATATGAACATAAAAATGTAGGCTCCTATAGGAATGTCAAATCTTCCTAAGGATGGTAAGTCAACAATAAATAAAGAAACAACCAATGTTTCTCAGGGTAAAAAAGCACAGGGAGATGGTTTTGAATAGCCCAAAATAAGGAGAACCCAACTCAAGCCCTCCAATGGGTATGAGATCTTTAAGACACTATTAGAAAATGAAGAAGAACAATTTATGGAAGGAGTGGATGGGAATAATGAAAACAATAACAACCATGTTCAATCGCCTCTATCATATCCTCCCATTATAGAGCAGGTAATTGAGTGCAATAAGTTATCGCAATTAGAGAGTGCAAGGGCATTGATACTGCATAACCAAGAGCAACCGATAATTAAGGATGTCATCATGGATATAGAATAAAAGAACAGAGAAAGGCCAACTCTAGGGATAACTAAGGTGGAAAAGAGATAAAAAAATAGTAACTCTCAAGGAGTGGGTAGAAAATCAAATAATAAATTGATAGCAGTTCAAGGAGACAAACTGATCACTAGAGAATTGGTGAGGCCAATAGATTTTTACTGCTCTCAAGGTAACCAATGATTATGCAATCATGGAATGTTAGGGGTTTAAACAGTAAAACCCATCAATATGTTGTTCAAATACTCTTAGAAAAATGTAAAATAGATTTTTTTCTTATCTAAGAGACAAAAATATCGTTAGATCTTATGTGTAAAATAGTAAATAGACTTTGGAGGGGTATTGATCATATGGAAGTGGCTATCTAAGGGGCATCAGGGAGGATAGTTACTTTTTGTAACTCTCTTGAATGGACTACAATAGAACATATAGCTTGGAAGGGTGTATTCACATCATATTTTAGAAATAATGTCATAATTGAACATGTTTTAATCATAAATTTTTATGGGGCTTAAAACCTAGATGGTCAGATGCATAAAAAGAAAGTTATGCATAACATGAGAGTCTCAAGGGAAGAGTTAAACTGGATTATTTCTGGGGATTTTAATGCTAAATTATCCTTTAGAGATCAAGAAGGGGGAACCCCAATTTTGTACCCAGGGGATCGATTTATGACTGCCCAAGTCCAGGCATTACACTTGGTGGATATTAAATGCCCTAGAACCAACTATACTTGGACTAACAAGAGGAGGGAGCCACATAGCAGGAAGGTGAAGTTAGATAATTTTTTGGTTTTAGAGGACGCATTTGTAAAATGGAATATAAAATTTTAGATTTTGGAGGGTCTAGTTTCATATCACTTTCCCATTTTTTTGGAAGGGGGATCAAGATAGTGCAGCATCACAAACCATTTAAATTTGAAAAATTTTGGTTACAAAAAGAGGAACTTCAAAATAAAATTCCATAGTGGTGGGAATAAGGTTGCTCATCATATGGTACAACAATGTTTAGATTCCACAATCAACTTCATTATGTCAAAGATCAACTGAAACAATGGATGTGAACTAACAAGATAGACTTCCAGGTCCAAAGAGCTCCATTGGTGGCCAGATGGGATGAGGTTCAAAAACACTTTAGGGAAATAAAAATTATAGAGCAGCTCAAAGAAGAGGATGATGCATTGCATAAAGCAATTGAGGATATTGACAACCAAGAGGAGATCTACTGGAAACAAAGAGCAAGAACCACTTGGTTATTAGATGGTGATAAAAATACCAATTTTTTCCATCGGGTTTTCTGTGCTAGGAGATAGACGAACAAAATGGAAGCTCTTCAAGATGATAATGGACACTCCTTTGATACAATTCCAGGTATGCATTTCCATTAAATAGATTATTTTTCTAAACTATTTAAGGAAAGTATGGTGAAAGATGAAGAGGCTCAAAAATAATTTCTTGTTGTCATACCCTCTATTATCTCTAAAGAAAAAAAATTAGGTCCTACTTAAAGTATTTTTTGGACTTTGATAGTTAGAATCTTTGTATTCCTACGTAGCTAATATTAGGTTAGCATATTTCTTGTTGAAGAAGTTGTTGTGAGAGATTATACGAAGTTGTTTGGAACTTTTCTATGTTTAGAGTAAGTTAAGAAAAACAGATATTTTTTACGTAAATGTTGGTGCTCCTAACAATGTTGAGCCCAAAGTTGTTTTTCCTACAACCTATAAATGTAATCCCTTGCAAGTCATCTAAGAATAATGAGTTTATTTGGCTCATTTTGGTATCAAATCTCAAGAGAACGGATAGATCTTCCCATCACGAATTTTGTGAGATCATATCTGCTTCATATGAATATAATTTACGTTGAGCATGCTCCGTAGGTTCGAGGATATAGTTGGAATACATTGAGCATTGATAATTTGATTCAATCGCTAGAGAGAATACGTTGAATGTGTATTGTAAAGATTGCTATTACTGCGATGTGATTAGGCATCCGCTAGATGCTAGAGAGCTCGATGGAGTCGCGTGGAGGTGGACCAAGTTTTTCAAGTGATAGTGGAGTCTTGGACTAGTTTTGTTTCGCATAAGTGGAGATCAGCTCGAAGGAAGAGGACGTTGTAGACTGTGATGTCTCTGTTGGTAGATCCCTACAGTATGTGTAACCAAAAGGTCCTACTACACCGCTGCATGATAAATATAATTGGTGGAGGAGTCAACGCGAAAACAATAGACGTGATAGGTGAGATAAAATTGTTTGTTCGATAAAACAGTTCGATGGCATTGAGGATGGAAGGCCAAAGCTCATGTTGTAGATAATTAACGTGGAGCTAGATTTGACTATGAAAGAATAACCGATGAAGAAATTTTGAGAGAGGAGAAAATTTGCCTTGTCACCTACACTGTTACAGTTGTTTTTGAGCATTGTAATTTTTTGTTTGGTATAGCCTATGGCAGTCCTGAGAATGAGGTAGCATGTTGATTCACCAATTGTTTTTAAAAAAACTGATGTCTTCTTGCTACATTCGAAGGTTGTGGATGATATAGCACGTCTTGTGAGGTAGAACAAAAGGTTCTACAACAAGTCTTATGTCTAAACTAAAGAAAACAAAACAGTTTTTCTAGAGTGCATGCGTCTAAACGAAAGTTTTTGCATTAAAGTAGGATGCACACAATAATTCCTTCAGCAAATTGTGTTGATCTTGGTACATCTGAGATAGAAAGGAGGTAACGTAATTTTGTTTTCCCTGACAAGTTTGTTGAGTGAGGAGAACGACTAATAGTGAGGAGAACACCTTGAGAAGACCGACTAACAGTGAGGATAACACTGTTGAGTGTTCTTTGTTGTGTACTTTTACCTGCTAGAAGATGTCAAACAAAAGAACATTGTATTCAAACCCTGTGATGGCTGAGACATGGTAGATGTTGAAGGAAAGAGGCAAAGGATTTCTGCAATTTGCTACTATGACAAAATTTGCAACGTTAGTGAGGAAAGTCACGTCTTGTTTGTGCCGCTAAAGGTATATATTATTTATGAGTAATTGTTGCTTGAAAAAATCAAAATAGAATATGTTGTGCATGTATGATTTGCACCAGAGGAGAGTGCACAATTCAAAGACAACGAAGGTGTTTTTTCATCTGATAGAAGTCAACATGTGCTGTGAGGAGCCCACTAAGAGGTGAATTCATCGATGTGAGTGAAAAGGAGAGTGAAGACGTTGTTGTGACACTAAGAGAAGGTGATATGTGACACTTGTTCTTTGTTTTTTTTATCTAGTCTACTATTACAAAGTTCAGTGTGGAGAATTCTTTTGTTTCCAATGTGTTGAAAATCTTGCACATAGAAGAGTAGGCCTATGAGGCTAATTTCACAAAGCAATTTTTGATAGACAAAGAGAGGAATTGTCATTTTAAATTTGTTGTAATCAACCAAAAATTATTGTAAATGGAGTCTTGTCATTCTTTTTACTACTGTTGTTGATTAGGCATTAATGGTTACTAACAATAATTTGCCCATACCTAAGTTTAAAGGGCTAGATTACAAGTATTGGTCCATCAAGATGAGGACCTTATTCATTTGAAAAGGACTATGGGATATAGTTTAAGAAGGCTATGTTGAACCTAAAGATTGGACAACCCTGAGTGTAGCAGATAAAACCAGTAAGAAGGATGCCCAAAAGAAGAATTCTTCTACCCTCTATCATCTCCAAGCAACTTTGGAGAAAAGCATCTTTCCAAGGATTGCTTCTTGTTTATCAGCCCAAGAAGCATGGAAATCCTTGAAAGATAGCTATCAAGGTAGTGATCAAGTGAAGCAAGTAAGGCTTCAAACCTTGAAGAGATATTTTGAAAATCTCAAAATGCAAAATGATGAAAATGTAGGTGATTATTGTATTAGAGTGAAATCCATTGTAAATAAAATGCAAACCCTTGGAGAAGACATAAAAACTGAAGTAGTGGTAAAGAAAGTGTTGAGAACACTTCTTCATAAATGAAATCATATTGCTATCATTATTGAAGAGTCTAAAGATTTGTCTACTCTAACTTTTGATGCTCTCATTGGTTCTTTGATGTCTCATGAAGAGAGACTACAAGGTTCTACATCAACAAGTTATGGAGGTGATGACAAAGCATTCTCATCCAAGGAGGGTGAGACTCAAGGAAGAGGCCAAGGAAGAGGACAAAGTAGAGGTAAAGAGGAAGAGGAAGAGGTAGCTCAAGAGGTGGCAACCAAGGAAGAGGAAGAGGAGGTGACAAATCAAATAAAGCTTGTTACAATTGTGGTAAGCTTGGTCACTTTGCTAAAGATTATTGGTCCAAGACTTCTCAAGAAGGGAGAGGTCAATATGGAAACTATGGAGAAGAGGAAGGAACTTCTTCAAATCTATTCCTTACTTATGGAAAATCATATCAAAATATCAATGAAACTTGGATTTTGGATACTGGTTTCTCAAATCATATGAGTGGCAAAGAAGAGTTATTTGCTACAATGGATTCCACCTACAAGTCAAAGATCAAATTGGGAGATGACAAGGCACTACAAGTTGAAGGTATGGGAGCCATGGAGGTTCCAATAAAAGAAGGCACAAAGAAGGTAAACAACATCTATTACACCCCCAAACTCCAAAATAATTTGCTTAGTGTTGGACAAATAATGGAAAAGAACTACAAGCTTGTTTTTGAAGATGGAAAATGTGTAATTTTTGACAAAAATAATTGTAATAGAGTTGTTACACAAGTGCCTATGACAAATAATAGGTTATTTCCTCTTAAGTTTGGGGAATAAGGAGGTTCCCAACTTGCTAATGTGGCCATAGAAAATCCAAGTGTGCTTTGGCACTTGAGATATGGTCATATTAACTTTGCAAGCTTGAAGTTGTTGACTTCACAAGCTATGGTATGTGGATTGCCAAAAGTTGAAGAGCACAAGGAGGTGTGTGAAGGATGTGTTTTGGGAAAACACTCAAGAACCAAGTTTCCAAGAGGACAAGCATGGAGAGAAAGCCATCCACTACAATTGGTACATTCAAAAATTTGTGGTCCAATGAATACCAAAATCTTGGGTAACAATTCTTACTTTCTCACTTTCATTGATGATTTCTCTAGAATGTGTTGGATTTATTTTTTGAAAACTAAATATGAAGCTTTTGAATGTTTCAAAGATTTCAAAAATAATGTAGAGAATCAAAGTGAGTATGTTGTAAAGAGATTAAGGACTGATAGAGGAGGGGAGTTTTGTTCAAATGCATTTCTCAAATTTTGTAAATATTGTGGGATCAAAAGGTAATTAACTACTGCCTACACCCCACAAAAAAATGGTGTGGCTGAAAGAAAGAACCACACTATTGTAGAAATGGCTAGATCAATGCTTCAAACAAAGCAACTCAGTAACATGTATTGGGTTGATGTTGTTAGAACAAGTGTTTACATTTTGAATAGGAGTCCTACTTCTAGTTTAGATGGGATAACTCAATATGAGGGATGGTATGGCAAAAAGCCAAATGTAAAACACTTCAAAGTTTTTGGTTGTCTTGCATATGCACACCATTCCTGCTGAGATAAGAAAGAAACTTGAACCCAAAAGTCAAGCATGTATTTTCATTAGGTATTGTGAGTCTTCAAAAGCATATAGGCTCTACAATCCAAAAACACATAAAGTTGTATTTTCCAGAGATGTGATTTTTTATGAAGAGGGAGCATGGGGTCATCAATTTTTTTTTGTTGATGATGGATCTCAAGATGCAAGCTCCTCTTAAGTGCAACCCATTAACAAAAACAACATTGGAAGTCCTCTAACAAGCCCAAGTATGAGTACTACTCCAAGTACAACAAGATGCTACTCCAAGTCCTTCTCCACAAATATCAACAAGTTCTTCACCAATGAATATTGATTCTCCATCAAGAGGTAAGAGAACACTTCAACACCATCCTTCTTTTCAAATGTTGGATAAGAATTTCCAAAAAAGGTACACTAGAAGCCAAGCTAGTGAGATGAATGAAGTTTTGAAAATACTTGAAAATTTGCACATGTATGGTGATGATGACTCCCAAGAGCCTAAGGGAGATGTTGTAAACTATGCTTTAATGACTAGTGTAGAGCTAGAGCCATCTAGTTATGAAAAATCATGTATTCATGATGTATGGCAACAAGCCATGAAAGAGGAAATGACCTCTATAAAAAAGAATTATACTTGGGATCTAGTGGAGCTTCCTAAAGGCAAGAAATGTGTTGGATGTAAATGGGTCTACAAGACCAAGTTCAATGTTTATGGGAGCATTGAAAGACACAAGGCAAGGCTAGTAGCAAAAGGGTTTACTCAAAAGTATGGGATTGACTATGAGGAGACCTTTGCTCCTGTTGCTAGATAGGAGACCATCAGATTAGTACTTTCCTTGGCTACCCACAAAGGGTGGAAAATTCAACACATGGATGTTAAAAGTGCCTTCCTTAATGGGTACTTGAATGAAGAGGTTTTTGTGCAACAACCTCAAGTATTTTAAGAACAAGGTAAGGAGAACCTTGTCTACAAACTGAAGAAATTATTGTATGGCCTCAAGCAAGCACCAAGGGCATGGTACTCACACATTGATGGCTACTTTCAAAAGTATGGATTCACTAGGACCAAAAGTGAACCTACTCTCTACTACATGAAATAAGGTAAAGAAATTCTCATTGTGTGCTTATATGTGGATGATCTAATATTCATGGGTAGTAGTACTAAGATGAATAAGGAGTTCAAAAAATCCATGATGAAAGAATTTTAAATGAAGGATCTAGGTTTGATGCATTACTTCCTAGGCATGGAGGTACATCAAATAGGAAATGATCTATTCATATGTCAACACAAATATGCTCAATATATGATAAAGAAATTTGCTATGGAGAAATGCAAGTATGTTTCAACTCCAATAGGTCATGGGATCCAATTGAGCAAAGAATATGGAGCACCAAAATTTGACATGACCACTTACAGGAGCATGGTTGGGAGTCTAATTTTCCTCACCAACATAAGGCCGGATATTCAATATGTTGTTTCTCTAGTATCAAGGTATATGGCTGATCCATCTAAAATTTATCTACAAGAAACTAAAATAATTTTGAGATATGTAAAGGGTACATTGGATTTTGGGATCCATTACCACAAATGTAATGATGTAAAATTAGTTGGCTTTAGTGATAGTGATTGGGGCAGCAATATAGATGATAGAAAATCTACTTCAAGGAATTGTTTTAGTCTTGGGTCAAGACTAATTACTTGGAGTTCCAAAAAGTAGACTGTTGTAGCATTATCATCTACTGAAGCTAAGTAAATAGCAATCACAAATTCTAGTACCCAAGCTTTATGGTTGAGAAAAGTACTTGAAGAAATAGGAGAGAGGCAAAGTGGTCCTACCAGATTATATTGTGACAATATGAGTGCCATTCAATTGGCACATAATCCTATCCACCACAGTAGGTCAAAGCACTTTGAAATGAAGTATCACTTCATTAGAGACATGGTGGAGAAATAGGTAGTTGAGCTATGATATTGCAACACTTTGGACAACATAGCAGACAGTCTTCGCCAAAAGAGTACTGAAAAATCTCCAAGTTTTTTTTTTTTTTTTTTTTTTTGGGTTGGGGGGGTCTAGATGGCTTTCTAATTGAGTTTTTTTAGGCCTTTTGGGATAACTTGGAGGAGGATGTAATGGTTGTTATAGAGGAGTCCAAAGGTAAGAAAATAATTCTTAAAGCATTAAATCATTCTTTTATTACATTAATTCCAAAAGGGGAGGAGGGGATGCATATTTTAGATTATAAACCTATTGCCTTATGCAATGTCATATATAAAATAATTTCAAAGGTAATGGCTAAGCGACTAAAACCTCTTCTACATAACATTATCTCCTTGAAGCAAGGGGATTTTGTAGAGGGTAGGTAGATCTTGGATGGTATGGTTCTAGATCATGAGGCAATCCATTCAATGCAAACATCTGGTAATAGAGGAATGTTCATAAAATTGGATATGTCAAAGGCTTATGATAGGGTGCAGTGGAGCTTCTTGTCAAATATGATGGATGTCTTTGGTTTCTCTCAACATTGGATAGAATGGGTCATGAGATGTGTTTCTACTCTGACATACTCAGTGTTAATCAAGGGTCTTCCCTCGCAATCGTTTGGAGCTACTCGAGGCCTTCGTCAAGGAGATCCTTGTTCCCCCTATATTTTTCTCATATTGGCTAAAGGCTTGGGTAGACTCATCTTGAGGAGAAGACAACAAGGTTTTATAACATGTATCAAGGTGGGTGAGGAAGTTTTAACTCACCTATAGTTTGTGGATGTCATAGGATTGGTGGGAGTGGCCAACTTCAGGGAAGCAAGAATTATTAGAGATGCGCTTAATGTCTACCTTAGGGCTACAAACCAAGTCATAAATAATAAAAATTCCAAAGTGATATTTTTTAATCTTTATCAAAGGCTTCAGGATAGAATTTTAGAGATCTTGGGATTCACGAGGACTTCTCTCCCAGTGGTATACTTGGGGGTCCTTTTGCATTTTAAAAAACTAAAAATAGATATCTGGAGGAATATTTTAGATTGTATCAATTAAAAAATTAATAATTGGTCTCACAAATGGTTAATATATGGGGGTATATTAACGTTTTTATAGTCAGTCATTTAGGCCATGCCAATTTATAAATTTTCTATCCTTTCTACCCCACATACCATATGGAAAGAGTTTGACAAGATGACTAGAAAATTTTATGGGAAGGAGTAAAAGGAGAGAGGAAATGGATCTTAGTAGGTTGGGAGAAAGTAAGATAACCCAAGGTAAAAGGAGGTTTGGGACTGAGGAGATCAAAGTTAAATAATAAAGCTTTGGTTGGAAAGCTTTACTAGAGGTGGATTTCCCAACCAACTTCTTTATTCGATAGAATTTTAACTAGTAAATATTTGGGACATGTAAAGCCAAATGAGGTGGGTCATTTCCCTTTGGATGGTAATGGATCCTTAGTGTGGTAGGCTCTTAAGTTAGGATCTCAGGTAGTGAAATATGGATTATTTTGGAAAGTGGGGAGAGGGGAGAAGGCACAATTTTGGATAGATTCATGGGATCAATACCCACCTATCATTGTTGAATTCCTTGAAATGAAACCAATAAAAACAACCATGGAAACTAGGGTTTGGGTCCAAATTTAAATTTATTTCAACACTAGTTATATGGGGATTATAATTTTAAGAAATTTAATAAAGTTGGATGAATGGCCAATTTCAATCCCTCCGAATTTGACACCCATCATGACTAAAAAATTGGTAGAAATATCTCATAGGTAGAGATGAGGAGGATGAATTATCTTGGGACTATGGGAGCCTTGGTGCCTACATAGTGAATTATGGATATGATAAGATCCTTCCAGAGCCTCCTCCTCATGCACATCAAGTTGAGGATTGGAGAAATATTTGGTAGTCCAAGGGTTGGCCAAAAGTAAATTTTTTTGCCTAGTAGTTCATGCATAATGGAATTATTACTTTTGATAATCTCAAATGTAGGGGAATCATTGGTCCATATCAATGTGTTTTATGCTACAAGAGTGAGGAAACAATGGAACACTTGATGTTTGAGTGCCCATTCGCGCACCAGATCTAGGAGAGGTGGTTTTTATATTATAAAATTTGAGTTAATAGTGATTTGAATTGGATTAATATTTGGGAAATATGGAAGAGGGGTAGATTTAAATCTAAATCTATTTGTATTGGTTGGGAGCTTGGATTAAAATTTATTTGGTGGAAAGAGTGGTTGGAAAGAAATGGAAAATTTTTAGAGAAACCTTTTCATATTTAGATGGAGTTTGGCAGGTCATTTGGAGCAAAGTCACAGAAACTGTGGCAATGTATGCTAAAGAGGAAACTCGGGTTATTATAGGGACAATGGAGAAGGAAGTTGAAGTGCAAGAGGGGCAGGACAAAGCTAGTTGGAAACCACCCCCAGAAGGTTGGATTAAAATTAATACTGATGGAGCTACAAAAGGCAATCCAAGTAGAGCTAGAATTTGAGTGGTTTGCAAAAATCATGTTGGGACAATGCTCTATTGGGAATTGCAAGGCTTGGGAAGGGCCATAAATAATTAAGTAGAAGAATTAGCTATCAAATCTACTTCTATTTGGGTAGTAAAACAAGGTTACAGGAGGATAATCCTAGAATCAGATTCTCAAATAATGGTTGGAGCTCTAGATTGCATGAGAAACTTTACTTTGAAGACATGGAGGTTGAGGATTCTTGTCACTCAAATTAAGGAATTATGGAGGGAATTAGATGATGTGATTCCAGTTTATGTGAGTAGATATCTAAATAAAGTGGAAGAATTCTTGGCTAAGATGGGCACTGAGAAGGAGGTAGGGGTTCAGTGGCATAGTGACATGGCTATTGAGGATGAGATGATTAGGTAGGTTGGTGAGCAAATCTAGTGTTTGGCTAATTTGGACAACCATTCTAGAAATATGGTTTAGGAGATTTATGCTCCAATGTAGATCTTCTTTTACAGTTGTAAATAGGTGAACAACTATTGTAGAAATATGGTTTAGGAGATTTGGCTCCAATGCAAATCTTCTTTTACTATTGTAAACATGTGTTATCTTTGGCTAAGGCTGGGAGAAGTCTCATCCCAACTTGTAGATGATATTTGTTTTCATACAAGTTTTTTTTAATTATTTTTCAAAAAAAAATTCCACTATAACGATGCTCTAGCTGATAGATAAAACCTGCATAATATTTTAACAAAATAGATGCATGCATGGGTTAACATTATAAATTAAAATAAGCTTTATACATTTTGACCCATGCAAAAAAGACATAACCATCGAATTTAAATACATTTTTTTGTGGCTAGGGTTATTTAGAAGGGGTAATACCAAAAAAGTATTTATAAAACTTTGGTGAATCTTAATGCAAATCAAGGCAAATCATGTCTAAACTAGGTGGTGAATTTTTCAAAATTTTGCAGAGAAATTATCAAAATTTGGCAATTTTTTTTTTAATTTTCAAAGATATAATAAAAAATGGTGAGTGGTAGAAGGTAAGTCACAGAAGGTGAATAGAAGACGATGAGTGGCAGAAGGTGAGTCGTAAAAAGTGAGTGGTAGAAGGCGAGTGGCAAAAGGTGAGTGGTAGAAGGTGACTAGTAGAAGGCGATTGGCATAAGGTAATTGGTAGGTGACTCATAGATGGCAACTGATAGAAGGTGACTGACAAAAGGTGATTGGCAAAATGTAAGTGGTAGAAATCGACTAGCATATGGCAACTAGTAGAAGGTGACTGATAGAAGGTAACTGACAAAATGTGACTAGCAAATGGTGAGTGGTAAAAGGTGACTGTCATAAGGTGGGTGGCAAAAGACAACTGGTAGAAGGTGAGTGGTAAAATGTAACAAGCAAAAGGTGACAATCATATGGTGATTGGTATAAGACAATTGGTAAAAGGTGACTGGTAGAAGGGAAGTGGAAAAGGGTGATCGTCAAATGGTGTCAATAAGATGCTACCACCTGCCTCTCCTCTACCATGTGTTGCACATCCACAGACTTCATCCATGTAGACTTTTATAAAATAGGAATGCAAGCCCATTTTTACCTTTCTTTTCTAGCATAGATTTTTTTAGAGATTTTCCCAGAGCATTTTTAGAGATTTTTACAGAGCATTTTTAGAACTTTTTCCATAGCATTTTTAGAGCGTTTTCTAGCATTTTCCACAGCATTTTCAGAGCATTTTTAAACATTTGTTAGATCATTTTTAGACGATTTTTAAAGTGCTTTCCAAAGTATTTCTAGAGTATTTTCAAATAGTTTTTAGAGCATGTTCAGATCATTGTCAGTGCAGAAATGGTAAGCTCTTCCTCTCCTCTACCTTCGAAAGTGTCAGTCAAGAACTACTTTTACCACAAAATTAAGAAAAATTTTAGTACTTTTGGAAGAGATTCGCAATGGGTTTACAACTCTAGAGTTGCAGGAGTGATCAAGATGTCACAGTTCAATGTTGACATCTCCTTGATGCAAAGGATAGTTAGTTCCTACGACCATGATGAGTCCATTATTCACATCAAAGTGGATAATAGGGATATTATTTTTTTTGTGAAACCCTCAGATGTGCAACGACTAACAGGGATGTCATTTAAAAATGGTCATTTGGTGAACAACCAATACACCTTGATTGGAGAAGACAAATGACTATTGGTGACCAAATATGGTGTCCATTCAGATAATTTGAAAGGTATATTTTTAGAATTTACTTTTTATTTTTCTACATTTTTTATGTATTGTAGTTTTCATTTTCTAATAATGTTCTCCCTTTTGTAATTTTTTTTTCTAATAATTTTTCCTTTTTTCAGTTAATTCTTCTAAATCAAAAAGGAACTTAAACAATGCCAATGTTGGAGATAAATTTCTTCATGCTTGCATTTAATTTTTCCAGGCAAGACTTATTTTATAGGGGCAACCTACAGAAATGTCATTTTGGGCATTGGCCTATTTAGTTTTATGTATTGTTGGTGGTAGATTTTATTGGTCCACGCACATTTCAAACCGTGTTAAATATAATCTTCTAAATGTCTAGAAAATACAATATTCTTATGCAATAACAACTAGCAACTTTGTTCTTTCTATTTTTAATGAAGCATGTTTCAATCTTCAAAATAGCCCTCCTCCAACTACATTGCACCCAAGCTTGATGGCTATTGGTATGACGAAGGATGAAATACAGGTAAAATTATTTTTTCAAAAAATCTATGTTTTCTTTCTTTCCAATCAATCTTGTTATTTTCTAATTTTCTTTTGAAAGAAAAAAAATAGCTCAATTTTCTAGTAAAAGGGATGTCACCTTTAGGATTCAAGAAGCATCTGTTGATTCTGATACATAATCACAATCATCACCAGTAACTACCTCAAAATCCATGAAATATTTGAGGTATCTTGGTGATCAACATACACCTACGACTCCTTTTATTTCTAGACCTGTTACAGTCGACATTGAAGAAGTAACCTCCAACTCACAAGGTAACCTTATTATTCGAAACTACTATTTTAAATGATGTATTTTAATGATTTAAAATTATATTTATTTTGAGGAAATATTTTAATATTTTCATAGCAAGGACAAATGGTTGCATCATTAATGGGTGCAGAGTTTGAGTCTGGTTTGTTTGGTTAAATTTAATCTCTTTTTATGGCATTGTTTTTTACACTAGTTTTAATTGATATTTTCATGTGAAATTTTGCAGACGCATTGGTTACATTCAAAATAATTAAATGCACCCACCATCTACACACCCACAAATGCACCCATAATAAGTGCCACAACAAGTCCATCCATAGCAGGTACAACAAATGGTGAGGAACCAATCTCGCATGTGTGGAAATAGTTCCTCACACCACCACCTCCGAGAGCAAGCATAATTATTTCCTAGACACACACTATGTCTCATTATAATGTTTTAGTGTTCCCAAATTTTTCCCTTGAGAATTTATCAAATGTGTAGAGTGTGTATCAAATGCCCTCTATGGATCTCGATGATGATTTTCTTTATCAGGATATGAATCCTAAAACTTTCCTTTTCAAGGCAAGATGTGCTTCAAGGTCCATAGAGTCATCATGAAGCAGAAAAGAATGTTGAGGCAGATGTCGTCAAAGTTTCCTCTTTGCCCCCCCAGCAATTCGTCACCCATCACCATATGAATGATGATGATAAAGTTAATTTTTTAGAATATATTTTATTAACTAATATATGTAAAGCTACAATTAATGATAGTCTACTTGTAGATATTGATAGTTTAAAATATTAGAAATATCGGGCCAAGGTTTTGATAAAAGAAATAAATGCTTGATACAAGAATTTTTCAAATAGAAATGAACTATTTTCAAAGGTGGAGAATGAGCCACAAAATCTCGATGCTTTGTTACATAAAGCTGAATCTGACAACGTAGAAGCTGAGTCTACATACAATGATAAAATTTTGAACATTATGTTGAATCGATTAAAAAACCACAATGTTGAGGCCCAGGCATATTTCAATGAATGGGCAATAAATAAGAAAAAATAGCAGTTGAAGAAACTACAAGACTTACCGTTGATGTAATTTTTACATATAACTAAAAATCATTGTTTTTCTTAAAAATATTTTATTTATAAATATTAACCTTTTCTCTTCTATTTTGCAGTCTAATTTTGAGCACTTAAAGATGCAAGTCAACGCCATGAAAACGTTGATTAAGGTTACAAAAAATAGTGTGACTAATGTTATTGAAGTGAAGAAAAGATTACAATTCACTATTAGAAAAACCAATTTGATGAAGAAGTTTATCAAATATAAGGGCCTGGATGTGGAGGTTGTATTAAAAAAAAATGAGAAATAACTGAATGCACCTTTTAGAGAAGATCCTGTGAAGGAAGAAGGTTTATTGCTATCATGAATGAACACTACAGTTGAAAGTCTGGTAAGGGCTGGTGCATTGGAAGCAAAGGATATTGAGCAAGACCCAGATGAACCTTTAGGCACCATGCAGAAAGAAAAGTAGATGATTGTTGCTTTTTTATTGAGGAGAAACCAAACATGTTGCATAGCTTTTTTGTAAATTGTAAAAGAATGGTATCTTTTTGAAATCAATAAAAGAGACAATTTCCAAAAATTTGTATTATATTGAATTTTATTTTAAATATTGTGATGTCTTGATTAGTTATGTGGATGCAATAAATACTTTTGAATTATGTGTATGCAATAAATATTCTTTTATGTTTTATGAAATAATTTGAAATGACTAAAATGCAACACATATATTTACTTTACCATAAATGGTTTATAAAATACAAATCTATTAAATTATTTGAAAATCATAGACTAATAATCCAATAACAACGCTTAAATAACATGATATACAAAATATCCAATAACACCTCTATGATATAAAAATGATCTAGTGTTCCATAATCAACATATATATAATCACATAATCCAATTTCATCAAAATATGCATAATCAATTAACAGGTCTATGATATACATAATATCCAATAGCACATCTAATCTCATATTATCTGATTAATGATATAAAAAATATATGTCTCAAATTATAATCAAATCTCAATATTCTATAGAAAACTGATAACATAATATGTGAAATTTGTTTAAATTAAAATATCATTTCATTATAATGCTGGAATTTGGAACAAACTCTTTTCATATTGTATAAAATCTTCTATAATCATACCCAAAAAATTTGTCACCATAGTATGATCAATGTTACCATTATTATCATCATCACGAGTATTCGTGACACCTCTTCTCTCTGCCAGATATTTCTAATAAGCCAAAGTTTTTTCATAAGGAAACTTCTCCACCTCATAGGTTGAAATATATACTCTCAAACAATTTTCTAAATTTTTTTCCAACCTATTTCGAACTTTAGATTTTACATATGATAATGCACTAAATACCCTTTCATCTTCCACTGATCCTAAAATCATTGTTTGACATAATTCATATAAAAGAAAATATTCACTCATAATATGTTGTAAGATACTACTGGGATGTAATATTTTCCACAAACGTTAAATAGAACCTGTTTCATGACGGTTAGTGAATCATAAAACCTGAGCAAACATTGTCCTTCCAAAATAGTTTGATTGTTTTGTCAAAATATCTTTGTTGAGAATGCCATTGATTTTAATACCATTAACTTCCATATGTTTAGTGAAATGGTTAGAAAGAGTGTCCATGCATTTGAGAAACAAACCATTTATAGTCTAGTATTCAATACAAGGATCCCAAAATATCGGGTTAACCACACCTATAGCCTCAAGCAATTCATCTCTTTGAAAATGGTCTCTTATTTCTTTTGTCAATAATTTTTCTATTTGTTTTAGTTTAATTCATGTACAACTACATGAAATCTATTGTATGTTACAAGCATTTATTCAACTTCATTTGTAGTTATATCCATTCGCTGACCCAAAAAATATAAAGGTATTTCCTTTTTGTGGACATTAATACATAGATGATCGTTTATGTTGAACTTAAAAAAAAATTTAGGATCATTCATGTTTGTTAATGCTCTCCAACTCTCAAACATTAGATCCATAAAACTTTGACTAGATGCATACATCGTATCAATATGCATGCAAATTTGTTTTCTCGCCCTAGTGAAATCCATAATATAAATTGATCTTTGTTGTGCAAGTTTAATCAAAGTATTCATTTCTTCCAACATTGGAAGAATACCAAACAACGTGAGAAGTGTTCAAAGTCACTCATTCAAAATAATAAATATTTAGCCTTATCAACTGCCCTATGATTTGCATACATATACCCTACCAAGGATTGATATTCTTTGAAAACTCTATATTTCGGTTGATACAACAAAATCCACCTAGTATCTACATCTTTTATTAGTTTTGTTTACTTTGAGTAACTCATAGTGCAAATTGTTAAAAATCTAAAAATCTTTTTGGACTACACGAAAAATAATCAAAAATTTCACGGACAAGCTCTTCCACTCTCGCTACATTTGTAAATGTATCCACAATTTTGTATGCAAGATTCATTCTATGATTCATGCAATGAATAAGGATCAAATATGGGGCAAAAAATGTTTCTAGTCGAACACAAAGACCATTCATGTATCTTTGCATTGTAGCAACACCATCAGCTCTGACACATTAACTTAGTGGATATTTCCATTTCATTCATTCCTGCTATTTTCTTTAAACTAATTACAACAACATTGTAATTTTTTTTTGCATTGTTATTTTCCACCATCTTGCGTACTCCAAGTAAATGAGGTTATCTTAAATGATTTTCTAATGTGTAAAAATACATGCAAATCCAAGATGTGTTGTCAACAATGATCACTTCATCAATTGAAAGTGAAATAAATTTAACTTTTTTTTACTTTCTCTTTGAAGTCATCCTGCTCAACCAATAAGATACATTTTGCAACTTTCCAACCACTTCGATTTGACCAATGTGCACTGGAAAGGTTCTACACATCATCTAGTTGAAATAAATATTTATAATAAAACTTTAAATAATTAAAGTGGCTCGAGACCTTAAAATTCTTGATAAAATTTTAAGGTTATAAATTATATTTAAATAATTAAAATAATTTTGTTTTTAAATTACATAAAATTAGAATTTTGTTACATGTTAATACCAATTTATTTATCTATCTTAAATATTATTATTATTTTTTAAGATAGTTACTATAAAATATGAAAACTAGATATCGACGCATTCACATTAAAGACCAAACAAGTAAACTTCATTTATGAAAACTATACATTCAGATTAAATAAAATAATAAATACAAGAATAAACAATTTAGTGCTAGCTCACGAAGTTTATCCGAATTGAGAAGATACATATGGTTGAGGACTATATTAAAGATTAAAGATTAGCATTTATCCATGCATGAAAGTTTTGTACTTTCGCTGTACTTAGTAATTAAGTTTTGTACTTTCGCTGTACTTAGTAATTTATAAGAATTTATATATTCCTTGGGTGCTTGTCTTTCCCCATTATTTTCTGCTTTTTTAAAAATGTATGAGAGTCTAGGCCTTATCTTCTTTAAATTTCAAAACCTCGGTCATTAATATTTAAGTCAGTAGATAACAAATGGATAAACATTTATATCATTTAGAAGAACAAACTCAAAAACAGTAATAATGAATCTACACACTAATGAGGCCCTAGACTGACATCAAATTCCGAAATGTGGCCATGTGAGCAGGCTCCAGGCCAATGTAGATCCGAATCCCGCCGTTATCGTTGGGATCCGCCATGAACACAGCAATGTGCACTTGCCCCGTGGCCACGGGCCCTGCGTGGAGAGGCTCGATGCCGCCTCTCGCTTCCCTCACTCCAAATCGCAAGTGAGATCATGACGATACAAGAAACCCATTCTCCAGAGATGCCACTCCATCGTGCAATTCCAGCCAGTCTATTCTCGACCTCAGATACTCGTCCGTCATTCTCTACACGCCCTGCTGCAGTTTTTTAACAAGATCAGTAAATGGGCCATCCTGAACTTCAGTCGCACTCGCCTTCGCATACGCCGTAGTCGTCGCATTGCCTGCAAACTCCCGAAGAAGTGTTAAACTTCGACCTGCTAATCAATCCAGATAGATTATTACAACAATCATAATAGTTATTTATCAAAAAAAAAAAAATCATTCTCTAAGCAGTTATGAAATATTGCTGAAGAGAAGCGGTGGCAATATTTCCTAATTTGATCTCATTTCTAATGAATGAATCTCTAAGCAGGCACCACACACTCACTCCTAATGGCTTGTTAGTTGAAAAGGGTTGTTTCCTAGGGAAGGTAACATTTATGAAATGCGATGGCTTTGGCCAACACTGGATAAAGCAATATAGATGCCTCACCCCATTAATTGCTTATTAAAATTGTTATACTTATTAAAATTGAATATAACAATGAGCCATTAATTTTTTTTTAACTGTTGTAAGAGACGCATCAATCAATACAAATATCAAAGCCATCACTTAAAAATATACTGATTTTTGCGACAGTTTTTTAAAGCCTTTACTTGATTTATCAATACAAATATCAAGCCATCACTTAATAATATACTGATTTTTGCGGCAGTTTTTTACAGCCTTTACTTGATTTATCGTTTTGAATAATATGATTTTTGTAACGCAGTTTTGGACGAAAAATTTAAGACAAAAAAATTCATCTAAATATAATAATAATTATATTTGATTTTTTTATTAAATAGTAATACAAAGTAAATATATATTTTTTTAAGATATTCAAGTTGCTATGTTTTTGGGTTCTTCTTAAAAACTTAAGTTTGCCTTGTATCCTAGTTTTACATACATCCATCCACACATATATATATATATATATATATATATATATATATATATATATATATATATATATATATATATACCCTAACATTAAATTATTTACATTATAAAATAAATAAGTTATATATACCACTTTTTTTATTATAAAATATGGGGATATTGTAGTGATAGTAATGTTATGTTTTTAGGATTTTATCTAAAAGATCCAAGTTCAAACCCTGCTACAAGGAGATCACGATCCTTTTTAAAAAACTTTTACCGTAAATTTTGTTCTATTAAGGATACTTTAAAAAACAAGCTTTACTTAAATTCTTTAAAAAACTTGCACTTTATCCTAAATTTTTGTCCTATTAGGGATACTTTAAAAAAACCTGCGCTTTACCCTAAATTTGTTGTCATGTATGGGATATTGTAGTGGTATGTTTTTGGAGCGCTTTACCCTAAATGTTTTGTCCTATGTAGATACTATAGTGGTATGTCCTTGGGTTTTTAAACACAAGATCCAAGTTCAAACTTCGGTATCAAAGGATTGCAACCCCTTTCAAAAATTTATATTTTACCCTAAAATTTAGCCAAAGGGATATGCTAGTTGGTAGTGATCCCTTTCAAAAAGAGGATTGGGACCCCTTTCAAAAATTCATATTTTACCCTAAAATTTAACCAAAAGAGATATGCTAATTGGTAGTGACCCCTTTCAAAAACCCTAAAATTTATTGAAAATGATAGGTTGGTTGATAGTGGAGTGTTTGCTAGTACACCTTCCTCAGTTTGATTATTTGGACAACTATATTGTTAGTGGACCTACCTCGATTTGATTCTATGAATGGGTGGGTTGTTGGTAGACCTACCTCAGTTTCCTACACAATTAGGTTATTGTTGGGTTGCTAGTGGACCTACCTCGATTCGATTATTTAGATTATTTGGTTGTTGGTGGACTTGCCTCGGTTCAATTCTTTGGACAATTGGGTTGTTGGTGGACCTACCTTGGTTTGATTCTTTGAACAATTGGGTTATTGGTGAACCTAGCTCAATTTGATTCCCTAGACAATTGGGTTTTTGGTGGACCTATTCCTTGGATGTTCCCATTGACTTCGCCTTTGCTTACCCTAAATTTTTTGTCCTATGTGGGATATTATAGTGGTATGTCCTTAGGTTTTTAGCCAAAAGATCCAAGTTCAAACTTCGGTATAAGATTATTGGGACCCCTTTCAAAAATCCATATTTTACCCTAAAATTTAGCCAAAAGGGATATGCTAGTTGGTAGTGACCCCTTTCAAAAATAGGATTGGAACTCCTTTCAAAAATCCATATTTTACCCTAAAATTTAACCAAAAGCGATATGCTAGTTGGTAGTGACCCCTTTCAAAAATCCTAAAATTTATTGAAAATGATAGGTTGGTTAACAGTGGAGTGCTTGCTAGTACACCTTCCTCAGTTTGATTCTTTGGACAATTGGATTGCTAGTATACCTGCCCCAGTTTGATTCTATGGATGGGTGGGTTGTTGGTGGACCTGCCTCGGTTTCCTACACAATTGGGTTATTGTTGGGTTGCTAGTTCCTAAAATGCAAAAATTCTAGAAAATGACCAGAATGTAAAGCAAAATGCAAAAATTCTGAAATTTGACCAGAATGTAAAGCAAAATACAAAAATTCTAGAAGATGGACCAGAATGGAAAGCAATGGACATAAACGACCTTTTTACAAAACGAAATGAACAAATTACAAAAAATAAACTTAATCTATTTACATAAAAGCTGGAAAAACATGCATGTAAATCCCGATATCATACTCTCCTACCCTGCAAAACCACAAGTTATGAGACAAGTTTGAAGGTAACCTGATCTAAATAAACCTGCATAAAACACAATCAAATTAGATCAAGTGCAAGACTTAAAGGGCGAAATAACATTTGCATCAATATCAATCTTCACCTAGTATAACCCCCTAAAGGCATTCAATACGTAGATACAAATTAAAAGAAAAGATGTAGTGAAAGCATAAACAATAAATGCAATAACCCTAGACAAAAGTCTCCTCTGATTTTGCTCACAAAGTGTATGCCTGCCAAAATGTATACATTTTATTTTTTTAGAATGGTCTTTTTTTACAAAAATTTCCAGCCCCTTTTCAATGACTTCCTTGGGTATTTAAGGTTTCAAAACAAACCTGTTCGTTTCCACTTCTTTATAATGTTACTATAAGTTTGTATTGTGATATTGTATTAGGGTATCATAAGCATTATTTTGTATAAAGTAATGCTTTATGAGGTTACCCCCTCGAAGTGGCATTATGAATATCACAATTGTTTGTGTTCTTTCTCCAATCTACTATTATCTTTGGTTATGAGTCTCATTTTGTTGTTGTTATCATTTGAGTTGAATTGTTATATCTACAATATTTGTGCTTAACCAATTTTTTAGTTTTGGTTTCACTCTATTTTAGTTATAAGTGCATTGCAATCAATTGTAACAAATATCTACAAGAAAAATTCTTTCAATATAGATATTGATCAACATACTATTTTGATACCAAATGAATAATTTGAAAGAACACCCCTATTCTTTTCAGCCAAGAAGAAGTAAAATACAACCAATACAACTAAAAAAGTGTAGCTAAAATATTTATAAAATCCCAGAAATACATACTACCAAAAGAATGTAGTCCCCTATTTTACAACAACCAAAAAAATGTAGTCCCCTATTTTACAATAACTAAAATAATGCAATCCCATGTTTTACAACAAAAACAAAAAAAAACACAATCTCTTGTTCTTTAGTAACAATAGCAAAAAAATGAACACTAACTAAAACTAGCAATAACCAATATTAATATATCCATGATAGCAATATTCTTATAACAGATTCATAAAACTTCTATAAATACTTCTCTTGTCAGTAAAAGTTTTAAAAAATGGGAATGAAGGTAGGATATGGAAGGCTAAAAGTCATGCCCCTTCTTCAACAACCTTTTAGTTTTTTTTTTTTGTGTTTTTTTTTTCTTTCTCTTTCTTTTTTTCTTCCTAGTAGCTAGAAATATCAACATCAAATACCAACAAGGATGATTGATCTTACCATAATCACCTATGAATTTTGTAGTATTTATCATGTGGTAAGAAATTAATGAGATAAAATATGAAAGTAAATTGGATTGATCTTCCCATCAACATCTACAAACCTCATGGTATTCATCATGTGACAATATATTGATGATATAGATAAGAGATAAAGAAATGAAGATAAAGCTTATGATAAATAAGGATGATTATTATGTTGTACAAACTACGAATGGTTTATAAAATGGGACTGGAAGGATCCTCTCATATTAGTGGCTTAGTAAAAAAGAAAAAAATATGACCTAACTAGGATCATCATTTGCATGTCATTGTGGATCCCTAACTTGATATGCAATACATAGAGAATTTCTTGACAAACATTTTGATGTCCCTAAAGCTTTTCAAGGAGTACATTGATATTTGGTAGTATCATTCCAAGGTAGTATTAGTAATGCTCTTAGGGAGTATTTTAAGTAACAATGTTTAATTATAATAAATGTCACTATAGGCAGTTCTAAAAAACCTAAGGTGATTGATGAGATTCACTTCCCCTTGTACATTTGAAATTTGGGTGTTTCAAAGAAAAGAGGAAAATGATGATCAACTATAAAAGGATATAGGTCTTGGTTGCATGATTTATCATGAGTACTTGTGACTAGATGAAGACCCTTGGATGATGGTCATTTGTTATTTCAATTGCTCTAACTAAGAAGTTAATGCTTAAAGTTTAAGAGAAATAATATTTGATGGCATAAAAGTTGTGCTGAGAGATAGAAGGGATTTTCTAATGATTAATATAAGAGGTTGGTATACCTACGTATATGATATCAAAATTGGCATCATATGATTTGACCCCAAAGCACCTAATATGAAGGATTAGAATATGAAGGATGAGAGATTGCTAGATTACGATTTTATCCAAATTCCATACCTATGTTTGTGGGATTAAATGAGGATTTTAAGATAAGTTGATATGAATATTAGATATTGGCATACTTGATGACATACTCTATTTGGGAGTGTAGCTTATGCTTACCTCTTGAGATATGGGGCTACTAACACTACCATATAAAAATTCCTCAAGGGTAAGCAAATATGAGTGATGCTCCAATGGAGTCCAAAGGGTTTATCTCCTAGAATCCATTAATGTGGTGATAATAAGAGATGTTGAATTAATAAAATGAGATATTGATGCACTATGGTTTACACTTATAGATCCAAAGGATGGATCCAATTGGTTTAATGGCAAAGGATTTGAGTTAGGTTGCTAGGGATGATCCATTAGTGAATTGTCTCCTATAGATATGCCTAAGGTTTCATGAATTTCTCCAAGGAAGACCTTTATGATTTCATGACACTTCTACAAGAAGTAGGTCATATGAGTTACAAATTGGAAGACTACCCTTCTATATTTCTCATGGATAGGGATTAGAGAACTATGAGGTGTAGAAACCTCATCTTATTGATCAAATATGAGGTTATCAAAGGTAGGTTGTTTATCTTGGCATTCTTAGGAGGGTTAATTTTAATGACCAATTGTGAGCAATGCTAAACGTTAGTAGCATTTCTTATCCATAGGTTTAGGAGAAAGAAGAATGATTATTTAAAATTTAATCATTTATAGATTTTATTAAGGAATAAAGAGATGGTGTTTTATCAACCTTATATATCCTTCCCTTGATATACCTAATTTGACCTATATACCTAAGGGGCCTTCTTATATACTAAAGGTCTTGATATACCTAAATCCTCTCGATATACTTGTTGGTATATGAGAGAAAGTTGGTATGTGGGATGCCAATGATATGTGGAAGTTACCTCCTAGATACATGGCCAAGATGGTATGTGAGGGGTAATAGTATACCTCCTTATGACTCACATTAGACCACAATAGTACACTCCTTACTATATACCTAATGTGAATGACTAGCATCTTGGGATTGCTATATAGCTAATAGCCTAGTAGTTCATATGATAGTTAGTCGAAGGATCATAAATATTCTCAGTAGGACTAGCAATTGGTTATTTTATTGTTATCTAGATTTAATGTGATCTAAATAAGCAAACAAGATTAATTTTCTTGATTTAATTTTGATACATTTGTGTTGGATGTATTACACTATTTGGTAACTTTCAAGAGTATTTCAAGTACATTGTGAATAGTTTAGTTTAGATCGTGAAAAATATTTAAGTATATAATAGGTATCATTTAAATAAGTGCGGTGTTATGTAAGTGAGGTGTCATATAAGTAAGTGCATAATTATGTAAGTGAGACGCCATGTAAATGTGGAGTTATGTAAGTGAGGAGTTATGTAAGAGTTTATAATCTAGTATGTGTAATCATTAGAGTCTTTGTTCCTATGTGGATAGTTAATGACTGTATATTTTATTCTAAAATAAAACAAATTGTGAGGTATGATCACAAGTATGGAGTAGAGATAACTTAGTTTGCATAGAATTTTTTAAAGGTTTTAATTGAAACTCTCTACTTACCAACTGTGGCCATGGGAAAAAAATAAAAAACAATAAAAGATATCTCATTTAATGATATTTATACTTATGAGCAAGAACTAATAAAAAGTAAAATAATATAAATATTGGTTTTTGTATTCAAAATTTAATTTAGTGCTAATGCTAAGGTTTTTGATGTTGGTTGTTGCATTCAATGTCCCTTCCCACATGAAATTCTCATAAGTGAGAGGATGAACATATGGTTGAATATTGTTAAAAATATCTTAATTATATTATTTAATAATGTTAAATTTAATATTACGTTATTAAATGTTATGACCTCAACTAGTTAAATTATTCAACCTTTAAGGAAGATGTTAAGGTTTGGATCTTGATAAGCGATACATGTATATTTATTAAGTTGTTATAATACCACTAAATAGTCATGATATAATACAACCAAAGTATTTTTTATCCCAAACAAACAATTAAAAAATAATATCATGTTCAACATACATGTAACATTTAAAAATAATAATTAATAAACAAAAAGAAAAGAACATGAGTCTTAATTTATATACTCTAGAATAAGGTGTTGCCAATGTGAGGTCTTTGTCTTTGAGATGAGGACAATAACCTCATTTCAAATCCTTGGATGGATATTTTTACAAGGAAACTAATAAAATTAAAATATGATTTATTAAAATATTTTGGATAAGTGTAGTTAATGATTGTACTTTAATATTATCAATATGAAGTGATGTTGTATGTTTTAGAGAGCAAGAAAACATATCTGGATATAAGATATTTTAATGTTTTCTATTTTAAATAGAACAACACTTGTGAAAATTAAAATCATACTTACAAAAGTTTAAATCACGCTTACATAAATTTAAATGCACACTTGTGAAAATTAAAATCATACGAAATAATTTAACTAATGCTTTCAAAAATTAAAATCACACTTGAAAAAATTTAAATCACTCTTACAAAAATTAAATAACACACTTTGCAAAAAAAAATTACATTCAATTTTTTTTTTTTTTTTTAAGCTTGCAAGAAAATAAAATCTAATCTAGTAGTTGTGTAAAAATAACTACAGAAATTAAAATAAAAAATTTAAATAATTTACAAATTAAAATGATGTACAAATTTATTTACAAATTAAAATAATATACAAAAAAAATTAAAATAAATAAATGAAAAATACTAATTATTAGATAAACATATCTACAAGAAATAATATTTTTCATTGTGCTAATGGAGTGGGCCCTTACTACTCAAATTTTAGTTCAAAATAAAAATAAAAATACATATCAATGAGAGAGAAAATGACAAAATCATTACTTATTAAAAATATGAGAGAATTATCCCTTTACAAAATTTTCAATCCAAATGCATCTTTCCTTTCTTTATTTTCTTCTTTGTCCTTCTCTAAAAAATATCCTACATAAGTTAGGCATATTTATATACAAGTGATGCCTAACTACATCCCTACACTTTCTCAACCACTTGCTAAAATAGATAATACAAGTGACACTTTACATCATTATTTTATCTCAACCACTTTCTAATAATTAACCTGCAAGTGGCACTTTACACTCCTACTTTAACATAGATAATATAAGTAGCACTTTACATCCACTTACTAATAATTAACATAGATAATACAAGTGACACTTTGCATCTCTCAACCACTTGCTAATAGTTAACATAAATAGTATATGTGGCATTTACACCTTTTATTTGGAAAGAATATTTTTATATCTTAGAACTAATTGCTCCCATATCTAGGAACTAATGTTCTTCATATCTTGGAGCTAACTTCCTCCATTATTTTTAACAAACATTATCCATATCTTGAAGCTAACTTCTCTCATATCTTGGAACTAACTGCACAATTTTAGTCCAAGATTTGAAAAAGAATTATTAAAACTAACAACATTATTTTAGCTCAATATTTTGAAAGAAATTTTGTTTTGATTGGCAAAAAAAATCTTCAACCCACAAAAGTCTTCACTTTATCTTCCTCGTACCAAATTATATCTCATGCTACATTTTTGTCTTTTGACCCCTATTTTTGTTATTTGAGTGCATATTTGAAATCAAACCATTCTAACCTATACTAATAGTTTCTAAGACATCAACACTTAAAAGACCTACAAACCATCGTCAATCATTCTATTTAGGTCCATTAATCTAATGTAAACCAAATAATTACACCTAAATGTAAAACTAAATTTAAAAAAAACACGTAAAATTTATTCAAAATAACATATAAATACATTACCTTATTTACAATTAATTATTTTTACAACACAATAATTATTGTTTACCAACACCGTAAAAAAGTCACAATAAATAATAAAAAATTGTTTGCTTTAAAATATAAAATGAGACGTAGACCTGAACAATCTTCCTTGGGTGCTTCTCTTCTCATTATATGCTACTTTTTAAAAAATGTGCCAGAGTCTAAGCCTTAAATGTGGTCATTATATGCTACTTTTTAAAAAATGTGCCAGAGTCTAAGCCTTAAATGTGGTTATTAATATGTAACTCCATAAAGAACCAATGGGTAAGCATTTATATCATTAAAATAACCTCAAAAAGGGTGTAACGTTTATTACTTATTTACCTATAATGAATTTACATAGCTAAAGAGACGAGACCATAGACTGAAATCAACATTCTGAATTAAATTCCGAAATGTGGCCATTTGAGCAGGCTCCAGGCCAATGTAGATCTGAATCCCGCCGTTATCCTCAAGAGGGCGTAGACAGGTTGACGGACGAGTATCTGAGCATGTCTGGAGAATTGACGTCAAGAGAAACCCATTCTCCAGAGATGCCACTCCATCGTGCAATTCCAGCCAGTCTATTCTCGACCTCTGATGCCCGTCCGTCAACCTGTCGACGCCCTGCTGCGGTTTTTTCACAAGATGAGCAAATGGGTCATCCTGAACATCCGTCGCACTCGCCTTCGCATACGCCGTAGTCGTCGCATTGCCTGCAAACTCCCCAGGAAGAGGAAGTGGGGGCTTTAACCTCGACCTGTTAATCAATCCAGATAGATTATAACAACAATCATAATATTTATTTATCAAAACAAGAAATAAATCATTCTCTAAGCAGTTACGAAATATTGGCGAAGAGAGGCGGTGGCAAAATTTCCTAATTTGATCTCATTTCTAACGAATGAGTCGCAAGGGACCAGAATCCTTCTCAGCCCCTCGGTGTAAAAGTAGGCTATAGCATCAGTGTCTATTTCCAGAGGAGCAGAAAAAAACTGCACAAACTTTATAACTACTCCCACTAGTTTGTGATCGATGTTGCTCAAGAACAGTGAACGCCTGGGCGTGGTGTTCTTTGAACGTATGACTGTCAAGCACTCCCATTTCACCCCGGGATCAGAAACTTGATCACCGAGAATAGACATAGCCATCTCTATAATACTAAACTCAACTGAACTCAAGTTACTCCTGACAACCTCAAAGATATTCAGACCAACTTCTCAATTGAAATGTGACGATGTTCTTCAAGGGAGGAGGATATTTATGAAATGCTATGGGGATTGGTAAGGTGATATTTATGAAAGGCTACGGTCTCCACCTTACTGGTAAAGGCATCTTATACTCATACTGAATGACAACCAACCGTTGGCTTTCTAGTGGAAGAAGGCTATAGACGCAACTCACACTGACACTGAGTGACCAACAACCGTTGGTTTTTTGGTTGAAGAAGGCTGTTTTCTTTTTTATTAAAATTGAATATATTTAGTGTGCCTTGCAAGGGAGGTAACATTTATGAAATGAGATGGTGTTGGTCGACACTACATAAAGCAATACAATACAGGCACCTCCCAATTGCTTATTTTCTTTTTATTAAAATTGAATATAACAATGAGCCATTATTTTTTTTTTTTGTAGTAAGAGACGCATCAATCACAAATATTAAGCCATCACTGAATAATATACTGATTTTTGTGACGCAGTTTTTTTTCGAACAAGAATGATAATTTTTAAAGTAAAAAATTCATATAGAAGTTGTAATACTGTCTTCGGCTTTTCATTTGTAAGATCTCGATCAGGATTTGGGATTTCTTTTAAAAATTGTGTTTTATTTAAATAATTTTTGTCTTGTAAGGGATTTCGAATCTTTTTCAAAAATTGTATTTTACCTAAACAATTTTTATCCTCTAAGGGATACCATATGGTATGTCTTTGAATTTTAATCCATAAGACCCAAGCTCAAATGCAGGTACAAGAGGATTAGGACCTTTTTTTATTATTTTAGATATTAGGGGAATCGGTAACATCCTTTCATCTTTAACAACTGGATACAAGGGTCATACATTCTCCCCGAGGTTTTTGCCTCCGAACAAAAGTCAAGTTATTGAAGTTGCCTCTATAACCCCTGCCTCTCCTCGGTAAACACTACCCAAAGTGAGGGAGACCCTAGTGGCTCAGGGGGATTAAGACCCTTTTTATTATTATTTTAGATATCAAGGGAATCGGTAACATCCTTTCATCCTTAACAATTGGGTACAGGGGGTCAGACATTCTCCCCGAGGTTTCTGCCTCCGAAAACAAGTTAAATTATTGAAGTTGCTTCTATAACCCCTGCCTCTCCTTGATAAACATGACCCAAAGTAAGGGAGACCCTAGTGGCTCAAGGTTGGTACTATTGTCATCAAGCTAGCATGCACTAAACGGACTCAATTCAAACTACTACCTTTGCCCAGATTGGGTATACCCTCAAGGTTTGAACCTAGGTCTCCTCTTAATAAGAGTCCAAAGCCTTACCAATCCACCTAGCCCTTGGAGACTATTAGGATCCTTTTTACCCTGAAAAAATTTTCATGTAAAGGATACCATAGTGGTATGTATTTGGGTTTTTATTCAGAAGACCCAAGTTTAAACCCCGATATAAGGAGACTAGAACTCCTCATAAAAACTTGTGTTTTTCACTCAAAATTTATTAGTGTCGTGAGAGATACTATAGTGGTATGTCTTTGGGTTTCATCTAGATATCCAATTTTAAACCTTAGTATAAGGGGACCGATACCCCTTTTAAAAACTTATGCTTAACCCTAAAATCTACCCAAAAAGGATAGGTTGGTTGGTAGAGGTAAAGTGTTTTCCATGGGATGCAAAATTTTTTAATGCCACAAGGATACCATAATGGTATGTTTTTGAGTTTTCATTTAAGAGACCCAAGTTCAAACCCCATTACAAGGGAACCCAAACATCTTTCAAAAACTTGTGCTTTACCCTAAAATTCACCTAAAATGGATAGGTCGATTAGTAGCAATTGAGTGCCTAATCAAGTGCTTGCTAGTGGGTTGTACGAGTTTGATTCCTTCGACAATTAGGTCTTGTTGAATTTGTCTTTACTCAATGGGTTAGGTTTTATAGAGATTCCTTATACAACAAAAAAAACAATAAATAATAATTATAATTTTTTTATTGAAGGGTTGGTTTAGGATTTAGGGAGGTTTCCTATGCAATAATAATAATAATAAAAGTTGTTTTTTATTATTATTATTGAAGGGTCGATACAAAGTAAACATATTATTTTGTTCTTTCTTTTGTTGAAGTTCGAATTGATATGTCTTTAGATTTTCATTAAGAAAACCCAAGTTCAAATCAAGGAAAGGTGTCCTATATCTATCTTTAATATATATATTCCCTTACATTAAATTATCTACATTGTAGAATAAATTAGTTATGAATATATATAGATATTTTTGATATATATATATAGATATTTTTGATATATATATATATATAGATATTTTTGAAAAAGGTGAAAATTGTATTAAGAAGACAAATTCAAAGTTACAATAATTGGTTTATCACTTTTGGCCAATCCCAAGATCCTAATAAAACTAACTCTAGCATCTCCTTGGACCACAAATTTCTTAGTGTGATCCAAAGAGTAGAAAATCCTATCTTGATTATAGTTTTCATTAATACTATTCTAGAGAACCTAGATTTTCTTCACTCTCTTACCATGACTTTGGGAGCTATCCCAAATTGGGACTAAGAATGCTACAAGTAGCAACATGATGCTAGACCAAAGGCTAATCATCATAAATATCTACCCTGGTCCCACACACTTTATTGCCTAAATTATTGTTGGCTAGTAATAAAACTTGTTTGTTCACCTCCATCCAATGTATAGTATCCCTATTTTGATCATATGCCAACCAATATCCAATAATATGCTCACTTCCCTTTTTAGCTAAAAAGCAATAGTGTATTCTTCCATTTGCCTACATAAACTGGAATGGCATCCTCAAAATTTTGTCAAATAACTTTAATCTAACTCGTTATGTTCTTGATCTACCATGCACTTAATCTAAAATTCCTAATTTCATCTAGCAAAACCACCAAAATTTGAGAGTCAAAATCTAGTATGATCTTTCAAACTCCATTCTCCCTAGCATTGAGAGAGCTTTATCTAATTGCAAAAGCCTCTACTTCATTATTTTTTGCTACTCTTGGGCCTTCCAATTCCCAATGAAGAACCTTCCTCTTGTAGTCTCTTCTGAGGAAACCATTGCTTGTTACCCTTAGGTTATTTTTGGTTGCTCCATCCATGTTAATTTTTTCTAGCCTAGAGGTGGGGGCTACCAAGCCCCATGAGTCCACCTCATAGCAACATTCTCTTCTTGTTGGTTCTTCTGTTCCCTCACATGAGATTTTACTATTTCTGCAACCTTTTTTAATATTTTTTGTCAATCTGGCTCTATTGGAGTGTATTCATCTCTAAAAATTATGGCATTTCTTTCCATCCATATGTGCTAGTAGATAAAGCTTGTATCTAGAGACCAAGCCAACTAAACTGGTTTATTTTTTAACATTTTCATTTCCAGAACTCCCAAATATGATTTAAATACCAGAGGAGGTCGCCTTGAAGATATTAATCCATCAACTCCACAACTTCAAGGTAAAGTCACACTAGAAGAGCAAATGATCTATTATCTTCTCCTAGGTATTACACTTGATACATTTAGAAGATTCATGAAAACCTTTTTCGTAAGCTATCGTAGGTGAGGAAGCTTTGATGCATAACCTACCAAGCAAAAAAATAGTTTTTTGTCTAGCATTTTGTTAACCATACTCTATCCCATGGAACATCCAACCACATCGTAGGGGAGGGAGCAATTAATTATAACCATCCCAT
This sequence comes from Wollemia nobilis, assembly GCA_028583015.1. NCBI lineage: Eukaryota > Viridiplantae > Streptophyta > Pinopsida > Araucariales > Araucariaceae > Wollemia > Wollemia nobilis. The sequence goes on along the minus strand of JAQPPZ010016346.1, from coordinate 9,601,689 downwards.
ACTATATAGATGCTTAAATTCCCATGACATTAAGCTATCTTATCTTCTTCCTCCTTTCTTGTAAGGTGGTGTTGCTTAAGTATCATCTCTAAAAGTGGTAACGCATTCTGAGAGATTGAGATTGGCCTCTCTTCCCACTATTTTAGTTGTATAAGAGAGAAGGTCCCAATCTATCTTGTATGTAGATAGCATGTTATCTTTACCCAACCTCTAGCCTCTAGGATCTATTGAAGGGGCTATAGCTCTGAAAATTATGAAATTATGGGGGATATCGGTCCTAAGAATTAGTCCAAAAATTTACTTTATCCCTTCTACTCACTTTCCAAAATAGTCTTGATTTTACAACTCTCTTCTAATTTCAACACTTTCCAAACAGCAAAGCCTTTGCCATTCATAGTGATGCAACCTACTTCCTCATGGGTAATGTTACCCAAATACTTACTATTAATAACTTTGCATAACAATGCTTCATGATTAGATATCCATCTCCAATAAAGCTTGCTTTCTAGAGCTTGGTTATTCAATGTTGCTATTCAAATTTCTAATCCTCTGCTTGCTTTAGGCTAGAATATTTTATCCCAATTTATTAGAGCCCATCACTTACCCATCCTTGGGCCATCCCAAAGGAATTTTTGCATGAGCAATTCTAGCTTCCTTAGAATTTTAGTCAAATATGAAACGATAGAGAACTTGTAAATTATCATTGCTTGAATCACTGATCGAAGAAAATGCACTCTTCCTCCAAAAGAAATCCAACGATGAATCCTATGATTTACCTTCCCACCAATTTTATCCACTAGTATTTTCTATTTTTCCATATTTAGCTTCTTATAATGGAGTGGAATCCCTAAGTAGTCCTATAGTGATAAATCAATACACCACTTTGCTTGACAAAAGGAAGCAGGAGTTTAAGTCACAGATAAGCATAGAAGAAACCTTGATAAAAAAGATCCAATAATTGAAGGTTAGGTCTCAAAAAGCAAAAAATGTTTAAAATTTGATCTAAATTCAAGTGACCCCAAGCTAAAGTGGTGAAGAACCCCCAAATAAGAAAACCTTGATTTTTTAAAGTCAAACTAATAAGGTGTACATTCTTCGAGGAATATCATTCTTTCTTGTGAAGGAATGTTTCATATCTTCATGAAAGGATAGCAACAACATAGGAGTCATGACAGAAGTAGCTCAAAGATCTAGAACATTAAATAAAGATATCTTCTACTTCTAAATGATGAGAATTCCCATGAATAAATAGATGGCAATAAATATGATAGCTACTCATTCAAGGGCTTAAGACTATTTAATATTCATGACTTTTAATCCATAAAACCTCAAAGGGATAGACAATTAGTCGAGACATGCCTCAACTTCAAAAGTAACAGTCACCTAGAAATATCTACATACTTTTTGGAGGGAAAACCCTCCCCTTGTAATATATAAATAGGAATAGATTTAGCTTTGTAAAATATTAGGAAGTTTGCAATTGTATTCTCTTGTAGATTTTCCTTTCAATTATTTTTATAAAAATAGTCAGCTCCTGAGTGGCTTATGGGTAATCTTGAACCCTCGCTTATGGCACAATCTATGTAAAATATTGTTTGTATATATATATACACACACATACACATGAGCCTATGTCAATTTTTCAATATTGCCATTTACGGTCTCCTGCTGACCCATTTATATCATGTGTATGTATTTGTTTGTGACCTTTTGCTTATTTTAGGTTTTATTGAGTGTATGTATGTATGAGGGGCCTACATCTATTTGGATCAGTCATTTGTCATTGGCTCTCCTATGAGACTTACCTCTTTATGCATGCTTATAATTGGTAACTCTCATTTGTGCTTCACTGTGTCAAGGAGAGGAAGTGTTCATCATTGGCACATATTTTTTAAGCCTATTTTTGCAAGAAGATCTTAGTGGATCTCTTGGTGCATTGCCACCCCTTTTATTTTATTGTGTTATTTTTATCTTATCTCTTGCATTCTTTTTCTCTTTGTTGAGTCAAGTGTACCTTAAATATCACATACTAATAAGGAAATGACCTTGTAAAAACTCCCAGAGACCCACAATTGATCTCCAAACCTCACACTCTGGATTGCATCCTCATTGTATCACTCCTTGTGAGGCACAATTGCCCTGCTAGGGACAATCAAATATGATAATATTTTAATGACACACCTGGTGAGACCCTAGTGACACATCATTTGTCCTATAATTGCAACAAGGAGTAGAGCTTATACTTGGTGAGGGTCTTTGTCTATTTTTTCTTATTGAAGTACCTCTTTACTTAACTAGTGACTCTACTTTAGAACAAACACCAAATGAATTTGTTGTTGAAGATATCAAATCAAGGTTTGAGTAAATACTTTATTTTACATACTTTCCAGAAGCAAGAAGATGCTTTCACTTGGTGACTCCACCACAATCCAAATGACCCATAGGTCCAATATGGATCATTTGTCTCAAGAACTATATGCTACCTAAGGAGAATAAAATCCATTGTGACCTCCAAAACCATTGGCTATTTGAAAAAAAAAATAGTATCACCACTGGAAATATTGCTTGAATATATTGGTGAAGGCCTAACATCCCCATTAGAGCACCTACAAGAATGGTTTTCATTTACAATGTGCACAACATCATGAAGCAATATGTGGCCCTTAGGATGTTGGTGGCTTCACTAAAATTCAAGGCTCACCAAAAATATAATACTCTATATCCACATTCAATCTTTGACTAGGATTACCCAGGTGTTGTAGGTGAGTTGGATAGGAGAGGGCAATCCTCCAAGGGAGGTCCCAGGTTCAAATCTTCACCCTACAAAAAATATGAATTGGGTATCCAAAATCCAATTGATAATGTTGGTGCAGGCAGGGTCAGGTGCGACTCCCGGGTGAATTTTACGGTGTAGAACCCCCTTTTCGTGGTCTCTCAGACCAAGGCAGCTCTACAAGGGGTTTTTCGCTTAAAAAAAAATAAAAATCTTTGACTAGTATTAGATTACTGGCTCATTCATCAACATTTTCACAGAAGAGGCAAATAGAGTGGAATCTAAGCCAAGAACTCCCTCTAAATATGCATCAAAAAGGGAGATGTAAAGCAACCTTATGGAGGATAAAAAGGATATTTGTACCACCCCTTAAAAATAATATTATATCTCAAAGGGGGACCTCCACATACAACATGAAGGACATGAGTTTACAAATCAATAAAAATCTAGAAAGACTCGTGATGAGGAGGAAAATTTTGGGTCAAACCTCCTCTACACTTTTGGTGATCAAGCAATACAATGGACAACTTCTATGTGGGATGTATCACTTTTGAAGAGGCTAATCCAACGTATGCAAAGAACCTTTTCCTTTGTAAGTATGAGAAGACATTAGAAGGTTTAACCAAAAATTAGGAGCCTCACCGTAGTTTTATCAACCATTGCATTATTTCTTGCACCTACCTATTTGGGGTGATAAAGATGCAATAAAGTCCCAGTTTTATCAGGGTGATAATCTTTCACCCAAGAAATTGGAGAAAAAGGAAGAAGAAAAGACTTGAGAAGCTAGTGGGTAGACATTTTGACTCCATTCCCAATGGAAAAAGGCCACTCACTTAAAAATTTATACATATGTACTATAGGTGATCTTAGTTTTATAAGATGACAAAAATACTGATCATCTATAAAATTTTACAAGAAGGGGCTTGCCCGCTAAAAACTTTTACTTGCAAGAGAGGCCTTTTCTTGACTCTACATCCAATGGACTAAGGCACCAATTTTCTAGTTTCCTTATCTTTAGCAGGATAAATATACCTTAAGAGCCACCATAATTGTAGTGATAATATCTAAACCAGTTTACTTGATAAAAGGAAAGGAAATTTTAAGTCATGGATAAGCATAGAATAAACCCTAATAAAATGATTTAACGTTGGGAGGTCAAGTCTCAAAAGGCAAAGGATGTTAAAAAGTTAAAAATTTATAAGTCTCAATAAAAATATAGGAAGCAAAACATTCAATGAAGGTACCTAAGACAAAAATATCAAATATTTGAAGTCAAGCAACCTCGAGCTAAAGTGGTGAAGAAAAATATTGAAGAAGAAAACATTGATGCCCTAGAAGTCTAACTAATAAGGTACATGTTCCTTGAGGAATATAATCCTTTCCTATAAATGAATGTATCATATCTCTGTGAAAGGACAACAACAAAATGGGAGTCATGATAGAAGCATCTCAAAGTTTTGAAACATTAAATAAAGATATCTTCTATGCCAAAATTATAAGAATTTCTAAAAACAAGTATATGGCAATAAAGACGGTAGCTACTCATCCAAGAGCTCAACATTGTTTGATATTCATAAATTCGAATCAATAGAAGCTCAAAGGGATAAAAAATCAAACAAGACATGACTTGCCATCAGAAACAATAGCCACCTAAAAATCTCTTCATGAGTTTTGGATGGAAAACCCTCCCTTTGTAATCTATAAATAGGAATAGATTTAGCTTTGTAAAGGATCAACAAGTTTGCAATTGTATTCTCTTGTAGGTTTTCTTTTCATTCCTCTTTGTAAAATAAATCAGCTCTTGAGCAGCTTTTGGGTAATCTCGAAACTCTACTTCTAGCACAATATATGTAAAATATTGCTTGACATTGACTTCTATGTGTGTGTATATATACACACACAGGAGTCTGTGTCAATGTTTGGGTATAACCATATGTGGCCTATAAATATGTTTCTATGTGTATGTATTTGTTTGTGATATTTTGCCTATTTTGGGTTTTATTAAGTGTATGTGTGTGAGAGGCCTGCATCTATTTTTAGACCAATCATTTATTATTGGCTCTCCTACGAGACCCACCTCTTTATGCATACCTATAATTGGTAACTCACATCTATGCTTCACTGTGTCTAGGAGAGGAAGTGTTCATCACTAGCACATAGCATTCATGCCTATTTTTGTAGGAATATCTTAGTGGATCTCTTGGAACATTGCCACCGCTTTCTTTTATTGAGTTATTTTTATCTTATCTTTTGCATCCCTTTTCCCTATGTTGAGTTCAAGTATACCTTAAATATCACATCCGAAAAATGAGTCAGCCTTGTAAAAAATATTAGAGACCCTCAATTGAGCTGAACCCCATGCTCTCAATCATGGTCATGTTGTGTTGCCCACCATGAGGCACGATTGCCCTACTAGGGACAATCATGATGACAACAATTCCAATGAGAGGAAGCCCTGAGATAAACCTAAGATGTTTAGAATATGATCTTAGATCCTCCTTTTGGTATTAAAGAACACTACCTTAGACTTAATTCTATTTACTTCTCATCTTATGGCTTCTATATAGGTATTTAAGGTAGCTTTGAATGCTCTTGCCTCTCTAATATTGGTTGCCCCAAGAAACCTTGTGTCAGCCACAAATTATAAATGGGTCAGATTCATTGCTCCCACTTGTACTCCTAAGATAACTCGTTGTTTGTTCCTTTGAATAAATTTACCTAAAAATTCAACACAAATAATAAATAGGTATGAGATATAGGATCTCCTTGTCAAATTCCCCTAGAGTTCTAAAATGTAACTAAGGGAATACCATTGAAGAGAATTGAGAAGGAGGTAGAAGAGACAACTCATGATCCACTCTCTCCAACCTTGAGATAAACCAATGTTCTCTTGCATTCAATCCAAATACTGCCAAGGGACTCTATCATAGGCCTTAGACATGTCTAACTTGATAAACATACCTCTTAAACCTTTTTTATGGAATGTGTGAATTGCTTCTTATGCCAAGATTACTCCATCTAGAATTTTTTGGCCCTCCACAAATCCTCCTTGCTTCGAAGAGAATACTATCTAGTACCTTCTTGAGCCTTTCAACCATCAATTTGGTAATGATATTGTAGACTACATTGCAAAATTCAATCAAGAAAAATTCTCTAAGGTTGGAAACTTCTCCACTTTACAAATCAAAGTAAGGAAAGTGTGGTTCATATCCTATAACATGCTTTTATTTACACAATATTCTTCCACTGCCCTGGTTACATCCTCCCTTGTCATCCCAAAAAGCCTAGAAAAATTCAATCAAGAACCCATAAGGTCATGGGGAATTTTCATATCTCATGTTGAAAACCATGTGCCCCACCTCCTCAAAATCCATAATTTTGAAGAGGGTTTGATTTTTTCAATTGTTATAATTTGTGTGATACGATTAATTATCTCTTGTTGTGCTGCAAGATTAGGATGGGCAAAAGTAGAGAAAATATTTTTAAAGTAGAAATTTATAGCTTGTTGCATACCTAGGATAGTGTCCTTCACATTACCATTAAGGTATTTTAGGTTGGGAAGTGTGTTGGAGTGTCTTCTTGCTAAGGTCAAACGATAAAGAACTTAGTATTTCAGTCCCCCTCCAATAGCCAAGAAGTTTTAGCTCTTTATTTCTAATAGATCTCCTCATGTTTTTCTATACTCTAACTCTTTTTAACCAAATCATCATCCTGTTTTAGGTATTTTGTGTTTGTTTAAGTTCAAAAGAGTGTGGCTAGTGCCTCCATCCTTGTAACTAGTGGAACTCTCTGAAGATAAAAGTTTGATTGATTGTATCTTTTCTAGATTTTGAGTTGAGCTTTGACATGTTGAAGTTGTTTAAATTTACCAAACATGGTTGTCCCATGGGTAGGGTGCCCCTCCTCCCACCAAAATAGGATTTTATCCCTAATCTCCTCCTTTTCTAGTAAAAAATTCTCAAACCAAAATGGTCTAAAGAAATATTTATGGTCCATATCCCATTCCAATACAATTGAAAAGTGGTGTGTTGGAAATTTTGAGTAATTGAGTTGTCATTGATGTCAAAAGTCAGTTTTAGTGAGCAGTGCAAGAAGAAGTAGTTCCGCAATCAGTGCAAAAGGAAAGTCTACCTCCAGTTGGTCAGATCCGGTTCTAGGTGGTCATATGAGGTTCAAAGAGCAATGAAGAGGCCCAAGCAAAATAATATTATAATATTAAAAGGGGAGATTTAAATTAATTTAAATAATTTCATTATAAATTAATTTATTAATTAATTTAATTAACTTCTAAAGTTATTAAGTTAATTATAGATTAATTATAATTTAATTATAAAATTAATTTATATTAATTAAATAACCCTAAGGTTGGGTTATAAAGGCTATTAATTAATTTGAATTCAAAATTCGAGTAAGGCATCGACATTCCTAAGACATTGGCCTTCGTGTATAAAATAGGGGCAAGAACCTTTGCCTTAACCCCCACGCTATTATCAATTAATAAAACCCCAAAAAGATTCATGCGCAAAGAAGAGTGTAAGGTTTTCATGTGTTTTGAAAGCATTCAACGACAGAAGATAAAACAAATAGGAGTGGGGCTCCTTCTTCTTCGTACAACGCTGTGTAGTGTAGTTGGCAACAATGGGTGGTGCTAAGACGTTCGGCAAGCAAGGAGAGTAGGGTTCGAAACCCGTCGAGTTGGTTTTGCAAGAGAAGAGTGTTTTTGTTTTACGTCGTGCCAATCGAAAAGGGATAAGAGGAAGGCTTGAGCCTTCCCCTTCATGTGGAGGCTCATAGCCCACGTGGTGGGCTAGCACCTCAATAAGGCACTCGACTAGGAGTGGTCTTGCATTTGAAACCCATCGAGGCCTTTTGCTTGAGATAAAAGGTATGCGCTATTGTATTGCCAAGGTTGCATGAAATATTTTGGATTTGCTAAGGTTGGTTGAAAAATAAATATTTTGGAGGTTGATAAAGTTTATTTTTAAAATTGGTTATTGAGTATTTGAGGGAGATAAAAGGGTAGGCAGTATTATTTTTGAGGGTTTGATTTTGGAGGTTGTTAATTAAAGATTGGAGATTATAAGGAGTAATTGAGTAATTATTTTTATGTATGCTTTGATGATTGCTAATTTCAAAGGAGTAATAAGGTGTATTTGAGTTTGATTATTTTTGTAATTGAGAAATATTTTTGAGAGAGTGTTAGTGTGATATTTTGTCATCTAACCTTTGAAATTGGTAAAGAAGAAAATTGTGTTTAAAACAGGTTTTTGAGGTCTACTCTTCATCAAACAAAAGGTATGGGCACATCTTCCTTGTGAGTGATTGTTGGATGTTGTGAATGCTAAGTTGGAGTGAAAAGGGTTGATTGATAAGCATTTTTGAGTTTAGTTTTTTATGGAAAGAAAGTTGATTCTAGAAACCTTATTTGATAAGCATTGTTGGAAATATTGAGTAAAGTTTTCATATGCTTGAACTAGGGTTTGTGCAAAGAACATGAGTATCATTGTTATGTGAAGTTGTGAACTATCTTGAACTAGGGTTTGTGCAATAACATGAGTATCATTGTTATGTGAATTTGTGAACTATCTTGAACTAGGGTTTGTGAAAGAACATGAGTATCATTGTTATGTGAGATTGTTTGATAAGCATTGATTGGAAATAATTGAGTGAGTGTTCATATGCTTGGACTAGGGTTTGTGAGCAAGGATTGTTTCATTGAGTGATTGGTTGAGTAGAGTTGGTTGAACCTAGTCAAGTGGAAGTGTTGAAATGATAGTTCTAGTTATGTGAAACAAATTGTTCTACATTCTGAATTGATTTAAGAAAGAGGTTGGAAGTGTTTGAGCATTATTGTAAGAAGCATGATGAGTCTCTAACAATTCTCTATATGTTTTTATGAGATTGAACAATATTCTATGTGAATCTTGTTAGTATGATTGAAGATGTTTTTGTGATATATTGAGTTGAGTAAGCTTTTGTGGAAGCTTACAATGCATATTTGAGGTAAGTCTTGGTGAAGGCTTGTTGAGAAGATTGGACAAGTTCTAGTGAAGACTTGTTGAGCAGATTTGAGGCAAGTCTTAGAGAAGACTTGTGGACAAATTGATGTGAGCTTTTGTGGAAGCTTACAATACAGATTTGAAGACAGAGATTGAGAGCAGATTGAATAAGTCCTTGAGAGGACTTGTGGATAGAGTTGAGGTAAGTCTTTGAGAAGACTTGAGAGTAGAATTTATTGAGTGATTTTTTCAAACCTTGAGTTAAGATTTGGGGTAGATCTAGCAGAGTTGATTTGTGATTAAGTCAAGATTTGTGTTAAGGCTTAAGGATAGATATTGAGGACAGATTTGTGCTAGACCTAAGGATTGTGTTTAATGCATATTTGAGGATAGAGTTTGGTGCAGATTTGAGATAGGTTTGTGCTAGAATAGAGATATATATTGAGCATATTTGTGCTAGACCGAAGGACTGTGTTTAGTATAGATTTGAGACAGATTTGAGAGTAAGCTTTGGAGGTGATAGAGTATAGAGGATGACATTCTCCAGTGGATAAATATCCATTAACTAGGGTAGTGAGGATAGGTCTTCTGAGTGAGGACAAGAGTCTTCAGTGGATAGAGATCCATTAGCCAGTGTAGTGGAGGCAGCAGTTCTTCTAGAAGATCACCAACTAGAGTAGAGGAGAAAGGAGTTATCCTATGGATAGAGATACATGAACTTGATTAGGGGATTGGTGTCTCCTTTGGACAGAGGTCCATAAACATTGTAATAGGGAAAGTTTTCCCACGAGATTTGTTGAGAAAATTTTAGTGAAAGAATTTCTTTGTGGAGTAGCCCACATTGGGTGAACCACATTAAATTGGTATCTCTATTCTGTGTGGTTATTTGTGCATTGATTTTATTACTGCTATGGATATTGCTATTGATACATTCCATAATATTGATTGATAAAGAAATGTAAAAAGTGGTCTTATATTGTTCACCCCCCCTCTCAGTATAAGCTTGTGTTCTTCAATTGATATCAGAGTGGGTTCCTTCGAAAGAGTTTAATAGCTTGAAGGAAAATCTTACAAGAACACAATGGATTCTAAGAGTGGATCCTCATATAATTTAGCACCAATATTTTATGGAAGTGATTATGTATTTTGGAGTATGAGAATGAAGATTCACTTGATGGCACTTGGCAATGAAATATGGGAAGTAGTTGAAAATGGATACACACCACCAGCTACTCCACCTACAGATAAATATGGTAAGCTTATACATCATTACAATTCAAGAGTAATAATTTTGAAAGATTTGCATAGAACAGAGTTCATAAATGTTATGCATTGCAAATTAGAAAAAGGAATTTGGGATAAGTTGCAAAGCATATATGAAGGAGATAAAAATGTCAAAAGGGCAAAGATACAAAATCTCAAGGGACAATTTGAAGAATTAAGAATAAATGATAAGTAAAACATTAGTGCTTATCTACTCCGTGTAGATGAGGTTGTTAACTCCATGGAAGGACTTGGACTTGAGGTTCAAGAATCTGATGTTTGTGATAAGATCTTAAGATCTCTCCCAAAAAGGTTTAGTGAAAATATTTCTGCTATAGAGGAATCAAAATATGGTTATATTTTGACAATAGATGAATTACTTGGTATTCTTACAGCTTTTGAGATGAGAACAAAAGAGGAACCTAATATCTAAAAGGAAGCAGCCTTCAAAGCTACTAAGAAGACAAAGGGTAAGAAGTTAGATTCAAGCAATGAGTCATCCAGTGATGAAGAAGCAAATTATGGCAGAAGGAATAAGGATCCAAGAAGATTTAAATATGCAAAATATGTTATATGTTTCAATTGTAGAAAGTATGGTCACTATGCAACTGATTATCAAGAAGCTAGAAATAGCAATGACGAAGAAAAATAGGATCATAAGAATAGGGAATCAGAAAAATACAGGTACCAAAAGAAAGGCAAGGATGGACAAGGCAAAAAAGAAAATAAGTTATTTCAAAGATAAAAGAGGAGTTACTATGCAGACAAGGCAAGTAAGTACTCAAGTGATAGTGATAATATTTCCTCAGATAATGATAAAGATGAAGTTCTATTTCTAACAAAAGAAAAGGAAGAAGTTAGGAAAAGGTCACCAATAATTCTCAAGTGTTTTAGATGTGGTAACTTTGGTCATCTTGAAGATAGGTGTACAAAGAGTGGTTTCAGTTTTAGTGATGATTAATATGAAGATACACTTGAAGGACCAAAAGAGAATATTCTAATGGCACTATAAGAAGAAGGAGGTGATCCTATAGAAGACAAGTCATAAAAGAATGAAGATGTTTTCAAAGGCAAATAAATAGAGGAAGAATGATAAATAAGAGTTGATCTTGAAGGTGAACTTATTCATGCCCTTGATGCATTAAATAAAGTAAGAAAGTAAAACTCTCAACTTAAGCTTCAATTTCAAGAATGTGATGAAGAGAAAGGAAATCTTATAGAGGATCTAAACAAGTCAATTGCTAAGACAAGGAAGTTTAAATATAAGTTAGAAGCAAAGGTCTTAGAATTTGAAAATTTAGAACATGAAGTGGCTCTACTAAGGTAAGAAATCAAAGAGTCTAAGAATAGGTTACACAAGTTTATAAGAAGCTCAAATAATTTGGATAATATTATCAAGAAACAAAGATGGTCAACAAACAAAATAGGACTTGGTTTTGAACAAGAATAAAGGAAACAAGGAGATGATTCAACATCAAGTTCTAAAGAAGAAGAAACTTTAGAAGAAGATAGTGTATTAGAGAGTGAGACTTCTGAGGATAAGTTGGACAATAGAAAGTTCAAAAAGGAAAGGAACAATGCACAAATGAGAAACAGATGGAACATGAACCAACATAGGATAAAAGAGACTAAGAGGCCAATGAGGTCAAGGAAAGGTAATTTCAATGGACGATGCTTTTCATGTCACAGGTTTGGGCATAAAGCTTCTTAGTGGAGGACACATGAGAGACAAGAATATGGAGAACTTCAAAAATAGGCAGATTTTTTATGGGTATTGCTACTCATGTAATCAATTTGTTCACAAGGCAATGAATTGTAGGGTTCATGACAGGAATAGATATGGCTTCACCAGGAGAAATCCCAAGACATTTGCACCTCTAATGAATAAAAATATTGTGTTATAAGTGCAATAATTATGGACATACAAAAAAATGGTATAGAGCAAAAATTCTAGAGACAAGTAGAAACATGAACAGTCAGAGGAATCAAAATGATCAAATGAGAAGGAAAGTGGACAAAGGCAAAGATCAGTGCATTATGGGAGTAGAAATAATCCCACCCCAGAATTAACCACCTCAAGAGGATGTGGGAGAGGGGCTAATCTAAGATACTAATTCTTAGCCCCGATCCCCAAAGGTGACCCTTTGCCATTGATGTCAAAGGGGGAGAGATTTGAGTAAGGGGAAGAGATTTGATTTAAAGGGAGAGCATTGAGTTAGGGGGAGCAAAACATAAAAAGGTTAAGGAAATTGTAAAATATAATTGGGTTGCCATCAATGACAAAGGGGGAGATTGTTGGACATTTTGAGTAATTGAGTTGTCATTAATGTCAAAAGTTAGTTTCAATGAGTAGTGCAAGAAGAAGCAATTCCGCAATTAATGCAAAAGGAAAGTTCACCTCTAGTTGGTCATATTCGGTTCCAAGTGGTCAGATGAGGTTCAAAGAGCAATGAAGAGGCCCAAGCAAAATAATATTATAATATTTTATTATAATATTAAAAGGGGAGATTTAAATTAATTTAAATAATTTCATTATAAATTAATTTATTAATTAATTTAATTAACTTCTAAAGTTATTAAGTTAATTATAGATTAATTATAATTCGATTATAAAATTAATTTATATTAATTAAATAACCCTAAGGTTGGGTTATAAAGGTTATTAATTAATTTGAATTTGAAATTTGAATGAGGCGTCGACGTTCCTAAGACATTGGCCTTCATGTATAAAAGAGGGACAAGAACCTTTGCCTTAATCCCCATGCTATTATCGATTAATAAAACCCCAAAAATATTTGTGCGCAAAGAAGAGTGTAAGGTTTTCATGTGTTTTGATAGAATTCGGTGGCAGAAGATAAAACAAATAGGAGTGGGGCTCTTTCTTCTTTGCACAGCGTTGTGTAGCGTAGTTGGCAACAATGGGTGGCGCTAAGACATTTGGCAGGCAAGGAGAGAAGGGTTTGAAACCCTCCGAGTTGGTTTTAAAAGAGAAGAGGGTGTTTTATTTTGCATCACACCGATTGAAAAGGGATAAGAGGAAGGCTTGAACCTTCCCCTTCATGTGGAGGCTCATAGCCCACGTGGTGGGCTAGCACCTCGATAAGGTGCTCGGTTGGGAGTGGTCTCGCATTAGAAATCTACCGAGGCCTTTTGCTTGAGATAAAAAGTGTGCACTATTGTATTGCCAAGGTTGAATGAAATATTTCGGATTTGCTAAGGTTGGTTGAAAAATAAATATTTTGGAGGTTGATAAAGTTTATTTTTAAAATTGGTTATTGAGTATTTGAGGGAGACAAAAGGGTAGGCAGTATTATTTTTTAGGGTTTGATTTTGGAGGTTGTTAATTAAAGATTGAAGATTATAAGGAGTAATTGAGTAATTTTTTTTTATGTATGCTTTGATGATTGCTAATTTCAAAGAAGGAGTAATAAGGTGTATTTGAGTTTTATTATTTTTGTAATTGAGAAATATTTTTGAGAGAGTGTTAGTGTGATATTTTGTCATCTAACCTTTGAAATTGGCAAAGAAGAAAATTGTGTTTAAAATAGGTTTTTGAGGTCTACTCTTCATCAAACAAAAGGTATGGGCACATCTTCCTTGTGAGTGATTGTTGGATGTTGTGAATGCTAAGTTGGAGTGAAAAGGGTTGATTGACAAGCATTGTTGAGTTTAGTTTTTTATGGAAATAAAGTTGATTCTAGAAATCTTGCTTGATAAGCATTATTGGAAATATTGAGTAAAGCTTTCATATGCTTGAACTAGTTTTTGTGCAAAGAACATGAGTATTATTGTTATGTGAAGTTGTGAACTATCTTTAACTAGGGTTTATGCAATAACATGAGTATCATTGTTATGTGAACCTGTGAACTATCGTGAACTAGGTTTTGTGAAAGAACATGAGTACCATTGTTATGTGAGATTGTTTGATAAGAATTGATTGGAAATAATTGAGTGAGTGTTCATATGCTTGGACTAGGGTTTGTGAGCAAGGATTGTTTCATTGAGTAGAGTTGGTTGAACCTAGTCAAGTGGAAGTGTTGAAATGATAGTTCTAGTTCTATGAAAAAAATTGTTCTACATTCTGAATTGATTTAAGAAAGAGGTTGGAAGTGTTTGAGCATTATTGTAAGAAGCATATTGAGTCTCTAAAAATTCTCTATATGTTTTTGTGAGATTGAACAAGATTTTGTGTGAAGCTTTTTAGTTTCATTGAAGAGGTTTTTGTGATAGATTAAGTTGAGTAAGCTTTTGTGGAAGCTTATAATGCATATTTGAGATAAGTCTTGGTGAAGGCTTTTTGAGCAGATTGGACAAGTTCTAGTGAAGACTTGTTGAGCAGATTTGAGGTAAGTCTTGGAGAAGACTTGTGGACAGATTTATGTGAGCTTTTGTGGAAGCTTACAATACAAATTTGAAGAAATATATTGAGAGCATATTGAATAAGTCCTTGAGAGGACTTGTGGACAAAGTTGAGGTAAGTCTTTGAGAAGACTTGAGAGCAGAGTTGATTGAGTGATTTTTTCAAACCTTGAGTCAAGTTTTGGGGTAGATCTAGTAGATTTTATTTGTGATTAAGTCAAGCTTTGTGTTAAGGCTTGAGGATAGATATTGAGGATAGGTTTGTGCTAGATCGAAGGACTGTGTATAGTGCATATTTGAGGATAGGTTTATGCCAGACCAAAGATAGATATTGAGAATATTTGTGCTAGATCAAAGGATTGTGTTTAGTGCATATTTGAGATAAAGATAATAGTAATATTTGGAGGTGACAGAGTATAAAGGATGATAGTCTCAAGTGGATAGAGATCCATTAGCTAGGGTAGTGAGGATAGGTCTTCTGAGTGAGGATAGGAGTCTTCAGTGGATAGAGATCCATTAGCCAGTGCAGTGGAGGCATCAGTTCTTCTAGAAGATCACCAGCTAGAGAAGATAAGAAAGAAGTTCTCCTATGGATAGAGATCCATGAACCTGATTAGGGGATTGGTGTCTCATTTGGACAGAGGTCCATAAACATTGTAATAGGGAAAGGTTTCCCAAGATATTTGTTGAGAAAATTTTAGTGAAATAGTTTCTTCGTGGAGTAGCCCGCATTGGGTGAACCACGTTAAATTGGTATCTCTATTGTGTGTGGTGATTTATGCATTGCTTTTATTACTATTTTTGATATTTATATTGATACATTGCATAATATTGATTGGGAAATAAAATTAAAAAGTGGTCTTATACTGTTCACTCCCCCTCTCAATATAAGCTTGTGTTCTTCAGTATGATTCTATATGATTGAGACTCTCTATCCTGAGTGACCATTGCATAAAATCCTCTTTGGACACTAATAATATGTCTAGGTTTACCTTCCTATTTTTCAACCCTACTTGTTTGTTTGTACAAGTATGAGAAAGCCCCACACACTTGACATCAATCAAACTGATCTTATTTACTTTAGAGAGCATATATTTATCCCCTTGATAAAAATATGGGATACCCCCTTCTTGATACCTAGTTGAAATCTTAACATTGAAATGACAAACCACTATCCAATTCACCTCTTTCTTTTCTATCATACTTACTTGTAAAACTTCCCATTGGAGGTGTTACTCCCCCAAAATGTTTAAACAATAGAAATTTGAAATCAATAAAAGTTCTCCTAAACTCTTACTCATGAAGAAATATGTGAGGACCCCCATTCCTATAACATGATCAATTGCTATCTAGTTTAGAGTATTCCATAAAGTTACTATACCCTTGAAGCACCCTGACATGCTACAACCATATGCTCTACATGTCTCCATATTTTCTTGGCTATTTTATTCGACTTGAATTGAATATTTTATCTATTAAAGAAGAATAAATTTTGAATTATGACTTTCAATTAAAATGTGAACAACAATTTGATGATACCTATTATTTAAGCCTCTAATATTCCATGATTATACAATCATTTGGAATCTGGAACCCAGTATCAATTTGCTTTACTCTTCCCTAGTTTACTAGTTGGTCATCCTCCATTGTGAATTGCTCTCGAATTTATTTTTATCCCACTCTTGGATTGGGAGTTTTTTAATCATTTTTCTACTTGTTGAATTCCAAGAGTAGTCTTCCCTTTATATTTATCTCTATCTTTCATTGAGACATCCCTATCAACCAAGACCATGGTAAGGTTGAGGTTCTCTAAATCTATTATGCCAATATGGTTTGGTATGGGTTGGATATTGATATCCAAAACTACTTAAGATAGCATTTGCTAGACTACTACACTTCTAGAGGGTGTATTTTCCCCTTGTTGTTCCCCCATTATAGTTATCTCAATCTCCATGTCCATTTGGATATTAAGAATTTCATACCTATTTAGGTTTCTCTCTTCTATCTAGTTTGATTGTATCACCTTATCTTGCTTTTTATTTCTCTTAGGTGCTTCAAACCCTCTTCTGGTGTATTTAGGATTGAGGTTATGGGTTGAGCTTATACCTTCTTCTTAGGCATATTATTGTCATTAACATTAGCCTTCAATATAATGGGATCCTTTTGGATAGTCTCAAGGTACAACCAGGAAAGATGTCCATGCTTATGAAAAATCCTACACTAGAAGGGGATTCTTTCATAGTCTATTTGCTAGACCCAGGTTAAATATCCCATATCCATTTCTATTTCAACTAGCAGTAGGTGATTAAGATCCATATCAAAATAGATCTGAGGATAAATGGATGAAACTCCCATCATTTTATCTCTATCTACTCCCAAATAACATCTCAAGAAATTACCCAATCTCTCAAAAACTAGTTTATACAAATATTCCATTGGTAGAGCATATAATATAATGCAAATAGTCACTATAGTGGGTTCCACATGTGGATCAAATCCTATCTTCCAAGGCTACATAAAAATACTTGCCACTCCATAGCTTCTCTTCCTTGATTCATAAGCTTTGTCCCTATCTACTTTAGAAGAGAAACTCACTATATAATATCCATTACTAATAAGGAATATTGAAATATCCTCTAAAAACTCCCATTGCTTTTGAATCCATGAGTTCATAAACCCTATTGACGATCTCTTACCAATAAACTTACATATTAGATCATGGGTACTCATTTACAAAATATTTTCAACCATCAAACTTTGTTCAATAACAAATTTAGGATGGTGGACAGCCTGGGGAAGATAACCATTAACTTTATCCATTGGCTTCTTGGTTGTAGTAGTAGAGAAGATGGGTTTTAAGACATAATTTCTCAAATATTCATCTATATTTTATTGTCTCTCCCTCACTATGTCTACAAAGGACTTCTTGGGAGAAGGGGGTAGAGGGAGGGCCCCCAAAGAGCCCTCATTAGTAGCCATGGATAGGTAGATTTCAATTTTAATATGTGATGTTTATATGACAAGATACAAATAGATAATTATCTACAATTTTTCCAATAGTTTTGGATATAAAGAAAGTCAAACCTAAGCCCTACAATCCACATCCATTCTACCTTATTAAGGCTTCTGAATGCAATGGTAGTGACACTTTGTGCAAACCCTAGCAGTGCTCCATTCCTAATTCCTAAAAATCATTGTTAATTTTTGGTTATATATATTATAAACATAAGTTATTTTCATTGTAAAATGAATGAATCCTATATATTAGTGAAAAAGGTGATGGATGGATTATTTATTGTAATGGAAAAGGTATAATTAAACACAATGATATGTGTGTATAAGCTTATTAATATAAAAAAGTAAGGTTTTTAGAAGCTACAAAGTCATTTTGAAATATTTTTTATGTAGTTATGGATTTTATTTTTTGTTTTAAAGTTTATATATATATATATATAACTTTGTTGGATGACAAAAAATTGTATAACTTATTTTACAAGGGTGATATTTATGAAATGGAATGGTCATTAGCTAACACAAACTAAAGTAATATAGGCATATCATATTGAATTACTTTAACCACCAATGGCTCCTTATAGTTGGCGAGGGATGTTTCCTTTTTAGTGAAATTGAATATAAAAATGAACCACTAAATATTATGGTTGGGAAGGAAGGGTGATATTTATAAAATATTAAAGTTATTAGAATTTATAAATATGGTGATATTTATAAAATTTGTAACCTTACACTAAATGAATTCAACCAAAAGTGGCTCTTTATAGTTGAATACTATTATTTTATTTTTATTAAAATTAAATACAACAAGGAACCATTATTTTTTATGGTATTAAGAGATGTGTCAATTAATATAAATATCAAGGAAACCATCACTTGAAGAATTTTTTTTAATCATAAATAGATTTTAATGACATAATTTTTATGAACAAGAATGATAATTTAAAGATTAAAATTATTCACCAAGAAGTAATTGTTAGGATAAATAAATATGATAGGGATTGACATTATTGTATTGTTAGTTACAATTTTTTTTGAGGGATATTTTGTTAAGATTTGTAGGGATATGTTGAAATTTTTAGAGTTAATTTGTTAGGATTTATAGGGTTAACTTGTTAGAATTTTTAGGATATGGATTTGGTAGCACCAATTGGTTATCATATTGTAAATCATTATCAATTGGAGCTTAGAAATACACATAGAGTGTCCTATGTTATATTATTTTTATAAAAATAATGATAATTTAAAGGTCATAATGATTCACCAATAAATAATTGTTAGGATAAATAGGTATGATAGGGAATTACATTATTGTATTATTTGTTACAACAATTTTTAAGGGATAACTTGTTAATATTTGCAGGGATAACTTGTTAGAATTTTAAGAATATGATTTTATCAACACCAACTAATTATTATATTGTAATCCATTATAAATTGGAGCTTAGAAATACAAATAGAGCATCCTATATTACGTTCTTCTATGGTATTAGAGCCATAGAAAGGAAGAAGGAGGATTTTCTCTCACACCTATTATTTCATCCAAGTTGATTTTTTGACTTAGGTAGTTAGTGCCACTACAGACTTACTTTATAATCAATGTTGCTACATTGTCAATAGAGGTTTTCTCCTATATTGTGTTTAGATCTATTGGATCTAACAAATAATTTTTGGTGTTTTCATATTTGGTATTTAGTTATTTTATTCTCACTTGATAAAGTTGTTTCTTGCAACATTTGAAGTTTTGTCAGGTTGTGGTAAAGTACAACTTGGAGTTTGCCCATGTTTCTATCTTGGGCAAAGTGATGGTTGGAGGTTTCCCATATTTTTAGCTGAGACAAAGTGTAGCTTTGATTTTATTTAAGTTTTGAGCTTTGGTGAAGTAGATTGTAGTGTTCGGTATTTTTTGCTATGAATCTAGTGTTCAAAGCATATTTGGTATTTGATATTTGTTGTTCAAGGTTGTCATTATTGGAATAATGAAAAATATTCATTGTCCAACTCTTCTAGACTTATAGAAATTAAATGAAAGAAATTAATGTAGAAATTCATAATATACTTATATTTTATGAGTATTGTGATTTGATAAATATAGTTTTCAAGAAAGAAACTAGACTAAAAGATGATGTTTATGACTTTAACAAGTGATATAGAGAAGCTTTGATGTCTCTCAAATTGTTTGTTACAAATGATTTGATTCCTCATTTTTTTAATGAAGGTAATGTTGCAACAATGTGGATAATGTTATAGAATATGTATCAAACATTTGAAGAAGGATGTGCTTCACTTTTATAGAATCTTCTATATTCTTCCTAGTTGGAGGAAGGAGGGTTTTTTTCTAAGTACCTTATTCATCTAAAGGATATAAGAGAACAATTTTCTTCTATTCAGAATATAGTTGATGATGAGGACATGTTCAACATTATTTTGTAAGGTTTACTTCCATCTTATGATTTTTTTGTTGAATATTTACATTTGCTTGTTAAAACTCAAACTCTTAATTAAAACATGTCTTCTTAAATTTTACAAAAAGAGAAGACAATCGCAAATGGGAGTATTCATCTTAGGGAGTACATAGTGTATTTACTACTAAATCCAAACACAAAAAAAATATAATATCATGCTCTTATCATTTGATCACAAGCAAGGTAAAGTTATAATATAAATTAGTCAAAAGTCATTTATTTTTGCTATAGAAAACTTTGTAATTTTAAATGGTATTTTTGCAAGTTGAAGAATAAATAAAATTATCAAGGAAATAAATAAGTAAATTTTGATGAGATAGAAGATTAGAAAGGGAAGTTTACTTTTGTAACAACTTAAATTTCATCTAATTAATCTATTGATTGGTACTTTGACTTTCAAGCATCGAGAAATTATACATGTTAGACTATTATGTTAATTTTATTGAAGATATAAGTAAGAATGAGTATGTTTCACTTGGTGATGATAGATCATATCTTGTTGAAGAGTGTGATAATTTTATTGTAACATTGAACAACAATATTACATACACCTTCAAGAATTTTTATTATATTTTTGATATATAAAAATACAAATTGACCATTAACAAAATCGCTAGCAATTCTCAACTTGTGCATTTTCATAAAATATATGTGAGGTAATGCATGTGGGTAAAATCAAGCTAATTGCTCCTGGTATAGGTAATAAGGGGCTATACAAGTTATTTTATTCCAAGTTTGCTAATTCATTTATCTTGGTAGTTGAATATAATATCTTTATTATTTTGCACGAGAGGTTTGGTCACCTCAATTATAAGTATTTTTCAATTCTTACTAACTTGGTTCATGGATTTCCATCCATTTAGGATCAACATCATTTGTGTGCAAGTTTATAACTTGGAAAACAAAGTCATCAATAATTTGAAATGGGTAAGTCTTGACATGCATAAGGTGTTTTTGATTTAGTTCATATTGATTTCTATGGCCCAATGAATACATCTTCTATTTGTGCTGCAAAATATTTTTTGTTGATGGTTGATGATTATTCAAGGAATTTGTAGCTATACTTACTCAAGTACAAATCTAAATATTTTATACTTCCAAAACTTTTAAGGCCCTTGTAGAAAAACAATTTGTAAATAAAATCAAGGTCTTGAGGTCAAAATATGGAGATGGGTTTACCTTGAAATAGTTTCAAGATTTATATAGTCATGAGGGTATACATAGGCAGTATACAAGTCCTTATACTCCATAAAAATTTGAGGTAGTAGAGAGGAGGAACAAGAAAATCAAGATGGCCAGATGTATGGTGCATAGCCAAAATATACCATGTTAATGGACAAAAGTAGTAAATAGTGTAGTTTTCATTCTTAATATATGTCCATGTAAAGATTTACAAAATATTACTCCAAAAAAGCTTGATCTAGAAGAAAACTTTGGTTAATAATTTCTACAACTATTGTTGTGTTGCTTTTGAATTACTTCATAAGGATAAAACGACTAAGATGTGAAAAGTAAATTGTTCATTTTTGTTGTCTATAGTGAACAATATAAGGCATATGTAGTGCTTGATCTCTCTACTAACAAGATAGTATTAGTAGAGATATCATTATACATGAGAAGACTTGTTTCTTCTCATATGATGGTAAACCTATTGATATTTTTATATGTTTTAGAACTGTTAATGATACTACAAGTAGTGAATTTTATTTGGATTCAAATACATCAAAGTTTGATGTTGAAAATAAATATGTGAAGACTCAACCACAATGGTGTGTTAAAAATGCACTTTGGGATGATCTTAGAGAATAGATCTTTATAGAGCTACACCCAAGTGAGGTTCACCAACAACAAGAGTCATTTCAACAGCAAAAATGGTACACATAGACAATGAAATATGTCAAGCAGGATGAGAAAGAAATATTCGGATAATCTAGAGAAGTTAGAAAAAAGCCTAGACAAATGAATGAGTAGGCTAATTTTTCTTTAGTTTCACAATTTTTTGAATCCAATCTATATGAAGAGACCAAAAGTAAACCATATTGAAAAGCTTCCATGGAGATAGAATTTGACTTATTAATGAAGAATAAAATATGGAAACTATGTGAATTACCCCATGAGAAGAAACCCATTGGTTATAAATGGGTTTAAAGATAAAATGTAAATCAAATGGTTCAATTGAAAAATTCAAATCCCATCTTATTACACTAAGAAATATTCACAATAAGAAGATATGGACTATGGAGAGGCATTTGCTCCACCTACAAAGATGGTAGTTTTTTATGAATTATCTCCATTGCAACATAGTTTGGTTGGTAGGTATATTAGATGGATGCTAAGAGTACCTTCCTATATTGATATTTAGAAGAGGAATTATATAAAGTGTAACCATAAGGGTTTTAGGTACCAAGAAAAAAACATCTAGTTTATAGATTTATTAAGTCCTTATATAGGCTACACGATCCTCAAGACTGGTATTTTAAAATTGATCAATATATTAGAGATTTAAGATTTATTTGGAGCTCTTCTAATCCAAATTCTTATATCAAAACTATAAGTAATGGCATTATCATTCTCATTGTGTATGTTGATGACCTTTTTATTACTAGTAGTGGATCACACTTAATTCAACAAGTAAGATCTAATTTGTGTTTATTTTTTATGTGAAAAAATTAGGTCTCCTTAATTACTACTTAGGTGTAGAGTTTTGGAAACTTACTTATACTATATTTATATCTCAAATCAATTATACCAAAATATTGTCAAGTCATTTGAATGGTTTCTATAATGGAAACACAATTTGGATGGGAGTTGCATCAAATAGATGTGAAGAGTACATTTCTTAATTATGACCTTAATGAATAAGTATACATGACATGGTTAGAGGGATTTATCATACCTGGTTAATAGAACAAGGTATGCAGGCTCATAAAATCTCTCTATGTGATGAAGCAAGCACCTAGAGGTTGGTACATGAAGATCGATGAACATATTTTGCAACATGAATTTTTTCACAGTCTATATGATATGAACTCATACTATAAAAGGTAAGGAAGAGAGGTCATGATCATAATTGTGTATGTGGACAACTTGATCAGTGTTGATATTTTAATGAACCTAATTAAAGAGATAAATAAAGCATTGAAGTATTTGTTCAATATTATTTATCTTTGGCTAATCCATTATGGTCTTGTCTTGGAGATATAATAAATAAAGAACACAAATAGAGAACCATGTGTTCATGTCATAAATGAAGTATGTTAAAACATTAATTGAGAAGTTTCAAATGATATATTATAATCCCATGGACACTCCAATTGAAGTAGGGTTGTAACTACCACATTATGATCAACCTCCATATTTGAATGGAACTCTCTATTTCTAATTGATTCAGAGTCTTATTTATCTAACATACACCAGATGTGACATCAGGTATACTGTGAGTTATCTTTCATGATTCCTAAAATAACCAAAGAAGTGTCATTGAAAAGTAGCAAAGTGGGTACTCAGGTATTTATATTACCATTAAGTATGATCTAAAGTATAATAATAATGATCAATTCTTATTCATATATTTCATGGATGTAGATTATGTAGGATCCATTGATGATAGGAGATCCACTCTTGGATATGTATTCTTTATAGGGTCTAGTCTAGTTTCTTAGTAAAGTAAAAAGTAGCATGTTGTTTCTCATTATTTTATGAGGCTAAATATTGTACCATAGGAGGATCTATCTAAAAGAGAATATGGTTAAATCATGGGTATCCCCTAGTGGAGCAATGACTTCAAAAATCCTAGCAGAGCAATAGTTCCAAAAGTGTACATGGTGGATGTTTCATGGGAGGAGTAGGATCTAAGCACCAACTTTAAAATCCCTAATAGAGTAGCGACTTCAAAAATACTAGCAGAGAATCAATGATAAAGGTTTGGGTGATGGAGGTTCCATGGGAGGAGCGATATTTGAGCAGTAGCTTCGAAAACCCTAATAGAGTAACAACTTTGGAAACCCTAGCAAAGTAGTGATGATGGTAACCCTAGTAGAGCAATGATAATGAAGGGATGAGGAGAGCGATGAAGTAGGACATTAGTTTTAGGAGCAAGCTATTTATTTTGGATCTTTTCAAGAGTAGAGGTCAAGCGAGGAATTTTTGGATTACCATGGGTGCCTCAGATAAAGATTCAAATCCTGCTAGAGTATGGCAGGGCAACCATTTTGACCTAGATTTTTTTCAAATTATGATTTTTAGCTTTTGAGGTAGATCACAATGGGAGATGGCAATCACAAGATGCAAAAATATGAGAGAAAGTAAATTCATGAGATTGCAAAAATATGCTATAAATAGAAATGATGAAAATGAATACAATATTGCTATGGAGGAAATGGACACTCCATGCAAGATGCTACAGGACTACATTGTACTCCATCACTAATGGAGTTACACAATAATACTACTCCTACCTACTGTCTTGTCAATATCTTACAATGAGGCCCTTTTATAATGGAAGATAGATTCCTTGGCCAACACTCTACCTAGTTGTACAAGGGACACCTTGCACATTTACAACTTGCACATTGACACTTGTGCATTTATTACATTGCATAAAGTAACTAGATAACTTCCCCCTAAAGTAATCTAATGTCCTAAGTATGTACCTAGGAAGGTACATTTACATGATCCAAATGATGTAATAGACTCTAACTCTAACACCCCCTGTATTACATTATTTGGGTATTGAAGACTTTAGTCTTCAATATGGATCTTCTTCTTCATCTTGAACTTTGTACTCTTCCTCTAGATTCTTTGTAACCTATTCAAGCAAATGGTTAGTGTCTCTGTAATGTGTTACATTTGTTGATAGAGCTTTCTCCTCATAATTTTTTGAGTGTTCATCCAATTCTTCAATTTCTTCTATCCTCTGAACTAGGTGTCCTTTTTGATTCCCCTTTCGATACTCCAATTGAGGATAATTGATTGGTCATTGAAATTGTTGTTGATGAGAATTCCTTTGATATTGTCATGGTTGAAATTGATTCCCATTGTTTATCTGATTTTCTTGATTCTAGTTTTTGGGATTGTACCTACAATAATTGGTACTATGACCTTTCTTTCTGCATATCTGACAATACCATATTCTCCATCCTTTTGTTGATGAAGCAATATTTCCCTATGGATTATATTTTGATGTCAATGCAGTGTTAGTCATCTCATATTTCACAGTGTGTTCCACCTCATATTCCTAAAGGATATTGACTAAGTCATCAAAAGAAGTATCTTTACTTAGGATTTGTAAAGATGTGACCAAATGCTTATAGTTGTCTGGAAGTGCTCTCATGGTTACTTGAGTAAGAAGTTCATATTTAGGCTCTTGTCCAAGGGTTAATAATTTCCCTTAATATCTGCTACCTTCCTTAGAAATAGTTCTATGCTTTCCCCACTGCTCATTTTCAAGGAATGTAGTTGAGTTTGTAGATGAAGAATGGTGGCTTTATTATTTCCTTTGAATATTTTCTCTAAGCTTGTCCAAGCTTCAGAAGATGTTTTTGTTGAACTGATATAAGGTTGTATTTCATCAGTGATAGCAAATGTTATGATCATTAGGGCTTTTGAATCATTTTCCTCAAATTTTAGAATCTCAGTATCACCTGTGGCAGGTTTCTTTGTTTTCCCTTGGACAATATCCCAAATTTTTTCATATACCAAGATTGCTTTTACTTTATTCTTCCAAGAGAAATAATTTGGGCCCTTGAGTAGTTGGGATTCAGCTAGGAAGAATTTGTTGGATGCCATTGAATTCCCTTTATCAACTCTTAGATTTTGTGGACTTCCTTATGTCTCCCTAATGATGAGAGTTCACAAACCTAATAAGATTTTAGGTTTTGTAGGAAGCTTACATCTATCCAATGAATTTAGAACTTGATAATTTTTAATGGATGCTAATATTACCAAGTTTTGTAGAATACCTTATGACTCCCTAGGATGTTTTGGATAGGATATATGATCAATATAGTGCTTTTTGTAAATTGTAGTTCAATTTTGAGTTGATTTTATAAAATTTTGTAAACACCAAAATCAAATTTTCTATCTCCTTATAACTCCTATTGAACTAAGCACTATTTCAATTTTTGAAGAGGTTTTGAAGTTGGATTTATTTTTCCTCCTTTAAGTGTTTTTGAGACAACACTATTATAAAAATTCCAACCTTTGAAAATTTTTAATAAACCTCTTTTAAATACCCCTTTTGGTTGATTTTAATGTTTTCTAATTTCCAATTCCTAAATTTGATGTTGTATTCCTTATAACTCCCAAATTTGGAAAGATTAGAAAATAATATTTGCAAGTAATTTAAATTTCAATAATAACCCTTATTTCTCCTTGGTAACCTTTTGCAAATATTAACAATTCTGAAATATGCTTTCTTAATAAATCACTAATGTTGAATATTGCAATAGTAGATATAATGTACCCTTATAACTCCAAAAACCTTAGGTTTAAAGCAAGCAAATAATAAAATCAACCTTTACCTTAATAATCCTTCAATGTTGTGTATTGATAGATTAATAGCTATGTGTTGTGTAGCACTCATGGGTAGTCAAAGCCCTCTTTGACTAGTGCTAATTTACTCCTTGATTGGTGATCCTTCTCTTATGCAATTGATATTGAAAGATACCTTGAAATATGCTTATGATAGAGCTCCTCTGAATGCAAGCATTGGTTCATTGGTTTTATGATAGCATCTTAAATGCTTCTCTTACACCTTTGAATGGTGTATGGCTTGAATTAGCCTTTTTCTTCAGATGAGCTTCAATGCTTGACTTAGTTTGACTTCATTCTAGCTTTGTTCTGTTATATTCTACTTCATTCTGCTTTGTTCTCCAAGATAGGCATCTTAAGTAGGATGGACTTCATGACAAGTGTCACTCAAAGCATTACAAGGTAGGTGTCTTCAATGTACCTTTGATAATGATGAGGTTGGTGGTAACCTCCAAATATTCTTAACTCCCTCCAAATGTATGTAACTCCCTTTTAGGTGAGTGCTTGGGTCTTCATGAATGTTGGGAAGCTTAGAGAATTTGTGCCAAGTGGCACTCAAAGCTTGTGCATGCAATCCTTCTTTCTAATACTTCAAATATGAGCTTGCAACCCTAATTCTTCCTTTATCTTTGCATCCTTCATGAGCTTGCTATGTTTCTTGAGATGCAAGCTTCCTTTTGCATGTTGGCTTGGTGAGGATGATGGATGGCTACATCTGGATTGCTCCATGGTTCTATGGCACACTTTTGAGCTCCTTTTTCCTTGGATATTTTCTTCAATGGATGCCTTAGGTATAGCTCCTTTCTCTTCACCTATTTGTAGGTTTCGTAGCTTGTTCTAATGCTGATTTGTGCCCTTCTTTAGTGCTTGATGATAGTGTTGTTTGTAACAACCAATAGGTGGCTCTTTTCTTGGCCTTTTATGTAGATAAATTATCACTGAATGCTGCCCTTATTTTTACGTAAACATAGTAGATAATACCTTCTTTCAATGGCTCCACTATTGCAGGTGATGTGCTGCTTATAGGGCTAGATTTGATGGAGGAAAATGGTGTTTTTAAACACCTCAATTCTTGGATGTGTGAGCTCTTCGGTGGCTCCTTCCTCTTTGTTAGGAATCTATTGGATATGTTGATCATGTGAGCTCTTTGGTGGCTCCTTCTTCTAATGATCGTGTGAGCTTCTTTGGTGGCTCCTTCCTCTTGCCAAAA
Organism: Wollemia nobilis; assembly: GCA_028583015.1. NCBI lineage: Eukaryota > Viridiplantae > Streptophyta > Pinopsida > Araucariales > Araucariaceae > Wollemia > Wollemia nobilis. Next base: position 9,574,077 of record JAQPPZ010016346.1, on the reverse strand, counting down.
ATCTATTGGATATAACATCCTTACTACCCCCTGTAAATAGTAATACTTTTGTCCTCTCAAAGGAACAAGAAGAGGTGCCTTTTTAATAGATAGATCTTGCACCAAAATGAAGAATTTTTATGTAATCCTTCTTGCTTCTTCTTCCTTGGATGATAATCAATCCAAGCTAATGAAATGTTATTTTTTGAATAAGGATTCCTGCACTCTATACTAAAATGAAACCCTTATTTTCTCCTTGAATCTTGAGACTTCCAAGGTCTCGATTTGAGGCTTCCTTCAAGGACTTCAATGGTGGCTTTCTACTCCACCTTTTTGCTTGTAATGGTGGCTTCTTTTGGCCATGAAAGTGCTACAGATTTTTTTTATTTTTTTGTGCTTTTAACAACACAAACTAATTGAGAATAACTAGTTAAAAAATCAACTAGTATAGTGCTTAATAGATGCACTTTTAATGGTAACAATATTCTCACCTTATTGCTCCACTAATTTCTCAAAAATACTCTTAACAATTCCACTGCAACCTTTCAAGCATAATTTGGAATGAACTCTTGCAAATTTCACTACAAACATAGTTGTAGGATCTAGTCTTCTTTTTCTCTTCAAAATATAAGATAGGTAGTTGATTGTAACTCTAAAATCTAATCAACTCCTAATGTGCAAATGATCCTTAAAAGGAATTTTTTCTTTTTGCACTTTTGAAGATTGTAATTCAATTTTCCTCTTTGCAACTTTGATCCAATATAAGGTGCTTTAACAAATCTGATAAGTAATCCAATTAATGAATCTACTTGCACCAATAGTTGCTTACCTTTTTGAAAGATTTTTGTAGAGGATGTAGATCAAGCTTGTTGCTTTAGATTTCTACAAATTTTGTTAGCTTTTTCAAAAAGCTCCTCCTTCACCAAAAATAGGTCTCAAACTTTCTTTCACGAGCCTAGGATTTGGTGGCTTGTTCTTCTCTAGTAATATTCTCCTTTCTATTGTAGATTTGGAGAAATATTTATGCCTTCTTATTGTGAAAGGCAATCTTCAAATCTCTCAGATTTGGTAAGCTTCTTCTATCTTCAAGTCTTCTTGTCAAATTTTGACTTCAAGTAGGATCTTCTTCTCAAGACTCTAAATGTCTTGAGGTCTTCTGTATCTTCTTTGGCACTCCTTGCCAATTCTTCTTCTCCTTATTGGGCTTGTTTTCGGATGGCAACAATTGTCCCAATTCTTTCCCTTATCAAAAACTTTCTCCTTGATGGAGAATTTCTCCAATGAGTTCTTCTAGGAACTCTTTTGATGATCTTGCTTCAACAACAAGGCTCTCCAAGCCTTTTTCCTTGAGACCTCTCCTAGGTCTTTGATTTTATAGCTTCTTTGGTCTTCCTTGAGACCTTCTTCTTCAACTTTTAGAATTGAGATCTCCTTCCTGGATCTCTTGATTCTACTACTTCTAGATTTGAATAGGACTCTCCTAGTCCTTCTCATCCTTCCAAGAATGGAAGTTTCTTCAATGAGATCTTCACCTGATCTCTTCACCTTCAAGTTTGCTTCAGGTGCTAGATTGATTCTAAAGAAGATACTCTTCCTAAATTTCTTGTAGGAAGTTTCCCAACTCACTGAATCTTCTTTCCTTGCAACAAGTTATTAGTACTAAAATTTGAATCTGCTTCTGAATCAAGTACTCTCTTCTGGAGTCTTCTTCAGGATCAAGGCTTGTTTGATCAAGGCTTCTGTGGCTTTTTTAGATCAAGGCTTCTATGGCCTTTTTTAAGATCAAGGCTTCTGTGGCATTTTTTAGATCAAGGCTTCTGTGGCCTTTTTTTGTTGTGAAGTTGACTCTATCGATGGAGATCTTTAATCTCTAGACTTCACCATGACTCTTTCTCCTAGAGTCTCTTCTGTAGTATTCTTCTCTTGCAACAACTAATCTCTACACTATGAAGGCACTCTGACCTTTAGGAAATGAAGTTGAAATCTCCTAGATTTCTATTGTAGGAGGTGTCCCAATCATCTGAGAGTTAGTTCCCTATAATAAAAGAAACTTCAGGTAATAGTAAACTTTTCAGATCTCTTAGATGAGCTTCACTAGTTGATTCATCAAACTAGTGGATCAAATGTTGAGTCCTTATCTTCACGAGTTTTCCTACAACTCTGTGGGAAGACTCTAAGCCAAATAAATTTCACAATATCTCTTTCTAGTTTGTTCTACCAAACAATATTAAGGCAACAAAATTTACATGCAATGGGTCCAATAGAACATCCAATTTGCAAAAATTGAAGCTATGGTGACTGGCCCAATTTTTAACAATAGTACTTTCTCAAAGCTCTCCCTACCACCTTGATTCTTCTAAATATTTTTGCAAGAGCCTGTGCACTATGGCAAATCAGGTTCACAAAAATTTAGGCTCAATAATAATGGTGGTTCTCCTCTCAATCTATAGTAGCTAGTTCTATTGTGACTAGATCTACCGTGGCTCTGATACCACTATTAGCTTTTGAGGTAGATCACAATGGGAGATGGCAATCACAAGATGCAAAAATATGAAAGAAAGTAAATTCACGAGATTGCAAAAATATGCTATAAATAGAAATGATGAAAATGAATACAATATTGCTATGGAGGAAATGGACACTCCATGCAAGAAGCTACAGGACTACATTGTACTCCATCACTAATGGAGTTACATAGTAATACTACTCCTACCTACTATCTTGTCAATCTCTTACAATGAGGCCCTTTTATAATGGAAGATAGATTCCTTGGCCAACACTCTACCTAGTTGTACAAGGGACACCTTGCACATTTACAACTTGCACATTGACACTTGTGCATTTATTACATTGCATAAAGTAACTAGATAACTTCCCCCTAAAGTAATCTAATGTCCTAAGTATGTACCTAGGAAGGTACATTTACATGATCCAAATGATGTAATAGACTCTAACTCTAACAATGCTATGGTGGGAAAACAATAATTCTTGCTTGTGACTAGGGGGGCCTATCAAGGGACCCAACCTACAATGAGAGATAAGTCATGGAAGAATTTTGTCCAAGGCCCAGGCTCCCAACAGGAGAAATTTTCAATTTATCCTATTGAAGAGGGTGATTTGATCTTCCAACGCATCCCATATCCGTTAGCAATGAGATCGACTAAGAAAAGGTAGAATAGCTTGGTTGGTAAATTTATTGGGCCTATACTAGATGTGGTTTTTTCAAGAAGTGCACAATTGAGAAATAAAAATTCAAAAACCCTGTTGAGGTGGCAACCATACAAAATGAATTTGTGTTGTTTTTTTTTCGTAACCTTGAGGATATTATGCATGTCATGCTTCAAGGGCCATGATTTTATGGGAGAAAAGGTCTAGAACTTAAGAAATGGGATATGTATTTCGACCCATTCAAAGAATTCATGAATATGACCCCTATTTAGGTAAGGCTTTTGGGTTTGCTATTTTATTTTTGGGACACAAATATTTTGGCAAGAATTGCTAGGGCCATCAAATCTCCCATAGTGATGGATTTTGCTACCAAAGCAGGAACTAGGTTGACTCATGTGAGATTTTGTGTGAATGTTAACCTATATAAGCTACTTCTATCCTCTATAAGGCTAATCTTATATTTGAGATCGTGGGACCAAAATATTGAATATGAAAACCCTCCTACTTCATGCTCCATATGCAATAAGTTTATCCATGTGGGAAAATACTACCCTAAAGTGAGCGACTCTGTAAAAATTTGGAAAAAGAATGCTTCTCTTCCCCAATCAAAAGATCAAGTCCAAAATTCCAAGAAATCCCAAATAGAGAAAGGGGAGAGCTCTAGGTGTGATACCTATAAGAATAAATCTAAAGAGCTAGAAGTAGATAAAAATACCAAGAGGTGCTTATCAAGGAGAAGCTAATGGTTTATCATCTGGTTTCAAAGAGTACTCAAGAGGGATCTTTAGTACAGTATATATTGGTTGTCAAAGGAAAGGAGCACATATTGGAGGGTAATCAGAATCAGGGTATAGAAGACATCTATGATTCTAGAGAGGAATATATGGATATATATGGTTTGACTCTTTCATAGTATAAGAAACTAAATAAAAAAAGATAGCCTTAGGGGATTCAATGTGCTAATAGGGTGGAAGACCTTTCAAGAGGCGAGTTGTTTTTGGCTCAGAATTATGAGCAAGAACCAGAGTTAGCTCTTGAGATCCAGATATCAAGCAAGGAGAATCTTTTGATAGAGGAAGCACTTCATCCCAAGGGCAAATCTACATAGGCAAGCGGTATAGAGGAAACTCCTTTGATGAGGAAGACATGATATTCAAGAAAGAATGCAAACCTAGGTAGTGAAACCAATGTGGGGAGACCTTTGCTAGCTGCAACAAGAGCTAAGAAAACTTCAAAGGAGATTGTCAATGATACTCAAAAAGTCCTAAATGTAAATGGAGATCGCAACTCCAATCGCAATAGTAAATGAATATTATATGCTGGAACATTCGAAAGAGATGTTGTAGGTCCATATACAAATTAATAAGAAGGAATAATTGGAGGTCAATGTCAGCCTCTCCAAATCTTAGTTAACCACTATGCCCTCTTGTTATGTTTGCAACCTTTTATTGTTCACCTCTTGTGTTGTGTTTTTTTCTACACAAGCTCACTCATGTTGTTATTTGATATTATATTTTTATCTGGTTGTGCCTTTTCGACCTTGGGATTTTTTTTGGGCTATAATTTTTTTTGTCCTATGTAAAAGGAGAGAATCCAAAATCTTGAGTTGTGATAATCAAAGAGTTGTAAAGCTTATTTGGATTATATTTTTTATGAGAGCATATAATTCATTGAGGTTCAGTGTCATTTCATATGCAAATATGTTCAAGATCACAACATACAACTCTAATTTTATCCCATAGAGGAGCAATGTGTGGATATTTTGATAAAGTCTCTTGCACATGTATAGTTTAAAAATATAAAATTGTATGTACTCTAATTGAGCATTGGGGTAATAAGGGGGGATGTTGTGAATATTACATATTCACCTTATAGGTATGGAGGTTATGATAAGTTAGAAAATAGTTATAACTTAGAACCTTGTACCTTCTTGATTTCAAATGTATATACTTCTGTCATTTCAATGAAATGTTGATCACAATGTACAAATATGTTTTGTGTTTTTAACAAATTCAATATAACCAATCAAAGAAAGGAGAAAAAGTGATGGATGGACTATATATTGCAAACGAAAAGGTGAAATCAAACACTAAATATTTATGAAATGTGAGGGTCATTAGATAACACAAAATAAAGCAATAGAGGCACCTCAAACTTAATGACTTCAACCACCTCTAGATATTTATAGTTGAGCAGAGTTGTTTCCTTTTTTATTAATATTGAATATTACAATAACTTATTATTTTTTATGGTATTAAGAGGTGCATCAATCTAAACAAGTATAAAGGAAGCCATCACTTGAATCATATTTTTAAATAATATATGGGTTTTTGTGACATAATTTTATGAACAAAAATAACAATTTATAAATCAAAACTATTAACCAAGAAGTAATAATAATTACAACTAATTTTTCTAAATTGGAATGTAAATACAAAATAAATATATCCTTTTAACATAAAATTATTTCTATTGTAAATAAATGGATTATATAAATTACAAAGTGAATTCATTTATATTGTAAGATGAATGAATTATAAATATAGCAAAATGAAATGTGATGGATGGATTATACGCGAAAATAGTCACTTTCAAATGTTTTTTAATGTAATTATGGACTTTAGTTTTAAAGTTTTTTTTAGTCTCTTTTATACATTATCATATCTAAGTTAATATTTAAATTGAAGAAGCTACAAAGTCACATTTTAATGTTTTTTAAGTAATTATAAAATTTATTTTTAATTTTAATTATTTTATATAGTCATATATATCCACGACACAATTGTATAGCTTATTTTACCAGGGAAGGTGATAGTCATGAAATATAACGGTCCTTCACCAACATTAAATAAAGTAATATTTGCACCTCACAATGAATAACTTTAACCATAAGTGGTTCTTTATAGTTGAAGAGGATTGTTTCTATCTATCAAAATTGAATATAACAATGAGGCACTAAACATGGTGGTTGGCAAGGGAGGGTGATATATGGAATAAAGCAATACATGCACCTCACTGAATGACTTCAACCACTAGTGGTTTTTTATAGTTACTAGTGGCTTTCTATAGTTAAATATGGTTACTTATTTTTATTAAAATTGAATATAAAATTGAAATTGCTAAGTTGGGGAGGATGTTCTACATTCATTGTCACGATGAGAAATTAAGGGATTCGGCCATTTTTAGAGAATCTTACGAACTTCAACAACTGGTTAAGGGTTTGAAGCAGGGAGTGGGAGATGTCGATGGGCAGGAAGTCATTTGTGGGGGAGCTTGGGAGCATCCATGGTTCGATTCTTGGGCATAGCGGAGCAGTCGAAGGGCACTAGGATTTCGAAGGTACGAAAGCGTCCGTACCCATTGAAGAAGACCGGGCTGACGACGGTGTCAGTCGGGGTAAGGACCCACCAGACAAAGGGGGTGGTGGGGCTCAAAAGACTTATGCTCAGGCAGCGGCCTCAAAAACCCTAAATGGGTTCTCTACCAAAGAGTTGTTTCCAGTTGGGGATGAGCTGGACATCCCGATGGAAGTCCTTTCAAGCTTCATGGAGTTTGAGAAATTTACCCTCATAGGCAAATTCATTGGCGGCCGTCCCGACATGGAAACCATCCGAAAGTGGGCAGCAAGCAAATGGAGGACTTCTGGTCATATGGAGCTGATGGCCCTTTCCCGAGGTTTTTTTGCCATTAGACTGAACAATAAGGAGGATTACTATAAAATTTTGGCTGGCGGGCCATGGTTTCTGGGCCATAGAAGTTTATTCCTTAGGAAGTGGGACATGGATTTCAATCCTGACACCCAGAACATCAACATCGCCCCAATATGGGTTAGGCTCCCGAGTCTTCCCCTCTTTGGTTGGCATGAAAATGTCATAAGGGGTATTGCGCGCTCCATTGGGGAGTTGGTCACCATTGACCCTCCCACCCGAGCTCGAACCAGGTTTGTCCAAGCCCGTTTTTGCGTTCTGGCAGATTTGGAGGCGGAGCTCCCAACTTCCATCACTCTTCGGTCTGGAGATACCATTCTTCATAAACAAGCTATTGTCTATGAAAATAGACCAGCTTTCTACCCCCTGTGTCGGTCCCAAGGGCACCTTCAGTCCCAGTGTCCTCTTCAAAAATTGGGTAAGCAGAAGCGTGAAAATGGTAATCCCCTGGAGCATGGTGAAGGTAAGGCGAAGCAGTCAAATCCAAACATGAAAGGCCATTCTCCAGGCCCCTCCAGAGATTGCGGTGGACTCTCTCAGCCTGAAGAGAATCCCACTCTTCAATCGGACCCTGAGCAATTTGAAGCTGACAATCAGCAAGGAGCAGACTCCCACTTGGAAAGTGAATCACAGGAAGAGAAGGAACGGACCCCATCCCAAAATATGACACAGGCTATTTCTCTGCTCCAAGATATGGGTCATCCCGATTTCAGCCAGTCGTAGACACTGCTAGAAGATTACCTCTTGGGAAGGAGGGGTGAGCAGTCCGGTCACATTAGCCCCCAAAACACGAGGAGCCAAAAGCAAAGTGTGGATTTTGGTAGTGAGAGGAAGCAAGGCCATCCTCCTAACAAAGACAGGCGAGACAAAGAGACAACAAATGAGACGTTGCAAATGGAACCCAACGTTTGCTGGTTCTGGATGACTGTGACGCTCAGACGGATGAAGCGCATGCATCAAAACCTCCCCCTCAGCAAGGAAGGGGAGGCAAGAAAAACCTCAAACTATCCAGATGAAAGTCCTCTCATGGAATGTGAGAGGACTGAACGGTGCAGCCAAACGAAGGTTAGTGGTTGATCTCCGTAGGAGGACTAACCCGTCCATCCTTATTTTGCAAGAGACCAAGATCGATGCTATTTCCTCTAATAAAGTTGCGAAGGCCATTTGGGCCAAGGCAAATTGTCTGTCCAGCCCTGCAGTGGGAACAGCGGGAGGACTCATGGTTCTGTGGGACCCATCGAGGTTTGAGGGCAGCTTCGTTATCAACTTCCAACAGAATCATCAATGTACTGTTCCAGTCCAAAACCACCAATTTTTCTTGGATTCTGTCCAACGTTTATGCTTCAAATTCTGCCACAGAGAGAGCAGAAATGTGGAAAGCTATCTCTCAGATGAGGGAGAATTTTAGTAATTTTCCTTGGGTTTTAGGGGGCGACTTCAACTGTCCCCTTCATCCTTCAGAAAAAAAAGGAGGGTCCGACCACTCCAGCCGTAGCTTGGAGGATTTCAGAGATTTTGTCTCTACTAATGGCCTGCTTGACATCGAACTCAAAGGGGCTTCCTTCACCTGGAGTAACAGAAGGATTGGGAGCGGTTTGATTCAGGTCAAGCTCGACAGATTTTTCATTTCCCAAGAAGCCATTCCCATCCTTGGCGGGGCTATCCTTTCAACACTTCCAAGGATTGGGTCTGACCATAACCCTATCTTCTTGGAGGTGGACGATGGGCCTATTTTTAAGACCCCCTTCAGATTCGAATCCATGTGGATTTCTCACAAGGACTTCAAAGGATTGGTTTCAGCATGGTGGCAATTGAAGGTGGAAGGAAGCGCTCCTAAGAGGGTGGCTTTAAAGCTCAAGATGGTCAAAGAAAAGCTGAAGGTTTGGAATAAAGAGGTTTTCGACAACATTTTTGAGTCCAAAAAATCCATCTCTGAGAACCTGAAGGTTTTGGAGGAAAGGATGGAACTCGAGGGTTACACTGAGGGTCTCAGGGAGGAAGAGCGGAGCCTTTTGGTGGACTTTCATTCTATTCTCGCTAGGGAGGAAATTTTTTGGCGCCAGAAATCTCGTGACCTTTGGTTGAAGAATGGAGACTCCAACACGAGGTTCTTCCATGCGTCTACTATGAGGCACAGAGGGGTCAACAAGATCAGAGAAGTGGCTTGTAAGGATGGGCGCATTACCAGGGAGATAGAGGAAATCAGGAGCGAAGCGGTTGACTTTTTTCAGGATTTGCTCGGCACTCCTCCGGACAGCAACCTACAGGTCCAAAAATCTCTGCTTGCCAATTTTTTGACTAAAGTTCCCCATGAGGTAAGCATTAAGCTTCTGGAACCTTTTTCCTCATCCGAGATTAAGGAAGCATTGTTCTCCATGCAACCAGATAAGGCCCCTGGCCCCGATGGCTTCCCCCCGATTCTTCCAAGTCATGTGGGAGGTCGTGGGTCCGGATGTGTGCGATGCTATTCGGGTTATTCAAGCTTCCAGATCCATCAACCCAAAACTCAATTCCACCTTTCTTGCCCTCATTCCTAAGTCTCCTGCCTGCAAAAGTTTCTCTGACTATCGACCCATAAGCCTGTGCAATGTTTTTTACAAGATTCTCACCAAGTCTATAGCCAATAGACTCAAAACAGTCCTCCCCCTCCTGATTGATCCTTGTCAGGGAAGCACTGTTAAAGGCAGAAACATCCTTGATGGTGTCATCACTGTCCATGAGACCCTCCACTCCGCTTACCGCTCCAAGAATGCTGCTCTTTTTCTTAAGCTCGACATGAACAAAGCCTTTGACCGGGTTGATCAAAAAATTTTGTGTGCAGTCCTCCTCAAGTTCGGCTTTCATCCCCACTGGATTGACCTTGTCTACAGTTGTATATCCACTCCCTTTTTTTTTGTCCTGGTCAATGGGTCCCCAGCTGGGTATTTCCAAAGTGCCAGAGGCCTCAGATAGGGCGATCCTTTGTCTCCCATCCTTTTCATTCTTCTGGCAGAGGTTCTGAGTTGGTCCATGAAAGAGGCTCTTCGTCAGAACAAGATTTTTGGCATTTTGTCGACTTCTAGGGTTGATCCTGTCACTCATCAGCAATTTGTGGATGACACCCTCATCTCCACTGGGGCGTCTATTGCCCAAGCCAAATCGCTCAAGCGGATCCTGTCCCGTTATGAGCAAGCTACAGGGCAAAAGGTCAATTACATCAAGAGCAAAATCTACTTTATTAACACTCCCCTACGTAGGCAACTTCGGATTGCTAGAATTCTTGAATGCACTATTGATTCCCTGCCTACGTCCTATCTAGGGGTTGCCTCTGTCTTTTAGTGGGCGAGCCAGTGGAGACATGTGGAACATGATTCTTGAGCGCCTTCACAAGAAACTCGACACTTGGAAGGGCAAACTCCTGTCGCAAGCCGAAAAAGCCACCCTTACCAAAGCTTGTCTTCAGGGGATCCCGACCTACTTTATGTCGGTGTTCATGCTTTCGGTTGCTGTTCACTCCAAAATCGAGAAGATTCAGAGGACCTTTCTATGGTCTGGCAACGAAGAGAAATCTAGACTCCCCCTTGTTGCCTGGGACAAGGTGTGCTTGAGGATAGACCAAGGCGGCTTGGGGTTGAGAAGATCAAGACTTACGAATTTGGCTCTGATCGCGAAGCATGCTTGGAGGATTCTTTCTAGCGACCCGATGGAGTGGGTTAAGCTGGTTAAAAAGAAGTATCTTGGCCCCAATTCCTTCTTGGATGCTGAGACCTCCTCCGTGGCGTCGACTTTTTGGAAATTTGTGCTCCAAACCCGACATTTGATCAGCTTGGGAGCCCACTGGATTTTGGGTGATGGCAACCTCATTTTATTTTGGAAGGACAGGTGGGCGACTGAGGAAGCCCTTGGGTCGAGGGTGGATCTTGCAGGGCTGAGAGGGTTGACTGACCCAAACTCCCAACTCAGGGTGGCAGATTTCATAGACCGGAGCACCCGTTTTCCCTAGTGGAAGCTTCCAGTTGTGGAGGGGTTTAATAATGAGGTTACCTTTCTTGCTAATATCCTCCAGTCGATTTTAATTCCTTCTACTAGGAGGAATGACAGAATCATCTGGAGTGGTACGGAGGATGGGTTGTTTTCTGTTAAATCTGCTTATGAGTTTCTCACCACCAAGACTGCTCTCGACTACAGGTGGAATACTATTTGGAGGAAAGGGGTCGTCCCTAAAATCAACTTTTTTGCATGGATCGCTTTCCACAACAAAGCCTTAACTATTGACAACCTTCACAAGAGAGGTTTTGCCTTCCCCAACAGGTGTTACTTGTGTCTAGCAGATTACGAGACGAGGGATCATTTATTCTTGCATTGCCCATTTTCCCACTCTGTTATTAGCATTGTCCTATCCTCCTTCCAAATCCTTTGGTGCTCTCCCCGTTCCCTCAGAGATGCTTTCCACCAATGGCCTAATCCTTTCAAGAATCCTAAACTCCGCTTCCTCCTCGAGGCCTCCTTCCACCATTCAATTTGGCAAATTTGGTTAGAGAGGAATGCCAGAATCTTTGGCAGAGTTCCTAGAGGGCCTCCTTCTGTTGCTCAAAGGGCGTTATCCTACGCCATCGAGAATTCTATTGTTGTTCCCAGTCCCCGTCCCCACCTTTCGAGCGAAGAAGCGATTCTCAAAATAATGAATCTCTGGCCATTTTTGGATGTTGTTAAAGGGCCCTATCGAAGGAGTGTTGTTTGGACCACGCCCCCGTGGGGTGGATTAAATTAAACTTTGATGGAGCGGCTAAGGGTAATCCTGGGCCCACTGCTACTGGGGGTGTTGTTAGAGATCATGATGGGAATCTTGTGATGGCCTACTGTGAAGAGTTGGGCTCCCAGACGAATCACTATGCCGAAGCCCGAGGCGCTCTGAAAGGTATTCGGATTCTCTCTGAGGACCCTCGGCCTCTAATTATTGAGGGTGACTCGCTCAACATCGTGAATTACCTCCTTGGCACCAAAAATCCTTCTTGGAAAGTCTACAACATCATCCTCGAGGCAAGAACGCTTCTCTCCCATCGTGGTAGGTGGAAAGCAAACCATATTTTGAGAGAAGGTAATCGCGTGGCTGATCACATGGCCAACAAAGGGCTCGCGACCACGTGTCCGGTCGTGTGGCGGTCTCGCTTCCCATCCGAGGTGGAAAGGTTGGCCAGAGCGGACATCCCTTCATGAGGTTTAGCTGTCCATGGTGTCTTGTCTGTTTTGTTTTCCATTTTCCTTGTTTCAGTTCTTCGGCCTCTACTTGGTGTCCTCTCGGGTTTGTCCTGTTTCATTTTTTCGTTGGGTTTCCAGGCCTAAAAGCCCTTTTTGCAGTCTCCAAGTCTTTAGCATTAGGGTGGCTTTACTTGCAATTAGGCTTATTGTTACAGCCAAGAGGTATGATGCATTATTAGAATTGTGGCTAATTTTGTACATAAGGTTTTGGGATCCTCTATAAAAACCCATTGTTAATACATTAAAATAATTACCAAAAAAAAAATTGAATATAAAATGAATTATTATTTTTATGATGTTAAAAAAAATCAATCAATATAAATATTAATGAAGTCATTATTTGAATTTTTTTTAAATATATACAATTTTTAATGATAATTTATGTAAACAGGAATGTCAATTTAAAGATCAAAATGATTCAAGTGGAAGCAACAACAATTACACTTATTTGTTTGGATTAAAGTGTGAATCCAAAGTAAATATGTCTTTCTAAAATTAAATTATTTATATTGTAAAATAAATGGATTGTATATATTATAAACATGATGTTAGTAAAATGAATTATATATAGTAAAGTGAAAAAAAAGTGATGGATAGATTATAAACTACAATGGAAAATGTGTGAAGTAAACAATAAAAAAATTATTAAACATGGGGTTTTTGTCCTGTATGAAATAAAGTAATAAATAAAGTAATAGAGACAACACACAATGAATGGCTTCAACCACTAGTGGCTCTTTATATTAGAAGAGGATTGCTTCCTTTTTATTGAAATTAAATACAAAAATGAACCATAATTCATTTAGGGTATAAAAAAGGCACCAATCAATACAAATATCAAGGAAGCCATCACTTGAATCATCTTTTGAATAATATAGGGATTTTAGTAGAGCAATTTTTACTAATAAGAAGGACAATTTATAGGTTTGAATGATTTATCGAGAAGTGACTATAATTACAGTTTATTTTTTTTTATTGAAGTGTAAATACAAAGAAAATATGTCCTTCTAACATCAAATTAATGAATGATATATATTATAAAAATAAGTCATTTACATTGTAAAATTATATATATAAATATCAAATTGAAAAAAGTGATGATCAAATTACATTAGTTTAACTAGTTAGATTCCTCAACTTTCAAGGAGGAGATTAAGTTTGAATCTTTCCAAACAACACATGTATAAATATCAAGTTATTATGATACCGTTTTATAACCATGATATAATATCGATGGGATCATTTCAATCCCATATAACACATAGTAGAAAAGTGAAAGAAATGATAGATAAATTATATATTGCAAAGAAAAAAGTAAAGTTCAACACAACCTTATATGTATGTCTAAGTTTCTTAAAATAAGGAAGGTTCCAAGTCACTTTGAAATGTTTTTTAATGTAGTTATGGACTTTACCTCTAGCCTTTAATTTTTTTATAGTCTCTTATATATAAGTGTATATGTAACTCATCTAGATGAAAGATACTCGTATAGCTTATTTTACGAGGGTGGTATCTATGAAATACAATCGGCATTGGTCAACATTATATTAAATTATTACAAAAAAAATGTTGATTTTTAAGCTTAATTATCTTAAAATATCACAGGTCCCAATATAAATTATCCCCAATATTATAGGTCAAAACATCAATAATTAAGAGTAGAATTGTGTATATGAGCAACCAAATATATACCTAGGCCAATATAATAATGAAATAACATTCACTTATAATATCAAATATGAATGTAAATGGTCAAAATCATTCTTTTACATGCATGAAAAATACTTATAATAAAATTGTTCTAAATATGTGTGTAGGATTTATTATCAATGCTTGCTATGTGGTGATAGCTTCTGATCATTTTACCTTACATTGTATGGAGATTTATCTCCATAATATAGACATAGTAATATGACTCTTCAATACTTGTCTATTGCACTCCTCACATATCTAGGAGATGCAACCTTTTCTATTCTTGAACTTTGGCTTCTCATCTTGCCACTTGTATACTACACTTTTCACTCTCTTCTTACAAGCATACTTTAATTGTATGACACTTGCACACTTTTACATGACTCTTACTCTCCTACATGCACTCCTAATACAAGACACTTGTGCACATCCTCACATTACATATTTACACTCTTACATACATGACACTTGTGCACATTCTCTCAATACACACTTGCACTCTTACTTTCATGACACTTGTGCATATCTTGCATATTGCACTCTTACATGATACTTGTGCATATCCTGCACATAGACACTTACATAAAATATAAATATAAATCATTCATTTAAACTATAAATACAAACCCTAATATATTATATATTTACATTTGTACCATAATGATACCATGGGGTACATTAACATGTACCAAATAATATAATATTCTCCAAAACTTACTTTTATTACATTATTTGATTATTGGAGCTTTAGTCTTCAATATTCATATTTGATCTTCAATCTTCATGTGATCTTGCATTGTTCACAAAAATATATTTGAGATTCATCTTCAACTTCATCCTTGAGTTCTACTGTAAGTTATTCATCTCCTTTGTTTGGTTCTTTAGACTTTGCATCTTCATTATCTTGTTCATGAACTGCTTGAGCTTCTTCTCTATCTTTGGTATCTAGTTCATGTGCTTCTTTCTTAATTACTCTACAAGATGAATGTGGACCATACTTGATTCATTTCCCTATGTCTTGTTTTTTTGAAATATAAAACACTTCATCATTAATAAGATTAAATATTTTCATTTATTTTGTCCTAAATTTTTGAAATAAGTTGCTCTATTGTTAGGAGTTGCTTCAAAAATAAGTTTTTGAAGAAAGTTGTCTAGTCTGAATAATAATATTCTTTCAAGTTTATTATAATATTTCCTTTGTGCCAACAAAATGCTAAAGAAAGAGTCTTTCTTTCACAAAATTTACATGGATAAATATTCCAACAATTAGCTTCTTCATGCCCAATTCTATTGCAATAATTACACTTCAATTGAATGCAATATCCTTTCTTTGATCTATGCTTCCATGCTAATACTTTTTTTTCATATGTATTCTTAAGAAAACAATGTAACCATCGATGCACTATTAAGGTCATTCTTCCTTTATTTTATTTATAAATAAGTCGCATGTTTTTAGAATCCATAGCTCTTTATATAGTTATATATTCTGTTATAAAACTACAAGTTTGTGATTTCATAGTAAGAAGATCTAGCTCCTCAAGTATATTTCTAAACCATTTTGATATTTTCTTCTTTCCATCTATCAAGTTTTGAGAATCAAACTTTAACTTGTTCTCCATTTCTTTACTATCTTCACTTAATATTTTTTCAATAATTTCTTCCATGATTTGCAATTCAATGATACTATTCCTTTGAAGTTGAAATCCTTATTACTCCAAGGTTAATAATAACTTGCAATTTCACAAAAACTTCAAATAATCACTCAAATAAGAAATTTGCAAATTCTAACCTTAGACGTAGAAATCCTTTTAACTTCGTACTAAATAAATTTGTAAAATTTTAAATTAAATTTAAAAAAAAATCAAATCTCTAAAATTTTTAAAAAACTTCAAACAACTTCAAATCAAATTTCAAAAATATTCAAAAACTAAAAAAACTCAAATCTTAAATCCTTTTAACTCAAATATTTAAAAACTAAATCTTCAAACCTTCAAAATCTAAAACACTCAAATCTTAAATCTTCTAACCTTCAAAGCTTAAAAGAACTATTATATTTTCAAACCTTTTAAAAACTTAAATCCTAGTAGTAATCCTTATCACTCCATAACTTATATATATATATATATATATATATATATATATATATATATATATATATATATATATATATATATATATATATATATTTTTTTTTAAATAACCAAGGTGCATAAGTAAATTTCAATAAACATTAAAGTGGAAAACCTTATAACTCCACCTAATATTTTCAAATAAATCAAATTTGTTTTTCCCTCCAAAAAGTAAATGATGCACCAAATTTAAAAAGTGTAACGTATGAATGTTACCTGTGATGATTGGTTGTTTTAGTTCCTCCTTTAATGCTATGATAAGCCAAATGTTGGTCAACATGTAAAATTAACACCTTATTCCTCCAACACTTATATTTACAAATTCTTGGAAGTTTTTTGGTTACGCTCTTTGTTCATTTTGCTTTTATGTGCCTTCTTGTTGATGGTGCTTGCACATCTGAATGATGCTCTGGATGGTACCCATCTCTAGTGATAATGCTTACATGTCTGAATGATTATCTGGATGGTGTTCATATCAGGTGATGATGCTTTGGATGGTGCTCGTCTCTAGTGACAATGCTTTGGATGGTGCATATCTCTAGTGATAGTGCTTATATGTCCAAATGATACTCTAGATGGTGCACATTTTTGGTGATAATGCTTATACATACAAATGATGCTCTAGACTGTGTTTCGAATGAATATATATATTTTTTTATTAGGTGAAATAAGGTATTTTGAAAGGGTCCCCAAACATTTTACAACTAGAGAGAAGTTGTATTTCCAAGATAGAAATTAAAAACCACAACAAAAAGAACTAATTTAAACAAACAACTAGCCACTACACATAATAACAATTTTCATAGTGGGCCAACAAGATAACGAGAAAAGGAACAAAGGAACTTGAAGAAAGAAGAGACCCCTAGGTCTTAAAATGAACCAAAATAATAACTCCAAAGACTAACCATCACATCCCACAAGGGGATAACAAAACTGAAACAATAAATGGATAGTGCCCAAACTAACAATCAATGGACAGTGCCACAAGGGGATCACCTTCTCTAGCTTTACCCTTAACCATATCTGATGCCTTTGGATGAATATCTTAGGTGATAATATTTTGAATGGATATCTTAGGTAGAAGCATTCTGAATGGATATCTCAAGGTGGTGCTTTGGATAGCACTCAAGTCTACATCCATATTTCACTACAAGTGTTGCTCTAAATGGCACTTGATTCCTTGTCTAGTTCTAACTATAAATGATACTCTAAAAGCACTTGAATCCCTATTTTGTTCTCACTACAAATGGATCTCTAAATAACACTTGATTCTTAATCTATTTCTCACTACAAATTGCACTCAAAATAGCACTTGATTTCTAGTTTGGTTCTCACTGCAAATGGTGTTCTAAATAGCACTTGGATCTTGGTCCAGTTCTCTTTAATGGTGATACTTAGAAAAATGCTTGAATCCCTATCCAATTTTCTCTAACGATGGTGCTTATGGAATACAACTCCCTTTTACTTTGTTGTAGCTTTAGGATAACAACATGCATTAATAACTCTTATATTCTTGCTCACCTTTGAATAATAACACTTCTTGATATTGCTTATCATTCTTCTAATATCCTTTGGATTATAGCGCTCCTTGATAGTGCTTATCATTCTATGGTAGATTTCTTTCTTATAAAAAATATATTTTAATAGCTAAAAAATGAATGCCTTCTTATACCTTAATAAATATTGAGTCTATGTCCAAGACTGAATATATGTAGAATTTCTAGTCAGCATTACCTTTCTGGTTATCTGATTAACTAGAACTTTAACTTTTCTCTATGCCTCTATATTTCCTTATCTCTGGAGGTTTCTTCTCTATACTTCTTAGTACTAATATCTTATCTATTCTTAGGAAGCTTATATTGCTTCTCTTATTTGTACTTAGGAATCTTATATTCTTCTCTATATTTTGAAGCTTTGATGTCTCTCAATCTCCTAGAAGCTATGATGCTTCTCAATCTCTAAAATATATCCCCAATATCTTAGGTCAAACCTAAGAACAAAATGATTATCCTCTTTTCTAGAGAATCCAAAATCAATATCAAGGTGACTATGAATATCCCTACACATCCAACTTCCTTTTGAGTTGGCCCTTAATCAATTCAAGTTGAGTCCTAGTCTTCACTAGTTTTCTTTGAACCAAGTGGAAATACCCTAACATACAAACCAGGGTGACTTTTACTTGTCCCCTCAAAATCTACTCAATTAGACCTTTATAAAATAGAGTCCAAGTATTCATTGCTTTTAAAGTGGACATAATATAATATAATGGTGGCCTTGAAATTAACTCTATAAAAAATGGACAAAGTTAAGTGGTATCTATGATACCATTGTTGGCTTTTAAGCTAACTATCTCAAAATATCACATGTTCTAATATAAATAAGACACAATATTATATGTTAAAAAATCAATAATCAAGAGTAGAATTATATATATGAGCAACCAAATATATATTCAGGCCAATATAATAATGAAATAATGTTCACTTACAATATCAAAAATGAATGTAAATAGCCAAAATCATTCATGTACATGCATGAAGAATACTTACAATAAAATTGTTTAAAATCTGTATACAAGCTTTATTATCAATGATTACCATGTGGTGATCATTATAGATTATTTTCCCTTACATTGTATGGAGATTTATCTCCATAATATAGACATAGTAATATGACTCTTCAATACTTGTCTATTTCACTCCTCACATATCCAGTAGATGCAACCTTTTCTATTATTGACCTTTAGCTTCTTATCTTATCATTTGTATACTATACTCTTCACTCTCTTCTCACATGCATACTTCTACTCTATGACACTTGCACACTTCTACATGACTCTTACTTCCTACACATGCACTCCTAATACAAGATACTTGTGCATATCCTCACATTACATATTTGCACACTTACATACATGAAACTTGTGCACATTATCTTAACACACACTTGCACTCTTACTTTTATAACACATACATATTGTGCACATTGCACTCTTACATGACACTACTACATATCTTACACATAAACACTTACAAAAAAGAGAAATATAAATCAATCATCTAAACTATAAACACAAATTTTAATCTATTACATATCTATATTTACACCATAAAGGTTCCATGGGGGTACATGCTATTGAGGACGTAAGTGATGATGAAGAATATCAAAAGCCTAAAGAAGAAGACAATATGGATGAGCTAGAGAGAAATTTTTTAAAGGTAATTTCAAAGATGCATAGTAAACCAAAGTTGGATACTTCTTTCTATAGTGGAAGTCTAAATCCTAAGAGCCTTTTAGCCTAGGTCACATAAATGGAGAAATACTCTGATTATGAGGTGATGGAGGACCCAAAAAAAGTGAAGTTTGATTACACTTGGCTAAAGGGTCATGCATCATATACAAAAAAGCGACAAAGAAAATACAAGAAGAAAATTAAATATTAGGATAGAATGGTTGCTAGATTTAAGGCCAAATTCCTACCATTGTATAATTATATGATTCTATTCAAAAATTTGCAAAACTAAAGCAAAAGGAGATGAATGTGAAATACTACATGAAATAATTTCACAAGATGACTATTTGGGCTAGTCATATAGAGGATGATGAAGATATAATTTTAAAGCATGTTAATGGATTCTACATGCATATTCAAGATGATTTTAGTATGTTAATATTAAGGTTAGTAGAAGAAGCCTAAAAATGTGCTTTGAAGGCAGAAGAGAAGTTGTCTTGAAGGAAATAAAATAATTTCAAATAAATAGAACAATTCTCTAGACAAAGAGGGCAATCAAATAGTGGTAGAGGATAACATATGCAATCAGGAGAAGCCAACACTTTTCATAATAGTATTTTCATTAAAAATACAAGTGGGAGAGAAAATTCCTCAATAGGAAGAGAGGATTCATCAAAGCTTGTTATATGTGTGGAGAAACTAGTCATGGGGTATTTGAGTGTTCAAAAATACAAGACATCATCAGAGGAAATGAAATGAGAAATCACATTACTCAAGATAAGGAAGAATTTTTGCTTCACCAAAGTACACAAAGGAACCAAATCAAGAAAAATCTATCATGATGAATGGAGTGCTATTGAAACCATCCAAGGTAGATCATGAGTCAATACAAAGAAAAAACTTTTTTAGAACTATATGTAAATTAGGAGGTCACTATTGATAATATAAGTATAGATAATTCAGTGTCTAATGAGATTGTAGAGAAGCTTGGACTAAATATTATTGAACACCTAAATCCATACAAAGTTTTATTGTTACAAAAGAGACATCATGTCTTGGTAAGTGAGCAGTGTTTGGTAAATATTCAAATTGTTTCATATAAGAGATTTTATGTGATGTTATACCCATGGATGCTTGTCATTTTTTGTTGGGAAGGCCTTGGAAATTTGATAGAAATATTATACATGATGGTAGAATGAATATTTACACTATTATGAAGGATGGAAAGAAATATATATTGAGTCCATTGAAAGACAAAATGGAAGAAGTGGATAATATTCCTAAAGTGTTTTTACTCTTAGGAAAAAAATCTAGCAAGGATGAACAAAAGAGAATTTTTTTTTGCTTTCATAGCTAAACCCTTGGAATTTGGGACGATAGATAAAGTGGGTGAAATTTAATATGAAGTGAAAAACATATTGGATAAGTATGTTTATATCCTATGAAAGGAGTAGTCGAATAGGTTGACACCCATACGAAGCATCAACCACCATATGGATTTCATTCTTAGATTAAGTTTACTGAACAAAGTAGCATATAAGATGACACTTATGGAGAATGAGAAGATAAAGAGCCATGTCCAAGAGTTTTTGGAAAAGTGTTTGATTAGAGAGAGTTTGATCCCATGTGTTGTACTGGTTTTACTAACACCCAAGAAGGATGGAGAATGGTATATGTGCATGGATTAATGAGCCATTAGAAAGATAACCATAAAGTAAATATTTCCATTTCCATGAATGGGTGACTTGATGTATTGCTTGAGTGAAGCTGAGTATTTCATGAAGAGATATTTGAAGAGTGGATATCACCAAATCTGGATGAGAGAAGGGGATGAATGGAAGACCACATTCAATACAAATTATGGGACGTATGAGTGTCTTGCTATACTATTTGGATTAAAAATGAACCAAGCACATTCATTATATTGATGAATCATGTGTTGAAGACATCTCTTGATAATTTTGTAATTATTTACTTAGATGCTATTTTGATATTTAGCAAAACTAAAGAGGAACATTTGATGCATATAAGGGTTTTTTTACAAATATTAAGAGAGGAAAACTTGTTAGTTGTTATATTTTAAACCTAAATATCTCAATATATCATAGTTCCCAATGTAAATAATCCAACAGTATTATAGGTTGAAATATCAATAATTAGGAGTAGAATTATATATGAGTACTCAATTACATATCCAAGCCATTATAATAATGAAATAGCTATTAGAAATGAAAACACTTCTTGTTTATTCTATTGAAGTGACCTTTCTTAAATAGCAAGTGCATACAATAAGATCCATTGGATCATAGCATTCACGGATCTGATCACAAACAGTAGCACGGCCATGAGAACCACAATTGTACGGATCACCACCATGGTTGAACCTTACCCTAAGACTATGAACAATTGGGGGAAAAAAAATATCTATGTGTCTTGCCTCTCCATGAACAAACGATGCCCAAAAAAAAATGTGTGTAGGAGAGCAGATTTAGGAGCAGGGCAGAGATATGGGACCATGGGCAATACACCAAAAAATGCTAGTTTGAACTGCAACCACAATAGAATAGAGCAGTATTGTCAAACCTCCATAGTATTTTTATGAGTAAAGTTGTTTGCCTATGTCATGATGAGATCCACACAACAAGATATTTTCTATTCACCATAGCTTCATAATTGAAAAATGTCAAATCTCACCACAGTCAACCTCTTCATATAGCAATAAAAAATTTCTCGTAGCTACAGTTGCTTCTGCAATGGAGAATATGGTCCCCTCATCAGCCAGTATCACTTATTCATAGAGATCTAGACCGGATCCACCCAGCAAGTAATAAGACCCAAAAAAATAATGCCCAAAAAAATAATGCGCAAAACAAAGATCTCTATCAAGGTAGCTTCATATAGCCACCAACTGCACTTAAGAAAGCCTACAAATACACAATGAATCACTTTCTAAAAAATTAGCAGCCATGAATATTTTCAAAAATTTTGGTTTCTAATCCATTGTATACAAAGGAGAGCATACTCCCCGATTTGAAAAGAAAAATGAGGAAAAAAATGTGAGGAGGGACAACAAATAAGGAAAAAATGGGGGGAATATTTCCATGAGGGAAATGCCCCCCTGAGGAAAATACTCCCTCAAGTTCATAGGGCAGGGAAAGCTCGATCTGATACGATGTTGGAAATGAAAACACTTCTTGTTTATTCTATTGAAGTGATCTTGCTTAAATAGCAAGTGCATACAATATGATCCATTGGATCATAACTAATTGAGTTGATCTCAACCACGTAAACTTATCCTAGTAACAACTTAGGATATAATATACTCTAACAATAGCATTCACTTATAATATCAAATGTGAATGTAAATGGCCAAAATCATTCATGTACATGAAGAATACCTATAATATAAAAATTGCTCAAAATCTATATACAATATTTATTATCAATGCTTGCTATGTACAAACGAGGGTTATGCATAAGGGGTTGGACTCAAAATATACTTGTAAAAAAATGGCAAATCCTAATCAAAATCAAGGTGAATCATGGAGAATCCTAAGCAAATCAAATCGAGCATCTTCAAACCAAAATTTGGGTTTTTTGAAGCCCTAAAATGTAATTTAATATTTGGGGCTACTTTTGACCTATTAAATCATCTTATAACTTCATAAAAACACCACCATTAGATCAAGCTTGAAAAGAGCTTTCCAATGAGTACAAATATGCCTATGTTTGGATATATATTGTGGTGAATTGACCCTAAGAAAAAATTGATCCTGAAAATTTTAGGTGAATGGGTCGACGTTGAGGGTCCTCATATTCGCCAATTTTCAATTTTGAAAATCCTAATATTCACCCAATTTGTGAATATTCGCCACTATGCATAATCCTATGTACAAATAATTTTCTCTTATATTGTATAGATTTTTATCTCCATAATATAGACACAATAATGTGACTCTTCAGTACTTGTCTATTGCACTCCTCACATATCTGGGATATGCAACCTTTCCTATTCTTGACCTTTGGCTTCTCATCTTGCCACTTTTATACTAGACTCTTTACTCTCTTCTTACATGCACACTTGAATCTATAACACTTGCACACTTCTACATGACTCTTACTCTCCTACATGCACTCCTAATACAAGATAATTGTGCACATCCTCACTTTACATATTTTCACAATTACATACATGACACTTGTGCACATTCTCTCCATACACACTTTCACTCTTTGTTACATAAAACTTGTGCATTTCCTACATATTGCACTTTTACATGAGACTTTTGCATATCCTGCACATTGACAGTTACATAAAAGGGAAATATAAATCACTCATATATAGACACAAACCCTAATCTATTACATATTTACATATGTACCATAAAGATACCATGAGGGTACATTTGCATATACCAAATAATGTAATATTCTTCAACACCTCTTGTATTACATTATTTGGTTATTGAAGACTTTAGTCTTCAATCTTTGTCTTCATATTCAATCTTCATGTGACCTTGCATTGTTCATGAACCTCTGTTTGAGATTCATATTGAATCTTGAATTCATCCATTGCTCATATTTGTAATCTTTGTAAGGTAATCTTGGACTATGCCTGATCCAATTTTTTGTTTCCTATTTTTCTAAAAAATCAAATAGCTTATCATTAATTTGATCTTGAGGTAATAAATGCTCAATGATATCTTGAGAGAATCCCATTGTATCTAAGGAAAATATTCCATTCTTGATTGACCCTATAGCTTCAATTTATCTTTGATTCTTGATAATGCATTTTCTATGTTCATTTATATATTTGAATTTCATTGTTCTTCCTTTATAAACCAATTGAGAACTAAGATGAGATTACTTGATAATCCAGGAACATATAAAACATTTTCTAGTATAAAATCTGAAACATGCTAGGTATTACTTTTTCAATTCCTTAAACTTGATACATCTTTTTTTTTATTATTGGTAGAAAGGGTGTTGAAAGGTCCCTGAACCTTGTACAAGAGAGATTACAAGAAATCCATATCGACCGAGGTGGTCCAAGAAGAAAGGAATAGAGAGCTGGCAAACCTCCACACTAGGGAAGGTGTCGCAAAATCGCAACCAAAATGGTGATGTCGCAAAATCGTGACAAGTTGCGCCGTTGATGCCAAAGGAAGAAATGAAATTGTGAAATCATGATAAGAAGCACCAACAGAGCCGAAGAAGGGAAGAAGTCGCGATATCGCAACATGTTGCAAAGTGTCGCGATATCGCGACAAGTTGCTAGGTTGGAGCTGGACGAGAAGAAGAGTCGTGAAATTGCGACATGAAAGAAGACCGTGCCCGAGCAAAAAAGGAGTCGCAAAATCGCTACAAGAAGTAAGAACGTTGCCGAAGAGAAAGGGTGTCGCGAAATCGCGACAAGAATGAAGACCGCAGCCGAAATAGAAAATGAGTCACAAAATCGCGACGAAAGTGGAAGCCTGCTGCCAAGAAGAAAATGTGTCGTGATATCGTGACAAAAAGGAAGACCGTCGTTGGAGAGAAAAATGTCACGATATCGCGACAAAAAGGAAGACCACCGTTGGAGGGAAAAAATGTCACGATATCGCGACAGAAAGGAAGACCGTCGTTGGAGAGAAAAAATGTCGCGATATCGCGACAAAAAGGAAGATCGCCGTTGGAGAGAAAAAAGGTCGCGATATCACGACAGAATGGAAGACCGCCATTGGAGAGAGAAAAAGTGTCGCGATATCGCGACAAAAAGGAAGACCGCCGTTGGAGAGAAAAAATGTCGTAATATCGTGACATGAAACAAGAAAGCGCCTGAAGGCCAAAAGTGTCACGATATCGCGACAAGTTTGCAAAAAAGCACCCGGAGAGAAAAAGTGTCATGATATCACGACAAAATGGAAGACCGCCGTTGGAGAGAAAAAATGTCGCGATATCGCGACAGAATGGAAGACCGCCGTTGGAGAGAGAAAAAAATGTCGCGATATCGCAAAAAAAAAGAAGACAGTCGTTGGAGAGAAAAAGTGTCACGATATCGCGACATGAAGCAAGAAAGCGCCTGAAGGCCAAAGGTGTCGTGATATCGCGACAAGTTTGCAAAAAAGCACCCGGAGAGAAAAAGTGTCGCGATATCGTGACAAGTTTGCAAAAAAGCACCCGGAGAGAAAAAGTGTCGCATATCGCGACAAGTTGGAAGACCGCACCAGAAGGAGAGAAAAGTTTCGCGATATCACGACAAGTTGGAAGACCGCACCAGAAGGAGAGAAAAGTGTCGCGATATCACGACAAGTTGGAAGACCGCACCAGAAGGAGAGAAAAGTGTCGTGATATCGCGACAAGAAGCAACCTCGCAGCCTGAGCAAAAAGGAAATTTTGTGAAAACGTGACAAGCTGAGATTTTGCAACCAACTGTGAAAAGTGACACGAAAACGCTCCAAGATGCCAAAACGCATCCAAAGGGAAAAAACTCGAAGCCCAGTAACCCACTCACATTGTGCAAACATTGGAACTTGAAGAAGCGTCCCTTAGGCCGATTGGGAAGGAATCTCTCCAAACCTTAATGTCTGTTGCGTCAACTCCCTTATTAGCAAGCCAGTTCACAGCTTTTTTTCCTTCCCGGTATTGATGTTGAATGATTAATTCTGGGTAAAATCCAATTAGTGTATTGCATTCTTCGAATATGGAAACAAGGGCCCAAGGAGGCACAGAGGTTCCTTTGAGCCAGTTGATGCAATGTAATGAGTCTCCTTCTATGATGATTTTATTGATAGTCAAGCCTTCTAAGAGAATCAAGCTTTGGAGAAAGGCCCGAGCCTCGGCCATATTGTTAGACTGAATTCCTAAGTTCTGAGCAAAGGCCAAAATTATTTCTCCTCTGTGATTTTTGAGAATTCCACCTCCGCCAGCCGTTCCAGGGTTGCCTTTGGCCACGCCATCGAAGTTAAGCTTGTGCCACCCAGAAGGAGGTAAGACCCACTTGATTACAGACCTGTCAACAAAAGTGCGAGGTGTTGCAGAAAAATTGAAAATATTGAAATGATTTGTTAGATCCAATTCAAGTCTAGGAGGGGGGGGTTTGGACGATGAAACAAGAGAGGCATTCTCCGCATTAAGGGCCAAGATTTTGGCAACAACAATCTTCTTATTCGTGGCAAGGTTTTGGAAAATTTTGGCATTTCTCTCGAGCCAAATATTATCATCTTATACATCTTATCATCTACATTTTAGTGAAATATTATCTTTGACTTCTAAGGATTCAAACCAATGTAATTTTCCAGTCATATGATGACTAACACTTGAATCTATATACCAAGCATATTTTTCCCTTTATATTTTTTGATGAGATTCAAGTGATATTATTTCACATATTTGATATGAATTTTAAAATTATCTTTTATGATTTTGACTTTTGAACTCAAAATATTGTATTTTATACAACTTTTGATTTTGAAGTGGTTCTTTAATATTTCTCCTATGATGTGAAACTCCTATTTTTCTTTTTCATTGGTTCATTTTCAAATTTCTTGATTCCTTTGAAGTTAAAATTATTATTACTCCAAAGTTAAAATCCCAAATTAAATTCTAAACCTTTGAAGTAGAAATCCTTTTAACTCCATACTAAATTAAATTTGCAAGATTTCAGCTTTTTCTCTAAATTTCAAAATCTTCAAAAAACTTTGAATAACTTATAACCAAATATTTCAAATATCAAAAACTTCAAAAACCTTAAAAGTTTAAATTTTCAAATATTTTAACTCCACTACTTTCAAATCTTGTAAAAAAATTAAATCTTCAAAAACTCAAGTCTTCTACTCTTTAGATATTAAAAACCAATTTCAAATTAAAAATACTTAAATCCTAGTAGAAACCCTTTTCATTCCAAACCTTAAATAAATTTAAATATTTTCAAAAATAAACTTTTGAAATAAATAAAATTCAAAAAACTATTAGAGTAGAAAACCTTATAATTCCTCTTAAAAAACTCAATGAAGTTTAAATTCAAATTATTTTCTTTTCCTCCAAGCAATAAAGGTATGAAAGGTAATTTAATGTACCTTTACTTTGAAACATTTTGAAAGCAATAATAATACCTCTTATTAGTAACATATGGATGATACCTATGTTGACTCCACCTTCTATGCTCAATTTTTATTGCAATGATTATACTCGATAAGGTCTTTGAATTTCCCAAGTATGGTGCTTAGTATACCATTATTATTGAATTCTAGCTTGATTGTATTTAGCTATATAGCATCTTAGGGTTATGTCTATTGGATAGGATGCTCAAAGCACTATCAGTCTCTTCTGCTAAATAGTATGCTTAGTGCACTCTCGATCTCTTCTACTAGATGGCATATTAGAAATGAGCTCAATATCTTATATTGGATGGCACATTAGAGATGCTCTCAATATTTATTGTTGGATGGCACGTTAGGAACACACTTAGTCTCTATTTCTATATGGCTTTCGTTTCACTCTAGACAACGCTCTTCTATTACAACATTGCTTTACTATGAATAATGTTCTTCTATTATAATATTACTCCTTTCTATATAGCACTCTTATGTTACAAAATTGCTCTTCTCTGGATAATGCTCTTCTATTTTAGTGATGCTCCTTTTTGGACATTGCTCTTCTATCAAAGCATTGCTCCACTCTTGTACAACACTCTTCTATTATAGCATTTCTCCTTTTTGGACAATGCTCTTTTATTATAGCATTGCTCCACTCTTGGACAATATTTCTCTATTATTTTAGATTCCTTAATGGAGGTCTCTTAGATGGCATGCTACTTAGTTTTCTAGTTGGACACTTTGTCTCTTGAGTTCTAGCCACTTAGATTGTTGTTTGAACTTTAGTATATTGGCTACTTGAATGCTGACCACTCAAATGTGTTGGTTGCTTAGATGTTGGCCACTCAACTTCTATGGTGGATGATAACACCACCAAATAGATACGTATTGTGACTTAATTTATCTTTCTATCTCTATACTATGATCTAGGAGTGCTATTATCTGTTGTAGGCTAAAACTCCTTTAAAAAACATTCTTGAAAAATACTTTGAATAAGTCAAGGCCAAGACTAAAATTTCTACAGTTAGCTTGATGATTTTAGTTTTTTGAATAACCAAAAATTTAACTTCAATATGCCTCTATATGTCCTTATCTCTAGAGGATTATTTTTTGTACTTCTCAGTACTGATATCTTCTCTCTATATATTGATGCTTATTAATATTTTGATGTCTTAGGTGGCACCTAAGAACAACATTATTCTCCTATTTTCTAGAGAATCTAAAACCAATATTAGAGTGACTATGAATGTCCCCGAACGTCCAAATTTCTCTTGAGTTGGCTCTCTCAATATTAAATAGTGATTCTTATTTTTTTCTAGATAATCCAAAATATTATCAGGGTGACTTTGAATGTTCCAAAAAATCCAAATTTCTTCTAAGTTGTCCCTTAATCAATTTTAGTTGAGTCATAGTCTTCACTGGTTTTCCTTGAACCAAGTAGAAAGACCCTAGTATTTAAATCAAGGTGATGTTTCCTTGTCCCCTTAATATCTACTCAATCATTACTTTAAAGGTTTGGGGAGAGGGAGAGGAACAACCATTTCGTCTAGGTTTGGGTTAGCACCTTTAAATTGGAGTGGAAGTCTTCATTGCTTTCAAAGTGGATAGACTCCATGGTGGATCTGAAATATAACTATATGAAAAATGGATAGAGTTAAGTGGTAGCTATGATACCATGGTTGGATTTTATGCTTATCTCAAAATATCACAAGTTCCAATGTAAATAAACTAATAGTATTATAGGTTGAAATATCAATAATTAAAAGCAAAATTATATATGACCAATCAAATATATATCTAGGCCAATAGAATAATGAAATAGCATTCATTTATAATATCAAATATGAATGTAAATGGCCAAAATAATTCATGTACATGAAAAATACTTACAATATAAAAATTTCTCAATATCTATATGTAAGATTTATTATCAATGTTTTCTATGTGGTGATCGCTATAAACGATTTTCCCTTACATTGTATGGAGCTTTATCTTCATAATATAGACATAGTAATATGACTCTTCAATACTTATCTATTGCACTCCTCACATATCCATGAGATGTAACCTTTCCTATTCTTGACCTTTGGCTTCTCATATTGCCACTTGTATACTAGACTCTTCACTCTTTTCTTACATGCATACTTGACTCTATGACACTTGCACACTTCTACATGACTCTTACTCTCCTACATGCACTTCTAATACAAGACACTTGTGCACATCCTCACTTTACATATTTGCACACTTACATACATGAAAATTGTGCATATTCTCTCAATACACACTTGCATTCTTTCTTACATGACACTTGTGTATTTCCTACACATTGTACTTTTACATGATAATTGTGCATATCTGAAACATTGAAACTTACATAAAAGGGAACTATAAACTGCTCATCTATACTATAGACACAAAACCTAATCTATTGCATATTTATCTTTGTACCATAAAGGTACCATGGGGGCACATTTGCATGTATCAAATAATGTACTATTCTCCAACACTAGCTAATTAGAAAAAGTGCATTTTTATGAAAATAAAATTATTGTACTTGGGTTTTATAATTTCCCAAGAAGGTTTGCAGATGAATGCCAAAACATTGAAATCCATTGTTTCATAACCATAACCAAAACACATTTTTTAGGTACGGAGTTTACATAGCCTAGCCAATTTTTATATGAATTTCATAAAAAAAAATAGCAACATTTGTGCACCTATCACAAAAATAATGAAAGGTGGTATAAATCAATTTAATTGGATAGTGATAAGTTGCATGCCAAAAAACATTGCTTCAGATAGAAATACAAAATTTGTGGTCCATTTTTGGCATACCTTTTTTTTTTTTTAAAGCGAAAAACCCCTTGCGGAGCCGCCTTGGTCTGAGAGACCACGAACAGGGGGTTCTATACCGTCAAAGTCACCTGGGGGTCGCACTCGACCCTGCTTGCACAAAAATTATCAATTGGATTTTGGATACCCAATTTAGATTTTTGGTAGGGTGGAGATTTGAACCTGGGACCTCCCTTGGAGGATTGCCCTCTCCTCTCCAACTCACCTACAACACCTGGGTTGGCATACGTTATGGAAAATGGAGATTAAATTAGTTTTAGTTTAGCCTATCATCTACAAATTGATGGGCAAATGGAGGTTTCTAATAGAATCCTAAAAAACATGCTAAGATGTTTGGTTGAAAAGAAGTCAAGGCTATTGGATACTACATTGGCACAAAATGATTTTTCTTGCAATAATTGAGTTAATATGAGTATAAAAAATGGTTCTTTTTAGATTGTGTATTGATACCATCCTAGAGGGGTTGATCAGTTGAGTAGTATAGCTAATTTAGGAAGATAAGTTCTATAGCAAAATATTTTGCTAAGTATATGTATGAGTAATTAGAGAATATTACATTTTTTTGTACATGCTAATGTACCCCCATGGTACCTTCATGGTACATTGAGTCATAGTTTAGAGTATGAGTTGTATTTTCCTCTTTATTTAAGTATGAATGTGCAGGAAATGCACACGTGTCATGTAAAGTTGTAATGTGCAGGAAATGCACAAGTGGATTAGATTAGAGAGTGAAAGCAGAAGTGTAATATTCATGTACAGGTGTGCAAGTATTATAGAGTCAAGTGTTCATCAAGTATGAAAGTGGCAAGTAGATAAGCCAAGAGTCATAAGACTTGGCATATGGAGAGCAATAGTCAAGTATTTGAAGAGTCACATTACTATGGCTATATTATGGAATTGAATAGAAGAAGTGAATCAAGTACTCATATTCAAGTTGTAATAGAAAATAAGCAATAAAGCTTGTATACATTTTGAACAATTAATATTGTAAGTTGTTTTTCATGCATAGTACATGAATGACTCGATCTATTTACATTTGTATTTCAACATATAAATGAATTTTATTTGATTTATTATAAGCCTTGATACACATATTAGTTTGCTTATATTATTCTACATATTATTATTATCTTAACATTTATTATTGTGGTTATTTTATATTTACGACCTGTGTTATATTTTATGGTAGTATAATGCTAACAAATCCAACAAGAGATCCCTAGTAAATCCCCTCCTCATCCTCTTATAGCATTCATTGTTGTAACTTCAACAATATTGGATTTATTGGGCAATGTAGTATTAGAAGCAATGACTAGTGTTGGATTTAATTAGCATGGTATATTTCTAGATATCATGGCAACAAATAAATTGGTAGCATGATCTTCAACAACATAGGAAAAGAGAGGAGCAAAATAAAGAGAAAAATTAGATGAAGGTACAAAAAATGAATAATTTCATTCACCAAGGAAAAGTAGCAAGAACATAGTCATTTCTTTAGAGGCACGAATCGATTTCACACTCTCCTGCTTAACCACTTTCATATCTCATCCACCCCCTTATTCTCATCTTATAATTCTCTCTCCTTCTTTTAGTTCTTATCTTCCCACTTCTTACACTCCCTCTACTTCTTCTATTATACCCACTTCAACATAAATAAGTGTAGCCTTGATACAAGGACCACCAAAAATATCACTTACTCATGTATTAGATTCATCTTCTTCATCCTTAAAAACATATAATATTTCACCATAATTAATCCCACCACCACCAAGCCCCAACATCAGCCTTTATGCTACCATCACCCTTTTGCTATTTCACCATGTTGTAAGCATCACTGTAGCACCCTCATGTATTTTTGCCTCAACCCCTCCCATCATCCATCACCATCCAATTTGCACCATCATCAATACCCCTACACTAAGTTGATATTCTTGTCATTATCATTCCATATGTGACCACAAATAAAGTAACACTATCTTCTTTAGTAGCACCATAATTGTTTAAGATAATCTGGCCTCCCTTCAGGGAGGCAATCCATCCTAAACACCATCAAGTTATTTCCTTAATAAATTATAGAATCCTTGGAAATAAATAAAGTGTTATACAAGAATTAGAGAAGCTTCATCATCCACTATACTTGTGGTCTTCTAATCTAAACTAGAAAAAGAGAAGGAAAATAATAAACTAAAAAAACACTATAAGTAGACCCAAGTAGACTTGCTATCTCTCTAGTTGATTACATCACTAGGATGTCTACTCTAGATATCTCAAGGATTAATTGATTTTATCCATATTTGATAAATTTAATTAAGATTTTGTCAACTTTAAAGGTAGTGAGACTTGGAATCTATTTTTAAATGTCATATTGAGTAGAGAGGCTAGGGTCTTTCCACGATTGAGAATAACCAATGAAGACTAGGACTCATTTATATTGATAGATAGGCGAACCAACTAAATAATAGTTGGTTATTTAGGGATATTTCCAACCCTGATATTGGTTTGAAAATTTTGAAGTTTTTGTAGATTAAAGATTGAAAGGCAAATAAACTCTGAGAAAGTTGATCATTTGAGGATAAATATAACCCTTTACATTGAATATTGAGGTAGAATCAACTCAGAATATAGTTGATCATTTAATGGTATTTAGTTCCACCTTGACATTGATTTACAGATTTGTAGATTGAATTCTAAGGCAAAATCAACTCAAAGAAAGTTGGTCATTTAGGGTTGAATCCACCTTGACATTGAAGATTGAAAAAAGAAGAGAAATTAAAGCAACAATAGAAGAAGGAAGTAGTAGAACAAGAAGAATAAATATACATAGTAAGAGTAGGTTTATAAACTCTACAACAAAGAAAGAAGGCCATAGAAGCCTATTTTTAAAAAATTTATGAATCCTCCATTGAAGGAGAATAATTTGAAAGAAGAATAGAATTGAAAAAGTTGAAGAGCCTATATAAGGATGGTCAATAGGCATGAATAGTTGGTGAGGTTAAATGGATGGTCAAACTAGGGTGAATCATTGTAAAAGCATCATAAGGAGTAATGTTACAAGTATTACACAATCAACGTTGATTTTGAGAAGATATCACAACAATAATCTCACTTAGAAGTAACTGAAATTGCATTACAAATTTGAAAATATTTAAATTTTTGAATTAATTTGGCACTAAGTTTTTTATAGGATAAATAAGTATTAAAATATTTAAATATATCCCAAGGTTGAGATTAAAAAATGCAAGAGTGATAAGGAGTAAACAATATTATAGTTTTCTTATTATTAAAAAAAAAAACTAAGTTTTTATAGAAGATTGAAAAACTTTTTAAAGAATTAATTTTTTTAAATTAAAATTATTTAAATACTTGAAGTATTTAAATTTGCAAATTTATTATTAGGGAGTCATAAATTTTACTACTTCATAGGAATCAAATTTGCAAACTTCATATTTGACTTATTTTAATCTAGGAGATATAAGTTTCTTCAACTTGAAGATAAAAATGGATAAATGACCAAGAGGAACTTTTCAACATAGGAGACATTATCAAAATGCAAAACCATACTTTATGAAAGGAAAAGTTCAAAAATAAAATCTATATCAAAGACAATATTTTGAATTCAATGGGCAATATCATAAAATAGTTCTTCAAAAATCTTATCAAATATGTAAAATAATATCATGTGAGTCTAATCAAAGGGTTCAAACAAAAAAATATATTTGGTATATAGACTCAAGAGCTAGTCATCATATGACTAGTAACTTACATTGGTTTGAGTCTTTAGAAGTCAAGGATAATTTCTCTCTAAATATTTTAAATGATAAGAGATATCTAGTTCATGGAACTAGTAGAGTAATACCTAGCATACCTTTTTCATATTTTGTGCTAGAGAATGTTTTATATGTTCTAGGATTATCAACCAATAATATTTCAATTACTCAATTGGTTGAAAATAGAAAATCAATTGAATTCAAATTAATATATAAACATAGCAAATACGTCATCAAGAATCAAAACATAACAGAATCTACAAGTTCAATCAAAATGGAATATATACCTTAGATTTAAATGGTTTTTCTCAAGAACTTATTGAATGTATATCTCAAAATTAAGTTGATGATAAATTATTTGAATGTTCAATAAGATAGGATACAGAGAATTGGATCCAAAATAGTCCAAAGTTTTTGTATAAATGTAAGAATTAGGTGAACCCAAGGTTCAATATGATGAAGCAAATTCAAGAGAAGCAAAGGTTCATGAACAATGTAAAGTCACTTGAAGATTGAAGACAAATATGAAGACCAAGATTGAATATTTCATTGATCACTTATCCAATTGTGTATTTGCAAGAGACTCCACCCTCTCTAAGTGGCTATAGGACTTTGCCCTCCTTAAAGTGGCTTGCTAATTTATTTAAATTCGTTAGTTGAATATTTTATTTGTATTTGATTAATTTACGTATCAGTGTTGCTCCAAGTGGTATCAAAACTAAATCTTGGAAGTTGCACAAATCAAAGCAAAAAAAATTTGCTACTATCATACGCCACTGGCTTTTGATTAAAACTTGATGTGAAGAAGTACAAAAATTTGTTAAGGGAAAGGGTTGAAGTTCTGGAACCTAATTTTTAGTTGGTATTAGCGTTCTCACTCTATTTTAGGATTCAGTCCTCCTCATAAAGTTCATAATTGATGACTTATTTCTATTCAAAACCGACGTACAATTTTTTTTATAAACGTATAATAATGAATTTGTCTACTTCAAATTCGCTTTGATCATACTATCTCTGCATACAACCGAGTGACCAAGAGCTACTTAGAAATTTATACTGGATATACAAAATCATACTAGTTATACCCAAGTGCACTCAGAATAACTAGCTATATATACTAGTTAAATCACAATCTCCTCAAGTGTATTTATTGACAACGGTAAGCGCATTTTACCTAAATATCCTCTTGAAGAAATAATTCAAAAAATGAGAAATTGAACATAATAAAAACTATTCCTAAGGTTCTGTCAACAAGCAAATTTTCCACATGGATTTAGTCGAAACTTAAATCTATTCTCGGCTTCAATCCCGTTTAGACACTTGGCAAAATCGAGTTCAAAAAACAATTTGCACGATCTGATTGTCTTCATTTTCTCCTTTGTGGGTTTATTTAAAAATCCCACATTTGTGGTGTGACGACCTGAAAAATGTTTATAAGGACCACCACACAGTAGTATTGTTGACCACACTATGGTGGTCATGCCCATCTCTCTTCCCTCACACGCCTGTGTTTCACTTTTTTCACTTCGCTCATTTCACTCTCATAATTTCGCTTGTTTTTTTGTCTCCTGCATAACCCCAAATATCACCATCCTCACGTGGTCCCATGAAGTCCACACATCTATTCACGTCCTTCGTTCGTCTAGTCCACGTCCTTCAAAAAATTGAAATTCCAAGTTTGATTCCCGCGTGACTGTTGGACAAAGTTTGAAGTTTGAATTATGTTGATTGTTGGGTTAAAAACACCAATTTTTATGACAACTGGCATATTTGCCAAGCAAGTGGTCGTTAGACAAAGTTTG
Source organism: Wollemia nobilis (assembly GCA_028583015.1). NCBI lineage: Eukaryota > Viridiplantae > Streptophyta > Pinopsida > Araucariales > Araucariaceae > Wollemia > Wollemia nobilis. Next base: position 9,538,432 of record JAQPPZ010016346.1, on the reverse strand, counting down.
AAGTTTGAATTTCGTTGACTGTTGGGCTAAAAACACCAATTTTTGTGACCATTGGCATATCCGTCGAGCAAGTGACCGTTGGGAAGCAAAAGACAGTCAGAATTCAAAAGACAATAGAAGAATTCAAAAGCAAGTGCAAATTTACCATTAAATTCAAAAATATTGAAATTTAAAATTCAAACTCACTTTGGCACCAAAACACGCAAGAGAAAAATAATTCAATTTTTTGCTGCAAATCAAGTGCATGAGTGATCAAACCACTCCAAACAAGTGGAATAGAGGAGAAAACAGAATATTACAACACACAGATAAACCGAACGAGGGGTCCCTAAATACACCAAAATGACAACCATAAAATCAAGGTATGTAGCATAATTCTCCTTTTAGAATTAATAGTTTTAACCCACACCATTGGTCCATGGCTTCTCCAAATCCTAACAATTCTACTCCTCCTACACCAGACCACAATAACTCTTCATCTACCCAAGAAGACCTCATCTCTAAAATTCCCCTTAGTGTAGACGTTGGTGTGCATCATTGTCTAGGGCAACAACAAAAAGATATTACTAATATGTATTCCTTACTACAATATATAAGGGATTTAGTGTCTAAATTTCTCCCTCTCGATAATCAAGCCTCTCAAGATATTGTCAACCCTCAATCTTTAATTACTCGTCAAGAATCAGTACCTCCAAAAACTTCTTCCAATTTTGATCCTTTAGCGGGTGATGCCTCCCTATTCTTAGAATGGCCTCATGATGTTCAAGTTCCTTTTACTAATATGCCCACTTTTGAGGAATATGATCCTAGAGGTTGGTTAGCCAAAATGGATGGTATTTTTCATCTATACCATATTTCAAAGATTGGTCATGTTGCATTTGCATCTTGTAAACTAGGTACCCATGCCTATCAGTGGTTGTTATGGCAGCTCCATAAACATAATCGCTCCCTTATGTGGCTTGAATTTATGGAAATTTTCCTTAGAATATTTGATAAAGGTTCTTCCTCATCATATGTGGTTCACCTCATGGAACTCAAGAAAACTAGTTCAGTAGAAGATTATTGTTGTGTTCACAAGTCTTCTTACTTATACATAAGAATTGAATCTAGCAGTAGTGGTATTTGCTTTTCATATTGGTCTCAAGGATAAAATAAGAAAGGAATTTGACATGCATGATCCATGTACTCTTTATGATGCCACCCGTATAGATCAATAATTCGAAAATAAACTTCAATATGTGGTACCCTATAAACGTGATTCTAATTTTTGTCATCCTTTTCGCAATAATAAACAATCCTAAAGATTTTTCTACTTTAAATGTCATTCCTATCATCCAAGAGATTAAGAATGTGCCATGCATAAAACCTTTCAAGTGGAATATGACACTAATGAAGAAGAAGATATAATTTAACTGTTTTTACTTGCCAAGTCTGATTTTTTAATATTTTATCTGAATTGTAATGCATGTCAAAAAATATTAATTTTTTCCGAATCTAACTTTATAATATTTTATCTAAGTATGATTTTATTCTCAAAATTTGATAAAAATGGGTCTATATAAGGATAACTTTGTAATCATTTGAGATCATGTTTGAACAAATTTAAGAGCTCTCTACAAATGTGTTGGTTGTGACATCTCCCAAAAAGTTTTATGCAAGTAATTTGTTATTGTTCATTTTCTACCTTGTTGACTTGTTACAAAATTTAGGATGCTAGAAGAACTTGTCTTTCATTAGACCCTCTCATCTAGACTGCATTATTTAATATGTTGCAAGTATTTTCTATCTTTGTTGGCCTATGATAGGGTTGCATCCTTTTTCAACATCTTGGTGATTGGTTTAACTAGTTGTGCAAAATTGGTTATGAATTTGGTAATAAATTTTATTTGACCTAGGAAGCACTAGATCCCTTTGAATGATGTGGGTATACAAAGGTCTTGAATGGACTTTATCCTATCATGATATATCATAAAATTATTTTTTCACACCACATGTTCTAATAGCTTATCTTCTTAGACCATAAAGATAGACTTATTGGGATTAATAATGATACCATATTCTCTACTCCTTTGAAATATAGACTTTAGATATCAATATGCTTATTGTTATATTTTAAATATATAGTTAAATCATCAAGGTATATGAAAATTATCTCATTGACTAGTCCTATGAAGGCAATGCCCATATCCCATTGGAAGGTAGCTCTTGTGTTGGATAGTCTAAATTACATTCTCTAGTAGGTGAAGGTTCCACATTTTGTGTTGAAGGTTATTTTGTACTAATCGTCATCCTTGACCAAAGTATCTTGAGAAGTCATCTAGGAGTGACAACATATGTGATCCTCCTACCTTCTATAAAATATGATCTATAGTAGGTAGGGGATAGTGGTCCTTCAATGATGCTCTATTGAGATTTATAAATTTGATGCACAACCTTATATCACCATTATTTTTTTGGAGTAGGACAAGATTAGTCACCTAAGTGGAATATTTAACTAGAAATATAATTTAGGATTATAGGAGATTTAGATGTTCTTTCTTCATTACCACCTTGATTTTAGGATTTATTGACTATTGTTTATGTCAGAAATGCTTTGCACTCAATTCTAAATAAATGGCATATCCTTTAGATATTCATAATACCAAGCAACAATATCCCTATATTTAACACAAATATCCTTAACTAGACCAATTTCTTTGATGCACTCTTTTTTTAGTAGCAAATTCTTACCTTTATAAACTTTGATAGGGAGATAGGAAGAGCCTTTCACCTTGATACTAGATTTATTCATGCTATTATTTGGATTAAAAAGGATCTCTAGAGTAATTAATCCCTTCGACAACTAGTTTGTTTTAAGTTGGATTACCCTATCTTTCATATCATCCCCATATTCATTTTTATCTTTAGCATGTTAAGCTTCCCTAATAAAGAATTGAATGATCTACGCATCATTGTTGAATACCTTTCAATGGTGAAAATTCTTAGGGATGAACAACCTAAACACTACTTCTAGCTACTTTGGTTTATCCCAAATGTCAGCAATGCGGTCAAAGTTTACTACCATTATTTCCAATTCATCCACCTTAGTATTCAACCCTCTATGGACTGCATTGATGTAAGTAATAAGTCTTTATAACAAATAATAGACCCAATGTTTATATGATTTCAATTGCTTATTCGTAGTGGTACAGTGGTAATTAACCTAGTTTATGACTAATTTAGATTCACCATATGCTTTTAGGTTCTTAATGCCTAAATCAACAATGTAACTTCTTAACTATCATGTCTACTCCCAAATCAACTATGCAACTTCTTAAGAGGTAGTTTTTAGTTTTCAAAGTTATAAAATGATGGTGGATTCAATGTTTTAGGCTTAAGGACATTAAATATATCCACTATATTAACCTAGATATATTATGGGTGCTTTGTTATTTTGTTATGTTGTTAAAATATGTTGGGTTGAATAGGTTTAGGTTGCCCATTTTTTGCATAGTTTCTTTCTTGTTCCCTTAGAGCTTCCTAAAGTAGATATTGCTAACCAAGAAGGGATAATACCTCAAGCTTACTCACCTTGGTCATTTTTTCTTTATTTCTTCCATAATTTTAAATTTTAATTTGGCTTAGCTACTCTCACTATGCATAGTAATTTTTTTATATTGTCTAGTTGCCATTGCATATATTTTGCTAGTGAGAAAAGGGTATTTGAAATGTCATTTTGCATTATTTTGAAGTTGGTTCCTTTCCTTAACACTCTTGTTTGGAAACTTATTCATTTTCTCTATATCCCTCCTTTCTATTTTTATTTTTTCTTTATACATCTATTTGTATTTATTGGTTTGTGGATCTATTTGAGTTGCATCTACGATACTCTTCCTAGTGTTTTCCTTTTATTTCAATCGTTGCATAGTTGCTATTGGCCCCTTATCTTAAATGCAATGGTGACCTCTCTCCTAATAACTATAGTGTCTTAGTTTGTTTCATTATGTTTCTAATTTTTTGATTTATTCCTTGGATACTTTCCTTTTGCCTCTAGTTCTAACCTCTTGTTTTTTTGCACATATAGCATCATCCTTAAATGTAGAATCTTCATCAATATGAACAACACTAAAATTGATAAATATTGCATTTTTGGGGTTTGGAAAGGCAATAATTGACTATTGTGTTTGATATTGTTGGTAATCATGTTGATTCATTATTATTGTCAATAACCCAAGACTTCAAGGTGGTGAACCTAACACTGTTGGTCATATTGATTAGTTTAGGAATATCTAATGGCTACCATGTAATATATAGGATTACGCACCACATTTTATGGGAAAACCATAATATATTGATATTTAAATTGGAAATTATAGTATTATTTCAAACCATATTTGCACTCTAATCAACACCTTCTGTAGACACTTTTTCCTCAATGAGGTATTAGGTCATTTGAGGTTGTTAGTTATATGGTTATTGTCATTGTCTTTATTTAGATTTATTATGAATTATATGGTTCTTATCACTTCCAACATCTCCCTCATATCAAACTTGATAGAGTTGTCATCATTGCATGGTGGTTGAGAAATTAGAGCTCATAATTATGGTTGAAAGGTAGTAGTTGATAATGAATTTTGACTAGGATTTATTATAATGCATGGAGAAGGTAGATGATTTATAGCTTATTGAGTGTTTGGAATGGATTATATGGAAGGCATATATCTAAGTATTTGCAATTTTTGGATAACATGGGTAGCATAGACCATTGGTAAGATAGGTGCTAATTTTTATATCCTAACTAGAACATCCTCTACTCGAGTTACATCTTCAAAGGCTATAACTCAAGTGTTGTCGTTATCATTACAAACCATCCAAGATAGATTTTAAATATTTGATATAATAATGGTAATGCTTATTCTTCATCTAGCCTAACATTTTATAGAATCATATTTAAGATCCTCAAAATTCTAGAATTATAATAATGTATATTTTCTTTAGGATATATTTGCATTACATTTAATTGAGATAAAACAGAATACCCATTACCCATACTACCAAATCTACATATGAATGATTCTATAATTGATGTCCAACCAATAATAAAACTAGTAGGTAAACCTCTATACCACAATGTAACTTTATCACACAAAGAATAAATCAATAATTTACCATGGCATCTTCCTCATAAATGCAATGAATCGATTTAAGTGTATACAACTCATTAAGGTGATCCAACATCATATTATTCTTGCTCTCATTATACATAGGTAATGATTGCATAGTGATAGGTGGTATAGGGAAATAACCTTCCAAATTCAATGGTCCTCGATAGGCCCAATCAAGAAGTTAGTTTTGAGGCCTAGGTAGTTGAGGCTCTGGATTGTTTTGAGGAGGTCGACCATACTATTATTGTTGTAGTGGATAAATATATATCATGTAACCTTGAGGAGAAGGTGGAGGAAATTGAGGGTATTAGTTTGTGGTATAATAATGTTGAGGATAATGACGATTTAGCATTTGAAAAGGGTGAGGTGATGGATCTAAATAAACCCATTCTTGATTTGGAAGGGCTTTCATATTTGGAAATGGAGGAGGCTATTGCAAGCCTTATGGAGGGGCTTGTTGTTTTGGTGGTGAAGGGAATTATTATGTGTTTTATTGTATCTAATTGGTTGGAGGTAGTACTTGTCCCTAGGTGTTTCCTTGGGTACTTTGTGATCCTACCTAACTAGACGATACTTGTAAATTTGAGCAAATCCCTAACTTTCGTTAGGGAAAATTTATCCTAAATAGGAGTAATCTGAGCATTTTATTTTTAAGATAGGTTTGCATTAAGTGCATTACGAAAAATTAAAAAAAATTGGATTACTCATGGGGTTATTTACATTGAAGGTCATTTTGTAAAGAGGGTTGATATGAGTCGATGTAGGGTTAGTACTCTCCTAAGTTTAGTTTGTAATAGAAGATGAATAACAGTCAAGAAAACTATTTTCTTGGGATGTAGGGTTTTGATTTATGGGATTGATCATTGGTATTTTTCCTTATGATAAATTTGGATTAGACATAAGCATATCCTCAATCTCATCATCTTGATTACCCACCTAACAATTTTCTCTTTTAAGTTTCCATTTGTATTTTTGTTGATATGCAATTAGCTCTAACGATTGATGTTCTTTATCTAATCTTTGTATTTTCAAGCATGTATTCATAAACCTGATATTATGCATGTACATACTTGCACAGGTAGAGTTTTAGGATCAAAATTTGAAAAAATATAAAATTTTATCTAGAGGGTGGTTCATTTGCAAATTACAGAAAATTACTGATAGACTTAGGCAATTTGTTAGCAAACCTTAAAATTTTAAAATTTTGTAAGATAAATCCAAGCAAATTGTTTGAAATAAATTGCTCAACTAAAATTTTTGAAGAACTTGTCTTTTTGACTAAATCACATCATAAAATTATGGGCAAATCGCTCTTTCAAATTCAAATTAAGAAATTTCACTGTTATAGAGCAAATTACTAGCTTAATGAAGCGAAATACTAGTTGATCAAATCTTTGGTAGAATTTTATCACAAATTGATCTAAATGCTTCATGCCTATGGAAAATGCAAAATGAGAGTGAAACCTGAGATCTCTTATAATTTTGATGTTATTTTGATTTCTTTCTTCCCAAAATACTCTTGATTTAAAGTTCATAATGGATTCCCCATTGCAAAGCACTTATAAAAATCAAACACAAACAACAAAAAATATATGAAATTCAAGGCTGATTTGAGACTAGGCTTGATAAATCAAGTCCCTAGCCTCAATTAAATATTTAGGCTTCAAATTGTTTAAGTGTAATACATTCGAAGTGAATTTCCAATGATACTAAGTGAATTGCTCCTAGAAATGGTCTTAGGACGATTTTCAAGCAATTGACTCAAGTGGAGCAAATCACTCCAAATATGGAGTGAATCAATACATGTGCAAAAACTTGGTAGAATTCCTTCAATTTCAAGCCAATCACTCCTCTGTGTGGTATAATGTAAATTTAATTCCAAATCGATAAATTCATCCAAATAATGAGCTAAAAGGCTAGGGTCCCACCGGGCATACTAGAAAAACTATGTTGAATGGTGTACATTGGATTTTTTAGTAAGCATTTTTTTTGGAGATGATAATTCTTCTCATTAGACTTATGAAAAAACCATATTGAATCAAGGAATAGTCTAACTTCTAATTTTATAAATAATGCACTCAAATTCCATGCTTTTGATAAATTATTGGATGGAAAGGATTATTGCCTCTTTCGATCTCTAGATTTGGGTTGGCTTCCCATTATCCTTGCTAAATACTAATCTAACCTACTTTGATTAATTGAAATTAAAGTGCAAAAATAATGTATGGAAATAAATTTTTAAAGTTTGAGATGTAAGATATTTAAATGAAAATATGGACATAACTATAACAGGGAAGTGTACAATCAGTCAACACATAAAACATGAATAATAACAGTGTTATCATTTGATGAATATAAAGTAATAAGGTGAATGACAAGATGGGAAAATAGGCTATGCTTCAATCAACATGTATTCTATGATCGAGGAGGGCAGTGCCACTAATGCAAAGCAAAAGACTTATCAATTTTATCCCAATTTCAAGAGTTACAAAGCATGATGTTGGTGTCATATAATATATCTCTAAATTCTTATGGCCAAAATATGTTTACGATGGGGGGTATTCTATATAGTAAGACCTTACCCTTGAGTTACCTAGAGTAAGAAACCAATACTCTTAGCAAAAGTAAAAGTTTGAGGACATCTCTAAAAAAAAAATCTACTTCCAAAAGTTACATGCCTCTAAAAGGCTTAGAAGGCTTCTAAAATACGTTATAATATTACTACATGCCAAAATGTTGCTCTCTAAAGATTCTCATCGGTATTAAGGCCTTTATTTTTATCCTTTTGCAAGTTGGTGAGTGATTTACTCCATGAAGTGTACAAATCTCTTGACTTTGTTAGTAATTCACTAGCAACTCCTAGTGTTTTACTCCTACAAGCCAATTAGACCATTCTACTAATGGATCACTCTTGAACTAATCAACACCTATAGAGCAAATTAATACTTGTGTTGAATTTAGCCAAATTTTGAAGAATTTTGGAAGGTATTAACAGATTGATCCCACTATTTTGCTGCTTTTTTAAATTATGATTCTCAAGGTAGTGAGGTGTCACTATAGGAACATAAAGTAATTTGATAAACCAGGAGATGTCAACACAAAACTAAAGTGGAAAGACTACAAAATAGTAAAGCTCACTCAATGCTATTGTTAAATATTCTATTACATTTTATATGTTCTCAAAAGAAGATCTTTCTAGTTAGCTTTACAATCATTGATTCATGAATATTGGATAACAACAAACCAAAACTTTAAAACAAATTATTATACTTTATTCCAACTATATCTTAGAGTGATCATATTAACCCCATAATCCTCATAATATAAGGTATACTTTATAGTAAAATTTAGCTTAGAAGAATACTCTTACATGTGAAGGTGTCATATTTTTAGTTAATAATTGTAGATTTTATTATTTTTCCACTAGATATTCAAGCATTTCATTGACCTGGATCTAATATAACACAAACTGTGAGGCAATATCATGAGTATGGAGTAGAGATAACTGATTTTGCATGGATATTTTAAAGGTTTTAATTGAAATTCTTTACCTACCAAATGCAGCGATGAGCATAGAAATATTTGTACTTTTGAATGAGAACTATAAAAATATTATTTAAATTTTTATGTAGATAAAAACTATTAAAATAATCTAAAAAATAGTTTTTACAAGTAAAATTTAATTTAATGCTCATTTGTTGCATTCAATGTTCCTTCCCACATAAAGTTCTCATAAGTGAGAGGATAAGCATATGGTTGAAGACCATGTTAAAAATAATATTGTGTTATTAAATGGTATGATCTCAATTAATTAAATTTCTTAATCTTTAAGAAGATATATTTATGAAATTGTTATAATATTACTATAGTAATATTGTGTTATTAAATGTTATGATTTCAATTAATTAAATTTTTTAATCTTTAAGAAGATATATTTATCAAGTTGTTATAATATTACTATATAATCATTGATGCAATGCAATATAACCAAAATCCATTTTTTTTTAAATGATACATACAGGAATCGGTTACATCCCATTATCTTTTACTACCAACCAGGGGTCAAATCTTGAAGCTGCCCCCTATAACCCCTATACTACCAACCAGGGTTCAAATCTTGAAGTTGCCCCCTATACCACTGACATGTGAGGGGGACCACTAGTGACTCAAGATTGGAGCCATCCGCGCAGTTGGGTTAGTCTACTACATTTGCCCCCTATAACCCCTATACCACTGACGTGTGATGGGGACCACTAGTGGCTCGGGATTGGAACCATCTACGCAGTTGGGTTAGTCTACTACCTTTGTCCCAAATAAGGCTTACCTCCAAGGTTTGAACCTGAATCTTTTCTTGATAAATGCCCAAAACTTACCAATCCACCCAACCCTTTAATCCCGTATAAACAATTAAAAAATAATAGCATGTTTAATATACGAATTAAATAAAAAATAACGGGAAAGAACATGGGTCTTAATTTATATAGTCGTGTATAAGGTGTTGCGAATGTAAGGTCCTTGTGTTAGAGACAAGGACAATAACCTCATTCCAAATCCTTGGACAGGCATTATTACAAGGAAGCTGATAAAAGTAACATATGATTTACTAAAATATCTTACTCGGGTGCTTGTCTTCCCCGTTATTTTCTACTTTTAAAAAAATGTGTGAGAATCCATGTTGTGGTGCTTTTGACTGACCCTAGGCTGACAACCTTCTGAATTAAATTCCTAAATTTGGCCATGTGAGCAGGCTTCAGGCCAATGTAGATCCGAATCCCGTCGTTATCGTTGGGATCCGCCATGAACACCACAACGTCCACTGGGTCCGTGACTACAGGCCCTGATTTTTGTGACGCAGTTTCTTAAAGCCATCACTTGATTTTTCTTTTTGAATAATATAATTTTTGTAACGCAGTCTTTTTTCAAATGAAAAAGGCAAAAATTTAGTTTGATTTTATATATATAGGATAGTGACTTGTAACGTTTAAATTATAGAGATAGTTTTTATCGAATTTATTTCATTTGGTTGTTGTTGATGGGGCGTGAGGAAAACATATACTCAAAGGATTCAAATCAAACTAGTACCTTTGCAAACAGACTGCCTGCTAGAACCTGATGTCTTCTTGATAAATGAAAACCTTTATTAAGGAAAACCTTCTACAAATCCCATGGGCCTATCCCATTTAAATGAATAAAATATTTTTTTTGTTTTCAATCAGTATATTTTTAGATTTTTATTATAAAAATCTAAATTAAAAAGAAAAGTAACCTCTCTATCTTACTTCAATATTATATATATATACTAACATTAACATTAAATTATTTACATTTCAAAATAAATCGGTTATATATATTATAAAGAAGAGTTATTTTCATTATAGAAATGAACGAGCTCTATTTTTTTCTTAGTGAAAAAGGCCATGGATGATTATTTATCGGTAAAATAAAACACAACGTTATATGTGTGTCTAAGCTTCTTGATATACAAGAGTAAGGTTTTTAAATTAAGCAAGCTACAATGTCCCTTCTTTATCTTTAACTTTTAAGTTTATTTTTATATAAAGTTATACGTGCAATTTAATTGAATGGTCGATATTTATATAATTTTTAAGGTGGTATTTATGAAATGTGATGGTATTTACGCATCTCACATTGAATGACTCAACGACCAGTAACTCTCTATAGTTGAAAAGGGTCATTTCCTTAGTGAAATTGAATACGACAATGAACCATTAAAATGGTGGTTGGAAAGGAAGAGTGATATTTATGAAATGTCATGGTTATTGGCCAATAATAAGTAAAATATAATATGTTATGGTTATTCACCAATAATAAATAAAATACAGTCACCTTATATTAAATGACTTCAACGACCACTGTATCTTTATAGTTGAAGAGGGTCATTCTCTTTTGATTAAAATTGAATACAAGGAAAGAGATGTATCAATTGATATTCAACGACCAGTGTATCTTTATAGTTGAAGAGGGTCATTCTCTTTATATTAAAATTGAATACAAGGAAAGAGATGTATCAATTAATATAAATATCAAGCAACCCATCACTTGAATCCTCTTTTTGAATAATAAATGAATTTTATGAAATAGTAATAAAAATGATAATTTAAAGATTATAATGATTTACCAAGATTAATTGTTAGGATAAATGGATATGATAGGAATTTATATTATTGTATTGTTTGTTATATATATTTTTAAATATAATTTGTTAAGATTTGTAATTATAAGTGGTTAAAATTTTTAGAGATAAGTTGTTAGGATTTATAGGGATAACTTGTTAGAATATTTATGATATGGATTTGTTACCACCAATTGATTAGCATATTATAAATCATTATAAATTGGAGTTTAAAAATATAAATAGAGCATACTATGTTACATTTTTTAAATAAAAAATAATGATAATTAAAAGGTCAAAATGATTCAGCAAGAAGTAATTTTTAGGATAAATAAATATGATAGGGGTTTACATTATTGTATTATTTGTTATAACAAATTTTTAGGGATAACTTGTTAGGATTTTTAGGATATGGTTTTATCAATACCCACAAATTATCATATTGTAAATCATTGTAAATTGGATCTTAGAAATACAAATAGAGCATTATATGTTACATTCTTTTATTGTATTAGATCCATAGAAATGAAAAAGGAGGAGTTTGTATCACACTTATCATTTTAGCCAGGTTATTTTTTGTGTTAGGTAGTTATTACCACTACAGATTGTTACTCTATAGTTAGTCTTGGTGTTGCTACATTGTCAATAGAGGTTTTCTCTTGTGTTGTATTTAGATCTATTGGATCTGACAAACAATTTTTGGTGTTTTTTTATTTGGCATTTAGTGGTTTTCTTCTCACTTGATAAAGTTATTTCTTGCAACATTCAAACTTTCGCTAGGTTGTGGTAAAGTACAACTTGAAGTTTTTCCATGTTTCTAGCTTGGGCAAAGTATTGGTTGGAGGTTGTCATATTTTTAGCTTAGGTAAAGTGTATCTTGGATTTTATCCAATTTTTGAGCTTGGATGGGCTGATTGTAGTGTTCAATATTTGTTGCTATGATTCTGGTGTTCAAGGCATGTTTGGTATTCCATAATTGTTGTTCAAGGTTGTCATTAGTGGAATAATGGAAAATATTCATAGTCCAATGCTTCTAGACTTATAGAAATTGATTAGAAAAAATTAGTGTAGGAATTTATAAGATAATTTAAATGTTAGAAACATTGGTATATTAATTTTATTGAATACCTAAGAATGAATTTGTTTTACTTGGTGATGGTAGATCATACTTTATTGAAGGGTGTGTTGATGTTATTGTGACATTGAATAACAATATTACATACACCTTCAAGAATGTTCGATATGTTCCTCCTAATATAAAAAAAAAAATTGTCCATTAGTGAAATCACCAAGAATTCTCAATGTGCTGTGCAATTTCATAAAAACATGCGTGAGGTAATGCATGTGGGTAAAAACAAGCTCATTGCTCTTGGTATAGGTAAGAATGGGCTATACAAGTTAGTTGATGCCAAGTCTACCAATTCATTTACCTTGGTAGTTGAAGATAATAGTTATATTATTTGGCATGAGAGGTTTGGTCACCTCAATTAGAAGTATTTATCAATTCTCACTAACATGGTTCATGTATTTTCATCTATTTAGGATTAATATCATTTGTGTGTAGGGTGCTAACTTGAAAAATAATTTCATCAACCATTTGAGATAGGTAAGTCTTGACATGCATAAGGTGTTTTGGATTTAGTTCATATTGATTTGTGTGGTCTATTTGTGATGCATAATATTTTGTTGATGGTTGATGATTATTGGAGGAAGATGTAGCTATAATTCCTCAAGTATAAATGTAAATGTTTTCGTACTTTCAAACTTTTAAAGCCCTTGTAGAGAAAAAAATTTGAAAAGAACATCAAGGTCTTGATGTTAGGTAATGGAGATGAGTTTACCTCAAAATAGTTTTAATATTTCTATAGGCATGAGGGTATACCTACGTAGTATACAAATCCTTATAATCCACAAAACATTTGGGTACTAAAGAGAAGAAACAAGGTATTCAAGATGGCCAATTGTATGGGGCATAGCCAAAATATACCATATTTTTATTGGACACAAGTAGTGTATAGTGTAGTTTTTATTCTCAACATGTGTCCATGTAAAGCTCTACAAAATGTTACTCCAAATGAAGCTTGGTCTAGAAGAAAACCTGTGGTTAATCATTTCTATAATTATGCTTGTGTTGATTTTGCATTAATACCTAAGGAGAATATAACTAAGCTAGATGTGAAAAACAAAATGTTCATGTTTATTGGTAGTAGTGAACAATCTAAGGCATACAAATAACTTGATCTCTCTACTAATAAGGTTATAATTATAGAGATATCATTGTACATGAGAAGCCTCCTTTCTTCTCTTATGATAGTAAACCTATTGAGATTTATGTATGTTTTAGGATTGTTGATGATACTACAAGTAATGAATTTTATTTGGATTCAAATATATCAAATATTGATGATGGAAAGTAAGATGTAAAGACTCAACCACATTGGTGTGTTGAAAATCCACTTTGGGATGATCTTTAAAAATAAATCTTGATAGAGCTACGCCCAAGTGATGTTCACCTGCAATAAGAGTCATATCAACAACAAAAATGATATACACTAACAATGAGAGATGTCAAGGAGGGTGAGAAAGTGATATTTGGGTGATCTATACAAGTTAGAAAAGAGCTTAAAAAAGTGAATGAGTAGGAAATCACTTTCAAAACCTTTTGAATCAAATAGATATTAAGGGACCAAAAGTAAACCATATTGGAAAGTTACCATGGAGACAAAATTTGGCTTATTAATGAATAATAAAATATGGAAACTATGTGCATTAGCCCATGAAAAGAAACCCGTTGTTTGAAAATGGATTTACATGATAAAAAGTAGATCAAAAGGTTTGATTGACAAATTCAAATTTTGTCAAATTCAAAATTGGTATTTTTATTACTGGTAGTGGATCACACTTAATTCAACAAGTAAAAGCTAATTTATGTTTAGTTTTTGATATGATAAATTTAAAGCTCCTTCATTACTACTTAGGTGTAGAATTTTGACAACTTGATTATACTATATTTATATCAGAAAGCAAGTATACCAAAACACTTTTAGAAAGGTTTTGGATGACATATTATAATCCAATATCTATACCTATAGAAGTTGGGATAAAATTATTAGCCTACTCTAATTCATATCTAGTCAATGAGTTAGTATATCATTAATTGGTGGATGACTTGATTTATCTTATCACCATTCAACTAGATTTATATTTTGGAGATATTTGTTTAATTTCTTGTCAAATCTCCAAAGAAAGCATTGACAATATATAAAGCATATTCTCATATATATCAAACGTACCCTTCACTTTGGTATATTATACTTTCAATCTAATAATTTTAAATTAGTTGGATACACTAATACAAATTGGGCAAGATCAATTGATGATCAAAACTCTACTATTGGCTATATGTTTGCTCCTAGATCAAGGAATATTTTTTGGTGGAGAAAAATTTAGTATACAATTGCTTTGTCATCGACTTAAGTAGAATATAAGGCAACTTGCAATGCAAGTTGTGAAGTTTTTTGGTTATGATGCATAGAGTATGATCTTCAAATAAATCAAATACCATAAATATTACTTCATTTAGATAATAAAAGCGTACTCAAGTTAGTGAAGGATCTAGTATAACATGTTAGAATAAAATATATTAAAGTTCATCATCGCTATATTAGCTAGTGAAGCATGAAGAAAATTGCCTACATTATTTTCCAAATTCTAAACAAATTGTTGATGTAATAACAAAATCCTTAGGTAGGGAAATTTTTGTAATATTTAAGGATAAGCTTTAGATTTTATCCAAGTTATTCATTAAGGGGGGTTATATTTAATATATATGATAGGAATTTATGTTATTATATTGATTATTACAACAAATTTTAAGGAATAACTTGTTAAGGATTGTAAGGATAACTTGTTAATATTTGTAGGGAAAAGTTGTTGATATTTTTAAGGATAACTTGTTAGGATTTTTAGGATGTGGTTTCATCAACATAAATATTTTACCAAATCATAAATCATTATAAAATGAAAATTAAAAATACAAATACAACATCTTGTGTTACATTCTTTTAGTAATAATAATTACAATTAATATTTTTGGATTAAAGTGAGAATACAAAATAAATATGTCATTCTGACAATAAACTATTTACTTTTAAAATAAATGGGTTGTATATATTATAAATTGAAGTCATTTACATTATAAAATGAATGGATTATATATATGGTAAAATGAAAAAAGTGGTATTCCATAAGGTTTAGAGTAATTTGTAAGGATTGAGAATCCCCCACACTAAACCAAGGATCAAATCTCTTGGGTGAATCTTAAAATTTAAATCAAATGTAATTAGCTCAACCAATTCAATTCCTTAATTTTAAATGAGTAGACCTAGGTTCAAATCATGCTAACTGATACATGCATAATAGCCGAGTTGTTCTAATACCACTATGTGGTGATGATGTTATATGAGTAGGAAATATTTCAATCCTATTGTGAATATTATGTATTCACCTTATGGTTATGGAGGTTATTGGAAGTTTGAAAGTAGTTATAACCCATAACCTCATACTTTATTCACTTCACATGTAAATATACTTCTATCACATCAATGCAAATATTGATTGTAGTGTGTAGTGCCAACATTTGACATCAAAGTAGGATGATATTAGAACAACAATTTGACTTGTGAAGGTGATCCAATTATCAAGGAGTAGGAGACACCTCTTGAAGTTCATAAAATTATGTTGCCACTAGAGAAACCAAAAAGGAGTGGAAGCAAGTTTGAGTGAGAAGAAGACCTTATCGGTTGGAGAAGAATTTTTTTTTTCTTGTTGATAATTGTAGGTGTTGCAACCATTTATTTAATATTAGAGGATTTATAGATTTGTATGATAAGAATTTAGTTTGTGTCACAAGATTTTCCATAAGAAATTGACTACTACCATCTTAAAAAAGAAAAAAAAAATGGTGTTGTCATTTGGAATAAGAAACGTGTGATCTAAAGAAAAGGACAAGTAGTATAGAGCATTGAACTAAGGTTTGAATCATCCACTTTGTATCTTGCTCTCTTGGTTCATTTCATAAATGTGTAAGAGTAGACCAAGATGAAAATTACATGAATGAGTTATCTAAAGTTATCATTTAAAAGAGAGTTTTGGGGCTACTATCCAAAAAATATCTGTCATATAAATAAGAGGTGATATGAAGTTGTCGTATAGCGCTACCATATTTTGAAGCTACTATCTAGAGCTACTATTATATAAAGTTATCATCTAGAGATACTATCATCAAGAGTTACTATCATCTAGAGTTTCTATCTAAAGTTATCATCTAAAGCTATTGCCTTGGAGCTATTTCCATCTAGAGTTGTCATCTAGAACTACCATCTAGAGTTGTTATTGTCTAGAGTTGCAATCATGTGGAGTTATTTTCTAAGGCTATCATCTAGATTTTCTATAATTTATATTTGTCAGTTGGAGTTATTATATAAAGCTACCATCTAGAGCTATCATAAAAAAGAGTGTCATACGAAGCGAAATTGAACTCTACTATCTGTTGACTAGGCCATTTAGCAACAATGTTGTCTAAATATGCACAAGGATCTTCTATTATGAAGTTACCATCTAATCATTGAATGGGTTTTCTAAATGTTAACTTCTTTTGAAGTGTTTCCAACGGAAGGCTTATGCCATGAATGCAAAAAATAAATAATAAACCGTCTTACCTAAAATTTACTTGTAGGAAGTTCAAGTAAAGAGTAAGTAATTTATAAATGAAAAAGAGCCACAAATATATTTAAATAAATAAATCCCACATTCTCCATGGGAAATCTATTTGTAGCCTTTATATATATATATGTGTGTGTGTGTGTGTGTGTGTGTGTGTGTGTGTGTGTGTGTGTGTGTGTGTGTGTGTGTGTGTAAAGGCTACAAATAGCTATATATATATATATATATATATATATATATATATATATATATATATATATATATGTGTGTGTGTGTGTGTGTGTGTGTGTGTGTGTGTATAAAGGCTACAAATAGCTATATATATATGTGTGTGTGTGTGTGTGTGTGTTATGGAATGCAAGTGACAAGAAAGTGATTTGGTATTTTTATTACCTTGAAATATTGATACAATATTCCTTGAAGATTTAAGTTGGATGAAAAATAACTCAAACCCCCTATGCCTATTTTTTTTTCTATCAATATCTTGTTATTTTCTCATAGAGGCATTGATCGTTGCACGAGTATAGGCTTATATATACTTGTTAGAAATTTCTTTTTGAGATTGTTCTGGTGGAAGTATTTATTTGTAAATTTATGAAGATTTTCAATGGTTATTAATGCCCCAAAGATTCTATTACCCAATTCTTAGTTGTTGAAAGGTGATAAATTTTCATGCGAAAGATAAAGGTGAAAATTGATATAGAGTTCAAATATTTATGGAAAGTGGTATCTAGAACTGTGCAAAGATATGTTGATCCAGAGAAATAAATAAATTTAATAAAGTTGATTAGAGAGCTAGATTTATCATCATGTTTGGTGTATCTAATGAGATACAATCATACATTGATAAAAATAAAGCAATACTTATTGCAAAGGGCTATGTATAAAAGGAAGGAATTCACTATGATGAAAATTTTGTACCAATAGCAAAAATCAATATCATTTGAATGGTTTCTGTAATGGTTGCATAATTTGAATCGAAGTTGCATCAAATGGATGTGAAGAGTGCAATTCTTAATGGTGAGCTCAATGAAGAAGTTTACATGATAGAACTAGAGGGATTTGTCATATCTGGTTAATAGAACAAGGTTTGCAGGCTCATCAAAACTCTCTATGAAATGAAGTATGTACCTAGATCCTAGTACATGAAGATCGATGAGCATCTTCTATGACATGGATTTTGTCATAGTCTATATAATCTAAACGCATACTTCAAAAGGTAAGGAATAGAGGTTGTGTCATAATTGTGTATGTGGATAACTTGGTCATCATTGGGAGTTCAATAAATCTTATTAAAGAGATCAAGAAAGTATTGAAGCATTTGTTCAACATGACTAATCTTGGGTTAATGAACTATTTTCTTGGCTTGGAAATGTAGCAAATAGAGAATCATGCATTTTGTTATAAATGAATTATACTAGGATATTGCTCGAGAAGTTTTAGATGATATATTGTAATCCTATGGACACTTCAATGGAAGTAGGGTTGTAACTATCACATTATGATCCATATCCATAGGTTTATAGAAATATATATTACCAATTGATTGGAAGCCTCATTTATTTGACATACACTAGACCTTACATCAATTATGTTGTGAGCTATCTTTCACAATTCATGCAAGAACCAAAGGTGTGTCATTAAAAAGCAACAAAGTGGATACTCAGGTATATCTATGGTATGATTAAGTATGGTCTAAAGTATAATAAGAACAAACAATTATTATTGAAAGGTTTCATGGACGCGAATTATGTAGGATTCATTGATGATAGGAAATTCACTTTTGGATATGTATTCTTTGTAGGATTTGGTCTGATTTCTTGGGGAAGTAAAAAGTAGTATGTTATTGTTCTTTCTTCCACCAAGGTTGAATATTGTACTTTGGAATGAGTTTTCTACAAGAAAATATGGTTACATCACATCTTGTCAAGAATGGGCATCCCACAAAAGAACCCAATGATCTTGAGTTGTGAAAATCAAGGAGTTTTAAAACTTGTTTGTGTTCTAGTTTTTTATGGAAGCATAAAATACATTAAGGTTCAATGTCATTTCATATGTAGATATGTTCAAGAACACAACATACAACTCCAATTTTATCCCATAGAGAAGCAATGTGTAGACATTTTGACAAAGTCTCTTGAACATGTATAGTTTAAAAAATATAAAAAAAATCTTATATGTACTATGATTAAGTCTTGAGGTAATAAGGAGGGAATATTGTGAATATTACGTATTCACCTCTTTTTTTTTAAGAAAAAAACCCCTTGCGGGGCCGCCTTAGTCTGAGATACCACGAACAGGGGGTTCGACACTGTCAAAGTCACCCGAGAGTGGCACCCGAACCTGCCCACACCAACATTATCAATTGGATTTTGGATACCCAATTTAGCTTTTTGGTAGGGTGGAGATTTGAACCTGGGACCTCCCTTGGAGGATTGCCCTCTCCTCTCCAACTCACCTACAACACCTGGGTAATATTACGTATTCACCTTATAGTTATGGAAATTATGGGAATTTGAAAAGTAGTTATAAATCACAACCTTATACCTTCTTGATTTCACATGTATATACGTATATCATTTCAATGCAAATGGTGATCGCAATGTGCAAAAATATTTTGTGTTTCTAACAAATACCATATAACCAATTAAATAAAGTTGAAAAAGTGATGGATGGGTTATATCTTGCAATGGAAAAGACGAAATTGAACACTAGCTATTTATTAAATGTGAGGGTCATTGTCTAACACTAAATAAAGCAATATAGGTACTCACACTTAATGACTTCAATCACCTATGGCTCTTTGTAGTTGAGGAGAGTTGTTTCCTTTTTATTAAAATAGACTATTATAGTGACTTATTATTTTTTATGGTATTAAGAGGTGCATCAGTCTATAAAAGTATCAAGGAATCCATCACTTGAATCATATTTTAAAATAATATATGGGTTTATGTGACATATATTTATGAACAAAAATAAAAATTTAAAGGTCAAAATTATTGACCAAGAAGTAATAATAATTACAAAAAAAAATTCTAGATTAAAGTGTGAATACAAAGTAAATATATCCTTCTAGCATCAAATTATTTCTATTGTAAATAAACGAATTGTATAAATTACAAAGTGTAGTTGTAAGATCAATGAATTATAAATATAGCAAAGTGAAAAAAGTGATGGATGGATTATGTATGGCAAAGGAAAAGATAAAGTCCAACACAACTTTATGTGTGCCTAAGTTTCATAATATAAAAGAGTAAGGTCTTTAAATTAAGGAAGATAAAATGTCACTTTGAAATGTTAATTTAATGGAGTTATGGAATTTATCTTTAGTTTTAAAGTTTCTTGTATAGTCTCTTTTATACATAATTGCATATATAAGTTATTATTTAAATTAAGGAAGCTATAAAGTCACTTTGAAATGTTTTTTAATGTAGTTATGGACTTTACCTTTAGTTTTAAATTTTCTTGTATAGTCTATATACAGTTGCATATATAAGTTAGTTGAATAATAGATCATTGTATAGCCTATTTTAAAATGGAAGATGATATTCATGAAATATAATGGTCATTGACCAACATTATGTAGCGACCTCGAGCGCACGCACTGCTCTTACTCTACTTGCAAATGTGTTAAACCCAAAATGAAATGAAAGACCATGAAAAAGAATATAACATGGAAGCAACAAAGATAGATCTCTTTATTCGTATTGAAACTCGGTTACATGTCGGTCCCTCTTAGGGATACCCATTTTGATACAATAAGGTTACAAGTGGGTAAGATGTCCCCTCGCAAAGGGGTGGTGCGCTATCACAAGCTTCCTGTTTTCGCACACGAAAATGTATGAGGGCTTACAGATGCCTCCTTCTCCAGGTCTGTTTCCTAGAGGGATCCTTTTGCTCTCGTATGTTGTAGCTTTCGTTCGATGAACCTGTGGCCCTGTGAGCAATGAAACAACAACACACGCTTAGATATCCGAGATTGCCTCCCCGGATGAGGTTGTTAGCAATGAATATACTCAAATGAAAGCAAGTGCAAATGAAACTAATGCTATGAATGCGAATGAATGAAATGATGTTATGCTAATGATATGCTAAACAGAATAATGAAACTAATGTCTAAAACCCTAAGCTAGGCCCACGGGCCACTGTCCAATGACAACGGCCGCTAAAGTGAATCTCGTTCTCTTTGCTCCAAAGCTATGGATCAAAGCTTGTATCTGATGTTCTGAAATGGTGATTGCTTTGCTCTCCAATTTGTCAGGGCTTCACCATAAACGTGATCTCCAAGGGAAGCTCTCCAAGTCTTGAAAGCTCTCCTCAAATTTGGACTTATTTTGCTCTGATATTGATATCTCTCTCTCTCTCTCTTGGTGCTCTTAGGCTTGCACCTTTTAAAGTGTGTGAAACCCTAGGTCTATGCCCAAACCCTAGGACTGAATCCCTCATGCGTAGTGAAGGTTAGCATGAGAAGCTTTTGTCTTTTCTATGTTTAAAGACCAGTTAACTGAAGTCTAAATGCAAACTCAAGTCTCCTATGTGAACTGGCCATGAAAGGGAATGCAAAGTTACTCCCGCTCACCTTTATTGCATGCAAACTACCACTTTCACCTGTGATTGGGCATATCTATCGACAAAATGCTTTTTATGGCTTAGTCGATGTCATCTGCAATGGCTAAGATCTGGATGCTGTCGTCTGCAGTGGCTAAGGTCTGGCCACTCTAGTCTTGAGAGGCTAAGCTTGGATGGGCTCGAAATACCCCATATGAGTGGTGAGAACCACTTTTGATGCTTGGAAAGTCCAATATTATGTCATATGATCTTATGAATGTGCCTATGTGAGTAGCTCCCCCAAACATGACATGTTTTAGGTGTCTACAGATGCCCCTTTTTGTGATGCACTGTGTGGAAAACACAACGCTGAGCAAAAACGTAGACTGATCTGTTTGTAGGGTGTATGGTGATCAGTGGTCTGATCAACGCCGGATGGCCCTATCATGCAAGATGGTACGCACCCTTTGAATCATTGCCTCAATGTTCGGAGGACTTAGCTCAGTGGCTTGGGCATGTTAAATTGCACTCATTCCTCAAACTCAATCGGGTAGCTTCAGCTGCTACATCAGTTTCGATCGGTAGGAGAGCTACAATTGAAGATGTCATGTCTGCTTACGTTCCCAACAAACAAGGGAAATTATGTGATTGTTGTATGCAATGATTCGTAGGACGAACATGATTTTGTTATGATCGAGTGATCTTTTGTTGATTTTGATTATGATTATTTTGAATATTTGAACTACCTCTTCACTCAACGAATTGGTGAAGAAATGACCATGAATGAAGCGACAAGTCGCTTGACCAATATGACTAATCTGGTTCCTTTCTAGCATTTTTTCCTTCAATGGGTGAACCCACATCCAAGTGTGATTCCAATTGTTTATGATAACCATCCATCCCTATCCCGAGGAGCGGTCCAGCCATCAATAGCCTTCTTAGGGAGTTAGGATGAGTGATTTTGTTTATGCTCATATTGCATCACTTTGGCTTAGTGTTTTTGATTTCATAAAGGAATGAAGATGATTTTTATCGCACCCATGGAGTAGTCCAACCATTTTGGTCTTTTTCGGGTTTGAAGTGATACATCGTGATTCCAAAATGAATGTTTTTGCCCCAAGTAGCCTTATGGTGACTTACTCGTCTTACCGAATTACATGGAGTGCAAGTCATTGCAATCGCTAAGTTGATAGAGTAAGTGACTGGGTACGAGGCTTACTCGAGAATTTGTTTTTATGTGATTTTTATGTTATTTTGGTCATTATGATGACTAGAAGTCTTCAAAATGTGCTTATTTGAATGTTTTTGTTTCTTCTCATGGAGGGAAGGTGGTTGTTTTTATCTAGGATCTCGATCACTGTCAGGTCCAACGGCCACCAAAGGCCTGGCCTTGGCCGCTTCAGTCCTGAGCGGCCAAGCGATGCGGGCCGCTGATGTCAGCAGTGGCCAAGGCACTATAAAAGTTAACCTAGGGTTTTGTCCTTTCACTTTGCCAGTTGTCAATTTGCTTTCTTGAGCTTTGAGGTGAAAGTGAATTTTGCAATTTGGAGCATTTATGCGACTTGGAAGATCATGGTTGCACGGGGCGAAGCGTCTTCGGGTGGAGGAGCCAGAGCTTCTCGAGTACTCCCTCAAACCTTAACCCTACTTGTTTATTTTTGTCTTGGGTAAAACTGAACCACATTAAGTAATCGATAATTGAACCCCATTAAGCTTGCTGGCAATGAATCAAAACCCGTAGCTAGGCTTAGTTTAGGTTTTTATGTGGTGGGCTTGTCCCCATTTTGTCTTGTTGCTTTTGTTATATTTTTTTGGTATTTTTTGGCCTAGGGTCGACGCGTCTACCTCGCTACCCATTGGTCGCTATTGATCAGAGTGGCCAGGAAGGCCTGTAACTTGGCCGTTGTCGTTGGTAGCGGCCGATTTGAATCCCAACGGTCAAAAAATTGATCATTGGGGCTTGGCCGCTGTCAGCTCTAGCGGCCAATTTTTGGCCATTGTAGGCGACAGCGACCAAGAACACTTAGTGAAATTTTTTATTTTTTAAATTTTTTTTATTTATTGATTTTTTTTTAATTTTGACTTGTTTGATTAGGTGCAACTTTGTTCTTTTGCCTAGACTTAGGATAGCCCATCATTATTTGCACCATTTTCATGTTTATTGTGAGTTATGCCTTAGATGCATTGTAGTTATGATTCATTTTCTTTTCTTTTGCTTAGATTCTTACTGCTCGGGCTCGGGACCCGAAGCTCATGAATACACTTCTGCCCCTCTTGGATGCCGATGATTGGGCTTAGCTCAAAGCTCGTGGGCTTTAGTATGTCACCAGACTACCCACCATTATGGTAGATCATGCCTACCTTACGGCTTTGGTCCATCGATGGGACCCTCGGACCAATACCTTCCACTTTCCTACCGGTGAGATGACCATCATGTCGGAAGATGTGTATAGGATCTTTCGGATCCCCTTTGATGGAGTGGCCATTGTCTCTTCGGCCACTAATGATCAGGTTGTTTTTTTCACTTGGGTGTTTAGAGGGTGCTCTATGGAGGCTCTCAAGGACACAAAATCTAGGGGAGTGTCCATCTCATAGTGGTATGAGGAGGAGGTCTTCTCTGCAAGGCATGCAGTGTTGTTGATGGTCATCAACAATATCTTGATTCTAGATTGCTTAGGTTTGAGGTTCTCGTGGAACCTCTTGGTGATGGTTCAGGACTTGTTGGATAGTGAGGAGCCTATCATCTATGCATGGGGTAGTTCTTTGTTGGCTCAGTGCTATGATGAGTTGTACCACATCCATCGGTGAGGTCGCATCAACATTGCTTGTAACTTGCTTCTATAGGTTTGGGGATGGGAGCATGTCCGGGTAGATCACCCTAGAGGGCTTCCTACCAAGATTATAGTTATGGAGGAGTGGATGTAGTGCTATGCCACTAGATGGGCTCGAGAGCATGAGCTATGCAAGAGCCATCATCATGTGGGGGAGCTTCCCCATTATACTGCTACTTTCACTAGGCTACAGGTTAGAGATGTTATGTGGCACCCATATCATGAGTGCTCGATGTGGGATGATCCGACCAATTTTATTGCTAGGACGTGACATGAGCGGTGGCTCCTTGGCCGCAAGGTTGTCATCCGAGAGTATTTCTTCTACTCTCGGGTTCTCCGTCAGTACGGGCTACAACAGGATGTGCCTCTTGTTCCATTTTTGTATAGGCACCTCATAGTGGAGAAGGACCTACCCTCATGGTAGATTACAAAGCTCTTAGATGAGGAGGATGCCCCAGTAGTTGACCCAGGAGTCATTAGGGGCGTTACAGAGGCATACACTCAGTGGTGGGGGGATCAGATGTGGCGTGGTACCGATAGCCTAGGTCATGAGGATGATGGCGGGGATGATGGCATAGATCCAATAGGGCATAGAGTCTAAGCCAGGACCGAGGTATGGGGCCAACCAGTAGAGCAGGTGGTAGTGGAGGAGTAGGAGGCTCCTGAGGAGGATGAGGAGGAGCTGGAGCTCGAGGAGAGAGATTCTCCTCTGAGAGCACAGTTGCATGAGGTCGAGGTTGAGCTTCAGTCGACCAAGATCTAGGTGTAGCAGTGAGATGCTACCATAGCACAACGGGATGCCACCATAGAGTAGCTCATGATGTAGATATAGGCTCTATAGGCTACTATCGAGGGCGGTACTACTAGGATGTAGTTTTTTGTCCCTCCTACACCATAGGGGGATCCAGGGATAGATTCAAGGGTAGAGGTTCTATGCCTACAGTTACTATTGGATGAGTACGAGGGGTGGATTCAGGAGCATGTTGGTCACATTACCACTCTTCAGATGTAGCTCAGGAGGCATGGGCTTGTTCCTAGGGAGGCACCCGATGTAGGTGGTTCACAGGTCAGTGGGCGCTCTACCTCAGGGTAGTCTTCTACCCATCCTAGCTAGAGGACCCGGACTCGGATAGAGAGACCAGCAGGTTCACATCATTCGACTCGTGACACCGCCACAGGGGGAGGTGGCACTGGGGGAGGTGATGTCGGGGGCTCAACTCCTGTATTTGATTGATGGTGCTCTTTTGATTCATTTTGAGGTCATCTTGACCTACCTGACTATAGCCCATGGGTATTTTTGTACCTTTATGGACTTGATACACACATTTATATGATATCTTTGCTTTATGACTCATTATGTGTATCATTTATTGCTTATATTTTTGTTTTATTCTGTTTTATGATGCAATGGATGATGATGAATTGATGTATGTATGTGTTAGGTGATAGATGATATTTATGATGATGTGGATTTGAAATAGATGCTAATGTGTGTATATCTGTAGATGTTCATATGATATGATGTGATGTTATTATGAGTTGATCTAATGATGGATTTATGGTTGTATGCAAATGGATAGTGCTTATATGTTTTATGATGTGCTTTATGATGTAATGATGGATGATTGATGACTTCTGTATTTATGGATGCAATGTTATTGTTAAATGCATGTTTAATTTTGCTTTAAATTGTATGCATCTAGCTTATGTGGTGGTATGGTATGAATGAACCTGTATGCTTTAATCACTTAAAACATAAGGAATGCATATGATATTAACAATCTTAATGGGTGATACCACAGAAAGTAAAAAAATAATCATGAATTTAAATAATCACTCCTATCATAAGAATTGATTAAGTATTCATATGTGAGGTGTAATGGTGTGAAATGTATGTATTTTCTTGATAAGTTTCTATAAATTAAAATATATAAAGTAGTCAGTGGTCGTCTATATATTATTTCTAATATATATGCGGTATCTATCCTACTATATTGATACCCCCTAATTTATAGAATCTTATAAAGAAAATGTTGGTATGATTGATGAGATGATTTGTTGCTATATAAGAATTTATGGGGCTTTTGCTTGAGATTCAAACATTCTAGTTACCCTATCAATAGTTGCGTACTGACCATACTAGACTTTTGAAGAAGTAAGGCTTTCATCATGGACCTATGGATTCATTATCCCTATGTGTGCAAATGAATATATTTAGATATAACGCAATATTTTCCTCCGATGTCAGGTGGGATTCTTTCAGCCCATTGCTAAGATCGGGGAACCTCAATTGTTCATCTTATCCTATGTTGGACTCAGTTGGACTATACCACTAGGTGACCTTGGGTTACCTAAAGCTAGCTCATCCACATTCAAACATTGGTCTACACAAATGCATAATGCCTTTGTATTAGACATATCATCGTGCTTTTGGTTTGGTTGTGCTGAGAATTCTAGGGATTCAAGTTCCATTCCCTTTTTTTCTTCATTTTGACTCGGGATACTTGCTCATATCTAGTGATGAAAATCACTGTTTATTTTGACTGATTTTTTTGTTTGAGCAAGGGATTCTTGTAGTGATGATAATCACTATTTATTTTGCTTTTGTTCTTTTGATATTTTGAACTATGACTTTGGGCGTTGATGTTCGAATTTTGAAGATTTTGAATTTTGAGATTTGGATTTGGCTTTGTTCCAGGATTTTTGCTTATTTTTATGTAAGCAAGGGATGTATGTAGTGATGATAATCACTCATTTCTGGGTAGGGCAGAACTTGTCCTTTTGCCAATTCTCAGCACCTTTGAACCGGTTGCATAGGGGGATAAGCAAGGATGACCCTTTTCACTTAAGGTAACTTAGGACCCTATATGCAACTTTCATCTTCCCTTGTCCAGCTAGGATTTATGTGTTTATAATTAGTGATGGGATTCTGAATATCTGAGGTTTTCATGACTATTCCTTATTCTCTACTAATCAATATGGCTTTTCACAAAAATTGATAAGACCACTAGATATGGTTGAATAACTATAAAATTTTAGCCTGTTCCTTATAGCAACTTTGATATGGTTGTGTTGAGAAACACAATTACACACATGAATGAATGGATGATGGTGGATTTTGTTTTGATTTATGATACAAACTATGGCATTACTTGTAATACTGTGATCATACCATATGCGAATGTAATGGAAATGATAATGTAATGCAACTATGTGGATGCAAGATGTAGATGCAATTGTTTTTGTGTTTTTTATTTTATGTTGTTTTTGTATTTTTGATTAATGTGACCAAAGGGCTTATTGTGCCTTTGGGGCTTTTTATTTTTGACCAAGTAGCATGAAATACCCTTGGAGCATTTTTATTGGAATTTGACCAAGTGGCTTGGATACCCTTGGAGCATTTTGATTGGAGTTTGACCAAGTGGCTTGGATACCCTTGGAGCATTTTGATTGGATTTTGACCAAGTGACTTGAATACCCTTGGAGCATTTTGATTGGATTTTGACCAAGTGGCTTGAATACCCTTGGAGCATTTTGATTGGAATTTGACCAAGCGGCTTGAATACCCTTGGAGCATTTTGATTGGGTTTGACAAGGCTTGAATACCCTTGGAGCATTTTGATTGGAATTTGACCAAGCGGGTTGAATACCTTGGAGCATTTTAATTGGAATGATTTTTTTTTTTTGTTTTTATGATTTGTTTGTATTTTTTATTCTTTACAATGTTTTTGTGTTTTTGACATATTTGATTTTTTTGTGTTTTTGATTTTGTTTTATGTGTAGAACACCTTCAAGTGAATGATATTGAGAGGTTCAGGCTCTTCAACACCATCCAATGATGTAAGGCGATATGCTCCAGGCCCAACCCTTTTTGAAATCATGTAGGGGCCTATCCAATTTACCATGAATTTGTCTCGTAGATGCGGTGGTAAATTAGAATTCTATTGGTTCTCTTTGAGCACAAGATCCCCAATTTTGAAATCTCTTAAGTGGACTTTACTATTGTAAGCTCGTACAAGGTGATCTTGGTAAACATGAAGATGCTCTAAAGCATTGACTCATCATTCATCAAGAAGCATCAACTGATCAAGGCGGCCTTGCCACGCGGTATCATCATCTATGAAGTCCTTCAATGCTATGCGTAGGGTTGGAATTTCCAACTCTAGTGGCATGATGGCCTTAGTGCCATATACAAGTGAAAATGGTGTTGCCCCAGTGGGTGTCCGTACACTAGTCCTGTATGCCCATAGTGCTAGAGGTAACTGTATGTGCCAATCCTTGTGATTTTCTTGCACCATCTTCCTCAAGATGGAGACTATTGTTTTGTTTGAGGCTTCTGCTTGCCCATTTGCTTGTGGATAATAAGGTATTGAAAAACTATGTTGAATATGGTATTTGTTCATTAAAGCACGCACATTTTTGTTCTTGAAAGATGGCCCATTATCCAATATTATCTTTGAAGGGACCCCAAAATGACTTATGATATTATGGAGTATAAACTCCACAATCCTTGGTCCAGTTGTCGATGTTAGGGGGATCACTTCAACCCATTTAGTGAAGTACTCAATGGCCGTTATGATGAATGTGTGTCAGCTTGAGGATGGGGGTGAGATCTTCCCAATCAAGTCTAGTCCCCACTACGAGAATGGCCATGCTTCCTGGATGGGTTGTAAGGCTTGTGATGGCAAGTGCATGAGATTTGCATGATGCTGGCACTTAATGCATTTCTTGACATATTCGCAGCAATCCTTTTCCATGGTGGGCCAATAGTAACCCATTCTCAAGATGCACTTAATGATGGCCATGCCACTGAAATGTCCTCCACATGTACCGTCATGAGCTTGTGAAATTGCCCAGGATGCTTCTTGGGGCTCAAGACAATGGAGTAGTACTCCATCATATCCTCGTCTATAGAGGATTTCTCCTAGAAAGATGTATCTTGTCACTTTCTATTTGAATATTCATCTTTCGGTATGCGACAGACCTTGAGGTACTATTTCGAGCTTTAGGAAGTCTCGCAACTGGGCAAGCCAATCCTGATAAGCTATGACCTCTATGGATAGGACGACATGCTCTTCTTGTGATCTAACATTTGTGAACACTGATTGGGAAACAACCTTGTGATGAATGGTTGTTCCACATTCCGTAGGACCTTGAGAGATCAAATATTCCCAAGGGGTTGTTTGCAAGAATGCTCTAACTTTGAATGACCAACCCTGATTTGGCTCGGTTTGTATCATGTTGATTGATTCTAGGTTGTCAATAACCTCACATTGTATTGCAAAAAATATGAGCACTTTCACATGAATGGTTGTGAAATCAGCAGATAGATTCTGAGGGATTAAGGATCCCAAAGATGCCATGGTGTCTGCAAATATGTTTGATGTACGAGGGATTGCCTCGATGTCATACCATTCCAGCCGGGTTAGGTAAGTGTCAACAAGTTCCTTGTAAGCTTTCAGGAGTGGGCACCTACATTGGAACAATCCTTTAACTTGGTTTACTATGAGCAAGGAGTCACCAAAGATATTCAATATTTTAATGCCCATTGCTATGGCTGTTTGAAGTCCCAAGATCAATGCCTCATATTCCATGTTGTTGTTTGTGCAAGGGAAGTCTAGTTTGAATGATAAGGGCAATGGAGCACCCTACGGTGTGATAAATACAATCCCTACTCCACCCCCTTGTTCACACTTCGAACCATCAAAGAACAATGACATGTCTCTTTCCTTCTTAGGTTCTTCAAGTTCTAGTGGATCTGATAGTGCAAAGACCGCATCATCAGGAAACTCTATGGTGAGAGGCTTGCTATCTTGAAGAGGTACCTCTGCTAATTGATCTGCTATGACTTGTCCCTTGATGGACTTTTGGCTTATGAACTCTAGATCAAATTATATCAATAGCATGATCCACTTCACGATACGCATATTGTGATATGTCTTGCTCATCATGTACTGCAAAGGATTTTGTTTTGATATAACATAGGTCGTATGGCTCAACATGTAGTGTCACAACTTTCGAGTTGCAAAGACCACTGCTAAACACAACTTTTTGACATACGCATACCCTAGCTCATAACTCACCAATGTGCGACTAATGTAATATACGACTTGCTCTTTATTTTGCACATTATTTTGGGCCAACATGGTGCCCAAAGTGAAATCAGTAGTCGATACATATAACAAGAATGGTATGTCTGGCCTTGGTGGAGCCAACACTGGTGGCATCGCCAGATAAGTTTTGATCTCTGCAAAGGCTTGTTGGCACTCTCCATCCCAATGAAATGGGACATCCTTGCATAGCAACTGGTTCATGGGCCGACACTTATCTGATAATTATGCAATGAACCTTTTGATGGATGCTATTTTTCCTTGTAGGCTTCTTAGTTCCCTAATGTTGGTAGGGGTGGCCATTTCCAGTATAGCCTTTACCTTTGCAGGATCGACTTCAATGCCTCTCTTGGAAACTATGAATCCTAAAATTTTTCCAGAAGTTATGCCAAAAATGCACTTCTTAGGATTCAATCTGACATTATGCTCAATGAGGTGATTAAAGACTTTTCTAAGGACTTCAACATGCTCTTTCCGTAATAGGGACTTGGCAAGTAAGTCATCCATGTAATCTTCTAAGATCTTATGCATGTAGTCATGGAATATGTATGTCATGGCCCGCTGATATGTGGCACCAACATTCTTGAGCCCGAATGGCATCACTTTGTAACAAAATGTTCCCCATGGAGTAATGAAAGTAGTTTTATGTTGATCCTCGGGTTTAATCCGGATCTGGTTGTATCCAGAAAAACCATCCATTAGGGAGAGCATTTCGTGACCTACGGTCGCATCCACAAGAGCATCTATGTTTGGAAATGGGAATGAATCCTTTGGAGTTGCCCTATTTAAGTCTCTAAAGTTTGTGTAGATATGGACTCTTCCATCGAGTTTCCCCATGGGCACCATGTTCGATACCCACTCAGGGTAGTCGATAGGAACTATGAAAATTGCATCCAATAGTTTTTGCAATTCGTTCTTTACCATCAAAGCGATAGTGGGATGCATTTTTCTCAACTTCTGTTTGATTGGTTTCTTCATGGGGTCCAATGAAAGGTTGTGAATGACTAACTTTGGATCTATCCTAGGCATATCCTTGTAAGTCCAAGCAAACATATTTGGCCTCTCTTTTAGGAGAGGAATTATGATGGCTTGTTCTTCTAGAGATAGAATTTCTCCGAACTTGAATTTCTTTGGTTGAGTAGGATCATCGCTAATGTCCACTTCGAAAGTCACTTCTATAGCCATATGTGACCCATCCTCCAACTGGTGAGGCATGGGTATCAAGTGAATGTCATCAATGGGATTTATAGGTCCTACTGACTCAGGATCCAAACCAACATGGAATACGTCATGGGCACAGCCTGGTGCAAAATGAAATGGTTGTAACATATTTTCATTAGAGAAAATATCTTCAGGCTCTATGGGTGAATCAGTGCGGTCCCAATCAATCGTCTCTATGTCAATACACAAAGGTTTTGTGGGATCGGTTGGGTTATGAAGTGGAGTGGTCAAATCAATGGAGATTGTATTGATGGATGGGATGAAATCTCCAGGACCACATGGGTGAAATCTTATCTCAGAGGTTTCCCTTCCATGCTCATGATGAGGCTCTAGAGGAATGGGAATCTCTGGATCTAGCCCATGAGCTGGGCTAACAATAGGATCATTGGGTTCTAAGAATTCCTTGAATGTTGGTGGAGGGGGATTGACCATGCGATGAATGATAGCTAAGTCAATAGGTCTCCCTAAAAATTGCAAGCCAGGGTCTATGGCATGAAGTGTCACTTCTCTTTCCACCAACATATTGACTTGTCGTAAATGGCGAGGTCCAAGATAGGCCATCTCAGTCTCATCCTCAAAATCATCATCACTTATCCAGAAGCCATTAGCATTAGTGTGCGGCCCTAATATGAGGGGCTCATGTCTTGGCTCTAAGTAAGCCATCTCTATTTCATCCTCATACTCTTCATCACTTATGAAGAATCTATTTGCATTAGTATGCTGCCCCAAGTCATGGGGCCATTGCCTTACCCCTAAGTAGGCTCTCTCTATTGAGTCCTCTGACTCATAGTCACTTTCATCTGATATGTATCCACTCTCATTGTGGATGGACCAAGTAAGTCTTCATAAGTAGCGAGGCCCATGATAGGTCGAGCCCTCTTGTGCTTCATCATCACTTGGCACATATCCATTTTCTTCTTGCTCATCATCCCATGAGTTGTAACCCATTGGGATGGCCTCAATTGTGAGCCTTGGATGATAAGTCTCAGGTGGCAGGATGTTCACCACGACCACTTGTCTATTGCACATAAGTCTTGAACTTAGTGGGTGATAAGGAATAAAATCGATGTCTTCTCCTAACCCCAAGCTCAATCTATCTAAGGCTACTTCTAGAGAGTCATCTCGACCTCTGATGTGATAGCCTACCCCAAATATGTTAGTGGGAAGTTGGTATTGTGGCTCGAGTGGCCGCCTATGTCCCTGCTCGTAGATACCAAGACCGTAACCATGCCAATGGTAGTGCTCAAAGTAGCTTAAAGTGAACTCAGTATTAGAGAGGTAATGAACATTAATAGTGAATAATTCATCATTGTCCTCTTCTTATTTCGTAGACTTATGGGTGTAGTCTAGTCCAGCATAGATAAAATTTGTCTGGTTGGGAGGGATTCCAAGTGGAACCACCATTCCTACTGGTGGCCTTAGATCCTTTAGACGTCCCATATCTTGTACAGACTCTATGATAGGTGTAAAGGTTATGTTCTACACAAGATACTCTCCTATCCCTATGCTTGCCAAATGTATAGTCGTATGTGAGGTGGATGACCCCATGGATGACACTGGTGAAGCGGGGTGGTAGTCATCATCTTCGACTTGGTCTTGATGATCTTCTTCATCCATGGGACTTGGACCTTCTTCAATAGCTATGGTTAGTGTTTCCTTGAGAGTTTGTTTTCCTCAACCATAGGTGCCTTTAGCTTCTGATTGTTTTTTGGTTTAGGTGTTGATGGTTGATTAGAAGCATTGGCCACTTTGTGCGCAAGATGAGGTGTTGATGCAGATGGGTCTTTTCGTACCCCTTTGTCTTTGTTACTTAGTTGCACGGCTGGAGATGAGGGTCCTACAAAAAAGTGAGCAGAAGGAATCACAAAATCTCCTGGACAATCCACTTGATGAACATACTTGAATGGCTCCTCATCAGCCAACACCATGTAGACTTTGTTATCATGCACATACTTGACACATTGGTGTAAAATTGAAGGAACACACTTCATGTCCCTTATCCAAGGTCTCCCTAGGAGGATGTTATATTGCATGGCCCCTTCCAAGACATGACACATCACGAGGATGGTCTTATGCCCCACCTTGATAGGTAGGACTATCATTCCCATAGTATTGCATAAAGCATCATTGAAAGCTCTTAGTGTATAGGCTCCCGGAATGATATTGGACTTGGGGATATTAAGGTGTTCTATTGCCATTGTTGTGATGATGTTGATTGATGAACTTGTATCGATCAAGACCCACTTAAAAGGTAAATCATTGATTGATGCCACAATGTTCAGCAGAGGGTCTGGTAAGGTAGTAGGTACTATCTTAATCTCATAATCATAGAATCAAATTACAGGTTCCTAGAATTCTTGTACTTGTCCCACAAAATGGGTGAATGCATTTGGATCTTGTGGTTGGATCTCAATTGACCTTAAAATCTCCATCAAGGTCTCCCTGTGCTTTGGGGACTATTGTATGAGCTCATAAATGGATAGCTTAGCCAGAGTCATTTGTAAGTTTTTCTCAAGTCTACTTCGGATAGTTACCACAGGTCGAGTTGGTGGACCTGGAAGGTTGTTTTGCCCCTACCTCTACCTTGGTGCAGTTGGGACATTCATAGGAGCTGCAGGAGGTTGTGGTTGACCATACCGTCTACTCTTGGTTGCTATATTGACAATTTTGACCATCCCAACACATCCATGGGTAGGTATATCAACTCGGACCTGATTGACTTGGGCCCCTTGCTCTCTAGGGGCCTCATGATTTGGCAGTGGGTTTTTGTAGATGCCCATATCTCTGTTGTTAGGGGCTAGTGGGTTGTCCACTTTTAGTTCTCCCACCTCAATCATGTTTTGCACCTGATGTTTGAAACCAACACAAACTTCGATATTATGCCCCGATATCCTATGATACGGGTAGAATTGATCTTCCCTATATCCTTTTGGCTTGGGATGGTTGGGATCTATAAGAGGTATATCAAGGAATCTGATCTTTCCTGCCTCGCTCAATTGATTGAAGATTGATTGCATTGATTCTGTCAATGGCATAAAATAACGAGGGGGTTTGCGTTCTTTTTTTCGACCCTGATTGTTCTTTTGATCATAGTTGGCTGGTGGGGGCTGTGCTTGATAATTTTGGGGTTGCTGTGTAGCCCCATCCTTAGGTGTAGCCAATACCACTTGATTTACTAGGGCAGGGTTTGCTTGCTTCTGCTTATATTTGCCATTCTTGTCTTTTTTGCTCCACTCCTTCTTGGTTCGGAGTTTTATGGTTCCCTCATCTACTTTGATGTCCTCAATGAGTTTGGATTGTGCCAAAGCTTCCTCAAATGAGGGGTATTTTTGTAGTTGTAGCAAGAGGGAAATGTGTTTGGAACAACTCTTGGCGAACATCCGGATGATTCCCCTATGGGAATAGAGAATGATAATTTTACCATGACTTTTCTCCATCTATTCTCGTAATCCATTACTGGCTCATCATCATAATGTCTTAAATTGGCTAGGTCCAAGAGATTTACTTTCCTCTTAGCACCAAAGGAGAAACACTTCAGAAAAGCATTCACGAGTTGTTCAAAGTTGGATATGTTGTGCTTGGGCAATTGGTTAAACCATTGAGTGGTTGCACCCAAAAATGTCATGATGAATGTCCTTAGCATAAGAGCATCATTGTCTTCGAGATGAAAACATGCGTTGATGAAATTGGTGACATGCTCTTGTGCATCTTCTTCACCTTTAAACTTCTCTAGCCTAGGCATCTCAAAATACTTAGGATAGGGAGGGCTAGGAACTGATGGACACAATGGTTGGTTGTGTATTTTTCTCAATGTTGGTTGGCTCCCAACAACCTCTTGTTTCTCAAAGGCTTTCATATTTTTAGTAAGCTCTTGGAATGCCTTTGAAGCAAGGAGTTATTCCTCTTGCAAACCCCCCTGTGGTGATGGTGGAGGTAGCACTCTATCCATTTTATTTGCTCTATTTTCTTCCCTCCTACGAGGGGATCCAGGATATGCCTGATCCTGATTTATTAAGTCTTCCATTCTCCCCCCAGTTGGATTCCACTCATGATTTGGAGGGTGATTTTGGTGCGGGTCACTTTCTTGTCTAGTGCACCCGTTCTATTGTGAGTCAGTGCATTGATATCTATTTGCTTGTTGGTTGCTACGAGCTAGCTGCTCAACTTGCTCTCTTAAGCGTTGCTCATGTTTGTGTAACAACCATTCTCTTTGTTTATCATGTTCAAGAGCTTCTACAAGCTCTTTCTCCTTACGCAAGGTATTTTCTAACCATTGCACATGGTTGATTTGCATGGTTATAGAAGACTCTTGCTTATCTAACTCCGTTCTTGTAGTTCTGATTCACAGATTCCTCGAAGAGGTTTCTGTTGTCTCCTTGCTTTGGCTAGCTAGTGTGACTTGTTCAGTATATTGTTGTGCATCTCTATGATCAAACTTTATATTTTTACTATGGGGTCACCCTGAGGTATAACCAATTTGAGAAGTAGGCTTAGAAGTCATGGTTCATGAACTTCTGGATGCAGAGTTCTCTGTGGCTACAGTTTTGGGTGGTGGCCTCGGGTGCAACCGATCCAACTCATCCAACTGTCTTGTTTTCCATGGCTGATCTCATGGGGTGCCATTCACTCCAATGAGGTCATAGTCTAATGGAATCCTTCCTCTTGTTTGAAGGATATCTTCTATTTGATGTCTATGATTGGATGTGTTTCTAGTTTCCTACCCCTTAGTGGGCTGATCTGTTCTAAGTGTTGCATGTGAATGTTGAGATGTTTCGACTCTTGTGTGTCTTTGTGGTGATGAGGGTTTTGCAGCCCTCTCTACCCTCCATGAGGATGGATATGGGGAAACCTCATCGTCTCTGTGTGAAGAATGGGGTCTAGAACCCTCTTTATGTCTATGTGAGGAGGAAGCTCTTGAAGCTTCCTCATGTCTTTGAGAAGTTTCTGTGCGTTTAGAGGAAGCCCTTGAGGTTTCCTCATGTCTCCTTGATGATGATGGTCATGAGGCCTCTTTGTGTTTATGAGATGTAGTTTCATGTTGTGGTTCCCTATTTGGGGTTTCTCAAGGAGATCCCCCAAGGGTTGAATTATCACCTCTTAGACTCATGGAACTACGTCTCACGGTCTTCCGAGTAGGTCTTTCAATGTTACTACGGCTTCACCTAAGGGTATGAGTTGCCTCAGATCCCCCTTCGATGTTAGACCGAGGTTGTTTACTTCTTGTTTTGACCATAATTTTTGGAAACTTTAGCTTTTGTGTTGCACAAATAATATCAAGCAAATGTTTATCTTGCTTACAATTTTAAGTGTGCCCTAAACTGTTTGTTGTGTTTTGATGTTTTGTTGTTTCTTGTTTCTTGATTTGGATTTGGAAATGAGGAGACTCATCCATAGTGATAATCAAGAGTACTCATGCCAAACATGATTTCCCAAAAGAGACTAGGGTACACCATTGAAATCCTAGTGGGGGGTTCGCCTAGCTCTTCCACTCTGAACCAATGAATGTTCCAACAGTGGGAGATAGTTTGAACACCAGTAACTTAGTGTCACTATGAAGAAGTTCTTCAATCCATTTCTAGGAGAATCTAGGGGGTAAACCTATGGAAGGAGATGAATTCCAACGTCATTGGACTAAATTGAGGGTTGGTGATGAAATCCAACTCCCCAATGTTTAAATGATACGTGCGTGTGTGGTGTTCATTTTAAGCTTGCATGAAGTAAAGTGCATAATATAGCAGAAATGAATCTTTCCTATATACCTAAGTGCAAAATACATTTCAATATTTAGAAATATGCATGAACTACTATGATTTGTATGGGTGCACTTTATTTCATGCAAATATGGCCTCTTGTAAGGCCTCAAAGCAAGCAAACAACATACAATGTCTAGCACGTTGGATCCTAGGGCAAACTTTTCAAGCATAAGCCATTATTCCTAGCAATGCCTAGTGGAAATCTAAAAGAAGATCTAAGATATGCAAAATGCCTAATTCTTTCTTCTTTTATTCTTTCAATTCCCAAACAGAAATGTGCTTTAAGTTCACTATTTTAGACACACAAAAGTAGACAGAAAGCTGTAAAATATCAGAGAAGTTGTACCAACCTCTAATCTAGCTCAAAGAACCAAGGTTCTATCCTCTACTGCACTCTAGTGTTGGCCATTGTCGACCAGAGTGACTGGTTTTTGACCACTGTTAGCAAGAGCGGCTAAGGCTCTATTGGTCGCTATGGCTCAAAGCGGCTGATTTCTGGCCACTGTAGACTAGAGCGGCTAAGCCTGCACACAAAACTAAGTCAGTATCTAGGCAAAAAATGAAAAATTAGTGGAGGTCCCACCGTGATCACCATCTGTAGCGACCTCGGGCGCACGCACCGCTCTTACTCTACTTGCAAATGTGTTAAACCCAAAATGAAATGAAAGACCATGAAAAAGTATATAACACGGAAGCAACAAAGATAGATCTCTTTATTCGTATTGAAACTCGATTACATGTCGGTCCCTCTTAGGGATACCCATTTTGATACAATAAGGTTACAAGTGGGTAAGATGTCCCCTCGCAAAGGGGTGGTGCGCTATCACAAGCTTCCCGGTTCCGCACACAGAAATGTATGAGGGCTTACAGATGCCTCCTTCTCTAGGTCTATTTCCTAGAGGGATCCTTTTGCTCTCGTATGCTGTAGCTTCCGTCCGATGAACCTGTGGCCCTGTGAGTAATGAAACAACAACACATGCTTAGATGTCCGAGATTGCCTCCCGGATGAGGTTGTTAGCAATGAATATACTCAAATGAAAGCAAGTGCAAATGAAACTAATGCTATGAATGCGAATGAATGAAATGATGCTATGCTAATGATATGCTAAACAAAATAATGAAACTAATGTCTAAAACCCTAAGCTAGGCCTACGGGCCACTGTCCAATGATAACGACCGCTAAAGTGAATCTCGTTCTCTTTGCTCCAAAGCTATGGATCAAAGCTTGTATCTGATGTTCTAAAATGGTGATTGCTTTGCTCTCCAATTTGTCAAGGCTTCACCATAAATGTGATCTCCAAGGGAAGCTCTCCAAGTCTTGAAATCTCTCCTCAAATTTGGACTTATTCTGATCTGATATTGATATCTCTCTCATTGTCTTTTGGTGCTCTTAGGCTTGCACCTTTTAAAGTGTGTGAAACCCTAGGTTTATGCCCAAACCCTAGGACTAAATCCCTCATGCGTAGTGAAGGTTAGCATGAGAATATTTTGTCTTTTCTATGTTTAAAGACCAGTTAACTAAAGTCTAAATGCAAACTCAAGTCTCCTATGTGAACTAGCCATGAAAGGGAATGCAAAGTTACTCCCGCTCACCTTTATTGCATGCAGACTACCACTTCCACCCGTGATTGGGCATATCTATCGGTAAAATACTTTTTATGGCTTAGTCGCTATCATCTGTAGCGGCTAAGGTCTAGTCACTCTAGGCTTGAGCGGCTAAAGTCTGGTCACTCTAGTCTTGAGCGGCTAAGCTTGGATGGGCTCAGAATGCCCCATATGAGTGGTGAGAACCACTTTTGATGCTTGGAAAGTCCAAGATTATGTCATATGATCTTATGAATGTGCCTATGTGAGTAGCTCCCCCAAACATGACATGTTTTAGGTGTCTACATATTAAATAAAGCAATACAGGCACCTCACACTTAATGACTTCAACCATAAGTGGCTCTTTATAGTTGAAGAGGATTATTTTCTTTTATTAAAATTGAATATAACAATGAACCACTAAAAATGGTGGTTGGCAAGGAGGGTGATATCTTATCATTGTTCAACACTAAATAAAGTAATAATACATGCACCTCATATTGAATGACTTCAACCACTAGTGGATTTTTATAGTTGAAGATGGTTGCTTCATTTTTACTTAAGTTGAGTATAATAATGAACCTTTATTTTTTATGGTACTAAAAGATGAAGCAATCAATGCAAATATCAAAGAAGCCATCACTTGAAACATCTTTTTAAATAATATACAAATTTTTGTAACACAATTTTTACAAACAAGAATGTCAGTTTAATTATCATGATTCCAAGTGGAAATAACAACAATTATAATTGTTTGTTTATTGAAGTGTGAATACAAAGTAAATATGTCCTTCTAACATCAAATTATTTATATTTTAAAATTAACGGGTTGTATATATTTAAAAAATGAAGTCATTAGAATGAATTATATATTAAAGTAAAAAAAATTATGGATGGATTATAAATTGCAAAGGAAAATGTGAAGATAACAAAATATTTATTAAATGTAGGGTCATTGGCCAACATGAAATAAAGTAATACAAACACCTCAAATGACTTCGTCCACTAGTGGCTCTTTATATTGGAAGAGGATTCTTTCATTTTTGTTAAAATTGAATACAAAAATTAACTATTATTTTTTTTATGGTATTAAAAAAAGGCATCAATAAAGACAAATATCAAGGAAACCATCACTTGAACTGTCTTTTTTAATAATATATGAAATTTTATGGAGTAGTTTTTATTAACAAGAATGACAATTTAAGTGTTTGAATTATTTATCGATAAGGTTTTTTTTAGAGACCTACCTATTGCTTCATGATAAAGTTGCCTTCTCTTGAGATTGGGGGATAGGTTGTGGTAACCATAGCACATGTTGAATATTTTCTCATGGGAAGCTCAACATCTTAATCTAGGAGGGGGAGTTATGGCTTCATGTTTAGAAGAGATTGATCTAGTTCATGTACATTTTTCCAAAAAGAAGATGGCAAGATCTAGTGGCCCATATGAGCATTTATTATGGGTGGAGATGTATCATTTATAATATCTTCTCTCCTTTATCCCTTAATTCATGAGGGATGTTGAAATATTTATAATCTAAAATTATTAGGCCAAGGTCAACAATGATGAAGTACCTACAAGTGTTCTTGATATAAACCTATGGGCAAGTGCTATGTAAGCCTTACAACATCTTCATGTAAGCCTATAGGAATATTCATGTAAGCCTACAGGTATCTTAATATAATCCTATAAGCATCTTGATACAAGCCTTAGAGCATATTTATATAAGCCTATAGGAATCTTCATGTAAGCCTATAAGCATCTTCATATAAGCCTATGGATATTCTTCTATGTAATGCTATGGATATATTCATGTAAGCCTATGGACATCATTCTATGTAATCCTATGGGCATTCTTCTATGTAATACTATGGGAATCTATGTATAAGCCTATGAGCATATTCATGTAATCCTAAGGTAACTCTTTTGTATTCACCCTTAGTGGTATTGGTTAATCCACCTTTAAGGATAACCTTGCTTAAAAGGGTAATTTATTATTATTTTATTGTAAGGTTTACCTCAAGGTTAAGTTAATATTAGCATGAGGTTAACCTCCCATTGGAGCTTTATTTTCACTATAAGTATCCTTCAAAGAGAAATTATTTGTGATAAGAGTGTGATATATAAAAAAATTTTAGGGTTACCCATGGGAAGCCATCCCTTATTCCTTCCCTCATATCAGGTTATTTATCTCTTTCTCTTTGTTATCTCTATGCTCTTCTTTTTTGATATTTGTCCTTTTTTTGCATATGATTTTGGTGAATGGGTGTTTTTGGGTGTTTCTAGAAAATATTGCAAGTTCCAACAGTGTTTGGTGGGGATAACTGATAACTTTATTTGATGATAAA
This sequence comes from Wollemia nobilis, assembly GCA_028583015.1. NCBI lineage: Eukaryota > Viridiplantae > Streptophyta > Pinopsida > Araucariales > Araucariaceae > Wollemia > Wollemia nobilis. The sequence continues at coordinate 9,497,036 of JAQPPZ010016346.1, read as the reverse complement.
TGACCTCTAGGTTATGAACAAAAAATGAGACATGGGTTATAACAAGGACTTATAACTAGAGTGTGAGTCGGTAGCAAGTGTAAGCTAATAGAAAGTGCAAGCATTTTCCTTGTTCTAGAAAACAAGAAAGTGTGAGTAGGAAGCAAAATGAGACCAAGGATGGAATCTCACTTCTTGTTCTATATCTTAAGAGAAATACAAAACTAAAGGACTTTTGTGAATAAAATCTAGGTAACATGATAGAAAAGTCATTTTTGAAAGTCCTTACTAGAAGTTAGAATACCATATTTAGGCATAAGAGGAAGAGCAAATATCCATGTCATACATACTATGCCAGGAATGAGTATTAATGATGAGATTATTTAACATGATATAATAGTTATTAAAAGCAAGCGGTTAATATGAGTGTTATGGATACTAGCCAAGTTTTTTAGATATTTAAAATTGGATCAAGTGGAAGTGGGGATTGAATTCACATTACCCCATTAATTTTCTTTTGAAATAATGTTTCCTCATCATCTTCTGTATTTTGTAAATAAGAGATGAAATAAAGGATGGTGGCCCTTGGTTTAGAGGTAAAATACATTATATTTAATGCCATGGAGTGAGAATTTTTTGTGTGGAGATAAATACTATTAAAAGGATTTTGATGTGGATTAGGATTTTTGGACTTTCTTATCAACTTATTGATAAGAAGGTTTTGAAGAATATCAACAAATTATAGGGAAGTTTATCTAGAAGAGATAAACTATTAGGAAGAGAAAGCATGTTGTATACACTAGAATATGTATTTCCATGGATATCTTAAAACCTTTACCATAGTCCATTAGGATTAAATAAAAAATAAGAGAATGGGATCAAAAAATGGATTATCAAAACATACATTTTGATGTCACAAATGTTATAAGACTAGACACATGGCAAGATATTATAAAGTGAGTATTATGAATAAAGAGATGAAAAAAAATTGGGAATGAGACAACTTCAATATGAAGCAAGGAGACCATGTCATAGTAGAATTAGGTCAAATCAAGGAATTTCCTCTCCCAATAAAGTGCTTTAGAAAAGTACCTTTGCATAATCAGTCATTAGAAGAAAAAAATGATATAAGGTATGAGGAAGTACAATGCACGAGATCAAATTTACAAGGATTTAATGGTACAAAGGAATAAGGAGAGTCAAATGTTTAAGTGAATAATGTGAAGGAGGTTAAGGTTAATTTAGGTAAATCATATTCATTTTCCTCAAGTAGCATGAGATCCTCTCCTTGAAATAAACATTAAAGTATTACATAGTGTATCCATTGCACTTTAGGGTCTCAAGAGCAATATAATAAAGAAATGCATATGGAGGATATCAATGGAAATTTAGAGATTCTAGGTAAACCTAAGAAAGTAATTATGATAAAGGATCATCCTTGTACTTTGGGTTTTTGGGGAAACATAAAGAAGAAAATATTCATGAGATTATTTCTTGCATTTTAGATGTTCTAAGGTACCATAAATATTTAGAAGATAAGTCTCATTATGAACAATATGAAAAATATAAGAGATTGATGAAAATGAAAGTGTTGGTAGGAATAGAAAAATAAGAGAGAGGTCGTAAAAGTGATAATAAAGAGAAAAATAAACTCATATGAATATCAATTTGGAAAGCCAAAAACAAACATCACAGATATTAACAAGAAGTGGAGCTAAACCCACTATTAAACATAAAAAGTGATGATAAAAATGGTATCATGGAATATTAGGGGTGTGAATAAGACCAATAAAAATTATTAAGGAATTAATAGGTTTTTATAGTCCCATGTTTATTTAAAACAACAAAAAAAGTAAGTAATGAGAAATATAGGGATGCTTTTAAAAAATATTTGGAATATGGGAGATTATCTAGCAATTTCTTCTAGAGGATATTTCTATGGTATTGCAATAATATGGGACAAATGCAAATGGGATGAACAATTGTTAGAAGCAAAAAATAATTAGGTTGATGGACTACTTAATGGGAAATAGGAGCATATCAAAGTTGGGGTTATAAACATATGCATTCCAACTATAGTTACTCCTCGCAAAAGATTTTGGAATGAACTTAGCATATTTTTTTCAATTACAATGATGATTCATAATTGTGTTTTATGGATTATTCAAGTGACTTCAAAATAGTTCTATCTCCTTTGGGAAAGAAGGGTGATATTTTTTGATGGTCTAAATCAATACAATATTTTTCTTCATTTGTCAATTCAAATGGCCTTTAGATGTTATTCCTTCAAGTTTTAATATACATGGGATAATAGATGTGTTGGGAAAGATCAGGTCATAGAAAGTTTGAATAAATTTTGGTTATCCAAAATATGGTTGCAAACAAAGTATATAATCTCTTTGAATATTTTATTACAAGTAGGATCAAATCACAAATCCATTCTTTTAACATATGATTATTTAATAATGGTCATCCAAACCCATTGCACTTCTAGTCTATGTGGATATAAGACCCTAATTTATTTCATATAGTTATGTTATGGTGGAATGAAGCAATTATTGAAGGATAATGTTTGTAAAATTTTGTTCAGAAGGTGAAAAATATAAAGGGGTAAAGGAAGATTTCTTATGCCAAATTGTTTGGTAACATTTTTAAAGAAGCAAAGGAAATTGAATCAAATCCCAAAAATTTACAAGAGACAGTAGAAATCAATGGAACAAAACAAGATTCTTATGTGCAAGAAAAATAATTACTTTCTAATTATCATAATGCATGGAAAAGTAGGATTCATATTGGTTCAAAAAATATAGGAAGAAATGGTTCAACGAAGGATATTAAAAAAATATTTTTTATATAATACAAACAATAATAATTTTTATTTTCATTGCAGTAATAATATTTTAACTCCAAATGGAATAAATATTGAGAACTAAGGAGATATTAGGAAGGATTCAATTATTATTTCACATATATTTTGTTAGCGGATAAAAAAGGAGGCACAAGGTAAGCTTTTGTAAAATATTCCATCAATAATCACATAGGGACAAAATTAAAGCTTGGTGAAGAAGATATCTATGCAAGAGATACAAGAAGCAATTTTCTCTTTCCATCCTAAGATAACACCTAACCTTGGTATATTTCCTACAATTTTCATTCAAAATTTTAGGATTTATTGAAGGGTGATATGTTGATTATTGTTGAAGAGGGCCATAAAGGGAATTCTCCAATAAATGATATCAATGTTATCTTTATTACACTGGTTCCAAATAAAGCAAGACAACTTATTTTGGTAATTTTTGTGTTATCTAAAAGGAACAAATTAGTGTTGATAATACGTTGAAAAGCATTCTATATTGTGTTATCTCAAATGAACAAGTTGGTTTTATTCATGGAAAACATATTCTTGATGGTGTATAATCATTGCATAGGGGGCTACATATTTTTATTCTATGAACATATAAGTTGCTTATGAAATTAGATTGTTTGTAGGTTAGAAAGGCAAGTTATTAACAATAGTGATAAGGCTACAACTCATACAAACTACGATGCAATTTGTCCTTATTTATATGATGTCACTTTCAAGATTATTATTGCAAAGTGAAAATGGTGATGGATGCATTAAAATAATATAAAATAAAATAAGTGAAGACAAATATATTATTATATCCATGACTAAGCTTCTTAACATCAAGGAGTAAGGTTATTGAATCAAGGAATATACAAAGTCTACCCTAAAATAGATTTAGTTATGGATTTTATTTTTAGCTTTGAAGTTCTTATGTAGGTCTTCTTTCATACATAATTGTATAACTTGGTTGGGAATAATTGTATAGTTTTATTTGATAGAGATAATTAATACACTAGTTTCTAATATATGACCTCTAATTTTTATGATGGAGAGAAATGATATAACAAGGACATGCAATTATACAACTTAAAAAATTGTAAAGAATTGAATAGAATAGATTGTTTTTAATACACACAAGGCCAAATATATTATAGGACTATAAAATATAGCATTATCAAACAACATATATATTTATTAATATATTCATCCAACAAGCATAACCTTCACATTAGTTTCCACTGTTAGAATTATTCACTATTGAGTTGGCATTGATGTCAAAGGCCGACTTGGTTGTGAGCAAACAATGATGTGCTTGGGTGAATTATTGAAGGATGATATATCTTCAAGGGTTATTTAATTATAGGTATATGCTTTAATATTTAAATTAAATTTAAATATTAAAGTGATGTTTCAAATATAATATAAAATTTTGATATATTTAAATCAAATATTTAAATATTAATATGGAGTGAAAGATTGCATATATGGGCCGACTTTCTGGGTGCCAAAATCTAGAAAATGAAAAGTTTACATATATAAATATAAGGCCAAAATTCATTTTGATATATGCTTCGATAAATGAGTAGGGTTGAATACATAAATATGGAGGTGTTGGTGTTCGGATTGAATGTCCTTGATATACATGATTAGAGAGCCGTAGTAGTTCAAGTTTGTACAAAAGTGAAGATAGTCGTTCGCAAGAAGGTGGATGTAGCTGACCATTCATGATACAGCTGATTTGAAGGAGGTTTCGTTATTCAAGAACAAATAGCAAGAACATAAGGAAGTAGTCACTTTCAAATTCATTTACCTTCAACCAACGGTGCTAGCTTTCACTAAAATCAACCAGCCAACGTGTTACCATTACAATCTATTATTTTTGGAGGTCGTGCAGCATTCAGAATGTCAATGTGTTGAAGCTAAAATATTGCAGAAGCCAAACCACTATATCAAAAGTTTAAGAGGGCACATTATTAATTTGAAATGTGTTGAAGGACTGGTCGTCTACTATAGAAGACCACATAGCATTTGGATCATTCATTGAAAGAAGAAAATATTGTTTATCCATGCAAAATAACTAAAAGCTCAAAGGACACGTGCACATCAAATAGCTTCGGCAGGAGCCGTTATACTAGCATTCGTCTTTGGGGAGGAAGAAGAAATTTAAACCAGATATCATTGAAGTGAAACATCGCATGGAGTAACAAAGTGATAAGGATATTGAGAGCCATTGAAACCATAGATTTTTGAAGTGAAACACCGCATGGACTAACCAAGCAAAAAGGATATTGAGTGTCAGTGAAACCATTACATTTGTGTGCACAAAGAAGTCACATTACCAAGTTATCACATGAAAAGCATCGTTGTTTTGAGAAGTCTAGAAAACTGCTTGGAATAGCACACTCATTGGAGTATTGAAGAGCATATATAGTGAAGTGCCAGTACACCTAGTAGGAGAACAACACCAAATGATTGAATCAAGTTGCACATGCATAGAAAAATATGAATAAGGAAAATATGAGTGAGTGAAAATAGTGTTTTAAAAGGTACGCAAGCTAGTTTTGTTATAAGAAAAATTGTTGTTGCAGGGATATTACCAGTGACTACCATCGCAGTGCGCAAAGCTCATATGTAGGAGGAAGTTTTTTTTTTAAAGGATTGTAAGGGATTGAATCGGGTTCCACCTACATTACATCATCACCACATAGTGGTATTACAACAAATCTCAGATATTATCGATGTATCATTTGGAAAGGGCATGGTAATATCATAGAAGGATAGAATAATAGAGCAGACACATCAATAGAGGACATCTATGACAAGTGGCATAGCAATAACAATATCAAGAAAAGAAGCAATTGTTGCAACGATGGGGGCATCGTGAGAAGAGAAACCCATGGTTGTGCACAATAAGGAAAAACTTAAAAAATAATTAAATTGTTATACCTTTGTGGTTGTTAACATACCAATATTCAATTTTGATCTGTCATCCTCCAAGTGCATTGGTAAGATATCAGTGTCTCCAATTCAACACGCAGGTCAATTATCAAGTGCTAGACTAGGGCTATATTTAAAATGTGATAAATGTGAGACATGTAGAGGCGACAAATGTAATAAATGGGAAGGACAACACCAGTATATCATTCTCTATATGTTCAAGAGGTGATATATGTCTGAATTGCTTTTATTTTAAGAAAACAAACTCAATAAAAGGGAAGAATTTAAAGAGTGTACATTAGGGATTATAATATGATTAGCTTTTGAAGTAGACCTAGGTAGGTACCTTCATATTTGAGGTTGGTGCCTCAAGGATATTGGTGTCTCAAGGATATTGGTGTCTCTCATAGGTTGGTGCCTACATTATTGTAACAAGGATATTGGTGTCTCCCATAGGTTGGTACCTACGTATTTGTACAAGGGGATTGGTGTCTCCTATGGGTTGGTGCCTACAAATATTTTGAATTAATAAAAACAATATTTTTTCATGGTTTTCTCCTGAAAGGGTGTTTCCACATAAAATCCTTATCTCTTGTGTGTATGGTGTTTTGTGCATTGATTCATTATTGCATTCATATTATTATAGTTATTGTTGTAGAAAGAAAATTTTTAACTTATACTGTTCACCCCTTCTCAATATAAGTGTGTGTTTCTTCAATTGGTATCAGAGCAGGTTCCTTCGTGAAAGCCTAATCGCTTGAAGAAATATCTTACAAGAACACACATGGCTTACCAAGTAGGTTTTTTCTCAAGTAGGGCTCCATTGTTCGATGGTACTAACTATACCTTCTGGAGCATGAGGATGCAAATATATTTGATGGCACATGGCTATGATATATGGCAATCCATTGTGGATGGGTTCACACCACCTGATACCCCTCCCATGGATCGAGATGGTAAGAAATTATTTGAACATAATGCCAAGGCAATGAATGCAATATTAAGTCGGTTATGTGAATCATAGTTTGTAAAATTCATGCATTGCATCTCTGCAAAAGAAATATGGGACAAGTTACAAATAACATATGAAGGAGACAACAAGGTTAAATGGTAAAAATTCAAACCCATAGGAGGTAGTTTGAAAATTTAAAGATGAAGGATGAGGAAAATATTACCAAATATCTACTTCGTGTTGATGAAATTGTCAACACCATTCATGGACTTGGAGAAAGTATTGATGACCCTAATATTATTCAAAAATTCTTAAGGTCACTCCCCATGAGGTTTGTTGCGAAGGTCTCAATGATTGAAGAAATGAAGGATCTTAAAAATTTGAGCATGTATGAGCTACACAAAATTCTTACAGCCTATGATATAAGGACTGAAAAAGATCAAACATCCAAATCGAAGGCTACATTTAAAGTTTCAAATAAGACAAAGAATAAGGAACCAAAGTCAAGTTAAGGATTGAGCAGCAGAGAAGAAGCTAACTTTGTGCAAAGGAATAAGACAGGATCAAGTAAACACAAAGGTAAGTATATTTTGAAATGCTTTAATTGTGGTAACATTGGTCACTATGCAGCTAAGTGCCCACAAGCCGAAAGTAGTAGCAATTAAGAATAAGAGGAATACAAGAAAAATAAGGAAATAAAATATCATCATGAAAAGCAAAAGAGGCATGGTCAAATAAAGTATGAGAAGAATATCTATCAAAGGCACAATAAGAGTCTTTATGTTGAAGAAGCAAGCAGTTCTTCCAACAACAATGACGAAATCCTCTCTTATAGTGAAATAGAAGAAATCATATTTATGGCTATGGAGATGAAATAAGATGCTCCTATTGTCAAAAACCAAGAAAAGGAGAAAGATCCAGAAAATGAAGAGGAAGCCATAGTTGACATAGAAGAGGAACTTATTTTTGCTCTTGAAGAGGTTAAGAGGCTTAGAAAGAAGAAATCAGTATTAAAGACTCAAGTACAAGAGGATGAGAAGACAAAGGTAAAGTTTTCACAAGATCTCATCAACTTAAAAGTTAAAATTGAAGAGGCAAAGTGAATTGAAGAAATTATGATTGAGCAGTTAAAGGCAGAAGTATTGGAATGTGAAAAACTAGAACATGAGATTGTCTCTATGAGGAAGGAAGTGGAAAAGTATAATGATAAGCTACATAAAAATATTAGGATTGAGAAAAGCACAAAAATCTTAGATGATATTATCAAAGCACAGAGATCTTTGTTTATAAAAACTGGACTTGGATTTGAAGAAAGTCAAAAGAAACAAAAGGATTCAATCTCAAAAGTAATAGAGGCATCAAAGAAAATAATAAAAAAAGAGCCTAAGACCTATGCTGATGTGTTGAGAAGTGGAAGCATCAAGAAGGAAGAAAACAAAGCACCATCATGGACCAAGGTCCTTCATAGAAGCAACAATGAGAGAACCATGTGGTCATATCCTCCAAGGCAATCAAACAAGTTTCAATATTTCTTTCGGGGTTATTGTTTTTCATGTCACCAATTTGGTCATAAAGCTGTAAACTATAGGGTCCATGCTAAAAATACTTTGACTTCATCAAGAGAAATTTCAATTCATTTGCACCTCTCATGGACTACAAAATCATTTGTTACAAATGTAATAATTTTGGACATAGAGATAAATGGTGTAGAACGGTGTTCCCTGAACTTTCTAATTCAAGTAGTAAGGAGGATGGTCAAAAGGATATGTCCTCCAAAGTTTGGAAAAAGAAAATAAAACAAGAAAAGGAGACATCTGAGTTGAGAGTATTTTTACTCTCATCTCATCATTGAACGTCTTAATTAGAGAAGTTAGTAAGGGGGAGTTGTCTAGTAACTTATCATTTAGCCCCAAGAAGCCTTTGCCATTGATGTCAAAGGGGAGAATTTTAGTAAGGGGGAGCAGCATGTAATTTCAGTAAGAGGGAGAAGCTTGTTAGGGGAAGCAGCTTGTGATCCTATTGCAGTAAAGGACCTTTGCAGGTTTTCCATCATTGACAAAGGGGGAGATTGTTAGAATTATTCACTATTGAGTTGTCATTGATGTCAAAGGCCAAATTTTTTGCTAGAAAACAGTGGTATGCTTGGGCGAATTATTCAAGGCAAATATATCTTCAAGGGTGATTTAATTATAGGTGTATGCTTTAATATTTAAATTAAATATTTAAATATTAAAGTGATGTTTCAAATATAATATAAAATTTTGATATATTTAAATCAAATATTTAAATATTAATATGGAGTGAAAGATTGCATATATGGGCTGACCTCCTGGGTGTCAAAAGCTAGAAAATGAAAAGTTTGCATAATAAATATAAGGCCAAAATTCATTTTGATATATGCTTCAATTGAATATCTTCAATAAAGGAGTAGTTTTGGATACATAAATATGGAGGTGGTGGTGTTTGGATCATATGTCCTTGATATACATGATTGGAGAGCCATAGTAGTTCAATTTTACACAAAAGTGAAGATAGTCATTCGCACGAAGGTGGATGTACTTAACTGTTCATGATACAACTGATTTGAAGGAGGTTTTGCTATCCAAGAAAAAATAGCAAGGACATAAGGATGTAGTCCCTTCCAAATTCATTTACCTTCAACCAATGGTGATATCTTTCACTAAAATCATCCAGCCAACGTGTTACCATTGCAATATATTTTTTTTGGAGGTCGCACAGCATTCATAATATCATTGCATTGAAGCTAAAATATTGCAGAAGCCAAACTACAATATATCAAAAGTTTAAGGGGGGACATTATTAATTTGAAATGTGTTGAAGGATTGATCGTCGAATATAGAAGACCGCGCAACATTTGGAGTGTTCATTGAAATAATAAAATATTATCCATGCAAAATAACGAAAAGCTCAAAGGACACATGCACATCAAATAGCTTCGGGAGGATTTGTTATACTAGCATTCATCTTTGTGGAGGAAGAAGAAATTGAAACCAAAGATTATTGAAGTGAAACATCATGTGGAGTAACAAAGCAAGAAGGATATTGAGAGTCATTGAAACCAGATATTGTTGAATTGAAACATCATTTGGAGTAACCAAGCAAAGAGAATATTGAGTTCTAGTGAAAACATTACATTTTTGTGCACGGAGAAGTCACATTACCAAGTTGTCACAGGCAGAGCATCGCAGTTTCGAGAAATATAGAAAACCACCCGAAACAATGCACTTATTGGAGTATTGAAGATCATATACATTGAAGTTCTAGTACACCTAGTAGAAGGAGAACAACACCAAATTATTGAATCAGGTCGCACATGCACAAAAAAATATGAAGAAGAAAAATATCAGAGAGTAAAAATAGTATTTTAAAAGGTACGCAAGCTGGTTTTGATATGAGAAAAATTGTTGTTGTAGGGATATTACCAGTGACTTCCCCTGCAGTGCACAAAGCTCAAATGCAGGAGGAATTTGTGTTTTTGAAATGATGGTAAGGGATTGAATCAGGTTCCACCTACATTACATCATCATCACACAGTGGTATTACAACAAAGCTCATATATTATCCATTTATCTTTTGGCAAGGGCCTGGAAAGCTCGTAAAATGATATAAGAATAGAGCAGATGCATCAACAAAGGGCATCTATGATAAGTGGTATAGCAATAACAATATCAAGAAAAGAAGAAACTGTTGCAACGATAGGGGTAGGGGCATCGTGAGAAGAGAAACCTGTGGTCATGCACAACAAGGAGAAACTTTAGAAAGAATTAAATTGTTATACCTTTATGGCTGTTAACATACCAATATTCAGTTTTGATCTGCCATCCTCCAAGTGCATTAGTAATGTATCAACATCTCCAATTCAACATGCAGGTCAGCTATCAAGTGCTAGACTAGGGCTATCTTTAAAATATGATAAATGTGAGACATATGGAAGCAATAAAATTAATAAATGTGAAGGAAAACACTAGTATATCATTCTCTATATGTTCAATAGGTTAAATGAATTATGGGTAGAATATGTCTAAATTGCTTTCATTTGAAGAAAGCAAACTCAAGAAAATGGAAGAATTTAAAGAGTAAAATCAACGTACAACAGGGATAATAATATCTTAATGAGCAAAATTTGATGATTGTTTTTTGAAGCAAACCTAGGTTGGTGCCTTCATATTTGAGGTTGGTGCCTCAAGGAGATTGGTGTCTCCCATAGGTTGGTGCCTACGTTATTATAACAAGGAGATTGGTGTCTCTCGTAGGTTGGTGCCTACATGATTGTAATAAGGATATTGGTGTCTCCCATAGGTTGGTGCCTACATATTTGTACAAGGGGATTGGTGTCTCCGATGGGTTAGTGCCTACAAATATTTTGAAATAATAAAAGAAATATTTTGCCATGGTTTTCTCTTGAAAGGGTGTTTCCACGTAAAAACCTTATCTCTTGTGTCCATGGTATTTTATGCATTGATTCATTATTGCACTCATATTATTGTAGTTATTATTTTGGAAATAAAAGTTTTAGCTTATATTGTTCATCCCCCTTCTCATTATAAGTGTGTGTTTCGTCATCTATAACCATAAAGTATCTCTTTCATCAAATTATCTCATGAATTACACTTTGCCAGGTCCATTAGGTACACCTCATCCAGACTAGGACTATTGTTGCTCTATAGATGCTACTCAAGAAAAATTAATGTTTATACATGATATATTTTACAAGTATGATTATCAAGATCTTTCTCTTACTCCAAAATAAAAATTACATTAACAATAATAGACATAATATAATATTAGACTTGGATCAAGTTATTCTTGAAAACCTCAAATCTACAAGGCTATAGAAATCAAATTTATAAGACTTACTATCATTTCTTAATCAACATTTGATGTCATTAATGGATACTAACTATTTATGAAATGTGATGTTTATTAGTATGTATAAAATTAGGATTAAAACAACATAACTATTTTACATTAAGTGATTTCAACTATTGGTGGGTTATCTTTTTTTTTAGCCTTTAAAGTTAAAAGGATTTTGTCATTTTCATAAAACTGAATATAATAATGGTCTATTATTTTTATTATATTGAAAAATAGATGTCAATCAATAAGAATATTAAAGTATTTATTAATTGATATTTATTTGAAAATATATAAATTTTAGAAGCAAGTTTTATGAACTACAATGAAATTTAAAGGTTAAAAGGGCTCACCAATAAGTAAAATTAATTACAATTAATTTCTTATTGAAGTGTTAATATGAAGTAAACAAATGCTTTTAATGTTGGTTCATTTGCATTTTAAAATTAATGAGTTATCCATTTTAGGTAAAATGATTCTAATCATGCATGTCCATCCCATTGCATATTATATTTTTTTTATTGATAATGGGGTTTTAAGTGGATCCCCAAACCATTACATCATCAAAAAGGAGAGGATCCCAAAATCGGGAATGCCTCAACCTAAAACCATAACAAACAAACAAAATATGTCAAATAATAAAGGCCTAACGAACAACAGAAACAAAAGGGACAAGGTGAGAACAACTCAAAACCAACAAAAGAAGCTAGAGTTAGAGACCATACCAGAATAAAACAAAAATGGGGACATCTCAGTTACTCAGAGATATGGATCTGCTTCTGGTTGTCATCCTACATATTGGATACTTTATCAGTATACCTAGGCACATTTCAATTATTTATTTGTATGATGAGCTTTCTCGTCTAAAGGAGCATAGAGGTGTCCAGAGACATAATGTCATCCAGATCAACCATAGGGTCAATCTCTTCGATATATTGGTTTGACATCGCTCCATGGGAAGGACCAGCACCAATATTCTAAATCTTGTGAGTTGAAGATGAAAAATCAAGCTTGGATGACTTCATCGGGGCCACCAAAACCACATTCTTACCCTTATCAGTAGAAGACTTAACTCTAGAGGAGCATCGACTAGGAGGAGACAAAGTGGATGGGCCTAACAAAAGCTTCTATTTGTCGGCACTACTTGAAAATGCACCCACTGATTTAGATTCATCACTCTAACCTTCTTCCTTGATTGCCTGGGACAAGTCCATGTTAGGACTGGGATCAGATGGATGGATTTCGATGTTAACCTCAATAGGAAGGACATTGCTTTCCACCCCATTCTAAACCATGTAGTTGAAAATAATTAGGGTGCAACCCTTGGTGTTTTGGGTGGGTCGACTTCCCCTTCCTCACACTATCCATTGAGATCTCCATATAACAAAAGAGATACTCAGGGATATTTATCACCTTAATGTCTCTCAAACAATTTAGGAATTCCATGTGGAAATTGTGAAGTGTGATGATGGCTTGTCGATAGTAAGGTACTATATTATTGGAACCAGTACTCTATTCCATAGGGACGAGAGGTCTTCCCTTACAATTCCATTATCCTTCTTGGACAAGAACTTGTCTTTATCCCTAAAATGCATCAGTTCAATCATCATCGAAGTCGTATCTCAATGGATATTATCCCCATTATTGGCAAGCCTAGAGATTTTGGTAAACATATCAATTGTCACCACAAAGGTGTAGCCATACAGGGAGACAATGCTATTATCCTAGGAGTGAAAAAACTCCATGGATAATTTTGGATCATTTCCAAAAAAAATTCTTAAAAAATGAAGGAGACCATGAGACCCGAGAATGCCCTCAATGACATAATTGACCTGGAGAGACTCGGGTTCCAACAAAGACATCCTGAAGCTCTTTCAAAAACATAGAACCACCAAAAAAACCCAAAATATCCCAAATGTATCTCTCGCTTAGCAAATTCCTCAAAAGCTTAAAAATGCGAAAAGTGACCTACGCAGGACAATGATTTAAATATGTGCATATGAAGAACATGCCACTAGTTCTAGAAGGATTGAAAGATCCTAACTATTTATGGCTTGCTTTAATATTGAAACATATTGCCACATGTGCCACAACATGATTAAGGATAATTTCAATCATGGGAAGAGTGAATAGTAAGGGCTGAGGTGTGGTGTGGGAAAATAAGGAACTGAGCCATCCATAGTTCCAAAGCAAAAAAATGGAATTATTGGATAAATTGTGAGGATAAATGTGATCAAGGCGAGTAGCCCAATGAAATTGAGCTTTGTAATAACAAACATTCCAATGGTTGTACCACCCAAGGAAACTAGGAAGGCACACTTGGTTGGCGTGTCTATTATCGAGCAAGAACTTCTCCTAAGGTACCTTGTTCCAACGATGGATCCGAACAAGCATAAAGAATTTTAAATCTTCTCCCAGTCACCAATAACTGCATGGTAATTAGATTTCCAATTTGGGTGCTAAAAATTAGAACTCCACTGTTGACAACACGGGTTCATCTTGAAGTTTACAGGACATGTATGAAAAATGAATAAGCTGATAATATTAAATCTCAAATTCAAAGTGATAAAAATGTGAAACACCTAGCTAATGGCCTCCACAACACATCTATGGGATGGGTACCACACAATAAGACCATCAATACTAAAACACGTCTTGAGTAACCTAGACATAAGAAATAAAATCATTGAAAACACACTAAACACATGGCTTGTGCATCTTAGACATAAGAAACAAGGTCATTTAAGACACACATGTACAGTAGAGATTGGAGGAAATCTCCCATCCATATATTTAGGGAATCTTGCATTAGTCCTTTTTTAGCCATAGTGTCAACCACTTTATTGCCTTCACGATACACATGTTGAGTTAAAACATTGTTAAAACTGACGAGACAGATCTTTGATTTTTCAATTAAATTGGTGACACTCCATGGAGGGACATAATTTGCTTTTATGTAATTGATAGTATTGAGAGAGTATCCTTCAACAATAAGGTTTTGGATATGAATTTCTTTTGTAGCAGCAAGGCTATGGAACACATCTCTAGCTTCGGCAATGTTGTTATATTGAAAACCCAAATTCTTTACAAATGTAAGGATAATCCTAGCTTTATCATCTCTAATTACTCCTTCATAGTTGGCCCTACCAATATTTCCTTTGGCTACCCCATTGAAGTTAAGCTTAAACCAACCCTATGGGGGTGGGGTCCAAACCACCAAGGACCTATCCACTCTAGGATGAATTTGGATATTGGGGTTGGGGGAAATATTGAGGAAGTTTACCAACTTAGACTTAAACTGGGTGTAAGGGCTCTCATCCGAAGGAACAAAGTTAGCATTCTCTATAGCCACTATTAGAATCCTAGATAATATAGAATCAAGGCTTCTAAATGACTCTCAAAAGGCTTTGATATTCCATTCGAGTCACACCTACCATAGGAAATAAAGAAGAGTAAAAGACCACCAAAATTTGAGATGGGTAAACTTAAAAATGTTGGGCCACTAGACACAAAGGTTGAAAATAGATTTAGGTATGGCCCAAGCTATATCAACAAGAGAGAATATGGAAGATAAAATACTAGCAGAGAAGGGGCACACAAGGAAAAGGTGATTAACCGAATCCCACATTGACAGGCAAATATAACATCAATTTGAGATGATCATACCCTAGGAAATGAGGTTATCAATAGCGAGAACCTTATTTTGGACAACTAACCAAAACAAGTAGCCAATTTTGGGGTTAATATTTTTCAACCAAATGCTTCTAATAGGTAACCAACTACATGAGGGCTCATCCTGAAGTAAATATGTCGACTTGACTGAGATAAGAACTGTTGACACTTTTTGTCACATTATACAAGGGGTAGAAGAATAGTAGAATTTTGTATAATATTTCCTTGTTGAAAGTTTTTCTTTTATTTTAAGTTACAGCAATTTTGACTCTCCCTATCGCACCTTTTTTAAAATGAAGAAGAAAGAGCTTTGCTACCAAACAGGCCAAGGAAAATAGCTTCGCCAAAGGAAAATAAGGAGAATGTGAAAAGAGCTTCGGGCCCGAAACACTTTAAACTACCACTTCGGGCAAAAGCCTTGCGAAGTAATATCGTCGAAGAAAATACAAAGATAACGCTTCGCACCCGAAGCATTTTTAGCAGCCACTTCGGGCGAAATTTTTGCGAAGCAGCATCCAAACGACTTCGTCGAAGGAGGAGAGCATAATCCAAATCAGCTAAGGTAAGGAAACTACTTCGGGCCCGAAGTATTTTTGAAACCTACTTCAGCCAGTTTTCACCCGAAGCAGTGGTGCCCGAAGCAAAATGACAATGTTTCGAAAATAGAGAAGTGCTTCGGGAGGATATTCCCCGAATCATAGTTTTGAGAAAGAATCGGGCCGAAACATTTTCTAGTCGAAGCAGTTTTGCCAGCAAAGGACAAAGAGCCCCATTTCAAATATGGAATCCGCTCGGCACTCGACATCCCCGAAGTAGTTTTTGCGAAGCATTATTTTGCGAAGAACAAATCAAGGAGAATCTACTTCGGCCCAAGGCTTTGGCAAGGCAGAGATGTAGCGAAGCACTTTTTGGGCCCACATTCCAAGGCGGGCAACTTCCCAAGGTGATCGAACGCCCCTTATAAATACCCCCTTTCTTGCCTGATAAGACTACTAACCATTTTTGGCAAATGAAAGGGATGTAACAATCCTCGAAGTAAAACCCGACGGGCATAACGATCACTTAAGCACAGCATCCAGAAGCCAGGGACACTTAGGTGATGCATTAAATGAATGATTCCATGGTTGACCCAGTCACAGTTGCCAATTTTGGCAACCGATTTGAAAACTCAGTCGCAGCAACCGCAAGGATCCGATTTCTCAGAACCCGAGGATGTACTCCACCGTTTTTGTAATAATGATTCAAAGGGTCGGGTCCTCTATAAAAACCCAGGCTTTGCAATGTAAAATGGGGGGAACTTTCTGCTAGAAAGCTGTTGTAACTTGATGTCCTACGTTTAATACTAAAGACCTTTTGTGCTCTATTTCTCTCTTTTATGCTGCCTTCTATGCTTAATTCTTTTGTCTTTTCTCGTTCGCGTATCGAGACTCTGAATCTTGAATTCGGTATGCGATCAGGGACTGAACCCTTGAAGGATACATAGGAGAGGAAAAATGCCTTGTCGCTTTCCTTTATGCTACTTGGTGGATTGAGGTTTTTGTTATTCCCTTATCTCAATCGCTGTTACTCTGAATCCTGAATTCCAGCGAGAGAGAAAGGAGAACCCTACGAACCCATCTAGAGGATACATAGGAAGTTCGACATTTCATTTCTTTTGTGTTATTATTGGTATTCCTTGCTGCTATTCGAGTTGTTAGTGAGTAATCATGCTTCCTATTCTCTCCCACCTTAAATCATCATCTTCTAACCCTTACTCTTTTTATTTCTTTCTCTAACCCTTACCCCTTTTTATTTCTTTTCCTAACCCTTACTTTGTTTATTTCTTTCCTGCACTCTTATCTCAAACCCCAAAAGTAGATTAGTATAGGAGTCGACCTTTCTCCGGAGATTGGCACGAGGGGCATCTCTTCACTTTGGCCTTTCAATTTTGGTTGCAGGTCCAGGGCATGCAAACCCACCGAAAGTCCTTTCCTGTGCGGATTTGATGACCAACAGTTTCTGGCATGCCCGATGGGACATTAGGTCCCATATTTGAGAAAATTTCTAGCCCATCTTCACTGGAGCCAGTAATCCCAACAAGTTCCCAGTGAAATCTGGTCAGTCTCATCTTTTGAGTAGTAGCGAGAATCGATGCTCTCATTACTAAAATAATCTTAGCATCTGGCAACTCTGTTTTACCCGAGAATCTCTGAAGTCGTAAAGACTAGTGCCTAAACCTAGTTTTCATAACTAGGACTCCCCGTGTCTTAAGAAGGTCCGAGTTCGGTGAATCTCTGGCCTGTCTTCATCTGATAAAATCACCTGGCGACTCAGTTGAGCTGAAGATCTAGATTTTCTGGTCGTAGGCACCTTTCAAATCTGAAAGAAGATATCCTGGAGGAATCAAGGTTCGGTGAGCAGCCTTGACCTCATAAGCGGAGAAAGAATGTCCACCTAACGACTCTGACTCAGCGATGACAACCACGATTTCCATAGGTTGCTATCGTAATGGCTAGGAGAAGCTTTCCTAGCTGGAACGATCCAGGCCCCCTGAACCAAAGCTACCACGATATTCCCAAAAGTGCTTTGAAATCATTGACAAAATACAGCAGCACCGTGGGAATGGCCCGAGAGCACCTTGAAGATGTTGCCAATTTAGTGACCCTCCATGACATTATCCATGAAGATGTCATGATTAGACTTCTTGTTCTATCTCTGGAGGGAAGGGCGCTGCGGTGGTACAGATTGCTCAGGCCCAAAAGCATCTGCTCATGGGATGACTTAGCGGGGGCATTGATCGAAACGTTTGATGGCTCTTAGGACCCCTTCCATCTCTTTGCATACCTCTCCACCATCAAGAGAGCACCTTCGAAGGGTATCACGGACTTCAATGTCTGATTCTACAGAGGTTGGAAGAGAATCCCACTGGAGATCCAATCGACACCCACCCAAGCCCATCTCTTTTATGTTCGGCCCTTCCACCCGAATGTAAGCCTCATTCTACTACAATCAGGGGAATGAAGGTTCCCTCAAATATTCGAGGAGGCAATACGAGCAGAACGGATTCTGCTTCTATTTGGAAAGTTGCAGTGGAGAGAAACTTTGTCGCTTCCTCCGATAATTACTGCTCCTGTTCGGCCAACGTAGTACTCATCATGGGGCATTCTTCACACTGAGCCGAGGCCTGAGATGTAGTCATTTGGAGCTCAAGAGGTAGACCTCATACTAGCTCGAAAATGGGAATATGTAAGCATGGCCCACCCAATGAACGACATGGTTGCTCGCGATCTCCATCAAGAGGTGAACCGAGGAGAGAAGCAGACTCGAGTGGTAGAACCTGAGAACAAAGAGGGCACATTTTTGCACCTGTTTTGTATCCCAAGAGATGGCATGCAAGTGTTCAGCCAAAGCTCATCAAGCCTGTCTAATTCAGAGGATGAGCCTGAAGGGATTCTAGAGGACTACTCTTCGCCGGAGGAACCTTGTTACCATATCAGAGGGATGGAAGAACCTGTACCTGGCCTTTATTTGGAAGAATCTACAGAATCTTGGCATTAGGTCTGGTATTGGTTTTGGTTATCCCTAAGACCAATGCCCCAAGAAGGCTTTCAAGTGGTGAACTTCTTCGCCAATAATCTGGGCACTGGCAGAAATGAAAATCGGTTGCGTTGCTTCCTGTTTGCAGCATGGACAGCTTCAGGTAGAAATGATCCAAACTCCAAAGGTTAGTTAAAGTTCAACCTGATCTGGTCGGGTCACTGCAGGTTTATCGGATAATCACCTAAAGTGAATCCATGGTGGCGCCATGCCAATTATGTCGCAAGATTGTGTAGATACTGTAAATAGTTTGGCTGATAAATAAAGTGATGCTTGGGGACTCAAGTCGAGTTTTACTTCAGCAGCTAAGCTCTAAAAAAAAAAAAAAAATCTCCTTCGGGAAAATGTTCCTCGAAGTAGCCAATGGAAAATGGCTCGCAGCAATGACTCTGACCAGGTTCCGAGAGATACTTAGCCAAAGTGATTCCAAGTGAAACAGTTTTAGAAGGAGGACCAGCGAACCACCTTCTGCAAAGAGAACTACTTTGGGTAGAAGCATAGAAAATTGGCTCGCACCAAAGGTTCGCTACGAAGCATTTCAACCCTGACCTCGCCTTCACCAACCCAACGATGAAAAAGGTAGGGGCATTTAAAACATGCCTAGGGGAACGTGTCGACAGCCACTTTCAAAAGCATTCAAAGTAGGTGAGTTAAATGAAAAGGTGGTGGGTACGTCCTCTAGGGATTCAGTTAAGAGAAAAGTTCATGCTTGGGTACAGAGTGGTAGAGGGTCATGCTTCCAAAGCAAGCTGCAATCATCATAACACACAGCCCTGTGTACCACTCCACCAGGCGGAAAATCAGATGAAGTGATGCAGATTTAATTATGGTAAGTGCCATAAATATGGGTAGTTGCCTTCTAGGGCTATATAAGGCAGACTCCAACAGTAAGTAAGCTATTTGCTTGATAATTCATGCAAACTTTGCTGCTAGCCTTCAAGCTCTCCTATCTTGCGCTTCGAAGCCTCCAATACCAAAGCCCTCCGCATTGTTTTCTCCATTACCCCTAGCACTATGGGAAAAAAGAACTCTAAGGAAAAGGGGAAGGAACCAGAAGTTGTGGCCCCCAAGTAGCCAAAGGCAAAGGGCCATGACAAAGGGCCGAAGAGAGTTGATTTTAGCCATCGCCCTGAGAAATAAGTCATGGGAGAAAGAGAGGATTCTGAATATGAGCAACCTAAAGAACTTCCAGTTGATGCGTGGGATAGTATTAGAGACACCAAGCTGTCGAGGAGCATAGCTGAACTC
Source organism: Wollemia nobilis (assembly GCA_028583015.1). Classification (NCBI taxonomy): domain Eukaryota; kingdom Viridiplantae; phylum Streptophyta; class Pinopsida; order Araucariales; family Araucariaceae; genus Wollemia; species Wollemia nobilis. The sequence continues at coordinate 9,476,949 of JAQPPZ010016346.1, read as the reverse complement.
AGGAGCACCATCGAGTTCATGAAAAGTAGGCTCTCGACAGACAACAAAAGAGCTACCACTTACTACTCCCAGATATACTGGTATCTGACGCCCCCCACACATCACTGCCTTGAGCTAATTGATGCCATCATGCAAAACTATCAGCCCACCTCCAGGCAAGTGGTATACACCTCCGACCACAAGTTGTTCTCTATTCTGAAGGAAGATGTCCAGGCAGCCTTTGCACCACAGCAGGGCCCTCCTAAGGGGTACACAGTTTGCAATGTTATTCTTAGCAAACAAATGGAGAGGTTCAAGTTCTCCAATTACATGATCAATTTTTTGTAGCAGAGCCTCAAAAGCGGGCTCCCTTTAGGAAAATTTCCCCAAATGCCCCTACCCTTGGAGGCCTTCACAAACACCGACATCTTCTCCATCATTTCATGGGTGGCAAGCCTATCTACCGACGCTTCGGTGCACCCGTGGCATGTGTCTTTGGCTGAGTGTATTTCTAGAGGGTAATTTTATGCCCCTGATGCTTCGAGGCCAAGCACCAACCCAGTATTTTTTGACTGGGCAAAATGGGTGGCCAGGACCCTACATATGCGGCTCACCAGCATGAAGAATGCTGGGACAAATAAGTACTTCTCGCCCTGTTCTCTTCTTGTTTGGTTATTTTTCTTTCATGTACATAAGAGTTTCCATTATGTTGCTATTACGACAAGCGGCGAGGATGGAAATCCTCTGCTTGTATACCAGTGGACCCTTCTCCTATTGAATACGGAGTCCTATTATTCTTTTAACCAACAATTTTTGGGACCCGTAATGCACATGGTAACAGGGTCTTCCCCTCGGGTTCCCCTCCTCCTAAGGGACAAGGTGGTACAAGAGAAGAGGGGAGACATTTTTTAGCTGACATAGGGGCTCATAATTCGCATATTCGGCTTCATAGGGAAGCCTTTCCTCTACTACCAGTCTATCCCTCCGAATACCAGTTCGCATTGGAGGTCGCTCGGCAGAGCGATGCAACAAATGCCATTTATGGCCATGGATGGAAATGGGCTCACACCTGCAATTTCCCTTTCAAAATGGGAGTTATCGAGGTGTTTTCCCTCAAACAAAATGTTTTCTTGGAGGGGAAACTCACCAATTTTGGCCTAGTTCAACTTCCTCAGAAATGGCTCTATGACCCCTTGGGGGTAATGAGGTACCATCTTCGTTTTAAGAACTTCCACATGTGCCCCTATCCAGAAATTATGGAGTAGAGGAACAATCCCAATGGGAGGGATCTGGAGTGGCACTTGGAGAAAATGGAAACACTACCTCCCTGGCATGAGTTCTACCCTATGGAGGTTGCATATGACCCAATTTGGCACCCTCTCCCAAGCCCCAACTCCACCTTATGGAAGAAGGCAAAAGATGATTTGAAAGAGGCAGCAAAAGATTGGGACATGGCCCAACTAAGAGAGTGGTGGATAATGAGGGTCCACCACCAAAAAATGAACTCTTATGGATTCTTGGCAACGGACAAGGACTTCACGACGGTCTATGTGGCCAATTCTGGAACATGGAAGCCCCTATCCTTCATCGACCTCATTCCCTCGACTATCCCAAGTTCGGGAAAAATCCCAAAGAGGGAGGAAACTACTTCATAGCTAAAGAAAGGGAAGAAGGCCAAATCCACGCCATGGAGGCCACCTCAAGTACCTGTGGGAGGCCAAGACATGAGCTCCAAAGAGTCGGAGCAACCGCTGGTGAAAACAAGAATCAGTCCAAGTGCCTCCAAGCCATCCAAAGCGGCTCCATACAGGGTTTCAGAGCCCTTCCACTAGACAACCTACATCGGGCCCGTTCGAAGCAAATGTTGAGAGTGTGACATTGCCAAGCGTCGAAATCGTCCTCGATATCAATGTCATCAATGTGGAGGAACTCCTCCAATCCAAAGGGGATGCTAAGGCAGAAACCTTGGAGATTGAAAATCTCAAAGGAGAAGAACAGGAGACAGTTGCATTGGAAGTCACTATAGCCACTTCGCCAGGAGGGCACTCAGGTACACATTCTCCACCCTTTGCTCAGGACTCACCCATGTCCACTGCGGCCACGGTCGAAGGTTCCCATCAGTCTCCCCCACAAGGCCACTCATCCCCTCATGCATCACCCGTGGCTAGTCCAAATCTGTCCCATGATCTCGGTCGAGATAGGCCCATTGATGTCACTTTGCCCACTCACATTGCCCCTCCCTTGATTTTAAGTAGAAGTGAAGGTATCGCTTTGATGCCGAGCCCTACCACCCTTCGATCCCCCATCTCACATGAAGTGGCCCCATTGCTGAAATTCCTGCTACACCCATCGTCGGACCTTCTGATGAGACATCCCCCATCCACTCCCTATATTTTTTCACTCCTTCGGCTATTGACTCAGCCTTGTTTGAGTCTAAGATGTCCTTGATCAAGGAGCACCCCCTTGTCGAGAAGCTGCTCCAAGCCTAGAAGAATACCGACAAAATCTTGAAGGAGGCGAGAAAGAAAAGAGGGCGAGCGATGGCTCAAGTTGAAAAATGCACCGTGTTTGATTTGAAAGCTGGGAAGATGCACAAGATCAAGAAGGTCCCTAAGGTACAAAAGCCTCTGGATGAAATGACTCCAGTAGACTATGATTACCAAGAAACACCTAAGGACCTGGTGCATCTAAATGTAGACAACGAATCGGCATCCATGCATGTCCGAATTGAGACCTTTAGGGCTCATGCAGTCATCGCCAACCAACACAAGATCGAGGCCGAGGCCACCAACATTAAGCTAGAGGAATATTTGGCAATGGTCCGCTCCAAGTTGGCAGAGGTCGAGGAGCAGTGCAAGGCCATGAAAAAGGAAACACGTGCCCTAAAGCTGCAAGTTCTACAGCTCTAGAATACTGAAGAAAATCAGGCGCAGAGACAAGCCAAAAATGATCTAAAGGCCAAGGATCTGGAAGGCAGAGTTGCACAAATGCAAGCCCAGCTGTATGAGAAGGAAGACCTGACAATGTTTGATAGGAGTAGAATTAAGGAGATTCGCACCCATTTGCTCAAGAATTTTAGGTCTCGGTGTTCCAGCGCCCTCACAATTCTAACCTTCATCACCGAAGCCCAGCATGCTATTGTCGAAGGAGGACCAATCATTGATGAAGTCACGCAGAAAGCCAGGAGCAGGCTCAAGTTAGCCTTCGACATCCAGAATGCGAAATATCAGGACTTGCAGGTCACTACAATGACTCGAACGGCTAGGGATTGGTCCATGGCCTAGGCCACAGTTCACGCATTCTTTTCCAAGGTGCAAAAAGCTTAGAAGGCGAGAAGGCTCCAAGATATTTTTGACAACGATCAACGCGCCTCGATGAATTATTTTTAGGACCTCTCTTCCTTGGGTTTCCCAAGTTTCACAGATGATGATGGGAACCTTCTGACTAAAGATGACCTCAAACCAGTCTAGCTCTAGTTCAAAGGCGATGTCTTGGAGATAGACGGGTGGGCGAAGCTGATCTCGGAAGGGCAGATAACCGACTTCATCTTGAGATACTGCAAGATGGTAGCATGCCTAAATGATTTATTCATTAGGGCCAAACATGCTGACATCGAGCAAATTGATCGGTTTCATGTTTTGGTTAAGGCATTACAAGATCAAGAACCATTCCAAAAGGGTGCCTGGGCTCATGTCCGAAGAAATATTAAGCACATCTGTGATCACCTCAAACCATCATGTCAGCCAGAAGCCATGCCATAGGAAGAAGGAGAAGAAGAATTAGAAGAGGAACAAGAAGAGGGATAGACCGCAAAAGCAGGGTCTAGGGAAAACTAGTAACTCTGTAGCCCAATGGATCAGGACTAAAGGGTTCTTTTGCCGAGACGAGCTTGTCACCCCACGAGCTGCCAAGAATGTTGAAACTTTTTGTCACATTATACAAGGGGTAGAAGAATAGTAGAATTTTGTATAATATTTCCTTGTTGAAATTTTTTCTTTTATTTTAAGTTACAGCAATTTTGACTCTCCCTATCACCCCTTTTTTAAAATGAAGAAGAAAGAGCTTCGCTACCAAACAGGCCAAGGAAAATAGCTTCGCCAAAGGAAAAGAAGGAGAATGTGAAAAGAGCTTCGGGCTCGAAACACTTTAAACTACCACTTCGGGCGAAAGCCTTGCGAAGTAATATCACCGAAGAAAATACAAAGATAATGCTTCGCACCCGAAGCATTTTTAGCAGCCGCTTCGAGCGGAAGTTTTACAAAGCAGCATCCAAACGACTTCATCGAAGGAGGAGAGCATAATCCAAATCAGTTAAGGTAAGGAAACTACTTCAGGCCCAAAGTATTTCTGACACCTACTTCAGCCAGTTTTCACCCGAAGCGGTGGTGCCCGAAGCAAAATGACAATGTTTCAAAAATAGAGAAGTGCTTCGGGAGGATATTCCCCGAACCACAGTTTTGAGAAAGAATCGGGCCGAAACATTTTCCAGCCGAAGCAGTTTCGCCAGCAAAGGACAAAGAGCCCCATTTCAAATATGGAATTCGCTTGGCACTCGACATCCCCCGAAGTAGTTTCTACGAAGCATTATTTTGCAAAGAACAAATCAAGGAGAATCTACTTCGGCCCAAGGCTTTGGCAAGGCGGAGATGTAGCGAAGCACTTTTTGAGCCCACATTCCAAGGCGAGCAGCTTCCCAAGGTGATCGAAGGCCCCTTATAAATACCCCCTTTCTTGCCCGATAAGTCTGTCGACCATTTTTGGCAAACGAAAGGGACGTAACAGTCCTCGAAGTAAAACCCGGTGGGCATAACGATCACTCAAGCACAACATCCAAAAGCCAGGGACACTTGGGCGGCGCATTAAATGAATTTTTCCATGGTTGACCCAGTCACAGTTTCCAGTTTCGGCAACCAATTTGAAAACTCAGTCGCAGCAACCATGAGGAGCCGATTTCTTAGAACCCGAGGATGTACTCCGTCGTTTTTGTAATAATGATTCAGAGGGTCGGGTCCTCTATAAAAACCCAGGCTTTGCAATGTAAAAGGGGGGCAACTTTCTGCTAGAAATTTGATGTAACTTGATGTCTTGTGTTTAATACTAAAGACCTTTTGTGCTCTATTTGTCTCTTTTATGTTGCCTTATGTGCTTAATTCTTTTGTCTTTTCTCATTCACGTACTGAGACTCTGAATCTTGAATCCGGTATGCGATCGAGGATTGAACCCCTGAAATTTGTCCAGAAGGATACATAGGAGAGGAAAAATGCCTTGTTGCTTTCCTTTATGCTACCTGGTGGATTGAGGTTTCTGTTATTCCCTTATCTCAATCGTTGTTACTCTGAATCCTGAATTCCAGCGAGAGAGAAAGGAGAACCCTGCGAACCCATCCAAAGGATACATAGGAAGTTCGATATTTTGTTTCTTTCATGTTATTCTTGGTATTTCTTGCTGCTATTCGAGTTGTTAGCGAGTAATCATGCTTCCTGTTCTCTCCCACATTAAATCATCATCTTCTAACCCTTACTATTTTTATTTCTTTCTCTAACCCTTACCCCTTTTTATTTCTTTTCCTAACCCTTACTCTGTTTATTTCTTTCCTACACTCTTGTCTCAAACCCCAAAAGTAGATTAGTATAGGAGTCGACCTTTCTCCAAATATTAGCATGAGGGGCATCTCTTCCCTTCGGCCTTTCAATGTTGGTCGCAGGTCCAGGGCGTGCAAACCCACTGAAAATCCTTTCATGTGTGGATTTTATGACCAACAAGAACCAACTCACATTGCTGCCAAAAGGGAGTGTCCAAATAAGGGATGCTTGGGATGAAATTTTTTGAGCGTGTCTGAAAAAGTTTAACTAGATTCACACTAATGAGGATCACCTTCATCCTAGGTAAAGGGTTTCCAAACAGGACGAATAGAAGAATCATAGGATATGAAATTATTGACTTTGCTTCCAAACATGCAATCAAAAATCGGATTGAGGATACATAAGGAAGGATCGTTGATCAACAATGCGGCTAGTTAACCAAGGATATTCCCAAAATATATTTAGAGATCCATTTCCAAGGTGCCACCTTATGCCTTTCTTGAGAATGTGAATTACTTGAGTGATAGCATTCCAGAAGGCAGAACCTTCAGGGAATGAATTATCTTCAAGCAGAGATCTTCTCCTCAGATATTTGCTTTTGATGATGTCAACCCAAAGTCTTGGAATTCTTGATGATTCTCCAAGCTTGCTTGCTTATCATTGCCAAATTAATTTTATGGATTCTCCTGAAACCTAGTCCTCTGAGTTCATTTTTTAGGCAGAATTTATCCCATGCCAACTTAGAAAATCTTAGTTTATTCTTTGATCCTGACCAAAGGAACCATTTTGTATTTGTGCAATTCTATAGCATACCGATATAGGAGCCTTAAAAATAGATAATAAATGGATTGGAATACTCTAGAGGCAAGAATGAACAAGAGTAGCTTTGCTAGCTTGACTTGAGGAGATAACCTTTCCATCCCTTTATTTTTTTTATAATTCTTTGGATGACACTATTCCACATACTCTTAGTAGGTCTACCTTGAAACAAAGGGAGGCTAAGGTAAATGGAAGGAAAGGAAGAAATATTACACTCCATGATTCTAGCAATTTTAATCTATCTTTGTATGGGAGTGTTAATGAAAAAAGGTTGCTCTTGTTATAGTTGATCTTATGGCCAACAACTTGTTCATATAAATTCAAAATAGATTTGATGACTTGGGCTTCAGGAATAACGGAGCGATTGGCAATAATGGTATCATCCACAAATTATTGGTGAAAAATCGGTTGAAGTCTAGAAGAAGCTTTGATGCTAGAAATAGCTCCAAAAGAACAGGTGGCTGAATGAGTCCTTCCTAGAAAATCAGCAAGAATAATGAAGAGGAGGGAGGACAACGGGTCACCCTATCTAAGGCCACACCCACTTTTAAAGTAACTGATAGCATATCCATTAACAAGGATAGAAAACTAGGTAGATGAGATACAAGATTTAATAAGGTTAATCCAATTGGGGTGAAACCGAAACCTAGAAAATATAACAAATATAAAGTCCTACAAGACCCTATCAAAGGCTTTATTCATGTCAAGCTTCAGAAAAATAAAATAAAAAAACCTTGTTTCCTAATTTTGGTAACAGAATGGATGAGTTCGTGGATGGTAATGATGCTATCAGTGATCACATTTCCCTTGATCAAACTTCCTTGATAGGTATCAATGATGGAATACAAAATGAATTTAATTCTATTAGCCATGGTTTTGGTTAATATTTTGTAGAAAACATTACATAAGCTAATATGACGATAATTGGACAAGGAGGAAGTGTCATGATACTTGGGGATTAAGGTTAAAAATGTATAATTGACATCCCTTGGGATAAAATTGGTTCTTTGAATTTATTGGATAGCTGATGTAACATCACTTCCTATAATATCCCAAAATAATTGAAAAAATGAGGGAAGCCATCCGATCTAGGGGCTTTGTCATCAGGCATAGAAAGCATACCCTCTCTAAGTTCATCATGGGAAAATGGCTGAAGCAAAAAGTTGGAGGAAGCTATTGCATACTATATAACTCCATTAATAAAATATAAATAATGTTAGAATAACCCTTATATTTATTATCTAAATTCATTTAGTTAAATAAAATATGTATTCATAAATATTTATGTGTTGCAATTGCAGTCTAAATTATAATTTTTTTAAACAAATTTTTAATCATGAATATTTTTCCACTAAGCACTTTATTGTAATTTGAATAGCCAAATAGAACCACCTTCATCACTATTGTCTTCAATAACAAGCTAATTTGTAAAGTCTATTTATATATGAGGTAAAATTTTCACCTATTAAAGAATCTATAGGAGACATTAAAAAGTCACCACTAGTACCCTATCAAACTTTAGCCTTCCCAATAATAATTTTGATGGACTAAACCCCACTTCAACACTTGCATATGGCTTGACTACCTACAAACACATAATCAAGCATAAAGATAAAATTATTGTCATTATCTTTAGAAGAGTAACCACACTTATAAAAAATAATCAATCCATCTATCTATGAGCATGCAAATAAAATTAAATGAAATCACTTTTATGATGTATATACAAGTGAGGAATTAGGTTCACTATAAATGGACATGAATATTGATGAGCAATATCATAGGTATAGGGATATCTGAGGGTTTCGTTAGTTGGTAAAGTATATTTTTTGGCATGTGTAACTCTGGATCAAATCTCAAGGTCTTGTAGTATCAGAGAGTGTCACGTTAATATTATCAACTATGTTAAAAATTTTACCCAATGCAACTAGAGGTTATTGTGGCAACAAAGAGCGGGATTTGAACCCACAAAGAGACGATAAAAAATATAACGAGTTATATATATCATAAGCATAGGAAATGTTTATACCAGGTGGATCAAGGTATTAGAGATGAGTTGTAAGAGATAAAACTGGTATAACAATTCATATGGAATCTTGATCCTAGTAAAGACACGATACTAAAAAAAGTTTACTAATTTTTTTTACGGCTTCAATAATTCTAATTACAAGGTGAGGCCTATGCATGTAGATTGCTTACCTTTTCGTTTGTTTTCTAGTTTACGATTTCAGTATATTTATTTTTGAAGTCCTCAACCTATAAGGAAATACTTTATGTTTGTAAAGGATATTTGTTCCATTTCAAATTATATATATATTTTTGGTAAGTAAAGAAATTATATTAAGTGGGTTTTGACTGGGGCCTGATCCCAGAAGTACAGAACACCATAGAGGTTTGCACATCATCAAATCTAAAAAATCTCGAACCAGAGATAAGAGCTAGTTGAGAATCAAAATTTCTTGCATAGGGGATTAGCCAAAGAACTACAAGGGGGACCATGCCCACGCAGGGGCAAGTAGCAGAGAAGCCTAGCTTTTGAGAAGAAACTAAAAAGCCCACGTAGGGGTAACCCAAGCCGAAAAACATTCAAAGACACCCACACAAGGGTTGACTGAGAACCAAAGCAAAAACCCATGAAAGTCCAAAATCCCACGCAGGGGAAATACTGTAAACCACATCAAAATAGAGGAAACTAGAAAGCAAAAAGGAACCAGATAAAGAGCCAACAAAGCTAGTCTTTTGAGGTATCCTCCTTAGTAGAATTTTTCATTCTAGAGGAGCTGCTTCAGAGCGTTGCTAACGTTGTCCATGGCTAAAATTATGCTTTTGAGTACTACCCTTGATAGATTATCGAAAATAGTCACATGTGGATCAGAAGTCCCACTTTTTTCCTCAGAGATATGAACAAGGGATTTCTGGCTAGGTTCCGCTCTGGATTTCTTGTCGTAGGAGGGCCTTCTTACCTGAGTGGTACTTTCTTCAACCTTAACCTTTCTCTTTGCGGGTAGGGATTTGGATCCACTCGATGTAGGGAGAATTTTCTTAATGGAAGGGGGAGTAGCAGTAGCTAGGATTCCCTTTTTGGATATGGGGGTTTGAGCTTCAGGGGGTTCCTCACTGAATAAAGGGTCATTGGAGAGAGAATGAGATGGGCTATGGCTGGAAGAAGGCAAGGGAGGGTTGGAATGGAGGGGGGAACTAAAATGGGAGGAGGGGTGGAGGCCACAACATGATAGAAAATGATAGTGAATAAACCTTGGTGGGTAGGAGTTGAATGCTTCTTGCAGGCACTGTGGGCGGGAGCAAAATTATATATTAATCAATATTAAAACATCAATCATATTAATTTTAAATTTTGATGAAATTATGTTTGTAAAAGAACTATTGTTTTTTTCTACTATTGCATAAGTAGATATTTTTCTAATATATATTAATTCCAAAGTGTAGGATTGGTCAAATTTAAGGCAAAAATTATGTTTCACTTGTTTAACAAATTTGTTAAGTGTATTTGTTTATTTATGATGGGATAAAACTCAAAACAAAAGATAAGTCCAACTTACTAACTTATATGGACAATAAACAATGATCTTCCCATTCTAGTAAATAGGATTCAACAATGGAATAATCCAAAATTATTCCTTTATCTCATTCATTCATTTGTAGCATAAATATTGTTGCATAGCATTTTCTTAGTTCTCACAATCAACTATAAGTAGCCTAATAAAAAGAATTTTTTATGAAGTCTCAAATCATTTTCGTAAGAAATTTTACTAAGAAGAATTATTTATTAAATATTATTCATTCTTATTCTAATGAAAACATCTATTATGTGGGTGGTTCATATCCTAATTTTGTATATTCACTGATCATCATATAAATCAAAACACCCAATTTAAGACCTGGACCAAGGTAATTGCCAATAGATTAAAACATTTTATGCCCATCCTTATTGACAAGACACAAAGTACTTTTGTAGCAGGAAGCCTGATTCTTGACGGAGTTACAACAATGCATGAATTAATACACTCCATTGATAAAAGCAAGAGGCCAGGCATGTTTCTCAAATTAGATGTCAACAAGGCGTATGATAGGGTCTCTTGGAATTTTTTGCTCAAAGTGCTTGATAAATTTGGGTTCAACCAAAAGTGGATAAGTCTTATCAAGGCTTGCATTTATTTCACAAATTTTTTAGTGTTGGTTAATGGATCCCCTACTAGTTATTTTTCTAGTTCCAGAGGTATTCATCAAGGATATCTTTTGTCATCGTATATTTTTATTTTAGTGGTAGAGGCCTTAAGCAGGTCAATCAAGGCAGGTCCAATGATCGAAGGAATTTATCTGCACAAAACATTAATCCAACTATGTATATTTAGTTCACAGATGATACACTCATTTCCTTCTTAGCGTTAGTACCTCAAGCTAGAGCACTAAAAGGTATTCTTTATTCTTTTGAAAAAACAGCTGGCCAAAGAATAAATTATCTTAAGAGTATGATTTTCTTTTTGAATACTCCCCAGGAAATATAAATCAATATTACCAAAAAAATTGGCTATAAAATAGCTTCTTTGCCTTTGATTCATTTGGGAATGTCGTTGTTTAAATGCAGATTAAAAATATCCTTATGGGAACCTATTATTGATTAATCCAAAAGAAGTTATCTGGATGGAGAGGAATGTTGCTCAGCCAAGCAAGAAAAGCAATGCTTGTCAAATCCTCTCTTTAGAGCATACCAATTTATTACATATCTCTTTTTAGCATTTCTAAGAAGATTTAACTAAAAAATGAATAATTATATAAAGCATTTTTATGGTCCAATTCAGAGAAGAAGAAGAGATTCCATCTAGTTTCTTGGAAACAGGTATGTAGAAGGAAAGTCTTGGGGAGTTGGGTTTTCAAAAAGTAGATCTTATGAATAAGGCTCTTTTAGCTAAGAAATTTTGGGCCTGAACTACTCAATTGAACATGGAATGGGTGCATATTGTTTTGACTAAGTACCTAAACCAAAACAAGGGCTTCTTAAATGGTATTTTTCCTAAAAATGGTTCTGATTTTTGGAAGAGTCTTATATTGTTAAGAGAGTTAATTCAAAAAAGTTTAATATGGAATCTGTTGGATGGTAATAATATTGATTTTTGGGAGGATCCCTAGGTGTTAGATACTACTTTATCTCAAATTCCATTGTTAGGTCCAGTAAAACCCCTTTTCTCTTTGTTGTTTGGTCCAAAAGTTGTTGACTTTGTGGAAGTTGTGGCAGGAGTTAAAAAATGGAAGAGTCTGAGAACTAATAACCTAATTCCTCTTGTAAAGGAGGTTTGGATTTCTATCATGGAAAATTTAAAGTTTCAAGTATTAAAATCTCAAGATGAGGAAGATACTCTACTATGGAAAGAGGATAAGAATGAGCTTTTCTCGATGACATCAACATATTTGTTGTTGGATTCAGCCAACCTGTTTGCTCTCCCTCCCTTCAAAGTTTGGAATAAAGGCCTTACCCCTAAGATCAACATATTTTACTAGCTGGTTCTTCATAACAAATTACTTACGATTGATAATTTTTAGAATAGAGAGAGTATTTAACAAACATGTGCTTTCTCTATGGATCATGGGTTAAATCCTTAAACCATCTCTTCTTTCAATGCTTTTTTTCTTCTATTGTTTTCAATAAAGTTTTGTAGGTATTAGGAGTTAGTTGGGTGGCTCCATGCTATGTTAATGATTTGAGCCTCCAATAGTTTCCATAATTTCTAGGCCTAAGGTTGAAACTGGTCTAGAATTTTTGCTTACCCCATATATTGTGGAGAATTCAGAAATAAAGAAACAATAGGGATTTTAAAAATAGAAAATAAGATTTAGTCATGGTGTTTTCAAAAGCCATTTCTATAGTGGTAGAAAACATCTCAAAGCTCCCTTTGGCCCTGATGACAGAGGATAAGAAGGAAGAGGATATTGTACTAAAAATTGGTTTTAGAGGGCCTAATTTAATTCAACCTAAGTTGAGATCATAAACTAAGTGGGTTCCCCCACCTCCTAGTTGGATTAAATTTAATTTTTATGGTGCTTCCAAAGGCAACCCAGGTGTTGTAGGTGTTGGAGGACTATTCAGAGATGACAAGGGCTCAATACTCCTTGCCTTTGTAGAAAATCTTAGAAACTAAACTTGCAATTTTTCTAAGGCTTAAGCATTATATCAGGGGATGTTATTACTGAAAATATGAATTATCAAAAGCTTATTATTGAGGGGGGACTCTCTCTTCATAATAAATACTCTCAAAGATCTAAATTAGACCAATTAGAAAATATTAAACATGATAACAGAGGCTAAAATATTATACCAATCAGTGGAGGAGATTCAAATTGCTCACATCTATAGGGAGATAAATAGGGCTATTGATGGCCTTGCCAACCTTAGAATCTGGTAGAACAATCTTATAGTGTAGAGAAGTGATTTTCCCCCAGATATTGGGAGGGAATATTATTAAGTCTTAGCTCGAGAATATTCCTCTTTTTTATTTTTTTTGTCCTCATTTTTTAACAATATTTTCCAAATTTTTAGGTGGCATCCTAGGAAAAGACTAGAAGTGGAGAAATATGGGAAGAGGAATATATTTCAAAATAGATGGGTTATGTCTTGATGGAATGTGCCGAGGAATATTTAATATTAGGTTAGTTATGGATACTTCTTGGTGGCTCTTGGTGGTTTATTAACTACTTTGTCTTGCCAAGGAATATTGATTATTAGGTTGGTTATGGATGCCTCTTCGTGGAACTTGGTAGTTTATTAACTGATTGGTCTTGTCTCTGCTTTTAGTTTTTCTAGAATCATGTAATCTCCTATGGGTAGGCTTTTCTTTTTTATTTTCTTTTTGTCTACCCTTTTTAGCCTCTTGTTGTCTTGGAGTCTTTGACTGCTTGTCAAATCCTTGTCTCAAACTTTTTGTACAAGGTTTGGGGACCTTTCAACATGCCTTATTCAATCTAATAAAAAAATAACCAATTTAGCATGGCTCTAAACAAATGCAATACAAAATAGAATAAATTTATTTAACTAAATTGTCACAGATGTCTTAGATAGGTGAAATTGATTATATTAACCATATGAGAAGCCCATACAACCAGTTATTAAGACCCTTACACTAATAGTAATATGAAATATATTATACAACACTAAATTAATCTCGTTAACCATTGTTTATAGGTGGATTTTATGTTTAAATATTTTTTTAACATACAATTATGTATATCTTTGAATGATTTATGTATGGTTTAATGAATTGGTATTGTAATGTGGTTTTAGTATAAGGAATATTACAATGTAATATTAAATCCAACTATTGTTAGGGGACAAGTCCTTTTTCAATTTAGTTCTATACTTTGTTTTTATTATACTAGAGGAATTGATAACTCGTTATAATTTTCTATGCCTCTTTGTGGATTCAAATCTCACTCCTTATTGCCACTATAACCTCAATTTGCATCGAGTAAACCTTTTACGTAGCTAGCTATGTTGATGCAACATGCCTACCAATACTACGAGGCCCGAGGTATTGGGACCCTAGTCTTCGCGCTCCTACAAAAGCATTTTGACCGTTGAAACAAGCCCTGAAGACCCAATTTAGTTCTATACTATTTCTTTAACATGTTTAATTTTTAAATATTTACTTATTTTTTATATTTTATGTGGAGTTACAAATGTATTGGAAAAGTATTTATGTATTCATAGACTTCTCAAGAAGTTGAAGCCACATATAAATCACTATTAGGTATAGGAGAGAGGAATGTAAACTAATACAACACAAATGAGTGGAGCTTCTATGAAATTTTTCAGATGACTATATCTTCTTTTCCTACCAATACAATGTGCACTTTTAGGGGTACAATCCTAATACATTAGCTAATGGACATGTGTTCCTTAGTGTCATGTATTATGATTTCTTAATTTTAGCTTTGCAAATTTCTCTCTATACATTTCTATATATGATACTTATGAATACATTATAATTCTTCAATCCAAGAGATCGTTTATTTTTATTCATATCCTCTTCAATGAAAGGAGGCCATGTTGTATGAGTAGTTACTTTCTACTAAGTTGTTTGAGAAATACTTCTTTCAATATAGAAATTTAGTTCAGTAATATTAGAATTTAATTATAGGTGAACTAATTTAAGCTACACAAGTGTTTTTGTTAAAAAGTACACAATTAAATTTATTTTAACATTAATGTATTCATTTATTTCTTGGATCCAAATACTAGAATACTTACATATATTTAAAAGTGCATTATAATATCTCAAGGTAATTTCCCTTACCCATCATAGGATAAGAATGAACATGGCACATAAATGAAAACTTATAAAAGTTGGTACTTGACACATGCATGTGTTCTTTGAAGGTTCTTTGTTCTAGTCACAATATGAAATCTACATCAAACATGTAAAATCTAGTTAAAATTAATGTCATATATGGATAGAAAAATAAATTTAAAGGTCAACTTGGAGATGATATATCTTTTTTCAATTAAATGTAAATATAAAATTCTAATCAACAAGAAATAATAAGATTATCTAAGCCATTCTAAGACTAACATAACTCTCACTATAGGTTCCACTGAAAAATTTCTATCAATTATATGATACAGTGCTAGTTATTCCAAATAAATTATTCACATTAATATTTTTGTGGGTATTTACAAGTCACCGTGACTTAGGATATATAATGAAAACGTAGACAAATATCGTACACCTCTAAAATAAAGACAAGATTGAAATATAGCAAATCTAAATATAACCATACAAATAAAGAATAAGATAAAGAAATTATTGGATGGTGCCCTTTTATTAATAATGCTTTGTTCTTTCCAAGAAGATTACAAGAAAATCCCTCTTAGGGATTGCTACCAATCTTGATACAATGAAATACAATTATAGCCATTTTGGATGTACTTCACAGGATCTTTCTTGCATCTCACAAACTAATTATTGATAAATTTTCATTATTGTCAAGATGTATGATGATGAATGTATGAATCTTGATGTGATTTCTTCTTGTAAAGACCTATAATTTGCACACAAGAAAATCTAAAGAGCATCAAAAGCATATGAAGAGCCTTTCAAGATAAGGCCCATATCCATGATAAATAAAACGATAAAGAAGCTAAAATATGAAAAATAAATGCATGAAAATAAAATCTAACTATGCTAAGAAGTAATTAAAATGCTGCTAAATATAATGAAAAGCAAGAAAAATGGATATATATCTCTATCGGAAGGCCATATCTGTGCGAGACAGCCTTACCTGTTGGTCATCTTGGTATGAGATGGTCATTCCTATGAGCCATATCTAGGCAAGATGTTCATTGAATTGCGAGCGAATTCATTGTGGCCAATGTGAGGCAATACCGGGTTTGATCCGTGGAATTGATGTTCAAGAGCGCACTCGTGAGGAACGACTTGGAGGTGGAATTTACACTGAATTAAGGGTATTGGATGGTGCAAGAAGTATGAATTCAATATTTAACCTTCGATATGGTCCATTGGCATACTTGGAAACTCCATGGTTGAATTTCGGTAGCACTTTATTTCTTTGAGAATGAGAGCCTTTTCAATCTTCAGTTCGATAACACTTCGTTACATGAAATTGTTAGACTTATCAATGAAGGTTATGCTTCATTTTATAGACTTCCCAATGGGATTCTAAAGCTTTCTAGAGAATCCAAGAAGTAGTTAGGATCAAGAAGAGTAACCATCCATTCTTTAAAACCATCGTAACTAACTCTATTATGTCCAATTGGCACATGTAATCATTTGAACTATAGTAGGAAATTTTGCTTCTGGAGAGATCAACTTGGGTAGGACAGTCATGACTACGGTTTGTCTCAGGGTGATATGGTCACAATTAGGGGTTGTCTCGAGGTAATACAATGGTTGCAAAAGGGGAAATTCCTTCCTATTTGAGTGGTGAAAACCATTGTTAAGCCCTAGGGCTACCCAAGGTGGTTCATATGGCCTAAAAAGGTGTCCATATAGGTAGTCTTCTCAACATTATGTGTTTTAGGTATCTACAAATGCCCCTTTTAGGGATATGTTATATGAAAGCACAATGCGAAGCAAAAATAGATGATGTAAATTCAAGTTGGAGGTTGATGGTGTTCATTGATATTAATCAATGTTAGATGCCCCAATCATGGAAAGAGCATGCATCTTTGAATCATTGGCTCTGATAAGTTAAATAACTTGAATTTGGTAATATTTAGGGCATTGGAATACAAGCTTAGGTCTACATCTTAGCCTTAGTGACAATTAGGATACAAGCTTAATTCTAATCCTTAGCCTTAGTGGCAATTAGAAGATAAGCTTAAGTCTAATTCTTAGCCTTAGTGGTAATTAGGAGATAAGCTTAAGTCTAATCCTTAGCCTTAGTGGAAATTAGGAGATAAGCTTAAGTCTGTTTGAATTTGTTTTTGCTTTTTGTTTTTTTTCCCCAAGCAAGGAGGGTGCATGATTGTCTTCGAAAATGATTCTTGAATGAACGCACTTAGTAATGATTGAGTGTTTGATTGTACTTGATTTGATTATGAATTTTATTACTATATGACTACCCCCTCAAGCGATGATTTGATAGAGGAGATGGCAAATGATGAAAGTGACAAGTCGCTTGACCAATATGACTTGATTTGGGTTTGACCATTGAATTGCAAATGTGAGAGGATCAAAAGACCCTATTACAACCTTGAGTTGACCCAATTTATTGTTAGTTTTTTGACCAAATGAGTTGTGTACCTTTGGAGCTTTTTGAATTGATGTGACCAAAGGGCTTAAGTGTCTTTTGAGTGTTTTTAAAATGATGTGACCAAAGGGTTTAAGTGTATTTGGAGCTTGTTTATTGCTTATGTTATTTTATGCATGGATGTAGTTATAGATGCAATGATGGATTATGGATGAATATCTAGATATTTTAGCGTGTATGCATAGATGTAAATCATATGCCTAGATGTATGCATGTATGTTATGTGCTAATGATATGATAATGCAAAGTTTGATATTTATGTTTATTTGCTAAAACATAATGAATAAATCTAAGATACAAAGCAACCTAAGTGTAAGCACCACAAAATGTATTAAAATCATGAATCAAAATGTCAACCTTTTCACAAAAAGTCATACATTTGAAGTTGAATTATATAGAATGATATGGTAAAATATAAATGATGGATGTGAAATAGTGAGATGTTATGAGGGCACAACAAGTTCTTTCATGAGACTCAAACACTCTAGTTGACCAATAAAAAACTTTATACTGGCTATACTTGACTTTATAAGATAAAATATGCTAGGAATTGTAGGCCCCAAATGGCCAGATCCTTAGTAAAAATTTTGAAAATATTTTCTAGGGCACAAAGTTGCTCCCAGCAACTCATAACATAGTGTATTTCCAAGCAGCCCAGCGCAAGATCCACTCCAACTTCCTGGGGCTCATCATTTTATGTGTCCATGTCAATGTCCTTATCCTCACCCTTGTCTTCCATAGGACCAGCAGTGACCTTGACATCCTCAGCAGGAGCTTTAACACCATTCTTAGAAAAATATTTTTTGAATAAAAACAAACTCAGTGCATTACGAAGGTCGGCCAACTGAGACATACAATTAGAAACAAAATTGATTATAAATTTTTGCATACACTGGTTTGGGACATCCTTCTCATCATTCTCAGAATTGATGATCAGGGATTGCCTTTCTTGAGCCAACTTCTTCAAGTGCACAGGGAATGGATACTTTTCGGCTCATGGGATTCACTCTCGGTTCTTTTCCTCAACATATGAATTATTTTAACCACCTTTCTCTTTTTGAAAAAAATGACAAGAGTGCCAGAAGATTGAGTGTTCTAGGATAGACTAGGCTTTATATGGCCAGGCTTAGCTTTGGGAGTAGAAGAAGGGATGACACCCTGAGGGTAGTGGATCAACCAATGTCTATACAAAACCTTAAACAAACCCTGACGAGTGGGTAATTCAGTGCAATTTTTCTTATGGTTGTGTTCAATTGTGTAGCTAATGGAGTTGAAAAGACATTGGGGAACATTCACCATATTGACATCATGAAAGTGGTTGAATAATATGAAGTGGAAGCTACATAAGACCTTGTCAGGTTCATCCACAATGGTGAACTCCATGATAGGCTTCATGACGCTATTCCATGGGAAGGGGAGCTCCACCCGATGCATTCCCATTCGAGATTTTTTACACAGCTCCTTATCTTTGATCTCCTTAAGCTCGGTATCCCAATTATATTTTTCACAGTGTATTGAGGAGAATGGTCATCTTACTTGGATTACAGTGGTCCAATTTTTTAACTTTTAAATATATTTGGAGGGATTGGCCTAATCATAAGGGTGTTGATCACTTTATTAGGCAACTATTTTTGATGGGTTCTACCATCCTACCTTGGAATATCTAGAAAGAAAGACATAACCAGATTTTCAATCAATAAAGGAAGGAAATTCATTATATCTAGAAAAATACCACTACTAAATTAGTTGAATAAGTCCAATAGATCCTTAAACAGCCCTAGAACACCCACAAAATATGGGATCAAGTGATGCAAATATTAAATATTAACTCTTTTAAGGGCAACCAACTTAAATAAAATGTGAGTATTCAAAATATGGATAGAACAAGGAATTGGCAGCCTCCTCCTAAGGATTTTGTAAAATTCAATACCGATGGAACCTCTAGGAAGAACCCCAAAAAAGCTAGTGTAGGAGAAATTGGTAGACTTTCAGATGATTCCATAGTATTCACTTTTGCTAAGAATTTGGGTATCCTTTCTATTGGTCAAATATATGCCTAATCAACAAAGCTACATTTGTGTGCCCTACACATGGCCAATATTGAATGACCAAAGGAAAGGAATGTCCTCTGTGTCAATCTCCATAGAGAGTTGGATCCCAAACTAAATCCTACACTGGTTGAAGACTAGAGTTGCAGGAAAGAAATGAGAAATTGCGAAAAGAGATGGGAAATATGTCCATAGGCTAAAAGTGTAGGATTCGAGGTAGACTAACAGTAAGAAATTCACCCAAGCATGAAATAGCATTTAATAGAAGAAAAGCAGTATAATTTACTTATAAAATTGTAAGAATAACCTTCAAAATAGCACTCTAGCACTCACTCCCTCATTAGTAATATTTAAATTCAAAGGCATAATTCAAATCTAATAGCAAATAAGGCATACGAATATAAAATAGAAATGCATGAATACATAAGGAAATTACACACAAGATCACTTGTAAATTCAAAAGCCTTGTGTCTTCTATTGATGCAAATAACTTAGAGAGTTTTCTCGTAAACTGTCTAACCTCCTTTACAATGAGAATTTAGTAGTATTTATAGAGGATTTCACCTCTTTTATTAAATGCATATGGAGAAAAATGATCGTAGATCAGGAACCATAGTGAGGAAATTCCTCCTTAGAAATATTGAAAATTCATTCTCTTGGAACAACGATCCATATTTCAAGGAAACATTCCCAAGAAATCAGCATCTTAAGACGGTGCACAAAAAATTAAGAGATATTTGATGCCTTGAAAACATGCCTCTACTACGAAAATCATGAAAATCCTCCCGTGCTTTTAACACGGCTTTCTTATTTGATTGGGATTCACAATTTGAATTACTCGTCGCCTCCATCATTTAATATTTTTCGTGATCTTCTATGGGCGCTTTTGAAAATCTAGATATTGATGATGAATACGCCTTTTATCGTCTTTACTCCTTTTTGACCATGGTGAAAATAATTCCTTTCATTTGAGGTAAAAATCTTTAATAGTTGAACATATTCATCTTTGTAATCACGTTCACACCATTTCTTTTAAAAATTGCATTCGCCCTTTAAAAAGGTGACAAAGAAAGTTGTCTCCCTATTGGGGTGACTACGATATTGACTTGTCAACACTGTCTTATCTTAGGTGCATTCACCCAACTTTGTTTTTTGGAGTGCATTCGGCCATAGGAAATGCAAATAGAATGTTAACCCCTCAACCTAGATGAATGCATCATTGACCATTTGGTCACGTGTGTGCCATTGACCTTCCTTTTCTTGTCGCCTTTCACATTACGTTCACCCCAAGGTGGGGCGAACAGATCTTTCACCCCAACTTTGGGGTGAACGCATCCTTTCACCGAGATAATTTTTAAAAGGTAGACGAGCACACATTTTTCAAATATTTTAGAAATATGTTTGTCCCAAGGTGGGGCGAACGGGGCTTTCGCCCCATCTTCGGGGTGAACGCATTTTTCTCGTCTCATTCTTTAGGTGCTTTTCAGTCTTTCAATATTTTGCTATTTTTATTTTAATGTTTTCTTCTTGTTATTTTTGATGGAGTGTTACAAAACCGAGGGCGTCTCCAATTCACAGTGCTTTCAAGTGTAGCAAACTTGAATTTCTAATGAAGTTCTCCATTTGTTTTTTTTCCTTTACATATTCTCACTTCCAAAAAAAAATGGTATATATGCAAACATAAAAGTAACATATAAAATCAACCCACAATAATATTTTAGGATAAATATCGCCGCATTACAATCAAAATGCTCCATTAAAATAAAACAAAAATCCCAATGTGGCAAAGTACAAAACTGCCAATACTTTCTAATAACCTTGTTGTGGGGTATGGTATCCTTAGAGGCCTTCAAGAGGCTACTAATATCATATGGAAAAAGGTGTTGGTTGAATTCAACTCTCAAGTCATAATTAATTTGTTGAAGGCTCCTTCTAAGAATCATAAGGTTGATTGGAGAATAAAAAAAATTATTGAGAAAATTCATTTAATCCAAAGGGATTTTTTGAAATTTGAATACAATGGTCAAAGAACAGAACATGAGTGCTAATACTTTAGCTAATTGGGCATTGAAAAAATGTGATCTTACTTACTATGACCACCCTCCCAGATGGTGGGATTTGCAAATAAGGGAATCTCTTCCTTCTATCCTTTCTTTGGATGGCTCTAGTACTAGAGGTACCTAGTTCCTTTTTTCTTTGTTTTTGCTTCTCTTTGGTTTGGTCAGGGTATTTTAGTTCCCTTGCTCAGACTGATAATTCTTATGTTTTCATTATTGATTCTTGCCTGAATAGCCTTTTGGCCTAGAAAGGTCAATCTTTTATTCTAGTTTTTCTCCTTTTTTGTTTTTTGATGTGTTGTTGTTTTGTATTATTTTTGTTATGTTTTCTTTTTGTGTTTTTTGTGTTGTTTTCCTTTTTTGAGTGTTTTGTATTTTTTTTTTTTGTGTGTTGTTTTGTTGTCTTTTGTGGTTTTTTGTGTGTGTTTTGTGTTTTGTTGTTTATATATTTTTGTGTTTGTTTTGTATTTTTTGTTGTCTTCTGTTGTCTTTATGTTTATGTGTTTTTTTTATTTTTTATTTTTTATTTATTAATATTTTTTGTGTTTATTTGTGTTTTTGTGTTTGTTTGTTTGTGTTTTTTCTATTTTAGGTATGCTCTTTGAGTGTGCCAAAGGGGTCAGGCTAGGTGCAAGCCCTAAGTATTTTTGGTGGAATAGATACCCCTACCTCCTTGGGACTTACCCCAAAGTAGAATCCCATTTGGGGTGTTTTCAACAAAAAAGGTTAATTACAACTTCAGAAGGTGGCTTTAACCATATCAAAGTCAACCATAGCCCATAGGGCTTACATAATAAAATGTTGTAATAAATTCAATAAATTGTTATAATATGAATGCCCTTAGGCCTAAGAAAAATTACATCATATAATATTGTCCTTTGCATGAATTAGATTATAATTTCAACAATCCTTCCCTTAGCATAGAATAAGGGTATCCTCATCATGATATTTTTTAAATTAGGATTTCCATACTTTCTTCTTTGACACACCATACTAAGACTCCATCATATCCCTTCCTAACTAGAACACCATTTATCCATGTATAGTGTATTGTTTTTTGTCTGAATTGGATCCTTTCCTTAGGCATTATTTCTTTTTTGACCAATCCAATTTCCATATACCTACATATATACCCCATCCATCCTACTCAATCATCAAGATCTATCTCTTTTATGATGGTCATTTAGTTATTTGGAATAAACATTACTAGGATTTTCATAGAAGGTCTTGCTCATGATAAGCTAAGTGGGTTTCATTTCTATATCAAATTCCTAAATTTTATTTATCCAACCACCATTATTTTATCCTAATTCATCATGAAGCATTGTAGATTGGGTATTGGGCTGAACTATGAAGATAGTGTTCTTACTCTATGATAAGTAATATATAAAAATTTTGAGAGCTTTTATGATAACAAAAACCCATTTCTCAATGAAGGTATATATTTCTTCTTAGTTGTGGATAACCACCCTCATGAATAAGATTGGGTATTCTTCATCCTTGTTACTTTTTTGTATCAAAATTACATCAATGCTCTCATCTATCCTAAACATGTATAGTCTAAAAATCCTTTGATAAACTAGGATTAACTACTGTTGGAACTAAAAACTAAAGGGGATGATATTATTGATAGAAATGATTACAATATATAGGCATAAGCCTTTATGAAACACATGACACTTGTCAAGAGAAACTAACAAGTGTCAAGGTGAAGGCATAGTGCACTTTAACTCTAACATTCCCCCTTAAAGTGCACTATCCTAACTAAAGAAGAAACAAAACAAGTCAAAATTAGGTGACCTTCCCCCTTAATGTTGACTTCTCTAAAAGTAACCTATTATCCTCCTTTTGGTCTAGGCTTGTGCTCTTTGCGCTTGGCTCTCCAACTGTGAATAATGCTATATTCACTGTGTATACATCTCGGTCTGTTGCCTCAGGGTCAACCACTTCCACGGGTCTGTTGCCACTGGGTCAGTCGTCTAAGTGCCTTAGGGTCATCATGGGTGCCTCAGGGTCAACCACTTTTGGGTCTGTTGCCTTTGCAGGTCATCCTCAGAGGATGTTGCCTCTTGTAGGTCACTGACTAGATTCACCATGAGTATGAAATCCCTTCTCATGGTGAACTCAATCTAGAAGGTGTCAAAAATGCACCTAATACAAAGGAAAAACAAGCCATATAAGAGTGTCGGTCTCTGCCAAAAATACACTCAATACAATAAAATGAGCCATAGATCAAAATAGGAGAGAAGAAGAAAATAAGAGAATCTTCTAAAGTGTCTTCATCTGTAGTCTTCAAAAGTAGATCCGAAAAAGACCTCGGATAGAGTCTAGGGTGTCTTTGTCTGTAGTCCCTAGTATAAGTGTCCTTATGGTGACCATGTCATCCCATCAAAATGCATGGGTAACCAACCACTGCATTCGCCAAGTGTATAGAAAAGATCACTAGGTACAAGGATCACATATTAAATTACCTTGGGAGTGTCGGGTACAACCGAGAGTGCACTCCAAGGTATAAAAACTTTGAGGCTAAAAAACTCAATTGAAACAACCTCAAAATTACAATATGACACCACCATTGTGTCCATCATGGAAAAACATTTCCAACGACTATAAATACCCCTATATTCCACCATTAAAAGGGGCCTTCATCATGTGAAAAAATCAGAATGCCTTCCTAGAAATCAATATAAACAAGGGTCATGTGGGCAATATCTCTCTGAAATAAATAAATAAGAGGCCATGAGGACCTCTTTCCACTTCCACTCTCCATGTTGAAAGAAACAGACAAATAAAGTTTGATTGTCGACCATTCTCAGCATGATTAAAAAATCTCCTCCCAAGGGAAATTACATAGGCCATGTGGCCATACAATAAAAAAATACTCCACTTAACTTAAATGAAGTGCCCGTGGTCCCCTCCACTAAAAAAAAGATGCCCCCTTTGATTAGTAGAGATGCCATATCACGATCTCGAAAGTGCACTTGGAATGTCAAAAAAATATTTCACGAGGAAATTGAATTAAAAAAGCAGACGGTGTATCAAAACATTTCCAGCATCTCCGTTTTAGGCATGGCGCATCACCCAGAAACACCACATAACATGCAGAAGCACGATCATTGCATTGGCCACTAATAATATTCTCCATGGCCCACAACGAGAGCACGTGGAAGCTGTAGTTCCCAGAACGAGAGCACGTGCACAATCTCGACATCAACATCGACATCGGCATGACATTACTAGGAACAGCTAGAAAGCACAATTTTCGGGAACAAATTATGGAAACGCAGCTTTCCTCTCGAGAACAGCAAATTTTCTAGAATTATGACTAGGAGATTGCCGCGAGGATCTTTGCACTTGGCTCTCCAACTGTGAATAATGCTAGATTCACTATGTATACATCTCGGTCTGTTGCCTCAGGGTCAGCCACTTCCACGGGTCTGTTGCCACTGGGTCAGCTATCTAAGTGCCTTAGGGTCATCATGGGTGCCTCAGGGTCAGCCACTTTTGGGTCTATTGCCTCTGTAGGTCATCCTCAGAGGATGTTGCCTCTTGTAGGTCACTAACTAGATTCACCATGAGTATGAAATCCCTTCTCATGGTGAACTCAATCTAGAAGGTGTCGAAAATGCACCTAATACAAAGGAAAAATGAGCCATATAAGAGTGTCGGTCTCTGTCGAAAATGCACTCAATACAATAAAATGAGCCATAGATCAAAATAGGAGAGAAGAAGAAAATAAGAGAATCTTCTAAAGTGTCTTCATCTGTAGTCTTCAGAAGTAGATCCGAAAAAAACCTCGGATAGAGTCTAGGGTGTCTTTTTCTGTAGTCCCTAGTATAAATGTCCTTATGGTGACCATGTCATCCCACCAAAATGCATGGGTAACCAGCCGCTGCATTCGCCAAGTGTATATAAAAGATCACTAGGTACAAGGATCACATATTAAATTACCTTGGGAATGTCGGGTACAACCGAGAGTGCACTTCAAGGTATAAAAACTTTGAGGCTAAAAAACTCAATTTAAATAGCCTCAAAATTACAATATGACACCACCATTGTGTCCATCATGGAAAAACGTTTCCAACGACTATAAATACCCCTATATTCCACCATCAAAAGGGGCCTTCATCATGTGAAAAAATCAGAATGCCTTCCTAAAAATCAATATAAACAAGGGTCATGTGGGCAATATCTCTCTGAAATAAATCAATAAGAGGCCATGAGGACCTCTCTCCACTTCCACTCTCCATGTGGAAAGAAACAGGCCAATAAAGTTTTACTGTCGACCATTCTCAGCATGATTAAAAAATCTCCTCCCAAGGGAAATTACATAGGCCATGTGGCCATACAATAAAAAAATACTCCACTTAACTTAAATGAAGTGCCTGTGGTCCCCTCCACTAAAAAAAAGATGCCCCCTTTGATTAGTAGAGATGCCAGATCGCGATCTTGAAAGTGCACTTGGAATGTCAAAAAAATATTTCACAGGTAGGAAATTGAATTAAAAAAGCAGACGGTGTATCAAAACATTTCCAGCATCTCCGTTTTAGGCGTGGCGCATCACCCAGAAACACCACATAACATGCAGAAGCACGATCAATGCATCGGCCACTAATAATATTCTCCATGGCCCACAACGAGAGCGTGTGGAAGCTGCAGTTCTCGAAATGAGAGCGCGTGCACGGCATCGGCATCGGCATCGGCATCGACATGACATTACCAAGAATAGCTAGAGAGCATAATTTTTAGGAACAAATTATGGAAACGCAGCTTTCCTCTCGAGAATAGCAAATTTTCTAGAATTATGACCAACAGATTGCCGCGAGGATTACGGCAAGTGCTTATGATCATGTAGGAATTTATTTGGGGAAGGGGTTTGGACTGGTCGGGGATCGATCGCGCGACCTTGGGGGTTACAATCGACGGCCTGGAAGCACTGCAGGAGAGATCTAGCGGTCGAGGTCAGGCATCGGCGGATAGCACACGTTTGGAACTCCCTATTCAGCGAAGCCCCCGCCCACCGGAGCTTCGATCCCCTGAAGAAACAAAATAACGTTGTTCACGTTCGTGTTTGCAGATTTTAATGCTTCAAAAAATTTATAATCGGTGCCGCCCTCCAATACGTATTCTCGTTGCACAGCTCCACGCCCAACCAGACAAACCCACGCAGGAGGATGCGATCAATTTGTGAAAGGTGCCAGATCTTTCATCGCCTGAAAGAAAATCTCTGCCGTTGTTGCTGTCGCTGCCTCTGCCATGTCCTCTTTCGCGACCTTCAAACTTTTTAAACAGTGCCAAGTCTAGAGGGGGCCACAGCGCCACCATCTCCGCTACCAATTTTCCTTCGACGACTCCTTCCAGACTTTATATTAATCCTGGTATTTTTATGGTAATACCGTTGATAAACTCCTCGTCATGCATTCCCTATAGAGGATCGATTCGATCCAGAACGACATCGGCATACTTTGATGTGATGCCTTCGTCATCATGTAGGCCTCTAGCACCGTCGTTGACGTCTTCCTCGACTCTGTAATTTGAACAGCTGATCCTTCCTTAGCAGGGGCTTTTCGCTTCCTCAGACGCGGAGTCTGAATCGACTACGTCATTCTAGTCGATGAGGTCGAACTTAACCCTAGGGTTTATAATTTGCTGCTCTTCGGATTCGACCTCACAACCTAGGGTTTCAAGATGAAATTCTCCAGGTTCAACGTCATCGCCTATCAGGGTAAAGGTCGCGGGTTTGAATTTGATAGCCCTCTGTTCATCCTCTTCCTTGTTTTTAAAAAAATACAACAGTCAAAAGTAGATGAAACTGCTTAATAAAAAACATCGCAAAGCGTGTTAGGCTACGCCCAGGGCATTCCTCATCATTACACGGTGATGACATCCACCACAGGAATAGAAAGTTTACGCAGCCAAAAAATTACGTAGCGATGCTTGCAGTGGAAATATAAATATCTCTAGAGGGATCGCATGATAAAGATGGTAGATTTTGGGCAGCCCCTGGAGGCCTGCCCGCTTGACTTTGTCGACCACATTCCTTGCATAGATCCACGTTGCAGCAGCCAATTTAGCCGCAAGCGCAACTTCTACAGAGAGCGACACTGCCCGCCCCCTGACCAGAAGCTCCTCTGCCTCATCCCCCGGCCCACATTCTACAAAATTCCCGTTCCCTGGCCGTAGAGCCTCCACAAGATTTGGCGTCCATGCAGGCTATGACAGCATTGTAACAAAAACAATTTCCCACGACAATGATGCTTTCATGACACCTAATACGCAATTACAAAATTTAGAATAGGTATTATATCAATGAATCAAATGCGAAAAATTTTGCATGCAATAACATCCATCATTGAAGTTCAAACTTTTCTCGAACAATAGCATCCCTCCATCAAACTACAACTGGAACAGAAAATTCTGAAAAAATTACTTAAAATTTAAAATTTTTACCATCTAGTTTATGATCCATCAATGATGGAGAGCATACTCACTCGGTAAAAAAAAATTTAAAAAATAGAAAAAAAAAATCAGGGGAAGGGAGGATTTCCATGAGGGAAATCCCCCCTCAAGGGTTTCATAGGGCAGGGAAAGCCTGCTCTGATACCAAATGTTGGAACTGAAAACTGAAGGGGATGATATTATTGATAGAAATGATTACAATATATAGGCATAAGCCTATATGAAACACATGACACTTGTCAAGAGAAACTGACAAGTGTTAAGGTGAAGGCATAGTGCACTTTAACTCTAACAACTACAACTAGGGACATGGTAATGGCATTTTTAATGATGCAAGAGCATATGGGTTCATGAGAAATTTTGTATTTAAAAAAAAAAGAATTTCACAACTAATTTTTTTTATTATTATTGATTGTAATTTTAGTTGGATCTGATTTTATAATATTTTATCCAAATTGTAATGCATGTTAGAAAAAATAATATTCATCATAATATGATTTTATAATATTTTAGTGAGATCTAATTTGTTAATATTTTACATGGATTGTAATGCATGTTGAAAATTTTTATATTTTATCCATATCTGATTTTATAATAACTTATCTAGATCTAATTTTGCAATGCATGTCAAAAAATAATATTTTATCTAGATTTGATTTTATTCTCACAAGTTGAGAAAAATGGGTCTATATAAGGATGACCTTGTAATCATTTGAGATCATCTTCAATCAAATTGAAGATCTCTCTATAGATGTGTTGGCTACAATATCTCCCAATTTATTTTTTGGTTTGTGAACTTGTGAGATATTTAGGCTACTAGAAGAGGTTGCCTTTCATTAGACCCCCTCATCTAGATTGCATCATTTAGTATTAGATCCAAGCAAGGATAAAACATGGCACATAGAGGAATACTAAGGTAACCTAAAAATGTTGATATAGCTAATATGTTGAAAGGTAATACAACTAGATTGGGTGCAATAGATAAAACACAAAGAAGGGACATAAATATTGAGGAAGTTGCAAGTCATGTACCTAAAGAAGACCATATGGATAAGCCTGAGAGCATATTTTTGAAGGTAATTTTGAATATGGGTAGTAAAACAAAAATGGATTCTTCTTGCTATAGTGGAAGTCTAAATCCTAAGGATCTTATAGAATGGGTCATAAAAATGAATAAATACTTTGACTATGAGTCAATAGAGGATCCAAAAAAATGATATTTTCTTGCACTAGGCTAAAGGGTCATGCATTCATGTCGTGGGATCATGTACAAACAAAGAGACAGAAAATACAAGGAAAAAAATTAAATCTTGGGATAGAATGGTTTCTAAATTAAAGGCTAAATTCTTACCATTATGTTATTATATGATTCTATGAAAAAAGTTGTAAAAACTAAAGCAAAATAATATGAATGTGAAAGACTACATAAAGGAATTTTACAAGCTCACTATTTGGGCTAACCATATAGAGGATGATGAAGAGAAAATTTCAAAGTATGTTAATGGACTCTATATACCTATTCAAGATGATTTTAGTATGATAATATTAAGGTCAGTAGATGAAGCCTATCAATTTTCTTTAAGGTAGAGGAGAAGTTGTCTCGAATGCAGCAAAATAATTCCAAATAAATAGGATAGTTCTCTAGATAATGAGGACAATCAAAAAGTGGTAGAGGGCAACATATGCAAGAAGGAGAAGCTAGAACTTTTCATAATAGTAATTTCGTTTAAAATACAAAAGGGAGAGGAAATTCCTCAAGACAAAGAGGTTGAGGATTTATTGAATCTTGTTATAGATGTGGAGAAACTGGTCATGGGATATTTGAGTGTCTATAAGTACATCAATACATCAATAGAGGAAATTATGAAATGAGAAGTCACATTGCTCAAACAAAGGAAGAAAGTGTTGATTCATTAAAACACATGGAGGAACCAAAGTGAGGAGAATCTCACATGATGGAGAGAGTGTTATTGAAACCATCCAAGGTGGAGCATAAACTAATAAAGAGAAAGAGCTTGTTTGGAACTATATGTAAATCAAGAGGTAAATTTTTCAAGGTCATTGTTGACAACATTAATATGAATAATTTGGTGTCTAATGAGATCATACAGAAGCTTGGACTAAAGAGGATTTAACACCCAAAACCATAGAAAGTTGCATGGTTACAAAAGGGACATTGGTGAGCAGTGTTTGATAAATATTCAAATTATTTCATACAAATATGAGATTTTATGTAATATTATGCCAATGGATGCCTGTTATATTTTGTTGGGAAGGCCTTGGTAATTTGATATATATATTGTGCATGATCGTAGAATGAATAATTACACTATAATGAAGGATGTAAACATATATATATTGAGTCCATTGAAAGACAAAGGATAAGAAGTGCATAATGGTCCTAAATTATTTTGAATCTTAGGAAAACAGTTTCTAAGAGGGATGAACAAAAATAAATCTTGTTTTTGTTTCATATCTAAACCCATGGAAGTTGGGACGGCAAAAAGTGGATGAAGTTCAATATGAAGTGAAAAGTATGTTCAAGAAGTATGTTGATATCCTATTAAAGGAGTTGTTGGATGGGTTTCCACCATATACATTTCATTCCTGGATCAAGTTTATCAAATAAGGTAGCATATAGGATGACACCTATAGAGAATGAGGAGATGAAGAGGTAAGTCCAATAGTTGTTGTACAAGGGTTTTATTAGAGATAGCTTGAGCCCACATGTATTACCATTCATACTAACACCCAAGAAGGATGGATAATGACATATGAGCGTGGATTCATAAGCCATTAACAAGATAACCATAAAACAAATATTTTCATTGTCGTGAATGGATGACTTGATGGATTTCTTGAGTGGAGCTAAGTATTTCATGAAGATAGATTTGAAGAGCATATATCACCAAATATGGATCAGAGAAGGGGATGAGTGGAAGACCACATTCAAGATAAAGGATGGGTTATACGAGTGGCTTGTTATACCATTTGGATTAAAAAATGCACCAAGCACATTCATGATATTGATGAATGAAGTGTTTAAGCTATTTCTTGTTAAGTTTATATTTTTTTACTTGGATAATATTTTGATATTTGGAAAAATTAAAGAAGAATATTTGATGCATCTGAGGCTTGTTTTGCAAATATTAAGGGAGAAAAAGTCGATAGTTAATTATAGAAAGTGTAATTTTATGAATATCAAATCATTGTGCTTGGGTTTTATAATTACCAAGAATATTTAAATATGGATCCCAAAAGTGAAAGCCATTGGGGAGTGGCCATGACCAAAAAGCATGTTTGACATAAGGAGTTTCTACAACCTAGCAAATTTTAATTGGAAATTCATCAAAAAATTTAGTGGTGTTTGTGCACCCATCACAAAAATAGTGGGATGTGGTAGAAAAAAAATTAATTGGATAGTTGAAGCAGAGAAGATTTTCAACTTATGAATGAAAAAGTGATAAAGAAACCAGCTCTAGCATTGCCAAATTTCAACAAGGTCTTTCAAGTGGATTGTGATGCTAGCAAGACAATGATAGGTGGAGTTTTGATTCAAGAAGGTAAGTCCATTGAATACTTCAACGAGAATTTTAATGAAGCTAAGAAGAAATATTTAGTCTATGACCAAGAGTTTTATGCAATTGTCCAAGCACTCAAATAGTGGACATATTATTTGAAAGGATGTTCTATTCTTAGATCATCAAGCACTTAAATTTATTAAAAACCAAGGTAAGTTAAACCAAAGGCATATGAATTGGGTTGGTTTTCCATAGAGTTATTCACTTGTTTTGAAGCATACAAGTGGTAGATCGAATAGGGTAGTTGATACATTAAGTAGAAGATACCTCTTGTTGAATGAAATGAAAATAGAAGTTGTTGTATTTGACTCCATTAGAGAGTTATATGAGACTAATGTGGATTTTAGAGAGGTTTGAACAACATGTAATAACCCAACTGGAAGGGATAGAACTCCATGGTTGGGTTATCTCATTCAAAATGGTTTTTTATTCAAGAGGTAATTTTTGTGGATACCTCATAGTTCAATGAGGGAGAACTTGGTGAGAGAGAAGCATATTGGAGGCCTAGTTGGAAATTTTGGGGTGGATAAAACATTGCCACAACTACGTAAGAGTTATTATTGGCCAAGGATGAGTGCAAATGTTAAGAAATTTATACAGGGTTGTAGAGTTTTCTAGCACACCAAGGGAAAGAGCTAAAATATAGTTCTATATTAGCCATTGCCTATACCAAAGAGACCTTGGGAAGATGTGAGTATGGATTTCATAATCGAGCTACCAAGAATTTGTTGGTTCGGCTTTCATACACACCCCGTGAAGAATGAGCATAAAATACCAATAACACTTATACGGGATAAATCCCACTCACTTTAGGATCTTACCGGTTATCCAAGGTGTGAGTTACAGAGTTGGGTCGAATGTCTATTCACTCTTTTCCGCTTCTGGAATAGTTTCAAGTGGACTGTATGTTACCTTACAATGGGCTCGACCTTCGTTCAATAATGTTTAGAAGTTGTTACTTTGTTGACTATCGGATTTACAATGAGTTCTTTGATATAGCTCTTTATGTTTTAGCAGATTAAATAAAAGACAAATTTTGAAAGAAAATAAAAATGGATCATTTAACAGTAGAACAAAGAGAGTAGGGTAGGGCAGAAAAGAGAAGCTTATCTAAGTTAGTTGCAAAATCAAAACTATCAATTTCAATTACACTCTTAAACTTCACAATGGAACCAATCAAAGAGGAAGGTGTCCAACTTTCTAAGATCACCTTCTACTAAGAGCATAAGATGGAGATAACATAGATTTGAAAGAAAATCATAAATAAAAGGGAAGTCGATGTTAACTGGTATCTCTCACAAGCAGTCTAGCTCGCGCAGTGAGGACAGAGCAATTAGAACAGACCAGAACCTTAAATCTTTAATTTTTCCTAGCATATAACAAACAGAGTGAAGCCTAGCAGCATATTCAATCTTGATAACGCAGATTTACAACTAAAATAAATAGAACTTTAGTGAGACAAAAATAGAAGAAGGTGCACTTATCGAAATCCGAAAGAGATTAGGCTCCTGGCCACGCTATCACAGAAGAACGATTTCACACAATCCCCAGGTCCAGAACAAAGCATTCAAACAAGATTTGCAGGAAATTGCTAGAATGTCTTTTATTCCAAGTTTTTCGCTCTCCACTTTACATTCAAGAGAAGTATATATAGACTCAGGACAGACCCTGATCTTTTCAAAATATCTTCTTCCAAATATCTAAATCTTATCATAAAAATCCCACCGCCGAAGCTTTACAATATAAGGTATTTTTATATAGAGTTTCGATAAACCCTAATCACTCTGAAAATCTTCGTGTGGATCTTGCCATAAATGGAGAAGATAAGATTTGGTTTTATCCTCGTCAAATGGGCACTACGTGTAAATGTATCTTTATCTTTCGGCAAGCTGTCAGAGCATCTCATTAATTCTTCTACAAAATTCGGATGAGTCACTGACTTTCGAGGCCTTCCATCCTTGCACAACCGCCTTTGTTTGGTTCGAGTTGAGATTTTCGGCCCGTCATTACTTTTGCCATAAATTTTTTGGGCAAATGGATCCACCGACAAATTCCTTGAAGCCTGTATTTGTGGCCGGATCTGCAAAATCTGGATGAGTCACTGACTTCCCGGCATCTCTTATCTTTATCTTTCGGTAATCCGTCAGAGCATCTCATTAATTCCTCGCTTGATTTGTGCCGAAATTCAGATTTGTCTGTCTTTCTCGCCATTACTTCTGCCATGAATGTAACTGCCGAATTACTTTCTGCAAAAGAAAAACAAAGATTAGAATTAATTAATTTTCCCATTTAAATATTTCTAGGGTTTGGACTGTGTCGAAAAGCTTTCACTTCCTTTGGATGGGTGATGAAAAATTTAAAGAATGGCCAAATTTTGCAAAAATGAATATAAATCCAAACATGTCGCGATATCGCGACATTTTCTTCAAGTTACTTCTTCCTTGCTTGTGCCTTCACGAAAATGGAACATGTCGCGATATCGCGACATTTCCTTCACTTATCTCTTCAAGCATTTTGCCTCAAAATGGAACATGTCACGAAATCGCGACATTTCCTTCACTTAGTCTTTTTTAGCTTTTGCCCTCAAAATGGTTGTTTCTTCTTCAAAATGGAACATGTCGCGATATCGGACATTTCCTCACTTTGTCTTTTTCTCTAAATGGAAATCATCTTCTAAAATGGAACATGTCGCGATATCGTGACATTTCCTCACTTAGTTTCTTCTAAGCTTTCTCTGAAAATGGAACATGTCAGATATCGCGACATTCACTTTTTTTTCTTTTTCTCCTAAAATGGAACATGTCACGATATCGCGACATTTCCTTCACTTTGTCTTTTCAGCTTTGCCTCTCGAAAATGGAACATGTCATTGATTTCAAAATGGAACATGTCGCGATATCGCGACATTTCCTCAACTTTCTTCAGCTTTTCCTCTCAAAATGGAACATGTCGGATATCGACATTTTTTTCTTGTTCGAAGTCCAAAAATGGAACATGTCGCGATATCGCGACATTTCCTTCAACTTATCTCTTCCAAGCTTTGCCTCTCTGAAAATGGAACATGTCATGAATCGACATTTCCTTTAATTTTTCATCTAAAATGGAACATGTCGCGATATCGCGACATTTCCTTCAACTTAGTCTCTTCCAAGCTTTGGCTCTCGGAAGAATGGAACATGTCGCGAAATCGTGACATTTCCTTCAACTTAGTCTCTTCCAAGCTTTTCTCTCAAAAATGGAACATGTCGCGATATCGCGACATCGGACTTTAAAAGATTTTTAGGATACAATTAATTTTGAGCGAAAGTCCGACAAGTTCGAAAATGGAACATGTCGCGATATCGCGACATTTCCTTCAAGCTTTTCTTCTAAGCTTTTCCTCTCGAAAATGAGAAGTAAAATGGAACATGTCGCGATATCGCGACATCGGACTTTAAAATATTTTAGGATACAATTAATTTTGAGCGAAAGTCCGACAAGTCCGAAAATGGAACATGTCACGATATCGCGACATTTCCCTCAAGCTTTTCTTCTGAGCTTTTCCTCTCGCAAAAATGAGACAGGTCCGAAAATGGAACATGTCGCGATATCGCGACATTTCCTTCAAGCTTTTCTTCTACTTTGCAAACTCTCCAAAAATTGTGGGTTGACTCCAGTGACTTTGTCCACCTGTATTTGGCATTTTTACATATTGGTGAAGGATCTTCCTTACTCATAAATAAATTTAACATTTGAAAAATGAATTTTAAATTGCTCAAGAATGATCAACTTCACATGGTGTAGAAAAAATGATGAAAAACTCAAAGTGCCCAGAATTTGATGAAACTTTACAAGCATCTAAAAAGGCCCAAAGGGTATCCAAATCTGCAAACGGAGCTTAAAAATTCATCACGGTTGAAGGGAAAATGCATTTAGAAGTTTGTTGGCCAAAAATAGAAACTGCTATTGAAATCAATGCCATATGCAAGTATACTTGGACACTTTGATGTAGGCGAAGCTTAAAAAAAGGGTGCAAGCAAAATTTGGAATTAAAACCCAAAAACTCAAGAGGGTCCCTGTGAAAAAAAATGAAAATTAAATATTTTCAAAGGGATGGAATTTCATTTTTTTAGTGGGGGTGTGTTGCTTCTCAACAAATGGCGATATCTACGGGGAAAATAGTAGCACTATTTAGAATCCAGAACTCTAGTTTCAAAACAATTTAGACTATGTACCATGCTTTGCCACAAATATTTTCTAAAATGACTTAACTACTATCTGCTAGCTGTTAAAGTTTCCCAAGGACATACTAGGTTGAACCACTTAAGGAAGATTCTGATGTGCGATTACAAGTGTATAAACCTTCTTCCAAGGATGACCGGGTCTTCAAATGCTTGCTATGAATCGAACAACTATTTAGATTGTGTAGGGGAAACCGAGTAGAGCTCTGTTTACTAGTTTAGCCTTTCACAGCCCCGACAGAGTTACTCTTTAGATTTTCATGACCCTGATCACAATT
The DNA here is from genome assembly GCA_028583015.1 of Wollemia nobilis. NCBI lineage: Eukaryota > Viridiplantae > Streptophyta > Pinopsida > Araucariales > Araucariaceae > Wollemia > Wollemia nobilis. Next base: position 9,441,144 of record JAQPPZ010016346.1, on the reverse strand, counting down.
ATGAGGTGGCATCTATAGCTTGGTGAACATGTTTGAGATGTATCCTTCGGGAGTCTTGGTTATGCGTAGGAAAGAGTGCCAGTTTTATGTTGGCTTGTCCAACTTTCACCATCTCTCTCTTTTCTTTTGAAAGATACCGATTACTGGAGTGCCTTGCTATTTCTTCTTCTTCTTTTTTTTTTTTTTATATTCATCGAGCAATTGATCAACTAACTGTTTCAGCTCAGGTACCAACAACCTCCTGGGACGCTTTGATGTAATTTTATGAATCGGATTCCCCTCTCATGACCAACTTTTCTTAGATTCCCTGGGAGTTCTTCAACCAAACAGTATAGTAATTTCTTCATAATCAAAATAATTGTGGCAAGCAAAATACAAAATCCAATTATCTTTCTACTGTTGTTCTAGATAACAAGTAGTCCCACTTTTTAATCCTAGCAGACTATCTCTTAAAACATAATGAAACAAAATGAAAACACACTAGGCCAATTTTCAATGTTGATTTGTGTTTTTCTTTGTTTAGGCAAACTCAAACAAACAGGATTAAAGAGCTAACGAGGAGGAAAAAGGCCACCAGTTAAAGACAAAATTGCACAGACCTACAAAGACAAAATACAGAACTTCAAACTTTTAAATAAAACAAAACAAAAACACACTACTTCACACTTCATTTACAATATTATACATATGCACAAAATCTTTGCAATTATTCAAATGATGTAGTGGATGGAACAGCTGAGAAATAATGCTTCAGATATTGACCATTGACAGGAAGGTTCAAAAAATTACCTTCCAGGTCCTGCAGGCGAAACGCATTATTACCTAGGATTTCGGCGATCTGGTATGGCCCTATCCATAGAGGTTGCAACTTGGTGTGTTTACCTTTCTTTTCATGGGCTTTGTCCCATAGAAGCACCAAGTCTGCAAGTCTGAAGGCTTTTACTCTGGCTCTTTTGTCAAACCAGCGCTTGACTGTCTCTTGGTGTCGGCTAAAATGCTCCAAGGCTTGAAGTCGTTCATCCTGCAAATTAATTAAGTCCAATATACGAGCTTCTGCATCTGCATGATCATCAAAGTAATCTAAAGCAAATTGGTAAGTGGGCAATTTTAGAGAGATAGGAACTATGGGCTGGGTGCCATACAACAAAGCAAATGGGGAAGTCTTAAGAGCTTCTTTATGTCTTATCCTGTCAGCCCAAAGTGCATACTTCAATAGTGTGTGCCATTGTCTAGGTTTGTCTACAGCAGACTTCTTGATGGCATTCATCAAATTCTTATTTGTGGACTCAGCTAGTCCATTACCTTGGGGATAATAATTGGATGAAAACTTGATGACTATCCCCCTCTGGTATGCCCACTCTGCAAATTCGAATGACTGAAAAGTCGGTCCGTTGTCGCACACCAAATTCAAAGGAACTCCAAACCTGGTTATGATATTTGACTCTAAAAATCCAATCACCTCGTGGGTTGTACTTTTCATGGTGGTTGTTGCTTCAACCCATCTTGTACAATAGTCAGTGGTTGTTAAAACATACTTGTGCCCTGTTGATGAATTCGGGTTTATCACACCTACGAAGTCAAGTCCCCATTGCATAAAAGGTTTTTCTATTATAACAGGTTGTAATGGTAGAGCTCGATTAACCTACTTGGATGCAAAGATCTGACACTGTTGGCAAGTTCTCACATGCTGATGTGCATCTTTAAACAATGTAGGCCAGTAATAGCCTGCTCTCAATATCTTGTGTGCAGTAGCGGAACCTGAGGAATGCCCCGCTCCTAACTTTTCATGAAAACTAGACATCACCTCGTCTACTTCATTCTGAGAAATGCATCTTAAGAATATGCCAGCATAGTTTTCTCTGTATAAGTTGCCTCCTTTGAGTAGAAAATGAGCAGATTTCAGCTTCAGTGCTCTTCTTTGAGTTCTATTCAGGTGAGGTGGACAAATTCCAAACCTTAGCAGATGAATGATATCTCCATACCAATCATCCACCCTAGAATCCAGCTGATTAATTTCTGCCTCTATAGGTATTTCAGCAATATGTCGAGACAAACCAAGTCCTCTGATTAATTTTGTAGGTCAAATTTCTAAGTCGTATTCCTGCAGTCTCATGGCCCAATTACCTCTTAGCTCACCCAATTCATCCTGGCTTAATAAATATTTTACAGCTGGATCAGGAACTATAGCATGGACTTTGCTCCTCAATATGTAATGCCTGAATTGCTTGACTGCTCTCACCAAGGCATAGGCTTGCTTATCCAAGCGAGAGTATTTTAGCTCAGCACCCTTTAAGTTGGTACTTTTGAAAGCAATCGGGTGTTCCCCTGTTTCCCTTCGTTGGGTTAAAACTGCTGCAAGTGTGTGTTCAAAAGAAAAAGAGTACAGGTAAAAATCTGCACTGAAATCTGGGCTCACCAGAACTGGAGCTTGCTTGATGGCAGTTTTGATCTCGTGGAATGCTGCTTTGGCTTCTGTTGTCCAGGAAATCTTAGCAGTTCCCTTCAACATGTTATTTAGCGGCTTGACTATTTCTGCAAAACCAGAGATGAATTTTTTGACGAAATTAATTTTCCCAAAAAATGATCTTAACTCTTTCTTAGAGTTGGGAAAAGGTATCCCCGATATGGCTTCAACTCTCTCTGGATCCATGGAAATGCCATCTTTGGTGATTAAGTGTCCAAGGAGTTTTCCTTCAGTTACACCAAAAACACACTTCTTTGGGTTTAAAGAAATGCCAAACTCTCTGCATTTGTTGAAGACAGATTCCAAGTGCTTTACGTGGTCAAACCGAGATTTAGAAAAAACTGTCAAGTCATCCATGTAGACAACGATGCACTTACCCATGAGACCTTTGAAGGCATGATCCATTGCACGCTGAAAGGTAGCTCCAACATTTATCAATCCAAATGGCATTCTCTTGTAAGCAAAGGTTCCCCACTTGGTCGTGAAGGCAATTTTCATCCTGTCTTCCCTTTCAACCAGTATCTGGTTGTACCCCAAAAATCCATCTAAGAAAGACATCATTTCTGAACCATTCACAATTTGTAGCACATCATCCATGGAAGGCAAAGGATAATTATCCTTTTCGGAAGCCTTGTTCAAGTTTCTAAAATCCACGCACAAGCGGATTTCCCCATTCTTTTTCTAACCGGTACTAAATTGGCTACCCAAGTAGAATGTCTGATGGGAAATATAATGGCAGCACTCAATAATTTCTCCACCTCCTTCTTGATGAGGGGTTCCAACAAGGCGTTGACATGCCTCTGTTTCTGTCGAAAGGGTTTGCAGGACTCCTTTAAAGGTATTATATGGGTGTAAACTTTTGGATCAAAAACCTTTAGGTCTTTATAAGACCAAGCCATAACATCCTTGGATCTGTGAAGGAATTCAATCATATTCTTTTTAATTTCAGGGTCACAAGCTTTAGCTAACTTAAGGTGTCTGGGATCTTCTTCAGTCCCCACATTCAGTTTTTCAGTTTCACCGCCTGCTATACCAATAGAACTTCCTCTTTGTTTAATTTGGTCGATATCAAACAGTCGCTCAAGTTCTACCATTCCTTTCGAAATTCTATTATCTTTCAAACTCATCATCCCCCTTTCATCATCAAACTGTTCCAGCATAGTATCCTTTTGACCATCATCAATTATAGCATTTTCAAATGCATTGGTATTCTGTAAAAAGTCTATAATTTGTTGGTCGTCAAAAAAGACTTGAAAATTGTCTACGTTATCTGGAACCGAAGGACAAGGGATTAATTCGATTGAAAATTTCTTCCATTTGAACTCCTCTAATGGCTTCAGATTTGTGGTTGATGAAGCTAAGACATCTGCAAGTGAATTCTCCTCTCTAGGAATGTGTGTCAAATTAAAAGCATCAAAATCCTCTATGAGATCCCAAGCTCGGTGTTTATATCTTTTCAGGTAAGATGCCTTGCATTGAAATTTACCTCTAACCTGATTAGCCACCAACTCTGAGTCTGTGAAAACCTGGATATTTTTCACACCTTTATCTAAAGCAAATTTCAATCCCAGCACTAGTGCTTCATATTTCGCCAAATTATTTGTGCAAGGAAACTGCAAGCGATAAGACATAAAATAGGTCTGATCTCTAGGTCCTTTAAGAACTGCCCCTATACCGTAACCTTGTTTGGACTTAGCTCCATCGACATGAAGCATCCAAACTTCATTATCATGATCAAGATGAGCTTTAACAGGTTTCCCCTTTTGTGCAGTTGTCAGATTATAAACCCCGATATCTACATCAACAATATTAACAGTCTCATTCTTGGCATTATACTCAGTGATTACGTGTTTATATCTAGGTTCTCTTTCGATTCTCAACTGATTTGCAACACCTTTCCAAGGTAACCACATATGTGAGAAATCAGTCGCCAAGTACCCATTCAAAGACTTTGACCAGTCTCTGCTCAGAAGCATTCCGTATCCCACGGGAATATCTACCACCTGAATGTCAATTTTGTGTTGTGCTCTCGGCTCAGATGCTAGCTGGATGTGTATATTCTGAAGTTCACCTACCACCTTAACCTCAGTTTTATCCAATTGGATGACTCTTCTCTCGGACTTCATAGGGGTTAAACCCAACTGTTGACAGATGGCTAGAGGCATGACATTGGTCGAAGCACCAGAATCCACCAGACAGTTGTGTAGATTCTTCCCAAATATACGGATAGTTAGCAAGAAAGGTGGAACTTCTGTCCTTTCTTTATACATGGCCAAGTTTGCATTCGCTATCTTCTTCCCCTTTTCTAGAGGTTTGGCGGTAGGCTCAGAGTATGTCTTAATCAAATTATCCCTTTGTTCAGTAATTTGAGCCAACTCATGAAGAGTGATGTTAGCCTTGATCTTCTTCATATCCTCCACTATGTTGTATCCTTTATTGAGTGAAGCAAAAAATCCACTTGGTACTCTTGGATCTCCTCCCTTGGGTGGAGGTGGGTTATTATTTGAAGATGGATCTGGAGGAACATTATGGGAGTTGTCTGGAGGTGTAGATGTAGTATTAGGCTCCAGATTTTTGTTCCTGAGGTTATAGTTGTCCCTTCTATACTGTTGAAAGGCTTGCACTTCATCCATAGGCATCTCCACAACATTCTCTGACTCATCTGGAAAAGTGAAAGAATCTAACACCATAGTTGTACTATGTTTGGATGAACCTGGACCATCAGCATTTCTTTGGTTTTCAGGAAAAACCAACTCACCAGATAAAGCTTCAAAGGCATTGCAAAACTCCAAACAATCTAATTCCCCGTGCTGAGATGTTCCGTGTATCCTGCACCAGTTGGGCAAAGCCAAGTCACAAATATTCACTTCATGCCCCTTACCTTTATAATCCTTATTGGGTTCATAGGGTGGTCTAGTGAATCTATTCTGTTGATAAGGAAATCTATTTGAGTTGTCCCCGGTGGACACCTGCCTTTTGAAACTCAAAAAGTCATTTGCCAACTTCTGGACCATCTTTGAGACTTCCTCAACTCTTGTTTTATCAAATTCTTTCTCTGTATTCTGTACATGTTCAGCATGTGTTACAACCAATGGATTTCCTATTGGTGGAGTTTGGCCTGATGGCAACATCATTTGATGTGGGATAGGATTTAAAATAGGAGTATTTTGTGTAACAAAGGGAATTAGAGGAGCGTTCAAAGGTTGAGGTCCTAATTGTCTTTCAAGAACCAAAGCTTCTCTATATGCCTCTATTAAATTAGTAATATTTGCATCTCTCTTCAGGAAAACAGAGGTCACTGGATCTAGGGAATTCCTAAAAATTTCCAATGCTAGGTCTATAGTTGGCACATAATGACCCGTCAATCTACCATAAGCTTTTTGAAACCTGACATTGAAAGATCTGACAGTCTCATTGATTCCTCTCTTAATGCTGGAAAACTGTTGATATAACACACTAGGGTCAATCACTTCCCCAAATTGTGATACAAAAACTTTCTCTAGGTCATTCCAACTGGTAATAGAATCATTAGTGAGATTCAAAAACCAGTCGTATGCTCCCTCCTGGAGGGTGAACGGGAATAACCTACAAGCCACATCTTCATGCTGCACATTTAACAACTTTAGAGCATTTTTATATGCCACTAGATGTTCTTCTATTGTTCTAATTCCATCATGTTTGTAGGTAGGGAGATACTTCTCAGGATTTCTGGGCAAATCATGCGCTGCACCAGGAATATTCAAAGCAGTGGAACCCAACCAGTTCGCCATTACTACCTGATTGACGATGATATTTTGAGTTGCAGTTGGAGGAACTACAAGGGGTGACAAAACTACACTGGACAAAGACTTGGCCCTTCTGAGGCTACTTCTCCTTGGGGTTTCTAACTCAGGCACAAGGAGCTCTCCGGCTCTGGAGTGGGACCTGGTTACTCTATAGGTAGAATCCAGCTTTTCACAAGCAACTCACAATCCTTAACAAATACTGAACGGAGTTCAGGGCCCTCCTTCTAGCACCAATTTTAAATGTTGGTTCGGCTTTCATACACACCCCATGAAGAATGAGCATAAAATACCAATAACACTTATACGGGATAAATCCCACTCACTTTAGGATCTTGCTGGTTATCCAAGGTGTGAGTTACAGAGTTGGGTCGAATGTCTATTCACTCTTTTTCGCTTCTAGAATAGTTTCAAGTGGACTGTCTGTTACCTTACAATGGGCTCGACCTTCGTTCAATAATGTTTAGAAGTTGTTACTTTGTTGACTATCGGATTTACAATGAGTTCTTTGATATAGCTCTTTATGTTTTAGCAGATTAAATAAAAGACAAATTTTGAAAGAAAATAAAAATGGATCATTTAACAGTAGAACAAAGAGAGTAGGGTAGGGCATAAAAGAGAAGCTTATCTAAGTTAGTTGCAAAATCAAAACTATCAATTTCAATTACACTCTTAAACTTCACAATGGAACCAATCAAAGAGGAAGGTGTCCAACTTTCTAAGATCACCTTCTACTAAGAGCATAAGACGGAGATAACATAGATTTGAAAGAAAATCATAAATAAAAGGGAAGTCGGTGTTAACTGGTATCTCTCACAAGCAGTCTAGCTCATGCAGTGAGGACAGAGCAATTAGAACAGACCAGAACCTTAAATCTTTAATTTTTCCTAGCATATAACAAACAGAGTGAAGCCTAGCAGCATATTCAATCTTGATAACGCAGATTTACAACTAAAATAAATAGAACTTTAGTGAGACAAAAATAGAAGAAGGTGCACTTATCAAAATCCGAAAGAGATTAGGCTCCTGGCCACGCTATCATAGAAGAACGATTTCACACAATCCCCAGGTCCAGAACAAAGCATTCAAACAAGATTTGCAAGAAATTGCTAGAATGTCTTTTATTCCAAGTTTTTCGCTCTCCACTTTACATTCAAGAGAAGTATATATAGACTCAGGATAGACCCTCATCTTTTCAAAATATCTTCTTCTAAATATCTAAATCTTATCATAAAAATCCCATCGCCGAAGCTTTACAATATAAAGTATTTTAATATAGAGTTTCGATAAACCCTAATCACTCTAAAATCTTCGTGTGGATCTCGCCATAAATGGAGAAGATAAGATTTGATTTTATCCTCATCAAATGGGCACTACGTGTAAATGTATCTTTATCTTTCGGCAAGCTGTCAGAGCATCTCATTAATTCTTCTACAAAATTCGGATGAGTCACTGACTTCCGAGGCCTTCCATCCTTGCACAACCACCTTTGTTTGGTTCGAGTTGAGATTTTCGGCCCGTCATTACTTTTGCCATAAATTTTTTGGGCAAATGGATCCACCGAAAAATTCCTTGAAGCCTGTATTTGTGGCCGGATCTGCAAAATCTGGATGAGTCACTGACTTCCCGACATCTCTTATCTTTATCTTTCGGTAATCCGTCAGAGCATCTCATTAATTCCTCGCTTGATTTGTGCCGAAATTCAGGTTTGTCTGTCTTTCTCGCCATTACTTCGCCATGAATGTAATCGCTGAATTACTTTCTCAAAAGAAAACACAAAGATTAGAATTAATTAATTTTCCCATTTAAATATTTCTAGGGTTTGGACTGTGTCGAAAAGCTTTCACTTCCTTTGGATGGGTGATGAAAAATTTAAAGAATGGCCAAATTTTGCAAAAATGAATATAAATCCAAACATGTCGTGATATCGTGACATTTTCTTCAAGTTACTTCTTCCTTGCTTGTGCCTTCACGAAAATGGAACATGTCGCGATATCGCGACATTTCCTTCACTTAGTCTCTTTAAGCTTTGGCCCTCGCGAAAATGGAACATGTCACGAAATCGCGACATTTCCTTCACTTAGTCTTTTTTTAGCTTTTGCCCTCATGAAAATGGAACATGTCGCGATATCGCGACATTTCCTTCTCTTTTGTCATTAGTCTGCCTCGAAAATGGAACATGTCACGATATCGTGACATTTCCTTCACTTTCTCTTAGCTTTCTCTCAAAATGGAACATGTCATTCCTTATCCCAAAATGGAACATGTCACGATATCATGACATTTCCTTCACTTTGTCTTTCAAGCTTTCTCTCGAAAATGGAACATGTGAAATATCGCGACATCTTCCTTTTTCTTAATTTGCCTCAAAATGGAACATGTCGCGATATCGCGACATTTCCTTCACTTAGTCTTTTAGCTTTTCTCTCATGAAAATGGAACATGTCACGATATCGCGACATTCTTTAAGATTTTAGCTACAATTAAATTTGCTTAAAATGGAACATGTCGCGATATCGCGACATTTCCTTCACTTATTCTTCCAGCTTTCCTCAAAATGGAACATGTAAATCGACATTTCCTCCTTTTTCAAATGGAACATGTCTTACATCGACAATTAAAAGATTTTGGATACAATTAATTGCATCAAAGTGAAAATGGAACATGTCACGATATCGTGACATTTCCTTCAAGCTTATTCTTCAGCTTTGCCTCTCGAATGAAGTAAAATGGAACATGTCGCGATGTCATCGACTTTAAAAATTTTAGGATACAATTAATTTTGCCAAGTAAAAATGGAACATGTCGCGATATCGCGACATTTCCTTCAAGCTTTTCTTCTAAGCTTTCCTCTCAATGAGGAAATGGAACATGTCGATGTCGTGACATCGACTTTAAAAGATTTTAGGTTAGAAGTCGAAAAATGGAACATGTCACGATATCGCGACATTTCCCTCAAGCTTTTCTTCTGAGCTTTTCCTCTCGCGAAAATGAGACAGGTCCGAAAATGGAACATGTCGCGATATCGCGACATTTCCTTCAAGCTTTTCTTCTACTTTGCAAACTCTCCAAAAATTGTGGGTTGACTCCAGCGACTTTGTCCACCTGTATTTGGCATTTTTACATATTGGTGAAGGATCTTCCTTACTCAGAAATAAATTTAACATTTGAAAAATGAATTTTAAATTGCTCAAGAATGATCAGCTTCACATGGTGTAGAAAAAATGATGAAAAACTCAAAGTGCCCAGAATTTGATGAAACTTTACAAGCATCTAAAAAGGCCCAAAGGGTATCCAAATCTGCAAACGGAGCTTAAAAATTCATCACGGTTGAAGGGAAAATGCATTTAGAAGTTTGCTGGCCAAAAATAGAAACTGCTATTGAAATCAATGCCATATGCAAGTATACTTGGACACTTTGATGTAGGCGAAGCTTAAAAAAAGGGTGCAAGCAAAATTTGGAATTAAAACCCGAAAACTCAAGAGGGTCCCTGCGAAAAAAAATGAAAATTAAATATTTTCAAAGGGATGGAATTTCATTTTTTTAGTGGGGGTATGTTGCTTCTCAACAGAATTCAATAAGGTAATGTATCTATTTTTATTTTTGTAGATAGATTTTTTAAAATGGTACGCTTTATACCTTGCAAGAAGTTATGTGATGTCATTCATATTACTACATTGTTATTTGGATAAGTGATAAGTTTCATGGGTTACCAAAAAATATTGTTTCAGATAGAGATACAAAACTTTTGGATCATTTTTGGTGTGCCTTGTGGAAAAATTTGGACATGAAGTTGAGTTTTAGTTCAGCCTATCATCCACAAACTGATGGGCAAATGGAGGTTGTCAATAGGAGCCTCAAAAACTTGCTAATATGTTTGGTTAGAAAGAAACCAAGACTATGGGATGCTACATCTACACAAGTTAAGTTTACTTACAACTCAGTTAATATCAGTACTGTAAAGATTCATTTTTATATTGTGTATCGATACTGTCCTAGAGGGGTTGATCATTTAAGTAGTATAGATGAATTAGGAAGACAAGTTCTATAGTAGAGGATTTTGTTGAGTACATTTATGAGTTACATCAAGAGGTGAAAGAAAATTTGGAAAGGATTACAATCAAATACAAACAAGTTGATCTCAAGAGGAGAAAGTTGGAGAACTAGTTTTAGCTCATTTTGAGGAAGGAAATGTTCCCACAAAAAACTTAAAGCAAATTGAAATGGAAAAATATTGGGCCTTGGGTCTTGAATTTTTTTTGTAGCAAATGCTTATAAGATAGAAATTGTAGAAGGAATGGATATATCTCTAATTTTCAATGTGTTATATTTGTACCCTTATTATGAGTAACCAACAAGTAGAAAAGATAGTACAAGTTCAGATACTTCAATGGAATAGTGGGTACAATTGTTGCCAAATAAAGAATGGGATGAGATAGAATTAATGATAGACTCATGAGTGATTAAGAAAACAAGAGGTAAATATTATAGTGAATGCTTGGTGAAATGGAAGAATAAAATAGTTGAATAAACAACATGGATGAATGATTCCAAAGTTGCTAAGTGTGAGGCTTCAATTTCAAAGTTCATGAGATGTTCATAAGCTAGAGCTCAAGGTACATTTCTATTACCTGGTGTATATGATATATGAGCATCTAGGTTCATGAGCAATCTTGCATTGCCAAAAATAAATAAAATTTCATAGCTAAAATGAGCTTTTAATTTAATTGAATTGTAATTTTAGCCAGATCTAATTTATAGTATTTTATCTAAATTACAATGCCTTTTAGAAAAAAATAATATTTTATTCGAATCTAATTTTATAATATTTTATCCATATTGTAATGCATGTCAAAAAATATCTAGATCTAATTTTATAATATTTTATCTGAATCTAATTTTATAATATTTTATCTAAATTGTAATGCATGTCAAAAAATAATATTTATTCCAAATATAATTTTATAGGATTTTATTTGGATCTCATTTTATTCTCAAAATTTGATAAAAAATTATGTCCATATAAGGATGAACTTGTAATCATTTGAGATCATCTCTAGGCAAAGTGAAGAGCTCTATATATGTGTGTGTGTGTGTGTGTGTGTGTGTGTGTGTGTGTGTGTGTGTGTGTGTGTGTGTGTGTTGGTTGCGTCATCTTCCAAGTGATTTTTTATTGTTCATTTTCTATTTTGTGGACTACTTATGTGATATTCAATCTACTAGAAGAGGTTGTTTTTCATTATAATATATCATCTAGACTACATAATTTAATATGTTAAAAGAATTTTCTACCTTTGTTTGCCTAGGATAGGGTTGCATCCTTTTTCAACATCTTGGTGATTGGTTAAACTAGTTTTGCAAAATTGGTTATAAATTTGGCAACAAATTGTATTTTACCTAGGAAGGAGTAGATCCCTTTAATGTTGTGGGTAGACAAAGGTATTGAATGGACTTTATCCTATCAGGATCTATTGTAAAATTATCTTTTCATACCACTTGTCCTAATGGCTTGTCTTCCTAGACCATAAAGATAGACTTCTTGGAATTAAGTGAGATACCATATTCTGTACCCCTTTGAAAGATAAACTCTAGGTGTTCAATATGCTTATTCCTATATTTTGAATATATAGTTAAATCATCAAGGTATATGAAAATGATCTCATTGACTAGTCCTATGAAGGTAATACCCACATCCCATTGGAAGGTAGCTCTTGTGTTGGATAGTCAAAATTACATTCTCAAGTAGGAAAAGGTTCCACATTTTGTGGTGAAGGTTATTTTATACTAATCGTCATCCTTGACCAAAATTTGATTATATCCTGAGAAGTCATCTAGGAGTGAAAACATATGTGATCCTCTTACCTTCTATAAAATATGATCTACAATAAGTAGGGGGTAGTGGTTCTTCAATGATGCTTTGTTGAGATTTCTAAAATCGATGCACAACCTTATATCACCATTATTTTATGGACTAGGACCATATTAGTCACCTAAGTGGAATATTTAATTGGAAAGATAATTTGGGCTTGTAGGATATTTAGAAATTATTTCTTCATTACCACCTTGATTTTAGGATTTATTGGTTGTTGTTTATGTTAGAAAGTATTTGCACTCAATGGTATGATCTATGATACTTCTATCATATACCTTTAGATATTCATAAGACCAAGCAATGATATCCTTGTATTCAACACAAAGATCCTTAACTAGGCTAATTTCTTTGGTGCACTCTTTTTTGAGTAGAAAATTATTACCTTTAAAAAATTTGATAGGGCGATAGGAAGAGGTTTTCACCTTGATACTAAATTTCTTCATGTTATCATTTGGATTAAACAAGATCTCTAGAGTAATTAACCCCTTCAACAACTAGTTTATTTTCAATTTTATTACCCTATCTTTCATATCACCCCCATAATCATTTTTATCTTTAGCATGGTAAGCTTCCTAATAACGAATTTATTGATCTACTCATCATTGTTGAAGACCTTCTGATGGTCAAGATTATTAGGGATGAACAACCTAAACATTACTTCTAGCTCCTTTAGTTTATCCCAAATGTCGCCAATGGGGTCAAATTTTAATACCATTGCTATCAATTCATATGCCTTGGTATTCAACCCTATGGGGACTACATTAATATAAGTATTAAGTATTTCTAAAAAATCATAGACCCAATGTTTGTATGATTTCAAATGTACTTTTAGTGGAACATTGGGAATTAACCTGGTTGATGATTAATTTAGAGTCACCAAATACTTTAAAGTTCTTAATCCCCATCTTATTTGGTTTTTTCAAGCCATTATATAATATTTTATATTTAGCCACATTATTTGTATAATTGAAAAATAGTTGACATACAAAATTGGTCTGTGCACCTTGTGGATAAATCAACTATATACTTATATCTATCCCATTTATGGTTATTATACCATTGAAGTGCATTATATAGGTTTAGACATAGAAAATTGACCCATCAAAAAGAATTAATCTTTCCTTAGATCCTTAGGAACCCACCCAAACTTGCCAAGTGCAAATTTCGGGCCCTTTTTCCCTCTTCCTTTGTCATTTTTCCCTATCCTTACAAAATTCATCCCTGGTCCATATGGGGTGTAGATTTGGCTTTCCAAATTCATGCCCTGTACTTACTAGGTATGAATTTGGTATTCTAAAGATTTTTCTCTCAAAAACCCCACCCCTCATCGGCCCATTTTTATGTAAGCCCTTGCTCACGGTGAACTTTAATTTTCCTACTCTTTGGCCCTCCAAACCTCTTATAAATAGAGTATTGATCCCATCTTTTATCCCGATCAATATTTTTGGAGAATCCTAGATCTCAACTCACTCATTATTTACTAACAAGTGCTCTTCTGTTGTGGGATTGTTATTTTATTATTTTTTGTTGTGGTGTTGTCTACCCTTGGGGATCAAGTGGAGAAGTCTTTATGGTTGGATAAGTCTACAATTCTAGATTGCTTCCTTCATCTTCTCATTTTTTCTTGCTTACTCCATCATCTAACTATATTCTTTAATTGCGTTATTAGTAATTAGCTTTATTTTTCATTGTTTTGCATCCTATTTTTTGGCATTTTGAGGACTTAAAAAGTTCTCTAAATCAAATTCATGCTCCACTCATATAGGGTGTGAATTTGGAAATCTATATTCATGCCCAACCATTACAAGACATGAATTTATTAGGGCTTAGGGGTAAGTTCTTGCTTCCCAAAAACCCTAATTTGCATTTTGCATGTTAGGTCTTTGTTGCACCCATTCTATCTACATTTTATTTCACTGTTGCATATCTGTTTCATATTGTTTGTGCTTGTTCCAAAGGATAAATATCATTTCATTTTTTAATGGTTATCTAAAATTACCAAGGAGGTTTGACTATTGTGCCTCTAAGCTTAGTCATATAGCGGCCTTAGCAGGCCCCCAAACATTGATCAAATTTTCTAGGATTTTGTAAATTATTTGTAGGTTTGAAGTTGTTTGGATATTCTAGACACAAGTTAAAGCTAGGATAAACCATAGAATTAGGTAATTTCCCTAGTAGATATTTAGTCTATTTGGTGAGTGTCTTTGCTCTTTTCCATTTCAAATTTTGATCATAATAGAAATAAAATACTTAATCTTTTATTTCTAGGTATTTGAAAGAGTGAAAGCATATAGTTTTCATCCTAGGGTTAATTTTTGTTTGTGCATCCTCTAAAACCCTTTGCTCAAACAAAAAATATTTATCTTGTTGCAAGTTAGGGTTTAGTCATTATTGAAAATCAAGAATCATTCTAGGGTTAGTTTCTTGTCTTCTTGCATTTTTGCTTGTCTTGCATTGTTCTTTCATTTCTTTAGTTTAGCTTTTAAAAGGCTAAATATAGTTGTTTGTTCAATATACACATCAAACAATCCATCCCTAGACTTGGAGCGAGTCCTTAAAATTTTCTTGGTGAACTCCTCAATCCTCAAGCCCTCGAGGGTAGAGAATATAACACACCCCCATAGTCACCTCTTCTTCCAATGGATCTAGCCAAGAATCATACGTGGTAAGGCATTTTTCCCCCTCTACAATATGTTTTGTTGGACCCTTGTGCCTACTTATTGGTTAGAGTTGAGATGGTACATGGTTCTTTTGATATGAGGTAATTACAAAGCTTGTTCTCCTCAAAGCTAACCTCTATTTCTTCTTCATATTGCAGCACACAAATTATTATATCTATCTCAAATATTTGGTTATCCTTTGGTATTTTGTCATCCATAATTTTTGGGAGCTCATTCTAATTTACTATATGATCTTTATCCAATTTGCATAATAGGTAGTTACATGAAGGCTCATTCTCAATTTGGATTATTTTCTCATCTTTAGAAACCTTCATATTTATATAATCCATTGCCAAGTTAGATGTCTTATGCCTCCATTATCTAGACAATAACATGTCAAAGTATGGGGGAAGATTAAATACTATCACCTCTCATACACCAGTAGTTTTGGATGCTTTACTATAGTCATAATTAGGTCTTTTAGAACTCTAAAAATGTTGACTCTGGTACCATCCATCTGGATTGTATGTATAGATATTTTGATGAAGGACAAACCTATTTATTCATAACTAATTTTGGCATTACTATCATAGCTACCCCTAAATCAACTATGCAACTTCTTAACATGTACATTTCAATTTTTAAAGTCACATAAAATTATGGTGGCATCAATGTTTTAGGATTAATTAATTTCAATATGTTTGCTACATTGACATAGATATCTTATGGATTCCCTGTTATTATGTTATTTTGTTTAGTTGTGTTGGGTTGTGTAGACACCAAAACCTAGGTATTAACAAAACCATATTGACATTGCATATTCCAATTCTACATAATAATAATCCAAAAAACTCCTTTGGTCAATTCAATCCAAAAGACTCCAAAGGGGACACTCCTTTGGTCAAATCAATCAAAAATGCTCCAAAGGGGTATCCCTTTGATCAATTCAATTCAAAAGACCCAAAAGGAACGTAATCCCTTTGGTCAAATCTCATGTCAAAATGCTCCAAGGGTGGCACCCCTTTGGTCAATTCCATCCAAAAGGTTTCAAAGAGGACACCCCTTTGATCAAATCAATCAAAAACACTCCAAAGGGGTATCCCTTTGGTCAATTCAATTCAAAAGGCCCCAAAGTAACCTAACCCCTTTGGTCAAATATCATTTCAAAATGCTCCAAGGGAGGCACCCCTTTGGTCAATTCCATCCAAAAGGCTCCAAAGGGGACACCCCTTTGGTCAAATCAATCAAAAACACTCCAAATGGGGTATCCCTTTGGTCAACTCAATTAAAAATGCTCCAAAGGAACCAAATACCTTTTGTCAATTCAATCCAAAAGGCTCCAAAGGAACCAAAACTCTTTGGTCAATTCAATCCAAAAGGCTCCAAAGGGGACACCCCTTTGGTCAAATAAATCAAAAATGCTCCAAAGGGAATATCCCTTTGGTCAACTCAATTCAAAAGGCACCAAAGGAACCAAACCTCTTTGTTCAATTCAATCCAAAAGGATCCAAAGAGGACACCCCTTTGGGCAAATCAATAAAAAATGCTCCAAAGGGGGATCCCTTTGGTCAACACAATCCAAAAGGCTCCAAAGGAACCAAACCCCTTTGGTCAATTCAATTCAAAAGGATCCAAATGGGACACCCCTTTGGTCAAATCAATCAAAAATTCTACAAAAGGGGTATCTCTTTGGTCAAATAAATTCAAAATGATCTAAAGTAACTAAACCCCTTTGGTCAATTCAAAAATACTCCAAATGGGGTATCCCTTTGGTCAAATCAATTCAAAATGCTCTAAAGAAACCATACCCATTTGATAAATTCAATCCAAAAGGCTCCAAAGGGGACATATATTTGGTCAAATCAATAAAAAAATCTCCAAAGGGGATATCCCTTTGGTCAACTCAATTCAAAATATTCCAAAGGAACCAAACCCCTTTGGTCAATTCAATCCAAAAGGCTCCAAAGGGGTACCCCTTTGGTCAAATCAATCAAACATGCTCCAAATGGGGTATCCCTTTGGTCAAATTAATTCAAAAGGCTCCAAAGGAACCAAACACATTTGGTCAATTCGCACACCACTTTAGTCAAATAAATAAAAAACGCTCCAAAGGGGACACCCCTGTCATCAAATCAATCAAAAATGCTCTAAAGGTATTATCCCTTTGGTCAACTCGAATCCAAAATACTCCAAGGGAATAACACCCCTTTGGTCAATTCAATCTAAAAGGCTCCAAAGGGGACATCCCTTTGGTCAATTCAATCAAAAATGCTCCAAAGGGGGCACCCCTTTGGTCAATTTAATTCAAAAGGCTCTAAAGGAACCTAACCCCTTTGGTAAAATATCATTTCAAAATGCTCCAAGGGAGGCACTCCTTTGGTCAATTTCCATTCAAAAGGCTCCAAGGAAAAAAAAACTCCTTTGGTCACATGCAATTTAAAAAGCTCCAAAGGAACCAAACCCCTTTGGTCATATTTCAGTTCAAAAATATCCAATAATAATAATAATAATAGTAAAACACAAAAAAAACATTTTCATACACATTTCATTTTTAATACATCGCTTTCACAATCCCACTTTCATTGCATTTACACATTCCACTTTCATGGCAATTGCGCAATCATACCATTTATATTCATTAAACTCATGAATAATTGTTAGTTCTATATCTTGTTGCCTTCATTAGGGGCACCCTCAGTTTAACATTAGTCACCAATTCATCAGCCATAATCATTTACAACTTTCTAAGTGGTCCTTTTATCATTAATATATTTCCACAAGAAAAATACAAATGTTTTCAATCACTCAACCACTCCTAGTGTTTTGAGCAACCTCAATTCAAAATCAAAAAATATTTAAATGCAATAAGTTGTTTCTGGTCTGTAACAACCCAAATCTACTCACCTGGTTTTAATAATACAAATTTAAAATTTCATCAAACTTAAACACAAATGTCATATTTTGACATATACACACCCAAATTTGAATTAGTACTTTGGCATAGAGAATCACACTTCAAGATTGTTTACCACTCCATATGGTATCTTAAGTGCTCAAGACTAGCCAAATTCCCATGATAGGTTGCCATATAAAATATCCTTACTCATTTCTCGAGTTTTCTTTGATCTTGGCATGGGGTTGCCTTTCTAGGGCCCATAATACCTGGAAATATGGACGCACTAATTTCCCATCTCAAAGCATGGTGGACTAGGATTCATAACCCTATTGTCCATAATGGTCCACTGACCTGTCAAATCTTAAAGATTCATGCTTTGGGTTAGCATAGCTATTCCAATGCCTAATCATTGACCTTCATATAAGGTTTAATCAGGGTTTGCCATTGCATGGCTTTTGGACGAGATGACTTAGACCAAAATCCAGTTGATGGTAATGCTGCCCATACCATCTACCGTTGGACTTTCCAACTTCATGGACTAGCTCCCTAACCATGAGTCCTGTTGGTAATTCCACAACTTAAGTAGGTTCATGAGCATCCTCATGTGATACTCGTATGGTAACCTGGAACAATATCCCATACCATTGTTCATTACTCTCTACAGCATAGGACCCCTGTCTATTTTTTTCTTGCTGGAGAACGTTATCTTTGATTCAAAATAGATGCCACTACGAACTACTGAAGTTAGGTAGGTATTATCCTTCTCGATAAACACTCTATCATCATAATAAGTGTGTTATCCTTATTTATAAACATCGTTTGATATTATAAGATAAGTGCTCCCAACACTATCTTCATTATGTTTGAGAATAATACATGGTTGTGAAGCATTCTTTAAGTTTTAAAAGATAGATCGATTTAATGTTTTATATTCCTGCTATATTTTTAGGGGTATGTTTGTATTTACCTCTAAAATATATCGATGTAATTCTTACATAATCAATAACAAAGCTTCATGTACTAGTTACTTTTCTTAAAATTAAAATAATACATAAATCTTCTTGTGATTTAATAATGGAGAATGCATTGTATAGCTAAATATTATATTTATACTTTTATTTCATGAAGATATAGCTCTACCTATTGTTTTGCTTATTTTTAAATGTCAACATGCAATCATTCACGGTAATCAACTATAGTACCCTTCCAAATATTCCTTTATTTATTTATGTATATATCTTAAAAAGGAAAACCCCTTTTTTATTCTTAACAAACAGTCAACAATAATTGTACTCTATAAATCATACCTTAACTTGACCTATCCAAAAAAATAAATACTACACCAAATACCATAATATTATGGTCCATGCCTGACGAAGAACTACTAGTGACGGACTCTCTCTTCTTTTTTTTAACATCAAAATTAATATTTAATAATTTGAACTTCTCTTTCCAATAATTAAACATTCTATCCAAAGGTTTTGACTATATTTCAATTTTACCTATTTTAAAACTTACCTAATTACCATTTAAATTCTATTAAACCTAATGGCTTATTGTATTATAGGTCTTATTCTGTTATCTTAAGCGATTATGAGGTACGAAGTTACGTCCTAAACAATTTGGGGTTAAGGCAAGTTTTCTATAAGTTGCTTTTAATGTCTTTGTTCGATGACTTTAGAAGGGAAAGTTGCATAAGATTTATTAAAAACCTTTTCTTCACTGCTCTTAGGAGAATGTCGTACATTTTTTTTAGCAGTGTTATTCTTACGGCAATTCTATCCTCAAATGGTCCATATAATCTCATTCGCAGATTGATAAGACAGCTCAAGCTAAAACATAACATTCTTAACAGGCTTTATAGCAAAGAAGCTATACACATTAGATGTATAGACATTCTGAAAGATGATTCGAGCATATACAAATAACATTACATCCCATGTAAGAATTTTAGAAAAATATAACCTGAATTTTAAAGAAAACCTTGATTTTAACAAATACCACAACAAATCAAAATTGCATTATTCCTTTAACGCACGTTTCACCCTATAATTCCAGGCAATCATAATTTTACCATATTGTTAGCCGCTTCCAACAAGCGATTCTCCAGGTTTTTTGATGTTTTTCTAGAAGAGGTTATGCCTTGGATCAATCGTCATTAAGCAGACATCATACGGAATTTAGTGAGCTTGTGAAGTTAGTTGATTTTAGGGTTTCGATTTACCAAATAAAAGACTCTATGTAGCCATTTTAATAATAAAATGACATTCGTAACAAGGTAATCTTATTAGTATTCTAAAATTCTACAATATGCAACAACACATTTTAAAATTGAAATGGAGAAGCCCTAATCAATAGTTTCAAAAGAAAAAGAGAAGTTAAAACCTACTTCTATTAAGCATTAAAGGGTGTAACCATTCCATGATTTTGTACTTACTGATATTTCCCACCCAATTCTAGTGAGATATTTTATGTTCTCTAAAAAGGTTGTTTAATTTTATTTAAGCCCAATTTCTTCCCGATTCTACGTACTTACTGGAAAACTACTAAGTTTTATGACATTTTATCTAAGGCAAAAGCTCAATTTAAAGGATGCCATAGCATACATGATTTGATTTATAACTTCTGAATTCTATTTACTCGACAGGTCAATGAAGGATTTCATCCGTACAGCTAAACTCACAACATTATTACTTAAGGATATGCATTCAGTATCTCTAGAAATTTTAAATAATTATATATATATATATCAACAGTTCATTTATACAATTTTTTTTCTTTAAATAAAACAATTTTTCTTTTTTTTTAATAAAACAAGTTGTTGGCATTTCCTTTGAAACGCACATCCAAACATATATATTAACTAGTTGTTGAATATCGAAGTTGGACAATACTTGTTATACAAGGTATATATGCAAATTAATCAAATGATATCACAGAATGGTACATAACACATTCAAATGATGAAATCGACCTTTGAAGCATATATTTAAGCACACACAAGATCTTCTGGTCTCTTGTAGAGTAGAGACATACACCTACACTTGGGACAAGGAAAATTTCTACAAAAAGACTACTTTCGACTTCGTGGCTCTGTTGCTAGGAATCCGTAGTATATAAAAATAAATTTAGGCTATTAGCTTTTCCAAAAAGCTCGCGAAGCAAGAGATAATGATGGAAGCATTTTATTGGATTAGTGTGGCTCAATGCATTCTATAGGCATACAACAAGAAATGCAATAACCTACTCAATAACCAATTTTATATTGTTTGAGAACGTCGTTTAGACATAATGCAAGTTTTTAACTCTCTTTTTTAAAAAGGTCATATGCAGCAACCATTTTTTTATACACACATGTATATATATAACTCCTATATATTTAACAAAAAATTTCATCAAGTAGAAATGCATAACAACATACAATCACTCAGACCGCTAATATTTGTCATAGTTCATAGTAACCCCAACCTGATTGACAAACTCCTTGGTATTTCGAGTGCCGAATCCACTTCTCTACAGCACAACCGTCCACTAGAAGACGATCTACTTTTTCCTTCTCATAAGGTTTCTATTTATAAGATTTGTTTGCTAAAATATGAGGACATGTAGGTTTTTATCTTTATACAAATATCATTTTTATTGGTCGTTGGATGGAAGAGCATTCATCTAGATGAATGGAGCATTTTTTTCTAACACCAATTTATCTTTGATAATTTATAAAGTACGATGTAATCTTTAAAATGATATTTTTGTATATATTTTATTTATCATATTTTATTTTTCATTTCCTTTTATGATTGTTATAAATATTATTTTATTTTAATATATATCTATATATTTATTTATTTATTTATTTATTTATTTATGTGTTTCTTGTATCTTTATATATTTTTAACATCCACATATAAACAAAATTCTTAATGATTAAAGTGTTAATTTCATTCAATAGATAAAATGTAATTTATGCAAGCGGGCTAAATGCAAGCACAGGCAGCATGACCTATATGATATATTTTAGTGGGCTTCCATGTACCCATGAGCCACGGTGCTTTTGTATAACATCATATCTCACCTTAACTGGTGCTTCCAACCATTGTCTCCACCATATGTGGGTATTAAACTTGTTCGACTTGCTTGCTATGGTTGGAATATTGTACTTGCACACATAAGCACTTGCAGTAGTATCAAATTCTTCCAATTAAAATATTATCAACTAATGGGGATGTTACATTCTCCCTACCAAAATTTAACATAGTCTTTTGTGTTAGCTAAAATAATTTTGCAGGTTTCATAATAACTATCATGTATTCATAAACAACAGTCATTGATTACGTATCATATTAAAAGTCACATTTAGTATTAATGTTCAGATATGTATCAGAATACCAAACATACATATATAATCATGACAATATTCAATTCATTCTTTTTTTAATAGTTTTCAAACAAGAAAGGGACTTGTCTTTTCATTTCTGCTAAATCCTCCTAGGTAGCATTTCTCTCTGAGTAGTGATCCCACTGGACCCTACATTGGTCAACAGTTCTTTTTCTTAACTGTTTAGACTTGTATCCTAGGATTTTAACTAGTTGAACCTCACTGAGTTGTGGGTCCAATGTTTGCAAATGAGAGACATCCAAAACATGATATGGATCAACGACATATTTGCAGAGGAGAGACACATGGAAAACACTATGGATCTTAGACAAGTTTGATGGCAGGGCGAGCTTGTAAGCAATAGGACTTATTTTAGCAATGATTTCAAATGGACTAAAAAATCTAGGGCTCATTTTAGTAGACTTAATGGAGATTTTGGTCGGTTTAACTCTAAGGAAGATCCTATCGCCAATGGAAAATTCTTGAGGGGTTCTTTTAAGATCCACATAACTCTTCTGATGGTCTGGGGCTTGACGAAGTCACTAGCGGATTTCTTTCAATTGAACCTCCTTTATTGTAACATCATTGGGACTGATCACTTCTCGATCAACATTAATGGTGTCCTGCACCTACACCCATATAGGGCCTTAAATGGGGCCATGCCCAACATGGTATGATAGTTGTTGTTGTACGCAAATTCCACTAGGAAGAGATAATCTTCCCACTTACTTTGATGGTCCATGCAATACATGTGTAACATATCTTCTAGCACCTGATTGACCCTCTCGGTTTACCCATATGTCTCAGGATGATAGGCAGTGCTAATATTTAGCTTTGTGTCCCATGCTTGGTGCAAAGGTTGCCAAAATTCAGAAGTGAATCTTGAATCTCTATCTAACATAATTATTTTGGGGAAACCATGCAACCTCACAATCTCTCGTACAAACTTGTGTGCTATTTTAGGTGCATCATCACAAACATTTCCCAATATGAAATTCACCACCTTAGTCAATTTATCCATAATTAAAAAAATTGCATCATGCTGGAAATGAGTCTTGGGAAGACCAACTATAAAATCCATAGAAATCACTTGCCATTTTTGTTCTGGCACATCAAAAAGGTGTAGTTGTCCTCTAGGTTTTTGATGCTCAGCTTTGTCCTTCTAAAATTCTAGGCATCTCACAACAAATTGAACCACATCCTTCTTCATTATGGGTCATAAATAGTCCTTTTTCAAAGTTTCTCTTATTTTTATCACACCTGGGTGAGCTGAATATGGCGCACAATGTTCTTCATGTAAAATTATTTTTTTTATTTCTTCAACATTGGGTACTATTATCCGGTTTTTGAAGTATACCCTATCCTCTTTGATTTTGAAATCCGGATTTTGATTGCATCTCTGATCAACCTTAGTGCGATATTGGTTGCAAAATTCATATTTTTTTTTGCATTTCCTTAATTTGCTCCCTTAATCCATACTAACATTTTGTGAGAGCAGATATGTGTCTCCTTCGACTGAGGGCATCTGCCAATTTATTTTTCTTTCCTTTGATGTATTCAATTCCGAAATCATATTCAATTAGGAACTCCATGCATCTTCGTTGTCTGGAATTTAGTAGAGGTTGAGTAAAAATGCATCTTAAACTCTGATTATAGGTTTTAGCTCAAATGGTTTCCCAATAGATAGTGTTGCAAAATTTTAAGGTTATGGACTACAATAGCCAACTTTAATTCATGAGTAGCATAATTTATTTTATGCTTCTTGAGCTTCCTGGATTCTTATGCTACAACTACCTCATCCTTTAATAGGACTCCACCTAGTTCTTCTAGAGAGACATCAGTATAAATTGTAAATGGTTTGTTGGGGTCAGGTATCTATAGTATGGGAGCAGTCGTCAACTTTTATTTAAGGATCATAAATGCATCCTCACACTGATTTGTTCACTTGAATGCCTTTCCCTTTCTTTGCAGAATAGGAAAAACTATTTTTGAAAATCCTTTAATAAATCGTCGATAATAACCAGTCATTCCCATAAAACTTATCACCTCATAAACATTGGTAGGGGTTGGCCAATCTATTATGGCTTCAATATTCTTAGGGTCAACAACTATTCCTATGGCTGATTAAATATACGCCAAATATTGAACTTATGGAGTATAAAACTCATACTTGGACAATTTTTCATATAGTTAATTTTTCCTATGAATTTCCAAAACAATCCTCATATGTTGGTCATGTTTTTCTTTATTTCGAGAGTAGATCAAAATATCATCTAGAAATATCAACACAAATTGATCTAGTTATTCCTTAAATATAGTGTTCATCAAATTAATAAATGCAGCTGGTGCATTTGTTAACCCAAAACGTAGCACTATGAACTCATAATGTCCATAACGAGTTCTAAATGTTATTTTGTAAGTATCCTCTTCCTTGATTCTCAGTTGATGACAACTTGACCTAAGGTCGATCTTAGAAAATATTGTAGCTTCTCTTAATTTATCAAACAGATCATCAATCCTAGGCAAGGGATATTATTTACTGTCATTTTATTGAGCATACTATAATCAATTCAAAGTCTCAAAGAACCATCTTTTTTCTTCACAAATAGAATTGGTGCTCCCCATGGTGAGACACTAGGATTAATATACCTTTTTTCTAGCAAATCTTGCAATTTTGTCATGAGTTCTTGCAGTTCAAGGGATGTCATATGGTAAGGGGTTATGACTATAGGAGATGCTCCTGGTAAAAGCTCAATAGAAAATTAAAATTCTCTTTTTGGAGGCAACCCAGGCAGAACTTCAGGGAAAATATCTCTAAACTTCTTATGTTGATCTTTGCCCCTATTCTGTTTCGAGTATATCCTTTTCTTGGAATCCTCTTTTTCAATTTACTGATAGTAAGCCTTTACATTTTTTTGGCTTACCTCCTCATAACGGGCAGCATCATAAGCAATTGTCAAATTTTTGGGTACCTTCCTTCCAACAGGTTGTCCATATTTGGGATGTAGCCCCATTACAAATTTTTGAGCTTTAAATTCTTCATGCTTATCGTATTCTGGAGCATACTTCAATAGTTGAACAAATATTTGGTAGTATTTGATTACAATCATGTGACCTTGATGTAAGTTTGTGAATTCCCTGTATTTCTCAATATAAAATTGTAGCGTGAGGAAGCGATCGTTAAATTCTCCTTCAAATTCCTCCCAAAGAATGTCAGCAGCTTCTTTCTGAGTAACTTTCATGTAGGTAGTCCACAATATCTGGCCAGACCTTCTAAGTGTACCATAACCTAAGTTGTTTTAGACTCTGAATAAAGGGGTTGAATGCAAAAATACCCTTCAGCTTTACTTAGCCAATTGATGGTTATTTTTCCATCCCCTTTACCATCAAATTTAAACATATCCAATTTCTTAATTTCTTTCTACACTGAATTTTCTCCTTAAGGTCCCTTTTGGAAACTTGCTCATTCTTTCAGTTTCCTTACTCTTAGCCAGAATCTCAATAAATTTTTATTGTTGAGTAATTTTTTCTTGCTACTGGGCCATATGTGCCCTTTGCTGATCCATATGCTCACTCATTTGAGCCCTCTGGATCTCCATTTGCTCTCACTATTGATTCATCTACTCCTGCATTAACTGAATCATATTTGCCATATTTTCATCATTTTGTGTAGCCTTTGCAACTAATGGATATTTTTCTTTTCTGAAAATATATCATGGAATATCTTTAGCTCGCACCCTTTTTGAATCTCTCATGAGTCACCTTAGCCCCTTCCTTGGGACTTCTGCAACTTCCTCTTGTAGGTTAACTTCCTCTTGTAGGTTAACTCCTTGGTATTTCGAGTTCCAA
This sequence comes from Wollemia nobilis, assembly GCA_028583015.1. Classification (NCBI taxonomy): domain Eukaryota; kingdom Viridiplantae; phylum Streptophyta; class Pinopsida; order Araucariales; family Araucariaceae; genus Wollemia; species Wollemia nobilis. The sequence continues at coordinate 9,415,245 of JAQPPZ010016346.1, read as the reverse complement.
ATCTACTTCTCTACAACACAACCGTTCTCCAAAAAAATGATCTACTTTTTCCTTCTCATAAGGTTTCTATTTATAAGATTTATTTGCTAAAATGAGGACACGTACGTTTTTATCTGTATACAAAAGTAATTTTTATTGGTCGTCGGATGGAAGAGAATTCATCCAGATGAATGGAGCATTTTTTTCTAACACCAATTTATCTTTGATAATTTATAAAGTATGATGTAATATTTAAAATGATATTTTTGTATATATTTTATTTTTCATTTCCTTTTATGATTGTTATAAATATTATATTATTTTAATTTAATATTTACTATATATATGCATTTCTTGTATCTTTATATATTTTTAACATGCACATATAAACAAAATTCTTAATGATTAAAGTGCTAATTTCATTCAACGCATAAAATGCAATTTATGCAAGAAAGCTAAATGCAAGCACAGGTATCATGACATTTATGACATATTTTAGTGGGCTTCCATGTACCCACGAGCCACGGTGCTTTCGTACGACATAATATCCCACCTTAACTAGCACTTCCAACCACTGTCTCCACCAGAGGTGGGTATTCAACTTATTAGACTTGCTTGCTACGGTTGGAATCATGTACCTGCACACACAAGAACTTGCAGCAGTATCAAATTCTTCCAATTAAAATATGATCAACTAATTGGGATGTTACATGGTCAATCATGCTTTCTCTTGGACCACACACATCAAACACATTAAAACATTATGAACCTTAGGAATGACGAAGTCATGAAGTTGCTATTGCCATAAAGTGAAAATTTTTCCTTGTTCATTCAATTATGCGCATGGTCTAGAATGCTATAGAGTTGAAAAAAGGATGAGCTCCACCTTCATTCCAAAAATAAATCCCTTGCTCTTCCTTAAAGTGGGCAAGTATCCCAAAAACTACCCCAAAGCAATAAAAATCCCTTTCTCTTCCTCAAAGCAAGCAAGTATCCCAAAAAGTGCTCCAAAGAAATAAAAATCCCTTACTCTTCTTCAAAGTGAGAAAGTATCCCAAAAAGCATCCCAAAGCAATAAAATCCCCTTGCTCTTCCTCAAAATGAGCAAGTATCCAAAAAGCAATAAAAATATATTTTTCTCCAATACAAAAATGAGCAAATTTAGAAATACAATCCCCAATATCCAATGTAATAAAGAAGGAAAAGGAGCTTGAATCCCTGGAACTCTTAGTGTCTCAAAAACCATGGGGTGATCCTCATTACAGCAATGGGTTGAATTAAATTGGTCTAGAAATGGGGTATCCTTACGTGTGGCACCACGTTTGTCACATTAGTGATCTTTTGTACAGACCTATGGACACTCTTGTATGAGCTAGCTTATTGGCATAAGTTACAATTTATTAGTTTGACCTAGCTCATGATTGAAAATGAACAATCATTGCACACACAGGGTCGTTGAGAAACTTGAAAACACTAGGACAACCTTAGCAAAAATGAATTTGTGAGACACATAAACGATTCTGTTTGACATCACTAGTATGTTTGAGTCTTTGCAAAAAAAATTTAGATCATTTATCCCTAAGGACAATAAATTTATAATCAAGCTTCTATTCCATACCTCCATTGTATAGTCACATATATCATAGTCCATTACATCTTACAAAAAATGGTCAAACCATAGTATCGTTTTGGTGCCCCTGATTAAGAAATAAAGGCAAAGTCTACTAAACAATGGTCCATAACTTCTTTGAATAACAATTAATAATGAAACACCATTCATTCATTTGCATACATCACCACCAATTGCATTCATTCATAATATATTAGTTTCATCACATGAAAACCAAACAATCCAATTCAAAAGGCTCCAAAGGAACAAAACTCCTTTGGTCATTTTCAATTCAAAAGGCTCCAAAGGAACCAAAATTCCTTTGGTCATTTTCAATCCAAAAATCTCCAAAGCAACAAAGCTCCTTTGGTCAAATTCACTTCAAAAGGCTCCAAAGGAATCAACATCCCTTTGGTCAATTCAATTCAAAAGGCTCCAAAGGAATCTAACCCCTTTGGTCAAATCATTTCAAAGGCTCCAAAGGAGACACCTCTTTGGTCAAATCAATCCAAAATGCTCCAAAGGTACCCAAATTCCTTTGGTAAAAAAAAATCAATCAAAAAACATAAAAGCAATCATAGCAAAAATCTTGAGTGAACCTTGTATCTAGTGATCTACTCTAGCCACTTAGTGGTTGCAGTGATTGGCTATCCATGCAATCTAGTAATATGAGTACATTACCATAAGGCCACTCACAAAAGAAATAACACCAAAAACAAAAAGCTCCAAAGGTACCTCAATTCCCTTGGTCAAAAAAATTCAACTAGATCTTGAAAGAATAAAAATGCTCTCATCTCAACTCCCTAAGAAGGCCATATGGCTGGACTGCTCCAAGGGATAGAGGTATACATTTTCTTCTTCCACTTAGCCTCAAGTGATCCTTGTATATAGTAACTTATCCTATACACCTGAAGGGTGCAGTAACTAATTATCCATGCAATATGATAGGATGGGTAGGTTACCATAAGGTCCTTGAATAGTGATTCACCTCAAGAAAGAATCGAATTGTTATCATCTCAATTCCCTAATAAATCCATATGACTAGACTGCTCCAAGGGATAGAAGTGTACAATTACCAATAATGGTCAAAATCACATTTGTAACAAAAATAAAAACATCCATTTCATTCTAACCATTGTCATTTGTTTCATCACTTTCATGATTTCATCTCTTCTTCATTGACTCATTGCTTGAAGGGATAGACAAAATCAAAAAATTCTAGTCTCAAATCAAGTCAATACTCAAAACACTCAATCATGCAAATTATGTTCATTCAAGAATCATTACCAAAGACTATCACACGCCCTTTTTGTTGGGGTAGATACAATGCAAAAATCTAAATCAAAAAAACATTTGGTATACCTAAAGTGTAAAGCGTAGACTCAAGCTTGTCTACCCATGGATAGAGGATTTCCAAAAATTAAGTTCATCAATTTGTCAAAAGTAATGATTCAATAATGTGCATATTTCCATGATTGGGAAAACCCACATTGACATTATTTGTGACCATCTTACATAGCTCCCCTTCAAATGCAAATGGCTTCAAAAAAACAAAACATTAAACACCCTCTCAAAAATAACCAAATTCATAATTTCATATTCATCATCACATGCATTATCAGAAACATCACACATCATCAACATCATTATTATGTGAACCTTATATCTAGTGAATCACCCTACATACTTGGCGATTGCAGCAACTGGAAATCCATGCAATCCAGTAGGATGGGTAGCTCACCATAAGGACACTTATTCATAATCATCCAATGTCGTCTCATTTGAAATTAAATCATTTTGGTCCCTCACTTTTTCGAGTGTGACTGCATTCAAAAACAATTTCCTAAGGTTTTCATTAACACCTACTTCGTGGGGTTAAAAAAAATAAAAAATTTATACTTCATCATTTTGCATTAAGGAATTTGCTACAGTCACTAGGACAACATGCTCCTAGGGTGATTGGTTCCTTTACTTCATCATCTTGCATGTCAATCATTCCAAAAGGTAAATTTACGACAACACAAGTCCACCCCAAACTTGTGGCATTCAACTTGATCATGATTTCCAACATTTGCATCCATTACATCCATTCAAAAAACATCATAATAAAATAATGTAGTGAGCCTTGTATTTAGTGAAGTACCCTACACAACTGGTAGTTGCAGTGACTAGAGATCCATGCAATCCAGTTGGATGGGTAGCTCACTATAAGGATACTTATTTACAATCGTACAACATCATCACATCAAGCATTAAGTCAACTAGGTCCCTCAACCTTTGAGTATAGCTCTATTCAAGATTATTTACAAAAGGTTATCTTAAGCCCTTTTCTTTGGGTAATAAAAGTGAAAAACAATCAATCAGAATTTGGTAACAATCAATAATTACTCGAATATCAAATTCCCAGTGAGCTGGTTCCTAATAGGAATTCCTAATAGTGGTAGGGACCCCAAACTCCCAAACGTGGTTGGTGATTTTACCACAACATTTTGAGCATAAAAAAAACCAAAGGTAAATTCTCAATAACATAAACCATCTCAAACTTGGGGCATCAAGTTGATTTCAATGTCATACATTTGCATACATCACATCCACATCATGCAATCATCCACCTCCTTTCATCATCCACATTTGGTCAATTGGCTCATGGGTTTCATTCTTTACCCATTCACCAATTGAGGGGGTAAGCAAACAAATCAAAATTACAAAAAAAAAATCATTCTTTGCTTCAAGAATATCTGAGTCCATTCCTCTATAAAATAAAACCAGATGTCTCTTATTTTTGCATCGCATTGTGTTTTACACAACACGATACAAAAAGAGGCATCGATAGACACCAAAACCTAGGCATTCACAAAACCACATTCACATTGCATATTCCAAGTCTGCATAATAATAATATATGCCTAAGTCTAAACTTAGGCATATAATTCCTACACATTATTCATTCACATTGCACATTTGCATAATAAAATAATATACCTAAGTCTAAACTTAGATGTATTTTCCTGCACATTAATTTATATTTTCTAGGTTTATTAAATTTAGAAAATCTACATAATATGCCATGTCTCCCACTTGACACATGTCCTAGCCACCACTACCCCTCACCTTGCCACATCTCACACACTTCACTCCACTTCCACCTACCCACTTGCCACATATCACACCTCACTCCACACATCACTCCACTTGCACCTACCCACTTGCCACATCTCCCCAGATAAATGAGACACTTTTAGTGACTCATGGCAACTAACCACGATAGGTAGCTACCCAATCCCTACCACTTGGCAGCCCTAGCTTACCACCTTTCTTTCCCTCCAAAACCCTCAAAATGCCTATAAAGGCACCATCACTCCACCAAGAAAAGGGAGGAAGGGAATGCTAATGTTATGCTTCCCAAATCATGACTTATGTAAGCAATAATAATTATTTTCTATTTTCAATTTACATTTACATTAGATTCATTTTGACAGGTGCTACTAAACCCTAGTCTCTTTGCATATGTGTAGGTTCCAGATTCAAAAGCTCAAATTCATCATAGTGGTCACGATAAACCCACCTCCAACATTGATTGTGGTATAGAAGAAGCGAATACACCATCCTTGATTTGTAAAAGGGATTCCCCTTTTGGCACATCTTATTGTAAAATGCACCCTAAAAGGGTCAAATTGTATCAAAAGGGACTTTCTCAAAATAATAAAATGTTTTATTTTTAGTGCAATGGTGTTCTTATTTATGCATACAGGTTGAATAGGTTTAGGTTACTCATTTTATAGATAGCTTATTTCTTGTTACCCTAGAGCTTCCTAAAGTAGATCTTGAGAACCAAGAAGGGATAACATCTCAAGCTTTCTCACCTTGGCCATTGTTTTCTTTATTTCTTCCATGAGTTTAAATTTGACTTAGCTACTCTCACTATGCACAGTAAACTTTCTATAGTATCTAGGTTCCAATGCACATCCTTTACTTGTGAGAGAAGGATATTTGAAACACCACTCTATTTATTTTTAAAGTCAGTTCCTCTCCTTAACACTCCTCTTCTCTAGGATCTTATTTATTTTCTTTATATCCCTCCTTTCTATTTTTATTTTTTCTTTGTACACCTATTTGTATTTATTGGTTTGTGCATATTTTTGAGTTGCATTTATGATACTCTTCCTAGTTTTTTTCCTTTATTTCTATTATTGCATAGTTGCTACTAGACCCTTATCTTTTAAGTGAAATCATGACCTCTCTCCTAAGCACTATAGCATCTTTGTTTGCTTCATTATATTTCTAAGTTTGGGTTTGTTCCTTGGATACTTTTATTTTGCCTCTGGTTTTAACCCCTTGTTTATTTGCACATATAGCATCATCCTTAAATGTAGTATCTTCATTGATTTTAACAACACTAAAATTAACAAAAAAATCATTTTTGGGGTTTGACAAGGCAAGAATTGACTGTTTTGTTTGAGATTTTTGGTAAGCATGTTGATTCATTATTGGTGATATTTAACCCAACACTTCAACCTGTTGAGCATAATATTTTTGGTCATATTAAATAGTTTGGGAATATCTTATGGCTATCATGTAATTCATAGGATCATGCCCCATATTTTATGGAAAACACCACCATATATTTATCTTTGAATTAGCATTTACTATATTATCTCAAACCTTATTTGCACCCTAATCAAAACCTTATGTAGATACTTGGTCCTCTATGAGGTATTGGGTCTTCTAAGGTTTCCAATTCTATGGTTATTATCATTACCTATATTCAATGTTATTATTATTTATCTGGTTCTCATCATTTCCAACATCTCCCTCATGTCAAGCATGATAGAGTTGTCACCATTTCATAATGATGGAGCAGTTAGGGCGCATAAGTATGGCTAAAAGCTAGTAGTTGATGATGAATTTTGATTAGGATATATTATAATGTATGGATATGGTATATGATTTGTAGCTAGTTGAGTGTTTGGAATGGATGATATGGAAGGCAAATATCTAAGGATTTATAATTTTTGGATAACATGGGCAGCATAGACCATAGGAAATATAGGTGCTAATTTTTATATCCTAACCAAAACATCCTCTACTTGAGTTGTCTTCAAAGGCTATAACTATAATGTTGTAGTTATCATTACAAACCATCGAAGTTAGGTTGTAAATATTTTATATAGTAATGGCAATGCTCATTCTCCATCTGGCCTAACATTTTGCATAATCTAATTTAAGGTCCTCAAAAATCTAGACCTATAATAATATATATTTTCCTAAGGATGTCTTTGCATTACATTGAATTGAGATGAAACAGACTATCCATTACCCATACTAATAAATCTATACATAAATTATTCTAATGCGTTCAACCAATAACAAATTTAGTTGGTAAACCTCTATACCACAATGCAACTTTATAACACAAAGAATAAATCAATAATTTACAATTATGTCCTTCTCCTAAATATGATGAATTAATTTAAGTGTAGACAACTTGTTGAGGTGATCCAAAATCATATTATTCTTTCTCTTATTAGACATAAGTAATGATAGCATTGTGATAGGTGGTATAGGTAAATGGTCTTCTAAATTCAATGGCCCTTGATAGGCTCAATCAAAAAATTAATTTTGATGCCTATGTAGTTGAGGCTCTATATTTTTTTTAGGTGGTAGACCATACTATTATTGTTGTATTGGATAAGGATATATCATATAACCTTGAGAGGGGATAGATGCAGTTGAGGGTATTTATATGAGGTATAATAAGGTGGAGGATAAGGAGGGTTTGGCATTTAAAAAGGGTGAGGTAATGGATTTAGATAAACCCATTATTTATTTGTAGGGGCTTACTTATTTGGGAATGGAGGAGGATATTGCAAGCCTTATGGAGGGGGCTTTTGTTTTGATGGTGAAGGACATTACTTTATTTTTTTGTATGTGACTAGTTGGAGGTAGCACTTTTCCCTAGGTGTTTCCTCAAAAACTTTGAGATCCTACCTAACTAGTTGATACTTATTAATTTTAGCAAAACCCTAGCTTTGGTTAGGGAAAATTATCCTAAAGATTCTACATTTGGAGTTATGTATTTTCTAGAATGAATATTGGATGTGTTAGACAAGCTAGATTTGGGTGGACTTTGGAATGAATCCATACTAGTAGGAGGAGTAATTTGAGCATTTAATGTTTAAGGTTGGTTTGCAATAACTGCACTATGAAAAGCGAAAAAAGATGGATTACTTATGGGGTACATTAAAGGTCATTTAATAAAGAGGGTTGGTATGAGTCAACGTAGGGTCAATACTCTCCTAATTTTAATTTGCAAGAGAATATGAATGACTAATTTGATAGTCAAGAAAACCATTTTCTTGGGGTGTAGGGTTTTGATTGATGGTATTGACCATTGGAATTTTTCCTTTTGAGAAAGTTGGATTAGACATATGCATCTCCTCAATATCATTGTCTTGATGTACCCATTTGATAATTTTCTCTTTTAATTTTCCTTTTGCATTCTTTCATTAATATGCATTTATCTCTAATAATTTATGTTCTTTACTTGATCTTTACAATTTCAAGTGTGTATTCATAAGCTTGATATTATGAGTGTACATACTTGAATAGGTAGATTTTTGGGGTTAAATTTTGAAATTTTGTAAAAATTAATCTATAGGGAGATTCACCTTGTATCGCTCCAAATTTTTCACATCCCTACCTTCAGGCTATTGGATCCGCGCCCGGAAGGAGGATGGGAAAAGGATGGTGTGGTACCTCGGATGAGAGGACTTCACGAAGATCCCGCTTCTCAAGGGAGGTGCATTTTGGTGATTTGTCGACGGATGGTGGGTTCACCAGGAAACATTTGACGGCAGTTTCCACGCCTAGGTTTTGGAATGAGTTTTAGATGAGTTTGTTTTATTTTTAAGCATTCATCCTAGGTTTGGTCGAATGATTCTAACTTAAACTACATGAAAATGCAATTTAAATGAATACAACAAACAGAAAAGAAAGCAAAAACAGAGAATTTGCAGGAGGCCAAATGAAGATTACCTGATCCGAAGTCTGATGAAGTTTCTGATTACTTGTAGCAGTCTGGATCGTCTGCAATTCAACAGGATCGCCTTCAATTTGATAAAATCGTCTAAACTGACAGGATCGTCTGCAATCTGACGAATTCGTCAGACGAATTCATCAGAGACCTGCAAAACAACAAACAGATGTGAAATACAAGAAATTCTATTTTGTAAATAGGGGCAAACTATATGAAAAATTAATATGAGTATTGAACAATATACAAGAAAAAAAGTAAATGCAAATCACTTGTGTTTAGATAGCGGAATATGATCTTAATATGCAAACTAAACAAAATGGATGAACTCCAGATGCAATATAGTATAAAAACTGAATAGACAATCTAATTTATAGCATAAAATGACAGAGAAAAGAGAAAGAAGAGCAAACTCCAGGCACTGATTGCCTCGATGTGTGCTGCAGTCGAAATCATCTCGCATCAGAATGAGATCGTCCCGAATTTGATGAGATCGCCTCCGATCTTGATAGGTTCATCGGCTGCGATAGATGCTGGCTCCGACTGAAAACCAGTGGTGTACCTGCAATAAAATTAATATAGAACTAGTGCAAGAGCAAATTTGAAGTGTTTTAGCACATAGGGAGTTGATTTACATAAAAATTCAGCCAGGGGTTGGGGATGGAAAAGTTTTAGAGTTAAATAGGCATAGGATAGTTGTTGGGAGGTTGGAGATCATCCCAATTTGGGAGATCTCCAACGGGGGAAGGGTCCCAATGGCGCAGACACGCTTCTGCCCGGATTGGAGACCCGTTGGAACAGATTCCAACTATGCAAATTCAGTTTTGCGATGAAATCATCTGGACGTTCTAGTCCAGATGAAATCGTCAAATCTGGGGCGATATCATCTGATCGGAGACGATATCGTCAAACGGTCAAAACAACTACTAAAAATGGCACGAAAAAGGAGGAAACATGCTTTGTAAATGAATTTTAGGATGAATTTTGAGCATCGCGACCGTTTTTGGCCATCGACGTCGTCCGAACGAAATCGTCCCTAGTTGGACGAAATCGTCTCAAGTTCGTCAATTTCGCCCAAGGGCGAAATCGGCGAAAAAGGGACGATTTCGTCAAATTAGAGACGATTTCGACATGCGAAATCGGAGACGATTTTGCTCAAATTTTGGACGATATCGGCCAATAGTGGGCGATATCATCTATTGCAAAAATTTGATCTTTAAGTTGCATTATTGATTGCTAAAATTGTTATTAATGATTGTTTGTTGTTTTGATTGTTTATGCTTGCAGAGAGGATTACTAAAGAGCAGAGAGTGGAAATATGGAGGATTGAGAGATGACTTGGCCGCTCCGACACGAGCGAGCGAGATCAGCTGGCACAGGCCGGCTTACTACATGTGGCAGAGATGCCACAAGTATCTACAGACATGGGGCTACTGACGGCCCTAGCAGAGAGGTGGTACCCGGGCTCTTCATGCTTTTGGTTACCGATAGGGGAGATGACTCCCACACTAGAGGATGTATGGAGGATTCTTAGAATCCCCATACAAGGGAGGATGATCACACCTGCGGCCAATCAGGGCCACGTGATGGGACGACTCTGCGGTGACCCGAGCTTCGCCCTGGAGAAGGGCGAAGTGAACATCGAGGCACTGCGCCAGATGCCTGGGGCATCTACACTGACACGAGTTTTGGCTGGGGTGGTTGGTGGACTTCTGCTGTGCCACCAGAGCGGATGCAGGGTACCATGGATGCTGGCAGATGTGATCTACGACATGCGCGACCATGGCTATAGATTTTCTTGGGGCAGCTTTGTTCTATGCCGGTTGTACAGGATCCTTTACGGGGTCGTGTACAAGGGCGGGCGATGTCTGGTCATGACATCGCTCCTACAGGTTTGGTGCTGGGAGCACATTGCGGTGCGGAGGCCGATAGGGCTTCCACTGATAGGGGTTGATGGGGAGAGGCCCCGAGTCTTCTACTGGTGGCTCCGAAGAGGGGCACAGCGACGGATCGACCTGCCGGTGTCCCGGAGACTACTGGATGACTTGGTCCCAGACCAGATCACCTGGAGGCCATGGAGGCAGCATCCAGGGTGGGCAGAGGACGCACAGGAGCTGGCTCGCATCAGGCGAGTCTGCTGGCTACGGATGGAGAGGGGAGAGGTGGAGCTCCACCGCTATGATCGAGTGTTGCGATAGTTCGGTCTACAACGGGGGGATCCCATCTCTCAGGGATTATGAGTTTTCTCGGACTGTCCGGGATAACACCACAGTTAGCGGGGCTCCAGATATGCAACGATTCTGGAGTCAGGACGCGGACGATGCCCCCATTCAGCCAGTGGATGGGGATGACATAGGGGTAGCCGATGGCTATGATGCCTGGTACGCAGGCATCCGCCCTCCTCGGATGACGAGGGCACAGGGACCGATCCACGCAGTTGTGCGTCGGATAGGGAGGCGGTGCCAGGCGGTGGTAGAGGCAGCCCGGGGTCACGGCAGAGGAGAGCGAAGGAGGCCACAGGCACAGGAGAGGCCGCGGCAGAGGGAGAGGGAGAGGAGGGAGGCGAGACCCCCATCTCCATAGAGGCCACCATCGCCTGATAAGGGCAAGGGTGTGGACATTGGAGAGAGTAGCGAGATGGCTACTCTTCGGGCAGAGAGAGATCATCTACGAGCTCAGGTGCAGACGTTACAGGATGCAGCTGCACAGCACCAGGCTGAGGTGTCGCAGCTACGAGACGAGAATGCTCATCTCAGGGCACGAGGTGGAGGGGTAAGCACTCAGGAGCTGCTACGATCGGTTTCTCAGACCGCATTCTATCAGGCGCTATACTACCAGGCGGTGCCAGAGGGCCAGAGGGTACAGCTGCCACCTGCCATAGCAGATCCTATCAGGACAGGGTCGACGAGGAGCTCATCCCGATCGACGACGAGGACTCGCAGTACCACACATACTACGATGGGACCACCTCGCCCTCCGCATGGCGGGGGAGGAGATGAGGCCGAGAGCTCTAGAGGCTCTCGAGGCTAGAGGGCGGGATACTGCCACTGATATTGTATTATACTTGTATTGATAGAGGATTGAGTATGCCGAGGTACAGATTGTGGCATACCAATCCAGTTTTGATGATGTATATATTCTGTTGATATATATAGATGAGATATTTTTGATCATATGACTTGTCTTATGTGATGCTTATGATGCTTTTTATGTTTGATTGATTGATTGAGTTGATTGATGTAATGATTTTATTGATGATTCATGTAATTATGTCGTTTTGGAAAATATTATAACTTGGATGTCATGCTATAAATATTTTAAATGAAATAATCTGATGTAACAAATTGATTGGTTGTAATGAAATGTGATAAAAATAAAAAGAGATTTCTAACAATAATTTCAAAGGACATTGTCGCTATTATAGACCATTTCATGGAGTCGTCTGCTCACTCGGTCGTCAAGCTAGTCCCAGGATAGAAATATTGTTAAAAGAAAAGAGTGCTTAAGAGACTTGTCTTAAGACTTTGTTGTAATGATGCAAATGATGATGATGATGGTTTGCTTTCAGATTTCCATGAAAATATTATGCATGAAATATTGTAAAATGATTTTTGGTAGGCATAAATTCCTAAGTGTGATAAAATTTGTTGAATAATTCCTTAGGAATTATACCATCATTGCAAAATTGAAAGGTTGACATAATGACATTAAATAGTGATAATGTGCTTGATTTTTGTTAAAAGAAATAGAATTGTATAACATAATGATTTAAGTCATATGGTTTTGATGAATTGATTTTTAAATGAATGGGAAATAAAATTGTTACAATGGTTTGCGCTAGGCATAGAATATGTAGGTATAGACTTATACCATCATCGCGAAGATCAAAGAAAGGATAGTTTTATTGCATGATTGATTTTTGATGAACAGAAAAGATGAAAATGAGGACTTGCGCTAAGCATAAAATTCCAATTTTGGTTTTGAAACTATACCATCGTTGCGAAAGTCGATAAGATATATATGATATGTTTTGATTGAAATTTTTGATTTCTTCTATTATATAGTTGTCTTTGTGGTAAATAATTGTACTTGATTATTCCAAACAAGTTGCAAAAATAATATTTCAAAGTATTTTTGAAGACAAAAGTTAAATTTATAAGGAATCCCATGTGCATAAGTGAATTCATTGCCAATCTTGATTTATCATAATGATAGACAAAATCTCTCAAATACAAATGTGTGTGCAATTGCATTGTTCATTTACCAGTTTTGAGCAAGGTACTATGATACAAGTGATTTGAAGAAACCAACTAAGTGTTCATTAACCATGATGTAGATGCATATAACCATACTAGGCTACTATGTAGATCGGATTATCAAGAGCTAGCTAATCCATAAGCAGACATAGGTCTATACAAAAGAAGGTCGCTAATGTGACGGACATATCGCCACGCTAGGAGTTACCCAAGGCCAAGCGAGGTTGGGCACAAACCACCTGTTATGGGGCTTACCTCACGGTTTTCGAATAATTGAGAATTCCAGGGATTCAAGCTCATTCACCCTTCTTTTCTTTTCAAAGGGTAGGGAAAGGGATTTTATTGCTTTTCTTGCTTTCTTTTGAACTTTGCTTATTTTTCTTTTTGTATTTCTTTTGCTTGATAATGCTTGGAACATTGCTTGACATAACATTTTTCTTTTCTCTTTTTCTTGAATTTTTCTTTTCTTTTTCTTTTTCTAGGGATACTTGCTCGGATTAGCTGTAGAGCAAGGGATTTTTATTCGGGTAGGGGTGAGCTTGTCCTTTTGCCAATTCTCAAAGATTCTAGACCATGTGCATGATAGGATAGCAGGGAAACTTTTCACTCAAGAAATCGGTTCTACTATGTAACAAAACATGGAAATTACAAATATAATCATTTTATTGTGAAAAGATGTGCTTGGTTTAAGTAAATAACAAGATCAATTCTCTATGCTCAAACTTTATTTAATTGAATTTTGTGAACTTTGATATAAGAGAGATTAGTAATCATGCCAGATAAAATCAAGATATTTATTGTGTGAGTGTGCAAGTGAGGGATGCCAAATAAATGCTAGTTTTGTCCAAAATAAGTTGAAACATATAACTGCAATAATTGTAGGAAAATAATGATTTTGAGAAAGTTTTGAGAATGTTGACTCTCTCTTTATTCTGTATATTGTTTTGGTTTCGAAAGAGTCAAGCATATAGTTGTTTTTGGATTTTTATGTTGATTTTTGTTTTGGAGCAAAAGGAACTTTACAAGTGCTTTTAAAAAATGCAATAAATATTTTTGAAGATTTTTGAAGATTTTATGAATGTTTTTGAGGTTTTTTGAATAAATTGAAAGAAATACAAGATAATGATTTTGAACAAATATATACATGGATGAAATGACCAAATTTATGCATAATAACGTTTGAGATGTAAAATATTCATGGGTTCTTTAAGTTCTTTACCATCTAAGGTAGATAATTTATATGCTCCTGATTCAAATTTTGCAGTAATGATGTATGGTCCAAGCCAGTTGGGCTCAAATTTACCTTTAAGGTCCTTAGTTGCATTTGTATTTTTTTTATTTTTTTGAGGATTTTGATTTTTTTTTGTATTTTGATTTTAATTTATGAATTGAAATTGGTGGTATATACAAGATGATCTATATACACTATACAAGGTTTATTTGAGTATAGCATGTCTAAGGTTGCTTCAAAATCAAAGGAGGTTTTGAAGGATAATCTGGTTGAGGTGAAGGTAAGAACAAAAGGTGATGAGTAAAAGGTAGTGATAACAAAAGCTTTGTTATAATGTAGAATAATGTAGCAAAAGATTTGACTTTTATATGTGGAAAATTGATCATGTTACAAAATAAAATGTCAGAAATATAAGAAAGTTCTTCATTCTTATTATTATATTCCAAGTTTTGATAAGATGGAGAAAGTATATGTGAAAGATATGCATGGATGTTATTTGGTAAACAAGGATGATCATATATGGATGAAGAAAAGTGATGGATAGAAGATAATTGTGATAATAGAGAATGTATAGAACTTGATGTTTCAACCATTAAATATTCTTCAAATGGTGTTGGGTCACCATGTATGGTAACAATTTTATTTGCAATTTCAAACTTCAAACATTGGTGAAGAGTGGAAGGGACAACCCTCATCGTATGAATCCAAGGACTCCGGAGAAATAGGTTGTAAGGTGAAGGACAATATCCTACATAGAATAAAGTATCCAGGATCTTGGATCCAATATTAAGGGGAAGAATTATAGTACCTTGAGCTTCTTGAATTTCATTGTTAAAAGATTTTATAATAACATTTGATTCATTAATATCTTCTTCCTTTGTTTTGAGTTTTTGGAATAATTGATAAGTGCATAAATTAAGAGAGGAGTCATTATCTACCATGATAACTCTAACAGGTGTTTCTTTACTAGATCCTGTAATGTAAAGATAGGAGTCTTCTTGTGGAGTAGAGGAAGGAATATCCTCATCATAGAATGAAATATGGTTAACCTCAAGAGGGTTTACACCATTAATTATGTTCTTAGAGAAAATATGATGAGGAACAAATTGTTGGCTAGGTATTTTGAACAAAATTTCCTTATGAGAAATTTGTAATACTTCTAAAAGGGATATCTTTGCTTGAGGATTAATCACTTGTTGTTGGTTATCAAAGTGGATTTCAGATTGAGATTTTGATTCTAAAGATGAGCTTTCTATGCTTACATTCCATTTTGGATCATTCTCTAGAGCCAAAGATAGTTTTGAAGGTTGGTCAAATGAGGAATCCATCTCTTGAATATCAGATTGGGTTGATTGAACTTGAGGTTGCTCATTTGTAGTTTTTGTTACAATATTAATAATATCATCATGATGGGACACATTAACATGCAATATTTGATTGGTTTCTTGTTGTTGATAATTGAGTAGGGGTTCTTGGGAGATCCCCATGTCTTGATTGATTATTGGTATTTGTTGTGTAGGAGTTTGATAGTTTACTAGAGATTTATAATCAGTTGTAGATTGTAATTCCTTTATATTAAAAAGATCCTTATCAATCAAATCTTGAATTGCACATCTTAAATCTTTACAATTTTGTGTCATATGTCCATCTACTCTATGATATTCACAATGTAGCTCAGGTTTAAACCAATCTGATGTGGTATCAGGTTGTCTTATGGAAGGAAGTTCAATAATATTTGTGTCAAGTAAATACTTGAGAATTATATCCATTGGTTGATTAAGCCTAGTAAATTTACGTGATGAAGGTTTTTGAGAGGTTTTTGATAAATGCCTTAGGAATTTCGTCATAAAAGGACCTAATGGTTTCTCACCTCTACTTTCTTTATTATGGGTAGAATGATGATAGGAAGATTGCGATGTAGGAGGTGAGTGCATGGTAGAATTGGAAGAATAAGTATTTTCTTGTTGAAATGGATGTGTTGTATTGAAAGAAGAGTTTTGAAAAGGTGGTGGAGGATTATATGTGGATTGATAGACATAATATGGATATATGGGAGAATAGATAATATCATTATGAAGAGGATTGGCAAAGGGATTGTTTTGTTGGGGTAAGGATGAAAAATAAGAAGAGTGTGATGGAGGTGGTGTTGAATAGGGATGAGGTTGGTCATAATCAACAAATGTATTTGGCTGAATTCTTCCAACATTACTAATGGGCTCATATTGATTTGAGTAAAAACTCATGGTTTCTTTAGTACTTCTAAAAGTAATATTTAGCATCTACTATTTAGAATTGAATCTAAAACATAAAACTTGAAATGATGATTTTGTTTTTGTTTTTCTTGTATACATATATATATATTTTTTTTTTTTTGTTTATTTTATATATATATATATATATTATTATATATTATTTATTTTATTATATATATATGTTTTCAAAAGGTTTATGATGCATTCACGTCGGGTTCACCAAAATGTATCGCTCCAAATTTTTCGCATCCCTACCTTGAGGCTATTGGATCCGCGCCCGGAAGGAGGATGGGAAAAGGATGGTGCGGTACCTCGGACGAGAGGACTTTGCGAAGGTCCCGCCTCTCAAGGGAGGTGCATTTTGGTGATTTTTCGACGGATGGTGGGTTCACCGAGGAAACATTTGGCGGCAGTTTCCACGCCTAGGTTTTGGGAATGAGTTTTGATGAGTTCGTTTTATTTTTAAACATTCATCCTAGGTTTGGCCGAATGATTCTAACTTAAACTACATGAAAATGCAATTTAAATGAATACAACAAACAGAAAAGAAAGCAAAAATAGAGAATTTGCAGGAGGCCAAATGAAGATTACCTGATCCGAAAGTCTGATGAAGTTTTTGATTACTTGTAGCAGTCTGGATCGTCTGCAATTCAACAGGATCGCCTTCAATTTGATAAAATCGTCTAAACTGACAGGATCGTCTGCAATCTGACGAATTCGTCAGACGAATTCATCGTAGACCTGCAAAACAACAAACAGATGCGAAATACAAGAAATTCTATTTTGTAAACAGGGGCAAACTATATGAAAAAGTAATATGAGTATTGAACAATATACAAGAACAAAAGTAAATGCAAATCACTGTGTTTAGATAGCAGAATATGATCTTAATATGCAAACTAGACAAAATGGGTGAACTCCTGATGCAATATAGTATAAAAACTGAATAGACAATCTAATTTATAGCATGAAATGACAGAGAAAAGAGAAAGAAGAGCAAACTCCGTGCATCGATTGCCTCGATGTGTGCTGCAGTCGAAATCGTCTCGCATCAGAACGAGATCGTCCCGAATTTGATGAGATCGCCTCCGATCTTGACAGGTTCATCGGCTGCGATAGATGCTGGCTCCGACTGAAAACCAGTGGTGTACCTGCAATAAAATTAATATAGGACTAGTGCAAGAGCAAATTTGAAGTGTTTTAGCGCATAGGGAGTTGATTTACATAAAAATTCAGCCAGGGGTTGGGGAGGGAAAAGTTTTAGAGTTAAATAGGCATAGGATAGTTGTTGGGAGGTTGGAGATCATCCCAATTTGGGAGATCTCCAACGGGGGAAGGGTCCCAATGACGCAGACACGCTTCTGCCCGGATTGGAGACCCGTTGGAACGGATTCCAACTATGCAAATTTAGTTTTGCGACGAAATCGTCTGGACGTTCTAGTCCAGACGAAATCGTCAAATCTGGGGCGATATCGTCTGATCGGAGACGATATCGTCAAACGGTCAAAACAACTGCTAAAAATGGCACGAAAAAGGAGGAAACGGGTTTCTCGATGGTTAACGGGCGGTTTGGGAGGTTAAATTTGAATTTAAATTTATTTACTAAGGTGAATGTAATTATTCCAATTTTACTGCGCCAATTTTAGGGTGCTACACACCTAAAAATTAGAGCAAAATGCTATAGAATTAAAAATTTGCTAGCAAATCTTGAACTTTGAAAATTTTGTAAGAGAGATCCAGGAAAATTGCTTAAAACAAATTTCTCTCCTAGAAGTTAAGAAGAACTTATCTTTTTGAGTGAATCGCATCACAAAATCATGGGAAAATTGTTCTTTCAAATTCAACTTAAGAAATTTCACTGTTATAGAGCAAATCATTGTTGTTATAGAGCAAATCACCAATCAATCAGATATTTGGTAGAATTTTCTCAAATTTTGGCCTAAATGCTCCCTGCCTATGTAAAATGCAAAATTAAAGTTAAACGTGAGATCTCTTACGATTTTGATGCTCTCTTGATATCTTTCTTTGTAAAATACTCATGATTTAAAGTTCGTAATAGATTTGCCATTGCAAAACACCTATAAAAATCAAACACAAACAACAAAAAGAATGTGAAATTTCAAGGTTGATTTGAGACTAGGATTGATAAATCAAGTCCCTACCCTCAATAGCCATTCTAGATTCAAGTTGTGCAATTTTAATACATTCAAATAAAATTGCCAACAACATGGAGCGAATTGCTCCTAAATATGGACTTAGTATGATTTTTAAGCAATTGGCTCAAGTGGAGCAAATCACTCAAAATTTGAAGTGATTCACTACTCGTGCAAAAACTTGGAAAATCTCCTTCAATGTCAAGCCAATCACTCCTACTTGTGGTAGAATGAAAATTTGGTTTCAAATCAAGAAATTTATTCAAATAATGAGCTAAAAGGCTAGGGTTCCACTAGGCATACCAGAAAAACTATGTTGAATGGTGGATGTTGGGTTTTTTAGTAAGCATTTTTGTTTGAGGTGATAATTCTTATCATCAAACTTGTCTAAAAAGCTCTGTTAAATTAGGAAATAGTTTGACTTCTAATTTGATAATCAATGCACCCTAATTCAAGACTTATGACAAGATATTGAATGGAAGGGATTATTTCCTCTTTCAACATGATGTGGACATCATTAGACCTAGGTTATTATTTATTAGGATTATTTTATTTTATCATTTACTAAATCCTAAGTCCTAAGTTTAAGTTAGAAATTATGTTATAGACTAAATGTTAGCTTTTACTTATTTGATGAAGTATTAAGTCCTAAGTCTAGGTTTGATTTAATAATATATATTTTAACTTGTAAATGTGGGCACATTTGGATGGAATAAGCCATTGGGTAAGATTTATCTTCTTGTTATAGTTAGAAAGATCAATTTGTTAGCATCTTAGCTTAACTATAGCTTTTGGTTAAGCATCTTCTTATTTTAGAAGATTATGGTTGTTAAATGTATTATTTAAAGCACCTTATGTGAATAATATTGAGTTAGTATTTTTCTAATTCAGTTTCCTCGTCACAACCTCTAGATTTGGATCTGCTCCCCATAATCCTTGTTAATTATTAATCTAACCTACTCTAATTGCTTGAAATTAAAGTGCAAAAATAATGTGTGAAAAGTAAATTTAAATTTTAAGGTGCAAGGGATTTAAATAAATATTTGGGCAAACAATCAACCACATAAGGTTCCCAATCAACACAAGGAAGTGTGCAATCAATCAAAAGATAAAATTTAAAATACCAATAAGTTTTCTATTTGATCAATATAAAATTGTAAGGTGAAAGACAAGATGGGAAAACAAGTTATGCCTCAATCATCATGTATTCTATGATCCAGGAGGGTAGTGCCACTAATGCAAAGTAAAAGACTTATCAATTTTCTCCCAATTTCATGAGTTACAAAGGATAATGTGGGTGTAATAGAGAATATCTCTAAATTTGTATAGGCCAAAGATATTTACAATGAGACCCATGGATCCTATTTATAGTAGGACCTTACCCCTAAGTTACCTAGAGTAAGAAACCATTACTCTTAGCAAAAGTAAAAATTTGAAGGCATCTCTAAACAAAAAAATGCACTTCCAAATGTTGCATGCCTCTAAAAGACTTAGAAATATTCTAAAATAAGTTATAGTGTTACTAGATGTTTTAGACACCAAAACCTAGCCACTTGTCATCCATCCATATTATCCAATCACAACCATCCATTATTTATTTATATATGTATATTTATTTATATTTATATATAAATATAAATATTTTATATATTATATATATATTTATATATTTATATATTTATATTTATATATTTATATATTTATATTTATATATTTAATATATATATATATATATATGTGAATAAATCTCAGCCACCCATCATGTTTTAATCTCAGCCATCCATCTAACTTGATCCATGTCACATATCAAAGTTATAATCTTAGCCATTCATCATGTTTTAATCTTGACCACCCGTTGGTGTCGTCGAAACCCTAACATGTTGAAGGTAAGTTATAAAAGATCATTCACTTTTGTGAATGGAGGTTAAGCAGTTAATGAAGGTTAAGTGATTGATCAATTAGAGTTTTTATTAGAGATTATCAAAGCCCTTGCATCCCCCCTCATCCAAACCCTAGCATTTTGCTATCATCCTCCCTTCCTCACCGCCATCGTATCCTCCCTAGCCATCATCATTAACCCTTGCAAACTAGATCTAAGGTTCTGCAACACTTCCCAATCACCCCCGAATGCCTCCCAACATCCTATAAACATTGTTGAGCATTCCAAGAATATTGCAGGGCATTCACAACCCTTCCAGAATGCTCCAAGGCATTTTCTAGCCTTTGGTTTACCATCGACAAACCCTCAAATGCTTTCAGGCATTCGTGCACCATCAGATCATAGAAGTAGAAGCATGGATCAGATAAATCAGGTATCTCTGACAAGGTAAAAATATTTATTGCTTTACATCTTAAATTTTTGTATTCAACTTGCATTTCATCATTTACAACACTAGGGTTTGTAGATCTATTTTTTATAGGGTCTCACATAGTGGAGCCCTCACATATGCTATTGACCTATTTGGTGTTGTTGATCTATTTGTAGGTTATAGGAAATACATTTATTGATGGCTATTGCAGCTAGGGTGGTCCCGTAGGGATACTCAAGCCCACCCACAACTTGTTTGGAGTGAAGAAGATGTAGAAGACACCAAATATTCTTTGTAAATAAGGGTTTTCAAACCCTTTGATTGTAACTATTGTATCAATATATATTATATTGTAACATTGGAGATCAAGGCTCCCACCATATTAATACAATATTATCTCTTCATTGTGCAATATATTTTGTGTTGGTTCTGTTATTGTTATCTTGGTGTTGTCGATTTTTACTTTACAAAATGGTGATCACGGTGGGACCCCCAAAGGGTTTCTTATTTTAATATACCTTGTCAATATTTTGATCTATATTTTCTATTTTTGTTGTAGGTTTTCAGAGATTCGATCATGCAAAAATCATGAAACTAGGGTTTCTAGGAGCAGCAAAATTCGATTTGTGGTCGCATGGATGCCCTACCGCATTTGAGGGATGCCCTACCACATCCAGGAGATGCCTCACCACATTCAGGAGACTCTACATCATGTCCAGGAGAGTTGGGAAGAAATACGTAGGCTTCCTGGTAAGTCTTGATCAAACCCCACCTCCATTTTTTTTGCTTTTTAAAGAGAGATTGAAAAGAAGATATCTATTTTCTATTTAAAAAGCAACACATTTTGCATCTTAGGCATTTACAAATATCTCTTCATATAGTTTGCACATAGGATAGATCTGCATTTGTGCATCCATCTTAGTTGCATTAGAACATTCATCACATTAGATTTAAGTTTTTGTTGTTTGTGGTGTTTTTACTTTTTACCTTGTGTGTTGTTTGCAATAAAATGAAAAAGCATAAGTAGTTGCATTTTAGGCTAAAGTCTCTCACTTTTTACTTCTCTAAGTTGGAACAAGTCATTGGTATTCGAGCTTACTCCCACTATTGGAATCACTTGATGATTCAGGGTGGAAGAACTAGGTGAACCCTCCACTATTGGAATCACTTGATGATTCAGGGTGGATCTTAAGAGGTGTACCCTAGATTCTTTTGAGGAACTTGGTATTAGTATTCTTGGTCACCAACTTGGCTGAGTGAAAGAGAGTTTCTTGGCATTGTATGAACACCATAGATAACATAAAATTTAAAAATAATCACACATGATTGCACATTTCACTTTAAACATCAGTGAGTTGGACTTCATCACCAACCATTGATCAAGATCAATGATGGTGGGCTTCATCTCCATCCGCTATCTCACCCCATAGACACCTTAGCAACCCATGAGTGATTTTTTTGGATTTCATCACCAAGAAAATCCTCATTTTCCATCCACCTTAGGAATCCATCCTGCATAGTAGTCTAGGCTTAGGCACATCAAAACACACAAACCACATAAAAAAAAAAAAAAAAAATTGTTGCAAGACATAGGATTCAATTGTTTGTTTGATTCTATGTGCTTTTCATTATCATTGCACCTTTTCACACACATCCCTCACATTCACTACCCTTGCTTGCTCATTAGCTTATGGTTTCAACATAAATCCAAGCTAAAATCATGAGTCAAGCACCAACCACTTCATCCATGGAGTGTTCCACTTCTTCCTCAACCACTTCTATGGCTAACCCATCTAGCCCAACATAGATAAGCTATTTTGGTTTTTCTATAGGACCCTCACACATAGTATTCACTTCGAATGCTGATGTGATGCACAGAGCCATTCACACCTCCATCCCAGAAATAGAGCCTTCCACACCCACTAATACCCATATCACCTACATAGACATGGAAAATGTTGGAGCTTACTTAAGACCAACTAAACTAGTCTTAGAACAACTTAACATCCCACACAGCCAAGTTCCTTCTTCTCAGTTGGAACTTTCTCATTCACATCCCACCAACTTCAGCCAAGTCTACACCAACCCTCTTTTTGAGGCATCATCCACACCTTCACATCACATGTCTCCACCACAACATAGCCAAATCACCTCCATCCCATCTACCTATACCACCACCTATACCAATCCACTCTATGAAGCACATGTCAATGCAACTTCACATATTCCATCTACCATTCCATCCACT
Organism: Wollemia nobilis; assembly: GCA_028583015.1. Taxonomy (NCBI): domain Eukaryota; kingdom Viridiplantae; phylum Streptophyta; class Pinopsida; order Araucariales; family Araucariaceae; genus Wollemia; species Wollemia nobilis. The sequence continues at coordinate 9,392,175 of JAQPPZ010016346.1, read as the reverse complement.
ACCCCTCATTCTATTGTGATTCCTTTCACAACTTACCCTCCACCAACATCCACCAACATTGCAAACACCTACACCTCACCCACATCCACCTCCATCACACCCACACAATCTACTTCAAAAATTGCCATACAATAAGCATGGCAACACCTCAACCAATTGCTCATGGGCCAACAAGATGCTCATTCTTGTTCCCAACAACAAACACATATAGCAAATTTTAAACCCCATTCCATTCCAAGCCAACACACCTACTTCACACCTAATATCCTGGGTATCACCATCTTCTCAGGTTGCTATACCCACACCTCCATTCACCCATATCAACCCCACTTCCACAACCCAACACATTCACATTCCCCAAACCTCATCTCCATTTCATCAACAACAATCATTCCATCACCAAGTCCAACAACATGCCCAACATCATCAAGTACCCTTCAATCCATCAAGCCATCAACATCACATTCCATCTCAACAATTCACCACTCCACATACCCCACCTTCACACAATCATCAAATAATTTAGGGCTTCTACACACATGGAGAAGACCCTAAAATCCAAGCAATGCAACAACATATTGATAGCTTGATTCTGCATACTCCTGGTATGATGTACCAAAAGCCTACCTTGAGATAACTAATCAATCAACCTATCCATTTTTTGGTACCATCACCACCATATCCGATAGACTTCATAGTACCAAAATTTGACAAATTTAAAGGGACTGAGGACCCTAGAGAGCACATCAGCACATTTATCCACTCATGCTTTCGAATTCAAGATCAAGATGCTTTGATGCTCAGAAATTTTCCTCAGACATTGGGGGAGATGCTCAAGACTGGTATAATCATCTACCTCACCATAATATTTACACATTTGAACAATTGGTAGATAAATTTTTGGAGAGATTTTCCCTCAATGTTCGCAAGAAAACCACATTGACTGACCTGTACAACCTTAGACAATTCGAAGAAGAGTCAGTCTATGATTTTGGAAACCATTGGAGGGTAGTTATCACTAAGTTGCCATTCTCCCTACCAATGGAAGAATTGACTCAAATGTTCACAAGGAGTTGCTTAAAACCCATCTCTTTGTTATTACAACTACAACAATATAGAATATTCGATGAAGCTCTCACCCAAGCTCATGTCATCGAAGAGATAAAAATCCAAGAGGGTGAGATAAAGCCTAAGAAAAAGAATGGCAAAATAAGGGCCAATCAAAAGGAAATTATTCTGGCCAATCAAAACCAAATCAAGTAAATCAAGTGGTCCTGAGTCAACCGACAATGACTCAACAACAACAACAACTAGTGCAACAACAACCACAACAAGTGTCCTATCAAGTGGTTCCCCCACCCCAACAACTTCATAACATAATGCCAACTATGGAAAATCACCAACATCAATAATCTGCTTGACAAGACCACATCTTCACACCTTTTCCTGAATCATACGCCTCCCTCTTTCGTAGGTTGTATGACACCAATGCTATTGCCTTACCCAAAATCATACTAGAATATCAAGTTAAATGTGGCAAGAGCTATAAGGAGCACTTATTTTATCCTTTCCATCGATATAAAGGGCATGACATTAACACCTGCTGGTCATTTAAACACATGGTGCAAGATTTGATAGAGCTAGGGGCCATCAAGTTTGATAGTCCTTTGGCCCAACAAAACCAAAACCTTGGTATATACCAAACACCACTTCCTCATCATGAGGAACAACAATAGACAATAAGGGGGTCAAACATTAAGACTCCTCCTAATCAAGTCAACCATGTACAATAATATCAAGGTTTTGTGGGGGCTATTCACGTAGTCACCCGAGGTCAAAGAAGCACCAATAGATAAAATGAACAACAACAAGTAGTTCAACCTCCTATAGCACCTCAAGCAAGTGTGTCTCCACAACCTACCAATTCATCATCACCCATCCATTTTTTCCCCAATTCATCCCAACCTATTCACCTTCCAAGTCATCCATCACAACCAATTCATCTTCCAAATCATCCACAAAGACCCATCATCTCACTAAGTAGTCAACTGACAACTAGCCTCAAAATGGCTTCAGCCAAACTATCTATCTATGAGCTAATACAACAATCTCCCCCACATCATGAGGCATTAATGGAAATTTTAAAATCCATTGAACTTCAATCCCAAGACACTAATACCTTCAATAATTTTATGGGGAGTATTCAAACGTGCATGGAGCCTTCCATCACATTCTATGATTTTGAAATTAAATCAATTTCATTAGAATCGATGGACCCTCCATTACATATTATGGCTCAAGTTGATAGGAAGCCATTTAAATGAGTATTAATTGACACTGGCTCCTCCATCAACATCATCACCACATCTACCCTTCAACATCTCAATCTTTTACCATCACACATAACCAAATCCACATTCACCTTAAGAGCATTCAATGATGCTCTTTGTTCCATAGTTGGCACTATCATTTTACCCATAGAAGTGGGGGTAAAAATATTGCATACCATGTTCCACATCTTGGAGGGGTCCATGGCTTACAATGTACTCCTTGGATACCCTTGGATTAGGGATATGAGATGTGTCCCTTCCATACTACATCAATGCTTAAAATATGTACATGAGGGATAAGTCCATTGCATACCAATGGATATCAAACCATTTAAGTATTACAACTTCATTTCAAATCCCTATGAATCCACACTTCCATCCACTCACCTATTCCTAACCCCATCAACCACACCATCCACCACTTCTTCATCCAAATCTCCTATTCTTGAGGAGCTACCCATCACTACCCCACATCAAACTTCCACTTCCACACCCCCACCTTCATCATAATCGACTACATGTACATGTGGTCAAACCCAATCCACACCATCCACATCATCAACATCAACATCACTACATTATCACCACTCATTCATCATCACCCATCCAACCTACATCCACTACCATTCCATCCACATCAACATCATCAACCATCCATCAAACCCCTCAACCAAATCCATCTTCATCTACACCAGCTGATGTCTCACAAGTCGATTTAATAGATTGTGAGATGCCATTCCAACATACATCCCTCCCATTATCTGAGTCACAAGTCATCCATGAGCCTTCCACTTCCACATCCACTCCATCCACCTCATCCACATCCTCACAAGTTGTAGTCCACCTCACCAATCCTGGTATTGGTGAATACGTGGTCCAAGATGTCACTGTTACACCGCTAAGCATCCAAACTGTTAGGGATTATGGTCATCCATGTGACCCACCCTTATCCATAGGAGCAGTGTATAATATGGGTTCAACACCTAATAGAATCAATTTCATATATGGAGGGATTGATTCATCATCTGATCCACCTTCCCTAGATGAACCTAAATAACCAATCCTTGCCAATATAGAGCACATGTTAGGTTTTCCTTCATGATACTTTCATCAAGTCAATTGGTAAGGATATGGCCTAGGATGACATGAACAAGGTATGCATAAAATCATTGAAACTCCATATCGAGAAGTGCATGACCATTCAGGTTTAGGCTACCACTCTCATCCCTCCACTTCCTCTTTTGAACAAGCTTTTCAAAACCTTCATTTAAATTTAGAAGAGGAAACCACTCACAATGATGACTTTGAGGAATTCTATGAAGAATATGATATCATGTCGATAGCTTCAGATGAATCTAAAGAGGAATCAATCCCAATCACTCCATTCATCAAATAGGATGAGCATTATCTCAGAATGTTCCCCATCCATCAACCCATTTTCCATTTGCTTCTCCCAAGGGAGCGAGCTGAACCAACCGGTGAACCACCACCTCCACTTCATCCACTTCACTAGAACATTTTGTAACATATGTACATAATAAATAAAAAACATAAAAAAAATAAAAAAAATCTTTGCATTGCATTTGCATGGTCTTGTCATTTGCATTTACAAGTGTTGCTTGTTGCTATTCAGGTTCCCAAGGTTCCTTCATCGATTCCAGAGATATGAACCAACCCACCCTTCACATTGCCAACCACCATTCCCCCACTAAGTCAACATGAATCCTGTTGACTTATTCACCCCACTCCGTAATCCATATGATTTGGCAAAACCAATTCCAATTGATATTAGCCTCATTGATATGGAATGGATTTCATCACCACCATCCTTTGCCAAATTTATCCTTTTTGAGGAATTGTTAAGAGCTTCCACTACTTACATTCCTCCTTCACCTCCACCTTCACCTTCACCTTCACCCTTGAATCTTAAGGTTTTCTAGGTAGACATGGAAGAGATTGAGCTAGAAGAGTTTGATAATGTCATTGATGATATTCATCTGATCCCAATGCCCCATCAGCTTGAGGAAGGTTCTCACATGTCCATTGAAGATACCATTGATGTGAACCTTAGTTCAGATACGGATAATCCATAAATCGTCAAACTTGGAAAAATTTTATCCGTTGATGAACAAGAGCAATTGATAGCTCTCCTCAAGAGGAAGAAGGGCATATTTGCATGGTCCTATAAAGACATGCTTGGTCTTGACCCTAACTTGGTTGTCCATAATCTAACCTTGCATCTCGATGCTAAGCTGATCAAACAAAAACTGAGAAAGATGCATCCTACCATTGCCCTCATGGTCAAAGAAGAGCTTCAAAAGCTATTAGATGTGGGTTTCATTGTACCCATTGACTATCCTGAGTGGCTTTCAAACATGGTACCCATTCGTAAACCTAACGGGGTGATACACATTTGCACTAACTTTCGAGACCTTAACAAAGTGTGTCCTAAGGATGACTTTCCTCTACCAAACATTGATACTCTTGTCGACACTTGCGCTGGCCATGAAATGCTTTCTTTAATGGATGATTTTTTAGGATATAACCAGATTCGAATCAATCCTGATGACCAACACAAAACAACATTCACTACACCTTGGGGGAATTTTTGTTACAAGGTGATGCCCTTTGGCCTTAAAAATGTAGGTGCCACTTATCAATGTGCCATGACATACATCTTCCATGATTACATGCATAAGATCATTGAAGATTATGTGGATGATCTCTTGGAAAAATCTAAAACTCGACAAGAGCACATTGGTGTCTTGGAAAAAGTCTTTGATCGACTTCTAGAGCATAATGTAAGGTTGAACCCCAAGAAGTGTGTCTTTGGTGTCACCTCAGGCAAACTACTAGGATTCATTATCTCCAAAAGAGGCATTGAAGTGGACCCAAACAAAGTCAAGGCCATTATGGAGATGCCTCCCCCAAAAAACTTGAAAGAGTTGTATAGTTTACAAGGAAATATTCAATCGATCCATCGTTTCATTGCATAACTCTTAGACAAATGTAGGCCATTCAATCACCTACTACAAAAGGGGGTGACATTTTCATGGATAGATGAATGCCAAAAATCTTTTGATGACTTGTAGACACTAAAATCTGGTCAATCCGATTAGGCAATCAAAAGCACTGGTCTAATTGACACCATATGGCCCCCTTGGGCAACCCTCAGAGGTTTTACTAGTGGTCCTAACCACTCTTGGAAGGCTCTACCCCACTTTTGGGAGCTTTTGGGCCATATAGGCATGACCGTCCCACCCCGGGATGGCCACAGTTTATGGCCATCCCACCCCAGGATGGTGGCAACCTGGTCATCCTAGGGTGGGACGACCACAAGGTTTGACTCCCAAAAAGTCAAATCTGGATAAATGGCACCCAAAAATTACCATTTTCCCTACCTATTCAAGCATGCAAGTCAGAGGATACAACATCCTTATGACATGCTACATGTAAGAGGCCAAATAGGGAGATTCTCTTCCCCCTCCAATGCATGCCACCCTGTTGGCCAAATGGCACCTCTTGCCCTGCATGCCCTCGCATGCCTTCTTGCCCAAAGGCCTCCTTTGGCTATAAAGTGGATCAATTTTCCACACAAAATATAGAGAGGATTTTTGAGACATAGCAATGAAGTGCTACCAAGATTTCCCCTCACCCTTTTGTGCCCTTTTCCCTCGAAATCTCTACCTAGCGAAGGAGGTTTGCGAGTGATCTAGGAGGCACAATTTGATTCCAAAACTGAACCATATGAGTGAATTTCACCACAAAATTTTATGAAAACACTATTTAGGAGGTCCCTAACCAATTCATAGAGGAATTGGTGATAAAATAAGTGCAGAATTGGTGGTCATCCCACCCCAGGATGGTCCCTAGTCTATGATAGTCCCAACCATCCCACCCTAGGATGGTGGCTTATATATGCATTATTTATTTACTATTATTTTTTAGTTATATTCTATATTATCATATGATGCTACTATCCAAATTTCATGCATTTTGGAGCTATATTGAGCGAGATATCATATTTTTAGTGTTTTGTAGGGTCTTATGCAGGTCTACGGAGCTCATCTGGAGATGCACATGAAACTGTTATTGATTTTGCAAATATGACCATATGGGTTGTCTTGAAATATCATTTTATGTATTCTTTCCAAGTTTCATGTGTTTTGGATATGTTTAGGGGCATAAATTGCTTGCTTTGGGTTTTGTAGATTGGAAACGTGCACTGCGATTACGCCATGCCATCGGATGCAATTTCGGTTCTATTTTTAGTAATATCTTCCCAAAACCATATATTTTACATCCCTCTGCAATTTCAAGTCATTTGGAGTTGATTTAGTATAGGATACATGCATATTCTCATTTCTAGTCTTTTAGTGCCTATGGGGATTGCATGTTTTCATCATACACACTTGCTATTTAATAATTCTGATTTCCTTGTGTGTAGGTGCAGGTTTCTATAGTGCATTAGGAAGGAGCACAAGACCTCAAGATCAAAGATACAAAGTGGTGGCATCATAAGCTCACCCACCTCAATTGTGGGTACGAGGAAAGACACTGGAAGTGCACCGAGTTACTTTGAAAGGATTTGATCCTTGGGCACCCAAAATTTGTAAAAATTGTATCATATTTGAGCCCTCAAGGGGACTTCTATGTAACCTTGGATTTGATCCACCAAATTAATAATAAAGAAACTTTCTTTACTTCATTTCTTGCTATTTGGTATCTCTTCCACTTTTACTTGCATGCTTCCATTTTGATGCTCATAACACACTAGGAGATAGATGCATATTGTTCATCTTCATTAGGTGCACCATTTTTCCCCTAATTTAGTGGTGATCATGGTGGGACCCTATCCCTATTGATTTTCTGAAGGTTTAACCTTAGATTTTGCTTGGTTTCTATTGTAGGTACTGGTCGTCCTGGCCTGAAATGACCTCTGGACTGCTCCTTAGCTCACCCTGGGATGGCCACACAACCATCCCACCCTAGGATGGCCATAAAAATGGTAGCCATCCCACCCTAGGATGGCCACAAAATAGAGCCTTTTCTACTCAGATGCTAGAAATAACAGGTTCCTCGGGTGATAAGGTAGGTACCTAAACTTTCTGTTTTCTGTTACATAGTCAGAATTAGCTGAAATTTGATTTTTCTTGCATGCTTTGTTTTCTAGAAAGGTAGAAAGATAGTTTCATTTTCTTATAAATGCAAAAATAACAAAAATAAGAAGAAAAATAAAAAATAAGTTAAGTTATGATGCCCTTGTATGGTTTGCTTGCATGTAGGCTACCTAATGGGTAGGCCATCATTTAGGGTTTGCATCTTGTAGGTTTCTTTTTATCTAGCTTCTTCTGAAAGTAAAACATACTTTTGCATGCATTTAGTGAATGATCATCGAATGCTTCATTGTTTACTTTCTTTGGCTTAAAAAGAACCACACACACCATGATTCACTTAAATGCTAGTGAGGTGGATTTCATCACCATCCACTAGTAGAGTTCAACGAGGTGGCTTTCATCTCCACCCATTGTCTCAAATCCCATGAACCTTGTTCTTTTCCAAGGCTAGTTCCAAGATCCATCATAGCCCATGGGTTATAGCATGTATCTCTCTTTGGAGAGGTATATCACAGACTATGGGTGAACTGGGTGAGGAACTGGTAGGACCTATGCTCCTTGACCATGTGTGGACTTCATCACCACACATTATAGGTTGGATAACGTGACATGAATTTCATTTCTAGTTGTCGAGCTATGAGTATATAGGTGAAATCCAATTAAACACAATATTATCATCCAACAAGATTTCAAACATGTGACACAAGGTCATCCTTTACAAACAACACATCTGAAACACACAAAATAGTTTAGGGATTCACATCTAAAACTTAAAAGAGATAATCACTTGTTTTTATTGAGTGTTTCCTTTCTTGTGTGCTGTTTCATTAAGAATTTGTAAAGGAGATAATCATCTAGGGTTTGGTAGAGAGTTACAATGGTGTGCACCCATAGCCAAGCCCAATCATGGGTGGAAGCTATGGAGAGTGGACTAGGAGATATGAGTCATCTCTACTTTAGCCCTAGGGACTTGGTCATACCTCCTTGGTGAGCCTCTACTCACCCCAGTCCCAAAATAGTGGGACATGAACCACACCTACAAGGGAGCCCTATGCGGGACACCCCTATGGGTGATGGACCTTACCTAGGAGAGTGTTCCCAGTATTTAGACACATCACATGCCTTCTTTGATGAAAGGCAATAATGCACTGAGGCACAAGTAGATAGAGTGGTGCCATGCATCCATGTACCTGATAGGTCTGACATACCTATTCATAGGCTAGAGCATGACTTCACACATTGGGTAGAGCAGGTTGATCCCACCTTACCTCTACATCACCTTGATAGGGTCCAACAGCTTAGGCAACCTGATGAGTATGATACTCATCGCTCAGGGTGAGCTAACTCCACCCTTCCCTTCCTCATCCATGAAGGAAGGCATGAGGAAATCCTTGATTATCCTCAAGAGTAGTATACCATGCATGCACGATGTGCCTCTGCACCCATTGAGTATAATGAGCATATGCTCAAGCTTGAACCTCAAGTCAATGTGACTACCCTCGATCGAGGGAAGCATGTGATAGATATCATAGATTATCTTGAATGAGGTCAGCCTTAGGGTGAGACTCCTAGGCCTCCTAGGCCCCACATAATGGAATAGATCAATCAAGTAGTTGCAAGATATGTGGAATGCCAAGCATAGTTCAAGCAGCTTCGATGAGACAAAGAGCAACTAGACCACTTGCATCAACTTGAGAAAGAAAGAATCGAATGATAGACCAATGAGCTATTCTAAAAAACTTTATGTGAGAGGGTTCCTACCCCTAAGACACATAGGTAGGAAGTCCACCTGAGGCAACCCATGCTCATTCGAGATAGGTCTCCTAGGCCTTATCCAATGTTGCCTCCATGACCTCCTAGGCTAGATCGAGACTTGCCTCCCAGGCCAAACATAGGGTGCCCATAGTGGGTAGATACCCCTCTTTATAGATCGGCTCGAGAGATGCCCTATGGGGCTTACACTGAGCATGAGCTAGAGGTAGAATATTTGGAAATACCTTACCAAGGTAGGGGGTGACATGCCACCACCCCAAAATAGGCTGGAGGATCCTCGACCTCCACCATAGGATAGGAGCAAGGATGAGGAGATTAAATCCTCAGATGCATATCAAGCATTGCTAGAGCACCTAGAGTCAGTAGAGAACAAGACCTCTAGGTCTGGATCTCAAAAGCCCACTTTGCACTAGTTACGTAGTCAACCCCTTCATCCTTCGGTTCCTACCCCTCCCTATCTAGAGTAATTTAAGATGCCTCAGTTGGCTACCTTTAAGGGAGAGGAAGATGCGTAGGAACATGTCACCAAATTCCTGAGTCAATGCTTTGGCATCCAGGATAATGATGCTTTGCTTTTGTAGATATTCATGACTACCCTCTCTGGCCCCACCATGGAGTGGTTTACCCAACTCTTAAAGCATAGCATCCATAATTTGGATCAACTTGTAGATGCATTCCTAGAATGCTTCACCTTCAATACCAAGAGGAAGGTGATGTTGGCTGATCTCGCTAGGTTGAAATAATATGATGATGAGTCAATAGCAAATTATGGCAATAGGTGGTGAGCATTGCTCACCAAGCTACCTTATCTACTCCCCATGTCGGAGTTGACTTAGATGTTTTCCAAGAGCTACCTAAAGTCGATCTCCTTGTTGTTGCAGCTACAATAATATCCGACTCTTGAAGATGCCCTAGCATAAGCTAGGACCATTGAAGACATCAAGATTCAAGAGGGAGAGATTGTGAAGCCTCACAAGGAGTGGAACAAGAATGCTAAGAATACCCCAGTGTAGCCTAAGCTAGTAGTAGTGAATCAGGTTGCCATTAGTATCCTAGGGCCAATGCAAGCAATGCCACCTCAAAAGCCTAATTATCAGGCCACACCTAGGAACTATGCCAAGGACAACCAGAATAGTCAAGGGAAAAATCAATAGCGTCACCCCAAGTGATAGTTCACACCCATTGTAGAGTCTATGGACTCATTGTTTGAGCACCTCTTAGCGGCTAATTCGATCAATCTACCTGAGAGTCGACCTATCGACCCAAATGCACCGAAGCCCAAAGGATATAGAGAAGACCTATATTGCAAATTTCATAGGAAAAATGGGCATGACATGCAAATGTGCTATAAGTTCAAGCATTTGGTGCAAGACATGATCGATAGGAATGCCCTTCAGGTAGACAACCCTATCACACCAAACAACCAATATATGGAGGTGTTTAAAGACCCCTTGCCTACCCATGCAGAGTAGGCCAAGCTAGTGCCCTAGGTAAATGAGGTTCATCATGCACCCCCTCAGCAAGGGTATGTCGACATGATCAACATTGTAATGAGGAATAGGTGGTACCCAAGTCCAGTCGCACCACCTATGGCTCAAAGTGATGTTCCTTCGATGTCGTAGCCTTTATCACCTCTTGTGTCGAGCCTCCCACCTAGGCCTATGGTCACAATTAAGAGCAAGCTCACTCAGAGCCTGAGAATGACATCTACTCGACTCTCCATATATGAGCTCATTCAACAATCACCACCTCATAGAGAAGCTTTAATGGAGATCCTTAAGGTGATAGAGCTACAGCCCTAGGAGTCTAACTCCTTCAATAATTTTGTGGGGCATGTGCGACAATGCATAGAACCGGTGATTACCTTTCGAGAAGATGAACTTAAACTGGTTCCAAATGATATGGTGGATCCTCCCTTGCACATCATCGCATGTGTAAATGGGACACCTTACAAGAGAGTGTTGATAGACACTGGGTCTTCTAGCAACATCATCACTACAATAGCTCTCAAGCATCTGAAGCTCCCAACATCCCATATTGTCACATCTACCTACACCCTTCAAGCATTTAATGATGCCATATGCTCGATAGTCGGCACAATAGTCCTACCCATTCAGGTAGGACAAAAGACCATACCGACACTATGCCACATCTTGGAGGGTGATATGGCATACAATATCTTGTTGGGTAGACCTTGGATCAGGGACATGAAGTGTGTCCCTTCCATTGCTCACCAGTGCCTCAAATACACCTATGAAGGGCAAGTTCATGTCATCCCCATGGACCTAGAACCCTTCAAGTACTACAACATGGTGCAACAGCTCCCTAAGTCTACCTTACCATCCACCCATCTAGATTTTCAATCAAATGAATCCAGCCAAGGTCTGACTCCTTCACCATCACCTTCATTCAATCCATCATCATCTCATGCCATACCATCCTCATATTTAGCACCTCTAGATGTGCCTTCATCATCGATGAATCCTCCATCGAGAGACATGGGGAAGAGGCTTATTGATGAGAGCCCTCCGATCATATCCACCATCTCCACCAGTGAGACTCCTAGCCCAATGGATGAGGAGCTACCTCATGAGGTAAATATTGAATCAATTCAAGCCTCACTCCTATCCTCCTTCCATAGCCATAGGTCATAGTGCATCTAGCTTCTACCAGTTTAGGAGAGTACATGGTTAGGAATGTCACAACCACTCCTACCATCGAGTCAGTGCAAGACATGGGTCGACCTCATCTTCCCATAGGTACTATCGTACCTCTTGGTCTTCCCCCTAATCAAATAAATTTCATCTATGGGGGTCTCGACTATGGCATTGAGCCTTACCAATAGTAGGAGGAGGATGAAGAGCCCTTTTTTGAGGACATCAACTACATGTCCAACCCTAACTTTGCCATGAAGTATCTTCACCTCTATAATTGGCATGGTTATGGGTTGGGCCTGTATGAGCAAGGCACCCGAGTTCCTTATCAACCATAGTATCAAATGCCTTATGACAAGTCTGGTTTGGGACACAACAAGCCTATGCCCCTCGACGTCCTCATAGATAGCTTAGAGTGCATGACTCTAGACTTTAGGGATGAACTCATGCATGATCCCTTCACCAATCCCAATCATGTCTACTCACTAGGGGACTACTTCCCTATGCCCTTGGGAGATGATGACCCACCTCATGATGTCATCCAATATTATGAGAGAGGTGAAGGTTCATGTACCCTTCCCCATGATAGTGAGGAAGAAGATCAAGGGTCTCCTTATGAGTGGACATCTGATGATGAGTCAGACTATGGAGTTGGCATCCATTGGCTCCTCTAGTCTACATGTTGAGTATGCATGGATTGTCCTATTAGATGATGAGCATGAGGGTTATCTATGTATGTTCCCATTGAATGATCCTATCTGGTGAGAGTTTCTCCCCATAGAAGGGCAAGCTCACCCATAACCACATCGACCACCTCCGGTCATTCCACCTCCACCACCTAGGGAAATCATCCATCCATAAACATGATTTCCATAGATCTATTCGAGCCCCTGCGAGATTTGAATAACCCATCGAAGCCACTACACCTCGACTTGGGGGCCATTGACTTTGATCAAGGAGATTCTCCCCCATCACCTTTCGAGTATTGGTCTTGCGATGAGATGTTACAACCATTTCATTTCTCTCCAAGGCCTACTCATGATGTCTTCCATGCTGAGGAGGAACCCAAGGTTCCAATTGCTAATCTAAACCTAGCTGATGACATTCATCTGATCCCTACTCCTCACCAGTTGGAGGAGGGGTCACATATGTCAATCAAGCAAATGATTGACATAGATATCGACTCAGATCCTGAGAATCCTCAATATATCAAGTTAGGGGAAAGCTTATCCCCTAAAGAGCAAGCCGATTACATAGCCCTTCTCATAGAGAATAAGGAGGCCTTTGCATGGTCCTACGGTGACATGCTAGGTATGGATACACCACCTATCAATTGTCATCCAACTTCCTCAATAGACATCCCATCATCACCTACACTGCCCATACACTATATCTTGGATAGGCTAGACAACCTGGAGTCACAAGTGAGTCAACAACAAAATGCTTTATGACATATCTTGGATCGACTCACAAGCATCGAGTCATGGTTGAGTAATTTGAACCCTCAACCCCTTGATTGTCAAGACCAAACCCCTCCTTTACAGTCCATGGTCAACCCTCAATAGCACATGGAGGGGAGGTACCAAGCCCATCAACCATGATAGCATTATACTCATTTTTTAGAGCCCTTAGCATCGATCTTCAATCGACTATATGAGGCACAAGCAATCACGCTTCCCCCAATCCATCCATTGAACCCTAATAAGCATAGATCAAAGCCACATAGGCAAAACACATATTGTGTTTACCATCGACAAATAGGCCATGATATCTAGACATGCTATGTCTTTCGAAATTTAGTCTAGGATATAATCGATAGGCAAGGACTTCAGATAGGAGTCTTCCAAGACTCTTTACCTTCACACGAAGTAAACACAACACCTGGCCATCTAGTCGAACAACCTAATCAAGTGCGCATTACTCCACCTTCCCATGGGTTTGTGGATATGATCGATGTTATAACCTCTTATATACCATAATCCACCCTCCAATGTTTCACCTTCATTCGACTCACCCTAGAGGGATGTTGGCACTGCACGAGCTTGCACCTCACAGTAGGGGGGTCAATTTTCACCATCCCCTTTGGCTAGGCCAATCATGGGGGTCGTACAAACACCCCTAGGTGGTCTATGACCATCTAGGTCACCCCAAAAGGCTCTAAGGGTATCTACATACCACTTGGTCAACCCAAAACACTCCTAGGTGGTCTATGACCATCTAGGTCACCCCAAAAGGCTCCAAGGGTATCTACATACTGCTTGGTCAACCCAAAATTCTCCCTAGGTGGTCTATGACCATCTAGGTCACCCAAAAGGCTCCAAGGGTATCTACATACCACTTGGTCAACTAAACCTAGGTGGTCTATGACCATCTAGGTCACCCAAAAGCTCAAGGGTATCTACATAGCTTGGTCAATCCAAAACTCCTAGGTGGTCTATGACCATCTAGGTCACCCAAAATGCTCCAAGGGTATCTACATACCACTTGGTCAACCCAAAACCCTCCTAGGTGGTCTATGACCATCTAGGTCACCCCAAAAGGCTCCAAGGGTATCTACATACTGCTTGGTCAACCCAAAATCTCCTAGGTGGTCTATGACCATCTAGGTCACCCCAAAAGGCTCCAAGGGTATCTAAATAGCTTGGTCAACCAAAATCCCCTAGGTGGTCTATGACCATCTAGGTCACCCCAAAATGCTCCAAGGGTATCTACATACCGCTTGGTCAACCCAAAATACCCCTAGGTGGTCTATGACCATCTAGGTCATCCCAAAAGGCTCCAAGGGTATCTACATACTACTTGGTCAACCAACCCTAGGTGGTCTATACTTCAAAAGGCTCCAAGGGTATCTACATACCGCTTGGTCAATCCAAACCCCTAGGTGGTCTATGACCATCTAGGTCACCTCAAAAGCTCCAAGGGTATCTACATAAGCCCTTTGGTCATCCCAAAAAGCCCCAATGGCATCCAGTAAGCCCATTGGTCACATGTATATACATATATAATCAAAAATTCAAAAACATCATCAAAATATCAAAAATACAAAAATATTGCATTTCATCACATTGCATACCATTGCATTATATAATCAATTGCATTAGGCATACTCATCATTGCACTTTGCATTTTAGAGTTGCTCATACATGTCTAGCACTAAGACTGTACACTAGTCATCATTCAAAATCTATGTTGTTCAAGTCATCATTCACATCATTTCATATTTCACTTATCATTTCCACCTACATTTCCCACTTTTCATATTTGTGTCCATTCCCTTCACCTAGCCATTTGTTCTAGAATGTCATTAGGGTTTTTGGTCACTCAACCATCTCTAGTTTTCTTTTCAGATTTTGTAGAAAGCTATCCTGATTTTTAGGAGGTAGAGTCTTGCTTAGATTGTACCTTGTATATTTCAAAATCCCAACACATTTTCACACTAATAAATCCAAGTTTTGCACAAGGAAAGATGAAACCTACAAAGTGGTCTAGGTTACCTTAAGTGAAAAGTTTATCCTACTCATCCCCCTATGCGGATGGTTCAAGAATGTTGAGAATTGGCAAAAGGACAAGCTCCTCCTTACCCAATTCCCCAAAATAAATAATGGTTTTCACCACTATCAAAAAGAAAAATCCCAAAATAAAAATCAAAAAAAAATCAAAAGCAAAATAAATAGTGGTTATCACCACTCCCCAAATCCCTTGCTCAAAGAAAACAAAATACAAAATAAATAGTGATTTTCATCACTACATATGAGCAAATATCCCTGAATTCAAATAAAAGAAAAGAAGGGAGTATTGAACTTGAATCCCTGGAATTCTCAGCATTCGACAAACCATTAGGTGATCCTCATTACAGGTTTGGTGGCATCAAGCCTTCTTGGCAATGGTGGTATCCTTACGCATGATGATATGTCTATCACATTAGCTTTTGCATGTGTGCAGACCAATGTTTGCATGTGGATGAGCTAGCTTTTGGTAGCCTATACTACCTAGTGGTCTAATCCAACTAAGTACAAAACCTAGGATCATGCTACTCATAGGGTGATCTTCAGTACAGATGGGCTGCATTAATCCCATTTGGCACTGGGGTAATCTTATGCTTATCACAAAATGAACTCACTTGCACACACAGGGATATTGAGTATCTTGGTCATCCTAGCAGATTCATACCTTGTCAAAAATTCTTGCATGGTTAGTATATAATTTTTGACCAGTTGACTAGAGTGTTTGAGTCTCATGAAAACCTCATAGACATCCTATAACATCCTATCATTCATTCCATTTTATCACATATATGTCAATTTACATTATTCATAAATCCATTACATAGTCTCATGACAACATTACACATGAATTGATGAATTCTATACAGTCTATGGTGCTAACATAGTATGTCATATAGTATATACATTTCATCATCTAGATCAATCAATCATCCATCTCAATATGCATCCATACAAATACATATAATCAAATCAAATCAAATTACAACATATGCATACATGATAGACATCCATCATCATATCATAAAGCAAATAAACACATTGCATACATCTCATAAAGCAATAAACACATGATGATAAACCATATAAAATCTCATATATATGTGTATATGTATGGGGTAAAAAGATACATCATACTACCCATAGGCTACAATAAAGTGAGTCCTCAGACTTCACACTATCAAAAATCCATAAAATCCAAAAACATTGAAAAATTAAAAAAAAAAAAAAATAAAATCAAAAAAACTAAAATGCATCAAAAAGGGTCCAAAACCCACCAAAAATAGCTCAAATTTGGTCAAATTTCACTTAGGATCAAAAGGAATCTAAATTGCTCATGGAGAAGTGGAAAAGTCTTTACTTCACACCCTAAGAAGGCCATTGTGGCTGGACCACCCCATGGGAATGAAGTTTTCAACTCCTTTCTTCCATACAACATCAACAAAATCACCAAAATCCTCTCAAAAAATGCTCCATTTTTCAATGAGTAAAACCGGAGGAAACCCTAACAAAGTCATATGTGTCAAGTGACTCATCACTTTTATCACTGGTCACTCCCTCATCGACTCATCACTTGAGGGGGTAGTCATACTTAACAAATTCATAATCATAATCAACAATCACACACTCAATCATGCAAATTGCATTCATTCAATGAATCTTTGACAAAGACAATCACGCCCCTACTTGGGGTAGCAAACAAGCACAAATTTAACAAATTCTTGGCATTATAGAATCATGAAGGATATGACCCATTCTCTTCATGACTGAACAATGTCCAAGATCAAGTCAACCTAAAATACAAGGTTGTACTTGAAGCAAGTTCCTTAGCTCGTCAGAAGCAAGGATTCAAGAACGCATGCTCTTTCCATGATTGGGGCATCTAAAGTTGGTTAGGTTATTGAATAACCCTAATCATTCAACATTTTAGTCATCTATTTTTGCTCAGCATTGTGCTGCACACAACGCATCTCAAAAAGGGGCATCTGTAGACACTAAAATCTGGTCAATCCGATTAGGCAATCAAAAGCACTAGTTAATTGACACCATATGGCCCCCTTGGGCAACCCTCAGAGGTTTTACTAGTGGTCCTAACCACTCTTGGAAGGCTCTACCCCACTTTTGGGAGCTTTTGGGCCATATAGGCATGACCGTCCCACCCTAGGACGGCCACAATTTGTGGTCATCCCACCCTAGGATGGTGGCAACCTGGCCATCCTGGGGTGGGACGACCACAAGGTTTGACTCCCAAAAAGTCAAATTTGCCCTATCTATTCGACCATGCAAGTTAGAGGACGCAGCATCCTTATGACATGCTGCATGTAAGAGGCCAAATAGGGAGATTCTCTTCCCCCTCCAATGCATGCCACCCTGTTGGCCAAATGGCACCTCTTGCCCTGCATGCCCTCGCATGCCTTCTTGCCCAAAGGCCTCCTTTGGCTATAAAGTGGATCAATTTTCCACACAAAATAGAGAGAGGAGTTTTGAGACATAGCAATGAAGTGCTGCCAAGATTTCCCCTCACCCTTTTGTGCCCTTTTCCCTCGAAATCTCTACCTAGCGAAGGAGGTTTGCGAGTGAACTAGGAGGCACAATTTGATTACAAAACTGAACCATATGAGTGAATTTCACCACCAAATTCTATGACAACACTATTTAGGAGGTCCCTAACCAATTCACAGAGGAATTGGTGATAAAATAAGTGCAAAATTGGTGGTCGTCCCACCCCAGGATGGTCCCCATTCTATGACAGTCCCAACCGTCCCACCCTAGATACGGTGGCTTATATGTGCATGATTTCTTTACTATTATTTTTTAGTTAGATTCTAGAGTAGCATATGATTCTCCTATCCAAATTTCATGCATTTTGGAGCTATATTGAGCGAGATATCACATTTTTAGTGTTTTGTAGGGTCTTATGCAGGTCTACGGAGCTCATCTGGAGATGCACATGAAACTGTTATTGATTTTGCAAATATGACCATATGGGTTCTCTTAAAATCATGTTTTATGTATACTATCCAAGTTTCATGTGTTTTGGATATGTTTAGGGGCAGAAATTGCTTGCTTTGGGTTTTGTAGGTTGGAAAAGCGCACTGCGATTACGCCACGCCATCGGATGCAATTTCGGTTCTGTTTTTAGTGATATCTTCCCAAAACCATCTATTTTACATACCTCTGAAATTTCAAGTCATTTGGAGTTGATTTAGTATAAGTATCCATGCATATTCTTATTACTAGTCTTTCTAGTGCCTGTGGGGATTGCATGTTTTTCATCATACACACTTGCTATTTAACGATTCTGATTTCCTTGTGTGCAGGTGCAGGTTTCTACAATGCATTAGGAAGGAGCACAAGACCTCAAGATCAAATATACAAGCAGCGGCATCATAGGCTCGCCCACCTCAATTGTGGGTACGAGGAAAGACATTGGAAGTGCACCTGAGCTTCTTTGAAAGGACTTCGATCCTTGGGCACCCGATTTGTAAAAAATTGTATCATATTTGAGCCCTCAAGGGGACATCTATGTAACCTTGGATTTGATCCACCAAATTAATAAGAAAGAAACTTGCTTTTACTTCATTTCTTGCTATTTGGTATCTCTTCCATTTTTACTTGCATGCTTCCGATTTGATGCTCATAACACATAGGAGATAGATGCATATTGTTCAGCTTCATTAGGTGCACCATTTTTCCCCTAATTCAATGACATCAAGCAATACCTGGCTTCTCCACCAGTCTTAACTCCTCCTTGTTCAGGGGTCCCCTTCCATCTTTATGTTTTAGCAATGGACTTTGCTTTAGGGACAATGCTTTCTCAAAAGAATGAAAACAACCAAGAGCAAGTTTTCTACTACATTAGTTGAACATAGGTAAGCTATGAAATCATATACGCTTACATAGAAAAATTATGCTTAGAAATGGTTTTTACCACTAAGAAACTCATACATTATATGCTAAGTCACACTACATTTGTCATAGCTCACGAAAATCCTCTGTGTTACATGATGTCTCGCACTTACAACAAAACTAGCACTACAAAATGGATAATTCTCCTAACTCAATTTGATCTTGATTTCATTAGCCAAAAATCCATTAAATATCAAGTAATAATTGATCAACTTGTGGAAGCTCCACTTCCCAGTGATAAACCCTTGATTATTGAGCTCCTAAATGACTTGATATTTACTGTCACTATATAAGAAGAAGATGTCATTCCAGAGGAAGATTTCGATATCACATTATTCTTTAACGATTATAAGTGCGTAAACAAACAAGGTGCTAGAGTCGTATTTCATACACCATAAGGGATACCTATCCCTTTATCATTCAAACTCAATTTCCCATGCACAAATAATAATGCAAAGTATTAAACCTTAATCTTAGGACTTCAAGCAGCCATAGCTATGAGCATAAAGCGTATCAGGATATTTGGTGATTTCCAACTTATCATTCGTCAAGTAAATGGAGAATACCAATGCAAAGAACTTAAAAGTTTATCATGAATTAGCAATCAAATTGCTTGCAAAATTTGACTGGTATGATATTGATAGCTTGCCTAGATCGACTAATAGATTTGTTGATACGATGGCCTCTCGAGGATCATTGATTCCAAATAACTTTGAAGGAGAGGTATAGTCATTGATTGTCACAATAATGTCCAAATCTATAATTTCTCATGCTAATTCTAAATATGAGAAGGATGTATGCTTCCTTCGCATAGAGCCATACAAGCCTTGGTCTAGCTAAATAAAAGACTTTCTCAATCTTGGAACACTCCCATAAGACATGTCATGGACTACTAAATGCACTTTCAAACAAAAGGTAAATTGTTTCACTCTCTTGGGGGACATGTTGTATATATGTGGTTATGGTGGTGTCCTCCTTTGTTGTCTCGAGCTTGTAGAGGCACAAATAGCAATAGCAGAAGCTCATGATGATACTTGTGATGGTCATTTTAGTGAAATAGCCATTGCAAAGTGCATTTTACACATGGGTTATTATTAGCCCACCATAGAATGCGATTGTTATAATTATGTCAAGAAATATCAACAATGACAATAGCATGCTAATTTAATTCATGTACCATCACAAGCATTGCAACCTATTCAGAGTCTTTCACACTTTTCACAACGGTGTTTAGACTTGATTGGTAAAATCTTACCTCCTTCCTCAGGACAACACACATTCATCATCACAACCACTGAATACTTCACTAAGTGGATTGAGGTAATTCCTTTAACCAGTATGATAGGACCTAGGATTATGGAGTTTATACTTCAACATATCATCTCTCATTTTGGTATTCCCTTGAAAATCATCTCTAATAATGGTAAGTCTTTCAAAAACAAGGATGTTCAAGCACTTTGTGAGAATTATAATATCCAACATAGTTTCTCGACTTCTTATTACCCACAAACAAATGGACGAGCTGAGGCAACCAATAAGACCTTGATTGCTATTCTCAAGAAATTATTTGGAGAAAATCATCGATATTAGCTTACTTAGATCCCCTTGGTATTATGGGATTATTAAACAAGCATCCACACACCTACTAGGGCAACACCATTCTCATTGGTCTATGGTGCCGAAGCAATCATACCTCTTAAGCTTGAGATCCCCTCATTGAAAATTTCATTATAGGAATTAATAGATGATGATACTGCTATACAAGCACATCTTGACCAACTTACACTCCTTGATGAAAGGTAAATCAATGCCTTGGAACATTTATGAGTATACCAAGATCATTTAAAGCATGCTTACAATGCCAAAGTCCATCTACATGAATTTCAAGTAGGAGATATTGTCCTTAAAGAGAATCAACAAAATACCAATGAACTACCATATTTTCATGATAAATTCATGGCTAATTAGTTAGGTCTATATATTATCACCCAAAAAGTGGGTCAAGGAACATATAGACTTGCTAGTCTGGAGGGAGAAGACGATCCCAAACCACTAAATATTATCCACTTGAGAGCATTTCATGCTTAATGTGATTTACATATATGTATATCTACATGGCTAATACACAAAAAAATCATTTATACACGTATTTCACACATTGCATTTCAAAAATTGCATTTCACAATCACATTTATTGAAATTTTGGTGCATTCCATCCACCATACTCATGGTTATTTGTTAATTTTAGACAATAATTGATCCAATAAATATTGTTGCCTTAATTAGGGGCACCCCCAAGTTCACATCCATTTTATTACACCATTTCACAAGTCAATTTACCATTTGCACTATCACTTCATTACCCCTAGGTGTTTTTGGTCACTCAACCACTCCTAGTGTTTCAAGCAAACTCCATTACATGTTGATTTTTCTCTAGGTCCAACGAAAATTTTCACTAAGAAAATATTGAGTTTTAGGAATTGACTCTAACACTCTTGAACCAACCAAATCTGACACATATTAAAAACATCTTGTGTCAAAGAGAGATAACACCATGATTGGGTTGAACCTCAAAGTGAAAAAGGTTATATTTGCTTATCTCATTACGCAAATAGTCCACAATCAAAAATAGTGGTCTTCACCACTACTCACATTACCAAAAAAAAATAATGAGTAGTAAGTGTAGGATAAAATTATCATCACGCTTCAATTGAGAATCTGATTTCCCAAAGCTCTAACTCTTTTACAAATCATACACCATAGATCCTCAAGTAGTAAGGATAGAACTACATTTTCATCCATATGGTTAGGTAGTCTGAATACCCAAAGCTTAGAGATCATATTATTGTACTATGGAGCTAATCTCCACCATGGCTATAGATATTTGACTGGCAGTGGAGTACGATCATGCGTGGTGACACGTCTCTCTTGAAGTGACCTTTGATCACATATAAGGACAAGCTAGATTCTTGGTCTTCTTCGTAACATGTTTCATCTTGATTTACTCAAAGTGGGTTAATGAACTCACTTGCACACACAGTTGTTCTTAATTGCCTTAAGTCATTACCATGCTCATGATTTGGTAATTGAATATTTCACTGCACACATGTTTGATCTTAGAGAAATTAGATAGAACTTAGTGAGTTTGTTTGATATCACTAGTATGTTTGAGTCTTTGTAAAAAAATCCCAATTCAATCATCCATAAACCAAAATAACATTTATGTCATTATCACATCATCACATGAGTCTTCCATTCCACATACCACCATTTTGGTACCCTTTATTAAGCAACAATGATACACATGGTCAAGAAAAAATCTAAACTATAAATGATCATTAGTATGTCAATTCATTTGCATTATCATCATAAAGCATACACATCATCATTACATTGACATCCATCACACACATATGCATTCACACAAACATCCACACAAATTCATAACACAAAAGTAAAATCCATGTATATATATTATATAAATCGCATGTACAATGAATTCCCAAAAGCTACATACAATGGAGCACCAAGGCTTATATACAAAAAGTGCATCTGAGAACTAACTAGCACCCATAGGTAGACCCTTGTGATCCCAAAGGAGCCCTAGACCTAGAGACATTATGTCTAGAATCACTATGCCTAACAAAACCCACTACAAAGTAAGAAGGATGATCTAGCAGCCCAATGTGGTGTTGCATGAGCAGATCCTCCAAATCTTGGATATATCTATCCCAAGATCGAAGGTGTAGTACATCATACCTTTAACAAGAGTCTCTCTAAATAAACTTTGCTTGGAGCCTCACTATCGTATCCTCACCTCCATCAGTCGTCACTCATACCTCCAAATATGTCCATAGTCAAGCTATCTCTGCATATCACTCTACCACGATCTATCATAGCTAGTCTTACTCTACCTTGAGCCTAGCCCACTCCTCACTATGATCTAGAGGTCACTTTGGAACCTCCTCTATATCATCCTTGCCACCATCATCACCTCCAATCTATGGAGTCTGCTCTATTGCATCCCTTGCCTGCCTACTAGAATGATAATATCTCTAACATTAGGGAGCCTCCTTTGCACCCTTCGTTGCCTCCTCATCTCTGCCACCCTTCTCAACCACCTGACTTGGTACCCATGGTAGCTACAAAGTGAACCATACATCATACTCTACTGTGGTCTCAACATCATCCACATCTAGAAGGTCTATCTCCTCTTCGTCCTAATACTCCACCCGCCACTCCTCCACATAAGGTAATCTCGACTCATCAGATATATACCTATAAATCATAGGAGCCTCCTGTACTCCCTACCTAAGCCTAAATTACTGTAACATCTGTGATAACTGGATCAACTCCACCTCACTCTCGTATCATCCAACCACCCATCTGGCCTACCTCACCCATCATAGTTGTTCTCTATCTAAGGGTTACCTAGCCTCCCACCAAAGGCTCCACTACACCTTATCAAGTGTCAAGCCTACCCATAGATATATGTACTCATTGACGTTATGACCAAGATGGCTCGACTAAACCTACTCAACTACTTGCCATATCAATACATAGGTTTGATCCCTATCCCACTACTCGCAAGGCAAACCCATGGGATGAGCCACACTAAAGTGCTCCTAACCCCAACATTGCAGTAGCATGCTACAACCCAACCCCTTCTGCCCTTGCCTCCTCACCTCATAAAACTCCACATATATCTACTCTAGCATAGAAGGTGCCCATGCATACACTTGAAGCTCATTGATCATATCATACACCATCTAAATCATGTTCCATGGGAACTAACATCTGATGATGTTAGGCACCACTGCATTGGCTAATGGGAACATAACTAGGGTGGGTAATGCCTCCAACTGCTTCTTGGTATACATGGCCAAGTATCTAATCCCACCACTCTTTACACTCAAATCCCTCCATCCATATCCAATTATCCACTGCATCTCATACTCCCTATCATTTCCAACTAGGATAGGTAATCCCTCCACTAGTAATCAAAATATATGGTACACATCTTCCAGAGTCATCGTCATCTCCCTTTTTAGGAGCTGGAAGGTCACCCTATCTGGATCCCACCTCTTCGCTAAGGTCGAGAGGTAGCCCTCATCAGCCCTCACCACCTATATCCGTGCAACCCCAGCCAATCCAATATCCTCCAATCAATTCTAATTGACCTTTTTTAAGGTCTTTCTCACCCCTAGTAAGATAGGTGAGAATCAATGTCGATCCTCCAAAATTCTCAACTGTAGCACAACACAACATGCAAATGCACATTACTAGCACATTCTTTGCAAAAAAAAATATTACAAAAATATAAATAAGAGTTCCAAGGGAACTTACCTCAGCCACCTGCACCTCCATGCTTGCTACCGCATCCACTACCTCCATCGCCATTACCGCACTCCTTCACACTCACTCTCCTTCAAACACTACTTTTTGAACTCGTGAATGCAAGAATGAATTCAAATTCACCCCTGTAGACCTTTTATAGCTATTTTTGGTGCACTCAAATACCCTAAGGTGTCTGCAGAGCACAATCAAATGCTCCTCTATGTCTACCAAGTAGCAAACGATCTCTTGCATCTATGCCTAATGCGAACGTTGGCCAACATCAAGCTCTAGAATGTTGCAAAAATGGCTAAAATGGCTAAACATGTAGCCTAAATCCACATAATCACTCCAAAATTCATTCCTGCACCCATTTGATTATCCCATTATGTTTTGTGAAGATACAAATCGATTTGGATGCTTCATTTTCATTTACAACCAAAAGTTACAAAAATACCAAAATCGCATACAAAAGCCTCAAAATGACCCAACATTTTACAAAACCACTATTTTCATCATCTTAGTCATTCATCACACCATTTCATCACTTTTTGTGATAACATGGATTGATTTGGGCAGTTAAATCTTGTTTGCGGCCAAAAGTTGCAAATTGTCCAAATATTGCTTCAAAAACACTTCAAAACAATTCCAAATTTCATAGAATTGTCCAATTCACTCATCAATGCATCTACATATACATTTAGCATCATACATCATCATTCCACTTTATCAATTACATTTATTATTACATTTCCACTCAATATTTGCCAATTGCACTCACCTTTTTCAAGTGAACCTCGTATCTAGTGGTTTACTCTATTTAACCTAGCGGTTGCAGTGATGGGTTATCAATACAACTTGGTAGGATGGGTAAATCACCATAAGGATGCTTGTTCATATTATTATCCAATATTCCCTTGTTCAAAATCAAAAACCCATTTGGTCCCTCAATTTTTAAGTGAGACTATGCTCAGATTAATTTGCTCCAATGTTGTCATTGATGGCCTTGTCCATGGGGCTTGAAACATGAATAAATTTTAGTACATCATCTCTTTTACACCTACAATCATCTGGTATATGGGCCAGTAGGATGATTGGTTTTGATTTAGATAATTTCTCAACAGTCACTATAACGGTCACATTCCCCCATGTCATCTTGCATTTTCATAACTTTGCATTTTAATGATGCCAAAAGGCACATTCTTCAACAGCACAAAACCACCCCAAAATTGGGGTAACCAAATTTTATTTTGATTTCCCACATCAGGATACATCTTTTACATCATTCATATCATCCACACTATCACCCACAATTGGAAAAAACCCCTTTTCTATTAGGGTAAGAACGAAACCAATCATTGCATCATCATCTATGTCACCCACATTTACATCATTCATATCATCCACATTATCAAAAACCCTTTCATATGTTGGGGAAAAAATAGAATACAGTATACACCCACATTTTTATCCACATTTTCACCCACATTATCAACCATAATTCTTTCAATTGGCTCGTGAGATTCATTCTTCATGCATTCTACAATTGAGGGCATAAGCTATAGTAGCAACTTCTATCTCCAAAATCTTTTTGTGCACCAAGGGAAAGAAGCCACTTCATTCAAACCAAGTGTCTCTTGTTTTTGCACCGCATTGTGTTCACACAATGCAAAAAAAAAGGGCATCTGTAGACACCAAAACCTAGCCACTTGTCATCCATCCACATTATCCAATCACAACCATCCATTATTTATTTATATATGTATATTTATTTATATTTATATATAAATATAAATATTTTATATATTTATATTTATATATTTAATATAAATATATATGTGAATAAATCTCATCCATCCATCACATTCCAATCTTAGCCATCCATTCAACTTGATCCATGTCACATGTCAAAGTTATAATCTTAGCCATTCATCATGTTTTAATCTTGGTTTCCCGTTGGTGTCGTCAAAACCCTAAAATGTTGAAGGTAAGTTATAAAAGATCATTCACTTTTGTGAATAAGGGTTAAGTAATTATTGAAGAGATTAAGTTATTGATAAATTAGAGGTTTTATCAAAGAAAATCAGATTCCTTCATCCACCTCCATCCAAACCCTAGCATTCTGCTATCGTATCTCTTCCTCACCACCATTGTATCCTCCCTAGCCATCGTCGTTAACCCTTGCAAACTAGATCTGATGTTTTTTAGCACTTCTACATCACCCCTAAATGCCTCCCAACATCCCACGAACGTTTTTGAACGTTCCAAGAATGCTACAAGGCATTCACAACCCTTCCAAAATGCTCCATGGAATTTCTCAACCTTCAGTTTATCGTCGATAAACCCTCGAACGCTTGCAGGTATTCATGCACCTTTAGATCACAAAAACATAAGTGTGGATCAGACAAATCAAGTATCTTTGATAAGGTAAAAAGATTTATTGCTTTGCAACTCAAGTTTTTTATATTTAGCTTGCATTCCATTATCATTATAGTTAGGGTTTTCATAGATCTGTTATTCAGAGGGTCTCACACAGTGAAGCCCTCACATATGCTATTAACCTATTTCTTGTTGTGATCTATATGTAGGTTATAAATATAGAAGATATCTTACTTGATGATTGTTGCAACTGGGGTGGTCCCATAGGGATACTCAAGCCCACCCACAACTTGTTTGGAGTGAATACGACGTAGAAGACACCAAATATTCATTGTGAACGAGGGTTTTCAAACCCCTCTAATTGTAACTATTGTATCAATGCATATTGTATTGTAATATTGGAGATCAAGGCTCCCACCATAGTAATATAATATTATATCTTTATTGTGCAATATATTTTTTGTTGATTTTGGTATTGTTATCTTGGTGTTGTCGATTTTTGCTTTACACATGTCAAAATGTTTCTTTCCAAAGATTCTCCTTGAAATTCATGCCTTTATTTTTACCTCTTCACATGTTAGTCAGCAATTCACTAGCAACTCCTTGTGCTTCGCTCTTGCAAACCAATTAGGCCATTATGCTAACGGATTGCTTTTGAATTAATCAACACCTATAGAGCAAATCAATACTTGTGTTGAACTCAACCAAATTTTGAGGATTTTTGGAAGGCATTAACATATTGATCCCACAATTTTGTTGCTTTTCAACATTGTGATTCTCAAGGTAGGAAGGTGTCACTATAAAAATATAAAGTAATTTGATAATCCAAATGAGGTCAACACAAAACTATAGTGGAAAGACTACAAAATAGTGAAGCTCACTCAATGCTATTGTTAAAAATTCTATAACATTTTCTATATTCTCAAAAAAATAATTTTCCAGTTAGCTTTACAATTATTAATTCATGAGGATTGGATGAAGAAAAATTAAAACTTTGAAACAAATTATCATACTTTATTCTAACTATATCAATTAACCTCATAATGTAAATATACTTTATAGTAAAATTTAGCTTAAAAGAATACTCTTACCCTGTGAAGGTTTCATTGTTGTCATTGTTGATTAATGACTATAGATTTTATTATTTTTCCATTAGATATCCAAGCATTTCATTGATCTGGATCTAAAATAAAACGAGATCACGAGTATGGAGTAGAGATAACTTATTTTGCATGGATTTTTTAAAGGTTTTAATTAAAAAAAATTGTCTACAAGTTATGACCATTAATTAATGATATTTTTGTTTATAAGTAAAAACTACAAAAATATAATAAATATATTAACGTAGACTTTTATTAATTTTTTATATAATCAAAAATTTAATATAGTGCTTTTAAAGATCCAAATTTTATTTATAAAAAGGTCACACTCATATGCCCAAATTACGATAGTATCTCACATGCACAAAATTAAATCTAATTTCACCAGTCATGTGTAAGCACGAGCTTCTTTGAAAAACAAAACAAAAAAAGAAAAGAAAAAGTTAAACCTTAATTGCTTGTTTGCCAATAATGCATCTACATAGCTAATCGGACAATTGCGCTCCCCCTCTTCTCAGAGATGAGACCTTAGACTGACATTAACATTCTGAATTAAATTCCGAAATGTGGCCATGTGAGCAGGCTCCAGGCCAATGTAGATCTGAATCCCGCCGTTATCGTTGGGATCCGCCATGAACACCACAACGTCCACTCGGCCAGTGACCACGGGCCCTGCGTAGAGAGACTCCATGCCGCCTCTCACTTCCCTCACTCCAAATCCCATGTACGACCATGAGGTCACAAGAAACCCATTCTCCAGACATGCCACTCCATCGTGCATTTCTAGCCAGTCTATTCTCGACCTCAGATACTCGTCCGTCAACCTGTCCACGCCTTGCTGCAGTTTTTTCACAAGATGAGCAAATGGGCCATCCTGAACTTCCGTCGCACTCGCCTTCGCATACGCCGTAGTCGTCGCATTGCCTGCAAACTCCCGAGGAAGTGGGGGCTTAAACCTCGACCTGATTGTCAATCCAAATTGATTATGACAACAACCATTATATTTATTTATCAAAACAAGAAATAAATCATTCTCTAAGCAGTTACGAAATATTGCCGAAGAGAGGCGGTAGCAATATTTCCTAATTTGATCTCATTTCTAATAGATGAATCCATAAAAAACGCCAGAAACGTGTGTTTCGGTTTTCTTTATTTAGACCTGACGTCGACGGCAAACTGTACGGTTGAGTTGTCATGGGGTTTCATGTTTGCCATGGCAACTGCCCTTGCGCGCCACAGGTGTGCAAGTGCTGCGATAAAACTGGTACAATGCTGGACCCCGCCATGCCTGGCGTTCGTCTTAAGTATGCCCAGCATTTCTCCTGACAAAGAGAAGAGCCCAAAAATATGCTTCTCTGATGGCTTGTGGAGGGCAACCTTATTTTGGAGTATGTCACCTTTTCTCTGCATAAATGGCGAGGAATTCACAGCCTTTTGATCCATCATTTCAGATGGCCGAAGAAACTCGAAGTGCTCGTACTTGATCTGGAGAGGAGATCGAGCCTTCAAAGAAGCTCGATCGCTCACAGGTACAAATGCCAGATCTCCCTTTAAGGCCAAGTGGTTGAAGTTCCTCGAAAACTCCTGCAGTGCAAATCCATCCATCAAACAGTGATTTACCGCGGTTCCCACAGCGAATCCACCACAACGAAAGCGGGTTGCCTGCACACAACATGACATATTATTCTTCTGTACAAGTCAAGTTTAATTAGAAACACCAAAATATTTGTTACATTCTATATATATGTTACATAACTTGAAATGATATAAGGTGGCCGTCATGTTCCGAATCTAAGAAAAAAAGTTGACTGAATGCAGGATTTGGATAAGTGATATCCCCGAGGTCTTGGAGAGCAAGTTGGGTGGTGCACATGGCAAGAGGAACTCCTGCAGCATTACAGTCGATCTGAAACCTTCGTTTCTCTGAATTAAAGGCGAGTCTACCGCACATGAAGTCGTAAGGGACCATAATCCTTCTCAGCGCCTCGGTGTAAACGTAGAGTATAGCGTCAAAGTCTATTTCCGGAGGAACAGAAAAAAATTGCACAAACTTTATGACGTATCCCACGAGTTTTTGATCGATGTTGCTCAAGAACAGTGAACGCCTGGGCGTGGTGCTTTTTGGACGTATGACTGTCAAGCTCTGCCGTTTCACCCTGAGATCAGAAACTAGATCACCTACAATAGACATAGCCATTTCTCTAATACTAAACTCGACTCGACTCGACTCGACTTCAACAACCAAACGCTACGGTCTCTACCACACTAGTAGAGGCTCCTCGCACTCACACTGAATGACTTCAACAGAGGATGACATGATGAAATACCATGGTACCATGGTAGTTGGAAAGGGAAGGTGATATTTATGAAACGAGGATGACATGATGAAATACCATGGTACCATGGTAGTTGGAAAGGGAAGGTGATATTTATGAAACGAGGATGACATGATGAAATACCATGGTACCATGGTAGATGGAAAGGGGAGATGATATTTATGAAACGCTATTGTCACACCAGCACAGGCACCACATACTCACACTGAGTGACTTCAACAACCAAAAGCTACGGCATCTACCTGATATTCACACAATGACACTGAGAGGGGGGGTGAATCAGTGTAGTTATTTAAAATTCAAAACAACAACATTCAAAAACTGAAGCACAAGAGAACTTTAAAACCAGAAAAGCAAATTGAACATGAGAGCACACCACAACACACAATATAATGAGGTTCACCAATTTGGCTACTCCTCAAAATTGACTGCTTGGACTTCAATCCAAATCCAGTCTTTGCAAAATACCAATTTTACAAATTCTTTACCAGCATTTACTGGAAGGAGCACCAACCCCTGTAATTTTCTGCTGCAACAGATGGAGCACCAACCCCTAGTACCAAGCACCAACTTGGACTGCAATTCTGATCAATTTAGAATGACATAAAAATGTCTTCACTTCATGCACGACCCTGACTGGTCTGCAATTAACCCAACTCTGCACACTCTCACGGCTCTGCTAATTTTTCTCTTGACTCTTTTCTAACCCTCCTTTTACAACAATTTCTCTCTAACAACAGCAACATTATTTTCTGCACGACTGTCCTTTTTATAATCTATTTTTCTCATCGAAACTCTTTGTCTTCCATAGCGTTTCAATCCTGCATGCAGTCGGATTACATTCTCGAGCCGTTCGAATTCTTTTCTCCTTTCCAATGCGGCTGTTCGAATCCTTCCAAATACGACTGTTCGAATGCTGCACATCCTTCTTCTCGAAAGCTTTTCGATCCTTCCTATTTTATGTTTCGAATGCTGCAAATACGTTTATTTTAATCGACTGTTCTAATGCATTTTCAATCGGCTGTTCGAATGCATTTTCAATTGGTTGTTCGAATGCTTTTTCGATCCTTCCTATTTACGAATGATACAAACGACACTCGAACGCTTTTCAATCATGCATATACATCTGTTCCCATGCATGTCCGACACCCGTCAACGTGTAATCGTCGATCCGACATCGCTACTTTTTACGTAACAGGTGCATGATTTTCTGTCTGCTTTTTCCGACACGTGTCACCTTGCATGCTCCTTCGGGTTTTACCTGCCAGACTGTTACCTGTCGTGATATCGCGACACTTTTTGAAGCCGTACACTTCATGCCCTTGCTGTCACGAAATCGTGACCATTTTGGCTTTGAAAGCTTTCCCTCTGTTCATGTCACGATATCGCGACACTTAGAACTTTTGCTGACGTCATCCTGTATGTTGTCACGAAATCGCGACACTTCGGCTCCAGCTTTCCTTGCACCCGTCGCGATATCGCGACACTTTCTGACTTTGCTGACGTCATCATCATTCTTGTCACGAAATCACGACACTTTCGGCTTTTGCTGACGTCATCATCCTTCTTGTCACGAAATCATGACGCTTCTGGCTTCCGTACACTCTCCTTTGAAAATGGAACATGTCACGAAATCGCGACACTTTGGGCTTCCGTACAATCCTCCTTGCAAACTTCAGCGAAAATGGAACATGTCGCGAAATCGCGACACTTTGCTCTTCCGTACAACTCTCCTTGCAGACTCCAGCGAAAATGGAACATGTCGCGAAATCGCGACGTTCACTGCTTCCGTACACTCTTTGCTTCATGCAGTAGCGAAATCGCTACAACTTTGTGCCTTGTGCTTTTGACTTGTTACATCTTTAATTTTTGCAACTTTGAATGGTAGCGAAATCGCTACACCTTTGTTTCCATGCATTTTGTCATGCAACGAAATCGCTACAC
Source organism: Wollemia nobilis (assembly GCA_028583015.1). Classification (NCBI taxonomy): domain Eukaryota; kingdom Viridiplantae; phylum Streptophyta; class Pinopsida; order Araucariales; family Araucariaceae; genus Wollemia; species Wollemia nobilis. The sequence goes on along the minus strand of JAQPPZ010016346.1, from coordinate 9,359,796 downwards.
CTTCTTGTTTGTGCTTTTTCACTTGTAGCGAAATCGCTACACCTTCTTTGCCCTTCATTTCAACATGCATAAATCGCTGCACTCTTTCGCCTTGACTTTCAAACTTGTAGCGAAATCGCTACACCTTCTTTGCCCTTCATTTCAACATGCAACGAAATCGCTACACTTCCTTGACTTAGTGCATTTTCCTCCAACATGTCACGAAATCGTGACATCTTTTCACCTTGCTTCCTTCTCTGCCCACATGTCATGAAATCGCGACAAATTTGCTTGCATCTTCTCTCTCCTCGGACATGTCGCGAAATCGTGACCATTTGGCGTGCATTTTCTCTCTCCTCGGTTATGTCGCGAAATCGCGACAATTTTTCTTTCTGCTAACGGACCTCTCAACCTGTCACGATATCGCGACAGAAAACTTGTCGCGATATCGCGACAATTTTCTTACTTGGTCTTTTCTGCAATTTTTTGAATCTTGGTGACTTTTGTTTTCCCGCAAATTTATCGTACTTGATCCGACCGACTTCGAAATTCTTGTCCATTGCTTCAATCGCATCAATTGTTGTCTCGTGTTGACAACAATGACAATACTCTTGTTGTACCTTGTTCAACAATCTCCCCCTTTGGAATTGTTGGCAACACTCATGCACTTTCCCGTAATTCTTCTCCCCCTTTGACAATAATACCAAAGGGTTGTTGCAGACTCCCCCTGAGTCTCTGCACACCATTCTCAGACAAATGTTGTTATAGTTAGCAAAAATCATAAGTATAAGCAAAACTATAAGTATAGGCATAAATGCACCCCTTGAGAATGTGATCCCAAAAGATAGTCAGTTCTTGGGAATTGTGACCACTCCCAACTTATTTCGAAGGTACTCAAAAACATCCTTGGGCAATGGTTTTGTGAATATATCGACTACTTGCTCTGTAGTTGGAACAAAGTCCAATTTTACCTCTCCTTCTGCAACTTTATCCTTCAAGAAATGATACCGGATTGCAATATGTTTGGTTCTTGAATGCATAACTGGATTCTTGGATATGTTGATAGCACTAGTGTTATCACATTTAATTGAAATTGGCTCTTTGAAATGAATACCAAGATCTTTCAACGTTTGTCTCATCCATAAAATCTGAGTACAGGATGTTGTTGCTGCAATGTATTCTGCCTCTGCAGTGGATAGAGAGATCGATTCTTGTTTCTTGTTGTGCCATGCTACCACCTGTCTCCAAGATAAAATGCTCCTCCACTTGTACTCTTCCTGTCATCAATACATCCCGCCCAATCTGCATCAGAATATGCAATCAAAGTGAAATCTTTACCTTTTGGGTACCACAACCCATAATCCATAGTACCCTTGAGATACTTGAAGATCCTCTTTACAGCTGTTACATGAGTTTCTTTTGGACTGGCTTGAAATCTTGCAACCATGCATACTGCTTGTAATATATCTGGTCTAGTGGCTGTTAAATATAGCAGGCTTCCAATCATAGACCTGTACATTGTTTGATCTACATCTGGAGATTTATCATCCTTGCTCAACTTGCAACTCGTTGTCATGGGAGTGCTTACATGTTTACTGTCTTCCATTGTGAACTTTTTCAGCATTTCTTTTACATATTTAACTTGAGAAATAAAAATGCCTTTTTCATTTTGATTGACCTGCAGTCCTAGAAAATAAGAAAGTTCACCAATCATAGACATCTCAAATTCTTTCTTCATTTTATTTGATATGTCTTTGCAATATTCATCCATGCTGCTGCCAAATATTATATCATCTACATAAACAATAAGAACAATAAGATGGCCCTTCTCTGTTTTGACATATAAGTTGTTGTCCACCAAACCTTTCTTGAACCCTTGATTAATTAGATAATTATCCAGCCTTGCATACCATGCTTCGGGTGCCTGTTTCAAACCATATAAAGCTTTCTTTAACCTCGCAAACAAAATCTGGGTTTGTCACCAAGTTGGAAGCCATCTGGCTGTTCAATGTAAACCTCTTCTTCTAGTTTTCCATTCAAAAATGCTGATTTTACATCCATTTGATATACTTTGAAGTTTTTATGAACTCGCTAATGCCGTAAACATTCTCGATTGCCTCTAGTCCTGCTACACGTGCAAAAGTTTCCTCAAAATCAATGCCTTCAACCTGAGCATAGCCTTTACAGACCAATCTTGCCTTATTTCTGACAACCTGCCCATCTTCATTTAATTTATTTCGAAAAACCCATTTAGTGCCAATTATGTTTTTATTTGTTGGTCTAGGTACTAATTCCCAGGTATTGTTTTTCTCAATCTGATCTAGTTCTTCATTAATTGCCTTCAACCAACTTTCATCAGTGCTTGCTTCAGACAACATTTTTAGGTTCAATGCTAGATAACAGAGAATAGTTCCGCACTGCTGCTCTTCTTGTCTGAATACCATCTGTGGGATCCCCAATAATCTGCTCACTTGGATGATTTTTCTGCCGCTTGCCTATTTTAAATTTTCTATTTTCTTCTTCTTCAAATTCAGTTTTTACACCATCTGGATCAATTTTCTGGATTCTTATCTATTTCCTTTTCATCATCACCTTCAATGACTTCTTCATACATAGGGTAGTTTTCTTGATAAGTAGTTTCTTGTTCTCTACCTTCATCAACTTTCACATCAGCACTCTCAACAATTTTCTTTAGCCTCTTGTTATAACATGTGTAGGCTTTGCTTTTTGTTGAGTAACCAAGAAAGATACCTTCATCAACTCTATCTTCAAATTTACCGAGGTTATCTTCAGTCCGTTTTATATAGCACTTGTTGCCAAATACTTTGAAATGTCTTGTTGTTGCCTTTCTGCCAAACCACAGTTCATAAGGTGTTTTGCTTTCATGTGGTCTTAGCATGCACCTGTTTTGAATGTAAACTGTAGTATGTACTGCCTCTTTTCAAAATCTGTCAACTATTTTGTTTTCAGCCAGCATTGTCCTTGCCATTTCCTGCACTGTCCTATTTTTCCTTACTACAACACCATTTTGCTGAGGTGTTCTAGCCGCTGAAAACTGTCTTCTTATCCCATATTTTTGATAATATTCTCGCAAATTCTTCCGAAATAAACTCTCCTCCTCTCGTCCGATCTTAGGCATTTAATTCTTTTCCCCGATTGATTCTCAACAAGATTTTTGAAGGTTTTAAACATCTCAAAGGCTTCTGATTTAAGTTTCAAAAATAGTACCCATGTCATTCTTGAGTAATCATCTATACACAACATAAAATATTTGTGTCCATTTATGCTTTCAGTTCTCATGGGTCCACATAAATCAGTGTGAATTAATTCTAATGGCTTGCTTGTGAAATATTCTTTTGCTTTGAAAGTGGCTCTGGTTTGTTTTCCCTTTTGGCATGACTCACAAATACTGTTTGAAGGTTTACCAATAGTTGGTATGTCTCTTATTGCCCCTTTTGAGCTAATTTTTACCAGATTATCAAAGCTTATGTGACCGAGTCTCTTGTGCCACAACCAGTTTTCTTCTTCCTGACCAACCAAGCAAGCTCCTTCTGAAGTCTCTGAAAGAGTATACAGATTTCTAGAAGTTCTCAGTCCAGTGGCTATTAACTTTCCATTTTTTGTCTTTCTTACTTCACAGCCCTCCTTCTTGAAGATTACATCATGACCTCTGTCACAGATTTGACTTACACTCACTAAGTTATGCTTCAGACCAATCACAAACAAGACTTCTTTTGATTTTATATTGCCATCACTGATCTTGACTGATCCCTTTCCAATAATCTTTGCTCCATCATTATTTCCAAATTTCACGGAACCACCTTCATAATTCTGCAAATTCTCAAATTTTTGCTTGTCACCCGTCATGTGATTGGAGCAACCACTGTCAAGAATCCAAGGTGCAGATTTGTTCCGAGCTTTAAAGGCGATCCGAACAATTAAAGATTCCTTTTCTTTCCATTCTGGTTTGATAACAGATTTGGCTACTTGTTTTGCCTTTGTCTTCTCATTAGCATGTACTTGTTTTTCAGGAAATTTCTTGTTTTGTTTCAACTCACTTGGTTGAGATTTTCTACCCCGATAATTATTTGCTGCAAAAGTGCTTCTACGCTTTCTAGCAATATGTCCAAAATTATGACAATTATAACATTCAACCGCATAATTCATTAAAGGAGAAAAAACATTTCTGCTTGTGAAATTCCTTTGAGATACATTATGCCCGCAATCTGAAATCTTATGGCCATAAGCATTGCATTTAAAACAAGTAACCTGAAAAGGAGTGATTAAACCTCGGGTGCCGGTCTTTGCCAGTTTGAAGTAGGAGCCATGAATCTTCTCCTTCTTGGATGTATGACTTTTATGAAGCCATCTTTGTCGAGACTCTTCTTGATTCCGGCATTATTGCTTTCTTGGGCATGTTTTGTTTTTTCTAGATCAACCCTGATCTTTTCTTCTTTCTTTATGGGTTCTACATTCGAGGCCTTTGAACCCTTTGATGATTCTCCTTCATCGAAGCCTAAACCAAATTTGATGCCGAAAGGCCTTTGGTTATTTAACATTTTATCCAACTTTACAAGTACTTTCTTCAAACTTATGAAAACAGTTCAATTTTCTATTCATCTCCTCTAACTGCATTCTTAACTTAACCATGTCTTCCTCTAGCTTGCCGCATTCAACTTGTCTTTACAGTTAATTGTTCATCAAGAACTTCAGACATTTTCTTGAATTCCTCCGTCTCGTATTTTTAAACTGTTTATTATGTCAATGGCATCTTCTAGTTTTCTTGAAAACTTTTTGTTCTTTTTCCTTTCTACACTCAACTCTTCAAGTGCAGACAACCAATTCTCCTTCCAGATAAACTTCAGCTTCATCTTTAAAGTTTTCATCACTTTCCTGATTTTCTTCTGTTCTTTCCTCTTCAAGTGCCATGAACAGAGCTTCACCTTTTTCTTCTTCATAATCCTCATCTGAGCTTTCTTCAGAAGTGCTGACATTCTTGGATATGAAGCTTTTCTTCTTGAAGTTGTTCTTTCTAAAATTTTGTTTCTTCTTCCAGTCACCTTTTTCTTGGTGTGAGCCTTCACCATTTTTAGTTTTCTCCTGCATTGGACATTTGGCTGCAAAATGACCGACTCCTCCACAGTTGAAGCATTTGAAAGGTAGCTTTCCTCTATATTTTCCTTTTCCTTTTGTGAGTTTCCGAACAAAATTAGCTTCTGTTTCATCCAGAGTCTCTTCATCCTCAGATTCATGTTCAGCTTTTATATTCTTGTGTGCTTTAAAAGTCGCTTCTCTGTCTATAGACTTGGTTTGTCCTATTCTCATTTCATATGCTGTCAGAGAACCATGCATCTCATCCAAGCTGAAGTTGTTCAGATCTTTTGCCTCTTCTATTGCAGAAAATTTGGAGTTAAATCTTTTGTGCAGTGTTCTGAGAACCTTTTTCACAATAACTACATCAATTTCTTCACTGAGTCCTCTGATTGCATTAATGATTCCGTTGACTCTCAAAGCATATAAGCCTCTATGTTCTCATCTTCATTCATTTGCAAGTGCTTCGAACCGTGCTCGATGAGTTTGCAGTTTTGCTTCCTTGATCTTGTTGTCTCCTTCATGGATGCTCTTCGCTTTATCCCACATGTCTTTTGCTAATTTACAGCTCATGACTCTTATCACTTCACTCGTCAACAAGCCCACACATTATAGCATTCTTAGCTTTGGAGTTGTTCTCAAATTTTTTCTTCTCAGCAGTATCTGTTGGAGGGGTAGTGGGTGCTTGTGTATCCACTATCTACGTAATCCCAAATATCATATCCCAATGCACTCGGATATGTTTGCATCCCGAGTTTCCATAAAGTGTAATTTGTTCCATCAAATAAGGGGGCTTTGTTGGATGAGAATCCTTCACCGCCTGCCATTGTTTCTTCCAAGATCTCCTTAGCTGATTAAGCTTGTACAAGGAACCTTGCTCTGATACCAATTGATATTCACACAATGACACTGAGAGGGGGGGGTGAATCAGTGTAGTTATTTAAAATTCAAAACAACAGCATTCAAAAACTGAAGCACAGAGAACTTTAAAACCAGAAAAGCAAATTGAACATGAGAGCACACCACAACACACAATATAATGAGGTTCACCAATTTGGCTACTCCTCAAAATTGACTGCTTGGACTTCAATCCAAATCCAGTCTTTGCAAAATACCAATTTTACAAATTCTTTACCAAAGATTTACCGGAAGGAGCACCAACCCCTGTAATTTTCTGTCGCAATGGATGGAGCACCAACCCCTAGTACCAAGCACCAACTTGGACCGCAATTCGATCAATTTAGAATGACATAAAAATGTCTTCACTTCATGCACGACCCTGATCGGTCCGCAATTAACCCAACTCGCACACTCTCACGGCTCGCTTATTTTTCTCTTGACTCTTTTCTAACCCTCCTTTTACAACAATTTCTCTCTAACAGCAGCAACATTATTTTTTGTACGATCGTCCTTTTTATAATCTATTTTTCTCATCGAAACTCTTTGTCTTCCATAGCGTTTCAATCCTGCATGCAGTCGGATTACATTCTCGAGCCGTTCGAATTCTTTTCTCCTTTCCAATGCGGCTGTTCGAATCCTTCCAAATACGACTGTTCGAATGCTGCACATCCTTCTTCTCGAAAGCTTTTCGATCCTTCCTATTTTATGTTTCGAATGCCGCAAATACGTTTATTTTAATCGACTGTTCTAATGCATTTTCAATAGTTTAATTATGTTCGAATGCTTTTTCGATACTTCCATATGTAAACACTTTCAACGCTTTTCAATCATGCATATACATCTGTTCCCATGCATGTCCGACACTGTCAACGTGTAATCGTTGATCCGACATCGCTACTTTTTACGTAACAGGCTGCATGATTTTCTGTATGCTTTTTCTGACACGTGTCACCTTGCATGCTCTTGCGGGTTTTACCTGCCAGACTGTTACCTGTCGCGATATCGCGACACTTTTTGAAGTCGTACACTTCATGCCCTTGCTATCACGAAATCATGACCATTTTGGCTTTGAAAGCTTTCCCTCTGTTTATGTCGCGATATCGCGACACTTAGAACTTTTGCTGACGTCATCCTGTATGTTGTCACGAAATCGTGACACTTTCGGCTTCCAACAGCTTTCCTTGCACCCTGTCGCGATATCGCGACACTTTCTGACTTTGCTGACGTCATCATCATTCTTGTCACGAAATCGCGACGCTTCCGGCTTTTGCTGACGTCATCATCCTTCTTGTCGCGAAATCGCGACGCTTCTGGCTTCCGTACACTCTCCTTGCCGACAACAGCGAAAATGGAACATGTCACGAAATCGTGACACTTTGGGCTTCCGTACAATCCTCCTTGCAAACTTCAACGAAAATGGAACATGTCACGAAATCGTGACACTTTGCTCTTCCGTACAACTCTCCTTGTAGACTCCAACGAAAATGGAACATGTCACGAAATCGCGACGTTCACTGCTTCCGTACACTCTTTGCTTCATGCAGTAGCGAAATCGCTACAACTTTGTGCCTTGTGCTTTTGACTTGTTACATCTTTAATTTTTGCAACTTTGAATGGTAGCGAAATCGCTACACCTTTGTTTCCATGCATTTTGTCATGCAACGAAATCGCTACACCTTCTTGTTTGTGCTTTTTCACTTGTAGCGAAATCGCTACACCTTCTTTGCCCTTCATTTCAACATGCGCCTTGACTTTCAAACTTGTAGCGAAATCGCTACACCTTCTTTGCCCTTCATTTCAACATGCGAAATCGCTGCACTCTTTCGCCTTGACTTTCAAACTTGTAGCGAAATCGCTACACTTCCTTGACTTAGTGCATTTTCCTCCAACATGTCATGAAATCGTGACATCTTTTCACCTTGCTTCCTTCTAAGCCCACATGTCACGAAATCGTGACAAATTTGCTTGCATCTTCTCTCTCCTCAGACATGTCGCGAAATCGCGACCATTTGGCATGCATTTTCTCTCTCCTCGGTTATGTCGCGAAATCGCGACAATTTTTCTTTCTGCTAACGGACCTCTCAACCTGTCGCGATATCGCGACAGTTTTCTTACTTGGTCTTTTCTGCAATTTTCTGAATCTGGGTGACTTCTGTTTTCCTGCAAATTTACTGTACTTGATCTGACTGACTTCAGAATTCTTGTCCATTGCTTCAACTGCATCAATTGCTGTCTGTGTTGACAACAATGACAATACTCTTGCTGTACCTTGTTCAACACTACCACACTAGTAGACGCAAGGGAAGGTGATATTTATGAAACGCTACGATCAAGGGAAGGTGATATTTATGAAACGCTACGATCTCTACCACGCTAGTAGAGGCTCCTCATACTCACATTGAATGACTTCAACAACACTTGGTCCTTTAGTTGAAGAAGGCTGTTTTCATTTTTATTAAAATTGAATATATTTAGTGTGCTTGGCAGGGGAGGGTAGCATTCACATTGAATGACTTCAACAACCCTTGGCCTTTTAGTTGGAGAAGGCTGTTTTCATTTTTATTAAAATTGAATATATTTAGTGAGGTTGGCAGGGGAGGGGAGGGTAGCATTTGCGATGTTGCCGACACGAGATAAAGCAATACAGACACCTCACAGCGATTTCAACCATTCATTGCTTCTTCTTTTTATTAAATTTGAATATAACACTGAACCATTACTTTTCTTACTGTAGTAAGAGACGCATCAATCACAAATATCAAGCCATCACTTAATAATATACTGATTTTTGTGACGCAGTTTCTTAAAGCCATTACTTGATTTATCTTTTTGAATAATATAGTTTTTGTAGCACAGTTTTTTACGAACAAGAATGTAAAAAATTCATCTAGACTAGTTAATTTTTTGTAAGGTCAATATGAAGTAAATATATTCTTTTGTCTTTTTAGAAGCTCGAATGACATAAATACACCTTGCCGTGGCCTCCATACCTATCTTAAATAAATAAATATATTGAGATTTATGAGAGATTGGATATTTATTAAGGGAAGATTTAAGTTCAAATCTTGGGTATATTTAATTGGGTCAAAGGTATTAGACTGACCTGACCTGAATCCACTAAGTGTGCTAGCTTGATAAGTCACTGAGGGTCTCTCACTATGCCAAAGCAATAAACTTAACTCTATAACCAATTATTCAAAAAATAAATAAATAAATATCCATTCTTTTTATGTATTAAAAAATAAATAAATAAATATTTATTTTTTTTATTAAATTATTTCTACTGTATAATAAATTGGTTATATATTATATAAAGAAAAGTTATTTTCGTTACAAAATGAACGAATTCTGTATCTTAGTGAAAAAGGTCATGGATGGATTATTTCTTGTAAAAGGTATAATAAAACACCACGTTATATGTGTCTATAAGGTTTTTTCTTATTAAGGAAGGTAAATGTGGCTTTGAAATGTTTTTTTAATATAGTTGTGAATTTTATTTTTAGCTTTTAAGTTTTTTTTTATAGTTATATATATTTTAGTTGGATGATATATATTTGTATAATAAGGTGATATTTATAAAATGGTTATTGGTTAATACTAAATAAAGTAATACATACATTTCACATTGAATGATTTCAATTATTAATTGTTATTTATAGTTAGAAAAGAGTTGTTTCTTTTTTATTAAAACTTAATATAATAAATGAATCATTAAATATGGTGATATTTATGAAATATTATTGCCATGCACCGCTTTAACCATTAATAGTTCTTTATAGTTGAAGAGGTTATTTTTTTTTATTAAAATTGAAATATGTACAGTTGTATATATAATTTAGTTGGATGATGGATAATGGTATAACTTATTCTATAAGGAAGGATGATATTTATGAAATGCAATGGTTATTGGCTAACACAAAATAAAAGAATACATACATCTCCCTGACTCTTTATAGTTGAAGAGGGTTGTTCATTTTTATTAAATTTGAATATAACAAATAAATCACTAAATATGGTGGTTGGAATGGAATGGAAGGGTAATATTTGTGAAATGTTATTATTATTGGCTAACACAAAATAAAGTAATACATACATCTTATATTGAATGACTTCAACCACTACCGAATTTTTTATAGTTGAAAAGGATTATTTCCTTTTTATTAAAATTGAAATATGTAGAGTTGTATAACTTAGTTGGATGATGGATAATTGTATAACTTATTTTATAAGGAATGATGATATTTATGAAATGCAATGGTTATTGGTTAACACAAAATAAAGTAGTACATGCATCTCACCTTGAATAAATTCAACCACTAATGACTCTTTATAATTGAAGAGGGTTGTTTCCTTTTTATTAAACTTGAATTGTGTATAATTGTATATATAACATAGTTGGATGACGAATAATTGTATAACTTATTTTACAAGAAAAGGATGATATCCATGAAATGCAATGGTCATTGGCTAACACAAGGATAATATTCATGAAATGCAATGGTCATTGGCTAACACAAGGATAATATTCATGAAATGCAATGATAATTAGCTAGCACAAAATAAAGTAACACATACATCTTAGATTGGATGACTTCGGCCACTAGTGACTCTTTATAGTTGAAGATGATTTTTTTCTTTTTATTAAAATTGAATACAAGGAATCATTATTTTTATGGTATTAGGAGATGCATCAATTAATGTAAATATAAGGAAGTCATCACTTGAATCCTATTTTTGAATAATATATAGACTTCTGTGGTGTATTTTTTATGAACAAGAATGACAATTTAAAGATTAAAATGATTCACCAAGAAGTAATTGTTAGGATAAAGAGATAAAATAGGGATTTAAATTATTGTATTGTTTGTTACAACAATTTTTTAGGGATAACATATTGATATTTGTAGGGATAAGTTGTTGAGATTTTTAAGGATAAGTTGTTAGGATTTATAGAGATAACTTGTTAATATTTTTAGGATGTGGATTTGTCAGAACCAATTGATTATCATCTTGTAAATAATTATAAATTAGAGCGTAGAAATATAAACATAGCATCTTATGTTACATTATTTTTATGCAAAAGAATGATAATTTAAACATCAAAGTGATTCACCAAGAAGTAATTTTTAGAATAAAAATATATGATAGGGATTTACATTATTATATTGTTTGTTACATCAAATTTTTAGGGATATCTTGTTGAGATTTGTTGGAATAATTTGTTGATATTTTTAGAGATAATTTGTTATGATTTGTAGGGATAACTTGTTAGGATTTTTAGGATATGATTTTATTAACACCAACTAGTTGTCAAGTTGTAAAACATTATAAATTGGAGCTTAGAAATGCAAATAGAGCATCCTATGTTACCTTATTTTGTGCTATTAGAGCCATACAATGGGAAAATTAGTAGTTTGTCTCACACCTATCATTGATTTTTTATCTTAGGTAGTTATAGCCACTGCATATTTTTACCCTATAGTCAGTCTTGGTGTTGCTACACTATCAATAGAGGTTTTCTTCTGTGTTGTGATTAGATCTATTAGATTTGACAAAAAATGTTTGGATTTTTCATATTTGGCATTTAGTGGTTTTCTTCTCACTTGAGAAAGTTATTTCTTGCAACATTTAAAGTTTCAACAGGTTGTAATAAAGTACAACTTAGGGTTTGCCCATATTTTCAGCCTGGGCAAAGTGTTGGTTTAAGGTTTCTCACATTTTCAACTTAGGCAAAGTGTAGCTTGGGTTTTATCCAAGTTTTAAGCTTGGATAGAGCAGATTGTAGTGTTTGACATTTTTTTCTATGAGTTTGGTGTTTAAGGTATGTTTAGCATTCAATGTTTTTTGTTTGAGGTTGTCATTAGTGCAAGAATGACAAATAATCATTGTCCAGTTCTTCTAGATTTACAAAAATTGATTAGAATAAATTACTATTTGAAGCCATAAGATAGGGTTATGCATAAGGGGTCGGACCCAAAATGTATTTATAAAAATAGGGTGAATCAGTTTCAAAATCAAGGCAAATCATGTCCAAACTCATATAAAAGATATGAAAATTTTCCTTTTTTCCCCAAAAATTATAAAAGTATGGCGAATTTGTTATAATATTTCAAAATATTGACAATAGGCAATGGACAACAGACAATGGATGATAGGCAATGAACGATAGACAACAAAAAATTAGACGGTAGACAGTGGATGATAGACAACAAAAAATTGGACGATAGACAACAAATGATAGACAACAAAAAATTGGATGACAACAAAAATTGGATGATAGACAAAAAAAATGTAGGACGAAAGATAACAAAAAAAGCAAACAATAGACAGCAAAAAAAATTGGATGACAAACAACCAAAATTTAAATGACATACAATAAAATAAACTGAATGATATATTGTCTATCATATTAATTTTTGTTGTCTTTCATCCTATTTTTTGTTGTTTGTCATTTAGGTTTTTTTTGTTGCCTATTGTCCTAAATTTTTGTTGTTTGTCATCCATGTTCTTGTATTGTCTGTCGTCCATTTACTTTTGTTGTCTGTCATCCAATTAGTTTTGTTGTTTATCATCTAGTTACTTTTGTTGTCTACCGCCTGTAAATGTTTCAATTAAATGTTACCATGTGTTAAACATGCATTTACTTCACACATGAAAACTTCTATGAAAATGCATAAACAATTATTTTTTCTCTTTTCCCTCCACAACGTAGATCAAAGCAGTAGGCTTCCCTCAAACCTTTCTCTCATAGCCCATATCAGAGCACCAGACATATCTACATCATAGATCATACATCCACAATACCTTAAGCCATCATCCAAATGGTTAGCTCTTCCTCTCTTATTTCTTCAAAGGTTTTCTTTAAAAACTATATTTGCCATAATATTTCCAACATTTTGAACACACTTGGACATGATACCACATGGATCAAACACTCTAGTCTTGCAAGATTGATAAAAATAGTGTAGTACAACATCGATATCGGTTTGTTGCAAAGTATTGTTAACTCTTATGACGATAATGGGTCCATTGTCCAGATGACCATTGATAACAAGAATGTTTATTTCACTATGAAACCTTCAAATGTGTAGATACTAACAGGGTTGCCACACAAGGATGCTCAAACTATCACAAATCAGTAAATTTTGAGCGACTACAACAAAAGATACTAGTGACCAACTATGGTCTCTAAACAAAAATTTTGAGAGGTATAACTTTGCATCTTTCAAATATTGTTTTTGTAAGAGTCAATTGTATCTTATAATATTATCCTATAATTATCAACTAATAATATTGTCCTATAATTATTTTATAGTTCACTCTACTAAGTCCAAAAGGGGCTTAAATATTGCAAGCGTTTTAGACAAGTTTCTTCATGCTTGTATTGAATTTTTCCAAGCGAGAATTGTTTTGCAAGAAAGAACTATAGACATTCTATTCTAGGCGTTGGCCTATTTGGTTCGATGTCTTTGGGACACAAAAATTGACTGGAGTACCTACATTTTGAACCACATTAAACAAGATCTCCTCAATGCTCGTAGACAACCGAATGTGTGTGTAACAACCACCAATTTTATTATTTATTTTTTTATGAAGCATATTACAATGTGAAAGATACCCCACATCCTACCTCAATGCACCCCAACTTGATCATTGTTGGTTTGATAGTCCAACAACTGCAGGTAAAATTATATTTTTGAATAAACTCAATATTCTTATTTTCATTTTTTTTATTTTTAAATTTGTGCTTGAATGCATAGAAAAACATCCATCTCTTCTACTCAACGGGAGGCCACCATAAGGGATCACATGCAAGAAGCCATTAGATATTTTGACACGCATTCGAAATCGACACCAAGACTTGAAATATTTATAAAATGTATTAGGTCTTCCTCGCCTCTTCCTTGCACACCTCTATTAATTTCATGAAAAATTTTGGTTGATGTTGAAGAAGTTGACCAACCCTCACATGCAACAGGTAACCCTACTATTTGAAACTACTATTTAATATTATGTATTTTATTGATTTAAATTATAATTAGTTTAATAATTTTTTATATGTTTTCACAGCAATGTCGAATGGATCCATTAATGAATACGTAATCGGCTATACATGTCACATATTCCTCTGGTAAGTGGAGTTAAACTAAATTTAATTTTATTGCATTATTTTTTACAATAGTTTTAATTAAAATTTTAATGTAAAATTTTATAGGGGAGCCGACTGAATTAATACACAGAAGAATACAGGTGATGCTTCCACTGCCTCCACCATGATAACCGTTGATGAGAGGTAAACAATGCATGTGTGGTAAACAATTCCTTTCTCTAATGGATCAAGGATGAGAGGTAAACAATGCATGTGTGGTAAACAATTCCTTTCTCTAATGGATCAAGGATGAGCACTAAGTTAGACACAAACCGTGTTAGATTTCCTAAAATTTGTCCTTGGAAATATCTGAAGTATGCCTAACATTTCAGAATTTCCTAATACCTCCTATTGATTATAATCTTTATCTTTCAAGGCCATTAATGTGCTTTAAGATCTGCAAAAGTGTAATGAAGCACAATAGACTATCGGGTTAGCTACCGCTACACTTAGCTCATCCCCTACCCATCAAACCACCAACCTCGTCTTCTCATTGATGATGAGAAATCTAATTTTTAAAAGATATTTATTAGCTTATAATTATGAAGCAACAATTAAAGATAGTCTTATTTTAGATATTAAATATTAAGAGATTGGGAATATCAAGCAAAGGTTTTGATTAAAGAAATAAATACTCGATATTATTTTTCAAAAAGATAGAACATTTTTCATTGGTGGATAATAAACCATAAAAGCTTGATGTTTTGTTACATCAAGCTAAATCTAGCAAGGTGAGGCTACCTCTAAGTACAATTATGAAATTCTAAAAATTATGTTGAATAGGTTAGAAAACCTCAATGTTTAAGCCTAGGCATTTTTCAACCAATGGGCTACTAATAAGAAAAAATTAGAAGTTGCAAAAGTTGTAAGAGATGTTTCTAACGTAAATCATATGTTTTATGTGTAACAGAAGTTTATTCTTTATTTACATATATTTTATTCATTTATACTAACATATTTTCTTCTCTTTTGTAGTCTAATTTTGAATACCTGAAGACGCAGGTGAACAATATGAAAGTTTATTTAAAAACCACAAAAAATAGTCTGCAAACAGCTATCGAATTAAAAAAACGATTAAAATATACAATAAGGGAAAACAATACCCTCAAGAAGATCATCAAAGAAAATAATTTGGATCCTGATATTTTGCTTAAACAAGAGGAGAAATAAATGGATACAACATTGCAGGAAGATCCTGTAAAAGAAGATAGGGCATTGTTAGTGGGTGTAGAGGGGGGAAACTGTCCTACCATATACAATTCCCAAAATTTGTATTCGCAAGAGATAAGCCTTTGGGGTGAACCACAGGGGTATGTTGTTTGCTACACTCGGTGCTAGGGGGAAGGTTTCACCAAGAATGATTTAATGACTCACTCCAACTCCTCGATAATTTTGGGAATGTTTGATGTGTTCAGTTAAAAGCAATCACCTGAATTTGACCTTTCTAGATCTATGCTATGAAAGATAAAGGACAATGCAAAAATACATAATGTAGGAATACAAGAGCTAACCCTAGAATGATTATTTCTTTGAATGCTTTCTAACCTAGGATTTTAAATAAATAATCTTTAAGCAAGGGCTCAAGAAATAATGCACAAACAAAAGTAACCCTAGATGCACACTATATGTTGTTATATTTTAAATACCTAGAAATTAATATAAAATCATATCTAGGGTTTTAAACCAAAAATATAAGCACTCAACAAACAACCTATAGTTTAATGGAAACACTTATCTTAACCGATGGTTGATCCAAGCTTTCATCCTCGTATCAACAATTCTTGTTCTTGCAAGATAACTTAAGAAACACTTGAAAATATGATTAGCGTTAGGGGGCCTACTTAGGTCACTGTACAATAATGCTTGGAGGCACAATAGTCAAGCCCCCTAGGTCCTTTTAGATGACCTTTAAGAACAAAAGTGAAAATTGACCTTTGGATATTAATCATAAAAAAATAGTGCAACAGAATACAAACAAAATGTAAAGCATGCAACTATGATCTAAATGTAGTCTAAGATGCTATCATGCAGCTAAAAATATCAAATTACCCCCATATTGATTTTGGATAAAATCACGCTCTTGAGAGAGCTGGCATGATAATGTAGAAGACAAATTTGCACCCCATCTAGACCAAGCGCGGTTTCACCTCTACAAAAAATAAGCCCTAAGTTCGAGCCTATGAGGTCACACCCTGTTAATACCTGGCATGACTTTGCCTGAGATGCAAAAAAAATAAAATCAAAACATAAAATGCAATGCAGACGTCTAAACTAAATGAAAAACACCTAGTGAATGGTGTAGAAGCAAGCAGAAGGTTCAAGATCTCCGAGTAGTTGATCTCTCCTTTGGGCTACGACATGGATCCACCAGAGTGAATAGCAAATAAAATCAATGTAGCAGAAGATAAAATTTGTACTTAGGAGTTAGATTGCTTGCAGAAGAAAAGAAAGCAGATCGAAAACAATTCCAAGCGTGTTAGAATAATCACATGTAAAAATCATCATCATGTCTCTTAAAATGAGATATCAAATCCTTTTATAGCGAGTTTGAAGGTGAAAAGAGCAGGAAAACCAGGAAAGCCAATGCCAAAACATGCCAACTGGAAGAATTAGGGTTTCTATGGGAGAAACCCTAAAAAGGTAAAATTGCACCCCGTCTCGATCGACTGCGATTTTGCCTATGCAAATTTGTGCCCCATATTAACTAGGTGTGATTTCACATAGAGGAGGAAAAAAGGAAAAACAAAGGGAAAGGGCCTTATCCCATGCCTTGGGCAAGTGTTTAAGGCCTCTTAGAGGGTTCAAGGAATATTTCCTGGATCAATTTTTTGTGTCTACATTTTACCCCCTCTTTGATGCATTTAAGGTCAAGTAAATGCGTCAAAGAAAGATGTAAACTCCTAAAGGCAAGAAGACAACAAACACAGAGAAAGGGTGATCTGGTTTGGACAAAGGGGTGGTGCAAAAGGGGTATAACGAAGGACACTATGGACTTTCGCATACTAGGCGAGACATTACTACCATTAATGCCTTCGTGGCTAGGGTACCCCCTCGAGCTTTGAAAGGAAAGAAACTTCCTTAAGAAACTCAAAATGGCAAAGGAAGAAAAAGCAAAACATAAAAACATAGAGCAAACAACAAAGCGAAGATTACTGGATACAATATGAGCCTAATGTAGTTATCATGAAATGCAGAGAAGAAAAGGGAAGGAACAAAGAAGGGAAGAGAGAAGAAGAATAGAAACAAAAAATTGCGAACTAGAAGAAGAGAGAAGATAGGGATCCAAAGGTCAACCATCTAAAATCGAGAAGAAAGCTGAATGAGAACCTTGACTAGAGGGTGTTATGCTCAAAATATGGTCCATGTGTTGAATAAGAAACTCACTATGGGTGTAGTACTCGTTAAATATAGACCAATAAGTGAAGTGTAGAGCGTAACTCACAATGGGTGATTGCTTGCTAGTGACTACTATGGGACGATGACCCGCTAGGATGTATGTCGAGATCTACTATCAATGGCCAAGGAGCTAATCCTATAATGGGGTGTTAAGCTCACTGAGTCAAAGAGATACATAACCCGATAGGGAGGATATATTATTGCTGATGTGAATGATGTATTAGCAAGTACCACCCGATAAGGTGTGTAAAAATATGTATGTATAAACCAATCAATTTGAGCATAACACAATGTGAGTGTGTGCATGTGTTAGAATAAAAGAGAAGAAGAAAATGAGAAGCAATGAATTATGTATGTGTGCTCCCAGCTTGAAGTTTCAGCTAGAGAAAATTCAAGAGGGAGGAAATGTGCAAATTAAAGAAGAGAAGAATGTATATCCTTATCTGAAGAAAACAAAGAAAAAATAAGAATCATGTAAAAGGCAAGGATATACCAAAAGAGGATTGCATTCCTTAACTTTAGAGAGAGTTGATGATCGTTGCAAATACTTTCAAAGTCAAGGGGCACAAGAAGAAGGTAGAAGAGAGGAAAAGAGCAAAAGAAGACGAGAAGAGAAGAAGGGATAAAATTGCATGGGCCCTAGGTTGGGGCTTCACTAGGCATCAAAGTCCTAGTGAGAGAGTGTAATGCATGTGAGCTATGACCTAACTAGGTATCATCACATGCCATTATCGTGAATCCCCCATGACTACATGAACAAGTAGTCATGAGCAGGCAGTAATGCAATTGTGACAAGAAAAAATGCAAGAGAAACATAATGTTAGGTAATCATATAAGGAAGAAGCGAAGAAGGTTGTTGAGCAAATTTAGGTTTTGAGCAAACAGGTTGAGGACCTACAAAAACAACTCCAAGAAGGCATCAACAACACCAGTGGGTTGTCCAAAGAAAAGGCCAAGGCGATCAGAAAAGAGATGTTCAATGACATCTAGAAAATAGGCTTGAAAGCAAGGCCCACATTGTTATACCTGGCCAAGATTAAGGAGATGTTGGGTCGGGTGGAGGATGATTTCACTTCATCTATCACCTTCCTGCAAGCAAGACTATCTGTAGCAACAAAGATTCAAGTACTAGCAAAAAGCACGCAGGGAAAGGTTAGAAACAGAACCCAAGATAAAACATGGTCCTAGGCAAAAATAGATGCTAGGAGTTTCTTCATAAGACACAAACTTGTGACAAAAAGCACCAAGATAATGCAAGAACTCAAAGCGAAAGCTAAAGAAATTTTAAAACATGTGAGCATAGCAAAGAATTGTGGCCTGCCAAGCTTCTGGGATGACAATTCAAATATCTTAGAAGAAGATGGGCTTAAAGCTTCTTGGAGAACTTTTATAGAAGATGAATCAGAAATAGATAGTTGGGAAGAGCCAATCCAAGAAGACCAAATATTTAGCATGGCTCAAGACCTTACTCAGATCAACTCATGTCTGCACGAGTTGTACATGAAGTCAAATTTTTTGTCCTATGACAAGATAGAAGAGTTAGAATATTTATATCTAACATTCATGGAGACTTCTGAGCCAGATGAAGAAACTTGGAATAAATCCTATGCCGCTTATAATGAGGTTTTTCAATAGATAGAAAAACATAAAAAGCCAAAAAAGCCTCAACAAATAGTTAGGAAGAAATAGAAGTAAGAAAATCAACTGAAGAAGACACCCCTAACGAGTAGCTGTATAGAAGAAGAAACATAATTTTGCTCCATATCTCTTCCATTTATCTCTTTATTTTTATTTTTTGCTTCATTCCCCAATGGAAAAAGGCTATGGATTACTACATTCAGCTAGCAGAATTCCTCAAGAGGCGCCAATAATGTAGGTCAAAATTACTACACCAAAGGAAGAGAGGATATTTCTTCTTAAAATTTTGCTAAGTATAGAAAAAAGTTGTGATTTCGTGACAAGCCAAGTATTCACTGGCCAAGGGCCCAAGAGGAGCACAAAGCATAAAATGGTCGCGATTTCACGATCGACCAGGTTTTCACTGGCCAAGGGCCCAAGAGGAGCACAAAGAAGAAAATGGTCACGATTTCGCAACCGGCCAAGTTTTCACTGGCCAAGGGCCCGAGAGTAGCCTAAGGCAGAAAATGGTCGTGATTTCGCAACCTACCAGGTTCTCGCTAGCCAAGGGCCCGAGAGGAGCATAAGGCAGAAAATGGTTGTAATTTCATGATCGACCAGGTTTTTGTTGGCCAAGGGCCCGAGAAGAGCATAAGGTAAAAATGATCATGATTTCATGATCGGCCAGGTTTTCGTTGGCCAAGGATCCGAGAAGAGCATAAGGCAGAAAATGGTTGTGATTTTGTGATCGGCCAGGTTTTCGTTGGCCAAAGTTAGAAAGGCATAAATGAACAGGTGGAAGGCATGGACCACGACATCTCCAAGAAGATCGAGCCAGATATGTGGTAACAAGAAGATCTCAACCGTTTGTTGTTGAAACCCCATACTCTTTTAACTGCCAATTTACCATAATGAGCCTATGGGCATATTGTTGTAACAATTTTTAGTTTTTTTGTTATGAAAAAAGGTATATATATAGGATGAGCGACTCTAACTAGAGGCCAACTCTTGGACGTTTACAAGGCAATGTATACAAATTCTTGAAAGCAATAATATACTCTTCGCTCTGGCTTCTAGCTCAATGGTGCTAAGTCTTGTATGTATGAATGTTGAACTCTATATAAACTGTGTTGGATGTTACTCACTTTAATTTTGTTTCTGGATTTCTGCGGTTCATGTTCTACGCATTCTGAATTTAACAATTCTAGTTGGTTAATGGTAGTTTTAAATCTGCACCAGAGAATTAGTCGTTGATTATTTGAGAGTTTAAAGATTGCTTATCTAAAAAATTGTAATGTGTTTCCTTGTTGTTGTCTAACCTATACCATTTAAAGATCCTAGAAATAGCTATATTTCCCTTTCTTTATGCACTTTACTCTATCTCATTTTCCTATAACAAAGCAAGGAACCAACCTTCTCTGGAGATTGAACCAGGTAATATTTGTGTTAAACCTGGTCATTCAATGTTGGCAAAGTCTTGGGTGTAAATGTAACCAAAGGCATATTTTGCACCAACAGGTCAACTCCTTTTATTCCTTCCTCAAGTTGTGACACTTTAGACTCAAAATACCCAAATATCTATTTTGTCAATTGTCATCATCGTGAACTTGTCAAAGAACTTCATATGCTCTTTCTATATTTCCAACCTTTCAATCTTGATGACGAGATTCGTAAGGTTGTATTTTGTAAGCTCAAATGTCAATCTAAGTAGTTTTATATTGTCATAGATTTCTAAGATGGGAAAGTCATGCATGACAACATTAAATTCTTCCCTTATATTTTTCTTGTCATATGAAGTGTTAGGCTTCATGAAGACTTGTTTTACTTTTAGATTATTCCTTTATCTATTATGTCGTACTTGACTTGATCCCCTTCAACTGTGGGGTCATCAAAACATCATCAGATAAATTAGAGAAATTGATTTCTCTTCGAATCTTCTCTAGATGTCACATTTGCATCAAAATGTCTTCATGGTCATCTATTATTTGTTCTACCAAGGCCTAGGAATTTTCTCCTCCATCATCATTAGTTACTTTCACCATGCCCTAGTTTATGGGTTAAGCAGTAGCATCGAAGTCTAATTCTCGTCATTATTATTTTTCTTCTTCTTCTCCTTTTTGAGTGATAACCTTCTTTTCCTTTTGAGTTGATCATCATTATCATTCTCATCATCTTCATTTATATTTCCAGCTCCAATAATCTTATTCTTACATTTGGTTGAGCCTTATCTTTGTGATGAACCTATGAGGGCACCTCGAGAACCTACCCATAAGGAGTTTTGTGAGGATTGTTGTGCCTTTGGGGAACTAGTTAGCACTTTAGATGTCTCTTTACATCTTGGTGTCAAAAATGTAATGGGTGAGTTGACATAATTTTTCTTGATAGTACAAATCTCTAGTACTTTGGCCTTTAGGTCAATTATTGCTTCCTTATCAAAAGAAGATTTGTTTGCAAGAGTATATTTCATGAAGGTAATTTTCTTTCCCTTAAGGGCATGTGGTTTATCTTTGACAAACCTAGTAGATGAGGGCCCTTCAAATTCTTCCTTGATGTCTACTCCTCCAGACAAACCCTCAAACTCAATTTATCTAAGGTTCTTTGATCACTTTCTAGACATTATGAAACTTAATCACTTGTTAGACTTTGGTATCCAAAACAATTGGCCCAAAAGTCCTCTTCATCTTCTTCACGCTCAAAAACCAAGTTTATCTTCTTGGAATAAGTTGTTTTAGTCACTCCTCTACTATAATAATTTTATCTTTCTAAAACAAGCAAGAAATTTGATTGTTCAAACTTTTGAATCCCTACCTCTATTTTGCTTAAGTCTTTGGTAGGTTCCTAGATATAGTAACCAATAGAAAAGGAAACTTTATCATGTTGTTAAAGTGGTTACAAGTAATCCTTCGATGGAATATAAGGTATTCCATAAGAATGAGATCCTCAGTGGGCCTGATGGGAAGCACCAACGACTTACATCACTGAATACCTAGATTTATGAATATGTCACATTTTGTTCAAACCACTTCCCATAAAGATGTATCCCCTTCATTTTGTCCTCTAAAAGCCTAATGTTGTTGTCCCAGTCAAAAATTTAAAAATTCATCTCAAAATTTTATCATATACAAATTCCCCTTCCCTTTCTAATTCTTAGTATAAAATGTG
This sequence comes from Wollemia nobilis, assembly GCA_028583015.1. NCBI lineage: Eukaryota > Viridiplantae > Streptophyta > Pinopsida > Araucariales > Araucariaceae > Wollemia > Wollemia nobilis. Next base: position 9,337,502 of record JAQPPZ010016346.1, on the reverse strand, counting down.
AGGTAGCATAGGGGAATTGACAACCCTTGCTCGATCTTTCTTATGACTCCTAGCTTCTTATTTAGCATGAATATTAAAAGAATATAAATTAAATAGGAGGTTAGATAGAATGACCTAGTAATAAGGACAATTGATAGACTAACTCACAATAAATAAAATTATCCCAATTAGTAAATTTGTTTAAAAAAAAGAGCTTCAAAATTGGAAACATCTAGGCTCTAAAATGTCTAGATTTGGGCTCTCCTTCCACACAATTGAGTAGCACAATTGCATCACCAATATCCTCCTTGAATCAACCTTGGGAACACTTGATATCATGTGGAAGTTCTTTTTATTAGGGCCTTTCATTGTGTAAGTGGCAATAAATTCAAGAAAAGTCTCTTGGTTGTTCTCCCAGGTCTCCATTGCCTTAGCCTTCAATATGGTGATTGCATCTCCTATGGGGCACTTGAAACCAAACATGACCATATTTACTAAAGGCATGATGGAGGCAAAAACCTTTCCTTCCAAAAAAACTAGGTTCTCGGTCTTTCTATCTAGATGTCTGACATAAACAATCACTAGCTCAAGGCAAGAGAAGGTTTCTCAAAGATTAATTTTTTGGTCAGTTTCAAGTCCCTTAGGAAGGCATATTTTTCCTCAACGTTAATGTCTTTTTCAACACTTGATAATCTCCATTGTCATTTCCATATTATTGATCTTTGATAATTAAGAGACTACCTTGGTCTCCTCCCATGAGATATATTTGAACTTCATCATTTTCACAAGTGGCAAAGTGTTGACAATGGATGAACTTGTAAGTACTTGAGAAGGACAAGAAAAACAAATTAGCAAGTATTACCCTTGTAAACATTCATCCTTACACATACTTCCATACATGCAAGGGTTATGCGCATGAGGGATAAAACCACCCAAAAAGATAAAGCAAAGCCTTATTCGCTTGCATTTTTTTTTCGGTTACATAGGAGAATTGGCTACAACCACACTATTTTTAATAACTGACGAACGCAAGGTTCAAACCATAGGGAATGCTTCCACAAAACCTATTCCACTTCGTTATTGTTGGCCCGGTGTGAAGGGAACAACCGGTCGCTCAGAATTATTACCGTCATTGTGGATCTCACATGTTACGCACATAAGGGTAAAACCACACAAAAAGATAAAATATCTGCAAAAATAAATTTGCAAAGCCTTATCCACAAAAGAGATTTGCTTGATGTGGGGGTTAAACCGTTTGGAAGAGAGGTGCTTGAAAGGAGTTTGACTAGACTCAAGTATTCATTATGTTAACATGTCCTTGAGCCTTGAACACATAATACTTAGAGACACTTTTTAAATTTTCTAGTAAGAAAATGAATGGGCAACCAAGGATTACATTTGGAAAAGGAAAACTAAAATAAAAGATAAAAATATAATATGCAGAGGGAAAGACGTCGAAGAGGTCTAACTCGCAAAAGGTAGACTCAGGAAGAGATGACACCATGCACATAATCTCCTTCAATCCAACGGCTTATGTCAGTTTCATCTAGGGTTGAAATATCATAATGTTTTGCCAGCATGTGCCTCTAGTTTTGTGACAAGGCCCTTCATTGATGCGAAGCAAATATGGCCATCTCAATTAAATCATAATACAAAGACATCTCAGGGTAAATTCAGTGCCTCCAAGAAAAGTCTTTAGCAGATAGAAAACATCACGACTCGACTTGTTCTAGTGCCTTCGTCTTGATTCACCTTGGAAGAAAGTCTTAGATTGTCTTGGTTCCTCTAACTGGGACGTCTTGAAACAGTTTAGACGACCCTCACAACCAGCAAATGGTGCCTCTTTTCTCTATATGACAAAACAAGACTTAAAACGTTTTTCCCTTGCTTTCACCTTGTCTTTCTGGGACGTCAACATCTTAGTTAGACTTTCAGACAAAATGACATCTTCCTTTCAGCTCCAACGTCTCCTTCGGTGTTTGGCCACATTTTTTTTACTCACTGCCCATATATATACTTCAGACGGTGAACAACTCATCATCTTAAGCGATAATTTTATAACAGTCAATACGACTAGACGACCCTTGCTCATTAGATGGCCCACATTCTAGACAAGTCTCTCAACTCATCCAAACGACCACAAAGTGGGAGTTTACCAGCAAAAGCTCATTCATGACCACACAACACTTCCAGATGTTGAATGCAGATTCAAGACAACAACACCAATTTATATCTTCTTCCACAGGGCCCACTTAGAACTAGATGACCAGTAATATTGCCATGCAAGACACTCCTCTCAATTCCTCAAACGGTTTCAACTATCTTGATAAAACATTAACACTTATTTACCAATGAAAATTGTTTTTAGATGGCATTTCATGCATTGTTTTTTAATTATTTTTGAAAAATAACTCCATATTGTCACGAGTGATCAATTTACTCTCAACATAAAACTAAGTTGACATCCACTTGACATGAATGTTAGATGACAGAAGTGTCTGTTTTTTAATTATTTTTACTAAGCTCAACTTCGTGGATGGACCATTAGATGGCAACCCAAACAAACACAACACAACGTCTTCACCGATGGCAAAATAGATTTACAGGTTCTTTATCGAATGAGATGACAATATCCTCAAACACCACATCCCAATTATCGGATGGTAACTAAAAAAATTGGACTGAATGAGAGCATCGAGTTTTACTCAAATGCTGTGTCTTTCAGCTTTAAACCTGTAGAGAAAAAGCAACCAAGAAAGCAGAATGTGAACGTTCTTTAACCGAGTCCAAAGATTTCTTTCTTTCATACACAAGCAAGATCACTGACTTAAACTCTAACATTGTCCAGGACGAACACAAACTTTGAGCGATGTCTCTCGTTTTACAAAATTGTTTCACATCCAGAACAGTCTGATACCAAATGTTATGAGCGCAAATTGGTTGTGACAAACTTAGCATTGATGTGACCCTAGTGTGTACAATAAAGATTCAAAAACAAATAAGATTTCAGACTTTGCATTGATGTTGATGTGACCCTAGTGTATACAATAAAGATTCAAGAACAAATAAGTTTTTCAGTTACAATTGACTTATACCTACCCCATGACTCCCAAACAGATTACATGTTCTTCGTAGTAGTGAAAAGAAGTTTAGGTTTCCTCTTGCAAATGAGATTGCGAAGGAAAGTATATCGGAAAAGTAACCTTCAAAGATGGCAAACTCATGAGTTTAGTATAAAAGAAAAATTTTAAATAATTTATTTAAAATTTAAAAATGTGTTGGATAAAAATACTAAAAGAAAAATTTTAAATAATTTAATTAAAATTTAAAAATGTGTTGGACAAAAAGTTACTTCGATACGATAAAATTGTCAAAGAAATGAACCCTAGTGAAGGATCAACAATATAAAATTTTTTGAAAAGTCAAAATACACTGATATAAGCAATAATTTCAAATCTTAAATTTCTATTAGCAATTTAGTCAAAAAGGAATAGAACCCCAAACAGGTAGCAGTGGAGGAGCCTCAAACAAATGCTTGAAGAATTTCATTTGCTTCTTTTTATTAGTTTGGAATCTATCAAGAGATGGTGGATGTTATTTAAGTCGGGAAGCCCTCTTTGGAGTAATTAAAATTTCTTTTTTCAAGGACTTCTTGTGAAATGAAATGAAAGATTTTAATTACGTCCGCGAGACCCAAATATGGTCTATGGGACCTCAAATATGGAAGTACAATTACTCAAATCATATCATATGATCTTTAATATCTTTGAGAAGGTTGTTCCTTCTCTTGCTGATTTGTGTTAGCAATTCCTCAACTTTTTTTTTTTACTGTCTTCAAATAAATCTATCATAAACTCGTTCTCAAGTGTTTCTTTGTATTTGTCACGGATATCTGAAAAACTCGGGCATTTATAGATGAAGTGTTCCTCTGTCTCTATTGCCCCTGTGTTGCATAGAGTACATATCCTTTCTTCCCATTGTTCTTTGGACGTTGTCCATCTCCCTGTTTCACATCTAAGCCTATGAGAGCTAGTCCTTATTTGAGCAATGAGTATTTTTTCCTTCCACTTGATTTTAGCGCCTATATACGTTTTTTCCTTGTGATCATACGTTGGGTTAAAATTTGTAATATAATATTGTCTTTTCCTGCTTGTGAAAGAACGTTTGTTTGTTCATCTCAAGCCCTTCTTTACGGCTTTGGCCTTAACATTCCTTGATTTAGAAATTCAAAGTTGGCCTTTTGGTTATAGGACTTGGCCATATATGTAGAGGTGAGTTAACACAAATGATCTAGGCCGCTCTAATGCAAAATTAAAATATATAGAATTTGGATTTATTCAACTTAATTTTCATGGTGTTTTTAAAAAAACTATAGAAAAGCTAGTGGATGTGATGTTTTTTAAAAAGTAAAATTCTCCTTACTCAAAATGATATGGAACTTCAACAAACAATTATGCAAAGGCTAAGGCACTTCCTACTAGGATCAAGATTGTCATTGAAAAAGAATGGAGATATATTTCAATGAGGGGATTTACATTATTAATTTTGTCAAACAAAATGGATGTGGAAATTGGATCAACAATAATATTATTTTTTATGTCCATCAATTATATCACGTAGTATCCAAGAAATATTAATATATTTATAAAGAAGAAAATAGCGGCAAATAATTTTGTCAATCAGGGTGCTAATCTCTTTCTTGATGAGATTTAATTTTTGGAAGGTAACTACCAAGGAAGATTTCTTCTCTTGAAAAAATAACGAGGATTAGATAGAGGAAAAGCAGTGGTCTAAGGGAGATGGAAAACATTTTGATAAAAATATGATCTACAAAATGATTTATAGACATGTTGCCTCAAAATTTTCTAATTGCCTTATAGAAGTTGTAATATTTTGCTACTTTATGGAGTGACCTCAATAGAAGCCACATATTAGAAAAGGAAAAAAAATAGGGTTCATAAAAGAATTATTGTTTGTTGCTTTTTTAGAGAAAATGTATATATGTTTCATCAAATGGCTTGAGCTCGTCTATTTGAAAACCTCAATTTTCAAAAAGAGAGAATGAAATTACAAGGCATAGATGCACTTGGTAATTTTACAATATCTGATAAGCCCTCAGGGGTCTTATACTTTTCAAGAAATAACCTTCTCTAAGATCTATCTAGAGTTTTCAAACCAAATTTTTTTATAATTTTTCTTCCCTTCTACTTTTGAGAAGGTACAATGAATTTCCATAATGTTTTTAAAATACTAATATATCTTGATTTCCTTGTATGACATAAGAGTATGATCAAGAGTCATGAATAGACCTGGTTATAGCTATCTTAATTTCCCTGTATGACATAAAAGTATGATCAAGGGTCTTGAATCCTTGATCTCCCATAATACTCATTTTCCTTATTTTACCTGGAGGCCTTCTTTGGATAGAGAATCTACTATTGTATTTAATTCTCTATAAACTTATTTATATGATACTGAGTTAAGCAAAACCTTTGTGCTTTTCATTTATTCATAAATCAAACTTAAAATAAGTTTTCTATCCAATGAGTGTCCTTAATCCAACTTATGACTATTTTAGAGTCTCCAAATACCTGCAAAGGTTATTTTTTCCTTTCTACTACTAGTCTAAGAAGTTTCAGTGCCATCAGTTCTGCAAAATTAATTGAGCCAGTCCCTAATCCTACTTTGAATTTTATAAAGTGATTTTTTTTATTATTATTACATAGGAGAGTTGGTTACAACCACCAGGGTTTTGCATAGTGGCGAATTTCGCAATTTAGCACGAATATTCAGATTTTCACAATGTTAATTTTACGAATTTTGGGACCATATAGGTCGGCCCATTCGCCCAAAAATTTTGGGATCCAATTTTTTTAAGGGTAAATTCGCCACGCTATCATAAGGTTTCCCACCTAATTTTTGCCTTAAATTTATAAAAAATAAAAAATATCCCACCCAATTCGCCCCTTGTACCCAATTATATATAGCTAACCCTGACAACGACTCTCATACAATTACAACATTAATTTTTTTGGATAGCGAGCGATAGAAGGTAGATGACTGACAAAACATGAGTCCACGACTGACACAAGGCGACTGGAAGAAGATGATCGACAGAAGGCGAGTGGCAAAAGGCGAGTTGTATAAGGTGAGTGGCATAAGGCGACTAGTGAAAGGTGAGTGGTAGAAGGTGAGTGGCAGAAGGCGAGTGGTATAAGGTGAGTGGTGGAAGATGATTGGCATAAGGTGAGTGGCATAAGGTGATTGGTAGAAGGTAAGTGGTAGAAGATGAGTGGTAGAAGGCGAGTGGCATAAGGTGAGTGGCAGAAGGCGAGTGGCATAAGGTGATTGGCATAAGGTGATTGGCATAAGGCAAGTGGTATAAGGTGAGTGGCATAAGGTGATTGGCATAAGGTGAGTGGCATAAGGCGAGTGGCATAAGGCGAGTGGTAGAAGGCGAGTGGCATAAGGCGAGTGGAAAAAGGTGACTGGCTTAAGGCGACTGATAGTATACAATGATCACCATTTATCGGTAAGTTTCTTTTACCATTAATTTTCCTTTTTTAACATTTTGTTCATGGACACTCAATAAGGAGGTTTATTCTGCTTGGGATAGATATTATGTTATTGTTCATGTTAATCTTCTATTCATACAGGTAAAATGTCAACTATTGGTAGTGGAAAGAAGGGAGGCCAGTCTTCAGATAAGAGGAGTATCCTCAAATACTTTCATAATATTTTGAAATCCGATCAGCCATCAACATCTGCACAAACTGAAGGTATGAACGCCTTTACTTACCAGTTAATTTTTTAACATTGTTAATTTTATATATAATGTCTTCATTCATAAAGAAGTGTGCTTTTTGGTTGATGGCTTTGTCCATTTTTATCTGTAGAAGGTATGCTTTTAAATGCCATAGTGATAATGACCCTACTATTGACACTAGTATTATCTCTACAGAAAACACCGTTGACCCTGTTATACCTCCACTTCCACATATCCTCGTTAATGAAAATTCCATAGATGAAAATATTCTTAATCAAATGGAACAACAACATGAAGAGATTCTTGAATCTAACATGCCAAGTGGAAAAGAAAATAATAGTTCTTATGCAGTCCCTACTTTCAGAGAATCTTCATCTAAAAAACATAAACGTGCAAGGTTATCTAGGTGGACAATTAACAGATCATTTCAGCCTGATTGGATAGCAGAATTTCCATTTATTGAGCCAGTGCTGCTAGAGAATAGTAGTGAGGAAATAACAGAATTGAGATGCGTAATTTGCAGTTGGAAACACGAAAAGGATCATAGATTGCAACTTAAGAAAGATACAGTAGAAAAACATTGTGGAAAGGTTTATATCAAAACAAAAGAAGGTGATCGACCAATACCAAAAAATTATAGGTGGAAGGATGCATCGAGTGCGCACATATAAGATATGCGCAAGAATATGATAAAGAAATGAAACAAAAGCAAACTTTGGTTGAGAAAGGTGCAACGATTCAAGCCCAATTTCAAAAAATGAATAAGTTAACTTTAGCTTCAAAAAGTTTGCAGTTTGTTGTTGTATTCTCTATTCTTAAAAAGGGTAGACCTATGTCTGATTTCATTGATTATAAATCTCTATTTTGACTAGCTGATGTGCAGAACTTACCCAGCGCCCATTGGTCAGATCGAAGTGGTTGGGAAATGGTAAAATGTCTCTCATTGGTTGAGCAGGATGACCTCAAAGAGAAAGTAAAAAAGGCCAAATTCATTTCACTTTCAATTGATGAGGTGACTATTGTTGACAACACATCTTGGATTTGCATGCATGTTTACACATTGGAAAATCATTTAAGGCAACCTCATTTACTTGCATTACGCAAGATGGTGGAAAATTGCAATGCAAAAAACATTTACAATGTTGTTGTTTCTAGTTTAAAGGAAATAGTAGGAATGAATGAAATGGAAATAGCCACTAAGTTAATATGTGTCAGAGCTGATGGTGCTGCTACAATGCAAGGACACAGGAATGGTCTTTGTGTTAGACTACAAACATCTGTTACCCCATATTTGATCCCTATTCATTGCATGGCTCACAGAATGAATCTTGCATACAAAATTGTGGATACATTTACAAATGTTGCGAGAGTGGAAGAGCTTGTCCGTGAAATTCATGATTATTTCTCGTAGTCCAAAAATATTTTCAGAGTTTCAACAGTTTGCACTAGGAGTTACTGAAGGTAAAAAACTATTAAAATATGTGGATACTAGGTGGATTTCGATGTATCAACCGATATTTAGAGTTTTCAAAGAATATCAATCCTTGATAGGGTTTATGTATGCAAATCGTAGGGCAGTTGATAAGGCTAAAGATTTACTATTTTGAATGAGTGACTTTGAAACACTTCTCACATTGTGTGGTATTCTTCCAATGTTGGAAGAAATGAATACTTTGATCAAAATTGCACAAGAAAGATCGATTTATATTGTGGATTTCATTAGGGCGAGAAAACAAATTTGCATGCATATTGATATGATGTACGCATCTGGTCAAAGTTTTATGGATCCCATGTTTGAGAGTTGGAGAACATTAACAAACGTGAATGATCCTCAGAGCTTTCTGAAGTTCAATATAAATGATCATCTATGTATTAATGTCCACGGAAAGGAAATACCTTTATATTATTTTGGTCTACGAATGGATATAGCTACAAATGAAGTTGAGAAAATGCCCATAACCTACAATAGATTTCATGTAGTTGTACACGATACAAAAATTAAACTGAAACAAATAGCAGAATCATTGACAAAAGAAATAAGAGACCATTTTCAAAGAGATGAATTGCTTGAGGCTATGGGTGTGGTTAATCCGATGTTTTGGGATCCTTGTAGTGAATACCAGATTATAAATGGTTTGTTTCTCAAATACATGGGCATTCTTGCTAGCCATTTCGGTAAAAGTGTGGTAGTCAATGGTATTGAAATCAATGGCATTCTCAATAGAGATCTTTTGACAAAATAATCAAACTGTTTTGGAACAACAATGTCTGCTCAAGTTTCACAACTCTCTAACCATCATGAAATAGGTTCTATTTCACGTTTGTGGAGAAGATTACATCCCAGTAGTATCTTACAACATACTATGAGTGAATATTTTCATTTATATGAATTATGTCAAACGATGATTTTAGGATCTGTGGAAGATGAAAGGGTATTCAGTGCATTATCATATGTAAAATCTAAAGTTTGAAATAGGTTGGACAAAAATTTGGAAAATTGTTTGAGAGTATATGTGTCGACCTATGAGGTGGAGAAGTTTCCTTATGAAAGAGCATTGTCACACTGGAAATCTATGGCAGAGAGAAGAGGTGTAATGAATACTGAGGATGATGAGGATGATGGTAACACTGATCAGATTGTGATGACAAAAATTTTGGGTATGAGTGCAGACGATTTTGTACAATCTAAAAAGAGTTTGTTCCAGCTTCCAAAATTATGATGCAAGGATGCTTTCATTTGATTTGATTTCACATATTATCATTTGATTTGATTTCACATATTAGAATGAAAGGATGCTTTCATTTGATTTGATTTGAGTTCAACATTATAATGAAAGGAATATTGAGATTATATTGTAATTTGATAAATGTAATTTTGATGTCATTAATCATATAATATGATATTAGAAATGCAATTGGATACTCTTTATAATTTTGATGTCATTAATCATATAATATGATATTAGAAATGCCATTGGATACTCTGTATAGCATAGCCCACTGATTGATTATGTATATTTGAATGAAATTGGATTATTTGAGTAGCCCCCTGTATAGTGTTGATTAGAACACTGCATTATCTTTTATATCATAAATGTGTTATCTATCATTAGAACACTGCATTATCTATCATTTTACATAAGCCTTGTTATTGAATTATTAGTCTAAAGTTTCAAATTTTTTGGTTGATTTGTATTGTATATATCATTTATGGCAATGTGTCAAAGTAAATATCTATGCTGCATTTCCAGTCATTTCAAATTATTTCATATAACATAAAAGAACAACTTACTGCATCCACATAATTCAAAATTACTTAATGCATCAACACAAATAATCAAAATTGGCATATTGCATCCACATAATTCAAAATTACTTAATGCATCAACACAAATAATCAAAACTAGCATACGATGACAATAAACATTTCCAGTCATTTCTCTTTCATTGATTTCAATTTTCAAAAAAGATACCATTCTTTCACAATTTACAAATAAATATCAAACATTTTTTTGTTTCACTTCAAATTAAAAACAACAAACTTCTACATCAACACAAATAATCAAAACATAACAATATTTAAAACAAAATTTCAAAAATATAATACAATTTTTTTGAAATTGTCTGTTTCATTGATTTCAGGAAAGATACCATTCTTTCACAATTTATAAAAAATATCAAAGAGTTTTTGTTTCACTTCAAATTTAAAACAACAAACTTCTATTCTTTTTCCATGTTTCCTGAAGGTCCACCTTCATCTATCTCAATATCCTTTGCTTCTAATGCACCAACCCTAACCAAAATTTCAATTGTAGTGTTGATCCCCGATAACAATGAACTTTCTTCCTTCATTGGATCTTCTTTAAATGGTGCATTCAGCTCTTTCTCATTTTCTTTCAATACAACCTCGACATCCAGGCCCTTATCTCTGATAAACTTCTTCAACCAATTATTTTCTCTAACAGTGTGTTGTAACCTCTTCTTCACTTCAATAGCATTATTAATACTAATTTTGGTAGTCTTGATCAACGTTTTCATGGCACCGACCTGTTGCTTTAAGTGCTAGAAATTAGACTGCAAAATACAAGTGAAAAAAGGTTAATATTTATAAACAAAACATATTTAAGAAAAAAATGATTTTTTAGTTAGATGTAAAACTTACATCAGTTGTAAGTCATGCAGTTTTTGCAACTGCTACTTTGTTCTAATCTAGTGCCCATTCATTGAAATATGCTTGGGCCTCTGCATTGAGGTTTTCCAAATGATTCAGAACAATGGCCAGAACTTCATCTGTGTATGCAGACTCTGCCTCCATAGTGCTAGATTCAACTTTATGTAGCAAAGCATCGAGCTTTTGGGGCTCATTCTCAACCTTTAAAAACAACTCTTTTCTCTTTGAAAAATTCTTATATCAGCCATTTATTGCTTTAATCAAAACCTTGGCCCGATATTCCCATTCTTTCAATTTATCAATATCTAAAAGAAGATTATTATGAACTACAACTTTACATCTATTAGCTAATAACACATTTTCAAAAAAAATTACTTTATCATCATCTGTTAGATGATGGGCGATGACTTGTTGGGGGAGGAGGAAACTCTGGCGGCATCTGCATCAACATTTTCTTCTTCATCATTGCCCTCTTCATCCTGAAGCATATCACTTGCCTTTAAAGGGAAATTTTGAGGATTCATATCCTGATAAAGAAAATCACAATCTAGAGTTCTCGAGGGCATATGAGACGCACTCTCAACATTTGAGAAATTCTCTAGGGTTAAAATTGGTAAAATAGAAACATTAGATTCAGACACATTGTGTGTCTGGGTAGCACTTCTTGTATCATGAGATGATGGTGTGAGGAATATTTTACCATGCATGCGTGATTGGTTCCTCATCGGTGGTACCTATTGTGGATGGACAGGAACTTGTTGTGTTGATGGTTGTTGTTGCGTTTGCGGTTGGGCAGATGGTGGAGGCATATTTTTTTTAGTCTTTTGAATGTAATAGGTCTATCTGCAAAATTTCACATGAAAGTATAAATTTAATCTTGTGTAAATAACAATATCATAAAAAGAGATTTATTTTAACCAAACATACCAGACTCAGACTCTGCAGCCATTGATGATTCAACCATTTGCCCTTTCTCTAAAAAATATTTAAAATAAATCAAAAAAACATAATTTTAAGTCATTAAAATACATCATTTAAAATAGTACTTTTGAATAATAAGGTTACCTTGTGGGTTGGAGGTGACTTCTTCCACGTCGACTGTAGCAATTCGAGAAGTAAAAGGAGTCGCAGGTGTATGTTGAATCTGATCACCATGAGACCTCGCACGTTTGGAGGGAGTTACTGGTGATGACTGTGACTACGAGTCAAAATCAGTAGACACTTCTTGAATCCTAAATGTGGCATCCCTTTTACTTGAAGACTGAGATGCTCTTCTCTATTTTCAAAACAAAATTAAAAAATAACAAGATAGATTGAAAAAAAAGAAAACAAAGATATTCCAAAAAACTATGTTTACCTGTATTTCATTCTTAGTCATGCCAATAGCCAACAAACTAGGGTGCAATGCAGTGGGAGGATTGCTTTGTTGAAGATTGAAATAAGCTTCCTAAAAAAGACAAAGAATAAAATTGTTGGTTGTCACTGTATACGAAGTTTGAATTTTCTGGGCACTCAGAAGGTCCAGTTTTAGGCGGTTGGAAATGTGCATGGACCAGTCAAATATTCCACCACCAATACATTGAATCAACAAAGATAGTGCCCAAAAAGGCATTTCTGTAGGTCACCCCTACAGAATAAGCCTTGCTTGAAAAAATTCAATGCAAGCATAAAGAAATTTGTCTCCAACGTTGGAAATGTTTAAGCCCCTTTTGGACTTAGAAGAATTAACTAAAAAAAGAGAGAACATTATTAGAAAACAAAAAGTACAACAAGGAGAACGTTATTAGAGAATGGAAACTACAATACATCAATATTTAATGTTAAATAAAAAATAAATTTTAAAAATATACCTTTCAAATTGTCTGAGTGAACAGAGTAAACGGTTGCTAGGGTGGATTTATCATCATCGGTCAAGGCGTACTGGTTGTTCACCAGTACACCATCCAAAAATGGTAGCCCTGTTAGTCGCTGCACATCGGAGGGTTTAACAAAAAAATAATGTCCTTGTTATCCACTTTCATCGTAATAGTGGACACGTCATGGTTGTAACAATTAACGATCCGTTGCATCAACTGAACGTTAATGTTCAACTATGGCATCTTCAATACACCAACAAAGGTGTAAATCCATTGCGAATCTCTTCCAGGAGTGCTGAAAATGTTCTTGATGTTGGGGTAGTAGAAGCTCTTGAAATTAACTTTTGAAGGTAGAGGAGAGGAAGAGCTAGCCATTTCTGAAAACACGCAGGAAAATGCTCTGAAACACGTAGGAAAACACTCTGAAATGCCTTGGAAAACACTCAAAAAACCATCTGAAAATACTGCAAAAACCCTCTGAAAACGCTGCCAAAACCCTCTAAAAATGCTCTGAAAAGCATCTGAAAAGGCTCTGAAACCACTATGGAAAACACTCTAAAAATGCTAGAAAAAGCTCTAGAATTGCTCTGGAAAACACTATAGGAAACACAAAAAATGACCCTGCATATGTATTTATAGAAGTCTGCATGGCGGAAGTTGATAGATGCACGACACGTGGTAGACGAGATGACACGTGGTGCCATCTTATTATTGATCTTTGATGGTCGCCTTTTGTCAGTCCCCATCAGCCACCTGCCATTTGCCATTGGCCATCTGTCACTCGCCATCTACCACTCGCCATCTACCACTCACCATCTACCACTTGCCATCTACCACTTGCCATCTACCACTCACCATATACCACTCGCCATCTGCCACTCGCCTTATGCCACTCGCCTTATGCCACTCGCCATCTGCCACTCGCCTTCTACCACTCGCCATCTGCCACTCGCCTTTTGCCACTCACCTTCTACCACTCACCTTCTACCACTCACCTTATGCCACTCGCCTTCTACCAGTAGCCATAAAATTTTATTGATAATTTTTGTGCAAAAAAAAAATCGCCTTATTTTGATAAATTTTCTACAAAATTTTTAAAAATTTGCCCCAAAGTTTATACACCATTCACCTAGATTCGCCCCGATTTTATAATTACTTTTTTGGTACTACCCCTTATGCATAACCCTGACAGCCACTATTTTTAGTAATTAGCCAGCGCAAGGTTCAAACCATAGGGACTGCTCCCAACAAACCTATTTGTCTCGTTCTTGTTGACCCTGTGTGAGATGGAGACCATTGGTCACTTGGGATTCGTACCGTCATCGTCGGTCTAGCGCACACTCAGAGGATTCGAAGCAGACTACTACCATTGCAAAAGGTTGGCTTCCCCCAAGGTTTGAACCTAGGTCTATTCTTAGTAAGTGCCAAGCCACACTTGCACTTACCAATCCACCTAGCCCTAAGGGGTTTTATAAAGTGATTCTTGGACATGTATAGAATTCCTCCAACTCCACATGATGTTACTATACCTTCTCTTGCCCCATTAAAAAAACCCCATGTTCCCACTTTATCAATAGATACTTCCTCAATTTATCTTTTCTTTTTAATATATGGTTCCTTCTTCAATCCCTCAAAAAATGATCTTATCTAAAGAGAGCACTAGAATGTTGGGATTTCTCATTGGTTAAATATGTCATCATTCCTTGAAATCCAAATTCTCCATGTTGTCGCTCCACATGATTCTACTATACCTTCTATTACCCCATTAAAAATACCCCATGTTCCCACTTTATCAATAGATACTTCCTCAATTTATATTTTCTTTTTAACACGTGGTTCCTTCCTTAATCCCTCAAAAAACAGTCTTATCTGAAGAGAGCACTAGAATGCTGGGATTGCTTGTTGGTTAAAGATGTCATCATTTCTTGAAATCCAAATTCTCCATGCTGCCACCAACAACGGTGTTTTCTAGTAGGTTCATAAGGATTTGAATGTGGGGATATAATATAATGTATTATGGTATGAGTCACACATAAAATTATAATAATAAATAACATAGAGTCGTATTATAATATTATGCACTTTGTAACTCATGGAAGGTGAATCATAACATGGGTGACCTTGTAACTCATGGAAGGTGAACCATCACATTCTTGCATAAAGAAAGATGTACCCCCAATTGTAAAATGAAGTCATATGAAGCATTCTTGGTAAACTTCATGGCTTGTGGAGCTTGGAGATCTTGTGGAGTGATTCCTTCCTTAAGGAATATTCTTGGTGTTGCCCTACCTCAAAGATATTATCATTCTTTATTTTTATGTATGGATTGTTATTGTGGATGCATATTTGATATTTTTGCATATTGATGAATGTTTATGTTAATAAGAGAGTTTCATAACATGTGGTATCAAAGCAACGATTTTGGCAAAATGGGGTTGTCTTTGTAGAGCTAGGGCATATTTTTCCACAGAAACATCATATCTTGTAGGGGCCATATATTTTTTTAGTAGTTATTTTCAAAATATTTTTATTTCATCATGTAGGTCATTTTGAATACTACAAAAACAACTGCTCATTTGTTAAATTCTAATAAGTATTGATAAAGTTATGGTTGTTTGGAGTTAGGTTATTTATGTTGGTTTTTGGTTGTGCGGTTTTTTTCAAAAAAGAAAAATTCTTATCAATTCTTTTAGCATTCATTTTCATAAGTTTTTTGCACCATTGTGTAGATTATTTTGAATACTACAAAAATGACTACTCATTTGTCAAATTCTGATAAGTATTGAAGGAGTTACAATTGTTTGAAGTTGGGCTTTTTAGGTTGTTTTTGGGTTGTGTAGAAAATTTGGCAAAGAGAAAAAAATTATATCTCCCAACCTGGGTAAGCAAATCAATTGTCGTTTGTTTTATTTAAAGGAAAATATGTAGATTTCATTGTTTGAAGAAAGAAATAGATGAGATATAAAAAAATATAATTTTAAGAATTCTTCATTATTTAAAACCCTAATTGTCATGGAAAAAAAAATGGTTTGAGGGCATGGAGTTGCCAATATTCACTAGAAAGGATGATAGTAATGCTTGGAAATGATGGAAAATTTTTGTCTTTAAATTTTTTTAATTTTTTATGGAGATGTGAGCTTTATGTTTATTTACAAGGGGAAGTTTTATCTTGGTTTATGAACTTTGCTAGTGCCCATAATCTTACATACACATGGGAAGAATTTGAAGTTGCATTTTTAAGTAAATGGGGATTAGAAGAAAAGGATAATAATATGCAAACTAAGGAAACCACACCTTTGGTGTCAAACAATGTTCAAAAAGATTTGTTGAACATAAAAATTTTATTGTGCAAGTTCATGGTTGCATCCAAAAGAAAAAAGTCAATCTCTCTAAACCCTAGCAATAAGCATAACTTCATCGATGGGGACCTGGCTAATAGTTTTCAAGTTCCAACAACAAAAATTAAAAACATAAAGTTTGAGGGTGAGGATGTTTAGATTTTTGAAGATTTGAAGATCACCAAAGATAAATATGTGTTACATTCAAATTTGTATGCTATTGAGATAGGTGATATGGATATTGTTTTTGGTTATCCTTGGTTGCATTCTTTGGGTACTATTAATATTAATGTGCAAAAGAAGTTTATGAAGCTATGGTATAGAAGAAGATAACATTACAAGATATTTCTCAATGTAAGGAAAAACATGAAGCTATTGTAGGGGAACAAATTGAAGAAATAAAAGAACCTAAAATAGAGTCTAAGGAGGAGGTAGTAATCAAAGAAGAAGCAAAAGCAAAGGATGAACCAAAAGTAGAGGCACAAAAGGTTGAAGAGTCAAAGAAGGTAGAACATCGGGCTAAGGTTGGAGTATATCGCCATTCACACCACCATGAGAGGCAACAATCATAGAGACGGGGCATACAATAACAAAAGAGCTATGATGGACATACATGGAACCCAAGGGTTAATTATGGATATTCAAGTGGTACAAGGGCATATCAACGTTAGCAAAGAACACCACCAATCAAAGTTTCACTAGGATGTATGGATGATCAAGATCGGTACCAATTCTCATCTTTGCTTAGAAGATCATATTATTTAGTTTCTTCCTATGTTTCAAGGACAAAACATTTTTGTAAAGGGGATGGAATATTAGGTACCTAAGGATATGAACGTGAGGATATAATATAATATTGTATTATGGCATGGATCATACATAAAATTATAATAAAATACAACATAGCGTGACATTATAAAATTATACACTTTGTAACTCACGAAAGGTGAATCACCACATGGGTGACCTTGTAACTCATACAAGGTGAACCATCACATTCTTGTATAAAGAGAGATGTACCCCCAATTGTAAAAGGAAGTCATATGAAGTATTTTTTGTAAGAGTCTTGGCTCATGGAGCTTGGAGATCTTGTGGAGTGATTCTTTTTTAAGGAGTATTCTTGGTGTTGCCCTACCTCAAGGGTATTATCTTTCTCTATTTTATTGTATGGATTATTATTATGACATTTATTTGTGGATGAATGTTTGCTATTTTTGCATATTGGTGAATGACTTATGTTAATGAGAAGAGAGGTTCATAATACCCTAAAGGGCTTCAACTCCTTCCTTTCAAACGATCCTTTCAAGCAAGCCTCTACTGACTCCCCCTACCACACTTCTTTATGCCCTATAAAGTCTTCATTTTTTTACCATACACTTTTTGCATATTTACACTCTACCAGCAAGTGGAATATAGTTTCCTGCTCCCTTCTACAAAGAGTACATTGACTAGGTCCTTGCCAACTCCTTAAGGACTTTCCAAGTCAACACTTTATTCCTTAGTGTCAGCCACATAAAAGTTTGAGTTTTCATTGGGGCCTTGACCTTCCACAAAGACTTCCACCACCATAACCAATCACCTTGGTCTCCATCAGTTTTGAGTTCTTTGTATCCTAACTTTATTGTGTATCTGCCCAGTTGGGAGTTTTTGGTCCAAATCAAATAATCATTTTACTCTGTTATCCTTACATTAGTTCTAATTAAGGTTTTGACATATCTTATCCATTATTCCCCTTGAATTCCTTCCAATCCTACCTAGTTTGTCTTCTTCTAGCCTTGTTGCCATATGGTAGTTGATTCAAGATAAAAAAAATGTGAGCTATTGTATAGATGTCAACCCCTATAAATATCTAATAATATTATCATGGAGCTTGTATGAGTTTCCACGTCCTACCCAAGGGTCTGCCCCTAGTTTGACTTTCGAACCATTGCCAATCTTCCATGCAAGACAAGTTTCAATTAGAGGAAAGGCCCCAATTAATGCCTTCCATACTATGGACCCTTTATTGCATGTCTTATTTGTGGTCCTTATCCATTCCATTAGAGATAGTGGTTCAATATATTTTTGCTAGATTACTTGCTTCTATAAGTTGTCATGTGTCAATATTCTCCACATACTTCTGGCTATCAGTGCTTTACCAAAGAGAAATATGTTTTTGAGATCCCATCCACCTTCTCCCTTTGGTTTGGCTATATGTTTCCATTAACTAATAGTATACCTTATTTTTCCTTTTTCCCTATCCACCAAAACTTGAAGAAATTTCTTCTTCCCAAACCCCTACTAGTATACAAGCCAAACCATACCAATATATCGGTATAGCTTCTAAGACTATTTTCACCAAAGTCAACCTACCTCCAAGAGATAGCCACCTATTACACCACATATTTGTTCTTTTATCTATTTTTTCAACAAGCCAATTTCAATCCTTTCTACTGTAGGCATTAGGTTTCAAATAGAAACCAAGATATTTAAGACCCATCTGGAATTCCTTTTTTGGAAGAGGCAGGACTTTTTGAAACAAGATTTCCTCTTCTTCCACCATTTTGTTGAAGAGCATGGTGGACTTTTGCATGTTTATTTCCATCCTTGTAATTATACTGAAGGTATCTAAAATTCCTTTGAATCTTGTAGCCTCCTTGAGAGTACCATCACATAACAACAAAATATCATTGACAAAAAGGAGATGAGTCAAAGATAGATAGAGATGTGTCCACCTTGATCCCTTTGATGACCCATGTCCTCTTTGCTTCTTGAAGGGACCTACTAAAACCTTCTACTATCACTAAAAATAATATTAGAGAAATTGGGAATCCCTGACTCAAGCCTTTGGAGAAAAAAAAATTGATGTCAAACCATTAATTAGAACATCAAAACAAGTCAAGGTCACACACCCCATGATCTAATTAACTGCTTGAATGTTGACCCCTATTTAAAGTAGCATTATCCTCAGCTACGTCTAGTTAGCTCGGTCATAGGCCTTAGACAAGTCCAATTTTGCAATCCACACTTTCATCTTCTTTGTCTTTACCATATGTAGAACTTCCTATGCGACTCCAATGGCATCATGAATATGTTTTCCATTTAGAAAACCAAATTACTCTAGAGAATTTGAGTCCAAAAATACTCTTTAACCTAAGGACAATGATTTTTGCAATTATTTTGAAGAGGCAATTACATAAGGAAATTGATCTAAAGTCATCAAAGGTTTATGTAATGTCCTTCTTAAGGATTAGAGCTATAAAAGTTGAGTTAACATCCACCAGGATATTTCCAATTTCCTTTGTCTCCTCAGCAGATCTTTTATCATATCATAGAAACCTATAAAAAACTCCACTATCCATCCATCTAGGCTTGGGCTTTTATCTTTTTGGAATGAAACCACCACATCTCTCAACTCCTTGGTTATTCCAACCAAAAGCATCTCATTGGTTTCTACCTTTGCAAAAACAAAAATGTGCATATATATATATATATATATATATATATATATATATATATATATTAATTACAAATGTATATTAATGCCATAGAGTTGGACCGATTGGCCTTTATGCAAAGCTTATACTTAAGCTATCTAATAGATTTGTTAAGTGTGCATGTACTTGTTTACTTATGGTATGGGATAACTTGTGATATGGGCCTAGCCTTACTAACCTATATGAACCATGAAAATGGTCTCTCTATTTTAGTATGCTCCAACAATGGTTTCAACCTAGAAGGCCTCGTTGATCATTCATCCACAAAAAACGACTGCAAAAATGTTGTTACAAAAGTATTTTCATGGTCATCATGATCAGCAATTAGTAGCCTCCAAAAGATTGAACATAGAGAAAACTATTCTGTGGAGTCAGCATCACTTCAGTCAGAAATATTGGAAGCATATCTTGACATACATACCACTTCCCAATATAATGCAGCATCTAATTTTTGGGTGGTTCTTACCTGACTCTTGTATATCTGTGCATCATCATAAGCCAAAATCACAATTAACATAAATCTTAACGGATGCAATACAAAATGGAGGAGAATCGTTGAACCACAGCATTGCAGATGTCCTGGACAGATAAAATTAACCGTGTTGCTCATGTGAGCAGCCTCTACAACCTTTTATTTGAGGCCCATGCAATGCTACTATTATGAACATATCATAACATTAAATTAAACTTATTATCCATGGTACGTGAATGGATGTTTACCAATTTTCTGTTGGACATAGAAATACATTTGTGAACAGTTTTTACAAATGATTTAAAAAATGGGCAGTGCAAATTGTTTTTAATATGATGAAAATTACATGGTAATAGAAAATCCAACTAGAGTTGACAAACAAATCGATGTCCATTCTACATGCCTGGTTTAGCATGGTTATTTTTGTTTTAGAATTTACTTACTTTTATCTTCACAAAGGCATTAAAAAGAATAATGATATGCACATAGACTTCTGATGGAATTGAAGCCTCAAGTGAAATATTAATAGGTATTAGCATAGAAAGGAATGTAAAAAATACAACCCATATGAGCAGGGCTTCTATGGGAGGTTTAGGATGTCCATATTTTCTTCCCCTACCAGTATGATGTGCACTTGCAGGAGAGGTCCAAATTCATCACTTAATAGACATGTGTTCCTTAGGTCTGAGTCGGATCACATATATGATTTTTATAAATTTAGCTCTATAATTTTATTTATAAATGTTAATTATGGATATTATCGTTCTTAGATACAATAGGCCATTTGTTTCCAGTGATTTTCTCTTCAACCACAGAAGACCAGGTTGTTCCTCACAACATACTTTCTATCAAGCTATTTAAGAAATACTCTTCTTTTAATGTGAATGTTAGTTCAGTAATGCTAGAATTTAACAGCAGGCAACCTCATTTAAGCTACAAAATGGTGCAAGATAACAACCACACCATCAATTTTGTTTTATCAAATTAATAGTTGTTAATTGCCTGGCAACATCGCATGAAGTAATTGCATTGCTTGAGAAACGGATTCTAACATGGTAAATGCAATCACCCCAACACAGCATGGAACAAGGATGAACACGGGACATAAACGAAAATTTGAACAACATGGAACTTGAACTCATGCATATGTTCTTTCAAGGCTATTTTTTCTAATGATAGCATGAAGTGTCATCTAACATGCAAAACAAAATTAGAATTAATGTGACATATGGCTCGAAACATGCATAGGAAGATCAACTTGGAGAGAATATACCTTTTATTGACTCGGAAAAATTTTATTGACTCGGAAAAATATATAGAACGCCAAGCAAAAGGAACTAATAAAGTTAGCCAAGTCATTCTAAGACTAGCATAACATAACTTGCTATAGATTCCACTAAAGGAATTCTATCAATTCTACGACTAGCATAACACAACTGAGTTTCCATTACTGAGAAGGCCTTTAAAAAGGCTTACATGTCCCAATTCAGGGATTAATAAACAAATATAGAAATAACCCATGGTTTGTATAGGTATAACAAACCAACTAAAAAACAAATATAACAAACCTCCTAAAAAAGAAAATAGCTGAGCAACAAAAATAGCACAACAAACATAAGGTGTTATTCCTCATCAATAGAAAGCAAAACAAAAAGAACTACAGAGTTAGCTAAGTCATTGTAAGACTAGCATAATACAACTTGCTAGAAATCCACTAAAGGAATTCTATCAAATATTCAGTAGGGTGATAGCTATTCTGAAGCAATTATCCATACTAACATTTCTGTGGGGTATCAGCAAATTTCCATGACTTATGATACATAGATTCATAAGTTCGGAGACCTTCAACTTCATCAGGTGGGAACGAATCAGTAATTTCTTGAAAGTCGACTTGAGATAGTTTTACGTTCAAGGAGCCAATATTCTCATCTAGGTTCTTGGCTTTGGTAGTACCTGCTCAAGAGTCAAATAGAGGACATCAGCTGATATACTACAAAATATATCCTTATATGTCAAAACATAACTACTAAAAAAAAGGAAAAATATCGCAATGGCACTCACCAGGGATGGGAACAACATCATCACCTTGATGCAGAACCCATGCAAGAGCAAGTTGACCAGGTGTGCAACCATGCTTTTGGGCTAAATCTGCAATGCGGGTGTAGAAAACTTTGTTCTTCTCCAAATTTTCTGCTTTAAATCGTGGGTGATTAACCTGAATTAACAACAATTAGCTTGATGCTGAATGGAGTTCAACAGGAATAGAGAGATAATCTGCAGATATTAACATTTTCTCCATTCTTCCTAAATCTTCCACAAGTTCAATCAGGATAGAGGAAACATAAAGGGTTATTTCTTGAATATAAATTGGACATACCAGTGAACTATTTTCTGGTAAACTCTCCACAATTGCTTTTCCGGAGAAGAATCCACGACCAAGAGGACTATATGGTACTATGCCAATGCCTAATTCCCTGTAAAGCAAGTACATTTTTTGCTCTAGCAATCATGGGACGAAAGAGGAAAACAATTGCATGTTACCATCTCTTCTATCCAAAAATTGCACTCGCTTTCAAACTTCATACAACATTACAAAACATCTTTAGCAAGGAAAATTTGGAACTAGATCTGTCAAATCCTAAAACAATCCAAGAAAAGTAAATAACCTTCTCAAAAGATTTTCACTGGATGTCTCTTTCCCATCTCATTGAAAAGAATTCAGCTAATCAGGAAGAGTTGGCATGACAGAAAAAATCCTAATTAGGTGCACTTGCTTTTCACCCTAATCATTTAAATTCTCATCACTCCTGGTTTTTACAACATACTTAAACATGTTTACACCCAGCGATCTCATTTTTACAACAGGGACTATTACTTTAAACATTCTAACTTTCATTAAAACTTCAAGAGTCATGTTGTGAAATATGCTAAAAAAACAAACAGAGAAGCTCCTCTCAACATAAATGCTGCGTATATTAATATACTGTAAAGCAGAAGGCTAGATTCTGCATGAAGATTGTATTAATGCCCAGGCCCCAGTAATATTAGCATTTTGCAAGGTAGAAACATGCAAGGTGACCACCTCAGCCATTGTTGAGCACAAAGGCACATATACTATTTGGATTTTAACATATCCTAGTATCTGAACATTTTTCTTAAATCCATATTTTTTTACTAAGTTTATCTGAAACACAACAATATAATATATTTCAAGTTTTGAAGACATCATATCCATGAATCTTAGGAAATACCACTCCTGATGTTGAAGGAAACAAAAACTGAGAACTTTATTCATAACTAAAGATATATATATAGGCATATGACATACCACAGGTGCAAGAAACAGGATATCTCTTGAAATCGTAACATACAGGATATCTCCAAAACAACCTAACTAATGGCTAACTTTAGGCTAACAACTTACTACTAGAAGCTAACTAAAGAAGAAGGAGTTGTAACTAATCCCATCTCTAGAAGCCCACTTGAGATTTATGAATCTCACGTATTACATAGGTGAGCCAAGGAAATAAAAGAAGCAAATAATCCTAAGAAATAAACCTAGCCATGAGATGTCCTCGTCATGCCTCCCCACAATAGAAGCATAGGACTCCAAAGCTTTTTACAATAGAAGAAAAATCAGCCTGATGTGGAAGAACCCTGGTGATCTGATGAGTCGTCATGTCAAACACTCGATCAAAAGCTAGTGGAAGCAACAAATCAGGTACCAAGTTGCCAGGAGAACTGATGATGTCAATGATGCCAAGAGGTGCCTTGTCGGCAAGACAACACTTGGCCAAAACTCTATCGCCAATCTGGGAATGAGGAGGAAGTCGACGAGGAGCCATGGCCTGCTGTTGTTGTCACTAAGTCTTTTGCACAATTGGAACCTATCTGGATGAAGGAGACTGCATGGAAGATGGCCATTCAATGCCAAGAGGAAGCATAGCAGAAGGAGCAAGAGGGGGTGCCGGTGGTGAACTAGTGATAGTCTCCTAACGAGGAGGTGCAGCAATTGTTGTTGTGTCCTGATAGTGTGGCCTACTAAAGATTAGAGCAATCTTTTGTGGTTGATTGGAATGGAGCAGAAGTGTGGTGTTTTTGATGCAGCGGATAAGAAATGTCTTGTGCTCATGATGCAAAGTGTAGGTATTGTGAAAAGCATCATATTGAGCCTTCCTATCATATTGATAGGGTTTGCCAAGAAGTAGACCACAACAATCCATAGGAGTCGCATAGCAGGTGATTCTATCCACAAAATGCGGACCAAAGGCAAAGGACACTATGCAAGTATGTGTGATGTGTGAGGTGGAACCATTATCCTTCCATCCAAGTGAGTATGGATGAGGATGCGATTCCAGTGGCAGCTGCAACTTATCAACAATGGATCTCACAATTAGGTTTTTTTGCGAGCCATTGTCAATAATACAATCAACTGAGAAATTATGAGTGAGGTGAGCTCTCATGACAAACAAACTGTCATGGTCATCTTTAGACAAATGATGAGACATCAAGGTGACATTATTGAGTTTACCCTTGAGCTCATTGTATTCCTTATCTTCTCCTATAACCTCAATGGGAACATTTTGTGGTGGTTCCTCATTGTGGGGTTTTACAATCAAATTTTTTTTCTTCCTGAAACATACAGATTCTTCATGATCTCTTCTATTACAATAAGTACAAAATTTTTTGCTATTGAAAGAAGAAGGCTTTTGAGAGGAGAAAGAATAAGAAGAAGAAGAAAGAGAAGGAAAAGAAGGCTTTTTTGCCTTAAATGACTACTGCTAAGAGATGGAAGTTCCTGCAAAAAATGAAGATCAAGAACCTCTCGATTGAGCAGCATGTTTCTCTTCGGCAAGTTGTGCATGATTGAAGGTAGCATCTAATGTGGCAAGGGGAGTGTACTTCAATTCCCTATATAGATGCTCCTGTAAGCCACTCTTGAACTTGATGATGAACGCAGGAGCCGCATATGCCACACCAAGTAGAATTTGCAACCAGTTGAATTGGAAGATATAGTCCTACACAGACATGTTATTACTTTGTCGCAATCGAAACCATTTGACAATGAGATCCTGCTCATAATTGGAAGGATAAAAAGTTTCCTTCAAGGCCTTAATAAGGTCTTCCCAAGTGTGAAGTGGATTTTGGCTTTCTTGACATTCCATCACCAAAATCTTTGTTGGACCAGAAAGCTTGAGTTTTGCAAAAGGGAATTTCTCCTCTTTGGGAGTTTGAGTATAGGAGAACCATGTCTCCATATCGAGTATCCAACTTCTCTAGACATCTGGATCTCTTGAGCCATCATTCAACTTGACCTCACACTTAGCCTTAGAGCAAAGGCCATTATTATAAATTTTTACATCGCTTGGGCCATTTTGGACAGCTATGTCATTGACCTTATCGGCCAAGGCACTTACTGCATGGTCTAACTCGGCCACGGTTTTGGCCAAATTTGTGGCCATGGATGAACGAGTGAAAGCCAGATGCAGTTAAAAAATTGTGCCTAAGTTGAAAGGTTTACAAAAGGTTGACCTTTTCCAAGCAATTACAAGGACTTAGCTTTTGTTGAGCTTGTACAAACAATAATTTTTGGAAAAATTCAACAAAAAGTACATAAATTGTGTGCATTTCACAAAGAGATTAACTAACTAACTTAAATTAATTAAATCAGAAATCCCTCTTTTAAATTTATACCTTTGCACAAAAATAAATTTGAAAAATTGCGCCTTTCTCCAACGGTCAAGTTGACAAGCTCAACGGAGAGGTAGTAGATATGATGTGTCACCAACGATCAATATCCATCCAAGCACAAGGGGACTAATGAAAACATGCCACGTGTCGCTCTCAAAGCCTAAATTTGCAAGGATTCAACCAGTTTATTTTTGGGCCTATAGGTGGCTCCATGTGTTGTTGTTGTGCAAGTAAGGTAAAAGGCTCAACAAAAGGTCTAAACCTGCCTTCTCTCACTCCGGCTATTGTCCCTTCACCACGGCATTCACCCTAGCAACAATCACGGCTCCTCCAATCGTTGACATGCATGTCGACTTAGATGACACCCTTCACAAGGCCTTGCAAAGTGCTTTGCCACGTGGTGCTCCAAAACATACGTCTGCATTTGTCGAACTCGTAGATAGTATTTCCAGTTTCTGTCTGCAGCAAGATTGAGCAAGAATTGCATGCAAAAGGCATGAAATTCTACTGACGATAGTCTACATGGACAAGTTCACCGAGACGCGTACCAAAACATCTAACAAGCTACGGGCTATGGATGTCTAGAAAAGAGCATCTAACAAGCGTCGAACAGACAGCACGTTACCAACATCGACATCGGCCATTATCAACATCGATTAGAAACACAGATTTGAACATCTCCATAAACGGAATTTCGGTTGTCGTAGGCAAGGTGAGAAGCTGATATTTAACCGGCTACAATGTTTCTTCCCTCCACGAACTAGGCTTGCAGAGGGTCGACGCAAGGATGGACCGAAAACAATTTCGATCTAGATGTCCCAGTTAGACATCAAACTTCTACTGACAACCAGGCCCATTGGTCCAATGAAGACGGACCAAAAAGATGTGACTGCAGAAATTTGTTCGGTTTCGGTTGTCAGTTTTCTATTGATGGCAACACCTCCACGGAAACACCCAAATGGTCTTGCCTTCTCCTTGAACAATCAGGCACCTCCACATAGGAAATTGTGGTGGAAAAGGCAGAATGACAACTAAACAAGACTACAATTAAATGTAAAGCAAACTCCACCAGAGCGGTGGGACATTAGTGGAAGAAAATGATGGCAACATTAAAGATGACTAGCGTCGTTTATCTCAAATTTCATGGCATGCGAACGACATCAATCTCGTGCAGTCTAAAGTCTGCCTATCCTCTAGAACTTCAAATGCTATACAACTGACAGCATAAGCAAAGCAAAGGCTGGAACTATCTCAAAGCCACTGATCACCTGCTTTGATACCACTGATGTGGGAGGAAACAAAAACTGAAAACTTTATTCATAACTGAAGATATATATAGGTATATGACATGCCACAAGGACAAGAAACAAGATATCTCTTGATATCGTAACATACAGGATATCTCCAAACCAACCTAACTAATGGCTAACTTTAGGCTAACAACTTACTACTAGAAGCTAACTAAAGAAGGAGTTGTAGCTAATCCTATCTCTAGAAGCCCACCTGAGATTTATGAATCTCACAAATTACATAGGTGAGGCCAAGGAAATAAAAGAAGCAAATAATCCTAAGAAATAAACCTAGCCATGCAATGTCCTCGTCAACTCCACCATTTTCTTTCCATCTCCCACACACAAAATAATATGTATGAAAGCAAGGTTGTATGGGTGCACAGGTAAACATCATATCCATGAATCTTAGGAAATACCACTCCACCATTCTCTCTCCATCTCTCACAAAAAAACTAATGTGTATGTAACACAAAGTTGTATGTATGCACAGGTACACCAGGTGAAAATACGGAGCATCCAATGAAGACCTGCACTCGCGCGCCCCCCACCCCCCACCCCCTTTCCTCTCCAACACAAAAAAAAATAATGCAGGGACGAGTGCCAGGTACAATAGGTTTTGACCACAAAAAAGTGGGTACACTGTGATGAAACTGTAAATTTAAAACATAAGGTTGTCAGAAAACATAGTAAACTGAATTCAAATATCAGAGTTGCAGAGGCATTGAGCAAGAGTGAGAATAGAGTTTTAAAAACATAAGGTTGCCACAAAACTTGGTAAAACAGTAAACTGAATTCAAAGATGAGAATTGCAGAGGCGTTGAACAGGAGTGGGAATAGAGTTTTCCAGTAGAAGAGCAGTGATACCAGCAGTCAGCTAGAGATTTGAAAACATCATGATCCTCTGTGAATGTATCAACCCATTTGAATAAAATAAAATGAGGGAGTAGATTTTAGGAATCTGGTGGACATTTGGGTTCAAAAGATGCTGTTACCCTTCTAGAAACAAAACAAAATTCTATATCACTTATATTGCCATTCACAATTAACAAGAAATCTAATTCCTGACAGGGGAAAAGCTCAGCTCTTGCAACAATAACACGAAGATAACTTTTTGCCAGCTAGTCCTGATCTCTATCTTCTTCCAAGTCAACAGCTGGGTCTGCTGAAGGCTCTACCACTTGATATAATTCAAACAATGGAAGATACAAACAAAAATGTTGATGTTCCTAGTATTAGAGTGGTATCCTTCATTAATGCCAAATTCTAAAGAGTCTAGAACTTCTTCGGTTGTCATTTCCTTTATTAAGATAGTTGCAAGTCAAGCTTCTTTTCTTTTAGATTTGTTATTGGTTTTCAACCTCTTCCTTGGAGCCATCTCAAATATATGGAAGACAACATAGAAAGGTGATTTTTAGGTCACAGATAAGCCACCACGCTTCTTGAGAATATAAGAGCCCCTTGTGTGGACAAGGGAAAGTTTTCAGTTTACCTTGTATTATTAGTTCAATAGTGTACCTTTTTTGGCTTTCGACCCTTTGATCAAGCTCATAGTAATCCATGCCAATATTTTTAAGCCCACAGTACAATGCCTTAATACAAAGAAATGGAAGAGAAAGAAAGAAGATGAACTAAATTTTGGGGACTGCAATTTTATAAGCATTCACGTTAAATTTAGCTTTTTCGTGAAGATCATTTGCACACACAATAAACTTTGGGATACAAATTCCTAAATATGATTTGAAATGCTTGCTCTTCATTTTCTTTCACATGCCTGAAAGATCTAATGAATAATAATCCTTTCTGAAACTTTACAAACTTGATCAAGTTAATTTTAGAACAAACTCTGATTCAATAATTTCTTCAGATATTTAACAATAAATGATTTTACTAATTTAGTATATAGTAAAATCTATTTTGTGTTCGTTAATGGCATGTGAGGATGGAATAATCTCAGGGGTAGGAGGAGTAGAGTGGAACATCATGTGTTTCTATTTCCAGTTTTACACAGAAAGTCCCGAGGCTACAAGACATCAAAAGTGCATGATGAGATGTTGAAACATAGGGCTCAAAAGGACGAGGAGAAAGGACTGTGTTCATTCTCTCTTTTAAGACCTGAGGTGTACAATTGCATGTGCAGACGGAATAATCTCAAGGATCAGATAAGTAAAATGGCACATCACATGTTTCCTTTCACAGCATTAGACCCAAAGTCTAGGGTCATAAGTTATGAACAAGTGCTTGATGAAGACCTTGCAACTTAGGGCACAGAGGGACAAAGAGAAAGGTTCATCGCTTGTTCTCTCTTTAAGATTTGAGGTGTAAAAGAGACAGAAACCCTTTTTCATCTTCCACTTGAGGCTCGAAGCAGTATCTTGATTTTAAACCTCAAAACCCTGAGGTCCCAAAAGGAAACCAGGAGTTGGAGGAATAAAACAAAACTTTGATACTTCCATTTTGTGACTTGACCATACATGCATACAAATAGACAGTTTAAATTGAATCTTCATTTGGAACTCAGAAGGATAATAAGAAAGGTTTAAAGTTTACTTTTTTTTCTATTTCCCAAAGCCTGAGTTAAAAATAATCTTAATTTAATATTAATGTGATCAAAGGTCATGACTCACGACTATAAAATAAAGAGTTTAGCATTCGTTCTTGTGCTTTTAGGCCCCCAGGTCCCAAAATGAACACATGGACAACTCATATTGAATCTTTACTTGGGTCTTGAAAGAATAAAATTAAAAAAGCAACATTTAACTGATTGTAGTGGTGCATGTGAAAGACACTTGGAAATATATTAAGGCAAGCATGGAATGACAATAAAACAAAGATAGGAGTCGACGACATTGTTTGGGATCAAACAAATCATGCACTACTATTATGGTATATTTGGTCAAACAAATAGGAGGGAAATAGCTAAGCTGAAGCCACTAGTAACCAGTTTGTGCAAAATCACAAGCAGCAAATTTCTTTCCCAAAGACGAGATCAATGCAAATCAATATTATTTTAGGTAGCTCATACCATTTCTCTATGCCAACATTATTGTTGAAGCTGAAGATCGGTTTGATAGCACTCTTTCTACAATTTAAATTTCCCTTTACTAAAGTTAGAACATAGATGAGTTCCTATATGCTACTATATGAGTCTAGAACTTGGCCAAGTAGACCAACAAGAGATGATGGTAGGATTCTCTAGTGGAAAGAAGCCATTCACTACATGTCAGAGTTAATCTACAGATGGGTGCTCCTAATTTTAAAGGCAATTCGAGTAGCAACACATCAAATTGTAGAATCTAACGAATTATGACAGGCATGAAATCATGAGAGAACAAAAAAAGCAACAAAGGAACACAGAAACATTTCATCTGCAGAAGGAACAAAATCAAATAATGAGGAGGAAATCAATATTTTACTCATATAGAAACTTGTTCAATGGACATGCCAGAAGAGATATAAACCATGAAAAACTATTTTTCAAAAAAAAGAGCATGTTGCAGTTATTTACAATGAAAAATGAAGAGACCTCTGGAGAGATGAAGTGCTTCTTCTTCCACTGGTTACTAAAAATTGGCACCAAACTTGAACCGTTGGTGTTAAGTTGATGTTGAAGATGCTAAAAATTATCATTTACAATGAAATAGCTTCCATAGGTCATCACTTTTCACTTGTAACTCCAATTTACTATTATTAAAACTTTTTGGAAACCACATAACAAGCTCCGTAGCTTGAAAAAATTATTCATCTCCCCTTGGTTTTCACCCTCAAATACCAATACTTAGAGCCTCAAATTTGACCCGCAAAGTGGCCACTTGGACTGGTCGCCCCCCTTGAGAAGGAATGGTGTCCATTGCAGTGAGTTTTAGAACAAAGTGTGGAAACTTTCTCTCTATTTGGTTCTTGCCGAACCATTCCTCGTAAGCCCACTTACTTGCTTTGGCAGCATGATAAAGTGATATATGCTAGTACAACACAAGCAAGATTTAGTTCTATGGACTCTTTATGTTTTGCTTTTGTTCATTTGCCCAACAAAGATGAAAAATGTGGTTAGAAGGGTAAAAGGGTAAAGTAGCTTTTAACATCCACGAGGCCATATGAGACGACCGTCATGGAGGTTATTGTTTTACCAATATATATTTATCCAACCATACTCCAGTTACCGAAGCATGGTGTACAACCTTAACCCCTGTAGGATTCAAACCTTAGACCTCTATTCAGAGTTCCAAAGTATCCACCGTTAGGCCACTCAGGTTGTACACCATGCTCCGGTAAAATAAGAATATTTAGGTTGTAAAAAAGCTCCACATTGAAAACAAGGTGTGAAATAAGGTAGCCTGGAAGATTCAGTTCAAAGGCATTCATCTGCCCACTTGGCAATGTTGTAAGATTTGGCTTTTTTATTTGGACGTTTCTTTCATTTTAAAAATGCAACCACATTTCACCAACCTCTTTTCAATGTGGCACTCAATGCTCGTTGTGTCAATGTTTGTATTGGCTATTGGTTTTCTTTAGAATTTTGTAAACTTAGGGTGGATTGGAAGAGCTGCAACAATAGTGCTATGGGTAGGACTCCGCAACACACTTGATTAGGTTGTTCACTGGAGCTATGTAGATATCTATTGTAGTTTTTTTAATTGGTTATATGGGATTGAAACGGGTCCCACCCCTATTACATCATGACCACATAGTGGTATTACAAGAGCTTGGCTATTATGCATGTATTGCTTGGCAAGATTCGAACCTAGGTCTCCTCCTTGAAAGTCGAGGATGTTAACCAATTGAGCTAATGCAATTTGATTAGATATCTATTGTAGTTACATTGGATATAAAACAAGTTTTCACTCCCCTGGGTGGATGTTTTATGTTGTACATTCTAAGTATATGCATTACCATCCAAAATTAAGAACCTCAATTTGTCCCTCTGTCTATGGATGAAAGATGGTCAATCTAGTCAACTTTGTATCTATTTTCCCAAGGACTAGACCAAAAGGTACCTCCGAAACGTGTGTCCCTATGGGATACAATTGTTTTTGCAAAACCAAAACTACCCACACATGGTTGAAAAGAGGCTCTATGGTGCTCTTTACCAAAATGATCTTTTCATGGCACCAAGATAGTCATCTTTGAGAACCAATCTTGAAGAATTTCACAAACAGTTCATGCAAAAATCGAATAGAACCAACTCAACATCCAGATTCATGAAATGAAAATGAACATCAACTAAACCATACATTCACCCAACAATGAAAAAGAGAGATAAACATGGTGAAGGTGTCACAAGACACTATAATTCACTAATTGATTGGAAGGAATATTAAGTATGTGATGACAAAAATGATTTGTGACATAGGTATAAATACACTTCACGAATGCATGGTGTGGTTGCCAAAGGTGTCAGAAAACAACAATTCATCAAGTCACTTAATGATACAAAGCTCAATACAAGGCAACAACCAGTTTGTAGGCATTAACAACAAATAATTGATAATCACAAATGTCAAATCCATGGCCATATGTCAAGATTACAAATAATCTAAAATCCCCCCTTAAGCTTGATAGGGGGAAAAAGGAGGAGACATTACTAAACATTCCCCCTTAATGATTACTATTGCATGCCAATCCGATCATGAAGCCAAATGACGGTGACCTTGGTAATACCTTGGTGAAGACAATTACCAGCTAATCCTTGAATGACATATATGTGAGCTCAAATTGTCCCTTTGCTGCAAGTTTCTTGATGTAGTGCATGTGAATATCAATATGCTTAGTTCATTATTGTGCCCAAAATGGCCAAGGGAATGTGGCTTTTTCTAATAGTCCAAAAAACCCCAGGTGAAAGCAACGTCAATCTAGATCTAAGTGTGCCTCGAAAAGCTTAAGGGCATAGTATTGTTGAAGAGTATAATCCACCACAACCTCAACTCCTATCTTGCCCTCTAAGATGAAGCCCTTGCAATGGGGTAGCCTCTAAGGTGCTTGTAGCCAAATCAAAACCAAGTGAGAAGTTCACACCCACTCTAATACCATGAAGAATTTCACACCCAATCCATGAAAGAATTGAATGGGACCAACTCAATAACCAAATTCATGAAATGAAAAGGAATATCAATTGAACACATATTCATCCAACATAAGGAAGAGAGACAAAAGATATGGTGAAGGCTGTAGCAAGACACCAATGATTCACCAATCAACAGGAACAAAAAATCAAGTTCATGATGATAAGAATGACTTGTGCGTGAAGGTATAAATTCACTCAAATACATGGCATAGGTCCAAAGATGCCACATGCCAGCAACTTATTGGTCCATCTAATGACATAAAGATCAATGCAAGGCAAAAATAGGCCCATGGACCTTATGCACTAAATAATTACATATTACACATGTCAACTCTATGGCCATATATCAAGATTACACATACTCTATCATATTCACCACCATCGAATCATAGTCATCACCATGTTTAATGATGGGAAACTTGATAAAAGATCCATGAAAACTGACTTTCCAGACTTGACTGGCTTAGATAGTGGAGTCCTTGCTTCTTGTTGCAAGCTTGGCAATGCCACATGCAATGCACGACCTATGTACTTGGTTACACCATGGCCTGTAGAAATAGCTTTGCAATACTGACAAAGTCTTCTCAACACTAGAGCAACCTACTACTCTGTTATAGCACACCTCCAAATTATCTTTTGAAGCTCATTTAACAGTATGCAAAGATATATCAAATAGCATTAGATCAACTGGGTAAATTACTCAAGTTTCAAGGAGGAGATCTAGGTTCGAATCTTGCCAAGCGATACATGCATAATTGCCAAGTTATCATAATACCAATATATAATCATGATGTAATACAGGTGGGGCCCATTTCAATCCTATATAACCAAATTAAAGATAAAAACAATATGCAAAGATATCCTGAGTGAGAAAGGGGTCCTTCCTATAAACAGAAATCTGGAACTTGCTTGCTTTTTTTGAAGGCCCTGTATTTCTATGAAGTCAAGACCACCACTATATGACTAGGGCCACCTAGGCCCACATGAATCCAATATGTTAAGTGCTAGCATTAGAGATCAATGCAAATAATCAGCAACTAGAATAGCAACAAAGAAAAGTATTACAAAAATATATAGACCACTTTGGGTTAAGATCACTTTGCAACTTGCTTTATATGTATAGGAATCACAAAGGATTATAATTGTGGATGACTATTTCCTTGTCCAAAATGTAAAGTTTCCATTGTCACCATGCTTGGACAATGGCACATAGCTGTCTATTATATGATGGATACCCTCAGACTGTGTTAACATGAAGAGCAATATATGTGTTCTTGTAACTAAGAATAATACATTAAAAATGACTAAGCATGCATTCTAAAAGGATTTACTTAAAACAAAAGAACAATGTGGAATGCACTTCAGTACATTATTTTCTCTAAAACCTTACTTCAACTCTAAAATGAAGAGTCCTATATATAACTGTTAAAGATTATAAGACAACGAGTTGCGATGATTAGACATAACCACTCATGCTGACTAATCATGTGACTAAAATTATCAACCTTTACTATACTAAGCAAATTTGCCTCTTTCCATTCTTGGGTATAAAACTCTCAAGGCACTCAAAATTTTCTTATCAAATTGCTATCCATATAAAATCAAGGAATCACTAGTCAGCTGCATTTGTCATGCTAATCATTAACAATCATTAGAGTTTTGTGTTTGCAACCTTGAAAATATGGCCCAAATCATTCAAAATGATACCCAATCGTATACACACTTTCCTGAATTTGATCCCCTTTCTGAAAAGGACATTGTTCTTCAGAAAATGACCCTCTGTATTAAGATCTGACCTCTCAAATTTTCTGAAGGAACTATACTTTTGAAACATAAGTCTTCTGGCTTGGTTTATCCACGAATGACCTAAAACAATCTTTAAATAGAAGTAACAATCAATAGCCTTAATTGTTGACAAAGGACTCATATCCTGAGGGTCATCTTAGGGCGACTTCCATTTATACAAGAACATTAAGTGTGGTTGAGAACTACTAAGTATTCGCGTGGAACAAAGTTCCATCGTACGAATATGCCACTGGAAACATCACAACTAGTGAAAAGGTTCAACTCTCGGCAGGCACAGTATGTGAGTGGAAATTAATTTTAAAAAGGGGGAAAAAAATGTAAGAGATACTTTATAATAATTCGTTTAAGTAAAAAGCTCAGATAAAACAAACTTAGTCAAGATTGAAAGGACCTGCATACTGGGACTATGTCTTCCTCTATATCACGAGTCCAAAGAGACCATTCAAGCTGAACGGCAGTAATAGGATGCACCGCATGGGCTCTTCTGATGGTGTCAACACTTGCTTCAGAGAGTCCTATATATTTTATTTTGCCCTCTTCCACCAGCTTTTTGAGCTCCCCCATCTACATGCATTGCAAGGCCAAAGCTAAATTGATTAGGTGCCACGAAAAAGTGGTTAATCACAAACACACCAATGAATCTGCATGTCAGAAATCGATGTACATCAAAACATAAGCACTTGATGCCTTCCCCTCAAATTTCTAGCAGATAATATAGTAAGAATAGTTTAAAATCTGTCCATGCGGTTGAAGTCCAACCAGTGAGAATGTTTAGTTCACAAAGAACATACAGTTTTTTTAATACCAAGATATTAATATTGTCACGATGCAATAAGAAGGGTGAGGCTGCTTCAATCCCATATAGCAAATTAAACCAAGGATTTAAAAAAGGAAAAACGTCAAAGCATCGATCAATTCATTCAATTATAGAAAGCATCAAACAGAGGCATAATGTGCTTACTGTTTCCTCAATAGGAATAGTTGTATCTATCCTATGCTGATAGTACAGATCGATATACTCCACATCAAGCCGCTTAAGACTCCCTTCGCAAGATTTCCTCACATACTCTGGGGTACCCTTGGCATCCATCTTTCCATCAGCTCCAGTTACAATCCCAAACTTCGTTGCAAGTTGAATTTCTTCACGAGGTAGCTGCTTTAAGGCCTGAACATACTCCAATTTCAATATTATTCAAACTATTCTATATGCACGTACTTGACTCACAAAAGTTCCATCGGGTTCAATTACCATAATATCGTCATCGTACAGTATGTTGTGATATTAAGTTGAGATATCAAGGTAACACGATCATTGTATAATAAGGCCTATTTCAATTTCTCTGACAAATGTTTTAAAAAAATCATATACACTCTGCTAACTCAGCATTCACCTTGCCCACAAGGATTTCGTTTGTAGTGTTGCCATAGACATCGGCAGTGTCAAAGAAGGAGATGCCTTTCTCGAAAGCATACTTGAGGAGGGAGATCCCATCTTCCTCTGGAACAGGCTTATTATACACCCCAGTGAGCCCCATGCATCCATATCCCAGCTTGGAAACCTTCGTTTCATTAATTAAAGCCCAATTAATCAAAACCGTTCAAAACCAGAAATAGTTTCATAGGGAAACATAGGGAATTATAATAATACCTCCAATCCCTGGCTTCCCAGCTTGACCTTTGGAATAACCGGAGTTGCCATTGCAGGTGCAGGTGTTCTGCGTGAACCAGAATTTGATACTAGAAAAAAAATTGATTTCCCTTGCTAGTAGCTAGAAGCGAGTGGTTCCCTTTATGTCTTTTCTCCTCGCAGAGAATATTGCTTCGAGGTGAGGCACAATCGTAAGGGTGTGGGGAGCGTAGTTGGCCAGATGGTCAATTCATGGTGGGTTTGGTGGTCAATTCATGAACAGCGACCGATTTCTCGTCGCTAAGTTAGGATGTTAGGATTTCATACGTCCACGAGGCTTTCACCAAGCTTTTAGGGAAAGAGGAGGAAATTTAAGGTAACTTTATAATACTTAAAGATTCAATTAATGTATCGTAGATCCTCTAAACAATCGTATCATTTGCTTCTACCAACTATTTATCCCTTTGTGGGCTAGAATAGAAGGTTATTAAAGTTTACTAGGTTGAAAAGGAAAGTTGATGGAACGTACATTAGAATGACAGTTGATAATCATAAAATGTGATTGATTTTTTTAATAGTATTTTATTTTTTTCTCGTTATTATTATTTATGTATAAAAGTGTATACATTTTTTTTATTTACTTATTTTATATTTAAATTAGTGTAAATTGATCTTCATAAGTATCTTTACTTTCTTATTAATATTTTTTATATAACTTTTTAATAATAATATTTTATAGAAGATGAGTTTTCGCGCTCTGGCGATTTGGCGGGAAAACTTCTGAACCGGCGTCGGGCGCTGCTCGTGGGCCTCTGGACCGACAGATCTTCCCAGAGCCTTTGTTTGATTGTTTTTGCACTACTCTGAAGACTTGTAAACCGTTCCGGAGGGCCCGATGGGGTCTCCTCCGGTCTCTTCTGCTGGAAAAAAAGAGTTCATACGCTGAGATGTCGAAAGAAAACCCCTCGCCCTCCATTGGTGAAGCGCAGAGGACTGCTTTTTAGACGTTACTCAAGAACGTTGGCAAGGGTGCTTCCACACACCGAGTTAACGGTTGCCTTCCGCAATCAACTTCCAGACCAAAGATTATTATAGAACCAAAACTGGTCGAAGACACAATCTCCTATCGTGCTCATCACGACCCGATTTGCAAATTCATGGGTATCCGTCCCACTCGAACTTTTCGCACACTCGGGTTAGACAAAATTGGGAGCCACTAGGTGAGTACTCCTTATGGCCTATTAGTAATGGATATTTCATTATTAGTTTCTCTTCTTTAGCGAGATAGAAACAGAGCATTTGAATCAGAGAAGAGGAACCATGGCCCGGATGGGTTATTTGTTCAACCTTGGAGAGTGGGTTTTGACCCTCGTATCGAACCCACGGCAGTCCCGGTCTGGATCCGACTGTATGCTCTCCCGATGGAGTTTTGGGGTGAGCAGGTTTTAGAAATGATTGGTAATTCATTAGGCAGATTTATAGGAGTCTCCAGAGACACTATAGAGGGAAACACAGTTGTATTTGCTAGGATCTATGTTGAAATGGACATTAGCCAACCTCTACCAGCCGAGGTGGAACTTGAGTTGAAAGGGCTCTCCTGGATACAACGAGTTAGATTATGAGGCACTACCTTTTAGATGCAGAGTCCGCCATAAGCACGGCCATCCGGCGAGGTTCTCGCCCAAATATTCCGAGCACAAAAGTGGAGGCGCCGCTTGGAAATCCAAATCGCCCCGCAGAGGGCAAGTTTACCCCTGTCCAAGATCCATCTAGTATTCCTCAGGATTCCGATCTCCAGAAAGATGGTTTTGAACAACCGAAGCGAAGGAGAAATAAAAAGAAAATTTCCAAGGAGCAAGCACAACTTAAACCAACCAATCGGTATGAAATCTTTAAATCCCTAGTAGATGAAGAGGACCAAGTTATGGAAGGAGTGGATGGGAATGTTGAGGATATTAACATTCACTCTCAGGCTTCCCCTTCTTCTACTCCGGTCTTAGAACAGGTAATGGAACCCTCTGGGACAAGGCAGCCAGAGAACTCAAGGACACTGGTAATCCACTCCCCAGCACAGCCGGTTATTAAGGACGTCAATATGGGAAGCTCTGAAAAGAACAGGGAAAGGCCGACTCTAGGGATTACCCAGGTGGAGAAGAGGTCTAAAAACAGTAATTCCCAAGGAGCGAGCGAGAAAATCCAATAAGGATCTACTAGCAAGTACAAGGAGACAAGGCGATCAATGGAGGATCGGTGAGGCCAATTGAGTCTTATTGCTCACAAGGTCCTCAATGATTATTCAATCCCGGAATGTTAGGGGTTTAAACAGTGAGAACCCATCAATTTGTTGTTCAAGGACTTTTAGGAAAATGTAAAACAGACTTTTTGCTCATCCAGGAGACAAAAATGTCTGTAGATCTTATGTGCAAGACTGCTAACAGAATATGGCGGGGTGTTGATTATATGGATGTGGCTGCTCAGGGTGCCTCGGGGGGGATTGTTACTCTCTGGAACCCTCAAGTATGGACAGCTTTAGAACACATAGCTTGGAGGGGTGTTCTCACTTCTCTGTTTAGAAACAATGCCACAATTGAACATGTTCTTATTACAAACTTCTATGGGGCTCAATGCTTTGATGGCCAGCGGCTCCAATGGCAAGTCGTACATAACATGAGGTCATCCCGGGAAGTTTTT
Organism: Wollemia nobilis; assembly: GCA_028583015.1. Taxonomy (NCBI): domain Eukaryota; kingdom Viridiplantae; phylum Streptophyta; class Pinopsida; order Araucariales; family Araucariaceae; genus Wollemia; species Wollemia nobilis. Next base: position 9,298,279 of record JAQPPZ010016346.1, on the reverse strand, counting down.
GACTGGATCATAGCTGGGGATTTTAATGCCAAATTGTCTGTTAGGGATCGGGAAGGTGGTGCCCCAGTTTTGGATCCTGGGGACCGGTTCTTGATTGCCCAAATCCAGGCCTTTAATCTGGTTGATATCAAAGGCCCTAGAACCTACTTTACTTGGACAAACAAGAGGAGAGAGCCACACAGCAGGAAGGTTAAGTTAGACCAGTTTTTGGTTTCTGAAGAGGCATTTATTAAATGGAATCTTAAGTTCCAGATTTTGGAAGGTCCAGTCTCAGACCACTATCCCCTTTTGTTGGAGGGAGGGCCGATGACAGGTCAACACCATAAGCCATTCAAATTTGAAAATTTTTGGTTGCAAAAGGAGGATCTCCGAAGGAAAATTCCACAATGGTGGGAAGAAGGCCGCCTACCCTTGGGGACTGCAATGTTCAAATTCCATAAACAGCTCCATTTTGTAAAGTGTAAATTGAAACAGTGGAGACAAAACAATAAGTCGGACTTCCAGCTCCAAAGAGCCCCCTTGATAGCTAGATGGGAGGAGGTGCAAAAACACTTCAGGGAAGGTACCATTACTGAGCACCTTAAAGTTGAGGATGATGCTCTGCGCAAAGTGGTTGAGGACATTGATAATCAAGAGGAAATTTATTGGAAACAGAGAGCAAGAATCACTTGGTTACTAGAAGGTGATAGAAATACAAAAAATTTCCACCGCTCAGCCTGTGCAAGGAGACAAATGCATACCATGGAAGTCCTTCACGATGAGAATGGACACTCCTTTGATACTCTCCCTGGAATGCATTTCCACTCAATGGATTATTTCTCAAACCTTTTTAAGGAAAGTAGGGAACAAGATGTGGAAGCCCAAAATGAAGTTATTAATGTCATACCTTCTATTATCTCTCACGAAGAGAATCAGACTCTCCTTAGACCCATTGACAGTGATGAACTAAAGAAAGTGGTCTTTGGGATGAGCACGGGAAAATCGCTAGGTCCAGATGGCTTTCCTATAGAATTCTTTCAGGCCTTCTGGGATACTCTAGAGAAAGATGTTTTGGCTATCGCAGAGGAGTCCAGAACTAATAAAAGAATGCTTAAGGCTCTCAATCACACCTTCATCACTTTAATTCCAAAAGGGGAGGGGGGGTTCATCTCTCTGATTTCAGACCGATTGCCTTATGCAATGTTATTTATAAAATAGTCACGAAGATTATGGCTGAACGGCTAAAACCTTTTCTCCATAAAATAATTTCCTCTGAGCAAGGGGGTTTTGTTGAAGGAAGACAGATCTTGGATGAAGTGGTCCTTGCTCAGGAGGCAATCCATACAATGCAAACTTCAGGCAACAAAGGAATGTTCATAAAGTTGGATATGTCTAAGGCTTATGACCGGGTGGAGTGGGGCTTCCTGGCAAAGATGATGGCAGCCTTTGGCTTCTCTCAGGACTGGATTGACTGGGTCATGAGTTGTATCTCCACACCTTCTTTCTCTGTTCTAATCAATGGGCTCCCCTCGACTCCTTTTGGAGCCTCTCGGGGTCTTCGTCAAGGGGACCCTTGCTCTCCTTACCTCTTCCTCATCTTAGCAGAAGGATTAGGCAGACTCTTCCTAAGAAGACGACAGCTAGGTGTGATAACAGGTATTAAAGTGGGGACGAAGTTTTGACCCACTTACAGTTCGTGGATGACACGAGATTGGTTGGAGTGGCCAGCCTCAGGGAAGCAAGAGGAATTAGAGATACTTTAAACATCTACCTTCGGGCCTCAAATCAAGTCATTAATGATAAAAAATCCAAAGTGGTCTTCTTCAATCTTGATCGAAGGTTACAGGAAAGAGTTACTGAGATCCTGGGATTTACTAGGACTTCTCTACCTGTTGTTTACTTGGGGGTTCCACTTGCATTTCAAAAAACTAAAAATTGATATCTGGAAGGATCTTTTGGATGGCATCAAAGAGAAAATGAATCATTGGTCTCATAAATGGTTAAGCTATGGAGGCCGACTAACTTACTTACAATCAGTTATTCAGGCAATGCCAATATATAAATTCTCCATCCTGGCTGCTCCACATTCTATATGGAAAGAGCTTGAAAAAATGGCCAAAAGCTTTTTATGGGAGGGTGCAAAAGGGAAGAAGAAATGGGCCTTGGTTGGATCGGATAAGGTCACCCGACCCCAAGGATAAAGGAGGGTCTGGACCGAGAAGCTCCAAGCTTAATAATCAAGCTTTGGTCGGTAAATTGTACTGGAGGTGGATTTCCCAGCCAACATCCCTCTTTAGCGAGAATTCTTTCTAGCAAATACCTAGGCCATGCTCACCCCAATGATCTAGGACGTTTCCCTTTGGAGGGTAATGGATCCTTAGTTTGGCAGACTCTCAAGCTGGGAGCTCAAGTTATCAAAGATCAATTGTTTTGGAAAGTGGGGAGAGGGGAGAAGGCCCGTTTCTGGACTGACTCCTGGGATCAGCACCCTCCGATCATTGCTGTGTTTCCAGAATTGCAACCCATTAAATCAGCCATAGAAGACAAGGGCTGGATTCATATTGAGAGTTATTTCAATACCAGCCACATTGGGGAGTACAAGTTCAAGAGGTTGGAAGAGTGGCCAATTCCAATCCCACCGGAGCTGGCACCAATCTTAGAAAAAATTTTGAAAGCTAGGTTTCTTACTGGGCGGGATGAAGAGGATGAACTTTCCTGGGGCTTTGGGAACCTTGGGGTTTACACTGTGAAGGTGGGATTTAACCAGATTCTTCCAGAGCCCCTCCCACACTCTTTCCCGGTCCATGTTTGGAAGAAGATATGGCACCCCAAGGGTTGGCCGAAGGTGAATTTTTTTGCCTGGCAACTTATGCACAATGGAATTCTCACCTTTGACAATCTTAGACACAGAGGCATCATTGGTCCTTCTCAGTGTGTTTTATGCCGCAAGCATGAGGAAACTGTTGATCATTTGATGTTTGAATGCCCCTTCACACGGCAGATTTGGATGCGCTGGTTTTCCCACTTCAAAATTCAAGCCAATAGTGAGGTGACTCGGACCAATATTTGGAACCGATGGAAGAGAGGTAGATTTAAATCCAAAGCTCTCCGAATTGGTTGGGAGCTGGGCTTTCTTTTTATTTGGTGGCAGGTGTGGCCGGAGAGAAATGCTCGCATTTTTCGTGAAACATTCTCTTCACTTGACGGAATATGGCAGGTTATATGGAGCAAAGTGGTGGAAACAGTTGCCATCTACGTTGAGGAGGAACATCAGTCTGTTTCTGTGCCACTGGTTGATGGAGTTGTTACTCTTGAAAGACAGGCTCATGATAGATGGCACCCTCCCCAGACAGTTGGATCAAAATCAATACTGATGGAGCTGCAAAAGGAAATCCGGGTAGTGCTGGTACTGGAGTTGTGTGCCGTGATCATGGTGGGTCCGTGCTTTACTGGGAACTGCACGGTCTGGGTCATGCCACAAACAATGAAGCGGAGGCCTTGGTCATTAAATTTGCTTCTATCTGGGTTGTCAAGCAGGGCCATAGAAAGATAATTCTTGAGTCCGACTCCCAAATTTTGGTGGGCGCTCTTGATTGCATGAGGAACTTTGATTTGCAATCCTGGAGGTTGCGGAGTCTTGTCTCTCAGATAAAGGATCTCTGGAAATAATTAGATGATGTGGTTCCCATCTATGTGAGTAGGGATTTCAACAAGGCGGTCGATTTCCTTGCTAAGATAGGTGCTGAGAAGGAAGTTGGAGTGCAGATGCATAGTGATATGCCTGTGGAGGATGCTAGGATTCGGCAAGGCCTTGAATGCTACCTATGATAATGTGCAAAGTTTTTGCTGCTAAGTAAGGTTTTTGTCGTGATTTCGCAACATGTAGCGGCGTCGTGGCCTCTTGTTGGAAGTTGTCGCGATTTCGCGACAGGTTTTGCCTTCTCAGCCTTAGAAGGGAACATGTCGCGAAATCGCGTCGCGAAATCGCGACGTTTTTTGCGCAGGGATGATAAGGAGGATTATCGTCGCGATATCGTGACATTTTTGGTAAACTTGAGCAAAGGGCACATTTCGTCGCGATATCGTGACATTTTTGTCGATTGGAAGCTGCATGGTAAAACTGTCGCGATATCGCGACAGTTGGGGCACACTGGCGTCATCTGGATTTCTTGTCGCGATATCGCGACAATTTTGAAGACTGGCTGCAATGAGGATTATCATCGCGATATCGCGACTTTTTTGGTGAACTTGAGCAAAGGGCACATTTTGTCGCGATTCCGTGACATTTCTGTCGATCGGAAGCTACATGGTAAAATCGTCGCGATATCGCGACAGTTGGGGCACACTGGCATCATCTGGATTAATTGTCGCGATATCGCGACAATTTTGAAGACAAGTTGCAATGAGGATAACTTGTCGCGATATCGCGAGAGTTTTGAAGATTGGGAACTAAAAGGAAATTTCGTCGTGATTTTGCGACACTTTTGGCACATTCATGGCTTTGGTAAAAATTGTCGCGATATCGCGACACTTTTGCGGATTGGGAGTCAAGATGAGAATATGTCGCGATATCGCGACACTTTTGCTGGCTGGGCGCTTCGGAGAAATTCCGTCGCGATTTCGCGACCCTTTTGGAGATTTGATGCTTCCTGGAGTTCTTGTCGCGATTTCGCGACGCCTGTGATGATAGACCGTCGGAGGGAGTTGCTGTCGCGATTTCGTGACTTTTTTGGCGATCGGACGCGGAGGGCTTTGTCTGTCACGATATCGCGACATGTCACGTTTTCGTGACTGATGGCGCTGCTGCGGCCGCGACGGGGTTGATTGCCGCGATTTCGCGACATGTCGCATTTTCGCGCCTTATTGTCTTCTGTGCTCTGTGGGGGTTAGCGTTGCCTTTGTGCTCTCCGCTTGTTGTCTAGTTCTCTGTTGTTGGTTGGGATGAGTTTTCTCCCTTGTGTAATTGCCTTTTGTATTAATACAAGTTTTTTAATTTTTTCAAAAAAAATAATAATATTTTATAAAATAATATTTTATTTTTTAATTTTTTTCCACATAATTGCTTTCAAATATCTTTATGGGCACTGAATGTGCATTGTTATTTAATCCCATATTTGAATCTGAATGTGCATTGTTATTTAATCCCATATTTGAATCTGAAATACATTTAACAAAAAAAAAAACAACTCTAAATGTTTATATATACAAAACATTATAATGAATTATTATTGTTTCGTAATTTGTTTTTTATAATACTTCTTATACACATCCACCATGGGATTAAACCCGGTCACATCACCGATAATGCAACTGGCGTCCTTACCAGTAAACTACACTCACCAATAATGCAAGTGGCGTCCCTTACAGTAAACTACACTCATGAGGATCTCGTAATTTGTTTTTCCTTTCTATTGTTATAAACTTTAAAAGACAGGTGACATAAGGTAATGGTATTGATTTGCTTTTTTCCAAACATTTACTAAAAATTTTTATTTTTATTTTGTAATTTATATTTTTATTTGTTTAATGTGCTTTTATTTTATTATGTAACTTAAAAAATCTTTACTTTCTAACATGAAAATACAAAAAAAAAATAATGTTGTATAAAATATTTTATTTAAAATTAAATAGTATTAGTTTAATCACTTAGATTTTTCAATATTTAAAGAGAGGAAATCAAGGTTCCAATTTTGCCAAGTGTTATGTAGATAATATTCAAGTTTTGTTAAAATACCACTATGTGGTGATGATGTAATACAGGTGGGGTCCGTTTCAATCTTATATAACCAATTAAATATTGTAGACATGGAAAATTGACCCACCCAAGTACCCAAGTGAGTTATTTTCCTTAGAACCCTTGGAAAGGCCCTCAAACTTGTTTAGACACGAGTTTAGGGCTCTTTTCCCCTTTTCCTTCCCTATTTTCTTAGCTTTGCCGAAATCGCGATCGCCTAATACAAGGTGTGATTTCGATAAGTTAGGGTTTTTTTTAGAAAATCCTATTTTTAGGCCAACCCTAAGGATGTCGACCCTTCCTTAGGTTTGTCTTTTCATCTTCACATCTTTTTACCCTCCAAACCTTTTATAAATAGAGGGTTTGGATCCTCTTTTTCCTTCCAAAAGTTTTTCTAAGTGATTTTCAAGTGCTAAGTGATTTTTGGCTAATGAGTTCCAAACAAGATCAAGTGTCTTTTGGTGTTCTACTACTTTGTTGTTGATTTGTTGCTCTTGGTGGATAAGTGTTGGAGCCTTGAGGAAGAGTCTACCATCTTGTGGGGATTTTCATCCTTTTGACTGTTCTTTTGCTACCACCAGGTTTTATTCTTGTATTTTAATATTTCTAGATCATCCATTGTACGTTTACATTTCGTTTTTGCATTAATTAGTTGTTTTTGCACTCCTACTACAAAATTGCAGCATGTTCATACAAGGTAAAATTTCGATAGATCTGAAATCGCGACCACCCCTTGCGAGGCATAAATTTGGGTTCATCAGGTTTGGGGGTAAAGTTTCACTCCCAAAATCCTCAATATGTGCTCACATGCTTTATCCAAGTCATATAATTGTTGTTTACATTCTATTTTTCGTACTATTTCATTTTATTGCATCCTTGCTTATTCATTTTCAAAAAGTCAACATTTGCTTTTGCTTTCGAACAGTCGGTTAAAAGGACCAAGGGGGCTTAACTGTTGCGCTTCCAAACTCAATCACACACCAGCCTAAGTAGGCCCCATGTGGAACTATATATTGTTTAATGTGATTTTACTTTAAATTATGTAACTTAAAAAATGTGTACTTTCTAACATAAAAATACAAAAATTAATGTTGTACAAAATATCTCATCTAAAATCAAGTGGCATTAGCTCGACTGGTTAGATTCCTCAATATTTAAAGAGGATACCAAGGTTCAAATTTTGTCAAGTGATACATGGATAATATTCAAGCTTTATTGTAATACCACTATGTGGTGATGATGTAATATAGGTGGGACTCGTTTCAATCTCATATAACCAATTAAATATATATCATTTAATAGTATCAATTGGCATTAGCTTATCGAGTTGAATTCTTCAACTTTTAAGGAGGAGACCTAGGTTGTAATATTTTCAAAAGATACATGCATATTAGTTAATTTGATGTAATACCACTCCATGGTCATTATGTAATAAGCGTGGTGTCTATTTCAATCTCTTATATCCTATAATAAGGGGGGTGCATATATACCTTAATAAAGCCAATCATACTATTATTTTAGGATTGAATAGGGTCTTCTTATAAAAGTAATAGAGTACAAATATCTTTGAATAGACTTTAATAATAACCTAAGTTCAAGAAAACATTGGAAGGATAGATAGCACCTTTTGTATTAGAAAATATAAGAGGTTGAATTATGGGACTGGAAGACTATACAGGTTTTATTTAGGTTACTAGTGGTACTAGTGAAGTTGTATGAGTGTGAAGCGTGGCCTACCACCACACTAAACTCAAAATGAAGGCAAGTAGAGAGGATTTAATAACTCGTTTGAATATAAACAAGTTAAAAAAAAAGTTGATTTATAATAAGATTCTTCTAACAAAAAAATATTATATTGAAATAGTGTTCCACAATAACAATCTTTGCGAAAGGGGTGTAAATCTAGGTGTAGTCAAGCGATGGAACAAAGTGACAAATTTATCTATAGTCTTTGCGAAAGGGATGCAAAACCTAGGTGAAATCAAACATCGAAGGAAGAGGGTTGTTTGTAGACCGTCTCTATAAGAAAGCCTCTTCGATCAAAAAAATATCTCTCAGGGATCTTTGGGTTCACGGGTGGATGAACCTCTACCCTCTATCAGGATTTCAAAGGATGAATTTGGGTTGGATCTGATTGATCATGAAGCCCAAACAATTATCTACAAACTCAAGGGCAAAATACTAGGCTTGGAGGAGCTCAAAGGATACATTAAAGATTGGTGGACCATTCTAGAATTCTAAGTAACTCTCATGTCCAATAATTTATTCTATGTTTCCTTTTTCTAATTTAGTGGATAGAGATAAGGTAATGGATTATAGATATAATTGGTTTTTCGAACAAAGGGATGTCTATATAAGATCTTGGACTCCTAGTTTCAACCCCTTTATAGAAGAAGTTAATGGCTTCCTAGTTTGGGTGAATCTTTATGCTCTCCTTGTGGAGTTTTGGGAAGAGAATATATTCACCAAAATTGGTAATGTAATTGGTGCATTCCAGTATATGGATGCCCAAACAGAGGAAAATTTATCCAATAAAATTAATACGAGTAAAGCAATATTGGTTGTTTGTATGGATGTTTCAGTTCTTGGGCCTCAATCCATTACTATCTCCTCAAGAAAAGGGAAATGAATCCAAAATATTGAATATGAAAACTTCTCCCTAAGATGTTATGGCTATCAACAATATGGCCACCTAAAGAAGAGATGCTCGATCATTTGATCATGCTCTGATTCCTCCTTGGTGGAGGAGAAGGCCCTACATGCGAATGATTCAAAACCTTCAAATATCCCGATTCAAAAGAAAGAAGCTCATCCTCCAGATACACCAATTGTTAAGCAAGAATCATGCGAGCAACAAAAGACTCAACCCCAAAAGAAGAATTTAAATCAGATTGTTAATAAAATCCAAATGGCTACTAAAGACCATCCAAATAGTTTCATAGAAAATATTATCACCTAATATGGTATTCTTGAAGCTAATTATAAAACAATCGATGACGATCAATTTTCTAAAAATGAAGATCCTACAAAATGTGTTACAACTAGATATTACCTCAGGAGCTTGAAGTGCAAAAATGCATTCTTAGATCTTACCACTCTAAAGGAGGAAGAACCTCTGCTACAGAAGAAAAATAATTGAATTGATTTCCTCTTTGATGGATGATTGTTATGTTTTTTTCCTTCTATTTATTGGATTTATGTGTCATGTAAGGGTTGTTCTTGTTGTTAGTTCCTTAAAAAAAATAGTTGATTATGGAAACTTAGCAGTTTGAGGAAGATGGAGAATATCTTTGATAGAAAGGTAAAGATGGATATGCTTTAATTAACTTGTTAGAAATGTAATGACAACAATGTAATGTTTTGTTTTTGTAATGGGAGTAGCCCCCAATAGAAGCCACACATAGCTTATTAAAAAGAAAGATTATTCCAACAAAAACAAGTACCTTCTCTATAAAGGTGATTACTATGTTTTGTCTTCTAGGATATTTATAAAAAAATCAACCAGATGGATGCAAATATATGGCCTAAAGTTGTAATAAAATAAGATTTGAATAATAGAAAGAAAATATAGATGAAGCAAAACAATAAGAGTATGAACAAATGGAATATGAACTTGGATGAATGTATAATCACAAAGATATAAAGATATTTGTTAAGAAAAAATTAGAGCAACTATATAAAAAAAGAAATTAGGAAGAAAAAGAGAGTATGATCTTGTTGAATTTAACCCTACATATGATTACCACCAAAAGGCTTATATAGGACAAACACCAATTGTAGAGTGAATATGTTGATGACTCGGTTAAGGACTAGCTCACACCAACTTAGATGTGACACAAGCATATACAGGAGACTAAAAGAGGAAATGAAAGAAGAGGATATGTACCTTTTGTACTTTAAGGAAAGTTGAGGTAAAGAAGCATTTTATTTTAGACGTGAGGCATATAGTGATATTTGATATCTATGTTGATACTCTTGCAATGGAATCATTGTAAGAATTGTTTGAAGAAGAAAAAGTAGAACTCGTCATCAAAATTAATAACAAAAGGTCAACTTTAAAGAAATAAAAATGATTAGGTCAAATTTTAGGGTTTGTAGTCATGGTTCTTTGTAATATTCTTATCCCATAGGTTAATTTTAATCTCAAAAACATCAAAAACCTTCCATTTTATTATATTCTTATACGAAGTAAAATTAAGTAGTTAATAACATCCACAAGGCCATAGTCCATATGGGACAATCCTTATGGAGGATGTTTTTTATCCAATATGTATAAATTTATGGACAAAATAAAAGGATTTTTAAAAAAATTAGATAAATTTTTTAAAAGATAAAACATAAAGTATGTAGTTTTTTTTTTACGTTTTGTTAGTATTAAACAATTAATTGATTTGATTAACATTAATTGTTGTCCTCTTTTATTTTGTCCATAAATTTATACATATTGGATAAAAAACATCCTCCATAAATTTATCCAATATGTATAAATTTATGGACAAAATAAAAGGATTTTTAAAAAAATTAGATAAATTTTTTAAAAGATAAAACATAAAGTATGTAGTTTTTTTTTTACGTTTTGTTAGTATTAAACAATTAATTGATTTGATTAAAAATAATTGTTGTCCTCTTCGATTATATCGATCATCAGATGTGGTGTAGACCAGACAGTCAAGGCAAATCATGCCTCGTACGAAGCAACACAACAAGACTAGTCCTAAGAGCATGGGATTTGGCTCAGTTGGGGGTCTTTGGGATCTTGACAAAGGTCGACTCCTTTATAGGATGGGATATCTAGCACACTTTCTAATCTAACAACTTAGGGGGAAAAAGGTAAGAGAAAGAAAGCAAAAGCAACTAAAATTTAAAAACCTAAGCTAAAAAGGTGATGATATACCAAAGATCAAATAAGATCTCCTTGCACAACAAGTCTGAACGCAATGTGTAGGTGTGAACGTTGTCCTCTCCTCGACATAAACAAGCACAAAGATACAAGATGCATACATACACATAAGAGAAGTTTATCCAAGCATGAGATCCATATATGGACTTCAAAGTAGACTCATGGCCTCCAATATATGTATTATAAAATATTATTCCTGGAGCAGGGGTTTGATTGCCCACAAGGCCACTCAAAATTTTGCAAATTTTTATACAAAGATAAATGAAAGAAAAGCTTTACAAACTTGTAGATGTTTTACAAAGCTAAAACTACTACTATATATAGATTACATCGATGATATTTTCCCTCTAAACATTTGTAGAGATTTCAAAATGACTATTCATTTGTGTGCCATGTCATGTCTTGACTGAAATTATTGTATTCTTCTAAGATCTCTATATATGAAATCATTGATGTTGAGTTTTATGAGTACTTGGGTGCTCAATTGCCTCTGTTATTACCACCTACCCTTTCTAGCGATCCTCAAAATTTGAGTGTGGGAAATTAATGTCACTTGGATCAATGTTTTCTCCTAGTATGGCTTCCATCACTTTTTGAGCTTTAATGTGCCAACTACTTCCTTGGGTTGCCACATCTTTCTTGTATAAAGAGGATTTTTTATCTCAAAAAATTATACACCTCAATACAATGTGGGAGATCTAGGTTCGTGATCCTAGCCGAGGTTTTTGGAGTGTGGGTGTTTTTAGCCTTTAAAACTTTTATCATCGTTTGACTTCAAAAATGTGTACATTAGATCTTTTGCCTTTGGTTTTTTGTCAAAACCTTTTATAACTTTTGACTTTCATACACTTAGCCTTCCTATGCCTCTTGGTACTTGTATGCTTTTCCAATTCTCAAAACTCTCTAATCGAAAATTTTGTCTACACTTGTTCAACACTTGAATTTATGCTTTCGCTTGTTTCTTCTTCATTTAGATTTTTTTTGAGGTAATATTTCTGTGCAGTGATCATTCACTACAATAATCAATTAAAATTTATAAGTAAAATTTAAACATATAACTTATAATTAATATTTTAATACTAAATTTATGTGCAAGATCATTTAAATATTTTTACTTTGAATAATATTAATTAAAATCAACTAATCACAAACATACAAGAATAAATATAAATAAAAATTATATATTTTATAAAGTTTAACTAAGATTAAGTTAATCAAAATCAAATGGCATTATCTCAATCAATTATATTCATCAACTTTCAAGGAGCAGATATAGGTTTGAATCTTGCCAAGTGATACATTTATTTTTGCCAAATTGTTGTAATACCATTATGTGATCATGATGTAATACATGTGGGGCCCATTTCAATCCCATATAACCAATTAAAAAATAAAAAATAGGATAGCCTATCCTTCATACTCTCATGATTTCTGAGTTAGTTTACATCTCCACTCATAGACTTAGAGTAAAAAATCCCACTAATACAACAACCTCTTACTTATACGTTAGCTAAGATGGCATCTAGTCTGTTGTTGGCTTGTATGTAGTCTTATATACCTACAAAAGTGTTGGCAACTTATTATCCCATTTAGCACTTTGCACATCATAGGATAGATAAAGTACTGAGATCAACACTTTATTTGTTACCTTTGCTTGTCCATCTTCTTAAGGGTAGTATAAGCCAATATTGTGAATAGAGAATTCTAAACTTTGAGGTCAACCTCTAGATTATTTTTTCATGAAAATCCTCTTTTTTTTATTGGTAATCTATAATGTCATATTGAATCTCATCATAATCCATTTGTAGATGAACCTAGTTATACACTTTGTAGAGTTGTTAGGCAATATTGTTGCCTTCACCCACTTTGCAAAGTACTTTATAACAATGGTAATGTATTTACACTTTCATATTCGATTGAACTTAAAAGGTGTAATGAAATCCAACCCCTATATATTAAAGCATTCATGCAATTGTGGCATATGTAAGGGCATGAAATATTGTCCTACTGGTTTTCCCATCCTTTAACATGTATTACAAGAGGTTGCAAACTTCTTTATATAACATAACAAACTTGGTCACCACAATATGGCAAGGAGAAATTTCTTTGTTGTTGCATTGGACCCCATGTGCCCCCTATTTATCCCCCATGTACCTCTTACAAAGCACTATGCACCTCTTCCTCCATTATGCATATGTACACTATCATGTTATGTATCATCTTGTACAAAAGTCCCTTGATTAGTTGGAATGGACATGAATTTAGTACGATACTCCAACATTCAATTGTTGTTAATTCCCTTGGTCTATCTATAGTTGACAAGTATATGCCTAGATTCTTATACCAAGATGATAATATCATGATGTAGAACAAATGACCAATCAAAAACTAGTCTAAAAATCCTCCTTTTGCAACCTCTCCTAAATGGATTTGGGATATCTAATCAACAATCACATTTTTTTATTTCTATTACATCACCATCCAAAATATAAACTCTTAGAACATGAAGAGCCACCTACTAACTTATTTATGTATGGTTAACTTATTGATCAAGCACAAAGCACCTAATGATCAACATAAAATGTGAATGGATTCATGAGTAGATAGTGATTTAACTTTCACTACATGGAATATTTCAAAGACCTCACACTCTATTGTGTTATACTTCTTCTTGACACATGACAATAACCAATTTACAAAATAATGGGATGATTTGAACTATGATTTTTCTCTTGCATAAATCCATAGCCAATTAACTAGATGCATAAATATATGCATAAAACTCCTTGTCCCAATATGAAAACAATAGGATGGGACTACTAATCAATCCCACCTTTAATTGCTTGAAGGCTTGTTGATGTTCCTCTATCCACCTAAGTGGAACCCCTTTTCTTGTAAGAGCATTAAGAATATGAGATTACAAAATCCTTGATGAAACCTTGGTAATATCCCACATGTTCTAAGAAAGACTTCAATGACATGATGTTGTATGGCTTCTCCACAGTTCTAATAATAGATTTTATCTTAGATCCATATTTAGCTCGATATGACAAATGGCATGCCCCAATAACTTCCCCTAGGGTATTAAAAACTTGTATTTCTTAGAATTCAATTAAAGGTTATTCAAAGTTATATGCACTCCTCAAGCTCACTCAAGTGCTCTTTCTTATCTTCATGCAATAACCAATCATCAAGGAAGACATTGAAATTCCTCGTCCACATCTATTAAAATATAATATTCTATGATGTGTTGAAATGTGATTGGAATATTTCAAAAGTCAAATGAGATTTTTATACATGTATAGATTATATTCTCAATAACAATTTTTTTCTTTTATTTATCTTCCTCTATAATGTTAATTTGGTTATAGACAAAAAAAATCCATCCAAAAAGGAATATATATCCTCACCATCCACCTCTTCCAAAATTGAATCTATGAATGGAATTGGAAAGGTGTCCTTAATGGTGACTACATTCAAACTCCTAAAAATAAGGTAAATCCTAATCTGCATACTATCATTTTTCAGGATGATCATAATTGGTAACACCTATTCACTAGCAATCATCTTAAAAATAATATGTGCATACAATAGTTTTTCTATATCCATATTTACCAATGTTGCATGCTTGGGGTTCATTTGGTATGGCCTCTATCGCACTAGTTATGCTCCCAAAGTCAATGATATTCAATGGACACATGATTGGGATGAGATTTCCTTTAAGTTCTTGTAGGTCCTTGTAAAGACTTCATTATAATTCATAGGAAAATTTAATGCACATGCCTTTAATATTGGATCCCAACCATTTTTACAGTTGATCAGTCTTATCCTATCTAATTCCCTGATATTTACCTGTTCCATATGTAGTCCTTATTTTATGGTGTATAGTTCCTTGATGTATTCTAGAAAATTTGATGGAAAGTATATAAATTTTCCTCTTTCTTGACTGCATGCATGTTTATTTCCTTAGCAGTAGCACTATTTAACTCATTTACCTCAAATGTGTCAAGTACAACTATCTTTACTTTTTCATCCTTATCTTCTTCAACTTCAAGCCTAGGCATGTTGAGTGGAACAATTCATAGTCTTCCATTTGCCAATGGAGGAGACTTTTATCAATGTGTCCCTTGTCTTTTGTGTGTATTTCCAATTGTAGGACATTGTATTCGTTAGGTGATCTAAAAAAAAAAATGCAAGAAGTAAAGAAAACTACAGGAAGTTGAAAAAAACCTACATGAAGAAAAATTGTAGGAAGTTGAGGAAACTACAAGAGGTGAAATACCACAAAAGGGGAATTTTTTTGGTCGCTCAAAACAAATTTGGGAGACGATGATGAAAGGAGGAAGCCATTTCACTAAAGACAACAACATAAGAGATCACTTAGCAGAGTTCTAAGTAGATGAATCACTTCTAGCATTGATTGTACTTCATTTTGACTGAAATAAGAGGCTGAACACCATTTTCATGCTGGATTTTTTACCTCGAGAAGGGGTTTTCTCTAGGATAAATCTTGTGTCATGTGTGTATGCTAGTACTTTTATTTACAACATTGCATTTTTACTTTTGTACAATTCCTAGTTAACATATAGAATCTGTATTTAAAAATCATGAACAACATAGTTGACAGGAGATTACAGATCATATTGGTATGAGAGCGGTTACAATCCTTGTGGTTTTAAAGATTCCTAGAACATCTTTGTGTATTTGAGTATATGACACTAACTCGTTCTCAAAAGAGAAAACGAAGGAGAGATTTGGAAGAATAACAACTGAAATCGGTACCATTAAGTGGAAGAAGGAACTCAAAGCATTTACAATGGCTAACAGGACAAATGATGTAGAAGCAAGTCTGGTCGCTGACATTCGAGCCTTGCATGTGTCTGTATTAGATAGTTGTCCATGATGGCAGAGAAGTTTGGTTTTGAAAAAGGGTTGGAGAAGAGGAAGAATCAAACCAAGAAGAGTCTCAGAAGAATAGGGGTTCATTTGAGTTAGGAGAGAGTTCAAGCAAAGCACCATTTAAGGTGGAAGCCAAGATTGAAATCCCTTCATTTGAAGGAGATGTTAATGCTGATAAGTTGAATCATTGGCTAAAACAACTTGAGGTCTACTTCAATGTCCAAGGAGTAGTCATCGACAAGTAGAAGATTTCTTTTGCAAGGTTGAAAATGGGTGGACATGCTCTTGTATGGTGGGAGAGCCATGTTGAATCCTTGAGATTGGGTAAAGAAACTCCCATCAAAAAGTGGGAAGATTTCACAAGACTACTTAGAGAACAATTCTATCCTCTAGGACATGAAGCCAAGTAGCTCATGAGATGGCAGTTTTATAGATAGGGTAAAGGCCAGAGTGTGCAAGAATACACCATGGAGTTCTAAAAACAAGCAATAGTCTTGGGAATTTCACTTAAGGACCCGCAGGTGCTAATGAAATACATTGGAGGATTACATAGCCATATCAAGAGGCAAGTACTTCTTTTCACTCCTACGAGCATTGACCAAGTTAGTGTCCAGGCTCAATATATTGAGGAAGATGGGAGGAAAGGAAAGGAGAGCAATACTACCAAGACAAATCAACAAGGTACGTCCTAGGAGAAAGGGAATGGCAAAGGCAAGGGGAAAGGCAAGAAAGTTGCAGCCTCTACTCAGAAAGGAAAAGATTCTAAGAATCACTGTAATCATTGTGATATTGATGGTCATACCAAAGAAAAATGTTGGAAACTACATCCAAATCTATATCCTAGGAACAGGAAGAAAGAAAAGTCCAAGAAGAATGTCGTAGCTTCTATGGAAGGTAAGGAAGTTGAAGGAAGTTTTGATGTTGATGAGAAACTTGCCTGTACTACAGTACAAAAGACTGCAAATGCAGCCAATACAAGTACAGCTTTTGAAGAAGAAAGAACAAAACTTTTTTCAAGTCAAGATTCAAGTCAAGAAGACCGAAGGAGATGTACTTCTTGATTTTACAAGCAAATCTGATTGCTGAAGATCTAGTAAAGAAACTTGGATTGGAAACATATGGACATCCTCATCCATATCCATTGGGTTGGGTGCATAAGGATGCAGAAATGAAGGTTACTAAGCAATGCAAAGTCAAGTTTGCAATTAACACAGACTACATTGACGAGGTGGAATTAGATGTGGTACCTCTAGACATATGTGGAGTTGTATTTGGCAGTCCATATATGTATGACAAGAAGGCCATCTTCTTTAGAGAGGAGAATAAGTATAGGCTGATCAAGGGAGGAGAATCCTACATCGTCCATGCTCACAAGGGGAAGAAGAAGATCTCCATGGTAACCACCAACCAAGTAAAGAGGCTCATAAATGCAAGTAAGAAGTTTGTACTTTTACTTTTGAAGCCTCATAGTGAAGAAGCAGTAGAAATAGAACCTGCATTTGAAGGGTGTACAGTATAGCAGAAGTTAGAACTGAATAGACTCATCCAAGCCTTTCAAGAAGTGTTTCAAGAACCAAAAGGTTTACCACCAAAAAGAGGAGTTGAACATGAGATTCAATTGCAACCTGATGCACCAGTGCCAAACATAGGACTGTATAGGCAATCACTAATGGAGAGTACTGAAGTCAAGAAATAGATTCATACTTTGCTGGAGTAGGGAGTCATCAGGCCAAGCACATCCCCATGTGGTTCACCAATTGTTATGGTTCCAAAGAAAGACGATACTTGGAGAATGTGCATAGATTATAGGGCACTCAACAAGATAACTATCAAGAATAGATATCCATTGCCCAAGATTGATGATTTGATGGATTAGCTATAAGATGCAAAATATTTACAAAGTGGGACTTGAGAAGTGGTTATCATAAAGTAAGAATGGATGAATATGACATATGGAAGACAACCTTCAAAACCAAGCAAGGCCTTTATGAATGGTTAGTACTCCCATTTGGTTTGTGTAATGCACCTGCCACATTCATGAGATTAATGAATGATGTACTTGCCCTTATCTAGACTCATTTGTCATAGTCTACTTGGATGATATACTTGTATTCAGCCAAACTTGGGAAGATCATCTGAAACAATTACAGCAAGTTCTACAGACCTTGAAGGAGAATAGTTTGTTGTTAAAAATACAAATATGTGAATTTGCAAAAACATCCTTGTCTTATTTGGGACATGTGGTTGGAGAAAGACAACTGAAAATTGATCCAGCCAATATAGAAGCAATTCTTAAGTGGCCAAAACCAACAACAATGACTGAAACCCGGAGTTTCCTAGCTGTTGTACAATATCTGAGAAAGTTTATAACAGCCTTCTCATCTATAGCAGCTCCATTACACTCCATCACTGCAAAAAGCAAAGATTTTTGTTTGGGAAAAGCACAAGAAGTAGCATTTGATACTTTGAAGCAAAAGATCAGTAGCGCTCTAGTGTTAGCTTTGTCAAACTTGCAACAGCCATTCAAAATTGAAATGGATGCGAGTGAGTACGCTATGGGTGCAGTTTTGATGCAAGGGAAGAAACCTGTCTACTATCACTCACAATTGTTCAGTGGGGTAGTCATGAACTATCCAACCTATGATAAAGAACTCTATGCATTGGTTCAGGCTGTAAAGAAATGGAGGCACTATATCCTTGGTAAAGAGACAATAGTCCATACTGATCATCAACCACTACAATATTTGCAGTCACAGAGTAAACTACAACAAGCAAGGCACTTTAGGTGGATGGGCTTCTTGCAACAGTTCCATCTCATCATAAAGTACAAGAAGGGCATCACTAACAAGATTGTTGATATGCTCTCAAGGCCACCAATATCCAAGGTCATAGTTGTAGGAACTATCATGAAGTTCCATCCTTTTATGCATGATGCATATAGAGAAGAATACCCACAGGACCTAGATTTCAAAGAGATATATCAAAAGTTGCAAGCTACTCCACATAGATTTGGAGGTAACAACAAAGTATCATCTCAAGGAAGGGTTATTATACAAGGTAGACAAATTGTGCATACTAGGGGGAGGAAGAGTACAACTCATAAGAGAAGCACATACTTCACAAGTTGCAGGACATTTTGGCATAGGCAAAACCATTGCAAATCTGCAAAGGTATGTCTATTGGCCCAAGATGCAAGAGCAAGTTACAAATTTTATTAGAGGGTGTGTTCTCTGTAGTACCAACAAACCTAGCAATAGGAAGTTAGGATTGTATATGCCTCTTCCAGTACCCAGCAGACCATGGGAAAGCATATCCATGGACTTTGTTGGAGGACTACCAACATCCAAGAAAGGCCATGATTACTTGTTTGTAGTTGTGGACCGGTTTAGCAAGATGTGCATACTAATTCCATGTAAAAAGACTATCAAAGGCCATGAAGCAACAACCTTGTTTTTCTCAAATGTATGGGTACATTTTGGACTACCAAGTTCTATAGTGTTTGACAAGGATTCTAAGTTCTTGGGAAAATTTTGGACCACATTATGGGGAAAAATGGACACCAAGCTAAAGAGAAGTACAACATTCCATCCTCAAATAGATGGACAGACTGAAGTAGTCAACATAACTTTAGTCCAGCTCCTACGAGGGTACCATAGGAAGTGTTCAAAGTCTTGGGATGAGCACATCACTTACATACAACACTCTTATAATAGAGTTTTTTTGGGAAATATGCCTAATTATCTCACAAGTAAAATTCATAAGATTGAATAATCACATTCACGTTAACTTACTCACACCAATATTTCATAAAATAACAAGCTCAACTTTCATATATTCAAAAATTATTTGGTTGCATTCAAAATATTACATTGCATGGAGCTTTGTCTCCAATATATAATAATACTCATGACTTTTGCTCTCCTCTAACTCACAAGATATGTAATCTTTCACATGCCTCTCATTTTGACAAAGACTCTCATCATTACACAACCTTATACTTCACATCTTGACACATCTTTTATGACTCTTCACTTCCACACTTGACACCTATTACTTATGACTATTCACTTGCACACTTAACGCCTTGCACTCTCATAACTCACACTTGTACACCTCACACTTGCACACCTTATTATATAGCACATAAACACTCTTCACACTTTGACATATAATTTAGACAAAAACACTCCTAATATAATATTTACATTAGTACTTCATGGCACCTTAGGGTACCCAATAATATAATACCACTAACACCCCCCCTAATTACATTATTTAGTGTGAAAACTTTTAGTCTTCAATCTTTATCTTTTGTCTTCATTCTCTAATTTTGTTGTTGATGTTGTTCCCACTCCACTGTTCTTTTCTCCATTTCTTTGTCATAAGAGATCTTTGCTCAATATAATATTTCTTTTGATTTTTCTCCTATGACAAAAGTTGATTTAATTTTTTTGTGATATTCCCATTTCATCCAATGCAAATATTCCATTCTTGATAGAACCCATGGCCTCAATTTTATTTTATCTCTTGATGAGACATTTTTTATTTCCATTGATGTATTTAAATTCCATAGTTCTTCCTTTGTTGACCAATTGAGATACTGAAATGAGGTTATTTGTTATACCCGGAATATACAACACATCTTCTAATATGCATTCAGAATATGATAAACCAAGTGTAACATTCCCATATCCTTGTACATGGTAAACCTTGTCATTTAGTATCTTCATTGGAATGTTTGTTTTAACTTGTATTGAATCAAACCAATATAAATTTCCTATCATGTGGTGACTTGCACCTGAATCTATGTACCATGAATCATCTCCATATTCTATTTTTTTTTTTGTATTTCTCATGGCTTATTATAACCTTGTCTTTGAAAATTTCTTTTAATGAAGCTTGGTTCTTTGAATTTGTATGATCTTGATGTACTCATTTTGAATAAATTTAATTCCTTCGATGTAGAATGCTTTATTGATCCTAAATTTATTTTGTCATTCTTTCTTCTTCTTTAGTCAATTTCTCCAAATCAATCAATTTCAATTTATTTTTCCTCTTCTTATAACTCCCAAATTTTTAATTTCAAATTCTTCCTTATTTTCTCAAATCAATCATTGTCAATATTAATTCAATTTTTACTTCTTATATCTCCCAAATTTTCAAATTTAATTTCACAATCAATCTTCAAATCTTAATTCACCATTCATTCAAATTCAATTCTTTAATTTTCTTATGTCTCCCAAAATTTCACAAATTCACTTTCAAAATTCAACTTAAACATAATCCAATTAATTCAAATTTCAAATGTTTAATTTCCTTATACCTCCTATTCATTAATTCCTTCCATGATAATCCTTTTTAACTCCCATTTTTAACCTTTAATCAACAATAATTTATAATCCCCAAATTTATTTTCAAATACATGCCAAGTTAAATAAAGGCAATAAATCAAGCACCCAAAATATAGCATATAAGCTAAATGTGCCCCTTAGTAATCTTAAAAAATAAAGCTTTACCTTAATCTCTACCACGTTGCACTTTAGGACATTTAAAAACCAAGCATTATGCAACCTATCTATGTCCAACAAGCATTACTTATGTTGTTGTAGTTCGACCAATTCGCTTTCCAAAATGCAATCTGACTAGTCTTAATTATGTTGTCTTCTTTGCGCTTAGACGTCTTCAAATGTTTCCTCCATATTCATTGTTCTCAGTTCCAAAACATTCTCTAGCTTCATAGTTCACGCTCAAATCCTTCAGCTTTACTATTCTCAAGTCCAACATCCTCTCAATCCTCCTACTTTCACATCCTTTCTAACAACACATTCTTCTTTAACAATATGTTCCTCTGGCTTCTACTTATACTTATCTTCTCTAGCAACACATTCCTCTTCCAAGAGGTCTCAAATCAATCATCCAATATTCTACTTCTCAACACACATCAATCTTCTTTTATCTCTTTAACTCAATCACCTTCCATGTTCATCACCTTAAAGCATTAATATCTCTTCCTCATAATGTACTTATACAACTCAATATCTCTTCTCGTCATCCAGTCCTAACCACTTCAACTCCAAAAAATTTTAATGTCTCCTCCATGATGTACTTCTAATACCTCAACGACAATATCACTTTACACTCCTCCAAATATATGCCTTCAATCTTTCCTTCTCCAACAATCCTTCCTCAAAACAATATTTTTTCCTATCCACTCTCGTTTCCAACCTCGAAGCTTTTGCCGAGGTAGCTATCACAAAGTCCACTCAATATGGATTTGATACCACTATTTGAAAATATGCCTAATTATCTCACAAGTAAAATTCACAAGACCAAATAATCACTTTCATATTAACACACATTAATATTTCATAAAATAACAAGCTCAATTTTTATATATTGAAAAATCATTTGATTACATTCAAAAGATTACATTTCATGGAGTTTTATCTCCAATATATAATAATACTCATGAATTTTGCTCTCCTCTAACTCATGAGAGATGCAACCTTTCACATGCCTCTCATTATGAGAAAGAGTCTCATCATTACATAACCTCCTACTTCACATATTGACACATCTTATATGACTTTTCACTTCCACACTTGACACTTATCACTTATGACTCTTCACTTGCACACTTAACACCTTGTACTATCATAACTCACACTTGTACACCTCACACTTGCACATCTTAGTACATAACACAAACACTTTTCACACTTTGACACATACTTTAGACAAATATTAAACACACTCCTAATCTAATATTTACAATAGTACTCAATGGTACTTCATGGCACCTAATGGTACCAAATAATGTAATATCATTAACAAGTTGTACATTCATCCACTCAAAAATCTCCTTTTGAAACTTGTTTTGGATATCTACCACCTTCACCTCTAGATGTGATATTTCAACAACAGGAGGGAAGTGAGCAAGTAGAGTAGGTAGAGGAAAATAGAGTACTAAATTTAATTGATAGGGTATGATAGATCCACTTCAAAGTACAAGAACAACTGAAGGCAAGTCAAATAAAATACAAGTTACGATATGATCAACATCGAGTCGACCATCAATTCAAAGTGGGAGACTGAGTTTGGTTGTATCTCAATAAGGAAAGATTGTGAGGCTCAACCAAGAAGTTGAAACCACTCAGGTATGGACCATTTAAAATTATTAAATAAGTTAGTGATAATACATTGAGATTGAATTTACCTCCATACATTTGAATGTATTCATTAGTCGATGTGGATCTTCGGTTGTTTGAGCCATCGATGATTTATGAGGAGAAGAATGAACAAGTTCTATAATTCATAGAAGATTTTACACCTAATTCATTGGAGAAAATGAAGGAGGACTCAATGCTAAGGAAGCATATATGAACCGCTCGAAGAGGACAACAAGAGTTGTGGCAAATTGCATTAAAGGGACAACTGCCCAAAAAAGCTAAGTGGTATGACGTAGGAAGGATTGAGGAACGAATTCCTCATATTCTTCCTAAATTATAAAATTTTGGGACCAAAAGCCTCTAATTGGGGAGGCATTATTTATAATAATAATAATAACAAAGAAAAAAACTATAGAAACGTAAAAAAAAAACTATAGAAAGATGAAAAAACTACCAGAAGTTGAGGAAACTATGGGAAGGTAAAATACCACATAAGGGGATTTTTTTGTCACTCAAAATAGATCTGAGAGAGGACGATGTAATGAGGAAGAACGATTCACTAAAGACAACAACAAAAGAGATCACGTAGTAGAGTTCTAAGTAGATGAATCATTTCTAACATTGATTGTACTTCATTTTTATTGAAATAAGAGACTAAGAATCATTTTCACATTGGAGTTTTTAGCTTGAGAAGGGTTGTTAAGTCGATATATATCCGGCCTACGTGATGTAAATTATGCTTGGAATCGCTAATTTACCAACCGTAAGCACCCTTGTTTCCCGATGTTTTGAATCGTACGATCCCTTCGTTGGCTGTACCTTGCAATTGCGGAGCAGATCGTGATGACGTAGGAGTGACCCTCTTTCCCCAGGCATGCATAATCAACTAACCTAATACCACTTGCAATGAGACAACTTACTCTTTGAGTACAATCATCCAATTAACCCAGATATCAATGCAATCAACAGACAAACCAAAAAATATGCAACGGAAGTAAATTATGATAAATCAAATAATATCACGATGAATAATAGAACATTCGCCACTCTGGGTGGGCTCGTTCTCGTCTTCAAGGCAAATGCGACTAACGCATATGAAGAATATAAATGCAATATGATAGATGATTCATTTAAATAATTTCAACCAAGTTATATACCAAATAAAATCACTTGTAAAACATAGCTGACGTGGCTATGTTTGGTATGTAGCATGACTCCCTCGGAAAGCTTTGTCCTCAAAGTTGGAAATGACTGTAAAATACTTTCAAACTCCCAGGTTGCATCTTCTTCTAGTAAGTCCTACCACTTGATGAGGAACTCTTGGATTTGACGAGATCTTAGTTTGCGTATTCTGGTTTGTATAATTGTTTCTAGCTAGAGATATGTACGCCCTTCTTCATCTAGCATTGGTAATTCTGACTGAGATTGTATTTTTCGACCGATCATCTTCTTGAGACAGGAGACATGAAACACTAGATGTATGCGTGAGGATTGGGGTAACTCCAATTGATATGCTACTTTCCCAATGCGACTCATAATTCGGTAAGGCCCATAAAATCGTGGAGCCAACTTCTGACTTGATTTTATCTTTAGAAACAATTGTTTATAGGGTTGTAAGCGTAAGAACACCATATCACCCACATTGAATGTTCTTTTTGAACGATGCAAGTCTTGTTGTTGCTTCATACAATTATGTGCTTGGACCAAATTGTCTTTCAAAATAGTGAGCATTGATTGTCGTTGCAGAAGCCAATCATCTACTTGGGCCACTTTAGAGGAACCTGGTACATAATCTGCTACTGTTGGTGGCTTAGTTCCATACAATGCTTCAAAAGGAGATATCTTGATGGAATAATGGTATGAAGTGTTGTACGACCATTCTGCCAATGATAGCCACTGACTCCATTGATATTGTTTATCTTGTACAAAACATCTCAGGTAAGTACCCAAATATTTGTTAACTACCTTTGTTTGACCATCTGTTTGTGGATGGTATGTAGAAGACATGTTTAACTTGGTACCATTAAGTCAAAATAATTCTTTCCAAAAAATGCTAGTAAAAATGGGATCTCGATCACTTACAATATTTTTGGGTATTTCGTGCAATTTAAAAATTGAATCCATAAATACCTTGGCCACTTTGCTTGCTGAAAATGGATGTTGTAAGGCCTGAAAATGAGCGTATTTGGAAAGACGATCAACTACCACAAAAATTACTATTTTGCGTTTCGACTTGGGAAGACCTTCAATAAAATCCATGGAAATATGTTCCCACTGACGATCTAGAATAGGTAATGGTTGAAGCAACCCTGGTGACTTGACTGTTTCTCCCTTATTGCATTGGCACACTTCACATTGTGCTACCCATTGCTTGACCTCTACTTTTAACCCTTTCCAACAAAAGGATTGTTTAACCCGCATGTAGGTTTTCAGAAACCCTGAATTTCCTGCTGATGGAGAAGCATGTGACTCCTCTAAAATATGTGATTTGATTGTTGAATTGTGTGGAATGTAAATGTGATTTTTCTTGCGTAATATTTGGTCATCATATGAGAAAAGAGGGTGCTTAGATGAACCCATAGACAATTCTTGAATTATTTTAGTTGTTTCACCGTTGGACAACCATTCTTCTTGTAGTTGAGACACCCATGTTGAGCAAGGTGTTGCAAGAGTTTTGTCATTGTTGTCAACACAGTCAGTTAGATCCAATGATGCAGTGGACAGGCAGTTCAAAAGTCATTCAGATGCAGAGGACAGAAGTTCAAAGGTTATTCAGAACATGGAAAGTGAGTTTCCCAGAAGACCATAGTTGCCTTTTTGCAAAAAATCAAAGAAAAAGACAAGTAAGAAAACTGTCGCGATATCGCGACATGTTTTCTGTCGCGATTTCGCGACATGTCGGAGGAGAGAGAAGGCGCAAAGAAAATTGTCACGATTTCGCGACATGGACTAGGAGAGAGAAAGCGCAAAGAAAATTGTCACGATTTCACGACATGTCCGAGGAGAGAGAAGAGCAAGGAAAAATTGTCACGATTTCGCGACATGTTCGAAAGAAAAGCGCTAAGGCAAAAATATGCGATTTCGTGACATGTTCGGAAGAAAAGCGCTAAGGAAGAAAACTGTCGCGATTTCGTGACATGTTCGGAAGAAAAGCGCTAAGGCAGAAAACTGTCGCGATTTCGTGACATGTTCGGAAGAAAAGTGCTAAGGAAGAAAACTATCGCGATTTCGTGACATGTTTGGAGAAAATGCGCCAAGGAAGAAAACTGTCGCGATTTCGCGACATGTTCGGAGAAAAAGCTCCAAGGAGGAAAAGTGTCACGATTTCGCGACATGTCGGGTTTTCGCGACCCGAAGAGGAGAGAGAATGTACGAAGGCAAGTATGTCGCGATTTCGTGACATGTTATGTTTTCACGGGCGAAAGTCAGAAAAGAAGCCAAGGCAGTGAAAGTGTCACGATTTCGCGACATGTTTCGTTTTCGCTGGTAGCTGAGAAGAAAAGCGTACGGAAGCCAAAAGTGTCACGATTTCGCGACAGGTTGCAAGAAAAGCCGTCGGAAGCTGAAAGCGTCACGATTTCACGACAGGATGAAAGGAAAATGTACGGATGGAAAAAGTGTCACGATTTCGTGACAGGCAGCAGTGAAGTAGCTAGCAGGATGAAGATGTCGCATTTTCGTGACATGTCACGGTTTCGCGACTCTAGGAGGAGAGAGACTGTACGGCGCCAGAAATGTCACGATTTCGCGACAAAAACGGAGAAGAAGGCCTAGAAGCAAAAAGGGTCACGATTTCGCGACAAGAGTGAGAATGACGTCAGCGAAAGTTAGAAGTGTCACGATTTCATGACAAGAAAGGTGGCAAAGCTATCAAAGGCCAAAAGTGTCACGATTTCACGATAGCAAGGACAAGAAGGCGTACGGATGTAAAAGGTGTCACGATATCGCGACATGTTGGAGTTTCACGAGGAAAGCTACAGAACCAGAGGAACGGTTGAAGCCGACAGAGTTAAATCTGGGCCGACATTCATTAGGGTTTTTGAGCCAACATTTATTAGGGTTTTGAAGCCGACATTCTAGGGTTTGCAGTCGACTAAATTTAGGGTTTTTCAGCCGACTAAGTTTAGATCTTTGCTCATGATTTTATGCTATAAAAGGAGGACAATTTTGAGACTTGAGTGTCGAAGTGTGAATTAGGTCTGTCATGCGCAGAAAGCGAATCGTGTCGATCGACTGTTCGGTAGCAGAGTGTGCGAAGTATTAGCGAAGAAGCAGAAGCGATAGTTCGACTGTGTTGAAGCGAAGTGCGAGAGGCAGTTGCAAAGTAGCAGACTGGTTGTGCGAAGCTCTTGTGCAGCTGAAGTAGAGTGCATACAAACTGCAGACTGTGTAATAAGTTTGACTGTGTCGAAGCGAAGTGCGAAAGGCAGTTGCGAAGTAGCAGACTGGTTGTGCGAAGCTTTTGCGCAGCAGAAGCAGAGTGCATATAAACTACGGACTGTGTGATAAGGTGAAAGTATTATTACTGTAATTTTCAATTATTTCTATTGAAGTCCAAGTTGCAGCTTGGCTTAAGGAGTTGGTGCTCCTTCCAGTAGTTGCTGGTGAATTGGGGGTTGGTGCTCCTTTCTGTAGGTGCAAAAAAATTGAGGGGTTGGTGCTCCTTCCAGTTGGTGCTGGCAAATAAATTGTAAAGTTGTTGCTTTGCATAGGCTGGATTTGGATGGTAGTCCAAGCAGCCATTTTTGAGGAGTAGCCACTTTGGTGAACCTCGTTAAATCTGTGTTGTGTGTGATGCTTTCTTGTTGTATCTGGTTTAAATTTGCTTTATTTCAGTTTTTAGTATTGCAAGTTTAAATTGTTAAAAGATCACACTGATTCACCCCCCTCTCAGTGTCACTGTGAGTTCAACAATTGGTATCAGAGCCAAGTTCCTGTACAGGCTCAATCAGCTAGGGTGTTCCTGGTAGTGACGCTATGGCAGGTGGTGAAGGTTTCTCCTCAAACAAAGCACCATTGTTTGATGGAACAAATTATGTGTTCTGGAAGATCAGGATGCAGACATATCTTCGAGCTTTGGGATTTGACATCTGGAATGCAGTAGTCAATGGCTACACAGCTCCTGCCACTGCTCCAACCGACAGCACCGATAAAAAGGCTTTTGAAAATGACTCTAAAGCAAAAAATGCCATCATGTGTGGACTAGTGGACAGTGAGTTGGTCAAAATCATAAATTGTGAATCAACAAAAGATGTTTGGGACAAACTAGAGAATATTCATGAGGGAGATGACAAGATCAAGGAAGCCAAGCTGCAAACTCATCGAGCTCAATTCGAATCTTTAAAAATGACCAACGATGAGAACATAGAAGCCTTCATGCAGAGAGTTAATGGAATCACTAATTCAATCAGAGGTCTTGGAGAAGAGTTGGATGATGCTACTATCATGAAAAAGGTTTTAAGATCGCTTCCCCAAAGGTTCGATTCTAAAGTCTCTGCCATAGAAGAAGCTAAAGACTTAAATCACTTTAGTATGGATGAGATGCATGGTTCTTTGACTGCTTATGAAATGAGAATCGGAAGGTCTAATCCCACAGATAGAGAAGCAGCATTTAAAGCTCTAAAAGGTAAAGACACAAAACAAGAATCTGAAGAAGAAGAAACTTCAGATGAAATGGAAGCAAATTTTGTCAAAAAACTGAGAAAGGGCAAAGGAAAATACAGAGGAAAACTACCTTTTAAATGTTTCAACTGTGGGGGTATTGGACACTTTGCAACCAAATGTCCTCTCAATGAGAAGGACAAAGGTGAGGAAACTTCACATCAAGAAAAAGGTGAATGGAGGAAGAAATCTAACTTCAGAAAAGGCAATTTCAAAAAGAAAAGCTTTATATCCAGGAATGCATATTCCTCAGAAGACAGTTCTAGTGAGGATTCTGAAGAAGGAACAGGTGAAGCTCTATTCATGGCATTTGAAGTAGAAAATTCTGAAGAGGCAGAAATCTCAGAGAAGAAAGAAGGTATGAACTCTAAAGTGTCTGTTGAAAAAACTGAGGCTGAAGTTGATCTAGAAGGTGAGCTAGTTTCTGCTCTTATAGAATGGAAATCTGAGAAAAGAAAGAATAAAAAACTGTCAAGAAAGCTTGAGGATGCAAATGACATTATAACCAGTTTAAAAACATAGACAGAAGAGTACAAGAAAATGTCCGAAGATCTTGAAGTTCAGGTAACCATGAAGATAGATTACTACTGTAAACTGGAAGAAGAAAATGTTGGTCTTCGAATTCAGATACAAGAGCTGGATCAAAAAATTAGCTGCCATTACAAACGTGAAGAAAGTGCGATGAAGCTGGACAAAATCCTAAGCGATCAAAGACCCGCAGGTATCAAATTCGGTCTGGGCTTTATTGAAGGAGAATCATCAAACGGACCAAAAGCCAGAAATGTTGAATGTGTAAGGAGTGAAGACAAGGAACAGGTTGTTGAAAGAAAAACAAATCATGCAAAAGAAAGCAGTAATGCCAGGCCTGAAAGGAGAACTGACAATGATGGCTTTACCAAGGTCACACATCAAAAGAAAAGAAGATCTATGGCTCCTGCAACAACCTGGCAAAGACCTTCTTTCAGGTTCAATCATTACTTTTATGGTTTCTGTTTCAAATGTAATGGTTATGGACATAAAATTGCTGACTGCAAGTATAATGTAGGACCAAGAAGTTTCACTAGTAGAAATACTTTTGCTCCTCTAATAAGTTATGCAGTAGAATGCTTTAATTGTCACAACTTTGGGCATATTGCTAGAAACTGTCATAGTACCTCTGTTTCAAATCAATCTCAGAAAAGAAGAGTTCAACCATATAGGGCAAAACAAAATAGAAATCTTTCTGAAAGATATGTGCAAGATTCTAAAAAGGGGAAATCCAAGCTAGAGCCCAATACCATAGTCAAAACAGAATGGAAACAGAAAGAACAGCTCAGGGAAGAAAAGGAATCTCTAATAGTATAGACAACTTTCAAGGCTCAGAATAAATGTGTTCCATGGATTCTTGATAGTGGTTGCTCAAGTCATATGACAGGTGATAAACAGAAGTTTGAAAAACTACAAAAATATGAGGGTGGCTCTGTAAAGTTCAAAAATAATGATGGAGCCAAGATAATCGAAAAAGGATCTGTCAAAATTAGTGATGGGAAAATCAAGTCAGAAGAAGTTCTGTTTGTGGATGGTTTGAAACACAATCTGTTAAGTGTGAGTCAAATCTGTGATAAAGGACACGAAGTAGTCTTCAAGAAGCAGGGTTGTGAAGTCAAAAAAATAAACAGTGGGAAATTAATAGCAACTGGCTCAAGGACGTCTGGCAATCTGTACACACTCTCAAAATCTTCAGAAGGTATGTGTTTCATTGGACAAGAAGAAGAGAACTGGCTGTGGCACAAGAGGCTTGGACACATAAGTTTCGATAACTTGGTGAAAATCAGCTCGAAACAAGTAGTGAGAGATATTCCAATCATTAGAAAACCTTCAAATAGTGTCTGTGCCTCATGTCAGAAGGGAAAGCAAACCAGAGTTTCATTCAAAACAAAAGAGTACCACACTAGCAAGCCTTTGGAACTTATACATACAGACTTATGTGGACCCATGAGAACACAAAGCATAAATGGAGACAAATACTTTATGTTGTGTATCGATGATTATTCCAGAATGACCTGGATATTTTTCTTAAAAGATAAAACAGAAGCTTTTGAAATGTTCAAATCTTTCAAACATCTAGTTGAGAATGAAACAGGAAAAAGGATCAAATGTTTACGATCAGATAGAGGAGGAGAATTCATTTCGAATGAATTTTTAGAATACTGTGAAAAACATGGTATCAGGAGACAATATTCAGCAGCTAGAACTCCCCAGCAGAATGGTGTGGTAGAAAGAAAGAACAGAACTGTACAGGAAATGGCACGCACTATGCTGGCAAAAAATAAAATAGCAGACAGATTCTGGAAAGAAGCAGTTCACACAGCAGTATACCTCCAAAACAGATATATGTTAAGAACTCATGAAAGCAAAACACCTTATGAGTTGTGGTTTGGTAGAAAAGCAACAACAAAACATCTCAAAGTATTTGGCTGTAAGTGTTACATCAGAAAAACTGATGACAACCTTGGGAAGTTTGAAAATAGAGCAGATGAAGGTGTTTTTGTTGGGTATTCTTCAAAAAGCAAAGCTTACAAATGCTACAACAAGAGACTCAAGAAAATCGTGGACAATGCAGATGTTAAATTCGATGAAGGTGGGAAACAAATAGTTAACTTTGAAGAAAACTACCCAATCTACGAAGAAGTCATTGAAGGAGATGAGGTGAATGAAACAGAAAATAAATCTACGGTTGATTCAGATAACTTATTCGATGACTCAGAGGTGCAAGAAAACAAGAAATTCAAAACAGGCAGCTGGCAGAAAAATCATCCAAGAGACCAAATAATTGGAGATCCCACAGCTGGTGTTCAGACAAGAAGGAAAGTAATGAGTAATTACTCTCTTTTATCCAAAGATTGAGCCCAAAAACATAGATGAAGCAAGCAAAGATGATAGCTGGATGAAGGCAATAAATGAAGAGTTAGATCAGATTGAAAAGAACAGAACTTGGGAATTAGTACCTAGACCTGCGAATAAGAATGTAATCGACACCAAATGGATATTTCAAAACAAATTAAATGAAGATGGATAGGTCATTAGGAACAAAGCAAGACTGGTTTGTAAAGGATATGCACAGGTCGAAGGCATTGATTTTGAAGAGACTTTTGCACCAATGGCCAGATTAGAAGCTATTAGAATGTTTCTGGCCTTAGCAGTCCACAAGAACTTCAGAGTTTATCAGATGGATGTAAAATCTACCTTTTTAAATGGGAAACTCGAAGAAGAGGTCTATATTGAACAACCAGATGGCTTTCAAATTAGTGAAGATCCCAACCTTGTCCGCAAATTAAAGAAAGCATTATATGGATTAAAACAAGCACCACGGGCATGGTATGCAAGGCTAGACAACTATCTCTCTCAACAGGGATTCAAGAAAGGGTTGGTCGACAGTAATCTGTATGTGAAAACAGAAGGTGGGCATCTCATAGTTCTTGTTGTCTATGTCGATGATATCATATTTGGCAGTAGCAAAGATGAATCTTGTAAAGACTTAGCACATAAGATGCAGAATGAATTTGAAATGTCTATGATTGGTGAACTGTCTTATTTTCTTGGGTTACAAGTTAATCAAAATGAGAAAGGCATTTTCATTTCCCAAATCAAATATGTGAAAGAGATGCTAAAAAGGTTCACAATGGAGGATTGTAAGCCGCTTAGCACTCCCATGACAACAGTCGCAAGTTGAGTAAAGAAGACAAATCTCCACCCGTAGATCAAACCATGTATAGATCAATGATAGGAAGCTTACTATATTTAACAGCTACTGGACCTGATATTCTGCAGGCAGTTTGCATGGTAGCAAGATTTCAGGCCAGTCCCAAAGAGACTCATGTGACAGCTGTAAAAAGGATTCTTCGGTATCTCAAAGGCACCATGGAGTATGGGTTGTGGTATCCAAAAGGCAAAGACTTCACTCTTATATCATATTCAGATGCAGATTGGGCAGGTTGTGTTGATGATAGGAAGAGTACAAGTGGAGGTGCTTTTTATCTTGGTGACAGGTTGGTTGCTTGGCACAGCAAGAAACAAGAGTCGGTTTCTTTATCAACAATTGAGGCAGAATATATTGCAGCAACAACTTGCTGTACACAAGTTTTGTGGATGAAACAAACTTTGAAAGATCTTGGTATTAATTTCAGTGAACCAATATCGCTTAAGTGTGATAACACCAGTGCAATTAACATCTCCAAGAATCCAAGTAATGCACTCACGGACAAAACACATTGCTATAAGGTATCATTTCTTGAAGGAGAAAGTTGCAGAAGGAGAAGTTAAATTGGATTTTGTCCCAACCACAGAACAAGTAGCAGATATTTTTACAAAACCATTGCCCAAGGAAGTGTTTGAGTACCTTCGAAGCAAATTAGGAGTAGTCACACTTCCCAAGAAGTGACTAGCTACAGGGATCACTTTCTCAGGGGGAGCATTTGAATATTTGCCTATTCCTTTGCTCATGATCATAATTTGTGCTAAGTGCAACAAATTGTGCCTGAGAATTGTATGTATGGACTCAGGGGGAGTCTACAGCAGCCCTTTGGTATTATTGACAAAGGGGGAGAAGAGTTCCAGGAATTTACACAAGTGTTGCCAACAATTCCAAAGGGGGAGATTGTTGAGCAAGGTGTTGCAAGAGTTTTGTCATTGTTGTCAACACAATCAGTTAGATCCAATGATGCAGTGGACGAGGAAGTTTCGAAGTCATTCAGATGCAGAGGACAGAAGTTCAAAGGTTATTCAGAACATGGACAGTGAGTTTCCTAGAAGACCATAGTTGCCTTTTTGCAAAAAATCAAAGAAAAAGACAAGTAAGAAAACTGTCGCGATATCGCGACATGTTTTCTGTCACGATTTCGCGACATGTCGGAGGAGAGAGAAGGCACAAAGAAAATTGTCATGATTTCGTGACATGGACTAGGAGAGAGAAAGTGCAAACAAAATTGTCATGATTTCACGACATGGCCGAGGAGAGAGAAGACGCAAGGAAAACTGTCACGATTTCGCGACATGTTCGAAAGAAAAGCGCTAAGGCAGAAAACTGTCACGATTTCGTGACATGTTCGGAAGAAAAGCGCTAAGGCAAAAATGGATTTGATGTTGAAGAAAGAAAAGATTTGAAAAAGGTAAGGAGAAAATGTGGATTTGGACATGTTTGGAGAAGGAAGGAAGAAAAGTCATGATTTCATGACATGTTCGGAGAAAAAGCTCCAAGGAGGAAAAGTGTCACGATTTCGTGACATGTCGGGTTTTCATGACCCGAAGAGGAGAGAGAATGTACGAAGGCAAGTATGTCACGATTTCGTGACATGTTATGTTTTCACGGGCGAAAGTCAGAAAAGAAGCCAAGGCAGTGAAAGTGTCACGATTTCGTGACATGTTCCGTTTTCACTGGTAGCTGAGAAGAAAAGCATACGGAAGCCAAAAGTGTCACGATTTCATGACAGGTTGCAAGAAAAGCCGTCGAAAGCTGAAAGCGTCATGATTTCACGATAGGATGAAAGGAAAATGTACGGATGGAAAAAGTGTCACGATTTCACGACAGGCAGCAGTGAAGTAGCTAGCAGGATGAAGATGTCACATTTTCGTGACATGTCACGGTTTCGCGACTCTAGGAGGAGAGAGACTGTACGGCGCCAAAAATGTCACGATTTCATGACAAAAATGGAGAAGAAGGCCTAGAAGCAAAAAGGGTCACGATTTCACGACAAGAAAGGTGGCAAAGCTATCAAAGGCCAAAAGTGTCACGATTTCATGACAACAAGGACAAGAAGGCGTACGGATGTAAAAGGTGTCACGATATCACGACATGTTGGAGTTTCGCGAGGAAAGCTACAGAACCAGAGGAACGGTTGAAGCCGACAGAGTTAAATCTGGGTCGACATTCATTAGGGTTTTTGAGCCGACATTTATTAGGGTTTTGAAGCTGACATTCTAGGGTTTGCAACCGACTAAATTTAGGGTTTTTTAGCCGACTAAGTTTAGATCTTTGCTCATGATTTTACGCTATAAAAGGAGGACAGTTTTGAGACTTGAATGTCGAAGTGTGAATTAGGTCTGTCATGCACAGAAAGCGAATCGTGTCGATCGACTGTTCGGTAGCAGAGTGTGCGAAGTATTAGCGAAGAAGTAGAAGCGATAGTTTGACTGTGTTGAAGCGAAGTGCGAGAGGCAGTTGCAAAGTAGCAGACTGGTTGTGCGAAGCTCTTGCACAGCTGAAGCAGAGTGCATACAAACTGCAGACTGTGTAATAAGTTTGACTGTGTCGAAGCGAAGTGCGAAAGGCAGTTGCGAAGTAGCAGACTTGTTGTGCGAAGCTTTTGTGCAGCAGAAGTAGAGTGCATATAAACTGCGGACTGTGTGATAAGGTGAAAGTATTATTACTATAATTTTCAATTATTTCTATTGAAGTCCAAGTTGCAGCTTGGCTTAAGGAGTTGGTGCTCCTTCCAGTAGTTGCTGGTGAATTGGGGGTTGGTGCTCCTTTCTGTAGGTGCAAAAAAATTGAGGGGTTGGTGCTGGCAAATAAATTGTAAAGTTGTTGCTTTGCATAGGCTGGATTTGGATGGTAGTCCAAGCAGCCATTTTGAGGAGTAGCCACTTTGGTGAACCTCATTAAATCTGTGTTGTGTGTGATGCTTTCTTGTTGTATCTGGTTTAAATTTGCTTTATTTCAGTTTTTAGTATTGCAAGTTTAAATTGTTAAAAGATCACATTGATTCTATAGTTTTCGAACGCAGTCAAACAATCAAATAATTATGCAGAGGACAAAAATTTAAAACATTTATTTAATTTGAAGCACCCCCAACCTTATTACAAATGTATATCCAATAATATATAGAGTAGGGAATAGGAAGAAAGTCGGCAAAGGAGAGATAAGGGGAAATAGGGGATAAGGAGGGAGAAGATAGGGGAAAGAAAGGTGCGGAGGGATAAGGAGGTTGGAGGGATAAGGGGAAAGAAGGATTCACGGAGGGATAAGGAGGAGGGAAAATAGGAGGAAGGTAGGAGGAATAAATAAAAAACAAACTTGTCGACAAAATTTGCCGACATAATGAGGGAGAATTCACACTGAAGCTTAGAAAAGAGATTTTTCTAAGCCAGTTTCGAAACAACCCTATTCACACTTGTAACATTCTCCCCCTTAAAGTTGAGAGGACTGACTACACAGTCTCTCGACTTTAAAAATTGAGCTTTTGTCATCGCCTT
Organism: Wollemia nobilis; assembly: GCA_028583015.1. NCBI lineage: Eukaryota > Viridiplantae > Streptophyta > Pinopsida > Araucariales > Araucariaceae > Wollemia > Wollemia nobilis. The sequence goes on along the minus strand of JAQPPZ010016346.1, from coordinate 9,262,707 downwards.
GGTGAAGATGTCAGCGACGTTCTCCAAAGTGTGACAGTATTGAAGCTCAACAATTTCATGTTCCACCATATCTCTGATGAAGTGGTACTTCATATCAAAATGCTTCGTTCTGCTATGGTGGACAGGATTATATGCCAACTGAATGGCACTGATGTTGTCGTAGTAGATTCTAGTTGGACCACTTTGCTGTTCTCCAATCTCTTCTAGTACTTTCCTTAGCCACAAGGCTTGAGTACTAGCATAAGTAACCGCTATATACTCTGCTTCTGTTGAAGATAGCGCTACTACTGTCTACTTTTTGGAACTCCAAGTTATTAGTCCTGATCCAAGACTAAAATAGTTTCCTGATGTTGACTTCCCGTCATCAATATTGCTACCCCAATCACTATCATCGAAGCCTACAAGCTTGATAGTGTTACATTTATGATCTTGGATTCCAAAATCCAATGTACCCTTCACATATCTCAAAATTATTTTAGCTTCTTGCAAATGCAACTCGGAGGGGTTAGACATAAATCTAGAAACAAGAGATACAGCATACTGAATATCTGGTCTGGTGTTGGCGAGAAACATCAAACTCCCAACCATGCTTCTGAAAGTGGTCACATCAACTTTTGGTGCTCCATCATCTTTGCTTAGTTGGATCCCATGTCCAACTGGAGTTGCAACCGGTTTGCAATGCTCCATAGCAAACTTCTTGATCATGTCCTGAGCATACTTATGTTGACAGATGAAGATCCCTTTATCTGACTGATGAACTTCCATTCCAAGATAATAGTGCATTAAGCCAAGATCTTTCATCTCAAACTGCGTCATCATGGAGTGTTTGAACTCCATATTCATTTTCTCATTACTACCCATAAAAATAAGATCATCCACATACAAACAAACTATGAGGATGTCTTTACCTTGCTTGAGGTAGTAGAGTGTGGGTTCATTTTTGCTCCTTGTGAACCCATATTCTTTGAAGTACCCATCAATGCGTGAGTACCAAGCTCTTGGTGCCTGTTTAAGGCCATAGAGTGCCTTCTTCAATCTGTAAACAAGGTGTTCCTTACCTTGCACTTCAAATCCCTGTGGTTGCTCAACATACACTTCTTCCGTCAAGTAACCGTTGAGAAATGCACTCTTCACATCCATGTGTTGGACTTTCCAACCTTTATGTGCAGCTAAGGCAAGAACTGCTTCGATTGTCTCTCGTCTGCTACGGGGAGCAAAAGTCTCTTCATAATCTATTCCATACTTCTGAGTAAAACCCTTTGCCACTAATCTTGCCTTGTGCTTCTCAATGCTTCCATCAGCATTAAACTTGGTCTTGAAGATCCATTTACAACCAACACATTTCTTTCCTTTCGGAAGCTTCACGAGCTCCCAAGTGTCATTGTTTTTTATAGAGGTTATCTCCTCTTCCATGGCATCTTGCCAAATCTTCTGAGTACATGCCTTCTCATAACTAGAAGGTTCAAGCTATGCACTAGTTAACAAAGCATAGTTAACTTGATCTCCTCTGGGTTCTTTCTGGGATTCATCATCACCATACAAGTGCATACTTTCTAATCTGTGTAAAACAGATTCCATTTCACTAGCTTGACTCCTAGTATATCTTCTTGAAAAATTCTTATCCAACATCTGAGAGGATGGATGATACTATAAAGTTCTCTTACCTTTGGATGGAACATCAATATCCATTGGTGAGGAACTTACTGATCACTCGTGGAGAAGGACTTGGTGAAGCGAGTTGAATCGGAAGATGGACTTGGTGGATGTGTGGGCGGAGACCGCTTTCCTTTCGTGGTAGTCTGTGGTTGCACTCGTTGAGCTACTACATCATTGGCTTCAACATCACTAAATATTTGGGGCTTACCCCACTCTCCCCCTTCATCAAAAATCACATCCCTTGAAACCACTATCTTTCGAGTTGTAGGATTGTAGAGTCTATAACCCTTTGTGTTTTCACAATATCCTACAAAAATGCAAGCCTGACTCTTTGGATCCAACTTCTTTCTCAGCTCATCAGGAATGTGAGCATATGCCAATGAACCAAATACTCTGAAATACTTCACATTTGGTTTCTTACCATACCAAGCTTGGTAAGGTGTCTTCCCTTTCAAACTCGAAGTAGGACTTCTATTCAAGATGTGAACACTAGTCCTTGTTGCATCTCCCCAATATGCATTACTCAAATGCTTTGTCTGAAGCATTGATCTCGCCATCTCCACAATGGTGCGATTCTTTCTTTTTGCTACACCATTCTATTGTGGTGTGTAGGCAGTTGTGAACTGCCTCTTGATGCCATGATGTTTACAAAAATTCAAAAACCGATTAGAGGAGTATTCTCCTCCTCTATCTGATCTAAGACATTTTACAGAATATCCACTCTCACTTTCAACTTTTGCTTTAAAATCAACAAAGCATGCAAATGCTTCATCCTTATGTTTCAAAAAGTATATCCAACACATTCTTGTGCAATCATCAATGAAAAGTAGGAAGTAAGAGTGATTACCTAGACTCTTGGTCTGCATCGGACCACAGATGTCTGAATGTACCAACTGAAGAGGATAGCTGGCCCTCCATGCTTGTCCACGAGGAAATTTCGATCTGGCATGCTTGCCCAAGGCACACCCTTCACAGACTTCCTTACTATCTTGAACTTTGGGAAGTCCAGTCACCATTGCTTGTGAAGTTAGCATCTTCAAACTTGCTTGAATTCAAGTGACCATATCTCAAGTGCCATAGGACACTTGGATTGGTAATAGCAACATTTGCTAACTTATTTCCTCCTGGTTGGCCAAACTTCAAAGGAAATAATCTATTCTTTGACATTGGCACTTGTGTAATGATTCTATTACTATTGTTTTTGTCAAAAATGGTGCATTTACCCTCATCAAAAATCAACTTATAATTCTTTTCAAGCATTTGACCAACACTTAAGAGATTGTGTTGAAGATGAGGAGTGTAATAGATATCACTTACATGTTTGATGCCTTCTTTCGTTGGAACCTCCATGGCTCCAATGCCTTCAACTGCCAATGACTTGTCATCTCCCAATCGGATGCTGGATTTGTATGAGGAGTCTATCTTAGCAAAGAGTTCTTCTTTGCCACTCATGTGATTTGAACACCCTGTGTCCAAAATCCATGTATCATTCAAATTTTGCTCTGTCTGGCCATAAGAGAGAAAGAGATTTGAGGACTCTTCCTCTTCTCCAAAATTCCCAAACTGACTGCTGCTCTGGTTGCTGCTGCTTCCTTGCGAAGTCTTTGACCAACAATCATGAGCATAATGGCCAGGTTTGCCACAATTGTAGCAAACTTGTTTTGATTTGTCTCCTCCTTTTCCTTTTCCAGATTGTTTCCCTCTATATTGTTGTTGTCCTCCTCTATTCTAGTTTCCACCTCTGTTGGATGATCCTCCTCTGTTAGGAGTTCCCCCTCTTTGATTATTCCTCGCCTCTACCTCTTTGTTGACCTCTCGCCATGGCTTCTACCTCTTCCTTCATGTGAGGCAAAAGCTTTGTCATCTCCTCCATAACTGGTGGTAGGAGTTTCTTGCAATCGCTCCTCATGTGAGAGAAGTGAACCAGTTAAGGCATCAAAAGACAATGTAGTTAAGTCTTTTGATTCTTCAATAATTATTGCAACAGAATTCCATTTTGGAAGAAGTGTTCTCAACACTTTCTTCACCATCATCTATGGTTTAATATCCTCCCCTAGTGTGACCATTTTGTCGACTACTGCTTTCACTCGTACGCAGTAATCACCGACTCTTTCATTTTCTCGCATCTTGAGATTCTCAAAATCTCGTTTCAAGGTTTGCAGTTTTACTTGCTTCACTTGGTCACTGCCTCTATAGCTTTCTTTTAAGGCATTCCATGCATCTTGTGCAATTACATATGATGCAACCCTAGGGAAGATAGTTTTATCTAAAGCAGCATGAATGTGATATAAGGCAAAAGCATTATTCTTTTGTGCTTCTTTTCTTGTCTTTTTATCAACATTAGAAAATGCTGCCCATTCAGCAGTAGTTGGTTCTGTATAACCTTCTTCAACTACATCCCAAAGACCTTTTCCTATCAACAAAGTCTTCATTTTTATAGACCAGTATTCATAGTCACTACCATTAAATTCAGGGATTGGTAGACTAGTGTTTGCAGCCATTGCAGAATAAAAACAATCTTTATTCGAAGCAAACAAGTACTTTTATTGAGGCAAATTGGAAATACAAAGCAGTACAAAATGATTTAATAATTTAAATCAAATCTCGCCTTCTTAGTACATTCATGTTCTGCTTCGGAACTGCTGCTAATGATGATGAACTCAGGTTTCACTTCCACTGGATCTGCTTCTTCTTCTTCTTCTTCTTCTTCCTCTTCTGTTGCTTCTACTTCTTCTTCTTCTTCCTCTTCCTCTTCTTCCTCTTCTTCTGCTTCTGCTGGTTCAGGTTCAAGCTCAGGAGAGCGTGGTGTATATCCCTCACTCAATTCATCTGTTGGCACACCTGGTGTATAACTGGCACCAGTTTGTACGTCCGAAACAAATTGCACGGTTTCGGATTCTTCAATTCTCTGTCCGAAGATATTGTCTTCGGAATCTGCCTCGTATCCTGAATCCGGCTTTCTCAGGTGAGAAATCACCTGATTCTCCAGTTGACTAAACACTGTGTGTAGTCCTAAACTTTGAACCCTTTGGTCAAAGGATTCCGGTTTCTGCCTCTTCAAAATTGACAGTAGTGCATTATAGCACCCTTCAGATCGGAACATCTACCATTTCATAAGCACATTAATTCTCTTTTTTCAAAAAATCTCTTTAAAGGTTTTCTAAAGTTTTTTTTTAAATAAATTTAATAACCTTTTATTATTTTTCAAATTACCTTTTTAAAAAAAAAAACAAAATTACTTTATTAAAAAAAAGATAATTTTCAAAAATAATATAAAAATTATTAAATTTATTTTAAACCCTTAAAAGAAAAGGTAATATTTTTTTTTGTAAAAAAAATATTACCTTTTCGTCGCGATTCGATCACGCGACTTGCGGTGGGCAGAGCAAGCGCCTTAGCCGCGCGACCGCACGGCTACCACGTGAACAAATAAGGGGCCGCTTACTATTAAACCTCAGATGGCGCGAAATTTAAAAAAAAAAAAAATTGTTTAATTTCTTCCGGCGAAACTCGAACCCCGGACCGCCGCACAGCCAACAAACAACCTTACCGCCACGCCAATCGCGCCGGTTGAGAAAAAAGGAAGGGAGATGGTTTTAAATCAATGGCGAGCGATTTTTTTAAAATCGCGTGGGATTATCCCACATGCGTCCGAAAAAGGACGCGAAAGGGTTTTTAACCCTTTCCTCGCGTACTATGTTTCGACTGCCTTCGGGCAGTCGATCCTCAACCAAACGTTTTCACCGCCGCTTCAACCAATCGCCGTTCGCCACCTCACTGCCACGACGAATCGCCACGTGGCAAAATTTTGCCCACTCGCTGCCAACCAGACTGCCAATCGCCCTGCGCCACGTGTCGTCCAGTCACTGCCTCGACTGTCACGCCATTGCCACGTGTCAACTTGACTGTGCACGATCCGCCTCGGGATCCGTGCCCGACCTGCCTCGGGATCCATGCCCGAGCCTGCTCATGATCCGCCTCGAGATCCGAGCCCTGTTGTGACCTACGTCGGGATGCGTGCCCACCTCGAGAACCGTGCCCGTTCCACTTTGCCTCGGGAACCGTGCCCGCTGGACGACGAAGTCTGGCTCTGATACCAGATGTAGTTTTCGAACGCAGTCAAACAATCAAATAATTATGCAGAGGACACAAATTTAAAACATTTATTTAATTAAAAGCACCCCCAACCATATTACAAATGTATATCCAATAATATATAGAGTAGGGAATAGGAAGAAAGTCGGCAAAGGAGAGATAAGGGGAAATAGGGGATAAGGAGGGAGAAGATAGGGGAAAGCAAGGTGCGGAGGGATAAGGAGGTTGGAGGGATAAGGGGAAAGAAGGATTCACGGAGGGATAAGGAGGAGGGAAAATAGGAGGAAGGTAGGAGGAATAAAAAACAAACTTGCCGACAAAAATTTGCCGACATAATGAGGGAGAATTCACACTGAAGCTTAGAAAAGAGATTTTTCTAAGCCAGTTTCGAAACAACCCTATTCACACTTGTAACAGATTCACCCCCCTCTCAGTGTCACTGTGAGTTCAACAACCCATTGAGAGCATGGTCCTGAAATGGCATTAATGACTACTTCATCTTCGTATTTTCTAGATAATACATCAGCTACCACATTTTATTTTTCTTTCTTATATTCAATCACAAAATTATATCCCAACAATTTAGTCAACCACTTATTTTGTTCGGTATAAGAAAACTTTTGTTCTAAAAAATGCTTGAGACTATTGTGATATGTTTTTATAATAAAATGGCTATTGATTAAGTAGTGCCTCCATTTATCCACTGTGTGTAGAATAGCCAACATTTATTTTTCATATGTGGATCTACCCAAATTATTCCCTGAAAGTTGTTTACTTTCAAATACCAAGGGATGACCCTCCTGCATTAATATTGCCCCAATACCTGTTCCTGAGGCATCACACTCAATGACAAATGGTTTTTGAAAATTCAGTGTTGCTAATATTGGAGTCGTACACATTGCTTCTTTGAGAGCCTCGAAGGCTTGAGTAGCTGCATCGGACCAATGAAAAACATCCTTCTTGGTGAGTGTTGTGAGAGGACCCACAATTTTACCATAGTTATGCACAAATTTACGATAATAGCCATTTAGACCCAAAAAACCATGAAGTTTATTGATGGTTTTAGGTAAAGGCCAATCCTGAATTGCCTTAATCTTATTAGGATCCACTTTAACACCTTCTTGAGATACTATATGACCTAGGTACTCAACTACTTGAACACCAAAGGAGCATTTAGATCATTTGACAAACAACTTTTCCTTGTGTAGGATATGAAGAACTCTTCCCACATGTGATAAATGATCCTTCCATGATTTACTATAAATGAGTATGTCATCAAAGAAGACTAGGAAAAATTTGCGAAGGAATGGACGAAACACCTGGTTCATGAGACTTTGGAATGTAGATGGGGCATTAGTGAGACCAAAGGGCATGACCAAGAATTCATAATGACCTTCATGAGTTTGAAAGGCAATTTTGGGAATATCCTCTTCCCTAACTCGGATTTGGTGAAATCCTGAACGTAAATCTAATTTGGTAAAGAATTTGGCACCATGTAGTTCATCTAGTAAATCATCAATGATAGGAATAGGAAATTTATCTTTGATTGTGATTTTGTTGAGAGGACGAAAATCTGGACACATACACCAAGAATTGTCTTTTCGATGAGCCAAAACTACTGGTGATGAATAAGGGCTAGTACTATGGCGGATGACACCATGTTCTAATAGTTTTTTGGACAATCTTCTCAATTTCTATTTTTTGAGGTTGGGGATATCGATAAGGACGACCATTTGATGGAAGACTTTCTAGCACAAGGTGTATGGCATGGTCATGATATCTTTTGGATGGTAGTCCTTTTGGTTCTTGAAAAACCTCCTCATAGTTAGCCACAATGTTTTGGAGATCTTCTTCTTTGATTTTTGGCATATCTTGTTCTAATTTTTCAATGCAATTGATTCGGGCTATGAATCCCCCACCATATTTTCATAATATTTTTTCCATGCTATTTGAACTTACGATTTTTGATAGAGGTGTGAGCAGTCCTTGAAGAGGAATGGTCTTCCCATTGTCTTGCCATTCCACAAAGCGATGTGTGATTAAAACCCACTATGGTTTTCAATTGTTCCATCCATGCAACTCCCAAAATAACTTATAAATTTTCTAATTCCATAACAAAAAGAGGACCTTACCAAATATACGTACCCATTTGTAATGAAATTGAAGATGTCTTACCTAAGCATTGAGAAATTTCTTCGCTTGTTGTTCTGACTTGAAATCTATCTTGACGAGATGCGTAGACGTGCAAATGCTTTTACAAGTTTTGCATCAGTAAAAATATAAGTACTTCCTGAATCAATTAATACTATTACCTTCTTTTTCCAAATGAACCCTACCACCTTGATTGTATGGTGAGAGGATAACCCCGTAAGAACATGTACTAAAATAGTCATGGTATCTTCTTCAGCTATAACCTCCTCGTGTTCACTTTGGTCATCAATTGTGGGATCCTCAGGTGCGTTGTACTCGTCTGTTTCCTCATCTTCATTATCTGCATATTCAATCTGAAATTTTTGTCATGGTATAAATACTTGATCTTTTGGGTGATGATTACGACATTTATAATATAAGTACTGTGATGGTTGATCATTTCTGCAGAAAGAGTTATTATAAAATTGAGGTTGCCCATATGAATCACGTCGTGTGGATGGTTCTAGTTGCACCTTCGTCTCTGCCAAATTGGCCATCCTTATACACTCATCTAACTTGGATGGATTTTGTAGGTCCACTTCAACTTTAATATTCACTTTCAATCCATTTCAAAAAGCCGCTACCATCATATCCTGTTGTAGGTCTTTTGCATAGTGAAGCATACTGGTGAATACCGAGATATAGTCCCCTACTGATACTGTCTGCTTAAATGACAACAATTGTACTGTGTATGACCCTATGGGACCTTTGTCGAATATGTGAAGAAAGACTTCCTTGAAATTATCCCAAAAGAAAACCCGATGGTCGTTCTCACGTTTGTACCATGTAAACCATTGATAAGCTTTAGTGCCTAATTTGGTTGTTGTAAAAGGAACTTTTCCTCAAGCTTGAATTTGTAGAACTCTAAGATGCCTTCCATTTTGGCTATCCACCCACGAAGATCTTGACCTTCAAAGGTAGGTATGTCAATGCGTGGGTAATTGACTCCAGTATGACCTCTTTGTTGGTAGGAAACATTGTTCCTATCTTGTTCCTCGTTATGTTGTTGTCGCTGGTTGTTATTTTGGTAAGGTCTGTTAGAACCCCTTTTTTGCTCAAAAAATTCTTCGTTACCCCTATCCTCATTATTTATGTGATTGTTGAGATTTGGGGACTGACTATTATGACCTTTGTGGTGTGTATAGTCGTCATAGTGAATGTCAGTACTCCAGTGGTTGGTATTAGGAGGATTTGGTTGGGGTTGTTTGTTGAATGCTTGGGTGAAGCTGGTAGTCATAAGCTTAATGCTATTTACTAGCTCGAGTAAAACTTCATCAGTGACCTTGGGATGACCGTTTTCTACTTGAGTGAGGTTCTCTTGTGAGGAGTTTGGAGAGGTATTGGATGTCATTGTGTTGATCAATGGACGACCCAGATTATAACTATTGATTCTGAGAGGAGAAGGAGAGTTTTTTGTACCTTGGCTTCGACGAGGTCTTCTTTATGTTTCCGAATTCTCTTTTTTGGGAGTCACCGAGCTTGATAGTCGACTGATAGCTCCTTTGGTCCACATTTTGTTCATGCACTATCCAGAATCTCCTGCTTAGGAGCCTTTGAGTTTCAATTTTTTGAAAAAAAATTGTTAAATTGCCCAAAAATTTGGTTTATATTCTGCCTAGTTGTCACTCCAACTATGATGCGGATATGAATTTTTGGCTCGCCTCCTTGACAACAATTTTGACAGCAACTTTTGTTTGACAACTTTGATAGCAACTTTTCAGCAATTGTGATAGCAACTGTTGATTGACAACTTTTGTTTTGACCAGTAGACGAGGGTAGTTTGACCAACGGACGTGGGACGTAGGTAGAACGACTGAACGCGAATAAGGAGGATAGCAATCTGAGGTGGTACCGATGTGGAATGATCAGATGCGTTAACATGGACAGTGAGGACCGAGAAGACAAGATGCAAGAGCTGGAATGATTGGACGTGAACCAAGAGGACAAGACGTGCTAATGTGGACAACGAGGACCCAAAAGACAAGATGTGCGTGCTGGAATGACCAGACACAAAGGACAAGTTGAAGGTAGACTGAAGGACAGGGGTATCGACATGTAGATAGTAAGGACACTTGATGGGTGAGTTGCATGAGCAAGGTGATGGGGCGAGCGCGACCAAGTCACAATGTCTTTAGTGTGCCTTATGACTTATAAACCTTCGATTTCCTTTCCCATAGCTCGTGTGGGATATTTATTTAAGCCCATCGAAAAAAAAAACAAATTTTAAATGACATCAACAATTTATTTAATCAAACTACCTTAGCTTTGCACGAAATATTAAGAAATTTCACGAACGATGATTGGTCAGCAGCGTTCATGACTGTGCGCGGTGGATTTCAAATTATTCTTTGATGAATCTTCTGGTATGTGATTGTGGGGCAATAGAATCCGCCCTGTGCTAGGGACTGCAACTGGTCTTTTTGAATTTGGTGTCATAATCCTTGCAATGCTTTGGCTTGTGATCTGCACAACTATGCGTGGACGTACTGTTGTGCTTTGTTTTTCTATGCTTCCTCTAGTTGTTAAGTCGTTAGATATTTAGCCTGTGTGAGTCCATGGTATGTGATGTAAATTGTGCTTAGAACCGCTAATTTACCAACCACAAGCACCCTTGTTTCCCAACGTTTTGAATCACGCGATCCCTTCGCTGGCTATACCTGGTGATTGTGGAGCAGATCATGACGACGTAGGAGTGACCCCCTTTCCCGAAGCATGCAGAATCAACTAACCTGATACCACTTGCAGTGAGACAACTTACTCTGAGTACAATAATCCAATTCACCCGGATATCAATGCAATCAACAGATAAACTAACAAATACGCAATGAAAGTAAATTATGATAAATCAAATAATATCACGACGAATAATAAACATTCGCCACTCTGGGTGGGCTCATCCCCGCCTTCGAGGCAAATGCAACTAATGCATAAGAAGAATATAAATGCAAGATGATAGATGATTCATAAAAATAATTTCAACCAAGTTATATACCAAATAAAATCACTTGGAAAACATAGCCGATGTGGGTATGTTTGGTATGTAGCATTTTATCCAAGACAAATCTTGTATAATGTGTATATATTAGTGCTTTTGTTTACAACATTATATTTTTACTTCTATACAATTCCTAGTTAACATATACAATTTATATTTAAAAATCATGAACAACATAGTTGATGAGAGATTACAAATCATTAGGTTTCATGTCAGGTAATTCCTATCTCTCTTTATTATTAGATGTAGATTTGTCTAACTCATTTAAGGATGCGAGGTCCCAACTTACCAACTACTTCCTCAAATTTATCATGCATTTGTTATGTCCCTTCTTAAATGTTATGTGATCTTTCTCCAAATTATGATGCACCTTTGCATCTACAACCAATGATGACCCACCAAGGTATAGTGCACGAATGTTTTTAAGGTGATCACCATAAAGTCCAATATGAATGCTTGGTTTGTTATACTAACTTTCTAACCAATCATCATACATTTCATATTAATTCTATATTAGTTTGATTATAACAATATTAAATTTGATGACGACAAGGTCAACTCTCTCCACGCTTATTTTGGGAACACATTTACACTCAATCCACCATCTGCTGTCACATGTGCATATGATCCAATATATCCATATATAGTAATGTAGTAATATTGAGGACTTTATAGTGTCAATCATCAACATAATCGAGTTGATAAATTGTCCTTGTAACACTATCCTCGATGGAGATATCTCATAGTTTTCTTCTTCTTTTCTTAACCAATGAACCAACTCTCCCATGATTGCATGTAGCTTGGAAACTACTCTTGGAAGTGTTTCCACTTTGACCATTATAGTTGATTGGAATAACTATGTTGTCAAGTTATAGGACGTTGACATTTTATCTTATGTGGCTACAATCATCACTCTTCCTTAGTTGTTTAACATATTTTTTACCATTTCTTCTTCCATAATAACCCAAACCTCTTGCCATAACTTTATATTTGTAGCTTGTCCTCCCACTTCTACTTTTCGAGATGATAAGTTTTTCATCAACTTCCTCCTAAAATTGCTAGGGTATGATTCTTCTTACTTTTTACGTTGGAAAAATATTTTGATAATGAATGTCCATGCACCTCATAGATGTTGTGGTAAGTATGCTTAAGGCAATTGACATTGGATTGTCCCTTTATCCAACAACCCCATACATAAAATGCTATGTTTATCGTTTTTCTTCTTTTCTTACTTTAAGTCATGCATGATACACATCATGTCCTTCATGAAAACTTCCTCCCTTCTCGTCTTCATTTTCACTATTTGAGGTACTTCACCTTTTAATTTAAATTAATTTAGCCATCATATTTTCATTTCACTCTTTATATTTTAAGTCCTATCAAAGGCCTCCTCATATAACATTGGAGGAACAAATTTCATCTTCACTTGAAAGTTTTGAAGAAGTCCATCCACAAAAAACTAATTTTCCAATCCATTGACAAGATGCTCTTTCATTTTGTTTATTATCTTCTTAAGTGACTATTGTATGTTTTCATATCCTCACCTTTCTTTTACTTGGAAATATAATTTTTTTTATGACATCTGCATTATCACATAAAAGTTTAAATTCTTTCTTAAAAACCTTCACGAGGTCATCCAATGTGTTGAAGAGATTTGACAACAATAGATTATAATAAATTGCTATGCCTCTCAACATTATTTTATGACTTAATTTGTTCTCTAAGTTATTACTTAGGTATCGATGCAAAAAACAGCGTATTCTATTTTATCACCATAGAATTCAAGATACTTTTTACTTACCTACTTTTGTTGTTGTCATATCAGTCATATAGTCCTATGTTTTCTCCTCGGTATATTTATCTCACTACTTGTCAATTGACTACTTGTCTTGTGTACTACCAATCTTAGTCTCTATATGATAACAATATCTTTCAGTTGAGTATCTTGATGAATTTCCTTGTTGAGTGTATCAAACTTGACACTCAATCTTCTTCCAATTTCTTTGTCGATGCTTCGTGGGCTTCTTCATAATAAAGTCTTGTTAGCTTTAGTCAACTACCAAAATCCCACTCACTTTCATACACATTACACTATGGTAGTCTTTGTGACAAACTCCCATAGCATACACTTTCAAAATCTACTCACATTTGGGTCTGTATTGGATTTTCTTGTTGATTGCCTACTTTGTCTTGATAAATTGTCATCTATATGGTCTTTTTTAACATAAACTACATCTTTAACACAACCTTCATTGTGATAACCTTCTCCATCATCATAATTTGACGCCATGTTTGTTGTCAACTCGACCTCCATTGTCCTCAATGTGACCTTTGTTGTTAGCATAACATAGTCAAGACCTTCGTCACCAATGCAATGTTTTTCATTAGCACCCTCATTGTCTACAAGAAGCTTAACTTCAATACCTTCATTGTTGATGTAGTGTTTGTCATCAACACCCTCTTCATCAACACTATGTTCATCTTTAACACCACCTTTTTAAACAATCCATAATAATGTATGTAACCAAACTTGTTATTCTTGTATAACATTGTGTTCCTTATTAAGTCTTTCATTTGAGGACTTCCCTCTTCTTATGACAAGACTTTTTCTATCACTTAGATAGTTGGAATTGTGTCATTATTGTCACCCACATGTCTTCATCCAAAAAAATGTTTGGTAGAGGTGTTTGTACACACACACTATCTCTTTTAATGTAAAGGTGTTATATAAGGTATAAATTCTATATATGATATAAATTCTACACTTTCTTTCACATGCAGTAGGGGCTTTGTTAGACATTGTTGAACTTTATATGTATTGCATTGTTATGTTTGCTATTTCCATGTTGTACAATTCTTTGAGATCTATACGTTGGTTCACCTTATTTTTGTCATTGTGTGTGTTCGTACTCACATACATGTCGTGGTGCTCAATCCATTCACTTCTTGGTGTATTTAATTTTAACAACCGTAAGCTCTTGATCTAGACTCATTTCAAAAATGATACCAAATATGGTACAATTATGTATTTTATAAAACAAAGCAAATATAACAAGAACAATATGAAATAGAAAACAAAAATAAAAAGGAATAAAAATAACAAATATTATTTCATTATTTCTAACATGATGCACATAATGAACTAATCATAACATAAACACTTTGATCAACAAAAATACATCACAACATTGATCCATAGAATAACTAATCTCATCACCTCATATGTTACTTTTATACTAATCTCGTATAAATGTATACAACGAAAGAGGAGAAATAAGTGGTTACAACTACTAAAGTGTTGTAACTCTCACACTCAATTACATGCATACAAGTTTGAAAATACTATGCTTAACCTCCATTGTTATTAAATTTGTAAGCTTACTATAGTGGTAAGGGCTTTGGCCTCTCTTTGGGAGGTCCAAGGTTGAAACCCCACTCAGTATGAGGGGACTAGGACCCCTCATAAAAGCCTGTATAAACTCATAAAAAAAAACCTATATTGTTATTAAATTTAGATGTTACATAACTCGTGACATGTATAACATGAAAAACTATTAACAAACACATATACAACATAATGATTTGCGGCAATTCACTTGGGTGGCATGTGAGCTAGCTATATTTGTTTCACTAGTGTGATAAATTTAACTGCCTATAAGGTGAGATATTAAATCAGCCAAATGCCCAAATAATAAAGGTCAATAGAAGAGAAAATTCATGGTAACTATGTGGACAAAGAATCTAGGAAAGAAGAAATAATACTACCTCATCGAATTCAATCCCATATATAATCAATTTCAAAACACACACACACACACACACATATATATAATCAAATGTCAAATGGAGAGTAAATATGAGTTTTATCCAATTTAGGACTAGCTTACATCAATTCAAATGTGAAACAAGTAGACAAAAGAGAAAAAAAAGGCAAAGGAGAGGATATATACCTTTTATATATAAGAGATATTATATAAATAGAAAAACATTTCATCTTAAAATTTAATGTTTATAACTATATATAAATTATTTATGTTTTTTTTTTCCAACAGGTCCTTGGTTCAATAGTTGGGACAAATAGTTGATGTAGCCCACACCAAGGTTCAAATCTCGGTAGCACCAAATAGCTCAATGTGACTAAATTGATGTAAAAGGGAAAGGGAAACCCTTTCAAAAACCTACTTAAAAAAATATATGTTTTTTTTCAAATAAGTCATATGTGGCTTCTATTGGGGGCCATTCCCATCAAAATACCAAAATATTACATTGATGCAGCATACCTTTTATCACAATTTTTTCATTTATTTTAATCTTAAATATATTCTTCAACTTTGTCGAAGTGATATGTTTCCACAATCATCTCCTTGACATCATTTTGATGAAGAGATAAAACTTCACTTGGCTAGTTGCCTTTGAAAAATTGAATTTCTCCTCACCAAGATGAAGATCAACACCATAATTTGCTAATTTATCTACTACCCGATTTCCTTCTCTATAAAAATCCTCACACTTCCAAGAGATTACCTCTAGTAATACATGATGAACATTAACAATAATATTATTTATTTATCCAGTCTTCACATCCATTTTTGTTAATAACATTGATGATAAACTATGAATCCCCTCAATTGAAATATATTTCCATCCGTTTTCTATTGCAATTATAATCCCTTTAAGAAGTGCCCTAACCTTTGCATAGTTGTTAGTTGAAGTTCCATATGATTATGAATAAGTGAGGAAAATTTTGCCTTCACTATTTTGAAAACACCACCTCCACCAACTTTTCTCGGATTTCCTTTAGAAGCACCATCAAAATTAATTTTGATAAACCCAATTTCTAAAAATTTCTATTTTACCATAGATCAAAGTAGATCCTTTGTTTTAATTCTATTATTGCAGATGACTCTTCCATGTATGTTCAAATCCTATAGCCAAGTTATTAGCACCTTTTTTTTGCAATTGAGACTTCCCATAATGAGCACCATATTTGTAGACATTCTGCAAGTCAATAATATGGTTCCAAACTTGGCCATGATTTTGAGATTTATTTTTTTAAAAAGTGTTATCCCTATCAAGCCATAATTTTGAACAAATAATGGGAGGGCCAATCCTCTAAAGAATACATACTATAACTTTGAAATAATTAATCAAAAATTTCATAACTCTTTCAATGTTGATAGAGCTACCCAATATAATTTAATGTTAAAAAAAACCCAAATGGTGTGAGCAAATTGACAAAGAAGAAGTAAATGGTTTGATGTTTCTAAATATTTGACACACAAGGCACATCTAAAGGGTCTATAATATTCTCTTATTTGTAGACTCTCTCCTATAAGAATCTTACTTTGAACTGCTAACCAAAGGAATGTTGAGGCCTTAAGGAGAGCTTCTAATGACCAAACATTCTTCCAAGAAAAATCTTTAGGAGAAGGAAATTTTGATTGTTCTAAATTCTCATATCCCAACTTGATCGAGTATCCACCATCCTTTGATAAATATCAAACCAACTCATCCTTTTGTACAAAAATTGGCAAATAAAACTCTTAAAGCATATTTTTGATTTCATCGACAATTTGTTTGAATTCCTCTCCTTCGACCAGGTTACTAAAATAAATCCATGATCTTGAGTTGTTTCTCATAATAATATAGTCTTTGAACTTTGGATCTTTACATGCTAGACATGCTTCAGCCAATGGTTTCCATTTTGAGTCAAAGATAAGAGGACAAGGCTTCAACCAAGCATCAGGCCAAAAAATTGCATAAACTCCCCTCATTGGCTGACCATCTAACATGTTTCTTTATCAATTGTAAACTCTTTGATATGAAGTTCCATGTTGAAAATCCTTTGGGTAGAGTTATTTTCTTAAATAATTTCATTGCATGAAGATAACCTATATATTTTTGAAGTAATATTTTTGCCCAAATTTTTTTTTGATCTCTAAATATTCTCCACCCAAGCTTTGCTCCTAATGCAAAATTTAAAAGTCTACAATTTTGTAAGCTTGCTCCTCCATTATTTTTTCTTTGGAAAACCCTATCCCACTTACAAAGAGGAAACCTAATTTTTCCTCACAACCTTTCCATAGAAAGTCTCTTTAATAGTTATCCAATTCTTATGCTATACCTATTGGCAATCTTGAAAGCAACATCATATAATTAAGGATGGATTACAATGTAGTCTCTATGAATTGTAGCCTTCCTACCATGGTTAAGAACTTACCTTTCCAACCTGCCAAGCAAGTTTTCATTCTATCTAAAAAAGAGATCCAAAGCTTCTTTTTATTTCCATTATAAAAAAAAAGAATAACCAAGTAGGTTGATGGAAAATTTTCAATTTTAAACCCTAAAATAGTCACAATTTTTTGTTGTAAATATAAGGCAATATTAATGAACAAAATCCTAGATTTTACAGCATTTACCAATTATCCAATAGCCTTCTCATAGCATGATAATATTAATTTAAACTCCATGGCCTCACTAACCGAGGGATGACCCAAAAGAAAAGTATAATCAACAAATTGGAGATGAGATTTGGAAGGGCCATTTTTTGCAACTTGAATACCCTTGATTTTCCTTCCATTTTTGCCTTTGAAAATGCTCTCCCTAATGCTTCCTATAGAATAATGAATAGATATGGAGAAAGTTGATCACCTTGACTAAGTCCACAAGATGACTTGAAGTAACAAACAAGAGAACCATTGATAAAAATATAAAATTTTGCAGCGCTATAACAACATTTAATCCACTCACACCAACTATAATCAAAGCCAAACTTTTTGAGAATAACATGTAAAAATTCCAGGAAACTCTATCATATGCTTTGTTCATATCTAATTTCAAAAGCATACCTGGTTTTTTCATGGAATGAAGAGAATGTATGGCCTCTTGTGCAATAATTATACTATCAAGAATTTGTATACCACAAATAAAACCATCTTGTTCCTTTAAGATAAGACAACCTAGAATGCCCTTCAACCTTGTTTGCCATAATTTTTGAAATGATCTTATAAATCATATTACAAAGGCTTATTGGACAAAAATTATCAAAATATTTTGTTTCACCTTTCTTGGGAACCAAGGTAATAAAAGTAGCATTGATATCACTTATTATAGCCTTCCTTTTCCAGGCCTCTTCAACCACAACTAACATATAACTCTTCAATAAATCCTAAAATTTTTGATAGAAAATTGCAATAAATCCATCAAAGCCAAGTGCCTTATTAGGATGGAAAGAGAAAACTGCTTCATGGAGATCATCCATAGATATCTTCTTCATCAAGCTTTCATTTTGTCCTTGAGTGATAATTGATGAAATATTTTGCAAAAGTTTTTCTTGTGCCTCCTTATCTTGCCTAGTATTTGACAAAATATTTTTAAAATAATTAATTGTTTCCTTCCTTATATCTTCTTCGTCCTCAATATTTCTTCCATCTGGAGTTAAAATATTTTTGATGTGATGAAAATAAAATTTTATTTTTGTTGTAGCATGATTTTTTTTGTATTTCTATCTCCTTCCTTGAGCCATTTCTCTCTAGATTTTTGGAACCAATATGACTTCTTTTTAATGCATTGTGATAATAAAAAAGCAATTATTTTTATTTCACATAAGAATCATGATCCATTCCATTAATTCTACTATCTCTTGTAAATTTTTTAGCTTGGATTCAATTTATTTATTTTCTTAAAAAATATTACCAAAAGTTTTTGCATTCCAAGTCTTCATTTGCTTCTTTAAATATTTTAAATTTTGAACAAACCTATGCATATATGACACTTCAAATTTTGATTCATCCCACCATAGCATAACCATATGGAAAAAATTAGGGTCTTGGAGCCACATAGACTAGAAGCGAAATGGCTTTGGATGACCATTATTAGGTAACTCACAAGTCAAACGAATGGGTTTGTGATATGATCCTGCTCACAAAAATATCTGAAGAGATTATATACTTTGTTTGCAACCATTTATTGGATAACAAGAATCTATCCAGTCTTTTTGCTATATGATTTTACCCAATGCATCTATTATCCCATGTAAATTAAAAGCTTGAAGGACTAACATCCCAAAGGTCATTTGAATTGACAAATGAAGTAAAATATTGCTTTTATTTAGACCATCATGGAATACCACCCTTCTTTTCCAAAGGAGATATAATAGTGTTAAAATCACCTCCAAGAATCCATAGATCATAACGAGTCATCATTGTATGTGACAAAAATATGCTAAGGTCCTTCCAACATCTTTCACAAGAAGTATCTATAGTTGGAGGACATACATTTATAACTCCAACTTTGATGTTTTCCTCTTTCCTGCAAAATAATCCAGTATCCCGATTACTTTTTGCTTCTAATAATTGCCCATCCCATTTGCATTTGTCCCATATTATTGCAATATCGCTTGAAGCTCCTATAGAAGAAACTGCTAAACAATCACCCATCTTCCAAATCTTCTTAAAAGCATCCTTACATTCCTCACTGCTTATTTTTTGAAGAGGTTGAAAAGCGAGGGCATATTAGGGGCCACCCTTCCCGTGAATTGAACTTGGGTCTCCATTAAGAGAGCCCAATGACTTTTGCCATTGTGGTGTCCCTATCGGGAAAACCTTTTTTGTAAAATACACAATGCACACCATTACACACATGTCGTGGTTTAAACCTCCCAAAGAGAAGCCAAAGTCCTAACCACGGCTTAATTTTATTTTTTGTATTAAAATAAACTTGGGATTATAACAACCTATTAATTCCTTAATAACTCTTTTTTAAGGGGTTTTATTCATACCCCTAATATTCCATGATATATTTTTCATCATAAACACTTTTTTTATTTTTATTAGTGGGCTTAGCTCCACTTCTTATTAACACTTGTGATATTTTTATTTGGCTTCCCAAATAAATATCCTTTTGAGTTTCTTTTTCTCTTTGTTCCTGCTTTGATGGCCTCCCTCTCCTTCTTCCATTCTTGTCAACACTCTCATCTTCATCAATCTCTTCTATTTTTTCTATTTTTCACGTTGTTCATAACAAGACTTATCTTCTAAAGATATATGTTGCTCTAAAGAATCGAAAGTGCAAGGAATAGCCTCGTTAGCATTTTATTCTTTACATTGCCTTGAAAATTCTAAACATCATAGATGATCCTTCATAGTCATTACTTTCTTATGTTGGCCTAGAAACCCTAAATTTCCTTGGATATCCTCCATAATATTTTATTTATTGTATTGCTCTTGAAACCCTAAAGTGCAAGGAATACACTCCATACTACTTTTATTTTTGAGGAAAATAAAGGTGATTTACTTGGATTAAGTTTGACCTCCTTCATCTCATTTGCTTTAAAATTTGCTTCCCCATCTTCTTTTGCTTTAAAAGTTGCCTTCACCTCTTCCTTTGCACCTTTAGATCCTTTTATATCTGAACTTGCACATTGTAATTCCTCATCCCTCATATCATTTTTTCTTCTAATGGTTGATTCAAATGAACTATAATGGCTTTTTCTATTTGATGATGTAGAAGGATTTTTCTTGCCACTTTCTTAGGAGTGGAAATTCTTGATTTGACCTTAGCTTCTCTTATGATATGATATCTCTATTTCAAATTGAAGCTACCCTCATGCCCAAAAATTTCCATCTCTTCCTCCATCATTTTTACTTTGCAGTCTCTTGCCATGTGCTCGATTTCATGATATTTGCAACATTGGAATGCAATGTTTTCATAATCCACTTGTTGATCCCATTCTCTTGATTCAAATTTAATCCTAATCGATTATGGTAAAGGTTTTGAAATATCCATGTCAACACATATTCGAGTGTATACAACATGCCTTCTCTCTTTAGTTGTTGGTCCCTCCTAGATAATTCACCTAGAATATTACCAATATTCTTCAAAACCTCCTTACTGATGACTTGATAAGGAAGTCCAAATATCCTAATCTATACAGGAAGCCTTTTAATAGTTTCTATGTCCACAAAAAAATTCTCACTCTAGGGTCTTAAATATATTGCATATTTTCCTCTAAACCACAAGCCTCCATCCATTATTTTATCCCTTATTTATGAACTATAAAAAATAATGAGGTTTTGAAAGAAAAGTTGGAGCAATTTGAATTCAATCCCCACTTCCATTTTATCCAATTTTAAATCTTAGAAAAACGTAGCCAATAAATAGAACTTACATATTAACCCTTTAGTTTTAAGAACCATTATATCATGCTCAATCATCTCATCCTTGATAATCACTTGTGGTATAGTATTTGTTACTTGGACAAGGTTTACCATAGTTTCACTCTTCCTCTTATTGTTAGCTAGGACATCCATACTTCCAATTAGCCCATTATTCCTTTCAGTGAGGACTTTCAAAAATGACTTTCTCTCCATGTTACTTAGGTTTTCTTCAAATGAATTCTTTAAATTCTCCTAGGATTTGGAACAAGTGACACTTGTTCCATGTTTGTACTTTACTTTCTACTTCCTGCTTCCTACTTATACTTCCTCCTCACTCTTGGCTCATACTCATTACTTTGTGCTTAAACTTCCTCCTCACTCCTAGCTTGCACTCGTTGCTTCATGCTTACACTTCCTCTTGCTATCAGTTCACGCTTGTTACTTCATGTTTACACTTCATTCTTGCTCCTGACTTGCACTCACTGCTTCATGCTTACACTTCCTCCTCGCTCTCAATTATTTATGTTAATATTCTAAAAATAAATTATATATATAAATTTCTTGAGAAGCTAAAAATAAAAGCTAAAAAATAATAAAATACAACACCAAACATTATTATAAAAATAATAAATAAAGGTTCATAAATTTATATTAATTAATAATAATATATTTTTTAAAGTTAGTCTATATACTATTTAACCTAAGGAGTGGTTTGCAGGAATCGTGTTGGGACAATGCTTTATTGGGAACTATAGGGTTTGGGTAAGGCTATGAACAATGAAAAAAAAGCCTTAGCCATCAAATCTGTTTCTATATAGGGGGTAAGATAAGGTTATAAGAAGATAATCATAGAATCAAATTCTGAAATCTTGGTAGCATCTTTGGATGGAATGAAGAACTTTGCTTTGGAGACAAGGAGGCTAAAGATTCTTGTCACCCAAATTAAGGACTTGTGAAGGGAATTGAATGATGTGATCTCGATTTATGTGAGTAGAGCTTTGAATATAGTGACATACTTCCTGGCTAGGATGGAAACCGAGAAGGAGGTAGAGGTTTAATGACACAATGACATGGCTACTAAGGACAAAGACATGGCTACTAAGGACAAAAAGAGTGGGCAAGTTGTTGAATAAATAAAACATTTGGCTAATTTGGATAACCAATACCAACATATGATTTAAAAGATTTGGCTCTAATATAAATCTTCTTTTAATATTGTAACAAAAAATATTAATTTTTAGAATCTACTTTAAAATTATAAATTTTTTTTGAAAAAAAAAAAAAAAATCTAACTAAATAAAACTAAAAAAGTTTCATCCCACCTTATAAATAATCTTATTCTAATATAATTTTATAAAAAAATTAAAATAAAAAATTTATTAACATAGTGTTCTGATTAGTTAGATGTTTCCTTTCTTAACCCTTTTATCGTTGGAAATTATGTCCAACTTCAAAGTACAAGCCTTGCTATTGAACAAGAATCATAACTAAATTTCGTATCCTCTCATAAAACAACGAATATTCTTAAAATATCTTCAAAAACCATAACTAAATTTCGTATCCTCTCATAAAACAACGAATGTTCTTAAATTATCTTCAAAGTGATCTTAATGTTCTTTGGTTTTATTGTCTTTAATGGTTATTTAAAATAATGTTTTATTTATTTATTTAAAGTCTTTTAAAATTTAAAATTTAAAATTTAAAACTTTAAAGCCTTAAATTTAAAATTTAAAACTTTAAAGTCTAACGTTTATAAATTCTAACTTGTTAGTAAAAATGAAGTAGTATAAAAATATAGTGAAGATAATATTTTTTTTGGACAAAGTCTATAAATTCTAGCTTGTTGGTAAAGAGGAAGTAGGCATATATAGCCAAAACTGATAGATATTTTTGTCGTGTAAGGAAATTTCTATAAACCTAAACCTAACCTATTAGTAAAAATGAAGTTAACAATTATGATTGTTCAGCCAATCAAATTAAACTCACGAACACTCCACTGCTACAACTGCTACAAAAGACGTCTCTTTTTTTGTGATGATTAGATTGGAGTATGATGGAATAATGACACCAAAATTCAAGAATCAAAGATTGACCTAGTATTCCATCTGTAACGGAATACGTATTCGTTGAAGTTGATCACAGAATCAGTGCAGGGGGAAAAATATTTACGGATCATAATTGCTTGAGAAGTCCAGAACTGTACAATTTCTACGAAGTAAATTGTAAAATTTTCCAAAAAGAAAGTAAGATTCGCCAAGATAGACATATTCCTTATGAAGAAATTTCAGAGCTTTTTATTTATTTATATTTATTTTGGCTTGTCGTAGGCAAGTTGTCCGGGTCGTAGGTATTAGGGATTTTTGGTCTTCGCATCAGAAAAACCTTGCGCCAGTCTTCCAAGTTAGGCAGAAAAGAGGGCAGCTGCCTTCATAATTATTTGGCAGTTGACCGGCTCGCGCCTTTACGTCTCTCCCTCGTAATACGCGGACAATCTTTTAACGGAAGTCAAATGACCGGCTCAGCTGGTATCTTAGGGTACCAGGGTCAATGCTCTAGATAAAGAAAAACCTATATCGATCCCAAGTACCACCGGTGTTATTCCTCTTTTGGGATTCTTTTGTTCTTCTGCTTTACGAGCAGCGTTGAAAGCATTTACGAACGGTCGGCCAATTGTGGGCGGTTTGATCTACTCTTTTTATAATTTTACTTCTATTCTGGGATTTGACTGCCATGCTTTTCCACCACTGTTGTTTTGACTGGGAACTGTGGACTTTGCAATTAATTATTCGTGGGAATTCTCGTCCGTTTAAGACAACTGGGCTATGACCGCATTTTCGGCCGATTACCATGGAATGAAAAACTCAAGAGCTTAAGAATTTATTGTTATTAATATTAGTAATTCTGCAACGGTTGGGGTTTTGAGAGGAATGTGAAGGGGAGGCGAGGCGTGAAGAGGGATGTTCGATTTGGTGTTGTTATGGCGGAGAATACGGCAGCCTTGAACACGGCTTTGAATTCCGTGCAGGCGCTTGGACGGGGTTTCGATGTCACGTCCGATATCAGACTGCTCTACTGCAAGGGCGCCGCGGGCGCACGACTTGTGGTCATAGATGAGGAGGATACCCGGGATCTCCGGCTTTCTGAAAAGTTAATCGTCCCCGATGTGCCCGCAGATGTTGCGTCTTCGCCCGGAGAATTCTCAAGACATCACACCGGCGTGTTCGATTTCCACCGGGTAAAATTTCATATAAATATTTGGAAAATTTTCATATCTAAACGTCTTATTTCGATTTTATAATTGTTTTGCTGATTTCATTTAGCAAATACCGTGCATGCGTATCATGCATATAAAATTACATTGCTATAGGAAAGATTGATGAGGGGCTAGAGGATTGAAAACACCCGCAGAGACATTTTAAGGTCAGATGGCATCTCACGTCTGGTCCACCTCTCTCCGTCTCCTGAGTAATTCTGAATTTATCTCAATCTTAATATGTGATTAAAAAATTCTGAATTTATCTCAATCTTAATATGCGATTAAAAAACTTCTGAATTTATTTTAATCTTAATATGTGATTAAATAATTTCTGAATTTATCTCAATCTTGATATGTGATTAAAAAATTTCAATAACATCCAACCAAAATTCTTCTCAAAAGCTCCTAAAAATTCGTCCCTATTACTGGTCTAAAAATTTAAGTAGCATGAAACCCCGCCCTTAGAATATTAAAGCTTGGGTGGTTTTGATTTGGTTGATTTGGGGTAAGAAAACTTGAATATTTATAAAGATTAATTTGAGTTTGCCTCATTTTTTTAAGAAGACAGTGTATATGCTAAGCGTCTTACATTTGGTGTGCGATTCCTGTGGAATTTATATTTCAATAATAATTAAGGACAGTCATCTATATCTATTAGGTTTTTTTGCCTGAAGCAGTTAATAATTTTTAGGGCCTGGAGAGTTGGAAGGTTTCTTTTTTCTGAGCAATAAAAAATAGTTTCAGTTTTTGGGAGAAACTGTCTCAAAGGCAATGTATCTAAGGATGGGGTCTCAGAAATTCGAGGAGCTTTTTAGCAGAAATTTGGTTCCATGTTTTTGTAAATGTCTACCTCACATCATGATTCATATAAACTTGGAACATCCACCATCGAAGGTTTCCAGCCTAATTTCGTGGTGCTCTACGTTTCATGGAAATAATATTTCCTGTAGCAACCCCGAGTGGCCTACGTTTGATGTTTGATTCCTGTTGAATGTTTGAGGATTATATCTCACTGAGTGGAATAAATGGTTGGATGTTGCCACACCTTTTTTTATTTTTTTTGGGGAGGGGGTACAAGTGGCTATTTAGGGTTATTGAGGGGTTTGAGGGTTTAAAATTTTGATGATAGTGGCATGTGCTGTAGATGGCGGAGCACTTCAATCGAATGGTGGGCCTGTCCGCGAGGACGCCGCTGGGCGGCTTTAATGCCATGTTCAATTTCTCTGGCTCGTGGGAGTCCAATGCGGCAGTCACCAAGAGCCTCGTGATGGATGGGGTTTTTCTGTCGCTGTACACTGTTCAGTTGAAAGATTTGCCCTTCCTTTTGTCTCCTGAAGTAAAGCGGGCAGTTCCGAACATGTGGGAGCCGGCCTCTTTAGCAAGGTAGTTAACTGATGCTTTAGTCCATGTGATCACAATTTTTATGCCTTTTTGGATGGGTAAATTGTAAGACTTATCTGTCATTATAGGAACGGAAAATCTATGCCTTATTTCGCAGAGGTGAAGGAGAAAATGAACATTACTTGAATTATAAATTCATCAACATAAAAACCTTATAATACGAACTTCTTTTGTGTGTTGGTGTGATTCATGGTGATTGTTGTGTCATTGAATGTTACTTATTATTGCATGCTTTGGGTCTGCCAGCTTCATCGAAAACTTTGGGACCCATATTATTACGTCTATGACAATTGGTGGTAGAGATGTGATATATGTGAAGCAGCATCACTCATCTCCATTGTCTCCCCAGGACATAGAGAAGTATGTGAAAGATATTGCAGACCGAAGGTTTTCAGAGACAGAAAGTTACAGTGGCTTTAATGCAAGTGCATTGAAGGACAAGGTAAGAACATTGCAGTTGAGTTCCATGCTTTTTAAAAATTTCCTCAGTACTTGCTCTAATAATGAATCAATTGTGGGAGGTTTAAAGTTTGCAATCTGCCACCATGCTGCAACCACTTTAGCTGAGGATGCTGATTTGTGTTTCATTTTCATACAAAAACAGAACGTTGTTTCACAGTATGTCACATAAAAAGAAATTAACACTAAATATTAATTGGTTATTTCAATTTGATTTCATTTGTAAGATGTAATCTCCAGATGAAGAGTTTCATCTATTTACATGAGCTGTGGGCATATGTATTCTTCAATATTTAATGATCACACAAGCAATTCTCTTATGCAGGATGTTACAGTCATTTTTAGGAGGAGAGGAGGTGATGAACTTGTTCAAAGTCACAAAGAGTGGTTGGGTACTGTTTGGTTGGCTCCTGATGTTATTAATATGACATTTGTTCCTGTAACATCTATGTTGGATGGAGTTCCTGGAAAGGATCATCTTAAACGTGCTATTGATCTCTATCTAGAGTGTAAGTTTTCTTCAATTTAAAACTTAAAGAAAACCATGAATTAGATCAAGCAGAATCTTGGGAAGGACCTAAGCTATGTCAAATGTAGGCTCGAACATGACTTCTTATATGTCTGTTATATTTTAATGCACTGCAAGACCCAACGTTTAGATATAAATGACCTTCGTTTACAATGTGACAAATGAAGTGGTAGGATGAGAATTTATTAATGTTATTTTAAAGCTAACCTTTTAGGTCCCCGCCTAGGAAATACACTTAAATGTCATATGAGACTCCCTTGTGGGAACAAGGGAACTTTTCACTTTATCATACATGTAATTTCAAAGTTGTACCTCAGGTTTCAACCTTGAGACAAATCCCACAGGTAAATTGGGCCTTGTCAATCTGTTGATGTCCTTTAAGGTGTTAAGAAGCTGTACTTTTAAACTAACGTCTCTTAAAGAAACTGGAATATGATTTCTTTGCCTCTATAGCAATTTACTGGGAAGAGAAGGTACCTACAAATTTATCTGCTCTGCAGTCCAGACATGCACAGGCAAATGAGAGTTATAGAATTATCATGATAGCAGCTTTAGATATATATAAAATCAAATCTAGAAACATAGAATAGATGCACAGAATTTAGGAATACCTTCTAATTATATCTATTATGTAACCCATATATGAACCTACAGTTCATCAAGTGGAGGTGATTTGAACCATTGTGACAAGTTAACATTACGTTTAGATATGTCCTGATTCATCTTCTTTCTGCTTAATCCTATATGGCTATGCATATATTTCCTGTTCACTTCCTCTCACTCAGAGTTCATTATGAAATGCCTTTTTTTGGATCTTTGTATGAATTTATTCTTTCAAAATCCAGCATTGATTATGAATCTACAACCATTTCATACAATATACAGGCAGATTGTTTTCTCATTATTTTGTAAGTGGTCTTTTCAGCTGATACCCAAGTATTTTTGCATTCTAAACTGCTGTTTTTCAAATTAAGTTTATTTCAGCTGTAAAGGATGAACACTAGGGTTTCATATTTGATTTGAACATTTCTTTGGCAAGATCTGCTTTTGTTGGTTTTTCTTCCTTATGGTACTTAAAGACACAAATATCATTTTCTCCTTAGCCTGGGTGTCATTGTTTTCAGCAGACTTCGTTGATTCTTGACAATCATTGAATGCCTTCAGAGATTGTCAAACCCTCTAGTTGTTGATGTAATCTTTTCATTCTTATGTGGATGTGCATTGTATGTTTTTTCATATTATGTTTATACTGCTCCTTTGTGATCCATGGAGGCAATAGGGGATTATACCTTAGATTTTCCCCTCCCATTACTTCTATATTTGGGTGTGTTTATCTTCTATGTATTTTTATTGCTGTATATGACATTTGCCACTATATTCTCTAATTAAGGAGGTTCTCATACCAGATGTATGTGTGCATCCCCCAGGCACCTGTAGTTAGGAGTCCAGTGGGAATGTTCTATTATTACGCTATTCAGACAGTTACACCACAACTGTTCATTGTAATATCAGAAGTTCCAGAGTAACATATTTATTTATATTTGTGTAGAGCAGACTCAATAGAGAGTTTATATACAATTATTGATGAGTCATAAATGAGAGCTATACTGTGTGGAAACTCCTTGGGTTAAGTCTTACAAGTATACAATTAACAAGAATAAACTTCATGGTCCGCAATTAACTACCCAGAAGTGGCCTATATCTGTTCGATAGGTTTGAATTTCTCTTCTTCAAGTTTTGCTTGTGAACTGCTAAAAAAATGTGATAAAAAGGTAAAAAAAGAAAAAGAAGAAAAATTAAAATCACACATTTACCATCTGACAAATGAGCAGCATAGAATATGCTTTAGCAGTGATTATTATTTGGCGCTCTGGGCATTAATTAAAGAAACAACAGGTGGGACAACAAACGTGGGACATCAACTAAAGAAGCAACAGGTGAGACAATCTATCCATCCAAGGCTTTTATGTATACAAAGGGACCTTTTGATGCAATAAAGCACTATCTTCAATTCACCTCCATGCTTCTTTCAAATACAGGCAAAAATGTGAATTGCTGCCCTGATTGAATATGAGACATTGTTAATGGCTTTTTAAAAGGAGTTATACTAGAATCCAGAAACCACCTTTTTGGAGGCTGCCCACGTGAACAAAATATGTTAAAATTTATCTCTCCTCTAAAATCTGAATGTTTAGTTTGCATCAGGAATCATATTGTAGAGTTCTTTTTGTTGTTTGTTTTTGTTTTAAGCAAGCATGTCACTTTGTGATCACAATCAGCTTAAAATGAAGAGAGAAATAATGAGAATTCTTGAAACTCAACCTTTAGAAAACAGATTTTTTTAAAATGACATCAGGTCATTGAATGTATTGGATGCATTATTGAGAGAATACAAACGGTGCCATTGTTAAATTCTTTAGGTCCAATGGCTTTCCCTTTAATACTACTTGCTGTCTAATTATGTAAACTGAGGACAAGCTTGTTTGATTAAGTGTTCAGGATCAATGTGGTGGAGGAAACAAGACAAATATATGCAAGTCAGGGTGCTCAGTTGTGATGGATGGGTGGAGAGTTATTTGCAACCAACCACCCATAAACTCGAATGTCGCATCTTCAACAAGTCCTTATTCCATAAGGCTGTTTGGCATGAGCACATGAAGAGTACAGAAAGAGATTCCTGGAATCATTGCTGGAATTTGTATAAATTGTACATTCGTTTTCATTGTGTATATAAAGAGTACAAAGGAAGCTTCTAAGAGTAGAAAGATGTGCATAGAAGGTTCTTGGTGAAGGAAGAGAAGGATGGTTCTATAGAATTTACATGAACAAGCACAAAACATGTGCAAAGGATATGCAATTAAATACAATAGCCTGTGTGCCCCGAATTAGCCCATGTGACTATCTCTTCTCATTTCCTTATTGCTTAGAAGAAATTGTCCTCGGTTTTTGTTGTAATTGTGAGAAGTGCTGCTTAAAACTGATTGCTATATCCACTTATTTACTAGTAGTGTATGCAAATATCAAGAAGAGTACTTTCATCCAAAGGAGGCTGAAAATTTGGAATGGTGTCCTTAGGTTGGGAGATAACAACCTCTTCTTCAAAATGAAGTGTTGCATAAAGCTTAAGTTGGCTCACATTTACTATATCATATACATTGTATACCAACCTCAGAAATGAAATGAAATGAAATATTATTAATGTCCGCTGTGGGCCAAAATAAGACCCAAGGGACTATAAGAAAGACAATAATGAGTCTAGCAGGCTAAAAAGCCCAACAAAGAAAAGAACTAAGATAAATACAAGATAAAACCCGACAACCGGGCCAAAGAGAAAGGGAAAAGAAAAGGGAGAGCAGAGGGAGGGAGGGCTGTAATCCAGAAGAGAGGAGTGCACGCCAAGAAGAACGGAGAGAGAGAAGGAGGGGGGAGGGAGCAGCCTAGGAGGGGCAAGCTCCAAGGACCCCCTAGAAACTAAACTCTCCTAACAATCGAGGCCGAAGTACTGGAGCTAAAGAAAATATATTCAAAAAATATAATCTCAAAGGTCTTGCAAAATATTTTTTGAAATAATGATGTTGTTGAGGTTTAAATCTCTATTTCTTCAACTAGAGCCAAAGTTGATCACCAACATGACAATGTAAAAGAACTCAGTGTGAATCATGATGTTATCTGTATTGTATTGAGTCTTAAATAATGTATAACTATCATGTACAAACTTTAGCTGAATCTTAAATAAAAGAAGCAAAGGGTAGATGGAATTAGAAGTGGGTCCATGTAAAGAATCAAAACCTGGTAAACAGTAACACTTGTTTCCTATATGCAGTTTGGAGCCCAAAGGCGATCGTTGAGTAAACTGTGTTTTTCTTGTGCTAGACCAAGTGATACCTATGATGAAAATGCATGCCCCTCCATGCAAAAGATTCATATTTGTTGGAGCTTTCGGTAGTTGGCATGAACAACCTCTAAAAGGTGGTGGGCTGAGAAGTGAGAGAATGTGGTTAAAGCGCAGTTGCTAATTGTGATAACCATGGCAAACCTTAAATGGTGTCTTATAGAGATATGGATAGCTCTGTTGTGACCTATATTGTCTAGATGCATGTACTAGACCATTTTTGATTCCCATTCGAGATGCATCTGTACTAATTACTTGACTATAAGTGCAAAACTCTCCCCTTCCTTCACGGAAGATGCCTTTTATGCAGGGTTGCACTCGTGGTACACTAGGTATGGTGACCCTGATTTAGGTACACACTCAATTCAAATCTTGCCATTAAAAAATAAAAAACAACAAAGACAAATGAGAGTGAAATTTACCATTCACTGTTTTCCCTCTCATTGAAAGCTTTGCTCTGTCTCCTACTCCACACCTCTGCAATTCTCATATTTGAATCTATTTTACTGTTTTTACCAAGTTATGTATTAATCTTATGTTTCAACATTATGATTTTGTCACAACGTATCCAAGTTAATGAGGTTGTCTGCACCGAGTACTTCGTAACCATACCTTAATACTTTCGCACCTCCCACCAATACACCTTGATTGTGACTATGCTGCAACACTTGAAGATAAGTGTTGCACTGCTTATTTCAGTTATGATAGATGCAAAGAGCATGCGCGGAGGAGTGGTTAACTAGCTCAGCTAACGCTTCAATTGATAGCGTAAAAGCTTCCAGAAAGTACTCCAAATATGACAAAGAAATTTGCAATCATGATTAGAAATATTAGCAATTGCAAGTTGAAGTAACATCATATATAATCCCCAAAAAATAAATAAGAAATCTCAGCAACTCTGGAAACATCTATAGGTTTACTAAAAGTAAAGTAAAGTAAAGTAGTTTTTAATGGCCACGAGGTCATAGGTCATATGGGACGATCCTTATGGAGGATGTTGCTTAACCAGTACGTGTTTATCCAACCAGACTCCGGTCAACGGAGCATTGTGTACAACCCTACCCCATTGGATTCGAACCATGGACCTCCTATTTGGAGTTACAAAGCCTTACAGTTAGGTCCACTCCAGTAGAAGGAATGATATAGGTCCACTCCAGTAGAAGGAATGATATAGCCAATTTTAAA
This sequence comes from Wollemia nobilis, assembly GCA_028583015.1. Lineage (NCBI taxonomy): Eukaryota > Viridiplantae > Streptophyta > Pinopsida > Araucariales > Araucariaceae > Wollemia > Wollemia nobilis. The sequence goes on along the minus strand of JAQPPZ010016346.1, from coordinate 9,230,892 downwards.
AACTGACATATAAAAACAAGGATGAAATCATGCTTTCAAAAAGTGGTTGTAAAATCCACTAATAAAGTCTATGGATATGGATTCCCAGGGCTAGGGAACAAATAGTCATGGCTGGTACAAACCAAGTTTTCTATTAGAATGCTTAGATGGATTGCTTACCGAGCACATTTGAATCAATTCTTCCACATGCTTCCTATAGAAGACCAATAGACGTATCTCTACTGATGGTGTGAAGTCTTCAATGTGCCAAAATGACCACTATATGATAAAGAATAATGCCTCTTCTATGAGTGCAAGCCATCAACTGGTACAGAAAACTGGTTTATTTTGTAAATCAAGCCATCTCTTAATGTGTAGTCAAGAAAAAGAGTTTGATTTATCCTGTGGCTTTATATGAAGAGGTGAGAAATTGCCCAGAAAGTTGCTTTGAATAATAAAGTGACTTTCAATCTTCATAAAAACGAATTTGGTGTGGAAGAAAGTGTACTCAACATATCAGCACAACTATATTAGCAATCACCTTTTATACTTAATTACTAGGTCCCATAAGACCTCACAACGATAGGTTTAGACTTTTTGGTGAAACCAAATGCCAATTGGCTCCTCTTAGCAGTAAATATCCTATTTTTGGTTGCATTTTTCCATAAGAGGTCCAATCCATTCCTTGGGCAGCTTTGATTCTGGTTTATTCTTCATAGCAGCTCTCTAATATGATATTCATAGCTACATCTCTGCTCTTTATGGGGTCTCTTTCTTGTACAGGTTCAAAAATATTTATGTATGTTGCTTCATAGAAGCTTCAAGAGAATTAGAGCTAATGTATGTACATTATCAATAATTTGTAATGATGTCATTATGACATAGTAGAAACTATTAATTAATTCAATATATGTAATTTATATTGCAGTTCAGTTTATATTATCATTTTAATATCATTTAATGTTGGGAAAATGATGTATTTAGTCTGTATCATGTTAAATTGGGTGTCAAGAAGATATATAGTATATACATTATATTAATTTTATAAATTTAGTTAGATTGCTATTAAATTTATATAAACTTCTATTGTACAATAGTTAAACTGATCAAAATTTAATTTAGTTTAGACATTATATTTTCTTGGTTGGTAAATCTGTCACAGGTTGGGGTAACCTTTGGCTTAGCTTCTGTGACTGTCTCTTTTGCCAAATGTACTTAGGACTTGCATTTGGTCACATTTGTTGGGGTATGCAGCACCTAGGCTTAAAATGAAATGATTTTTAATTATGTGCACGAGACGAAGAATCTATTGCACCATAACTTTAAAAGCTCTAGCAAATACAAGTTTTACAAAATATGATGCATAGAGCTCTACTACTCTCTTTTGGAGGGTGGTTGTTTTAATGTTGATTCTAATTAAAAATTCCTGTCTTTTTCAGTATCATTAGTTCGAAATGTTTTGACATGGAGTGAACTTATAGAATATCGGCATATCTAACTCAAATGGTATTGCAAACAAAATGTTCCAACATAAAGTGCTTTTCTGTCTCTACTGCCCTGTTGTATGTGCAAAATTTACAACTTATTTTCCCAATTTTCTTGCGGTCTCATCTGCCTCTTTGTTTCACACTTGAGTTGATGTGGACCAGTCCTCAATTGTGCCATGATCATATTTGCCTTCCATTTCAACTCTCCTATTTAGGCTTTTGTTAGTATTCGTAACTCGGATTAAATTCAAGGAGGTAATGTTTTCATTTTCTTCGTAGATTCTTTTAGTCTAAACTTTTCCCTCACAAACTTTTCTTTTCATTGCTATTTGGATACTCATGTCAAATAATACCTCATCAGTTCATCCACTTGTTGTTTTGTTTCATCCTTATGCCGCTCCTTCTATCTAGATTTACTTCTACTACAACTTTGAGCCACCTATTCTCCTCCAAACCTATTGTATTCTTTTGGTGTCCCAATAGCCTACTTATAGCTGTTGCTTCTTTGTGAACTGTGAGTAATAGATTCATATAATAATAAGAGTAATATAATCTGACACTTTAGTCTCTCTTTCAGTATTGATGCATTGCTGGCCCACACACCCCATAACTGTATAGTACCACTGGTGTGACAAGTAGCCCAAATAAGATTCTCATAGTATTTCAATTATAGAATCATAGTATTTCAATTTCAGAATTCTCCATTTCTGCATCTATGTGGCAGTGAATAGAGTGGCCTCTATCCATCTTGAACCCTCTTCACTATGCATGTTTCCCAACCAAGCCTATTTGGAATTTCTAGTCAACGTTGCCTATTTGGAAGTTCAAGCCAACGTTTTTGTATTCTCTTACAAAACAAATTTTCTCTATTAAATTGCAGGTCTAATAGCCTGCTGATTTTCAAAGGGAAAACACAATGGTTCTAGTTTTATCGATATTCACTTGCATTTCCACTTCTTTGAAAAATATTCTCAGGGCTTCAAGTGTTCTCTTAATCTTGGTCTGTACTTGCAAGTATGATGAGATCTATGGCATAATGTAGAGGTTTCACTACGTAGCTGGCTAAATGCACATCTTCACCTTTTAATCCTTTCTAACCATTCTTCCAACCTGTCTATGTTTAAGCGAAACAAAGTGGGTTAAAATGGGCAGTCTGTTTGATCCCAATATCACTTCTAGAGCACTCTGACAAACTTGGTTGTTTTGATTATTGGCTTGGACTTGTAAATACAATTTGTGAACTACTGCCTCGTATATATCCCACACACCAAGCTCTTCCATTTTGGTCCATAAGTTGCCTATAGGCATCGTGTCAACGACTTTTTTAAAATCTACAGAGTGACAACAAAATTCCCTTTTCTCATTGCATGCCTTCTCAAGGGCTTTCAGACAGTATTCTTAGCTCCATAGGAGTGAAACAGGGGTGTCCCCTTTCCTCGACACTTTTTGGGATCTTTATCGACGAGCTTGAGACTTTTATTAAGGAGAACGCTCATGCAGAGGATGGTTGCCTTCTTCACTATGTGCTGATTTCTATTCTCCTCTTTGCTGATGATGTTGTTCTTTTGGCCTCTTCTTCTGAGGGGCTTCAATGCCATCTGGACAAGCTTGCCGCTTTTCGTGACTCGAGACAGTTGACGGTGAATCTTTCTAAGACCAAGGTTATGGTATTCAATACTACTAAAGAGGCTCTATCTCATCTCCACTTCTCTTTCCAAGGTTGGGAGGTCGAGATCACCACCTCTTATGTGTACTTGGGGGTTCTTTTCACCGGTCCCACTTTTAGTATGAAACCCGCCGCCCAGGCCCGGGTGTGTAAGGGATATGCAACTCTGCCTTTGCTAGAGAGGAATTGCTTCAAAGCACATTTTCAGGATATACCTGTGAAGATGAGGATTTTTGATGCCTTGGTCAAGCCAACTATTACTTATGGGTCAGTGGTTTGGGGTGCTAGCCTTGGCCCGACTGAGTGGTCACGGGTTGAACAAGTCCAGACACTCTTTCTTCAACGATTTATTCGTTGCAAGGGCACAGTCCCCTGCTCTATTATTTTGGCAGAGTTTGGGGCTTCTACTCTCTAGCTTGAGATTATCTTCCTGATTATTAGTTATCTTTACAGAATCCATACTTTCGGAGATACCCTTGAGGGTTGCAGGTGGTACCCTTACCTCACCCTTCGCTCCTCGATGGAACTCTCTCCGAGTTCTCGAGGAGGTCGAAGGAGCTGGTATTTTCAGGTTTTTGCTCTCCTGGCTAGCATTTAGATACGGATAGACAGGCTCTCGCCTTATTCTTTGGGGGTTCTCCCCCCCTCTCGGCTTAGTAAGGAGAAGATGCTCCACGAGATTCGGAAGGATGTTAGTCTCTAGTACACCAAATGCACATGGATCTCTCTTGTTGCCCCTCTTTACCCCAAGCTGTCTTTCTACCATGAGCACTTCTTACAAATTTAGGAGGGTAGAATAGTTCCTCCACAATACCTTCAACAACACACAATGCATAGTCTTTGGATCACTATTGGGCAACTCAGGGTGTGTTACCAACTTCGGATTGAGTCAGATTACCATCTTCCGAAGGAGGAGCGGATTTGTTTGTTTTGTTCCTTGGGTGAAGTTGAAACCCTTCATCACTTTATTTTTTGTTTTTTTGTTGTCCCATATATTATGAGATCTGAGGTAGCTTCCATTGCCTTTTCAGGGACAATTCTCGATCTGTTTCTACCTTCTTCAGATACCCGGAACAGCGTTGTCTTGCACTCTTTCTTAGGGAGATAACTTAGCTTCGAGGACATAAAAGTTCTCCAAATGGATCTCACCCTCCTCAACATCGGCTCATCACAACATACTTCACCAACTCCGACGGACCAGGTGACTTTAATCGGAAACGCCCCACATCATCTAGTTCGGATGGAAGCAGGGTCATTAGACAGCGCACCAACAGTTTGTCAGGGTTCCGAACTAGCAATGGGCAGAGACATATCATGGACTTCTTCAGTTCCGGTACTTCGGCCTCAACTGTTAGGAGAGATTAGTTTCTGGAGGGTTCTTCGAGCATGCCCCCCTTGGGCTGCTCCCTCCCCCTCCTTCTCTCTCTCCGTTCTTGGCGTGCACTCCTCTCTGTTGGATTGCAACCCTCCCCCCCCTTTGCTCTCCCTTTTCTTTTCTTTTCCCTTTCTCTTTGGCCCGTTTGTTGGGTTTCATCTTGTATTTATCTTAGTTCTTTTCTTTGTTGGGTTTTTTAGCCTGCTAGCTGGCAGTCATTATTGTCCTTATAGTCCCTTGGGTCTTATTTTGGCCCACCGCAGACATTAATAATATTTCATTTCATTTCATTTCTCAACTAAATGTTCAAGAGTGATGTAGTGATTTGTACATTTTTTTTGCATATCATTTTCTGTTCATCTCCTCACCTTTCACTTTCAACGCTTTTTTGGCAGCCTTGCATTCCTCATCATACTACGGATCTAATAGGAAACTGCCTTTCCACTTAGATATGGGTTTTGATCTTTTGCATGATGCTTATGCTTCCCGAGTTGTGGGAGTTAAACTAATGTTGTCCATTGGATGGAGAGACAAGTGGATTGTCTCCTTTGTTCTCTTTCTTGGAGCTTTCCTTTTGTTGTTTCTTCAAATATTTTCTTGGATTACAAGGATGTCTCCTTTTACTATGGACTTTTCTTGACTAACTTATGCTTGTTCTCTTCTTACATTTGAATCTTTTCTTTATATTGGATTATGGCCAGATTTTTGTTAGGACCCCATCCTAACATTATTATGTAATGACCCCTTTTCCAATGTGGGGACCCTATTATAATGATATTTTGTAATATTTTGTAATGGTATGTGGCACTTGAGGCACCTAGACAAGTGGGGCCATTTCATGTAACCGTTATAAAGAATGTAATTGTTTGTTGGTAGAAGATTCTAGCTCGGGTGGCACTTTGCATGTAAGCCAACTCTTGAGCGTTAGGTTAGGGTTGCATGAAATGTATCTTTAAAAGACAAGGGGGCATAAACGAATGTATCTTTTTGCATATTGAATGAAAGTATTGAAGGAGGTTGCCCCCTCGAAGAGGCCCATGATTCTGTATTGTGATTTGTGAGATTAATATATATTTTTGCATTTACATTTCGTATTGCAATATTTTGTTCTTTCATGAATTATTGCTTTTATTGCAATATTTATGTGAATGTGCTTATTTTAATTAGAAGGTTCCTAACAAGTGGTATCAGAGCACTTTCCAGGGTCGTGTTTTGCTGCGATTGCAATAGTTCTTGCCTTGCCATTTTGATTGTTAGGTATAAATTTTCCGTGTTTTCATTTTTCTGCTTGTTTTCTTATTAAAAAAATCCAACCTTTTTTTTTTTAGTTTACTAGGTTAGAAACCCTGTGTCAAGGGTTTTAAAATATCATGGAGGAGTTGTCATTATTGGCTAAGCTAGATTGCCCGTAAAGCGTCTAGTGAAGTGAGGGGCGATCAGGCTCCAATACCCAGGCCTCAGACAACACCCATATACGGAATTGAGCTCCCACATATCTTCGGGTATATCGGGAGACCCCTAGGATTAGGAGAAACCTTTAGCCCTAGGAAGATTTTTGACCATGTATTTTCCATAGTGCACCGAACACAACATTCGGGAAGATCACCCTCTCGTAGAGAGGCGGGTAGTGTGCTCAAGGGTATGCATGGAATCCTCCTTGAGTAGTGGCCTGAAATATTGGTCCGAGCACTATCGTTCATCATTACGGTATAATAGAGGGCTATGGACAGTACATACACCTTGGCTTAGAGTACCCTGTTTCTATTTATCTTGAATGTCAAAAAATCCACCACAAAAATTGAGCATACTGAGGAGACTACACTATCACAAAATTGACTGAACAAAAACAAACGATAGAAAAACTGGTGGTGAGAATAATAGTCATGACAGGGTCTATCACTAACAATCAGGTCTCAGTCAGTAACAATCCAGATAGAGTTGGTAGTGTAGTTATTGGTTAAGAAGTCAGTAACAGTTTAGACAGGGTCTGTTATTTACAATTAGGTATCAGTCAGAATAGTCTTGACAAAGTTGGCCGTGCAGTTACCAGTTACAAAGTAATAGTAAGACAGAGTCGGACATAATAGTTGTTGGTTTACAGAGTCAAAAACAGTTGTTAGTAATAGACATTGCAGAGCTTGCTTAAGGGGTGTCGGACAAAAGTCAATTTTCTGAGTGAACCAAGACTCTAGGAGAAAAACGGACAACACTTGAAGACAGCACTTCCTAGGGGTGCCAAAAATGTTGTTGTGGGATATAGCTCATTGCGATCGTCTCGTCGAGCTGATCATTTTGGTATATAGCCTCCATGCACTTTTTCTAGGGTGCCGAAAAATGTCATTGTGAGACCTAGCCCATTGTATTCGTCTTTTTGAGCTGATCATTTTGATATATAGCACCCAAACACTTTTTCTGGCCCATTACTAAAAATAGTAACTCTTGAAACAACACTTTTTAGTAAGTCAGTGGGAGTGGTTCAAATCATACATATATGGCTGGAGGGACTAGAGGAGCACAAAAGGAGTTAGAACAAAGCCACTATATGGAGCAATTAAATCATGCACTTAATAACCTACAAGGCCAAATGTCCCACATTGGACAAGAAGTTAAACAGATGAAAGATCAAATGTAGGTTATAAGAACTGACCAGATTAAATCCAAATCTGAACTTGAAGAAAAATTCCTAGAGGTTGAAGAGCGATTAAAGGAAGCCCCAAAGGTGTTCGAGCATCTTAATACTGAAAGATTAGGTGGCAATTCAGCAATAAAGAGAAAGGAGTCAATAAAGAGAAAGAAGTCTATCATTCTCTTTTTGACACAGATACCCCATTTAAGATGCCTAAATTAGACTTTCCTAAGTTTAATGGAAAGGATGTTGATGGTTGGTTGTGTCGAGCAGATCAGTTCTTCAAACTTCATAATGTACCTCAATATTTGTGGGTCACCATGGCATCTTTTAACTTTGAATCTGAGGCCCTACAATGGTATCAATGGTTACAAAACACGACTCCGGACCCTTCTTGGGAAGACTTTGAGTCCCAATTACTCACTCGTTTTGGCCCTAGTGAGTATGAGGACTTTACAGGAGCCTTGACCAAATTGAAACAAACCTCTACTATCCGTGAATATTAGACTCAATTTGAGAAATTGGCTAATAGGACAAAGGGGTTGAATGAAGGATTTTTTTAGAGTTGTTTTATCAGTGGATTGAAAGATGATATCAAGGTTGAGGTAAAAATGTTCAAACCATAATCTATGATGCAAGCCATAGGATTGGCGAGATTAGCAAAGAAAATTTTTTGGCTCAAAGGAGATCATCCAAATTCCCATAGGCCAAACCCACATTTCCCTCCAAGTTCACATCGAATACTAGCAATAAGTCTACCCCAATCAAGCGATTGACTATGGAGGAAATGGATGCCCATCGAGCACAAGGCTTATGTTATAATTGTGATGAGAAGTATTTGCCAAGGCATAAATGCATCCAAAAGAAGTTATTTTTGTTGGATGTAGATGAATCAATAAGGAATGAACTACTTGATGAAGAAGTAGAACCACAAGAGGAACAACCTCAGGATGAGGGTGAAACACAGGAAGAACCATAACTAGAGATCTCTGTCCATGCACTTGCAGGAATCTCGACCCCTTAGACGATGAAGGTAGTAGGATTCTTCAAAGGGCAATGTATTACAATTCTCATTGATTCAGGTAGTATGCATAATTTTATTGATCCTCGAGTAGCCAAGCAAGCAAATTGTTACATACATGCTTGCAACTCCTTTGAAGTTATGGTGGCAAATGGAGGAACATTACCTTGTAAGGGTAAATGCCACAATGTTAAGTTGAAGATAGGGGACTATGAACTCAAAACTGATATGTTTGCTCTTCAACTGGGAGGATGTGATGTTGTGCTAGGAGCATAGTGGCTAGGTACCTTGGGAACAATAGCCTGGAACTTTGCTGAATTATGGATGCAGTTCTCATAGAATGGTAAGTCCTACACTCTCCATGGTTCACCAGCAGGATCTCCATAGATTATCAGTTCAAGCCGTATGGAGAAGTTGTTAAAAAAATCCTCACGTGGGGTAGTAGCTCAATTATTTGCAATTCAACCGCAAACTTTAGAAGAAGACAAGCCCCAAGATGATTTGCAACTCATTTTGACTAAGCATGATGCAGTTTTTGTGGAACCGATAGAATTACCTCCACATCATTCCCATGATCATGCAATACCATTGGTACCAGGTAGCTTCCCACCTAACATCAGACCCTATCGGTACCCCTATGCCCTTAAGTCAAAAATTGAGAAGTTGGTACAAGAATTGCTAAAAGCAGGGGTAATTCGGCCTAGTAATAGTCCTTATTCTTCTCTGGTGCTATTGGTTAGAAAGAAATATGGGTCATGGCGGTTGTGTATAGATTTTCATGAGCTCAATAAGCTCACCATTAAGGACAAATTTCCTATCCCAATGGTCGATGAATTGTTGGATGAGCTACATGGTGCAAAGTTTTTCTCCAAGTTGGATCTCCACTCGAGCTATCATCAGATAAGGCTCAAGGAGGAAGATATTCCCAAAACAACATTTCGAACTCATGAGGGCCATTATGAATTTTTGGTCATGCCATTTGGCCTAACTAATGCACCATCCACATTTTAGAGCCTCATGAATAATGTCTTCCACCCATTCCTTCGCAAATTTATTCTAGTTTTCTTTGATGATATTCTGATTTATAGTCACTCTTGGGAGGAGCACCTCATACATTTGGATCAGACTCTACAACTTTTGTCTAAGAATAAACTTTATGCCAAGAGGTCTAAGTGTTCTTTTGGGTTGCAAGAAGTGGAGTATTTGGGTCACATTGTCTCCAAAGATGGAGTTAAAGTTGATCCTAAAAAGATTCAAGTTGTTCAAGATTGGCCAAAGCCTCACACCCTCAAGGGACTTCGAGGATTTTTGGGACTCATGGGGTATTACCGTAAATTTGTACAAAACTATGGAAAGATAGTAACTCCTTTAACAACCATGTTGAAAAATAATTCTTTTATTTGGTCAGAACCAACGGAGAAGGCTTTCAATGACTTAAAGCAAGCCATGACAACCACCCCGGTGTTAGCAATGCCTGATTTTTCTAAACCCTTTGTAATTGAAAGTGATGCTTCGGGCAATGGAATAGGGGCCATGTTGATGCAAGAAGGAAGACCATTGGCCTTCACCAGTAAAGCACTTTCAGGCCAAAATTTGGGCAAATCTACTTATGCAAAGGAGATGCTAGCTATTTTACATGTTGTTAATCATTGGAGGCCATATCTCATTGGGCATCATTTTTCAATCAAAACCGACCACCAAAGTCTCAAGTACTTCTTGGAACAACGGGTAGCCACACCTGAACAACAAAAGTGGGTTTCTAAATTGATGGGCTATGATTATGAAATCACATATAAAAAAGGAAAGGAGAATATCATGGCTGATGCACTATCCCAATAGTTTGAGGATCAGATTATGTTAAATGCTATCTCTTCACCAATCCCTCAATGGATTAATTCTCTCAGAGAAGAAATGGCCAAGGATTCAGGCTTGCAAAATTTGATCACCAAACTTCAAATAGAGCCTAACTCATGCCTTGGATACACTTGGGATGGACAAGATTTGAGATATCATGACCGACTTGTTATTCCCCAAACTTCACAAATGCGGGAATTCATCTTGAAGGAAATGCATGCCTCACCAACAATGGGACATTCTGGGTTTCTAAAAACTTATGAAAGGACCAAGCGTACTTTCTTTTAGAAGGGAATGAAGAAGGATATTCAAACTTTTGTGGCTGAATGTGACATGTGCCAAAGAATGAAAGGAGAAATTGTGTGTTCCCTTGGAACCCTTCAACCCTTACCAATTCCAGAACAAGTATGGGCAGATATTTCCATGGATTTTATTGAAGGGTTACCCAAGTCGGGAGGAAAATCAGTTATTCTGGTGGTAGTGGATCATCTCACAAAGTATGCTCATTTTTTCTCCCTCTCCCATCCCTACATAACCTCAGTAGTAGCCCAAATATTTTTAGACTCCATCTTTCACCTTCATGGCATGCCCACATCTATTGTGTCAGATAGAGACCCTACCTTTACTAGTCATTTTTGGCAAGAATTGTTTAAGTTGTAGGGAACTCAGCTCAAAATGAGTTCAGCCTATCATCCATAGATGGATGGCCAAACAAAAATTGTTAACAAATGCTTGGAGACCTACCTTCGTTGCTTTGCCTCTGAACATCCTACATAGTGGGCGAAGTGGCTTCCCTTGGCCGAATGGTGGTATAATACTTCATATCACACCATGACCAAGGTTACCCCCTTTGAAGTAGTATATGATCATCCTCCATCAACACCCTCCTCCTACATTCTAGGAAGCTCCAAGGTTCATGTTGTAGACACCACTCTCAACCAGCATGCCATCGTCCTCCGACAACTTAAGATGAATCTTGAATTGGCCTAGAACCGTATGCATCAACAAGTTGATCAACACCATTCTAAGCGTAACTTTGAAGTAGGAGATATGGTTTTTCTCCACCTACAACCCTACAAATAGTCATCACTCCAGCTCTGTAGATGCCAAAAACTAGCTACCAAATACTATGGACCCTACCAGGTATTACAACAAATTGGTTCAACAACCTACAAATTGGCCCTTCCGGCTACATCCAAGCTCCATCCAGTCTTCCATGTCTCTTCTCTCAAGAAGGTTGTGGGCAATAAGGTACAAGTTCAATCCACTTTACCAAAGCTGGATGAAGAAGGTTCCATCATGCTCGAGCCTGAACAAATTTTGGATCGAAGATCACGCACCCTTCGCAACCGTGTCATCACTGAAGTTCTTGTTCAATGGTGTGGACTACAACCTAGAAGATGCCACATGGGAGTCTCTCCAGCAGCTACAACAACAATTTCCTCATCTCCAGCTTTGAGGACAAAGCTTTTTGAAGGGGAAGGGCATGTTAGGACCCCATCCTAACATTATTATGTAATGACCCCTTTCCAATGTGGGGACCCCATTCTAATGATATTTTATAATATTTTGTAATGGTATGTGGCACTTGAGGCACCTAGACAAGTGGGGCCATTTCATGTAACCGTTATAAAGAATGTAATTGTTTGTTTGGTAGAAGATTCTAGCTCGGGTGGCACTTTGCATGTAAGCCAACTCTTGAGCGTTAGGTTAGGGTTGCATGAAATGTATCTTTAAAAGACAAGGGGGCATAAATGAATGTATCTTTTTGCATATTGAATGAAAGTATTGAAGGAGGTTGCCCCCTCGAAGAGGCCCGCGATTTTGTATTGTGATTTGTGAGATTAATATATATTTCTGCATTTACATTTCGTATTGCAATATTTTGTTCTTTCATGAATTACTGCTTTTATTGCAATATTTATGTGAATGTGCTTATTTTAATTAGAAGGTTCCTAACAATTTTATTTTTGTGGGAGATTCATCTACTTCTATCTCCATTCCTCTTGTTCTCAAATCTTGTGAACAGATTCCATATTCAACTATGCTTTGTCCATTATATGTTTTACATCCATATTTCCTTTATTGTTGCTGTCTTTTATGCCATTGCATATGATTAGCCCATTTATACTACACATCTCTCGTGACTTTACCATAGTGCGTTATGTTGCCTTGTCCATCTTTTAAAAGCCTTACCTATTGTTCATATGCGGCTTGTTCCAACCATAAAGGATTCATAGGAAGCTGGATTGCCTATTTGTTGTTCTTGCATTGAAGTTACCAATTAAAACTCTTTCCCCTTCCTTGTTGGAAGTTGCAATGTCTTTCTTCAATGCTAGCAATAGGTCTTGACAATCTAGGTCACTCTTATAAATTTGATTTTTGTGGGGCAAAGTAGTAGGTTGCTATGCTATCCGACTTCTCATTTTCTGGATCTGTATACATTGTTTGGTTGTGTCTTCTTTCTCCGCCTTTATGGTTCTGCTTCATGTTTCTTTTATTAAGATCATTATCCCTTTATGCCCTCTACCATTTTTTGCTGCATTATACCATAGTGATGCTTTCATATTGTCTTCAAAATTTTTGCATCTGTCCCATTCGTGCATTTCTATCAAAACATTTATGGCTTTGCCTTTAGCTATGGGCCTCAACCTGGCTCCTCTTTGACTTATGTAGCTTGAGTCGTCAAATCCTTTGGAAATGCTAAAACGAAAAAGGAAATGCCTAATTTAAAAAAATATGAAATATTTTTGAAATTTCTAAACAAAATAGAATCAAAGAGATTGCAAATGAATGGAGATATATTTAATTGTTAAATTTTATATAGAGTACAATTGTTAATGTTAAAGCTCAACCTTTTTGGATCATGCTATACAAGTCATGAGTTTTCGAGGAGTTTCTGAGTTTCCAAGATTCCAAAATGGGAAATGAGGGCACCCTAAGAGTTTCTTTCAACATAGGTTAGTAATGTAAGCTTTGTGTTTTTTTGACCATGTATCTGTCTCCATTCCTTGTTGCTTTTTCCCATTCTATCCTTCTTGCTTCTTGCTGCATCGGGTTAAGGTTATCATTGCGTAGAAATTGGAGCCCCTTAGTGCCTGTTTATTTTAAATGTAGGACTTTAACTAAGGAAAAATTGACAACTTTACTATTTCACACTTAGAACTATACAGTTCCATTACACAAATTGCATGTTGTCTAGGAATTGCGCTTTGGTCTCCCCTTTGGAGCCTGCATGCTTTAGCCACTTGAGCTCTTTCTATTTGACTATTGCGTATATTATTAGATTATAGAGCTTACTATAATAGTTTTGTTAATTGTATTTTTGAATTGGTTATAAGGGGTTGAATTGGGCCCATTTGTATTACCACATTTCAACAAACCACAATGTGGTATTACAACAAACCTTTTTGTTATGGGCTGCCTTATTCTGGGAGTGTTTGAACTCTGGTTATGTTCATATGATAGCATCCCATTTAATTGTTTCTCCACAATGCCTTAGACTAAATGTTAAGGTTAACATTGGGGCAGAGCTCGTAGAGAACATAAGGGTGGGCTAGGAAACGTTAGACTTCACCTAGGGGAATGAAGCATTGGTTAATAGTGGGAAACTCCTTGCTCTCCACTGCTTGTGCCAAATCAATTGGGCTAAACTGTCAAGGTTCACCCATGGGCTTGGAACCGTGGTTATGGTGTGAAACTTTTCGCTTCCCATTGCTTGCCCCAAACCTATTGTGCTAAATGTTAAAGTTCACTTGTGGGATTGGACCCTTGGTTTACGGTGTGAAACTCTTTCATCCTACCACTTGCTCACACTTGCCCCAAAGCCCATGGGTTTGTTAATTGTTTTAATTTTTTTTTTAATAAGTTATATGTAGCTTTTATTGGGGACTCCCATTACAGAAACAAAACATTACATTACTCTCATTACATTTCTAACAAGTTAATTAAAGCATACCCAACTTTGCCTTTCTATCAAAGATATTCTTCATTTGCCTTTCTATCAATGATATTCTCCATCTTCCTCAAACTGCTAAGTTTCCATAATCAACTCATTTTATATCAGATGCCTTATGAAATTTAAATTCTGTCAAGATGAAATTCAACACCGTGAATGGCTAAAATATTTGCTGCCCAGCTTCTATATCTATAAATATCTTGTCTATAACAACCTCACAATTTCTTAATACCTTTTTTTAGGGTTCTTATTCATTCCCCTAATATTCCAAAATATTATTTTAATAGTTATTTTTTGTTTTTATTTGTGGGTTTAGCCCCACTTCTTGTCAGTACTTGTGATATTTGCTTTCGTTTTCCCATATAAATATCCCTCTGTTTTTTTTTTTCTCGTTGTTTTTGCTTCTTGGGTCTTCCTCTCTTTTTTTTCATTCGCAACAATAGTTTCATCTTCATCAATCTCTTCAATATGCTCACACTACTCATAGTAAGACTTATCATCTTGAGGTTTGCCTTGTTCTGAAGTGCAAGGAATAACCTCAAAGTGCAAGGATGCTCTTCTATAGCAATTACCTTCTTATTCTGTCCTAAAAAACCTAAATTGTTATGGGTTTCCTCCATCCTCATTTCTTTATTATGCTGCTCTTGAAACCTTAAAGTGCAAGGGATAGCATCTTCACCCCTTTCAGTTTTATTACCTGGAGAGGATTTTACTTGAGGAAAATGAAGATGATTTACCTGCAATAAACTTGACTTTGGCGTCTTTGTTTTAGGATTTCTCTCCACATCTTCTTTTGCACCTTTAATTCCTTTTGAACTTGCCAAATGATACTATAGATAGGATTTCTTTGCCTCTTATTTCGAAGTGGAATATCCTTGATCTGATCTAGCTTCTATTACTATATGATTTCCTTGCTTTATCTTGAAGTTTATCTCATGGCTAGATTTTTTTTCTTTCTTCATAGTTTTCACTTTGCAAACTCTTACCATGTGTCCAATCTCATAACAATTGTGGCAATGAAATGCGATATTTTCATAATCTACTTGTTGATCCCATTCTCTTGATTCAGATTTAATATTAATGGATTGTGGCAAAGGTTTTGAAATATTCATAGCAACACATATTTGAGTATATATAGCATTCTTTCGCTCCTTAGTAGTTAGTTCTTGATGAATTCCCCGGGTATTTCTAATATTCTTCAAAACATCATTATTTATAAGTTGATATGGAAGTCCAAAAAGCCTAACCCATACTACAAGCGTCTTAATAGTTTTTGTTTTAACAGAAAATTTTTCATTCCATGGTCTCAAATAAAGTTCATCTCTTCCCCTAAACCATGGGCCACCAACCATTCTTTTATCCCTAATTTTTGAACGGGAAAAGATGACGAGGAAAAAATCTTTAGGAAGAAAAGTCACGTAATTTTAATTTAATCCCCACTTCCACTTGATCCAATTTTGAATCTCCAAAAACCTTTGGCCATGATCTATGGAACTTACATATTAACCCTCTACTTTTAAGAACCATTACATCATGCTCAATCATCTCATCCTTGATACTTACTTCTGGTGTAACATCTGCTACCTAGATTGAACTTGCCATGTATTCACTTTTCTGCTTATCTCCAACTTGGGCCTCCATACTTCCAACTAGGGCATCCTGACTTCCCATTAGGGCTTTCAAATATGACTTTCCTTCCATACTAGCTAATGGGGCTCACTCTTGGCTTGTACTCCCTCTTGGCTCGCTCTTCCTCTCGGCTTGCACTTGCTCCCAACTTGCACTCTCTCTGGCCTCACACTTGCTCCCGGTTTGCACTCACTCTTGGCTTGCAATAGCCCTTGTCTCTTCTTTTTCCTGGCGTTTCTTTGCTTCAGAAATTGGAAACAATGTTCCACGCATTCGTGGTAAGGGTTTGCAGCATTGATGCACTCCGGATGAACCCGTCACTCTTCCGCCATGACTAAATCTTGGCTTACACTCCCTCCCGGCTCGCATTAATTGTTTTAATTTTAATCATAATAAAATTATGTATTTTTAGTTTTTATATTTTTAATATGTTTTCAGTTAATTTTATTATTCCGAAATGAATCAAACCTTTTCCAGAATTTTATATTTTTGAACTTCTTTTTGCTATTTGACCAAAGTTTCCATAGCCAGGGCCTGGTAAATGGTAACAAGATGAGATTTTGAATATATGAGAAACCAATTGAAGATTCATTTGTATTTGAATCTTGGATTAGAAATGAAAAATATAATGGGATGATGCCTGTTTTTAGTCATGTTATTTGGTGCTCTATAACTTTTGTACAATCTCTAATCATTTCCATTCTTTTTTTAACACAATCAAGATTGCAGAACCATGTGGAGAAGTGCTCAGATAGATCTCTCCAAATTTAAAAGTTTATGCTGTTGGTTTTCCCTGAGAAGCAACAAGTATGATCAGATTACAGGTTTACTTAAGAAAGTTGAGAACATGGGTACTGATAGATGGCCTAAGGCAGTAAAGTGAAAAGAACTATAGGTTGAACAAAAGACACTTGAATAAAACAAAACAATACTGAAAGGGTAAATAGATCATAAGCCTATAAGAATGTTTAAATAGTAACCGGGAATTCAAAATATACGTTAGATAAGATAAAATAATTTTATTAATATCCACAAATGGCCAAAGTAGGCCAATGAGACTTATTGAAAGGAGCTGTTACAATGCACTGTAGTAACCAAAAAACAACTATGAAAATAAGGTAAACTAGAGTAAAGAATCTGTTGTAAACTATGATGGACTGGACAAAAAGGATGGGGGAAGCTAAGAACGTTGAGAACATGGGTACTGATAGATGGCCTAGTGCAGTAATGGCAAAAGAACTATAGGTTGAACACAAGACACTTGAATAAAACAAAACAATACTGGATGGGTAAATAGATCATTAGCCTATAAGAATGTTTAAATAGTAACCAGGAATTCAAAATATATGTGATATAAGATGAGATAATTTTATTAATGTCCACAAATGGCCAAAGTAGGCCAATGGGACATACTGAAAAGATCTGTTACAATGCACTATAGTAACCAAAAAAGTACTACGAAAATAAGCTCAACTAGAGTAAAGACTCTGGTGTAAACTATGCTGAACCGGACAAAAAGGATTGGAGAGGGAAAGACAATGTTATCTCACAGAATTCAACCCCATCTACAATCACATCCAAAAAGGCTACATAACAGAAAAAATGAGATGGAATGAGAAGAGGACTATTGCCTAGATAAGAATTTGCTCACATAATCTTAGATATGAAACAGGCCAATGGAAAAAACTCAAGGAATAATGGAAGGAGAGGATTTGCTTATTTTACATTGTAGGGGTAGTGGAAATGGAGAGACTTCATTATTAAATGCTCAGCCTATGATGGCTTTTCAAGGAGATATGTGGACATGCTAAGTGTCTAATCTACAAATAAGCTTTTGAAGGACAGAAAGTAAAAAAATAAAAACTAAACAATTAAGAATAAACTGGAGAAGAACAACATTTAAGAAAGAGATGGACAAAACATCTCAAACCTAGTCTCTACAAGTAGAAATGCATTTGAATTGCATACGTATTTTGTTCATTATACAGTCCCATAGACTATTTTTCGTTTCTTGGACATAGTTGAATCTCTCATTTGATTTGATTTCTATTTTTTCTCTTTGAATAGGTGTGGTGCACAAGATAGGGAAATTAGGGAGGGAAGACTTTGAACTGAATCGGTCTTGTGTTGGGTGGTTCTAAGAGTAGGCAGTCCTATGAAATCTTCAAAAACGTGAGAATACACATCAAGAATGGCTTGAACACACTTGCCTAGGTTATCTTCCTTTGCTTTAAATATAATATATGTTGTTAAGTATTTGTTGAGATTAACTTGTTTGACTACTTGCTTTCCAGAAAGCATAGGAGGGTTGGGTGAAGAGGAGAAAGGTGCGAGTTTGATTAATTTATTGCCTTTTTAAACTTTGTTGTTGTTTTGTTGCTTGTAGTAAATGGCTTGTCAATCATATTGGTAAGGAAGCCTAGGGATTAAAGTGATCAAGCAGAGTGCCATCACATTGAACTACATTCGTAGTAGGTTCATAAGCAAATGTAACTGTACATTGCATGGATACAAGTGTTGAGTTGCTAGTTGGAAGTTGTAGATCTAAACCTAAGTATTGAGATACTATGTTTTCTTGACTGCCATCATCACTAATAAAAGATACCAAGTAATCCTTTACTTGATAATTCTAAGTGAAAAGTGCTTCCTTGGGCTTGATGCATAGTCGTTGATGTTACCAATAAAAAACCAAATGATCATTTACTTGGTAAGTTCAAGTAAAGAGCACTTCCTTTGGGCTTGGTGAACAGTCTTTAATCATTAAGGCAAGTTGCAGATTTGGAACAACTAGATTGTTAACTAGAATTTTGTCCTCTATTTCAGATCGTTGATTTGTGAGAAAGCCTCTTTCTTGGGATGAACAATTTGATATACTTTAGTAGAATAACTGAGCTTCGTATGGAAATTGCAATAGCCTAAACCCTTTGATTGTCCATTAGAGGTGGATTGAGTCTTTGGATGTGGAAGGGTTGGAGGAAGAAGAAATGGTATTTTTGGAACTGGAATCTTTCTTTGGAAACTTATAACTCAACTTATTCTTAAAAGGTACAACTAGTCTATAAGCTCTTTCTAAAGAACCTGCTCTAAACATAGCTCTTTCTTTCCTAAAGTTGGGAAACATGATCGTTTGTATCTCTTCATGATCCAAAGTTTTGTGCTTGACTTGGAGCTTATTGAACGCATTTATTATTGGAACGATCAATTTGGAACTTGAGCCAAAGACATTTTGCTTATAAATTCTTCTTGTCCTTGTTAGTGGAGAGTCTCTTACTGTTATTATCTTTGAATTGGTCCATTGGGATACCATCTACAACTGCAAGATATGCAAGGACACTCTTATGTTTTTGCCACCAATCTTGGGCAGTTTCTTTCGTATGAACTTCAACTGTTTAACTTAGCAGTGTCCAGTGCTACACATCTGTGTGGCATTATGCCTTAAGACCTTTTTATCCCAGAACTGCAATAAATGCTCTCCTGTTATCTTCATATTAATGTTCTATGCATTGTCAAGTACTCAATGATTATTTCTCATTTTGATTTTTTAATTGCAAACTTGCTGCAAATGCTGGTTGTGTCTGGAGATAGACTGTGCTTTCATTTTTAAGTATTCCACTTCTGACAAAGCCACATCCTTGTCCTTTGATGGTTTGCAATAATTTTAGGTTTTCATGTATTTGACATTTGGAATACTAATAACAGCATGTTTGTTTTTACCATGCATTACAAATCCGATGTCATTAACAATCAAGTCACAACAAGGTCCAGTCTTTGAATTGGTGTGAAACAATGCAAGCTACTTCTTGATAGGGAGTTCATGCTATGGTTAATAATCTTATGTATTTTATTGTTAGCAACCTGTTTTTAGGAACAGCAATCTCTCAATTCACAAACTGTTATGATCTAACAAACTATGTGGCTCCTAACTTCGTCTGAATTCCAGGACTGCTAGAGTACACCATTGTTTTTCACCATTTAATCATTCATCTGATTTTTATCATTCTTTCCCATGTTTTTGATCTTGTTCTATGATAGTCTGCATCATCTTGAATCTTGCAAACAAACTGTCTACAGTCTAACAATCTCAGGATGTAATCTTGTATTGTGATGTTATAACATTCAATGCCAAAAGTATTGGAATGTCTAATATTCTTGTATTGTGACATCTTGTATCATGAACTTGTACTGTGATATCATACTGCAATCAATGCTGCAAGCATTGGACTGCATCTTATCTTGTACTGTGGTCTTGTTCTGGATCATGTATCATGATCTCCTCCTGGCATCTTGTATGGTGATCTGAAAATCAACAAACTTTCCGTAGTCTTCATTTGTTAACAAGATCTGCTGAATCTGCAAATACTACGTGCATCTGCATGACATCATGATTTTTATATTAACCTTTTAAGAGTCTTTACCAGGATCTCTTCTTCTTTGCCTTGACGGTTTTGAATGGTTACATGGGCATTTAAGGTCCACACACTCTCTGCCACAGTGTGCGTTGAGCTACCTGAACCAATTTTTCCCTAAAAAATATGGTAACTTTTTGCAGCAAGCCTCACAAGCCTCTGAAGTTTTTTATGTCTTTATTCGTTTTAAATAAATTAGCGAAGTGTCCTTGTCAACAACTCCTACAATCTTCCCTCTGTTCCTTGGAATCTTTACGCCCTCTGGAACCATTCCTGCCTGTTCTCTTCTGCCGACAACTGAACTTGCTTTTGCATTCACCTAGCACTTTGTAGTATAGAAAAAAATTTATAATGCTGACAGAATAGAATAAAACATTCATAATACCTCAAACTAAGTAGAACACAAAATTAAATATGAAACATGGCATGTATTTCTATCATTCAATATTTTTGTGTATATTCTCCACTGCCACTAGACTTAGGCAGTGGACTCAGAGAATAGAGAGCCCTCCTGGTATGCTGTCACAAGGAACACATATAAGGGGGGGACGGAAGGAGGCCTTAGTGGGAGTAACCACCTGTATATCTGTACCTAATATTCCATTAGCAAAAACTAAAAGTCCTCTGATAATTTAGTTAAATCTCATCCATGAAACAAGTATAATTTATTGTGCTAAATACAATTTATTCCAACTATCATTTCCACTTCACTGCAACAGGCTACACGATTGAGATCTCAACCAAAATAAAATATGTCGAGAAAGGAAAGCTCCATTAATGCCAACAAACTGAGAGAAAGGAAAGCTTCATCAATGCCAACAAACTGTTACACAAGCAAGCTCCATGAGCCTACATATTCTATCAAACAAGGCTCCTATGTTTACATTCAATTTATAACCTTCAGGCGTTTAATTGCACTGGTTAGTCAACTACCAGCTGTATATTGAATACCTAGGTGCTAAACCCGACTTAGTAATATGCAACATAATGTGTTAGCCACTATGACAAAGAATATAAATATTAAATTAAAATACAATGCTTGACAAATAATGTTTTACATGGTTGGAGCATACTGTCTGCTCCTTTAATAGTTCTAACTTCTAGATATAGAACTACTTTGTTTCACTTGAGAACTCTTCTAATAAAGTTTCAAAAGAAAGCCTATTTGAAATTACATTTAAAGTACCAAACATTATGGAAATTATTATGTTCCAAATCTGAAAACTGGCTGATAATCTTCTGCAAAATAGGAAGTTGCGACTTGAATTTTGAAAATCTGGATTCTAGATAGTCAAAATTCAGACCTCTTTTATGTTGTTATCTTTATGCTGATATTTCTGGCTGAATGAGCTGAAATCTGAACAAAAAGCCAATAACCTGTTCTTTCAAGTCTGAACAATGAAATCTGAAGGTTCTTGAAGGGAATTTATAGCATCGGATAGTGAAGCAAACACACCAAAATCTAAACGGAGGCGATATCTGAAATTGAAATCCAGATGGATATCTGAAAGATACAAATTTATATTATTCCAAAAAGCAATTTCAGGTAATACCCTTAAAAAAGACAATTCCCTGAGAAGGTATGGGTGCCAATGCGGGCCTAAAGTCTTCAAGGACAGTATGGGTGGACCACTTGGCCAGGCCAATTATTGTTGCATAGACTACATGTGGAACAATTTCTCCAAGGGTGCTCATTTCTCCAAGAGTGCTTTTTTGTTGTAATCTTTATGCTGAAATTTCTGGCTGAATGAGCTGAAATCTGAACAAAAAGCCAATAACCTGTTCTTTCAAGTCTGAACAATGAAATCTGAAGGTTTTTGAAGGGAATTTATAGCATTGGATGGTGAAGAAAACACACCAAAATCTAAACAGAGGTGATATCTGAGATTGAAATCCAGATGGATATCTGAAACATACAAATTATATTATTCCAAAAAGCAAATTCAGGTAACACCCCCCAAAAAAGACAATTCCCTGAGAAGATATGGGTGCCAACGCAGGCCTAAAGTCTTCAAGGACAGTATGGGTGGATCACTTGGCCAAGCCAATTATTGTTGCATGGACTACATGTGGAACAATTTCTACAAGAGTGCTCATTTCTCTAAGACTTACAGCCAATTTATAACTTAATTCCTTTTCTTGACAGATAGTAGATGCTTGTAACTTTCGCATTTTGAGAAAGTGTGAAAGTTACTCCATATATCACTTAAAAGACGTATTCTTTGTTTCTTAAACAATAGAACTTCCTTGCAACTCTATTATGACCTCTATGATAAGGTTCTTTGTAACTTCTATGAAATTGTTATCACACAAAAATGCCCTTGCCCCATGACTCATATTATAAATATGCTCTCTAATACACAGGTTATAACATGACAAACTAAAAAGGTTCAAAACAGTATCTTCTCCTTGTGTGTGTGCATGTGTTTTCTGGGGGCATGCAAAATAGAAAGTTATACTTTGTGTGCAGTTGAAATACCACACGACTCACTACGGCCCTCCCTACCTCCCATGTGAAGAATGCATCTTAAGTTTCCTACGTTTTGCATCGCCATATCGTGCAAAAAAGAAAAAATATTTGTATTGCATATCTACTGTAATAACAGGTATTAACAGTCTGCCTACTTTCCACAGGCTCATTTGCAAAAAGCCATCATATCAGAGTATAATGCCAAGAGGGCTTTAAAGGACCCCATCTGTTACAGGCTGCAATGTATACAAGTAATAAGCAAATGTCAAGTAAAAACAACAGGACCTGGGACCTGAAACAAGATCGACACACACAACTTGGCCTACTACTTTCCCAGGTGAAAAATGGAAACAAGTGGAATTCAAATTCTGTTTTTAAATTTTGCTATTCTACTAGGAGATAGACTTCGTAATACCCTGGTTACTCCCAGTGACCAAAGAACCAGGCCTCCAAACTCTTCCTTTTTGGCTGCGATTACCTGCCCAGCTTAAACCAATCAGAAGAAATGTACCAGCCAAGATAGGTATTCAATTCAGAGTAAAAACCTCATAGAGAATAGGCCTACCCAATTTCAAAACTGATGTCAGTGCTATCGTTTAGGAAGCAGAGAGAGAATAAAGCATCCCTAGCATGAAACCCAAAAATTCCAGAAAGACCCATTAGAAAAATCCTCTTTACTTTGGGCTTCAGAAGGCTGAGCACAATAAGAACAAAGGTGCACAACTTTGGTTTCGTACACCACCTGATTGTAGAGCTTTCTAACTACTGAGTTTGTCGTTTGCTCCAACATCCCCTACAGCAGTTTTATGGTGTTGGTCACTGCCACTGCCATATTGGGCTTGAAATCTTTCATTCCTTTGTAGCCCTCCTGATGTTAAATATAGCATTTTGAATCTTGACTGTTTTTGACTGATGCCCAACTGCACTATAGTTCAGACACTACAGCACTTCAACATTAGTTGGGTTAGCTTCTTGATCTCCTTATCCGACTAGTCTTGGGAAAGCGCCTTCCCATAGAGCTGCCTTTGTAGAGAAGATGCAGATGTGATGTCTTTCTGTTATAAGGCAGAGATTTATTTACTGTCCAAGCACACACTAATGTTTTCTCTTAACAAAGACAATCACATAGTTCACACCCAGAGAGTGGCAACTAGATGGATTTTCATACCGTTACAGTGAAACAGAATCTTGTGCAAGGTGATATAAATCAACCTAAGACATATTTCACCATCTAAACTTTCACCGATATTTTTTCACAACGAAGACAGTCACAGAGCGCATGATACCTAAAAGAATTTATAACTTCATCATTACTCTTTGTAATGTCTATGAAAAGATTGCTTTCAATGCCTTCCTTATGACCCTCTGTGAGAAGATCCTTTATAACTCCTGTGAAACTGTGTACAGTTATAAATGACTTTTTCCTATGATTCTCATATTATATACTATAATACAAAGGGTAGACCATGACAAAAAAAAGGTTCATAAAATAGACCTTTTAAAACTTATTCGAGGAGATATCACAAACTGTTCTAAATTAATATCTTGATACATATTTCAAGGATTAGATTAGATTTGTTATACTCAGAAAAATTATTATTGCCTTCGTTTAGGTCATTAACTTGATGATTACTTGAATGGGAGTCTACAAGACAAGAGAAGACACACCATGGAAACAAAGGAACTTGCATAACTAGCCGAGAAAAATAGGCTTCAAAGGTGCAGTACATTTATAGGGTTCTGTCCATCAACTGAAATCTGAAACTGTTTTCTGAGTTTCTGACTGTCAACTACCCGATGAACATTATATATTGTCTATTATTGATTTAATCATTGAACCACACTATGATTTAACTGATATTCTGTGTTGTTCCCAAAATGATCCACCTGGATAAAGACTCAGTGTTGAAGAGGGCATTGGTTGTATTCAATGTAAAGGAGATGATGCTGAAGACTAGGACTAAGACTGCAACATGTACTGAACAATTTCTGTAAATTTTTGCACTAATTGTTCATTTTCACCCAGAAGTGAAGAAAGCGTCTATGAGATATCAAATCTTTAGTGTTCAGATGGGTATGGTTTCTACTTGTGCCATCTTGTTAAATTACTTCCAGCACAAGGGCCATTTTTTGATAATATTTGTTGCTCAAAATCCATGATAATATGATCAAGATGCTCAAAGATTAGTAGTGTCTCAGATTCATATTTTTGGCTTCTATGATAAAAGGGAAAATCTATTCAATATTTATATTCTTCTTTAGGTCTGCACTTTTTTTGAATAAGTTTTGGAGTTCGAGGGTGTTTCACTATCCTTTATAATACAAAAACAATCCTACTATCCTACAATGTGATTTCTATGGCATTTACCAGTGGAAGTCACTCATTCATTCTGTCTATTAACATGATTATATTAAGTCTTATGATGCTGTCATATCAAATCTGCAACCTTGTAATCTTGCAACTGTGTAATATAACATGTTAAATGTGCATTGTATCTGCGTTATTCTTCAAAGTCAGATCTGCATTTACAGAGGGCCTGTGAAACTCTCTTCAATAGGGTAGTTCCTAAATGATAGAGTAGCAGGCTGTTGGGAAGGAGTCACACTAGAAACATGCATTGGTGGATAAAATTGAACAAATGAGAGTTAAGGAGGATAATGGGATTAAAAAGAGTGAAGGTTATAAAGTATTATTGAAGCGAGTGGCTGCATGATGGTGGAGTCCCTGCCATTGAAGTAAAAACAGCCATTAAATATAGAATATGCTTTGTGAAAGTATCCATGGCAAATGTATTTAAAAGTATGCTTTAGCTCCTCGTCGAGCGCCACTAAGCATGCATAGTTTAACAATACCTCCAACAAAAAATTCATATAAAATAATATATTTAATAATATCTCATAATGTAATTTGTAAACATTTTGTATATGTATCATCATGGTTAGCTTTGAGCACTCCATGATAGGCATAAGTCTTTCAAAATTATGACATGTTTTTTTTTTTTTATGTTTAGGGCTTGGAAAACTATCTTCCGCAGCAAAGTTTTTTTTCTCTTGAACATCAACATGCAACACATTATCGCATTATAAAATTAAGACATACCTTATAAAAAGTGTTCAAAGCTGGTTCCCCTTGCTTTACAAAGCTTTCAAAGAAGCTTTTGTGGGCAGAGGTGAAAATAGTCTTGTGGTCCACTATGAAGTATGCTTTCCACTCACTGCAGTGCTGGAATATGCAGAAAACTAATAATATTTGCATTAACTCAAAGGGAAAAAGTAAAGGACAGTGATATATAAAGATCAGTAAATGTGAAAATGTAAAGGAATCTAGAGAGATAATGTGTGCCTAGCAAGTTTAGTTGAGATGCACCCTTGCCTGAGGGATAGACTGATCTCCAATCAATTATAATTGTCTTTGTAAACATATCCTGTTTCAAATTGATTTTCCATATATATTTGGAAAGAGAATGCAAGAGTAGTAGTTGCTAGACTCACTACTGACCATAGGGATTGCAGATGCTACCCATTCAATTGTGACTATCATTTCCTATCACTCCATCCGTATATGTTTTTAATGCGATGCAATTATTCTATGTTTAAGAGAGGCACTATCAAAGACAATATGCAAATTTAAATTCGAAATAATAATTATTAGTAACTTAAATTTGTATTAACATACAATTTACAGCCACAACCATTGCCTTTGACCGATAAAAAAGCACAAACATTTATTAATTACAATTCAAGAATACCTTTTTAAACAGTGCTTTGCCATTTTTTAGCTCTGGAAGTGGGTATGTTGCATGGATCTTTTGAGTGCCCACCAGTCATGCATCAACACAGAGAGGCCCTTACATTGGACACCCCCTTTCCCCCCTCTTAAGGGACACTCTCCAAATCCAAGAAGCTCCGACATGTGCACAAAAGTGACCTCGGGCATGATCTTGGTCAAAATGTCTGCTGCCTGCTTTGATGAAGGAACAAACACTAGATCTAACATCCCACGAGCATGAAGCCATCTCACAAAGTGCATCCATATCTCAATGTGCTTTGTCTGTTGATGAAACACATGATTGCGGACAAGCTGAATAGTACTCTGATTGTCACAGCAAAGAGAATTATAGAACTCTAAGGAATGCCAATCTCCTCCAAAATCATTAACATCCACCTAAGATGCTTGGCTGCCTCATTGGCAGCACAATATTCAGCCTCCGTGGAAGACTGAGAAATGGTGGATTGGCATCTGGAACACCATGAAACCGGGCTGGATCCCAAGTAGAACACAAAGCCTATGATGGACTGTCACTCATCCAAATCACCTGCCCAATCAGCATCTAAAAAACCTGTCAAAATTGGAGAACCAAAAAAGTAGTGAATGCCCATATGATATGTCCCTCTGATGTATCTGAGAATCCACTTTGCTGTTGTCCAGTGACTCTCCCAAGGAGCCTACATGTACCTGGAACAATAGCTAACAACAAAGGCTATATCTAGTCTAGTGTGAGTGAGATAGAGAAGTCCTCCTACAAGAGACTGGTATAGAGTGGCATCAACTAAAGGTGTGGTACAATCAGCCCGAAGTTTCAAACCTACAAGCAAAGGGGGTCCGAGTAGGCTTACACGTCCGAGTAGGCTTACACTCGATCTTGAACTGCTGAAGATCCAAAGCATACTTGGGCTGAGAAATGGTAATGCCAGAATCTGACTGATCAATCTGGATTCCCAAAAAATAGTGCAAAAGCCCCAAATCTGTCATCTCAAAGGTGGAATGAAGCTGTGACTTCATATCTTGAATCAGAGTAGTGGAGCTGCCCGTGATAAGAAGATCATCAACATACAACACAATCATCTAAGTTTCCTCATCATGATGTTTAATGTAAACATCATGCTTAACCTCACATCTCTGAAATCCACAACTAAGAAAGAAAGAATGGATTTTCTCATACCAAGCAAGGAGCTGCTTAAGACCATACAAAGATTGGGTCAAGTGACATACCAATGGAGTAGGGCCCTCTAGCTCAAATCTGGGTGGTTGTTGCATGTAGATTTCCTCCTGAAGTTCTCCATGGAGAAAGGCACTCTTCACAACCATCTGATGCACCTTCCATCCATAGGAGGCTGCAATGGAAAGAATCATTTTGACGGAGTCCATCCTGGCTATAGGTGCAAAAGTCTTGGAGTAGTCCACTCCCTCTTGCTGAGAGAAGCCCTTGGCAACAAGGCGTGCCTTGTGCTTTTCAATCTGACCATCTGATGTGTACTTGGTCTTGTAGACCCACTTACACCCCACAACATTCTTCCCTATTGGAAGAGGAACCAACTCCCATGTTCTGTTCTTCATCAATGCCTTATATTCTGCTGCCATGGCATCTTCCCATTTAGGCTTCCCCTTAGCCTGGGAGTAGGTGACAAGATCCTGTGAATGGGCAGCCTTCAAAGCTCAGCAAAGAGCCTTCTAGAGCCTTCTAATTCCTCTCAAGGAACAAAATGGGTTGTGCATCCTTCAGAAGCGTCTTAACTTCGGTGTAGGACATTCAGGAGAAGCATGAATATTCTGCACCATCTCAACATCAGAAATTGAAATGGAAGAATCCAACTCATCATCACTTACCTCATTATGCAAAGCTAGAGCATTATGAACCAAACTATCTTGCTTATCCTGTTCTACTCTAGTGGAAGAAGAGACTGCCTCAGAAACTGTGCGTAATGGGGTCAAATTGATAGGTAGTGAACAATCACTAGAAGAGGAAGATGCTCTAACAGAAATGGAACAACCCAAGATATCTGAAGAACCCACTGAATCTGGAATGGTCAGAGAATCAGAAGAATTAGTAGCTAGGAGATTGGGAGGGGGAGTGGAAGGAGTACCTGGAAGAACCTCATGACATCTCTCTTGATCAACGCCTCACGCTTCTAAGGATCATATAGACAAAATTCCTTTGAGGTATCATAATACCCCACAAAGATACACTTATGGCTCTTTGGTGCTGTCTTTTTTTTGAAGATCCTCGGGTATGTGAGCCCATGCTGAAGACCCAAAGATTCGGAACCGAGACACATATGTCTTATCCCATGTTAATTTCTCAAGAAGTGTCATCCCTCGAATAGCCTTGGTAGGAACCCTGTTGATGATATATCCTACACAAGTAACCGCCTCACTCCAAAACTGGTGATCTAGTCCCTTAGCATGAATCATACAACATGCCATCTCCATGATTACCCTGTTTTCTTTTTGCTACATCATTCTGTTCAGGAGTGTAGTGAACAGTCCTCTAATATGCTATTCCATGAATGGCCAAAAAATCATGAAAAGCATGACTAACATATTCACCACCCCAATCTGTCCTTAGACACTTGATCCTTCTGTCTAGCTGATTTTCAACAAAAGCCTTGAAAGTTTTGAACCTCTCAAACACTTCATCCTTGGTATGAATGGTATATACCCACACATATCTAGAAAAGTCATCAATGAAAAGAAGAAAGTACCTATTTCCTGAAAGAGAAGGTGTTCCCATAGGTCCACATATGTCACTATGTATGATCTCCAAAGGGTGAGATGCCCTCCTGGCAACTCCTTTTAGAAAGGTCTCCCTATGATGCTTTCCCAAAATGCATCCCTCACATGCACCACTTGGAGGGGATATGCGTGGAAGCCCAATAGCCATCTCATGCTGACTCATGTACCTCAAGGAACCATAACTGAGATGCCCAAGCCTATGATGCCACTTTTGACTCATTACCAGCATGTGCAACCATTGCAACAAAGTTTTCTTGCTAGAAGAGGAAGAAGAAAGAGTGGGTCTTTCACCCAACTTATACATATGATCAGATTCATCACAATATCCAAAAGCAATAGTCCTAAACCCATTGTCTATATCCTTAATCACCCATCTATCAGGCCAGAATTTTACTTTCTTGTTTGTGTGAGTAATGCGATAAATAGACAAAAGGTTAGGACCAACATTAGGAACATGAAGTACCTCATCAAATGACGAAGATCCAATTGTGATGTCTCCACTTCTAGCCACCTGCAATGAAGAGTCATCCCCAATCACAACACGTTCTCCTACATGAGTCTTGTTGTAGCCTTGAAGAAGGTGCTTGTGCTTTGTCATATGTCTAGTAGCCCCTGAATCAGCTATCCACTCATCCGAGGAGGTGGATGTCCAATATGCAGAATGGACTGCAACATGAGCCTATGAGGTTTCTCCTTCAAATCCATCCTCACCTTGAACATAGAAGAGAGCAGTGTCAACACCCCCTTTCTTGTTGCTTCTTCCAACTTCTTGATCCAAAGCCTACAAAATTCTGCCTTGTGTCCTTTCTTGCAAAACTCACAAGTAGCTTTCTTGAAGGGCTTTTTAAGTTTTTTATCATGCTGTTTAACCTTTTTATTATTCAGATTATTTTACCACAACTTCTTTTGGATGTGCCTGATTAAAAACAGAATTGCTCTTATGTTTATTTCTCCTAAGTCGATGCAAAAAATACTTAACTACATCATCAATAGGTGGTGCAGGAGAGTCTAGGAAGTACATGTGCAGCATCTCGAAGACCGCAAAAACTACGATGTTTCTCCTTCAAAACTATCCTCACCTTGAACATAGAAGAGAACAGCGTCAACACCCCCCTTTCTTGCTTCTTCTTCTAGGTTCTTGATCTTAAGCAATTCTGCATTGTGTCCTTTCTTGCAAAACTCACAAGTAGGTTTCTTGAAGGGCTTTTTAAGTTTTTTCAGGAGAGTCTAGGAAGTACATGTGCAGCATCTCGAAGACCGCAACAACTACGATGTTTCTCCTTCAAAACTATCCTCACCTTGAACATAGAAGAGAACAGCGTCAACACCCCCCTTTCTTGCTTCTTCTTCTAAGTTCTTGATCTTAAGCAATTCTGCATTGTGTCCTTTCTTGCAAAACTCACAAGTAGGTTTCTTGAAGGGCTTTTTAAGTTTTTTCAGGAGAGTCTAGGAAGTACATGTGCAGCATCTCGAAGACCGCAACAACTACGATGTTTCTCCTTCAAAACTATCCTCACCTTGAACATAGAAGAGAACAGCGTCAACACCCCCTTTCTTGTTTCTTCTTCTAGGTTCTTGATCTTAAGCAATTCTGCATTGTGTCCTTTCTTGCAAAACTCACAAGTAGGTTTCTTGAAGGGCTTCTTAGGTTTTTTCTCATTCTGTTTAACCTTTTTATCATTCTGATTTTTTACCACAGCTTCTTTTGGATGTGCCTGATTAAAAGCAGAATTGCCCTTATGTCTATTTCTCCTAAGTAGATGATGCAAGAAATACTTAACTACATCATCAATAGGTGTTGCAGGAGAGTCTAGGAAGAACATGTGCAGCATCTCGAAGACCGCAACAACTATCTCATATGTTTCTGACACATTGTTGAAGACAATATTGAGCAGCTCTATGTTTCTCTCTTTCTCCAATGCCTCCTGTCCTTCCCTTTTTTACTTAGGCAGTCCTCTCGCAGGTTGGATATCCTCTTGCAATTTCTTGAACTGACTGATATTCACCAACGGTGTCAAATGAATCCATGGACAGGGTTGCAAGCTCTACTTCTAATCTGTCGATCTGAGTTGAATCAATCCGATCACACAGTCCCTAAAATTTATCAAGCAAAACCTTGGGATTGGTAGTTCTGCTTACATGGGTGTCATTTACATTGTCCACATGGAGAGCAATCACACAATGGGCATTGTCCTTTTTATCATTATACAACTGCTTTACCTCAGAATTAGTATCTTTAGGCCACACTTTCACATACTTGAGCAAATCCTTGCTTTAGGGTAGAGCATCAATCTTAATTTTCCATGTAGCATAGTTTGGACCACTCAACAAGGGCATGTGATGATCTACACCTTTTTTGCCAAAAGTAAAAAATCTGCAAGTAGTTGCGACCAGAACCAACACTACCAATGCAGAGAACTCAAAAAACCGCGCAATTTGAAAAAACAATGGGCTCAAAAGGCTTCCATATGCAAAAGTAATGGCTCTCGAAAGTTCAGCCCTAAAATCACAATAATTGCCTTCAAAACCTTTGTAAATATGAAATTTTTTCAGTACTTGTAACGAACGATGGCTTGAAGGGTGCTTATTGTGTGTTGACTGTGTAGTGTACCAACGAACCACGTTGCACCATTTATCATTGTCTAATTTGTTCCAAAATTCATGCATCACCTTGTTTGTCGTTGACTATGTGAGTTGCTTGTCAAGTTTGATGAGATGGCAAAATGTGATTGGTTGATCTCGTTTTTATAGGTGCCAAGTGGCATATGGACTACCACATCGATCGCTATACAGACAACCACGTTGACCCAACCACAACGTGCCACGTGTCACCTTGTCATGTGTGCCACTTCAATGCCCTCAGAAGCTGCCACATGTTGCCTTATGTCACCTTGGACTGCCACCTCAGTTGCAATGTTGCCTTGGGATGCGTGCATATAGAGCCACCTCAGATGTAGCCATGTATTGCCTCGGGATGTGTGCCCTTGGTGCCAACTCACTTGCATGGACTGCCATGTGTTGCCTCAAGATGCGTGGGCATGGTGCCACCTCTCTTGTACGAACTGCCACATGGCATCCATACAATGTTGCCACGTCATCACCTTGGAGTAAAAATGGTGCCATGTCAACAACCACATCAACCATGTCATCTGGGGGTGCCACGTCATCTCCTATTTGTACATCATTATGGGTGAAGTCCAGTCTTATGTTGATGTTGCCATCAAAATAGGGGAGGGGGGTGGGTTCGACGCAAAACCTCCCATGGGTACAGTATGAGCACTCACTGTGCTAGCCACCTTCCCAAGGGCACAACTTGGGAAGGAAAACTAAAGAAAACCAAAGAAATATATTTATTATGCATGGAAACAATCCCCTTTGACTTGCCTGTGATGCGTGCCTGTGTCAACATGATGCAAGGGTGTCCAATTGCGTGCCTTCCTACCTTGCAGATGGAATATTAACTAGAATATTCGAAATTTAAATTTTAAAAATTTGAATCTAGGAGGCAAAAGGACAAATTTTTCAAATGTGATTTGCAAGTACGTAGAGATGAAACAGCGAAAAGAGTTGAATTGTGACCCCCCTAATTTTCGCAAACAATCCAAAAATGTTGATGGTTCGTCCATATCTATTACGGTTTGTCCAACACAACCATTTTCTTGAACGCAACCAATCAAGCCCTCCTCTCATGCTCATGTAGCAAAAAAGTTGCCGGACCACTTTTGCAACTTTGTCAAGTGGCTTGGAGGTCTTGTAGCTAATCCCGGAAGCCTACCCATGACTTTTCTAGCACCATCTGTGTGAAAAATTTCCTCTTCTTTTCTTCTTTCACAGCGGCCAAGTAATCTATCCTCTCACAAATATTGCTATTGATCATCAAAAACTAGAAGAGAAAAGGAAATGGATTTTTTCAAAAAATCCGTAAAAGACAAATGAGGTTTTAAAAAAACCTCGAAAAACTCAATCTTGAAACTAGGGCATCCATTTTGTCAGAAAATTAATAGAACAAGATTGAGTGCCAATGAGAGGAAAAAATGAACCTGTCGATGAATATTTCTCTTGGAGCAAATATGTTGATTCCCCTAACAATTCAAGTCCACTAGGGTTTTCTATCAAAAACCTTTCTTCAGATTACGTCGTCGGCTTCAAGTCTTCTTCACAAGCCCCTAAAATCCCCTAAAATTGTCCTTAAGAAAAGCTGGAAGAGAAATCTACCGCGGACAGAAACAAACAAATAATGAAGATTCACACCTGCTCTGATACCATGTCATATTTCATAGTAGTTTCGAGAAACAAATGGAATCACCTATTACCCATTGCTCAGCAAAAGAAATACATATCATATGAAACACAAAATATAATGGGGTGTCCGTAGACTCCAAAAGATCTTCACTCAAAAAGAATAAAAAATACACTCTAACCGATAATAAAATGATTGGTGAGAAGGGGTATTTATACCCAATTACATGAAGCCTTTAGGTCAAGGTTATGAGACCGACCTTTAGGAATTGAAAAATTACAAAAATACATATATATATATATATATATATATATATATATATATATATTTTTTTTTTTTAAACCTTAGAAAACTCGAAAGGTTGGTGCTAAATTAAAAAAAATTGAAACTGTTAATTGGTGCATGTGAGGGCCACTAGAAGTGGTGGACTTTGCCAGTCACCATAGTTCCCTGCCTCTAACACAGGGACTAATAAGATGGCAAAAATATGCAAGTGGGAAAGACAGATGGGAATTTCAAGAATACTTTTTGTGAATAAGTGTAGGTTAGAAAAAGAGATGGATACAACACAAGGAAGAGTGCTAAAATTTAGAGACGTTGATGGGAAAAAGATTCCAAAATGATATATATATTTCAATGATCTTACAGGAATTGCAGAATGTACCAGTGGATGTTCCTGTCAATCCAATCCAGAATGAAATGATAGGAAAAGAACTGATCACATCGCACAATGACCAAAGGAAGGAAACGTCATCTTCATCAAAATGTCATGTGCAGCAAGTCATACCAGCTATGTTACAGAAGAACAGAAAACACACAACACACTTCGTTATCACTTCCCCCTTTTGATTACAACGAAGAATGCTTACTTCTCTGTTAGCCATGAAGCACATCAAGTGTCATTGCAAAAGTGAAGCCTCACAACATCTTGGTCTCCAAGTAAAATTGGTCTTGTTTTCTTCGCTTTAGAATATATGATACCTTTCCTCCCACATCTTTATTTTGAAGTTCCACACTCTGTAATCCTATATGATAATCTGACACTATCGGGACTTGAGTTTGTCCAGCTGCTGCATAAATATTTGTCCAATTTAGCACTCTAACTCCCCCTCAAGTAGTCACATCAGATTGTGCTGGGCTCACAGACTAGCTTGTGGTGGCTTTGATACTATGTTAAAAACTGTTGAATATTCAAGAATAATGAAAGAACTAGGATTCTATGTAAGAAAAAAAAATCGTTGCACATAATGTGAAAATGATATCAATGTAATTTCATAACTTATTGAATTGTAAATCACAAATTCATTGGACAACACACCTGCTAGACTGTTGAATAACTGTTGGTATTCTGACAGTTCAATATCCAGTTGTCTGTGATACTTTATAGTGGCAATGCACCAAGGCCTGCACTTGACAGCTTGTGGCTTTTACAGGTTTGTGGGGAAGTAATGGTTAATGTTCTCTTCATTTTTGCAATACTTCTAAATAAGCAAGTAATATACAATACCTTATCGATTGATGGCTTTTTCAACATACCAAGTTTGCAGCACTGTGATACATGGCTTGACTTTTGTGGGTTGAACACTGTGAATTGTCATTTATTGACTTTTTGTGGTTGCACTACATACAAAACTTTGAAATTGTGCATTACCACAATCAGCCACTAACACAGCAACTTGTGCTAAGTAGCTAGACTTTGCAATTAAGTGTATGCACCTAATTGATGTACCAAAATGTACAAGTTGCATATTGTAAAGTCACAAAATGGGCATCATTTCTCTCAAATATCAGGCAACCTGTCATTGTATTATAGTTATGAAATCTGGGTGAAGGTGCATATTGTCAGTTTAGGGCGATACCTGTTTGTTGGTCTTTGCTAAAGAGGTGATGCAGTGCATTTTATTGCCATTTTCTCCTAAACTCCTGTTTGATCATCTTGTACAGTTTTGGACCATCTTATTGACTGATACAATCCTTACCATTTATTAAACTGATTTTTTTATTAGTCTTTACTTTTAGGTTCTTATCATGGTTGTTCATGTTCCTTGTTTACTGCTCCCTTTTTTGCAATCCTTGAAGCTCCTGCGTTGATTATCCTAACCATTTTGAGTTTCATTGTGTTAGAAAACAAATATTACGAGCAAGCAAAACAATAACACAGAAAAACAGTAATACAGATTTTTTTACGTGGAAACCCTGCAGTGTGCAGGTAAAACCATGGGGCAATGGCAGCTTCGTTATTTTATTGATCTCGGCAAACTTTTTACATTCACTAACTTTTACATGCAAGGGGTCATTTCCCTTTTATAGAAAATACAAAAAACTGTTCAAAAACACTCATACGTTTCCTCTCCCCAGTACGGTTGTACGGACGTAAACTTTTGGTTCGGGGGCAGAGCCCCTGAACCCCCAGGCAGGGGGGAACCTAGCTGGTTCCCCCTGCGACCCCCCTCAGCATGCACGGCGCATGGGGAAGGATCACTATAAGCTGCACCACCATGCACCTCTCTGCTGAAGAACATTGGAGATCTGGATACTGACTTCACCTCCTAACACATTGCTAAAGAATACTCTTTATTAATTTACAATGTGAAATTAACAATTTGAAGTTGCCTATTATGGACCTACAAAATCTCACACAATTCTCAAAATGATATGCACAGACAAACCTCCAATTGAGGATCTTCAATATTTTCTGGAATTTCAAGTTCCTCGCGCATGGGCTCCACTTTCAAGTGACTTGCCAGGCCAGGAAAGGAAGGAACCGGTATGCCCTGTATTGCAATTCAGCTTGATGGGACCTAAGCTGCATGTTAGCACAGTTCAGGTGAGATGGAAGTTTGACTATATTGTAGTGCTAGTTTTTGTGATTGTCTTGTTGGCTTTCTGACTGTAGTGGCAGGATCCAGGTCTCTGTTGGTCGGAAACCTGT
This sequence comes from Wollemia nobilis, assembly GCA_028583015.1. Taxonomy (NCBI): domain Eukaryota; kingdom Viridiplantae; phylum Streptophyta; class Pinopsida; order Araucariales; family Araucariaceae; genus Wollemia; species Wollemia nobilis. The sequence continues at coordinate 9,194,735 of JAQPPZ010016346.1, read as the reverse complement.
GACTGGACTCAGACTATGCCTTGAAGGAAGAAAGCAAAATAGGATTGCAATTCATTTACAGCATTTGGTCTCTCTTCCGAGAATTCTACAGCCTCACTGGGATGTGCATGTTGCAATTGGGCCTCCTAAATGGCAGGGACCGGAAGAGCAGGATAGCAGATGGTTTGAGCCTGTGCAATGGAAGAACTTTTCCCATGTGAGCACTGCTCCTGTAGAGAACAGTGAAACGTGGATAGGAGATCTTTCTGGGGTTTATATTGTAACTGGAGCACAACTTGGCGTATGGGATTTTGGGCAGAAAAGTGTTTTGTACCTCCGGCTTCTGTTCTCTAAGGTTCCGGGTTGTACCATACGGAGATCTGTATGGGATCACTCACCAACATCTCCTCCTAAAGTTGATACATCTTCATCAAACCAATCGGCTGTGAAGACATCGGGAAATTCCAGTACTGGGTCAACAGTGCTAACTGGAAAGCTGGCAAAATTTGTAGATGTAACAGAGATGACTAAGGGGCCTCAAGATATGCCTGGCCATTGGTTAGTCACAGGTGCAAAGCTGGGGGTCGAGAAAGGAAGGATCTTATTGCGTGTAAAATATTCCCTCCTAAATTACTAAGGTAAGAAGGATTTGATATATCTTTGGATGTTGATATGTGAAATATGCCAATCCTTTGGCTGTACAACGATGTATACGAATGTAGAGAACAGGAATTCTGCCTTTTCATGCAGCAGAGTTTTTAAAGAATGTCTTTTCGCAAAATTCTTTTCACAGGTCCATTTGTAACACACTCCATGGTGTTTCTTAATGTTAGTGTCATTTCTTTTCTGTTCATCAATGCTTCATAACAGGATTGATAATTGGAGGCTTGTATTCTTGCATCCAGTTGTATATTGCTAATTAACAATCTGTCCTGATGGACTGTACTATGATTTTTTATGGCACTGATAGGAGAATGACAAAGCTGTGCCAACATTATTTTTTCCAACTTCATTTCCTTGCTGATTGTTTTCAACCATGAATAACCTCTGCTGATTCATTTTATGTTTGGAGTCTTCCAAATGTGCTGTGATGAGAAAATATAGGTTAGATACTATTCTTTGCACTCAAACCAAACATAGCGTGCCATCCTGATATTTGTTTCTTAAAAACTATTTTGTTGGATATCTTGTATTATTGAATTATTTTTTCTTAATCTCCATGAAGAGACTCATGCTCCATAAATGAAGAAACCCAAAGTAAAAAGAGTTTTTGTTCGTGTTTTTCACGCTTCATATATGAAGAAACCCAAAGTACAAAGAGTTTTCGTTTGTGTTTTTTGGTGTGAATTTTGCTGTAATTTTGGTTTTTATGCATGCCTTCTAGATCATCACTGCACAAGTATCTCACCTTATTGGTTAATTTGCAGTTCAATAAAGCATTGGTTTTTAAATATTACTTCCATGGGTGATTATGAAGTGTTTCCAGTTGGTTAGGATAACCTTGGGCATGGAAGACGATTTGGTTAATATGTGGTTTATTATATGGAGAAATTATAGTATTTTAGGCATCTAGTTGTTGTTTTTGCTAGAAGTTGACAGTTAATGGAATGACAAATAGGCCTCCTTTAATTGCACATTGCGCATCTTAGCTCATACATGGTTGCTTAAAAAATTTTATTTCTGAATTTTTGTAATGAGATTCATAATATACTGTACTGGATTTTTGTTCCCTTTCCAGTGAATCAATGCTACACAAATTGCACAAGATTGTGTTATATTTTTGTTAGAAATGGCCTTACCACAGCTTTGTGAACAACTGTTTGTATTGACTAAATTAATACACGATTGAGACATACAAGTGAATAAAATCCATGCTCTGCAAAGGTAAGGTTGTAATACCTGGTCTGTCTTTCAGAAAGCATAAGCTCTTCAAAAGAAAATAAATTTTAATAAAATTAAACCAAATTTGTATTTTGAATGACTGAAACCATGTAGAGGAGCACATGATGCTGATGATGTTTCTTTTGGTTCTCAATGCCCACAGCAATACCAATATCCAGTTAATTAAAATTTTGTTGAAATGCTTTATGATGTCTGATAATTATTCAGATCAAATACAATTAGGTATGTACCCTGGAGGCGGGGGCATTTGAGGGTCAAGCTTCTCTTGCTTCGTAGTGAATTTGTTTCTTGCCCTTCTCATTCTGAGGATTCTTTTTGAGAAGTTGAGCATATTTTATTGTTAAGAACACACAGAGTCAAGTTTAAGTAAGTTTTATCTATTTTTCAACCACAAAGGGTGTATTAGAGAATAGAAACAATATTAGTTTTCATAACTTTGAGCTTGCTCCATTTACTGTTGCAGAATTTTCTTGATTGTCGTGATTTACTAAATAACCTGCTAGAAGAGGCCACAGCTAATAACTTTAACAAAGAACTTTCCAGGAAACTGAGGTGTATGCCTGATGACAATAGATGGTAGCTGTGAAATTGATTCCAGTCTTAATACTACAATATTGTTAATCTGTTTAGAATTTGTTTGGAACTGTAATCTTTACCAAGGAGTGCTTTTTTGCCAGCTTGGGAAGCTAAAGATTTGTTTGGAAGAAAATGAGTTTTGAGGCCACAGCTAATAACTTTAACAAAGAACTTTCCAGGAAACTGAGGTGTATGCCTGATGACAATAGATGGTAGCTGTGAAATTGATTCCGGTCTTAATACGACAATATTGTTAATCTGTTTAGAATTTGTTTGGAACTGCAATCTTTTCCAAGGAGTGCTTTTTTTGCCAGCTTGGGAAGCTAAAGATGTTTGGAAGAAAATGAGTTTTGTGTTTCAACAATTTATTGTGTGGCCCCATTTTTGACTTCATGGAATGTTTACTCTTCTCCTGGGTGAGTGCACAAGGGATGGTTTTCAAGCAAGCAGACAACATTAATAGTCATAAGAACCTTTAGAAGAGATGTATTATTGCTTTCTTCACTTTTTCTTGGCATATATTTTGAGATATTTTACATCTGCAATGAAGGGTCTATCATCTTGCCAAATTTTGTTGGAAATTGCATGGCTTAAAAATTACTATTGCCATCTGTCATTTTATTTCATAGATATTCACTTCATAAGAAAGTTCTGTTGCAATTTTCAAAATCTCATGCAAGACCTATGTTGAAGTCCATTTTGTTCAATTCTTCACCTGAAGTTATTAGGTTAATAGCATTCCTAATAAATTGGTACCGTCAAATGGTAATTTTGCAAAACAAGACTTCACGGAAATTTCAACAAGTTGACATATTGGAACCACAATGCAATCCAAATGCACAAAGGTTCAATAAAAGAGTTTTTAATGTTGCCTTAAAATATTGTTCAATCAACATGAAAGTGTAAGTCAAATTCTTCTTTGTATCACTCATGTAAAGGATAGTGTATATTATTCTTTTAAAGATATTCATCTTATTTAACATTAAAAATATTAAAATTGAATATAAATATCAAACAGAGAAATATAATAGTTTGGGATTGCAGTTTTAGTGTCTTTATGTAAATTCTAAATTCGTTTATTGCAGTTTTGGTGTCTTTATGTAAATTCTAAATTCGTTTGTCCAAGAATCAACGTTGTTTTATAACCAAGGGTCAGATTATATGACTAAGACCAGGGTTATTGTTTCATGGCCACCATTCATGTCAACAATCAAATAACTCATTGCAGTAGCATATGCTAAGTTGTTAGAATTACTTTATCATGAAAGTATCTAGCTGCTGGACGAGGAAGACATTTGCAGGGTTATTGTTTCATGGCCACCGTTCATGTCAACAATCAAATAACTCATTGCAGTAAATGCTAAGTTGTTAGAATTACTTTATCATGGAAGTATCTAGCTTCTGGACGAAAAAGACATTTGCTCGTAACCACATTTGATGGGGTTGAATTTTTGAGGAACTGCAAATATTTTTTCCTCCTTAGAAAGTCTTCCATGTCATTATACCAAATACAAGGATAGCTCTACATTGACAATTATGTATGTAATTAATTGATTGATATATATTTTATTGTGAGAGTGTTCTAGTAAACTTATTTCTTGATACACAACCTTTTGATGGTCATGGTATACCAACAAGTAATTATTTAAAGTAATTATTTACAAAATAAATATAATGACCATAATATATGACATCATAATGCTCAGCTGAATAAAAATATTCTGTTCCACACAAGTAAAGATGCAAGGGTGTGCTCAACTAGTTGTCTTAAGTGAGTGGACTTGGCCCCTTGCTGGTTATACCTCCTCCATGTGGATTAAGCCAAGAAACATGCCTAGCACTCTTGCGTAGACAATCCCTTTGACACTCTTTACTATGCTTTCATTGAGTCTTGCTAGCTACATTAGTTAGCCTTCACTTGACTTTATGACGCCCACATTTGAGTTTTGAGTTACCTTACATAGAGGGGTATTTCCCATTTATAAGTTCAAGGTAGTCAAATATTACATTTAAACTATCTCACGCCAATATCTAGATATCTAGATATTACATGGCCTCCATATAAGAGTTGTAGGGATATCCATGACATTCCAATATACTATGAAAAGTAACTTAAGGACTTCTAAACCTTTTCCAAATTTTTTCATATGTTTTTTTGGTCTTTTAGTGAATCCAACTTCTTGGATGACTCTATAATAGTTAATCATACACTTAAATATCTAAGATATGCTTCAAATACTAGAAATTTTACTAAAGACAAGATGACGTGATTATAAGCTGCTTTACCCTAACTATGGGCTTTGACTTTCATAATTGACATGACTATTTTTTATTGTGATATTACATTCACCACATTCTTTTTGTAACCCTGCAATTCTTCCATGGTTATAAGCTGCTTTACCTTGATTATGGGTTTTGATTTTTATAATTGATATTTATGACTAATTTTTATTGTGATATTTCATTCACCACATTTTGTTTGTAACCCTGCAATTCTTCCACAAGTGTTATCTTCTCAAGTAACTTGATAACATGCATATTATTATATATAATATGTTATATACTTTCACCAAATATTAAAACAACATATTTTGTGTTAGGTCAAGTAGATTATAATGAAACAATCTTTTATGAACAATTAAGCTTGTTTTTCTATGGAGGATATTACCTAGCTTTATTTTTCTTCTTGAACTGTTACTTTTCTTTGTCATATTATTTATATCATTCATTGAGAGAACAAACCTTCCAAGGCTAGTTACCTCATATAATTTGAATTTGATCAACTTAAATATTAACATCTTAACTAACACATTTTTCCCTTCTTTATTGTATGTGGGCATTTTGAAGAATACCTCCAATAATTGTACATTAAAAAGAATGCTCTTGCTGATCCAATCTTCATATTGGCTTTTCTTAATATTTATAATATTATGTGAATCTCCCTCAATTGAAATATGTCTTCATCATATTTTGTTTCCATCATTATGAAAATCACTAGCTCCACAAGCTTTCCTAAGGTTTGTTTTGAAAGTATATCATAGTGAGTGTATTCCACTTTTGAAGGAACATAAGAACTAAATGACAACAATTTTTGACAAAATTTACCATTCAACGTAAATACTTAAAAATATCATAGACAAAAAATTGACGAAATGCAACATTGTCATTGATATATTCATATTATGAACACAAAACTTATCATGAATACACAATGAACAACAATGTTTATACATATATAAACCTCACAATATGTATCAACATCATTTGTCAACATTACTACAACAATATTTCTAAACACTCTAGCAACATGTCTACTGTACTCTTGCAAAAATGTAATGGGCCTATATATAGTGCAATTCAATAGGAAAGGTAGTTGCATTATTGTGCAATTTCCTTGTGCCTGACTAGCAAGTAACTACTAAGACTTTTACATGACAATTCACTATCATCTAACATACACGCACATAATGACAACATTTTGGCACTTAACACAATATGTTGACATATTCACCATTTAACACAATATGGCGACACATTTGTCATTTAACACAACATGACAACATAGTGATAGACATTATGCACTAATTATTTATTACTTGCAAACTGATAAAATAACTATACATTCAAAATTGTTTGCATACTCATGTCCATATGCATCCCGCCTACACTCAAGGTGGGGCTTAAGATGACACGACGTTAGGACTAGATACTACATCTGCCCTATGTTCTAAATTAGTTGACATCCTTATCGACTGCTGCTACTGTTGCTCCTGAGACTCGATTGTTGCTATGGAGTAGACTATAGTAAAATCTGCTCCTTCCCCTCAAACTTGTCTCATTTTTTAGCCTTTGAGCATAGGTTGAATATCACGTCGATTAGTAATCATAGTGCTATGATTTCTTCTCTAACTTCTCAAGCCTTGCTCTCAACTTTGCATTCTCTTCCTCCTTTGCCTTGAGTTGTTGATCCTTACGTAAAAGCAACTGTTCTCTGGCTAGATTTTCTTGCTTTAGATGCCCAATTTGTTGATCATATTCTTTACTTCTTTTCTTCAACCCTTCCATCTCGTGTCATTTTTTATGTACCCAGGGATAGGAATATAGGGATATTATATTATATTGTATAGGGGTGTTATGGATAGATGGCATGGGCCACACGTAACCCAAGGTTGATTATATTATAATAATGAGTGGGATAAGGGTTTAGGAGTTGATTCTCCAAAGTAGCATTAGAATATGGGTATATAAAGAAGGGATATTGTCATTGTAATCATCATCAATCATATCAAGTATTCTCTTATAACAATCTTGGCTTGTGGAGCGGATCTCATTTTGGGAGATATTGTGGAGTGGTTCCTTAAGGAATAACATTGGTGTTGCCCTACCTGAAGGGTATTATCACATCTTGTCTTGTGTGGATTAATTACTGTGGTTGATTTATTTAATATTTAGCATATTATGGATGCTTTTATAGTTATGAGAAGCAAAGGTTCATAATAAGTGGTATCAAAGCAACGGTTTTGAAAAATGGAAGAAAATTTGTAGGGTTTGCAGAGATCATTTCGAGGAAAAAATAGTGTCATACTTTTGAAAGAGTTGTATCTTTTTTTCAAGCAAACATATTCAAAATATTTCTACACCATTGTGTAGATCTTTTTGAGTACTACAAAACAACTAATTTTATGTTAAATTTTGAGTAGTATTGAAGAATTTATGGTTGTTTGAAGTTCGGCTACCAACACTTTTTTTTGCTACACAAAATTTCGTCAAAAAGAAAAAAATCTCTCAATCCAGTTAAGCAAATTAGTTGTAGTTTGTTTTGTTTTGAAGAAAATTTGTAGATCTAATTGTTTATAGAAAAAATAGATGAGATTTAAGGAATTTTATTTTTGAGAAATCCCAATTTATTAAACCCTAGTTGCTTTGGGGATTTTTTTTGGGTTGAGGTCATGGAGTTGCCAATATTCACTAGAAAGGATGATATTGATGCTAGGGAATGGTGATTTTTTTTAAAACTTTAAATTCTCCTAATTTTGCATAGAAACATAAGCTTAGTGATTCTTTACAAGAGGAAGCTATATGTTGGTATATGAACTTTCTTTATGTCCATAATTTCACACACAGGAAGAATTTGAAGCTGCATTTTTAACCAAATAAGAATTTGAAAAAAATGATAAAAATATAGCTACTTTGATGGATACACTTTTAGACTGAAAAAGAATCAAATGTCTTAAGGAAGGAAAAAAAATTGGATTATAGTTTGAAGGTTAAGAGGACCACATCGTTGGAGACAAATAAGTATGAGGGTGGTCAAAGGGGTCTATTTTCATCTAGAAATTCTATTTTGCAAGTTCGTGGTTGCATCCAAAGGAAAAAATTAGTCTGCATAAACCCTAGTACTAAACATAACTTCATTTAGCATGGACTTGGTTAACGATTTACAGGATCCAACAAAAAGTATCAAAGATGGATGCTTTCAAGGAGAGAGATTTCAAAATTTTGGAGACTTGAAGCTTTCTATGGAAAACTATACTGTAGGAAATTCACTTCTTTTATTGATTGAAACATGCCATTAAATACATACAATAATGTTAAAGATTATTAAAATCGATGATTGTTATTAATGAGGAGATCATTATTTTTTTTGGTAGGTAAAATTGTTTATTTAGTTGAAGGACCTAATCCTTGTTACAATAGGCATTTGGTATGCCAGTCATACAAAATTTGGCACATCGTGTCAACTCAGGGCTAAACAAAAAAGATTGAGGAGATCATTATAACTGATGCTCCATCTAGTTATTATCAAACTAATGTAATAATTGTACCTAACATCCCTTCCTTATTACATTATTTGGTAATATATGACAACTCCCTTCTTCTTCAAACTTGGACTTGGGCTCTAACTCAAGCTTAGGCTCTGGCTATGGCTCTTGGCTCAGGCTCAAGTTCAGGCTACTCTAGTTTTTGAGCGCAAGGTATTTTTGGGACCAAGATTCAATGCAAGCTCTTTTGACTTTTCTACGTTGGCGCTCATCCCAATACAGTAGGGCACTTCACCCAGTTTTCCAAGCACAGAGAAATTTTGGGGTTGTGTGGGGCGAAACAAACTTTGACTTTTCCACGGTGCAGCCCATCAAGCAGAAATAATACCAAGTCCGGATCAAAGTGTTGCGCTCTATCTTCCGGGTGCAAAGCAGTTTTGGGAGTAAGCAACAGTGCAATCACTCTTGAATTTTCAACGCCTACGCTGCTCTCTAGGTGCAAACTTGTTTCACTGTAATTTTTGAGCACAAGCCCATTTTAAGCTAGGAAACAACGAAGCATGAGTAAAACTTACATTCAATGCACTTGTTTCAGTACAACCCTCCCTGCTTCAGCCAGGATGCCTCATAAGTGCTTCTCATCAGCGAAGCGAGGCGCATCCTTATCCACTTGAACGTTGTCGGTTTGAGAAGCTTCCAGACTTGATATTTTTGGATTTCAAAATCCTATCTCGCATTGAGGCGGTTCCAGCAAGTGAGGAAGTGGTGCCAACAAGCTAAACCTGTCAGCGCATTGAAGGAGTGCAACTGCATTTTAGGGAGTCATCAATTTTAGCCCACACTCGGTTACTATTTCATGAGTGTTTACCCTCTCAAATATTATATTATTTGCCACTGCCATGTTTGGTAGGTGTGCATTAAATATTTCAAGCGATATAATTCTCTATAAAAGTTGGTAATTTCTATTGTAAAAGGATGGGCATTCTGCTAGAAGCTTGTTATAACTTGAATTCTGCTATAAATATAGATAATATTTGGCTCTAACTCTGGACTTCTATTTATGTGTATGTCTTCTATTGCTTATTTTATATTAAATTATCTGCTCTGTATGTGGGTTATTATTCTATGTTTGGATTTGACTCTCGATAGAGGGTGAACGCTGGAATAGTCCTAGAGCTTACACATGTTGGATGTCTGGTTTTAATTTCTGTTAGTTTTTTGTGTTGAGTGCTATTTGGTTCAACGTACAGTTAAGTTATCATGTTGTTGGTCCATCACCCCTATTCTATCTTGGCCTGAGGCCATATTTCCCATCCCTTTTAGTCATTTCTAATCTCTTTCATGTTCCTTAATCTCAAAACCCAAGTTAGAATAGAAGGGGAACTAGCTCTCTCTAGATATTGACACAAGAGGTATTTCTTTCTTTCTGCCTTTCAATGTTGGTCAGGTCTAGGGCGCATGAATGAGACATTTCATACCTAATGCGGATTTTTGACCAATAGTTTCTAATCAACCAATATGCCTCATATTGATAAATAGTTAATTTTATACATTGGGTGTCTATGTTCTCTAGTCATACCCTAAAGTTTGTACACAAAGACAAAATAATATGTATGTGGATTGCATCCTTTTAAAGGTACTAAATATTGATTATTATAGTTTTAATAAAAGACTTGATACTATGATGCAAGATCTTCCTAAACATATATCACCTCATCTAGCCAACATTCATAACATGTCAATAATTCAATTTCTAGATTGTGTACATTGATACAAAATAACATATATGTGAAGGATATATATATTTTTCAATCGGTTATATGGGATTTAAATGGGCCCCACACATATTACATCATGAACATATGGTGATATTACAATAAGTTGGAAATTATGCATGTATTGCTTGGCAAGATTCGAACCTTGGTCTTCTTCTTGAAAGTTGAGGAAACTAATCAGTTGAGCTAATGCCCTTTGATATGTGAAGGATGTTTTTGTAAAAGTCTAAAAACTTATTTTTATGCATTGTCTAAAATAGAAGTTGACACTGTGATGTGAGATCCACATAACAAAGTAACAATTTGAATAGTTGTCTTCTCTAACATGTCAAATACATTGGAATGGACTTGGGATATAGTCTCAGGTATCCATTAGTTTTCCAAATCAAATTAAGCATACTCAGTATTCAACTAGGCACTTACCTTGGAATAATAATTACAAATATATATTTGCTTAAAATTAGAGATGAAAATTTATTTATAATGATATATACATTTGTTTATAATGTTATATTTTATCATTCTATGTATTGTTACCATATCAAACTGTTTACAAAAAGAACTACAATTAAATACAAGTCACAACATCTTCATCAACATGACATATAATACACTAAACACTATGATAGAAGAATATGTGCAACATAATTAATATTTCAGCTATAAATAATTTATATTATAAGAGTATGTTGTTTGTAATTATTGTATAAATATTTTGTGTATAGATAAAAGATGTCAAGAACATATATACACAATGTTGTCAGTTTTTGCATAAAGACTATATGAATATGTAGGACTATATATATATTGCTAAAAATACATATAGATTTATATATATATATATATACAATGTTTTTCATTAAGACAAACATATAGTAAGACACAATTTTTATTTCTATGACAATTTATCATTGTCTCCTTGACCTAAAAATAAATCTCTATGATGGATCAAATGGAGTCCATTGAGAATAAATCTTACAAGGATTTGCACAACACTATTCTTCTTACAAATATTATCACATTAAAAACCACTATATATATATATATATATATATATATATATATATATATATATATACACAACGTTTTTCACTAAGACAAACATATAGTAAGACAAAATTCTATTTCTATGATAATTTATCATTGTCTCCATGACCTAAAAATAAATCTATGTGATGGATCAAGTGGAGTCCAGTGAGAATAAATATTACAAGGATTTGCACAACACTATTCTTCTTACAAATATTATTACATTAAAAACCACTATAAATGTTAAAATTTTGATCCAAATAATAATAAATTAAAACATGAATATCTCATATATGAAAACAATATATAAATGACTACATTCAACTTGTTGTATATGCTCCTTAGTCAACTCATAAGAAGTTTCCACATATTTATAAATAAGAATGGAAAAATATTTTGATTTTAGTTTTCAAGTTATGAGTTAAGACGTTATTTATATAATATAAACTAAGTGTATTGGTTTATAATTTCTTTACCCGAATAAGACTCAAAGGAAACAAAAATTTCTTTAAATATGTACTTTTTTTACCCTATATGAAAGATGAGTTTCTTTGCTTATATTTTCTTACTATTAAAAGACATGAAACGTTGATAGAATAAGATATTTAGAAGACATCATTGAAATTGGACACATTAAACAATTCAAATGAAAAATAAAAATACTATTAATCAAGTCTACGACATAAAACGTAGTCAAGGATGAGGCTTGTTCTAAGCCACCTTCATTTGGTATATTGCATTGTCCTTGACGAAGTAAAAGGTAGATTAATTATTAATTATAAAAATATGAAATAATGAAAAGTAAAATTATTAATTTGAATAATTAATAGATATTTCAGTAGCATTAGAAAAATCAACAATAGTACAAGTAGTAAATGTAGGATGTTGATAATAAATTGGTATTAACTCAATCGATTAGATTCCTCAACATTTCAAGGAGAAGATCTAGGTTCGAATCTTGCCAAAATGTTACATGGATAATATCCAAGCTTTGTTGTAATACCACTGTGTTGATGATGTAATACGGGTGGGACTCGTTTCAATCCCATACAACACATTAAAAAAAATGTAGGATGTTGATCATCTTTAAAATTAGCCAACTAGGGGGCCACTAGATTTGACGTAAGTGTAGAGCATGATGTTTACGTAGGCATACCTCCTACTTTACAATTAACAAAACCTTCTCTTTGTGTCTCTATGTGCTTGATACATAACATGTTTCCATGAGATCTTGAACAAACTTATTTACATAATGTGGACAAGTGTATTTGGTATATGTGGGACTTAGTACATCAATTGCCATCAGTAGCCAAAATGTCCATAATACTAGTGTTGGGTGTAGATGTGAAACCCACCACATGATGATCCTACAAAAACATAGTCTATTGCACTCTTATTCTATATTTAAAATATCCATTTTTTATGCCTATATCATATAAGATAAAAGTATCACATGCTTTATGGGTGCAACTATGGATCTAATATGAGTATGACTAGGATATCTATATGTCATTGGCTTATTCTTTCTAAGTTGTTACCTCATCCTTAGAATTGGAATAGATTAAAATAATAAGGCATTTGACCGAAAATTAAATCTACATATAACTTTCTCAAGAGGTAAATGAGCACTTGATTATTATTAGATAACGGAATATAAAACACCAATAACCATCAATCCTAAAGGTGTAATATTAAACATAAATGCACAAGAAAGATAAGAGAAAATATTATGAAGAAATGAAACATTGTCATTGATATAATTAGATTATAAACAACAAAACTTATAATGAGTACATAATGAACAATGTTTATACATATATCAACCTCACAATATGTATCAACAACATATGACAACACTATTACAACAATAATCTCAAAACTCTAGCAACATGTCTACTAACTCACCACAATGTAAAAAGCCTATATATAATGCAATCCAATAGGGCAAGTAGTTGCATAACTGTGCAACTTCCTTGTACTTGTCTAACAACTACCTAGTAAGACCCTTACATGACAATTCATTATCATCTAATATATATAAGCATAATGGCAACATTTCATCATTTAGCAAAATATGTGACACACTCGCTATTTAACACAATATGGAGACACCATTTTTTTGGAACCTTCCAATTAAAATAAGCACATCCAAACAAAATATTACAAGTGGGGACTTGAGCTAGTAGCTCCTATTAAAAAAATAATTACATCTTTTATAACAGTTACATCATATGAGCCCATATGTCTAGGTGCCCAAGGTGCCACATACACATTACAAGACATTTTTATAATAATGTTAGGATAGGGTCCTAACATGCCCTTCCTCTTCAAAAAGCTTTATCCTTAAAGCTTGAGATGTGAAAACTGTTGTTGGAGCTTATATGATGTTTCCTATGTGGTGTCTTCCTATTTTAATATGTACCATTGTACAAGAAATTCAATGATAGTTTGACTACGAAGTTCATGTGTTTATCAATCCAAAATACGATTGGGCTCTAATATGATTGATCCTTCATCGTCCAATTTTGGAAGTGTTATTGAACCTGTACCAGGTTACCTAAAAACCTTTTCGAGGAGACATGAAAAACTGGATGGATCTTAGAAGTTGGAAGCAAATCGTAAGCAAGAGAGCCAATATGCTATAATACTTAATAGGGTCCATAAAATTTTGTGGCCAGTTTTTGATGACCATAAAGCTACAAGGATGACTGCTTGTATGGTTGTAAGCAAAGAAATACCATGTCCCCAACATTAAAATTATGATATGTATGATGTTGATCAACCTATTGACACATAAGGTTTTGAGCTAGTGCCAAATTCACCTTAAGTTGTTGGAGTAGTTCACTCTTGCGAAGAGTGGAATTTCCTGCTTGGACCTTAGAGCTACCTGGAATATACGAGGAAAGTGAAAGAGGAGAATGTCCATAAAATGCTTCAAATGGTGTCATATTGGTAGCAGTATGATAAGAAGTGTTATACCACCACTCTTTCAAGGGAAGTCATTTAGCTTATTGAGTAGGACACTCAAATGTAAAGCAGCAAAGACATATCTAGGTCAAGATCATTTTTAGTTTCATGTTTTCTAGCTTAAATAGTTCCTACCAAAAGTGGCTAGTAAAAGTAGGGTCCTAATAAAAAAAATGGATTATGGCATACAATATAAGTAAAATATGGAATCTAAAAATATTGAAGCAACTATGGAGACCTTATAGGGATTGGTTAGGGAATAGAAATAAGCATTCTTTGATAGACAATCCACCACCACAAGAATGACTTAGTTACCACATGATTTCGAAATCCCTTCAATGAAATCCATGGGGATATTTATCCAAACATTTGCTAGAGCCAAAAGAGGGTAGAGGGTACCTAGAGTGCACATAGCTTCCCATTTCATCTATTGACAAGTGTCACATTTGGACACAAAAGGTCTTAATATCCATTTCCATTCTTACCCAAAAGAAGGTGCATTTTTTCCTTTCATAAACTTTAAGGAATCTAGAATGATCTATAGTTGGAGATGCATGCATTTCTTGTAATATAGATTCATGGACTAGCAACTTATTTGGAATAACAAGGCAATAATGGTATCTCAATTGTTTCCCATCCCAAGAATATCCTAGCTAAGAGTTGGGATCATTTTGGATTTTTTTAATCTAGTCTTGCAAGTTGGAGTCTTTAACTAATTCATGTTCGAGTTGATGGATCCATTGAGGTAGCAAACTTAAATCACACACAACATACTTTGATCCTCATATTGGCACGAAAGGGCATCAACCACTACATTCTCCTTACCCTTTTTATAGATTATTTTATAATCATATCTTAATAATTTGGAAACCACCTCTATTGTTCCCATGTGGAGACTTGTTGTTCTACAAAATATTGCAAACTTCGATGATATATTTATTTGAAAAATTTTGCCCAATAAGGTACGGTCGTTAGTGATTGATGACATGTATAATTGCCATCATTTCCTTCTTATAGATTGTTTTTTCCAAGTTTCTCCCTGATAGTGCCTTACTTGTAAAGGCCAATGGTTGCCCCTCTTGCATCAACACCACCAACTCTATTGTTTGAAGCATTACTCTCTATCACAAAGGGTTTGAAGAAATTAGGTGTCGCTAGCACGGGCATAATTAAAATGACTTTCCTAAGGTTCAAAAATACTTGTTTAGTTGATTTTGTCCATACAAATGAGTTCTTCGTCGCTAGCACAGGCATAATTAAAATGACTTTTCTAAGGTTAAAAAATACTTGTTTAGTTGATTTTGTCCATACAAAAGAGTTCTTCAACATAGCCATCAAAGGGGTTGCGATCCTCCCATAATTTTGGATAAACATATATTAGTAGCTTGTTCAACCCAAGAAACCCCTAAAACCCTTGAGAGTGTGGGGTTTTGGCCACTCTTAGATAACTACAATTTTCTTTGAGTACAACTTAACTCCTTCCCCTAAAACTATGTGGCCCAAGTATTCCATTTTATGCATCCCAAAGGAGCATTAGAATGCATAGCACATAGTTGATGTTCTATCAAGAGCTATAAATGAGGATGCCATCAAAGAAGACTAATATGAATTTGTATAGAAAGGGACAAAAAATAGCATTCATAAAACTTTGAAAGGTAGAAGGTGCATTAGTAAGACCAAAGGGCATGACCAAGAATTCATAATGACCTTCATGAGTTTGAAATGTCATTTTGGGAATGTCTTCTTCTCTTATTCTAGTTTATGATACCCTAAGTGTGAATCCAACTTGGAGAAAACTTTAGCACCATAGAGCTCATCCAATAGTTCATCAATAATAGGAATATAAATTTTGTCCTTAATGGTAATCTTATTAAGCTCCCAAAAATCCATGCACAACCACTAAGACCCTTCTTTCTAACAAACAACAACATCGGGGAAGGAATTACACTTGGCCTTATAACCCCTGTTGCTAGTAGCTCCTGCTCCATTTTATCAATCTTAGACTTTTGCACATATGAATACCTATAAGGGTGAATGTTAGGTGGTACATTGCCTAGTAAAATTTGGATTGTATGATCATGTGTGTGCCTTGGTGGAAGACCCTTCGGTTCATCATAGACGTATGCATATTAAACTAAAATGAGTTGTAAACTAGATGGTTGAATTGTATCCTTGGTAGTTTTGGCTTGTATTGTGAATAGTTGTGCTACCACTCCATGAGACAATTTCTTCAAGAGTTTTTCCATATAATGAGAAGATATTGAATGATAGACCTTGTAGTCATTCCTCAAAGAGTATATTCCATTCCTTGTTGGGTGAATTGCATCCAAAGTTTAGAAAAATCCCAAGTTATCGAGCCTAAAGTTTGAAGTCATTATTTTCTCAACACAACATCACAACCTTCCAAGGAAGGGTAAATGTTGAGGATAACTTAGGCTTATCCACTTAAACCTAAGTTAATTATTATTATTATTTATTATTCCTATTTCTTGCACTTTGTATTCACGTGAGGCATAGTATGCCCATGTTAGAAATAGGTTGTTAGCATGTTGTTAGATGTTAGTTAACTGTTAGAGATCTTGTTTTTCTTCTAGCGAGTTAGTGGACATCCATAGTTAGCATTTGGTTAACTAGTAGTTAAGTGGTTGGCCATGTTTGGCGATTGTTGCAACCACTTAACCTACGTGAGATTCCTATGTAATCCTATATATTACTTGCATTTCATGAATAAAGTAGCTTCATACTATTGTTCCTACATCATTGGTATCAGTTAGCTTCAGGAGAATTGCAGGAAGGAGGAGAGAGCTACCACTTCATTACAGATCCTAGGAGGTGTTGTTTGGAGTTGGCTTGAAGTCACCCACAACACAAGTGAAGCTGAGGTGATAGAGGGAGAAATTACCCCTACACCAGGTGTTAAGCATCAGTTGAGGCCAAGTTGTGGCCAAGAAAAGGCATTTGCAGAGAAGCAACAAAAGAGTTGCAGTTGAAAGACAAAGTTCCTCGTAGTATTCTTCTTGTAGAAGGAAAAAAGAGTTGAGTTCACTCTTACTCAACTCAAATATTGCATTACTTTCATGCATAAAGATATTTTTTATATAAAATATTAATTCATTATTAATATTTTATTTAAAAAAAAAAAAAAAATTATATGCATGAAAATATATTTTTTTAAATATTCATAATCTTGAATATTTTATTAAAAAAAAAAAAAAAAAGGGCTCACCGCGAGCTTGCTCGCGGCGGCAAAATTTTTTGTGGTAGAGGCCAGCTAGCCACACCGGGCAGCCGGAAGCACCGCCGGTCGGTAGCCATTGGCAGCCGACCACCAGCCGGTCGGACATCGTACAACAACGGCATCGGCCAGCCGACGACAACATCGACCAGTAGCGGTGACACCGGCTAGGCCATCCACCGAAGCTCGGTAGCCACTGGACCATCGGAGATAGGCAGCCACCGACGTTCGATAGCCAACCAGCCAGCCGACACCTAACGCCCGAAGGACGGCAACCACGACTACCAACGCCGACTACCGACCACTAGCAGCGACGGCTAGTAACTAGCCAGGCCACCACCAGCCACTAGCCGACCTTCCAGACTCGACGTCGGCCAACCCCGACGCCATATCTTTCCTGAGCATGACGGCGTGAGTAGAGATCCACGACAGAAAAAAAAAAAAAAGCCTGCAGTTCGATGTTTTTGGAAAACACTAACGAATCCAAGAACAGTTGCAGGCTATAAAACAACCCCCACGCAGTCAAAATAAACGACGATCTTGCATTTTCGGTCGTAGATCGCGAGTTTTCGGTGACTGTGTTTTTTCCATGACATAGTTCTAGCGCTACCTGAGTTCCTGGTAAGAAAATTTAAATATTTTCTAAAGTTTATAAACTCCCCCGTCGTCATTGCCGGCGACCGAAGGCAAGGGAAGGCGTTTTAAATTTTTGGGGCACTTAATCCCACATTAGTCCCACGGGGGACCAAGAAGGCTTTATAACCCCAAAGACACTACTATTGAGTGTCTGATTTTGCTAGACACTCTGCCCCGCATGGAGGTGCCAGTTGGAGGCACCAGCTGGACACTTGTTCAACATTGTTGGCCTTCGGACGCGCCACGTGGCAGTGTTCTCGGATTGCGCAATTGACTTCGCACTCTGACCCAGTTGATCGGGTTATACTTCAAACAATTTTTTTGGCGCCAGCGATAAGAAAATTGGCGGGAAAAGAATATTCGAAAGGAATATTCTAGAATTCAAAAATTTAAATTCAAAATTTTGGCGCCAAAACCAGCAAAAAGGAGAGCAACTTCAAGAGGTGATATCTCCTCCGTTATTGGTCCGTTTTTGACCAAATTTTTTGCGTTGGGTTCAAAATTTTTCGCAGATTCATATTTTTTGCTCCTAACCAAATTTTGGCATTGTAAAAGGGCTAATTTTTCAGCATTTTTAGTGCACTTTGTAATTACAAAATTGAAATCTATTTTGTAAAAGCACTAAAATAGCCTTATTTTTGAGAGCAAAATTTGTAAAATCTAGGCAATTTGGCTGCATAGGAAACTGAAATTGTTCCTAAGCCTAGATTAGTTCTTGCATCCATTTTGTAATCCTCCTAGTCTGGCATATACTAGGCAAAATATGGCTCATGATCTCAGAACAAACATGGAAAACCTCACTGAAGCAGTAGACATTTTGGCAGAAAAAGTGAGAGACATTGTTGTGCAGTTTAATCCTGGTGAAATCAAAATCCACCATAATCATGCAAACAAAGCCAAATGTGAGGTTAAAATGTATGATGGATCTAGGGATCCCGATGTCTTATCTGCATGGATTTTGGATATGCAAACTTGGTTTGCTTATGCTGAAATTTTGGAGGATGAAAAAGCCACATTTGCTACACTAAAACTCACAGGTTTAGCAAAAGTTCTCATTGTAGAAAGACAGAGTCATAATGCCACCATGACTTGGAAAGAATTAACTCAAATTCTGAAAAACACCTTCTTTCCACCAAACTACCAATGTGACCTCACTACCAAGTGGTATAGATTGAGGCAAACCTATGGAATGTCAGTTTCTGATTTCATTTTCCAATTTAATAGGTTGAGGGTATTGCTTGGTGTGAAAGATTCAGAAGATGATTTGATTAATAAATTCACTCGTGGCTTGCAAGATCATATTTTTAGGGAGATCAAATTCAATGTCTTCCTCACCTTGGATGTGGCATTCAATCATGCCATTCTTGCAGAGGAGAAAGTTGGTGCATATCAAAAGTCTCGTTCATCACAGGAGGGCTCTTCCAAAGGCGGGAATCAGCATCAACAGAAGGTGAAGAACAATTCTCAATCTTCCCCTCATTCTTCTTCTCCTCCCACTTCTCCTAAAGCACATTCTTCTTCCTTTCATGCTAAAGATTCTTCTTCTTCATTGTATTGTGACTTTTGTAAAAAGCATGGACATGTAAAATCCAAATGCTATACTTTTGAGAAGTTTAAGAAGAAGAAATCCCTAATTGTACAACCTACACATGAGGAACCACAAGATGGTCCCATTTTGGCTACAGGGACAGAAGAAGAATATCCTGCTTTAAAGGGTAAACTGAACAAAGTTACCCTAATGTCCAATGCATTTGCTCAAGGGGGGCGTGATCATTTGTTTGTCACTAGAGCCCACTTGACGCATGATTTCTATGTTGATTGTATCATTGATAACGGATCGCAAAAGAACCTCATTGCGAAGTCCGTTGTGGAGAAGTTGAAACTTCCCATCAAACCACATCACCAACCTTATGCACTTGGGTGGAAAGATGTAGACTCCACATCCAACATCACCCATACTTGCACCTTGACTTTTGCTTTTGGTGACAAGTTTGTGGACAAAGTTAGGTGTGATGTCACAGATATGGATTGTTGTGGACTCTTGCTAGGTAAACCCTATCAATTTGATAGGAATGCTATTTATCATGCTAAAAAGAACACCTACACATTGGAGTTGCATGGTAAAAACTACTTGATACAAAGCACTACACCTACTTCCAATTTGATGTTAAGTTGTAGGCAAGTAAGGAAGCCATTAAGTCAAGCACTCATTTTGGCTCCTACTAGCATTTGTCCCACACAAAATGAAGAAAAAGCACCACCTAAGGAACATGCAAAGGAAGAAGTTTCACTCCCACATGATGAACAGTCACAAGAGCAAGTGGTTAAGGAACCCACCATTCTCACTCATGAGAAAGATACCATTGATTCCATTGGTATAATTTTGGGTACACCTACAACTACTGAACCACTTGTTCCACAGAAGTTACCTTTGGCTTTGCCCACTCCCACCATTGCACACATGGAGGAGCAAGCTAAGGTTACTTCCCTTACTGAGCACCGGCAGAGCCTTCTAGGCAAGATACCACAGGACTTGCAGGAGACTCCGCAGGGAGTGGTGCGAAAGCATCACAATCCTCACTCACCACAGGTTGGAGGTAGAGTTTGGGTTCCTTTGGATGAGCGCCGCTTTCCAGAGACACCATTTCAGGACCCTCTTTTGGTACCTGATCCTGTTTTCAGTCCTATAGCAACAGTGGCACTTGATCGTCAGCTTTCGCTCATTTTAGATAGAGTTTTTGAGATGAAGACTCATCACACGGGACAGGGTTCTTCCACTACTTACCTTGTCGCTCGTCGCGGTCACTTTCCACACATGGCTCGCTGGATTCCTCACCATGAGATGGCCCATGACTTTCCACATTTGTTGAGAGCATTGGGGTCCAATGCTTATATGGTTGGGAGGAGTGTTGAGGATAACTTAGGCTTATCCACTTAAGCCTAAGTTAATTATTATTATTATTTATTATTCCTATTTCTTGCACTTTGTATTCACGTGAGGCATAGTATGCCCATGTTAGAAATAGGTTGTTAGCATGTTGTTAGATGTTAGTTAACTGTTAGAGATCTTGTTTGTCTTCTAGCAGTTAGTGGACATCCATAGTTAGCATTTGGTTAACTAGTAGTTAAGTGGTTGGCCATGTTTGGCAGATTGTTGCAACCACTTAACCTACGTGAGATTCCTATGTAATCCTATATATTACTTGCATTTCATGAATAAAGTAGCTTCATACTATTGTTCCTACATCGATAAACATGTTGACTTTGAGATTGTACTCTCCCATTTGCACCTTGACATTTTTGCATCTGCATTTACATGGTAAGGTACCCCATTGGCTATCATAACCTCAAAATAATTACATGAATTTATATAGAAATTTGCTCGTCTAGCCACTCGAGGATCAACGAAGTTGTTCCTGCTATAGCATGTACTAAAATTTTTGGTTGTGGTTCTTCTAGCGCTTTGGGTTCTTCCTAATGTTGTTCTTCCTTATGCTCCTCTTATTCTTCTTGGGATTTGCTCATGGAGGATTCACCCACATCTAGCAAATACAATTTTTGTTGTACACACTTATGCCCTAGAGAATGTTTTTGATCACAATTATAGCACAATCCTTATACCCTTTAAGCTTCCATTTCTTCCTGAGTAAATCATTTGATGGTTGGTTATTTATTGGATAAATTTGCTACATACTTAGATGGAAATGGGGATTGGGCCTGTGGAAATATGGATGTGTATCTTTGAGCAATAAATTTATCCTCTGACCCACGTGTTGTAGGTGAGTTGGAGAGGGTAGGGCAATCCTCCAAGGTAGGTCCCTGGTTCAAATCTCTACCTTATCAAACACACATTGGGTACCCAAAATCTAGTTTATTATGCTAGTGTAAGCAGGGCTGGGCATGACTCCTAGGTGATTTTGACGGTGTAGAACCCCTTGTCGTTTCTTAGACCAAGGCCCGCAAGGGGTTTTTCGCTAAATTAAAAAAAAAATTCCTCTGCTAGTTTGGCCAAACCTATTGCTTGCGTCATGGTTTGTGGTTTGAACATTCTCACCTCATCCCTAATATCATCTTTCAACCCATTAATGAAACAAATTTAGAAAAATCATCACTCAATCCCTTTGTGGTTGGTTAGTTTTTCAAACTGACCCTGATATTCATGGACTATTGAAGTTTGTTTTAATTTAGTGAGGGCTCTTTTGAAGTCCTCATACTCATTGGGGTCAAATTGAGTGAGTAATTGCTTCTCAAATTCTTCCCAAGAAATATTTGGATGCATATTTCTCACCCATTGATACCATTGAAGGGTGTCAAATTCAAAATTGAAAGATGTGATTGTGAGCCTTAAATGTTGGGGAACATTATGAAGAGTAAAATACTAGTCCGCCTGGCACAACCAACCATTAGGGTCCTTTCCATCAAATTTTGGAAATTCTAACTTGGGCAATTTATATATTATTATGGAAAATGTGTGCTCCCCCTTTTGAGCTCCCTGAACTTCTTGCCTTATGTTCAAATTCAATACAACCAAGTCGATTGTATGCATGAGTCACACCTGATAAACAATTGTCAAAGTCATTGAGTTTGTCAATGATTGCATCTCTTAACTTGTTTTTCTCATCTAGAACATAATTTAGTATCAATCTTTGGTTGGTAGTTTGTATTTGGGCCTTCAATTGACTTATCTCACTATGCACTTGGATCATTTATTGACTTAGTTGTTCACCCAATTGGCTAATTTGTTGCTCCATGTAGGCACCTTTAGTACCTATGACCACGTAATTATGATTTGGGCATCCCAAAAACATTTATAAATGATGTATACCAAAACATTCAACTCAAAAAGATGATCAAAATGGATTATAACCCAAAATGATGATTTTAGGTCTCCAAAAAAGCTTGAGTGCTATATACCAAAATGATAGGCTCAACGAGACGATTGTGATGGATTATACCACAAAATGATGTTTTCATCACCCTAGAACTTTTTACTAACCTAGGGTTTTAGCGACCAAACAAGGTGTTTTCTACACTTTCAATGTCCCAATAGTTACACAGGGTGTGTTTGTACTAAGAGACTACATATTTTGATAATTGTCATGATTGTTACTACATCTTAATGTCACCAACTATTTGGACTGCAATATTAGACAACCATTGTCAGTTACTATATTGTCAAGTTGTACTAACAAACTACCTATTTTGACAATTGTCATGACTGTTACTACATCTTAATGTCACCAACTATTTGGAGTGCAATATTAGACAACCATTGTTAGTTACTATATTGTCAAATTGTAACAATATTAGCCTTCTTTGTCTGCTCACTTTTGAGATCTGGTTTAGTATGTAACGAGGACTATCTAAGATAGGGTGTGTTTGGTTCTATGGTCAATATGATATACTCTCGATCATGAGTAGTGGCCGACCCAACATCTCAAAGATCTAATTATAGAGGGTTCCATCGTACATGTAGTCGCACTATCTATTTTTGAGTGTACTTTGAGAGTAATTGTTGTTTACCAATACACCACAAAACTCAAACGATCAATATCTTCCTAGCTTTAAATATTTTTTCTAAACTTAGGGGGGTTTCCCACATACCTGAGGGTGTGTGGGACCTCACTGTTATGTACAGGTGTTATCTAAGGCCTAGGTATTGGACTCCAATCACCCCTCACTTCACTAGATGCTTTATGGACAAACTAGCTTAGCTAGTAACAACTACTCTGTGATATTTTAAAAACCCCCAACACAGTTTTTAACCTATTCCACTAAAAATAGAAAAAAAATGGTATTATTTTTTTGCAGAGAATTTTAGCAAAAAGAGCAAAAGGAAAAAATATATACCTAACAAGGACTGGATGATAAGACAATAATTGTTGCTGCTACAACAGAACATGGCCCTGGAAAGTGCTCTAATACCACTTGTTGAGAACCTTCCAATTAAAATAACCATATCCACATAAAATGTTTCAATAATTAACAAAAAACTAGGAATTGAAATAACAATATTACAATACAAAATGAAAATGCAACAACTTTATTATTCAAAAACAAAATTTGCAATGCAAAAGCGTTGGTCTATTTGAAGAGGCAACCTCCTTGGAAGCATAGTTTCGTTACAATAAAAATGACTTCCTACATTCCATATCCTCTCTTGCCTTTATAAAGACCCCTATCAACCCTAACCCTAATTCTCAAGGGTCGGCTTCACATGCAAGTGGGGACTTGAGCTAGTAACTCCTATTAAAGAAACAATTACATCTTTATAATAGTTATATCATATGAACCCATATGTTTAGGCGCCTAAGGTGCTACATACATGTTATAAGACAATTACATAATAATGTTAACACAATGTCCTAATGTCTTTTAACACAATACGACAATATAATGACAAACACTTTGTGTGCTATCTATTTATTACTTCCAAACTAACAAAACAACTATAAAATCAAAATTGTTTACATACTCATATCCTTGTGTAGTTGTATTCACTCAAGGTATGCTTAAGATGGAGCCACGTCAGGACTAGATGCTACAAGAAACAAGTTTATGTTTTATGAGTGCAAATTTCGGACATTTGTATCTAACCATAAATTGAAGCAAATTTTGTGTTAAACTTTGTTATAATAGATCATCTCTACATGTATATTCAAATCCTATAACCAATACACCAACACATCTTCTCCACACCCAAGACTTCCCATAATGAGCATCATGTTTGAAAAATGTTTGAAAGAGAGAACGAAACAAATCCGAACTTGGATTTGATTCGAAGATTTGTTTTCAAAGATATTATCACTCCTTTTAAGTCAAAATTTTCAACAAAAATAGTAGGATCAATCTTTCATAGAATGCCTAATGTTTTTGTTTTATAACAACTAGTCCAACATTTCATCAACTCTTTCAAAGTCATTAGAGAAACCCAACATGTTCTATTTTCTTAAAAAACAACCCAAAATAATGGAAGCAAAAGGATAATAGAGAAGTGGACAATCTCACGTTTTTAAAACCTTCTCACTAAGGACACCTAAAAGGGCTCATAATACCCTCTTATTTATAGATTAACACATCTTAAGAATATTTTGGTCTAGACTACTAACCAAAGAAATATCAAGGTGTTAAATAGGGCATCATAAGATCAATTTACTTTCAAGGGAAATCCTTGGGAGCGTATTGAAACTTGAGCTAGTATCCACCCTATTTAGTAAAATCCAAAGCAACACGTTTGTGAAAAAATTGGCAAGTAAAATTCTATCAACAACTTTTAGAGCTCCTTCACTACTTGATTGAGTTCCTTCACTCAATCAAATTGCTAATGGAAATCCAAGATCTAAAGTTGTTGCTTGAATCAATATATTTTTCACTTTTGAACTTTTATAATCCAAAGAGGCTTCAACCAATGGCTTCCTTTTCAATAAAAAATTAGAGGATAAGGCTTCAACCAAACCACACATGGTGCTCCACCCAACCACAAAGGAAACCAATGTTTTTCCCATTAAACAAGAAAGAATAAGGTGACGTTTTGGATTAATTGTCAATGACAAGATTAAATTCTTTGTTTCACATAGAGACATTCAAACGATAATAGTTTAAATAGCCAATCTTAGTAACAATGAAAATCATTAGTCCTGAACCAAAAAAAAAATATTATAAATAATTATATACATTTCCTAAACGTGCATGCATTAATTTGAACTATGACTTCAATATCCAATATTAGTATTTATAATCACATTATAATAAATTATGGTTTTATAACTACCCTAGCAATGGTTGCTTTATCTGTCTATCTATATATACAATCAAACTAAAAATTTATAGAATACTCTTCGCTAATCAACCACCTAGAATGTTTTTTTGTCGATCGCAAAACTCTTTATTAGAAGTTTCAAGTTGCAAATTTCTTGTATAATTATTTTGTGTTTATAAATCATATATTTTTGACGTAAAATTATTGCACAATTTTTTCTTTGGTCTTTGAATAATCACCACTATTGCCCTTGATGCCAAACTTCTAAATTCTCAATTTTTTAAGCAAGCCTTTGTGATGCTTTTGCCTATGCAAACCTTGTCCCATTTGCAAAAAGGGACACCTAAACTTCTCATATATTTTCCAAATAAAATTTCTTTGAATTAAAATGAATGAGCATCTCTCAAATGGTAGTTAAGAACTTTCCAGCATGCCAAACAAGATTACATTCTATCTAGAGTTGGTCCTAGTTTTTTTTTTCTCTTTTATCAAAATAGAGCACCTTGTGAGTTGAAGGTAGTTTCTTCAGTCCAAACCCTAAGATCTTTATAATGACTCATTTTAAATCAAGGGCAATATTAATAAAAAGAATTTTCGATTTTGTACTTATTAATTATCCATGTCTTCTCAAAGCATGATAGAATTGATTTAAAATCCATGGCCTTGTTGACAAAAAGGTGACCTAAAAGAAAAATGTCATTAATGAATTGTAGATTAGATCCTCATGGATCTATTGTTACAATTTGAATACCTTCGATTTTTTCCTTTCTCTTTTGCCTTTGAGAACTTTGTCTAGTGCTTCAACAAGAATAATGAAGAGACAAAGACATGGTCAACCAAGCAAAATATATGAAACATTTAAAACATCCATGAAGACTTTATTAATCAAAATAAAACCATTTCTTAAGGAGTGTTGTAAAATCTTATAATCTAATTGCACCAACCTTGGTCAAAACCAAATTTCCTAAGAACATTATGTAGAAAATTCCAATAAATCTTGTTATATGTGTTGTTCAAATCCGAGTTTAGAACAATACCTAGTTTATACTTATTCCTTGAACTAAACCATTTGTTGTTGTAAATTGTATAGATAGATCTACTAAATGCTGCTCATTTTTCAATTAAATATTATCAATGATGATGCAATCATTTGTTAGCTAAAAATGCATTTTTATGTGTGGAAGCATTTGAGTTATTTTAAAGTTTCTTTGTTGTCTTATTTTGGTGTAAACGATCTTATGGTTAGTGTTTTCAATGCAACTCATCATTATTATGTACGAGTATAGTTTCATAGAGAATTTTAATTTAATTAATTTGTGGAAGATGTTATGCATGCACAAAAGAACTTGAGATCAAAGGTGTTCTTGTGTATCAAAGGGACTTGAATCCTTGACCTCTTTACAACAAGTGCCCTCATTTACAACTTTATCATGACCTCGTGATCAGTATTTTGTTGTTCAAATATAGATTTTTTTATTTTTACTGAAAAATCAGTTCCATTTAAATAGTCAAGCACCCAAAAAAAAAGTTGTGCAAGTACCATCTTAAAGACTCCGAAGATATCTATAAACAAGTGGAACTTAGAGCCCCTGCAAATATGCCAATTGATATGTTATTTCGAAAGTGATTTATGTGCCAAAGAAGCCAAAAAGAGAGACTTTGCTTCAGTACCGTATTTAATCAATTCTTTCTCTGCGCGTCTCTGGTGTTGCCCCACGTTATTTTCTCTTTTAGGAGCCAATCGTTCGTCTCTTTCAACAAAAGCAAGTCTATATAGGTCATATTTAGGTATTTTGTTGGGCTCAATATTTCCATTTTCCCTCAATGTCTCAAGCCTGGAAGCTGCATGAGTGGCCCATGTCTTTGGACATGTATCTTCAACAACTACCACATCTAACACTATACCTGAGAGGGCTTCCCTAGGAATCAATACCCCTCTATAACGAGTTGTAGATGGGTTTACACTGATTTGAGGATACTCTTGAAGCAAGGAAATCCTTTGAATCCTCATCAATGGAAGGCTAAAGGAGAGAATACATACAAGAAATATCAAAATTTACCTTGGGTCTCCATGTGCATCTAAGAACATTCCAAAAAAAACAAGAAAAGAGGAAAAATATATATATTGATGTCCAACACAATCCTATTATTATTGTGTAATAGTTAGTTAAGGAAAATATCTTACACCATTAATTCACTTAATGGTGTTAGACATTTTTTCATATTATCAAACCTAGCTTGATAGATTCAATTGAGCTTTACTTATTCCCATGCAGTTTTTCTTTTTTCTCTCTATATATAATTAATGGTGTTAGATATTTTTTCTTATTATCAAACCTAGCTTAATAGATTCAATTGAGCTTTTCTTATTCCCATGCAGTTTTTCTTTTTTCTCTATATATATATATAAACCACAAGCATATTACATGGTGACCTCTGTGTTACCTAAATAAAGGTTAATAATTAAGAACTTGGTTGATCAGGAGAAGGTTTGCAACTTAAAAATGCACGATTATTTCAAATAATATTCTTTCGTTTTTAAATTTTAGTTGGAGAGTAAATTAAAATTAATGACACTAAATATCATTGTAAATTGTGTTTTTTTTTTTTAGTGATTTATAATGAGTGTGTTTTTTCTTTGTTTGAAATAGCATCATTGATATTTTCTATAATGATTAAGGATCCACTCTCAATTGACAATAATATTTTATCCAATTCCTCTTGCTAATTTTATCTTCAGGGTCAACCTACATTTCCTTTAAAACAAATTTTGTCACTAAATCTATTCAAAATTTTCAAAGTTAAAACTGAAGCATAAAAACGAAGCACATTTTTAGGTCCTTGAATTGAAGATGAATGACAAGAAAATGCATAACTGTTCAAAGAAAATCACAATGTTTTAGGATAGTTGGACAATTTAGGAGTAATTAAGAATAATCGCACTCCCAAAGTGATAAATAGCCTATAATTCAAGGTTCAACATAACTCCACTTTACCATATCAGAAATTTCACATTCATGCTAGAGATGTAACCCCATTTGATGATTTTTTATTTTCCATGATTTCCATTGGTTAAGCCCTAGTCCAAATCCCTGCTTCAATTGCCATGCCACTAGTTGATTTATTGTTCATGGACTATGAATGTTTGCAAAATCTTGTTACGTTTGACTAGGTTATGTTATCCACGCGAACTAATTATCATCATGCTGAATATGTTTGTGGGATTCATGGCTACAATTTAAATAAATAATGGATGGTTGCATTCAAAATTCAATTGCAGACCATTTCCACATCCATCTTTCACATAAAGATGCTTCTCAAAGACGATAATATTTGGCTAGGATGACGTCCTACCAACATCTTACCTTAGGTTTCCGGTCACATAAACTAACATTTGTTCCAAGTCTCACCCACCACATCTCACCTTGCTTGTAATAATAAAAAAAAAGCTTCAAGTTTTCCCGTACGGACAACCTGAATCTCTATTTTTCATATCTAGGATCTATAGTGGAAATTCTTAAAAAAAACAAAACACTTTATAGCAATAGGTGTGTTTCACCATGAAGACACTTGCCACATTAGCTAAAAATATTCGAACTCCAGTCACTGAGAAGCATCATTTGTTCATTTATACGTTATTGCACATGATGGACTATGACGGAGCGCCAAGATATGAAGCTAACCGCAAAATGTCACTAAACACTCCACCCGCCGTGACCTCTGCTCCTGCACCTGGGCCTCTCACAATGAGTGGTTGATTATGATACCTTTTTGTTGTAAATGCAATTATATTGTCAGATCCATACAACTGTGTGAAGGGGTGTGCCTTTGAATACTTCCTCAGCTCTACACGACCCTCGTTAGCAAGTACATCCACAACTCCAACATATCTCAGAACCTTTGAAGCCAAATAGTACATCAAAAATAATTATTCAAAACCCCAAACTAAAAATTTCTAAAAATAAAAGCCAATTGAAACTCATAATAATTAATGATTCCTACAAGCATAGACAATCAACTAAAAATTACTGTGCTTGCTTTCAAGATATGTCCAAACGAACACAAAAAGACAAAAAAAGGAGGAAAAAAATTACACAATCTCTATAAAAAAAAATATATCCAGATGACACACCTAAATGTTGCTTTTGCTAATCAAGAATCTATACACCCTAGAAGTCTAAAATCATACAGTTATTTTATCATCTTTCACTTACCTCACCACTGGAATCTGCATCTTCTCTTTGCTTTGAGATTTCATAGTCAAACTCTGGAAGCTTATGCATAAATTCTTCCACAGAAGTGCAACCCTGGAGAAGCCATTGTAAATTATGATACGGGCTTTATCCCAGATCCAAAAGTACTTTCTTACCTAAGATGCTCTTTTTTAATCTTAATGTCAGCATCAACGTAAGTCAAAACATACAGGTTTTTCAAAAATGTAAATATCAAAATCATGAATGATGCTACTGATGAAGAGAAATTACCAGTAACATGTATAAAAGAGCATGTGTTTTTAATAGGCAAACGCAGATAGATAGAGATAATGGGTATAAAATTATAAATGATTACCTTCAAAGGTTCTGGAACAAGGCTCTGAACTGAAATATCATGAAGTTCCAACTTTAAACCACACTCCCTTGCAAGTATTATAACCTGCAAAAGAAGATCCTCAAGATTAAAACAGCATATATCTCACTAAAGCCTTGAAAGTATGTGCTGAGAACAGACAGCCATCTCCTCGCAAGTATTATAATCTGCAAACTAACAGCACGAAGATCAAAATAGCACTTATCTCACTAAAGCTTTGAAAATGAATGATGTGAAACAGACAACCATCTCAATAACCATTCTAGGATAAATTTGAAGCAACAAGCCTTCCAATCAGCAATTTGTCGTACTTAAAAAACTGGGGCAGAATGGTGCATGTCTCACGATTGCATATGAAATGTTTGCATACAGATGCTGTGAACAGACAACCATCTCCATAACCATTCTAGACAAGTGTCCAGCAATTTGTCTTCCAAACAGCATAATCTCACATGGGGACAGAATGGTGCACATCTCATAATAGGACTATGTACCACCTATCACCACAAGTAAAGATCATCTATTAAGATACATATGAAAGGTTGCCCATCTAAGTCAAAGAGCAGGACCTTGTTAGGTTACAGCTAGTTGTTTTAACCTTGCTATTAGTCTCATAATTGCACCTTGAGTTTTTAGGGCCAGAGACTAAAATGAAAGGCCATGGCAGTTTATTATTTCTAACTCCTTTGCCATCGTTGCAATAAAAATTGTGGATAGCCTCTAAATGTCAGAGTAGTCCATGGTTCCAATAGATAAGAGTTTCATCATGATTGCAATTGATTGCAAATTAATTTGAGGTTCATTAATAATAGGAGTCCATAAAGCAAAGTAGGAAATTGTTTTAAATTAAAATATCATTTTATTGCAGTTAGCTATCAAAACACAATCTGCAACAGATCATAACCTGGTGTAGAACACACCAGGGCATGTAAGCTGAATTCTAGCACTCAAGTACATTAATGGATTGGTTGGTATGTTGAACCAAAGGCATGCCACCCAATAGATTTTAAAAATAGCATAATGTAAGTCAATCTCATCTATGTTTGGCAAAAGCTGCACCACTTGTTTTGCTCAAACAAGTGCATGCTGTCCAACAACTTTTGCCATGTCATTGCCCCAAAGAATCTATTGGCTCAAGCCAAGTATAGACAATCCAGAAGATGTATTTCTGTTCATAACTTAAATTGTTAAAGAAACTATCTGTTGAAGTCCATGCTTTGTCTTAATTTTTGTTGTATTAAGAGTTAGCTGTGAAGCTTGGCTTTTCTCTGATGCCCTGACCTATTTGATGCTTTAATCTTGTCAATGCCAGTATGGATACACTGCTGACACATAGCATGAACACATTTTAAGGAGTAGATGCTAACATGGTGATGCTAACAAGTGCTCAAAGGTCATCCAAATCTTGAATATGATGGGATCTGTATTTGGTTTAGACATTCGATCGTCAAAGAAGACATTTATTACCTAGGGGATGATGCCGACTAACATAAGGGAAACATTGAAAAAGGCATTTAACTGTGGGCAGCCACATAAGACCTAGAAGCCCTTGTATGCCCTTATGCGGCCAACTGTTGACAAGAAAGTTATTTGTTTTAAGATTTTGCTTGAAGAGAATGAGTAAGAAAATTGCAGGTGATTAGATTCAACTAAAACATTTGTCCCAAATAAATTGACTGTAGATGCCAACAAATCATTACAAATTGGCTTATACTATAATGTGATTTTGACGAGTTTTATATTACATAAGAAATATTGAAATTTTAAAAGCATGGAAAAGATGTATCATATTGAAGATATTACTTTCTCATTGTACGAGTGACTGAAATTTAAATAGATATGAGTAGTTCTCAAAAAGAAGGAATGACATTATGATCTATGATTAATCATGATTATAGAATTCATGCATAGCATGATCTGTGTACATGTAATATACTAAATTATCTTCAATTCCAAGCTTGTTTAAACAAGAAGGGATCAAACATCCATCAACACTCCCATCAACATCAAAATTCCTCAGAAGCAGCTTAATATCTTCAGCAATTATTGCAAAATGTAAATTACATTAAAGAATAATTCAACTAGGCTTCAAATTTATTTTTCCATTAGTAGAAGACATAGCTGAATATGTCGTTTAGGCTACCGTCATTGCTTTTCAACATTTGCCATTTGTATTGTTTTGCTGCATATATTTGCAATTGCCACACATGTTAAAAAATATCCCATTATTATTATTATTATTATTATAAAATTGTTTTGTAAGAGCTAAATCAAAATTTCCAAACCTTTTGCTTACTGAGAGACCCTTGGTTTCATAAATAATGAAGCATGGATGGGCATGCCTGCAATTTAGGACACAGATGTAAGGCTGTGCACTCTCATTAATCCTGACCTAAAAGATCAACTACATTAAAAAGGAAACTGTACTGCTCATTATTTTTCATTTCCAATTGTAGTGCTTCAGAAGTTGTGCTCTTACAGAAGTAGATGATTAAATACTTGCAGATTGCAGCCTTTCTTTCGGACATCTATTGGCTAGAGGATTAGAATTGATAATTTCTACTTGTGAACTAGTAACACCAATGCAACATTGTACTCATTATGCTTTTAACCCTGTTCTTAAATGTTCTATTGATATGTCCATTTAATGCCCTCTGAGAACACATGTATGCAAACTTTGAACAGGTTAAATCAGTACATAGCCTACCATACATGAATCAGATAAATTTCCTTATTCATTAATTGATTGTTGTTGCATGTTCCAGTGGTTTAAAATCAATATAGACACATATACTGTTATAACCTATGTTCCATGAAGTTTCTAGGATGGGACAGTGCAAAATGTTGGATCACATCTTGGGGACGGTGGGACAAGTTTCAGAGACAGTGGGACCCATCTCCAAGATGGCTTCTAAATTCCAAGACATGTCACGATGGAACAGTATAAATAAATTATTATAATGATTGTTATGGAAATCATTTCATGTCACCGGTCTTAAGCTTGAAGATCACTGGCCCTGCTAAAGGCCTATTTAGGGGTAAAAGAGCAATAATGTAGCAAATTAAGTATAACAGTAGAAAAGAAATTGAGAGTTCCAGCGCAAACGGAAAACCTCCAACATAATGAACATTCATGTGTGTATAGTTCACCTTTCTAGCAACATCCATGCCCGATAGATCATCCCTTGGATCTGGTTCAGTATATCCAGCTTCTTTTGCCTTTGTCACAATTTGGCTAAAAGTTTCTTGCCCAGAGAAACTGTTAAAAATGAAACTCAAAGTTCCGCTGCAATGAAAATTTTGAAGTTGTCATACATAATGTTTAATAAAAGCCTATTTCTTCTATCTTCTAATATTTCAAGTAGAACAGAGAAACATTTACTAAAGCATTGCAAGAAGGATGTCCATCCTATATTATTACAGCAGAATACTTAACATCAAATGAACTAGCATAAAAACTCCAAACAACAGGTAAATGACAATATGTTATCCTGATTGGAGACCTTATAAAATACAAAACAACATTTTTTAAGTGACAACGACATGCACTCCACCTGAATATGCCTTCAATCCGTAAAATTTTATCACCGGTCTCCAAAAGCCCACGCAAAGTACTGATTATTGGTAGACCAGCACCAACAGTCGCCTCATAGAAATAGTGTGTATAGGATCGTCTTTGAAGATTCCTCAATTTTAAGTACTGTGGAACACCAAAACACATGCACATCAATGATAAAATCTGCATGGTACTCTGAATTCAATAAAAGGTATGCGTTGTTTTTCTTTATCAAAGATCCACTTATAATTCCATTTCTGCCAAAAAGAAAAAAAAACGTGAAGAGAGCTCACAAAAGGAAAACTAAACAGCTAGTTACCCCAAAGCACATCACTGAAATAACCATGATTAAGGAGAGCTTAAAAGAGAAAATAAATGAATATGTTGTATAGCCAATGTCCCAACTAGTGGAGTCCATAAATTATTTGTATTTTTAATTTTTATAATCATTGTCCCAACCAGTAGCGACCAAGTATTTGACTAAGCCGGTAAAAGCTAGAGTCTTGGTTGGTAACTCCCCGAAGCACACAGCCTGGTTCATTTATGAGCAAATAGTGACTCACTTCAGAATACCTCGTCAGATCACTATTGACCAAGGAGGACATTTGTGAACAGGATTTAAAAGAAAAAACTAATGACAAAGATTTTTACCTCTCAAGTTTTCATTACCCACAAGTCAACAAGCAAGCAGAAGTGACTAGTTACGCATCAGTGAGGAGTTGCATGACGACGAAGCATGTATGGCGTTGAAGCAATTGCAAGTTGATGTGTCCAATGGTGAGCGGGACAGGAGTTCAACATTGGTGCAAATGCAAGATGGCATGTCCGATAGTGCACGAGATAGGAGTCCGGCACTAGAGCAACAACATGTTGGTGTGCCCGATGGTGAGTGGAATGGGAGTTCAACATTGGAGCAACTACAAATTGGCACGTTTCATGGTGCATGGGACTGGAGTTTAGCACGAGAGAAATTGCGGTGGGGTGCACCTGATGATGTTTGTGATGAATGATGTGAAGGAGAGACACGTAAACCACTACCAATGTCAAGTCAACCTATCACCACAAAAACCAATTTTGGCATATCATGTGTGTGTCCAAAATTTCATGGTGGGGAAACAGAGGATCCAATCAAGCATTGGAAAATCTGCCTCATGATGTGTTAAGAGAATGGGAAGAATAATGATGTATATTGGAGGAGGTTATTCCTCACGACATTTCGTGGAATTGCAATGGACCGGTACATGAGATTACCAGAGGGCAAGTACCAGACTTGGGATGAGTTGCATGAAGCATTCATGAAGGTTTTTTGGTTGTTCCACAATGACGATGAAGTCATTGCTACAATTTATAGAATGGAACAGGGTGAGAGCCTATTCGTTTGTACCACCAAAGGTTGAAAGGGTTAAATGCCCATCTAGAGGAAGATCCATCAGATGCATTCAAGAAGAGGTCGTTCATGGAGGGACATTTTCCTACGTACGGAAAGAAGATCAGGGTGGTCTTTCCAACATCATATCAAGAGGATTTGGAGCAAGCCTTGAACTTGGAAAGTGATGCAAAGACATCAATAAAGTGTCGGGATCATGTTAATTCGAACAAAAATGACCCTAAAGATGAAAGTGATTTTGATGTTGAGAGTGACTTTGACAATGAGAGTGATGATTTTGAGAATGAGAGTAGTTCATTGTCCAAGTGTTGGGGTCAAGAAGTCAATGAAGGAAGTGACTCTGAAGAGAAGAACGATGACACCGAGGATGAGTGTGACTTGGAGAACACAAGATCATTGCTATAGGAATATGTAGCATAAAGTGAGATTGTACTAAGGGGCAATCCCTTCGGCGATGCAATCTATGACAACCACTGCAGAACTAGAAGACACAGAATTAAGTATGATATTAAGGGTAGACCCATTGTTCAATGTTGGCGATGCCATTTGTGGGGGCACTTTGCACGGGAATGTCAAAGTGCTACCAGTCGAGATGAACTAGTGAAGTGTAGAGTTCAAAGCAATAAAGAAGAGTCACAACCCTAGCCAAGAAGTAAAGGAAGTGAACTTGATGAACTTGATTGCAATTGACAAGGTGAACTTGATTACAATCAAAGAGGCGGAGATGGCGCAAATAGTTGAAGTTGCACAAGAGGTTGGTGCAAACGACAAAGTGAGTGATGCAGATGGAGTGAACAATACAAACGACAAAGAGAGATTGTTTGTCGTTTGATCGTCTGCTAGGGCCATCTAGGCATTTGGACCCAAACCTCAATTATCAGATCTTAGGCTTTCTGAGCCTAGGCCATCAAAGTTGGGACCTTGGTAATCTGGCGAGGACAATAGGTCCCTAGATAGCTCTTGTGTCATTTGTCCCAAGGGAAGGACCGTCTAGACCCCCCCTAGGCCGTTTGAGCCTGCTCCCGAGTTGTCAGATGAACACCCCAAGCCGTCCAAAGACGGATCACAACTATCCAGTAGTCATGCAGGGCCGTTTGCAACCCAAGTTTGGGAGGAAGATGATGCCAAGGCGTCTAGAGATCATGCAAAGCCATTTGAGGAAGAGGATGAAGTGGCACAAAGTTCGAGGCAAGGAGGAATTCATCTAATTGGAAGAGCACATGGTACGAACTATCTAGAGGACCATATGATGGAAGAAGAAGATTGTATGGAAGTCTATATGGGTTGTCTAAGTGAAATAGCATGTCATATGGATCATTTGGTTGCACAGAAGTCAGATTGTCTAGAGCAGGCCCATCTGGAAGAAGGCCATCTGTAGTTGGTTCGTTTGAAAGTAGGTCATCTGGAGCTGGAAATCTGAGGCAAGGCCATCCAAAGTCAGACCATATGATGCAGAAAGTGGGTCATCTGACCCAAGAGGTTGGTCGTATAGCCTAAGAGGTCAGTCGTTAGAAGCCAAGAAGAAGTCATATGGAGCTAGAGAGAAGTTATTCGCAGTTGAGAAGTTTATTGAGAGGGTCAAGTAAAGGCTACCAAAATGCGGACAAGAAAATTTCAGTTCAGACAGTGAGAGATTTAATGGTAGCAACGGGCATTGCCCGTCATGTTGGTCATGTTGGTGATACGACTGATTGCAAAATGTGGAGTGAGCAATTATAGAACAATGTGTTGTTGGCAACAGTTTGAAGTGGTCTGTTGCAAAAGATGTATGAAATAGAAGAACGTGGAAGGCGCGTGACAAGAGATTCCAGTACAATGTTTAATTCTTGTATCCCCAATGTTCAGCCCATGTGTCGTCCTGGATGCCGACAAGTCTAGAGGGGATAGATGTAGGCAGGCAAATTGAATAAATGTGCTGGAAGTCAAGTATGTACACATTAAGAGTTTTGATATATTTGATGTTATAAAGTCATGATGTAATATTGTATGTGACAATGTATAATGTTAAGTATTAGTTATGTACAGATAAGTCATAAAGTGAGTCATGAAATGAAATGTAAATGTAAGTCAAATGCATGTCAAATGTAATTTAATAAAATGATGAGGTGTCGGGTAGTTAGTAAGTTGGAGGATGCAACTACCTCCTTAGTTGTATAAATAAGACCCCTCCCTCATTCATTCGTGTTGTTGACATGGAAGGAAAGGTTGGTATGGTACATGGATATCAAGTTTGGCACGATATTTAAGTTTTGTATCAAGTCATCTGACTACATGTCGCAAGTTGTCAAGACTAGAGGCAAGTCATATGGGCTAGTGCCAGCCATCTCAAAAGAATGCAGGAGTTTGATCTTCAGATTAGGTCGTCTGAGTGTTGTGTCGGGCAGTTTGAGTGCTATGATGGGTTGTCTACGTGCTATTTCAGGTCGTTTGAGTGCTATGCAAGCCGTCTAAATGTTGTTCCAGCAAGTCTGAGTGTTGTGTCAGGTCGTTTAAGTGTTGTGTCAGGTCGTTTAAGTGTTGTGTCAGGTCATCTAAGTGTTGTGCCAGGCAGTCTAAAACTGTTGTGTCCGGCCATTTGAACTATTGTGCTGAGTAGTCTGATATATGTTGTGTGCACAGTGTATGCATTGTAATTAAAAGTTATTCACACTGAATATTTTGTTCATCGAAGTGGCAATGGAATTGTAATCAGCATGTTGTATTCCATTTCCACAGGAAATGCATGAAAAGATCGGCTCACAAAAACATAAACAAGTACAAAACAAGGAATGCATAAGGCGAGTCTCTATAATATTCTCTGATTAAATCCATAGTACAACTAGGAAGAATCGCAAAGAGTGAACTCCCGATACCATGGCCACTAGGGTACATGTAGTCATAAAGGGCAGATTGTAGAAGCCTAACCATCAAATCCGCACCTACCTTTGACATAGAAAACATAAAATTTGTACTACCAATTGAAAACACTAATCAACTATATACATCATGCCACTATTTCCTGTTTCATTCAAGTACTCAACAAAACATGCTAAAATATCATAATTAAGTCTCATGAACAACTAGTCGTCTATATCTACCCCTCAAGATACTGATGGACCAACCAAGTCACCGGGTACAATAGAACTTGTCTTTGCCTTCTTCATTCCTTCTAGAAATCCTATACTTGCAATCACTTGGACAAAACTCTTTCCCTCTTTTCATCCTTTGGCAACATCAATATCGTACCAATGCCCATTCAAGGTTAAGGGGTAACACTCCATTGGCCCAAGACCATAGTATTTTCAGCTACCTTGATGTCGCTCTAGTGGCTAGCAATGTCTTCCGAGCATGTCTTCTCTACAACCTTTCAAAAGAATCCAATGAATCAAGGTGATATGACTTAGTAGTTTCCCTTCCAAGTATCCAACGATTCCCACTTTCACAAATGGTTTTCGCTCAAACTCAAACAACCTTGTTCTAGACAATGTGCATTGTATCCTGGACAGTCCATGCAATATCTTCTTTAAGACAACCTATCCAACCGTTTGAATGGCCACACATGTTTGCTAACAATGTAGGTGATCAATATATATACCTCGTTATTTTGGACAAGTTGTTCTCCTTTCCTGACAAACCACCCTACCACACTGACAGTAGAGACCATTGAGCATATCCTTCTTGACAAAATACAATGGCATCCTAATGACCCAGTAGCAAATTCTAATCGACAAGTTCTAATGGGTGACCATCTTGATGATCCTAATGACTTCAATGCTCATCATGGCCTCTACTAACTTCTTAATGGCCCTAGCACAAATGTTGACAACCTTCAAAGGTGTCTTGGTGGCCCATACTCAAATCCTTGTGGTGCACACACAATAGCCAACAGCCCAACATATTTGGGTGGCTCTTATGATCTCTTTGCTAACCCTAAGGACCTTGTTGACGCTTTTGGGGACCCACAACAACACTAAGATAGCTTCCCTTAAAACACTTCAACCTCCAACAACCTAAGAAACCTCTATAACAGCCCAACTCGCATCTTGGGTGACACACTCGATATCTTGGACAGCTTGAACATCCCAAACAACTGAATTGTTCATTCAAACATCCTCTTAATAGGTCTCTTACAACCCACATGGTTTGTCCAACGACCCAACTGCTCAAGATGCCCCTATATTTCACTTTGATGGCCTCTTCCCTTGCTTAGTTGACCATATGGATGACACCTACATTTGTATGACCATTCCTATTTCTCTCTCTAGGTAGTCTTACCACATTTCAAACCCTTATTGTCTATTCTAGCTTTGATCATAGGAAACTTTAACTTGAATTGCAATTACTTCTTGAATTGTTTTTTGCTTGTCTTTGCAAATAGGTGTATGCCTTGGTTGCAACATGCATAAATTCCTACAGTCTCTTTACAATGCAAACTGGAACTACTATCAAGCAATTGAATGTGGATAGGAAGTTATGTTTCATTCAATGCCTTTGACATGACTTTACAATGCTCCACAACAAGTAGTTGAACCAATTGTCCTTTTCCTATTAAGACTTGTTTCAATAGTGATGAAATTTATTTACTTTAACATCTCTTTCACTGTTTCCTCATTTTTATCCTTATTATATTTTATTCCTTTATTTCTTCTTTTTCTATGTAGCATGTGGTAGTGTTACAGTCAAGCAAATATCTCTGCCATGCAACACACTACATTTGATTCCATATCATATAAAGAAAGATACACAATGGAAGAATTCAAAGATAATGTAAATACATTGCACACGCAACATGGATCCTTCACATTCCAATCATTTACAATCATCGTCTAGTCGAGTGTACGACACATTGATGATCAACATTTTTCAATCATCTAACAAGGCAGATACGGTGTACAGATTACCAAAGATGGTAGGTGATTGGCAATCACCATATCTACTCAACTACCCATAGACATAACATGTTAAATATACCCCCAACTTAATGCATTATTCATAAAATCAAAATATATCATAAGACCACATTAATACAACTTTGTACAACTCATACGAACAATCATGCAAACATTCATGCATTCATGTGGACCAACTCATCCATCTACGTTCTCCTTCATGTGTGCTACTACACTCAATTTCCCACAAACTTTGTGCAAAATCAATATTATATGGTTTAATCTTGGATATAGTTTCCTTCTATGCTTCCTGCTAAGGCATGCAAGGATACAAATGTCCTTAATCAACTGCATCATATTATCGACATGTCTGCCCAACAATCCGCTAGGAATTGACCCACTCATCAATTGTCGTCACCCCCTGGACCTTTGACAAGGTGCTCATTTGGGCTCTTACTCATCAATTCTCGAAAGTCCAAACCAATTTCAGACAAGCAATGACACCAAAAATTAAATTTGCAAAGAGAGTATTCTCAAACAAACACTACAATACTGTTGGACATTGATTCTGGTTTCCCTACGTAGCTATGTTTAAGTGCTATTCTAGAAATTGTTAAGAGAGTTTTTACAATGAAGTTAGCATCTTATTTGTTAGGATTTGGTTACGCAAATAAGTGTAAGGCAACTATGTTTAGCTATGTACTATATAATGTAAATTGTTCCAACATATGAATTAATTTAATGAGTTTCAGATCTCATTTTGGTATCAAAGCAAATTGGGAAATACTCCAAACATTGGATTGCCCATCACAACTATGTGAGTTCAGTCTTGATGCTGGTTTGGAGGTTAAAAAAGAGCAATTGCTGAGCGATTGTTCTGAAGAGGTCTTGATTGCCAATACGGTGTAGAGTTGTGAGAAATATTGACGCTGAGCATGTTTCTGTTTGGAAACACTGGCAAGACGCTTCATCTGTAAAGCGTGGAGAGAGATATATGCTTCATCCGTGTAGAGTGTCCGCTTTCGGATCTGCTAGAGAAACGTGTGAGGAGAGTTTTTTGCGCGTTTTGATATGGAGAGTTAAACTATCATGGACAATGGACAAGTAATAAGCGTGAAGATGAGCATCGCGCATTGTTAAACTACACCGAACAGTCTGGAGAGATCGCAGGAGTCTGTGCGCGTAGGATTTGTAGACGTGCCAGGAATTTGTAGACGTGCTGAGCTAGATCTCGAAGTCCACGTCATTTGTTGAGCTAGAGATCGCAAGAGAAAGTCCGGAGACTACGATATGTGAACGAGCGAGTCGTAATTTGACTGCGTGCTGTAATTACGGCTCTTTGCCAATCAAGAAGACATAAGGTGAAGTTTAAATCTTCCCGTTCGTGGAAGTATAACCGAAGTCAATTGTGGACGCATTGACAGCAGCTTTAGCTTACGTCGAGACTACTCGAGCTAGACGGAGTTTCTCATTCGCGTGAGAGAAGATAGAAGATTTGCTGTAACAATACGCTGTGAGTTCACTTCAATCACGCGTTTGATATGGTAAGGGGCAATACGCTCTCCACAAATCTTGAGAGGACAACACGCTCAGTCAACGTTTTTAATTTTTGATGTGAGCGCACTAGAATACTGTATTCCCTTCTGAAGGCGTATTGGACGACGTAAGGTGAAAGTTAAAAGACAAGGAAAGTCTCACTGTTTGTTCTGCTACGTCAACCAGGTGGAAGAAACCGTTCCCGCTGCTTGTGAGTGCTACGTTGAGTGTTGCGTTGGTGTGGAGACAGTTCACATCCACAAACAGCAAAAGGTATTTGTTTTTCCTTTCAAAGACTTGTGGAGTAATTAGTGAAGCAATGGCTGCCAGTAATAACCTACCCATTCCTGAATTTAATGAGTTAGATTATGAGTATTGGTCTATCAAGATGAAGACCTTACTCATTGGCAAAGGTTTATGGGACATAGTAGAAGAAGGCTACACTGAACCAGATTGGA
Source organism: Wollemia nobilis (assembly GCA_028583015.1). NCBI lineage: Eukaryota > Viridiplantae > Streptophyta > Pinopsida > Araucariales > Araucariaceae > Wollemia > Wollemia nobilis. The sequence goes on along the minus strand of JAQPPZ010016346.1, from coordinate 9,152,723 downwards.
ACACCTTGAGTGCAGCTGACAGAACTGCTAAGAAGGATGCCCAAAAGAAAAACTCTTTTGCTCTCTACCATCTCCAAGCAGCTTTGGAGAAAAGCATCTTTCCAAGGATTGCTTCTTGTTTAACAGCCCTAGAAGCATGGAAAGCCTTGCAAGATAGCTATCAAGGGAGCACTCAAGTGAAGCAAGTGAGGCTTCAAACCTTGAAGAGAGATTTTGAAAATCTCAAAATGCAAGATGATGAAAGAGTAGGTGATTATTGTGTTAGAGTAAAAGCAATTGTAAACAAAATGGAGACACTTGGAGAAGATGTCAAAACTGAAGTGGTTGTGAAGAAAGTGTTGAGAACACTTCTTCATAAATGGAACCATATTGCTATTATTATTGAAGAGTCTAAAGATCTTTCTACTCTAACTTTTGATGCACTAATTGGTTCTTTGATGTCCCATGAAGAGAGACTCCAAGGTTCTACATCAAGCTTTGGAGGTGATGAAAAAGCATTCTCATCCAAGGAAGGTGAGACTCATGGCAATGGACAAGGAAGAGGACAAGGTAGAGGAAGAGCAAGAGGAAGAGGTAGATCAAGAGGTGGCTACCAAGGAAAAGGAAGAGGAAGAGGAGGTGACAAATCAAACAAGTCTTGTTTTCATTGTGGCAAGCTTGGTCACTTTGCAAGAGATTGTAGAATAAAGGCTTCTCAATAAGGGAGAAGTAATAATTATGGAAACTATGGAGAAGAGGAAGGAACTTCTTCAAATTTGTTCCTCACATATGGAAAATCAGATCAAAATCTTAATGAAACTTGGATTTTGGATACTGGTTGCTCAAATCATATGAGTGGCAAGGAGGAGTTATTTGCTACAATGGATTCCACATACAAGTCAAAGATCAAATTGGGAGATGACAAGGCACTACAAGTTGAAGGCATGGGAGCCATGGAGGTTCCAACCAAAGAAGGCACAAAGAAGGTAAACAACATCTATTACACCCCTACACTCCAACATAATTTGCTTAGTGTTGGACAAATCATGGAAAAGAACTATAAGCTTGTTTTTGAAGATGGAAAATGTGTAATTTTTGATAAAAACAATTGTAATAGAATTTGTTACACAAGTACCTATGACAAAGAATAGATTATTTCCTCTTAAGTTTGGGGAACAAGGAGGTGCTCAACTTGCTAGTGTGGCAATAGCTCATCCAAGTGTGCTTTGGCACTTGAGATATGTCATCTTAACTTTGCAAGATTAAAGTTGTTGACTTCTCAAGCTATGGTGTGTGGATTACCAAAAGTTGAAGAGCACAAGGAGGTGTGTGAAGGATGTGCTTTGGGAAAGCACTCAAGAACCAAGTTTCCAAGAGGTCAAGCATGGAGAGCAAGCCATCCACTCCAATTGGTACATTCGGACATTTGTGGTCCAATGCATACCAAAAGCTTGGGTAACAATTCTTACTTTCTCACTTTTATTGATGATTTCTCTAGAATGTGTTGGATTTATTTTTTGAAAACTAAAGATGAAGCTTTTGAATGTTTCAAGGATTTCAAAAATAATGTAGAGAATCAAAGTGAGTATGTTGTAAAAAGATTAAGGACTGATAGAGGAGGGGAGTTTTGTTCAAATGCATTTCTCAAATATTGTAAAGATTGTGGGATCAAAAGGCAATTAACTACTGCCTACACCCCACAACAAAATGGTGTGGCTGAAAGGAAGAACCGCACTATTGTAGAAATGGCTAGATCAATACTTCAAACAAAGAAACTCAGTAACATGTATTGGGCTGATGCTGTTAGGACAAGTGTTTACATTTTGAATAGGAGTCCCACTTCTAGTTTAGATGGGATAACTCCATATGAGGGATGGTATGGCAAAAAGCCAAATGTAAAGCACTTCAAAGTTTTTGGTTGTCTTGCATATGCACACATTCCTAATGAGATAAGAAAGAAACTTGATCCCAAAAGTCAAGCAGATGTATTTTCATTGGGTATTGTGAGTCTTCAAAGGCATATAGACTCTACAATCCAAAAACACACAAAGTTGTCATCTCAAGAGATGTAATTTTTGATGAAGGGGGAGTATGGGGTCATCAAAAAATTTTTGTTGATGATGGATCTCAAGATGCAAGCTCCTCTCAAGTGCAGCCCATTAATAAAAACAGCACTGGAAATCCTCCTCCAAGTCCAAAGAAGAGTGCTACTCCAAGTTTTTCTCCACAAAGATCAGCAAGTTCTTCTCCAATACCAATGGAAGAAGATACACCACCAAGAGGTAAGAGAACACTTCAGCACCATCCTTCTTTTCAAATGATGGACAAGAATTTTCAAAGAAGGTACACTAGAAGTCAAGCTAGTGAAATGAATGAAGTCTTGAAAAGACTTGAAAATTTGCACATGTATGGTTTGTAGGGAGATGTTGTAAACTATGTTTTAATGACTAGTGTAGAGCTAGAGCCATCTAGTTATGAAAAAGCATGTACTCATGATGTATGGCAACAAGCCATGAAAGAGGAAATGACCTCTATAAAAAAGAATGACACATGGGAGCTAGTGGAGCTTCCTAAGGGCAAGAAATGTGTTGGATGTAAATGGGTCTATAAGACCAAGTTCAATGCTGATGGGAGCATTGAAAGACACAAGGCAAGGCTAGTAGCAAAAGGGTTTACTCAAAAGTATGGGATTGACTATGAGGAAACCTTTGCTCCTGTTGCTAGACAAGAGACCATTAGACTAGTACTTTCCTTGGCTGCCCACAAAGGGTGGAAAATTCAACACATGGATGTTAAGAGTGCCTTCCTCAATGGGTACTTGAATGAAGAGGTTTTTGTGCAACAACCTCAAGGATTTGAAAAACAATGTAAGGAGAACCTTGTCTACAAATTGAAGAAAGCATTGTATGGCCTAAAGCAAGCACCAAGGGCATGGTACTCACGCATTGATGGCTACTTTCAAAAGTATGGATTCACTAGGTGCAAAAGTGAACCTACTCTCTACTACATGAAACAAGGTAAAGACATCCTCATTGTGTGCTTATATGTGGATGATCTAATATTCATGGGTAGTAGTGATAAAATGAATGAGGAGTTCAAACACTCCATGATGAAAGAGTTTGAAATAAAGGATCTAGGTTTGATGCATTACTTCCTAGGAATGGAGGTACATCAAACAAGAAATGAGATCTTCATATGTCAACATAAATATGCTCAAGACATGATAAAGAAATTTGCTATGGAGCAATGCAAGTCTGTTGCAACTCCAATAGGTCATGGGATACAATTATGCAAAGAAGATGGAGCACCAAAAGTTGGACAAGACCACTTTCAGGAGCATGGTTGGGAGTCTAATGTTCCTCACCAACACAAGGCCGGATATTCAATATGTTGTTTCTCTAGTTTCAAGGTATATGGCTGATCCATCTGAACTTCATCTACAAGCAAGTAAAAGAATTTTGAGATATGTAAAGGGTACAATGGATTATGGGATCCATTAGCACAAATGCAATGCTGTAAAATTAGTTGGCTTTAGTGATAGTGATTGGGGCAGCAACATAGATGATAGAAAATCTACTTCAGGGAATTGTTTTAGTCTTGGGTCAGGACTAATTACATGGAGTTCCAAAAAGCAAATTGTTGTAGCATTATCATCTACTGAGGCTGAGTACATAGCAATCACAAATGCTAGTACCCAAGCCTTATGGTTGAGAAAAGTACTTGAAGAAATAGGTGAGAGACAAAGTGGTCCTACCATATTGTATTGTGACAATATGAGTGCCATCCAATTGGCACATAATCCTATCCACCACAGCAGGTCAAAGCACTTCGACATGAAGTATCACTTCATTAGAGACATGGTGGAGAAACAGGTGGTTGAGCTAAAACATTGCAACACTTTGGACAACATAGCGGACATCTTCACCAAAGGAGTTGCTAAAGCTCAGTATATAAAGCTGAGAGACTGTCTTGTCAGCCCTCTCAACTTTAAGGGGGAGAATGTTGGACATTGATTCTGGTTTCCCTACGTAGCTATGTTTAAGTGCTATTCTAGAAATTGTTAGAGTTTTTAGGATGAAGTTAGCATCTTATTTGTTAGGATTTGGTTACGCAAATAAGTGTAAGGCAACTATGTTTAGCTATGTTTTGTTTTGATTAAACACTATATAATGTAACCTGTTCCAGCATATGAATTAATTTGATGAGTTTCAGATCTCAAATACGATAGTGATAATACAATGGAAATGCAAGGGAAAGCCGCTCATAGAAACATACACACGTACACAATAGAGAATGTATCAAGGCATTTTCTATTGTATTTTCCAATCACATACACAATGCAACCAAGAGAGAGCACTCTAATTTAATGGTGTTTAGGGTAGATGGTCACAAAAGGAAGAGGGCAGAAGACAACCACCATACCTACTTCAACCTCTCGCATGCAAAACACAAAATTTATACCCTCCAGTAGCAACGATAATCAACTCTATGCATCATATCATTATTTCTTCCCTTATTCAAGTGCAAAGAAAAACATAACAAAACATCATAATTAAGACTCATAACTAGTTAGTGGCCTATATGAACATAGTGGAAAGAGTTGTCGCCGATGGTGTTATGGGCCTGCAAAAGATTTTATAAGGTCATCATTGGCCATACACCATCCTAATTGATGTACAAGTAAGAAGTGGTTGTAGCATTGCAAGTCCTGATGTTGAGCCTAAGAATTGTCATGAAAAACAAAGTTCGTAATTAAGAGCATCTAAAAAAATAACTCTTGCAACTTAATTAACAAGCTCAACGAGTGAAGTATGGACCAATGACTAATGAAAGTCATGTGAGTCGGGGACAAATACTAGCATCACAAACATATGCACTGCATGAATTTTTAGCCTAGAGAATTGGCTTTGGAATACAATGGGAAACAAGAGATCAAGAATAGCAAGCTGAAGACATGGCTTGTACTCTTTAGAGTCATGAGATGTTGTGATAACTGAATTCGATCATACTAGATTAACCAAACAAAGTGCATGAAACCCATAAATGGATCCAAACAATTACTGTAAAAGGTAAGACCTAAAATGAATTTCATTGACTTTCTTTATTTTGCCTAGAGTTCACAGGAAGTTGGGGACTGCACTAAGGCACGGCAAAACAAATAAGAGGTTAATGAAAAAGAAAAGAATAAAAAGAAAGATAAAAATAAAGAAAAAGAAAAGGATAACAAAGAAACAACTAGAATAAAAGCAAAAATAAGAGAAGTGTTAGTTGAGAAACATGGAGAGGCAATTCAATTTTCTATTGTACAATATAACAAAGTTGAACCAATAATAAAAAATGAAACATGGCATAGCAATACTCAAAAAAAACGCAAACTAGTTTCTGATTCACCAGATCGCTTACACGCAAGTGAAGAGCATACTACTAGTGTTGGAGGCTTTCTGATTCACTAGATCGCATTATGCGGCAAGTGAAGAGCATAATACCAACAACAAAAGCATGGCAGAAAACAAAAGGAAAATATTAAACTTTATAAAAAAACACGAGTTAGGAAAGGAACAAAAGACATGAGATTGAATTTTATTCCGATAAAAAGAAGTAATACAACATCAAAACTCCGAACGTGTTTCGACCTACAGGTCTCATCAATGGAGTGAGTTTCAAAGAGGTACAACCTCTCTTTATAAAGACCTAACTCTAGGGGGGAGCTAAAGAGTAATGCATGTGGGATAAAAATACCCAAGCATTAATACAAACTGCAGGTTTATAGACCAAGACAGTGAAAAGAAGAGAAGTCCCAAGCTCAACCCCCCAAAAAAATAACACCCACCCAGAAAAGAGAAGAAACACATTAAAAAATGCAAAAATACAAGGTGGGAAATGTTGGCAAATGCCAATGCAAAATTAATTAGGCGTAAACCATAAGCATTGACATATGATTTTACCCAGGTGTTGTAGGTGAATTGGAGAGGAGAGGGCAATCCTCCAAGGGAGGTCCCAGGTTCAAATCTCCACCCTACCAAAAAGTTGAATTGGGTACCCAAAATCCAATTAATAATGTTGGTGCGGGCAGGGCCGGGTGCCACTCCTAGGTGATTTTGACGGTGTAGAACCCCCTGTTCGTGGTCTCTCAGACCAAGGCGGCCCCACAAGGGGTTTTTCGCTTAAAAAAAAAAAAATAACATATGATTTAGGCTATGAATAGCCTAAATCAACTGTTTCCCCCTTAGGTAGTAAACAGCGTGAATTAGGTAGCCTTCCCCCTAAGGTAGCTAACAGCCTTAGAAAATGACGCTAACCACTAACAGATATTATTCACGTTACAATGTGAATAATCAATCATACCATTAACTATAGGAAATAGTTAAAGATATTTACAATGATAAAACAAGGTAAATAATGAAATAACCTAATGGTAAAAATAAATATTACTTTTTACCATGTGGTAAATGAAATCTACCCTAATGTAGGAATATGGTTAATATCCCGAATAATGGAATATTACTCTAACAGGAAAGATTCTGTCAAACAATTTTATTTTTACACAAATAAGTTTAAAGAGGTTTTTGGTTCCTCCAAATGATGCCTCGAGCAATGTGCTTGAGCTCTCTATCTTTTCTCCATTTTTCAAACATTGGAGAAATAATATTTGTGCCGATTCGAAGATCTCTAACAAAATTGCAATTGTCCACCTTCAAAATAAGAGGAATTATTTTTATTTTGGATCCATGTCTATGTGTTGCTCGCTCCAAAACTCTGGCCAAAAGTGAAGGCTTGCCATCAAATTTAACTTTCTCAAACAAAGGCAAGAGAAAATTAATTTGATATCCCCTAGCTTCGAGTTTGTTAAAAACTTTATTTTTAACATAAATAAATCCATCCCTGGAGCTTTCTCTAACCAGAAATCTATTGAGTTCACTCATGATAAAAGCCTTTTTTCTGATGAACTGGATGATGGGAGGAAGTAGGGATGTATTGATAGGCATTCATCGGATTCTGAAATAATTTGGTGCAAAGAATTTCAGACTGAGCAAAATTAGGCCCCTTAAAAAACACAGTATCCAGAAATGTTACTTCACAATCAGAAATAAAGGAAGTAATTTTAATACTGTCATAGAAGGAACCATAGGCAGCAAGAAAACCATTAAGATCCTCCTTAGGGCCATGCCAAACTCCAATGGCATCATCAATGTATCTTTTATAAAATAAAAGATTTTCCACAACAACATTATTAAATACGTGTTCCTCTAGATGACAGAGAAATAAACAAGCATAAACCACAACAAAATTACTTCCCATGGCTGTTCCTCTTATCCGCTTGTATGTTTTCCCTTTGAATTCCAAGTAGTGTTGTGTTAACACTATCTCTGCAAGCCTTACCACAAAGTTTGTCTTGGTCAGATCAAATTTGTTCCTCAAAAAATGACGAAGGGTTGTCAATCCTTGAGAGGTGGGGATGCTGGGATAGAGGCTCTCAACATCAAAAGAGAAAAGAATAATATCCTGAGGAAAAGTACGACCATGCAAATATTTAATTAGAAATATGGAATCCAAGAGATGATTTTTTCAATTCAACAAAATTGGAAAGAGCAAATGATGAAGCCATTTGGAGACATGTTCGAGCATGAAACTACAGTAGGAACAGATGGGTCGACCAGAAATCTTGGGCTTGTGGATATTGGGGAGCGGGTAAAAACACACACTCTAGCAGAGGATGGTGTTACCTAGAGCATAAATTTCTTTGTGGTTTTCTGAAAGCAGATTCCTCCTAAAAGCCCAATCAAGCAAGTCTTGGAGCTGATAAAAAATATCCTGCCAGGGGACTCTGTTCACTTCAGAGAAAACATTTTGATCCGAAAGTCGGGAAAAGCCTTCTAAAATGTACCAGTCCATGGACAAAACACAAACACCTGAGTTTTTATCTGCGGGCCTAATGACAATGGATTTGTCATTGGCAAGGGAACAAATGGCAGACCACTTGCATTATCGGTGATGTGAATCGGGTTCAATCCCCATGGTGGATGTGTATAAGAAGTATTACTCAAAAAAAAAAAAAAAAAACAAAGTTGAACCAAAGGCCTTCAATCAAACACCACTGCATGTCCATGGGCAATTTCCTAACAAAGGTCTCAATCTGTGGAGAAAAGAAGATTGTACGAGTTTGCACATACTGCACTCAATTAGTGAAATGCAGTCAATTGCGAAAAGCCACAATTAGTTCAAAAAGTAAGGGTTTTGAGTCCAAAAGAACCACGTGAAAACATATTTGAAATGAGACACAAAGGATGAAGTTTGGTACCAATATCATTCCAAAAGAAAGAAAACGACCATATGACCTGGCACAGAAAGTGGGTCATTAGAATCATCAAAGAAGTCGTTCGACTTGTCGAATGTTAAAATTTTGAGGCAAGCCATTCAAGACTAGGAAAAAGTCATCGAACATCAAATGTCACTTGGAAAAGTGTAAACAAGATCATAGAGGTGGTGTGTCTCTACCATGGTCATCTGTGTTATGGGGCTCATCTATGGGGTGTACAAGGACATCAAGGAGGTCGGTGACAAAGTTATGTTCAGGTTCAAACTTTCCAACTTGAAGTTCAAAAAAATTCAACTCATGATACAAGGACCATGAGTTTTGCTAAAAAAAAATTAAACCCTAAACTTCATCGGCTTTGCCAAGAAGTCCCCGCGCTACACCATATTCCTCTTCCGAGAGTCTGTTGGCGTAATCCTAGGAAGCTTGGCAGTTTCCTTATGAAGAGCAGATTTCCTTGATCCTTATTATCATGTGGTTCAATTTCAATTTCAATTTCAACTTCGCCTTGATCCTCGCACGCCTCAATTATCGTGAAGATTTCCACACTTGAACAGGCGACCTCCAGAGCACATCAGCCACATGATTTCGAAGTTTTTTATTTGCAGTATGTTATTTGTTGTAATTAACTGCCCATTATGTATTTAACGGTTGAGATCGTGTGATTGTTGGGATTCTCCTTTCCCCTTTCACCTTCTCTATCCTATTTATTCTATTTTGAATTTCATTTGTAACATTTTTCTCCAGTTCAACTGAGGAGCGGTAGTTTCCGTGAAACATGTTTTGAACAAAGAATGAGAAACTTGTAATCTTTCATTTCTATAATGGAATTTTCTTGTTACTCCATATGAAATTCGTCTCTCCATTTTTGCATTTCGGTTGAGTTTTCAGAAGCAACTAGTGATATTTCAAAAAAAATTTAAACCCTAAGATCTTTTTCTCTTCACGATGGCCACTGAAAAACCAACCGCCAAGCGGTTCAGTTCCACCCCAAGGACACGCAGCTCCAGATTCAGCCGCTACACGCACCCAAGGTGGAGTCAACCCGTTTATTTTCACAAGCATGAAGCGTCTTCGAACAGATTTGGGTTTTGAGTCTCACGAGTCTCAAGCCCTAGTCCCCTTCTCTAGTCAACACCAGGACGTCGCTGCCTCTTCCGCAGCTCCTGTCCGTGGCGTAGGATGCCTCCGATGTATCGAGGAACAGCTTCATTATGTCAATAGATTCAAAGGACAAATGAATGAGGTTAAAGTTCAGCTTAACTCTGTCTTTCTTTCTATTGGTCAGCTCCATCAAGCCTTTCTTGCTACTCACAACCAACCGAGTTCACTCAATCGGAGTGCAGGGAACCCGATCGGGTGAACTCAGTTGGTTGTGAGTAGCAATAAAGGCTTGATGGAGTTGACCAATAGAAAGAAAGACAGAGTTAAGCTAAGGTTTAACCTCATTCATTTGTCCTTTGAATCTATTGACAGAATGAAGTTGTTCCTCGATACGTCGGAGGCGTACTACACTGCGGACAGGAGCTGCGGAAGAGGCGGCGGCGGTGCCCTAGTGTTGACTAGACAAGGGGACTAAGGCTTGAGACTCGTGAGACTCAAAACCCAAATTTGTTCGAAGACGCTTCATGCTTGTGAAAACAAACGGGTCGACTCCTCCCTGGGTGCGCGTAGCAGCTGAATCTAGAGCTGCGTGTCCTTGGGGTGGATCTGAAACTGCTTGGCGGTTGGTTTTCAGTGGCCATCGTGAAGAGAAAAAAATCTTAGGGTTTAATTTTTTTTTTAAATATCACCGGATGCTTCTGAAAACTCAACCGAAATGCAAAAATGGAGAGACGAATTTCATATGGAGTAACAAGAAAATTCCATTATAGAAATGAAAGATTACAAGTTTCTCATTCTTTGTTCAAAACAGGTTTCGCGGAAACTACCGCTCATCAGTTGAACTTGAGAAAGATGTTACAAATGAAATTCGAAACAGAATAAATAGGGTAGAGAAGGTGAAAGGGGGAAGGAGAATCCCAACAATCACGCGATCTCAACCGTTAAATACATAGCGGGCAGTTAATTACAGCAAATAACATACTGCAAATAAAATACTGCGAAATCATTTGACATAAAATTTGAGAAATTTAAAATATACAAACACTTTTATAATTTCTAGAGTAAATTTCTTAGTTCTAATTTGTATAGTTCATAACCTAAGACAATTAAAAGAGGTATATTTTAGAAAGGAAAAAACTAATAGAAGGAAACAAACTTTAAAAAATAAACTTATAAAATTTAGTAAAAAGTTCTTAAAGCATTAAATTAAACCTCTCAATTAAATTGTTAAAAACTAGATTAAAAGATAAGTCTTATTATCCAAATTGAAAAGTAAACAAACCAAGGGTTGGAGCATTGCTCCCCTTTTTAAAAGTTTTAACCTTTTGGAAAACAAATAATCCTTTCATCCCATTCTGTTTGGAACTTGTATTGGAATAGATACTGATGGAACCAAGTGTTTCAGAGAAATATTTAAAAATAAATAAAAAAGGTATATCAAGACAAGATTGCTGCATGTGGTTGAAGCTAAAACATAAATGCTAAAGGGAAGTTGTATCTTATGCCACAGACTTGCCAAAGCCCTCTTGATTAGTTCTTAAGATTCTAACTTTTGTGGTGAAAATCGTCATGCCTTGAATCTTGCTGAAAACTTTATTGAAAGGATGTAGATGCCTTGCAAAAGGTGAAAATCCTTGCTAAAGCCTGATGCTGTTTGATTGTGCTATAGCCATTGGGCACAGACTAGAAACTGCATAAGTTGAAATCAGAGAAAATGGAACTGTAAAGAAGCCAGAATTGATATAAAGCAATGCCAGACCAAGAGGCCAATTGAAAGATTGAAAACTAAAAAAAAATTTCGCCAAACTTAGGAACAATCAGCAGTGCAGAAAAACCGACAAAATTTCAATGTTAAAAGGATAAAATGACACCAAACTCTGTTGCACAACCTTTTCTGATTATGATTTGGGAGGGTGTTCCTTCTACTAACACAAGGCCTCATCAAGGTGGGATAGATTAGACCTCAACTATTTTGCTTGCTTATGCTTGTCCCTCATACACTTCCATGCAACATAATAGACAGGCCAATGGGAGGCCACAATTCACAAAATTCTCAGCGCAACCAGAAGCAATAGGTATGCATGCCCTTCGTTTTGGTGAACAACAGGAAGGAAGAGTGCCCCATGGCCACACCATTTGGAGATGGTTGAAGAGGATCCAGATGCAGATATCAAAACAGGACAGATCCGGTCAATATCGGCACCACCTAATAGATTTTTGGAGCAGCTTGGAACAAATGATATAGTTGTGGGAATTCAGGGTTAGGCATAGATATAACCTCCATAGGCTGCAGAGACTGCACAAATACCTAACACTGTACAGGGGGAGGTAGTGACTGGTGGTGACAATGAAATTGGCAATGAGGATGAGAGGAAAATCCAGCAAGAGATCCACTAGTACTCCCTTGAATGAGGAACAAGGCCAAGAGCATCCTGATGAAGTGGTGTTGAAACATGAAGTCAATTATCTAATTTCACTTCCTAGACAAACTGATGAGCTTTCATCTGGTCGTGTAGAATGTCTTTGCACAAAGATGCTCTACATTTAAGTTATTGACATGTTCAGTCAGTATGAGATGAACTTTGCAATGGAAATTTCAATTTTGTTGCAGGGAGATGTTGACAGTAGAACAGGTCATTTTACCCAGCTAGGGGATGCATCGGATGCTTTTGATTGGTTGAGTATCCAAGATCATGTGATAAAAGGCAATCTTCTAGAGGATTCCCCATTTTGTTTTGTACCCAGAACACGAGACCAACGGTGGATTATAACTTGGTAAAGCCTGTCCATCAAGTCAACTTCTTAGCATGAGAATCAGTTCTACTTTGTACAAACTCAAGACATGGGCAGTATCTATGAGGATGACTGGAGGCAGTTAGAGATGAAGCAAGCCAGGGCATAGGCAAAAGAGGCAGCAAGAGTGGAATAAGTGCAGGAGGAGCAGCAAGGACATTGGATGAGATGAGGTGCAGAGAGATGAGAGAGAATTAAAGAGTTGATGAGATGCAGAGCCAATTGGATGCAGATTAGCTGTGATCAGAGGAGCTGGTCTGAGAGCAAGTAAACACAAACCAAAAAAAAATAAGACATTGCAGGCAGAGATGGAGGTGCAGCTTTGTGCCAATAAGGTTGGGTTGGAAGTAGCTCAGAGATCATAGGAAAATGTTACAAAACAACTCAAGACCTAAACAAACGTATACAAAGGCTTATCAAAGATCAAGGGAAATGGAGAACCAGGCTCCTCAGCAAAACATCCGTCTATGCCTCAATCAGTGGCTGCTCCTACTCCCACAACTCTTACTTCTACATCCAACTCAGATACATCTTTTTGTACCCTACCTGTTAAGTTGATTGGTTTGTCAGTAGAGACACCTACAAGTCTTGAAAAGGGGTAGATATACGCCACACTAAAAGACATGAATACTTTGCACTTGGAATAAAGGAAGAAATAATGACATGATGTATATTTCAATTAGTCATGTATTTTAGTGGGATACATTTTTGTTTTTAGTACAAAATATTGGGAAGCAGGTATCATTGCCTCAGCCACCCTTCCCTTCATTGCCATATGTGAATCAGATGACATTGTATCAAAAGCACTCGATCTCAGATTCTCCCTGTTGTGTTAGTTATACCTGATTGGAGGATCAATGTGAATAAACACTAGTACATTTTATCACATTCATTGCTTGTGTACTTGTGTTTGTTTACAAAGGACAACCATACTCCTGTTCAGTAATTATGAGTACAGCACTCTTAGCCACAATGGCTTCATATGGATATAATTGGAGGAATGAGTTTCCATCACTCTAGTGAATACCAACGAAGGTGAAACAAACAATTTTTTAAAATCATAACAACTTATTTGGCCATATCTAAAAATCAACCTTCCAACTCCTATCATGATTCAAGGAACAAGCGTCTTCCTTGTAGCATGCGATGAATGTTTGCATATACCATGTTGACATCTAAATACCATCAATCTTGTAGCAACTTGTTCATCCCTATGAACTATAACATCTATTCAGCCAAAATTCAGCAACTTGTTCATCCCTGCCTAAGACTTTCAGAAGGGGAGAAGGGTGTTGGTGGGAGGGAATAAAATAAATAAATTCCCAAACTCCACATTGTCCAAAGGAAGAGATAATATGAATTGTTAGGTACTTACTTGATCCAGAGGTCCTGAATTTGCTTTTTTGTTTGGAGTGACAATGTGCATCCCTTTTCGCAACCATTGATAGTAATTCTTGGCAACCTCTGAATCTGCTGTGCAATCTACAATGACGGTATTCGGTATAAAATTGTTACCATGAAGATGCTGAATAAATTTTTCTAGATCAGCAAGCTCGCCTTTTTCTTTCCGAAGCTCCCTCCATGCTTGCAAGTCTATGCCCCTTTTTTAGAAAGATGAACAATATCCAAATCAAACAACAAACATTGCCAACCTAATCTAGGAGCTCTTCAATATACAAGCAGTGAAACCTGAAAGCATGGACCAAGATAATCACTCTTGTTAAAGACCCTTTATGTCACTAGAAGACAATAAATATGCCAATCTGAATCTATCAAGTCCTCAGACAACTATGATGCTAAAGGTTGGTGACAGGCAATGATGCAAAAAAATGCAATGGTCATCACTTACAGGTCACTCAGAATCATCGTCTCTGAACCAATGATTCCCATTATGCGCAAATCAATATTAAACTCCTCCTTAAGGACAGCCGCCTGTAAATAATATAGATCAAGATACATCAGATTCTAAACAAAGCCTCTTCTACAGTCAAAGTGTGTATTTTAGAAGTGCATTGACAAATCCAACCAAAAAGCATACCAAAATTTATGCAGTGCATGACACATATGAATGATTACCCAAAAATACGATTGCATTTGAAGTTAAAAACAAAATATAAAATAGATCTATTAAACATTGGACTTTTCAGAATCTAGCCACTACCAAAGTACTATTTCATTTTCTTCCTCACTCTCTCTTTATCCAGGCCGAAAAGAAGGTTACGAAATTCAAAACATTCAGTAAATTTCAAACAAACGTTTGCAAAATTTGGGAAGGTTTGCAAAAAGGTATGAAACCAGAAAACAAATAAAATTACACTCTGAGATTAAACTTCATTCATACTGATAATTTTGATGTCTTTTAATAGCCTTGTTATATTTTTGAAAATTGGAGGTGTCTTCTATGTTCCTTTTTGATGTAAGTGATCATACTACACAAAAAATATAAGCAAAATAAAGACACATCATGGCAAATGTCTTTAGTAATGAAGGCATCTCCTCTACACTAGTTGATCTAATATCTCATGCAATACGATGGAATAAAGCTGCAACGCTATAAAGCCACTTCACGCCAAGGAATTAAAGCTTGCACGCCAACATACTAACATTCTGCATTCTATCGAGAAAAATCAAATTGACAGAGATTTTAGCAGAAAACAATATCTGAAATAATTTGGGTGAAAGGAACAGTTATTATTCAAAGCTTTTAACATAACAATTTTTTTCGATAATAAATTCTACATTGTGCTGGGCATGCTTTCTAAGATGTGTTTCTGATCTTTTATGGCATTTTAAATTTTCACCATGTTTTGTATTTTTCTTTTAAAAAAAAAACCTATAGATTCCATCTAAACTCATTCATCCAACTTGAAAGGTTTGTGGTTCAATCACAACCATTCCAGAACTTGACAAATATAACTGAAATAATAGAAGAGAGTAAAGTTAGCAACCATCTTAAGATTTTTCAGACATGAATCCTGACAGGAAATAAATATATTTTCCAAACTAATAGCTCTGTCAATTTCTCTCAGACTAGCCTAGGATCTTGTTTTATATATTAAATTCTAGATTGTGGTTGTCTTGTGAAGCTTCCTAAAATGTATTTCTGACCTTTTATATCTTTTTATTTTTTCAACACTGTTTTCTCCTTTTCATGTATTACCCAAAGAAGAAAAGAAAAATAGATTTAGTCTAAACTACATCTAGCATGAAATGTTTGTGGTTCAGTCACAGCAGTTTAAGAACTTGACAAATATGGATGAAACGATAGAAAAAATTTAGCAAGTGCCTCACCAAAAAACACATGAATACTGACAAGGGTTGCACTAGTTTCCCAAACCAATAGCTCTGTCAACTCCTTTCAGACCACCTAGATGATGCCCTCAGATGCAGTGTTGGTGATTGCTTGCAGGTTGATGATACTGCAGGTTCTCCCTCTGATGCTGACGAAGATGAGAGAAGTCTTATCATGCTTATTCTATACTTTCTAGTTCCTGTTCTGTATTCTTAGCTCTTTAAACTTTGGTGTACCCTTCAGCATTAGATGAAGATTGTGATGTCATGTTTCTGTAGTGCTTCCTTTCATTCTCGAGATCATATTTTCTTGGAAAAAGCTTTTTTGGTTGTTTTATTAGATAAGATATGCTTTAGGTATTCTTAATGATGTCAATGTTGGTTGTGCTTTTGAATTTCATCAAATGATATTAATATAATGTCTTTTGGCAGGGTCATTGTCAAGGAAGACATTTTCACCCACAGAACTTTACCCTTCGACAGAATTGCACTTGCAGACACTTCTTTTGGCCTGTGAATGGCAAAGAACTCAATCAGAGACATTTGAATCCACTGGAGACTACAGCCTTGATCTCCAGCCTAGAGGGCTACAACCCCAAAATCAATTTGTCTCCTTGATTTCTTCACATAAATTGACTAGCTCCAAAGTCAAAGTTACTTGGCTGGCTTACAGATTTCAAGGTTCTTGGACTTTCTAATGATGTTCTTTCATGGTTGTGCCGGTATCATTCCGAGTATGAAATGTTAGATATTTGTCTTATCATCTTGAACATGGTGAACACTGGAATTGTTAAAAAAATAATTCCATGAGAATATGCGAAAGTAAATATTAGTCTGCACAACAGGGTTCAAAAAAATCTATGAATGACCTCCATATGAAATATCATCTTGTCTTCCCTTCCCCACAAACCCAACAAAAAATCCAAGATAAAAAAGGGAAAATATACCTGATCTCTAAGCTGGTCCAAAAGAGTTCCACCAATCAACCCTGGCCCGATAATCCCTACAGCCAATGTAGTCTTTGAAAGATAAAACCTTGAGTGCACAGCCCTCAAGCCCTTAATTGAGTCATCTCGTTTCACAACCACCGTAATATTGTACTCAGAGCAACCTTGGGCAATAGCCCTAATGTTGATGTTGGCCTGTACACATGTTAAAAAGAAAATACCAGTAGAAAAACATAAGTCATAAATGATGTTTTTCTATACACATTTTCTAAGTTTCTAGTTAATTCCAGAAATCAATGTACTGTCCATATCACTATGAAAATACTGCTATGTCTTTTGGTATTTTGTGAAGACTTGTTAAGAGAAACGTAACAGTAATGATTTCAGTGTGACTTCTAAACTCATTTTAATCATTCTCACTACTAGAGGACTACAGTCTTTGTTTTTGTACCAAGACATCAAAGAGAGACATTAACAAACCAATGCAACAACAGATTTTATAGCCATATATACCTTTGCCAATGCATTAAAGAGAGTAGCACTAACTCCAGGTGTACTCGCCATGCATTGCCCAACAGCTGCCAAGATGCTACAATTATGAATGACCTCTACCTGCAGCCATTATGATCACTATGAGGGAAACACTTAAACAATATAAAGGCAAAAATACAGTAAGATCACATGAACATACAGCATTTAGATCATATTCAACTAGCCCTTATTTGGTTTCAATAGCACTAAATTATCTGAGTTTGTACAATGTAGCAAAACCTGGGTACATATTCCTATTCACAATCTGCAAAATCTAGAGAAACATCAAGACATGCAATGATTGGACGAGAGATGAGAAAGATATTAGACCAAAGAAAATTAAGTACCACATGATAGCACACAGATACTACACATGATGCATGAATGATCACGTTATTAGATTAATCAGTACTGAGAATATATGAAAGGTGACCAAGGACTTAAGCAGGTACCTTTCTATGATATTACAAGGTATCCCTTAAGAGATTACAACTAACCATGCATTAATTATATACCAAATAATCGTCGATGTAGTCAGTGGTAGGCGGCTCAGTGGTGATAACTGAGGGACCAAGGAGGAGTTGCCAACCGCTTCTTTCTTTAATCTCAAGACATATTTCAGACAAATCTTGCAACTGTGTCAAATGGTATTCAAAACTCAAGAGCTCAATGTGTACTCTTCTCAGCATAATATCCAACATGTCAAATAACTATACCCTTCGAGCAGAAAAATCACCCAACGGAGACCAATATACATGGAAGTGTTTGCAAATCAAGACCAGATCCTCTAGCCAAATCTATGAGCTTGAAGTAAAAATGCTGAAGCTTGAATAATTTTGTTTTTGAAATGATGACTTGCCTTCGAGAAAAAGATTCATACCTTAAATACTCAATTTGTTCAACCTCAATATCATTTACTGTTCAACCATTAACTATTATTTTACCATAGTTTAACCTGCTAAAACTATTTTCTTCACACTCTTCGCTGCAATTCTAATTCAGCTAATGAACATATTAACACAACTATGCATTTCTTTTTCATTATAGACTAAGATTGTTAGACTACCCCTGATGTTCAACACTTAATGTTTATGAGAGTTCCTTGTTTGAGAAGGATGAATTCTTCAACAGTCATAATTTTGCAAGATCGTGGATGGGACAAGTTAATCTACTTGACTGTCATTCCATTTCCACCTATTCCTCCACTGCATATGACTGTCTCTAGTAGGGCCTTTCCAACAGAGTCAGATATATAGGGACTCATGCTAATTTTGAGATTGAAGGATATCTAGTTTTAGTAGTTAGGTATTCCTGTCCATTGAAGCATTTTGGGATCGGGGGTGACATTTTCCTGATCTATTATCTGTTAGCAGTTAGTTGTCGGCAAGAGGTTGACGGCAAGGATGGCAGGCATAGAAGAGAATTTATTTTTAAATTCTCTTCACTCCCTTATTTCTCGCTCCATAGTTAGTTGGTTTCTCGTTTAGCAGTTAATAGCTTTTTCCTAAGCTATATAAGGTTGTAATTATTTATTTTCAAGTTAATGCGAATTTCTAAATTTCAATTGGTATCAGAGCTATCGGTTAGGGGTTAGGGCGTAGCAGTCCAGGCACGCATCCCGAGGAGGCCCGTAGAGGAACTGATGCAGTTGGCATAGCATTCCCAGGCACGGATCCCGAGGAGCTGACGCGGAGCAGATCGTGGCCCGCAGCACGAGGACCGAGGAGCGGACTGGACAGGGACACAGATCCCGAGGAGTAGAGCAGAGTATCGCACGCAGATCGAGGCAGACACGTGGCGGACGGACGGTGGCACAATTCTTGAGGCGGACACGTGGCGGACATCAGAGCTGACTTGGCTGGCGACACAACTCTCGAGGCGGACACGTGGCGGAATGCAGAGCTGACCTGGCAGACACGTGGCGATGAGCCACTGGACTGGAGGCAGACACGTGGCGGACTGAGGAGAAGACAAGTGGCAGCTGACTAGGCTGAGGCACGCGGATCAAGGAAGCTGACTGGACAGACTGGGCGCTTGACACGTGGCGAGCTGTGAGTGGGCAGTGCAGAGTTGGCGATTGCGTTGACGTGGCACGTTTTAATTGGTTGGTCATTCGGCAAAAGGAGGGATCTGATTGCCCGAAGGCAATCGAGTTAGAAGGTGCGCGTTGAAGCTTTTAAAGAGCAATCTTGCTCTTTCCCTGGCAAATGTGGGATAAATAATCCCAAAGTTTTTTTTTCTTTTGCTGCGAGGAAGGCCGAAGGAAATAGAAGGCCTTCCCCTTGCCTTCACGTCGGGCACAGTAGCCCGACTGGCTCGAGGAGCCAGCCGAACGTTGATTGCCACCGCCCGATCGCAGGTTCAAGTCTCCGCGGCGTCAAAAGGTTAATATTTTTTTATTAAAAGGCGTCGGGATTGTTTTTAAAGGTGAGCGCCTTCACCTTTGCTCACAAGTGGTGAGCCATCGCGGCCGGTTAGAGGCCACGAGGTAAGGTCTTGAAAAACCTAGGTCGCGGGTTCGAAACCCTCTGACCCAAAAAGCATAGTTTTTAATATTTTTTTTATTTTTGCAAAAAAAATTAAAATTAATTTTATTAAATTAGTTAATAATTTAATATTAATTTTAATTAAAATGCATTTTTAAAGTTCTTTTTTAAATGTTTTTTAATTAAATATTAAATTTTATTATTAATTAAACTTAGTGATAATTTTTTTTTTATTTTGCAATATTAAAAAAAAAGGAGACATTTCCTAAGAGGAAATTTTTGTAATAGCCTGAGAGGCTTTAAGAGTGAAATTTTTTTGTAATAGCCTAAGAGGCTTTAAGGGGGGATATTTTTTGCAACAAAGGGGTAGAATTCTGTAATCATTAATGATAAGGTCAACTGGATGCTATCATGCCCTTTGTTCTCTTTTAGTAAGAGAAAACCCCGAATCCTTTGATGAAAAAGTTTGAATGTATGGATTGAATATTGTATTCAGTCATCTTCAAAATGTTGTAATAGCCAATCAAAGAGCACCAGATGCAGGATATGACGCTGATTCCGAAGACAATTCTTTTGGTAGCAGATTTGAGGAGTCAGAATCTATAGAAGTTGCACCACAGGAGCCAGAGAATATTCATCTGAGTGACAGTGACTCAGTTGAAATACTGGAGCTAGAACCGTATTCACCTGAAGTCATTCTTATTAGTGACGACGGTGATTCAGTTGCTGACAACTTTGTCAATCCAGTGATAGGAGAACCTCTGCAGGTAGAACAGGATATCTACGAGAGAGTAGATCAAGTTAGATTTGATTTAAATCTGTAATTTTTCCTTTGAAAAGCATAGTGCATAGATTGTATTGAGAAATAAAAGAAGTGTGTTTCTAATTTATTTCCAAAAATTATGGCATCCAATAATAATCTACCCATACCTAAATTTAATGGGTTTGATTATGAGTATTGGTCCATCAAGATGAGGACCTTACTCATAGGCAAGGGACTATGGGATATAGTCGAAGAAGGTTATTCAGAACCTTCAGATTGGACCACTTTGAGTGCAGCTGATAAGAAGACAAAGAAAGATGCCCAAAAGAGCAATTCCTCTGCTCTCTATCATCTCCAAGCAGCATTGGAGAAGAGCATCTTTCCGAGGATTACCTCTTGTTTAACTGCCCAAGATGCATGGAAAGCATTGAAAGACAACTATCAAGGAAGTGATCAAGTGAAGCAAGTAAGGCTTCAAACCCTGAAACGAGATTTTGAGAATCTCAAAATGAATGAAGATGAGAAAGTTGGAGACTACTGCGTAAGAGTCAAAGCAGTTGTCAACAAGATGGAAACTCTTGGCGAAGAAGTCAAACCTGAAGCGGTTGTGAAGAAAGTGTTGAGAACACTTCTTCATAAATGGAACCACATTGCTATCATCATTGAAGAATCTAAAGACCTTTCCACTCTAACTTTTGATGCACTAATCGGTTCATTGATGTCTCATGAAGAGAGGTTACAAGGGTCTACTTCAACAAGCTATGGAGGAGATGATAAAGCTTTCTCATCCAATGAGGGTGCAGGAAGAGGACAAGGAAGAGGCCAAGGCAGAGGACAAAGAAGAGGCAGAGGAAGAAGTAGCTCAAGAGGTGGAAATCCAAGCAGAGGTGGCAATCAAAGTAGAGGTAGCAATCAAGGCAGAGGTGGAAATCAAGGTCGGAATGGCAATCAAGGAAGAGGCGGTGACAAAACAAAGAAAGCTTGTTTCAATTGTGGCAAGCCCGATCATTTTGCTCGAGACTGTTGGTCCAAGACTTCTCAAGGAGGCAACGGTCAATATGGCAACTATGGTGAAGAAGAAGGAACATCAAATCTGTTTCTTTCTTATGGAAAATCAGATCAAAATCTGAATGACACTTGGATTTTGGATATTGGTTGTTCCAATCACATGAGTGGCAAAGAAGAGCTCTTTGCTACAATGGATTCCACCTATAAATCTCGAATCAAGTTGGGAGATGATAAAGCTTTGCAAGTTGAAGGCATTGGAGCCATGGAGGTTCCAACCAAAGAAGGCACCAAAAAGGTAAATGACATCTATTACACCCCCAAACTCCAACATAATTTGCTTAGTGTTGGACAAATGATGGAGAAAAATTATAGACTTGTTTTTGATGAAGGCAAATGTGTAATTTTTGATAAGAACAATTGTAATAGAGTCATTACACAAGTACCTATGACAAAGAATAGGTTATTTCCCCTTAAGTTTGGGGAACCAGGGGGTGCTCAACTTGCTAGTATTGCTATAGCAAATCCAAGTGTGCTTTGGCACTTGAGATATGGTCACCTAAATTCTGCAAGCTTGAAATTGTTAACTTCTCAAGCTATGGTATGTGGACTTCCCAAAATTGATGAACACAAGGAGGTCTGTGAAGGATGTGCTTTGGGAAAGCACTCAAGATCCAAGTTCCCAAAAGGACAAGCGTGGAGGGCCAGTCATCCACTCCAATTAGTGCATTCGGACATTTGTGGTCCAATGCAGACAAAAAGCATAGGTAATAATTCTTACTTTCTCACTTTTATAGATGATTTCTCTAGGATGTGTTGGATCTATTTCTTGAAAACCAAAGATGAAGCTTTTGATTGCTTCATAGATTTCAAAAATAATGTAGAGAAACAAAGTGAGTACATTGTAAAATGTCTAAGGACAGATAGAGGAGGAGAGTATTCCTCAAATGCATTTCTAAAATATTGTAAAGAATGTGGGATAAAAAGGCAATTCACCACTGCCTATACTCCACAACAGAATGGTGTGGTGGAAAGAAAGAACCGCACCATAGTAGAAATGGCAAGATCGATGCTTCAAACTAAGCATCTCAGTAACATGTATTGGGTCGATGTTGTTAGAACTAGTGTTTACATTTTGAATAGGAGTCCTACTTCTAGTTTGGATGGGATCACTCCTTATGAAGGATGGTATGGCAAAAAGCCAAATGTAAAACACTTTAAGGTTTTTGGTTCTCTTGCATATGCCCACATTCCTGATGAGAAAAGAAAGAAACTTGACCCCAAAAGTCAAGCTTGTATTTTTGTTGGATATTGTGAGTCTACCAAAGCATATAGGCTCTACAATCCCAAAACACATAAAATTGTTCTTTCCAGGGATGTAATTTTTGATGAAGGGGGAGAATGGGGTCATCAAAAACTTTTTGTTGATGATGGATCTCATGATGCAAGTACCTCTCAAGTGCAGCAAGTGCAAGTGCAGCCCAAAAACAGCAAAGGAAGTCCTCCAAGCCCAAGTATGAGTACACCAGATGCTACTCCAAGTCCTTCTCCACAAAGATCAGTAAGTTCTTCACCAATGGATATTGATTCTCCATCAAGAGGTAAAAGAACACTTCAGTATCATCCATCTTACCAAATGTTGGATAAGAATTTCCAGAAAAGATACACTAGAAGTCAAGCTAGTGAAATGAATGCAGTTTTAAAAAGACTTGAAAATCTGCATATGTATGGTGATGATGACTCCAATGATCCTAAGGGAGATGTAGTTAATTATGCTTTAATGACTAGTGCACAGCTAGAGCCATCTAGCTATGAGAAAGCATGCACTCATGATGTATGGCAGCAAGCCATGGAAGAGGAAATAACCTCTATAAAAAAGAATGATACTTGGGAGCTAGTGAAGCTTCCTAAGGGTAAAAAATGTGTTGGATGCAAATGGGTCTACAAGACCAAATTCAATGCTGATGGAAGCATTGAAAGACACAAGGCAAGACTTGTAGCAAAAGGCTTCACTCAGAAATATGGCATTGATTATGAGGAGACCTTTGCTCCTGTTGCTAGACAGGAAACTATCAGATCAGTACTTTCCTTGGCTGCCCACAAAGGGTGGAAAATTCAGCACATGGATGTAAAGAGTGCCTTTCTCAATGGGTACTTGACTGAAGAGGTTTATGTCCAACAACCTCAAGGTTTTAAAGAACAAGGTAAGGAGAACCTTGTTTACAAACTGAAAAAAGCACTATATGGCCTCAAGCAAGCACCAAGAGCATGGTACTCTCGCATTGATGGCTACTTTAAGGAGTATGGATTCACTCGGAGCAAAAGTGAACCTACTCTCTACTACCTAAAGCAAGGTAAAGACATTCTCATAGTTTGTTTATATGTGGATGATCTCATATTTATGGGTAGTAATGATAAGATGAATAAGGAGTTCAAACACTCCATGATGAAACAATTTGAGATGAAAGATCTAGGCTTAATGCATTACTTCCTAGGCATGGAAGTTCATCAAACAGATAGAGGGATCTTCATATGTCAACACAAATATGCTCAAGATATGATTAAGAAATTTGCCATGGAGCAATGCAAATCTGTTGCAACTCCAACGGGTCATGGGATCCAATTGAGCAAAGATGATGGAGCACCAAAAGTTGACATGACCACTTACAGGAGCATGGTTGGGAGTCTGATGTTTCTCACCAACACAAGGCCTGATATTCAGTATGTTGTTTCTCTTGTTTCAAGGTTTATGGCTGATCCATCAGAACTACATTTTCAAGCAACTAAGAGAATTCTGAGATATGTAAAGGGTACATTGGATTTTGGGATCCATTACCACCGATGTAATTCTGTAAAATTAGTTGGCTTCAGTGATAGTGATTGGGGCAGCAATATAGATGATAGAAAATCTACATCAGGGAACTGTTTTAGTCTTGGGTCAGGACTAATTACATGGAGTTCCAAAAAGCAGACTGTTGTAGCATTGTCTTCTACTGAGGCTGAGTATATAGCAATCACACATGCTAGTACTCAAGCTCTATGGTTGAGAAAAGTCCTTGAAGAGATTGGAGAGCAACAAAGTGGTCCTACAAGATTGTACTGTGACAATATGAGTGCCATTCAATTGGCATATAATCCTATCCACCATAGCAGATCAAAACACTTTGATATGAAGTTTCACTTCATCCGAGACATGGTGGAGAACCAGGTAGTTGAGCTTAAACATTGCAGCACTTTGGACAACATGGCGGACATCTTCACCAAAGGCATTGCTAAAGCTCAATATATAAAGCTGAGAGACTGTCTTGTCAGCCCTCTCAACTTTAAGGGGGAGAATGTTAGCAGTTAGTTGTCGGCAAGAGGTTGACTGCAAGGACGGTAGGCATAGAAGAGAATTTATTTTTAAATTCTCTTCACTCCCTTATTTCTCGCTCCATAGTTAGTTGGTTTCTCGTTTAGCAGTTAATAGCTTTTTCCTAAGCTATATAAGGTTGTAATTATTTATTTTCAAGTTAATGCGAATTTCTAAGTTTCATTATCTTCGGTTAAGAATTGACGGGAATAATAATTTCTACAATTTAGTTAACAATCATCTTCTAAAATAAGACTTAAGGAATACAAGTTCTTGTGTGCCATTGCAAACAAACAGACATGCTTAAATCTACAATATGGATGTGTTACACCTCACAAACACCATTCAACAACATCTAATATTAACATAGGGACCACAAGGGAAATCAACCAACGGAAACCACACATGGGGAGAACTCCACACTCACCACCATCGAGCAATGCTCCCACAGGAGAGGACGGAGCATATGGTTGGGCCATGATTCGCTTGTTTGAGGGGCTGGGTCAAGGTTCACCTGCTTCCACTTTGCATTTCACCCAAAATTCTGCTTCCCGATTTGCAAAGCTCTATGTGGGTGTTGTGCTTTATATACCATTATGAGGGCCATTTTTGGATGCATGTGGGATAATGGCTCAAGACTCTCGCAGCGTTGCTCAAGGTATTTTTTATTTGAGAAATTATAAGACTAGGCAGTATGAGAGGAGCGACTAATGGACACTAGAATTAACATAGGGACCACGAGAGAAATCAACCAACGGAAACCACACATGGGGAGAACTCCACACTCACCACCATCGAGCGATGCTCCCACGGGAGAGGATGGAGCATATGGTTGGGCCATGATTCGTTCATTTGAGGGGCTGGGTCATGGTTCACCTGCTTCCACTTGGGCATTTCACCCAAATTTCTGCTTCCCGATTTGTAAAGCTCTATGTGGGTGTTGTGCTTTATATACCACCATGAGGGCCATCGTGGGATACATGTGGGATAATGGCTCAAGACTCTTGCAGCGTTGCTCAAGGTATTTTTTGGAATTTTTTTATTTGAGAAATTATGAAAATGGGAAGTACGGGAGGAGCAAATAATGGACACTAGAATTAACATAGGGACCACAAGGGAAATCAACCAACGGAAACCACACATGGGGAGAACTCCACACTCACCACGATCAAGCGATGCTCCCACGGGAGACGATGGAGCATATGGTTGGGCCATGATTCGTTCGTTTGAGAGGCTGGGTCATGGTTCACCTGCTTCCACTTGGGCATTTCACCCAAAAGCCTGCTTCTCGATTTGCAAAGCTCTATATGGGTGTTGTGCTTTATATACCACCATGAGAGCCATCGTGGGATACATGTGGGATAATGGCTCAAGACTCTCGCAGTGTTGCTCAAGGTATTTTTTAGAATTTTTTTATTTGAGAAATTATGAGATTGGGCAGTACGGAAGGAGCGAATAATGGACAGTAGAATTAACATAGGGACCATGAGGGAAATCAACCAACGGAAACCACACATGGTGAGAACTCCACACTCACCACCATCGAGTGATGCTCCCACGAGAGAGGATGGAGCATATGGTTGGGCCATGATTCGCTCGTTTTAGGGGCTAACTCATGGTTCACCTGCTTCCACTTGGGCATTTCACCCAAAAGCCTGTTTCCCGATTTGCAAAGCTCTATGTGGTTGTTGTGCTTTATATACCACCATGAGGGCCATCATGGGATACATGTGGGATAATGGCTCAAGCCTATCGCAGCGTTGCTCAAGGTATCAAAATTATGTGCAAGCTAAAAAACACAATAACGCCGGAAAAAATAGTAACACATATTTTACTTAGAAAGCCTGCAATGTGTAGAAAAAACCACGGGGCAATGGCAGCTTGATCTTTTATTGATTTCGGCAAAATTACATTCAATCAACATTTACATGCAAGGGGTCATTCCCTTTTATAGAAAAACAAAAGCTGTTCGTTTCCTTTCCGAAAAAGGAAAACTCCAAAAAACTGTTCGCTTCCTCTTCCAAAAATTGTTCGCTTCCTCTTCCGAAAACTGTTCGCTTCCAAAAAACTGTTCGCTGCCTCTCACAACGTATGGACGCCAAAAAGCGTTACGGATGTACGGACATCCAAAATTATGGTTGTACAGACGCCAAAAAAATCGGGTTGAGGGGGCAAACCCCAAACCCCCAGGCAGAGGGGAACATAGCCAGTTCCCCCCTGCGACCCTCCTTGGAGCGCCCAGTGCATACGAACAACTTTTCTGTATGAGACAATAATTGCACCACCATACACCTTGCTGCTGAAGAACATTGGAGATCTGGATATTGACTTCACCTCCTAATATGGTTCACCTGGTTCCACTTAGGCATTTCACCCAAAAGCCTGCTTCCCGATTTGCAAAGCTCTATGTGGGTGTTGTGCTTTATATACCACCATGAGGGCCATCGTGGGATACATGTGGGATAATGGCTCAAGACTCTAGCAGCGTTGCTCAAGGTATTTTTTAGAATTTTTTTATTTGAGAAATTACGAGACTGGGCAATACGGGAGGAGCGAATAATGGACTCTAGAATTAACATAGGAACCATGAGGAAAATCAACCAACGAAAACCACACATGGGAAGAACTCCACACTCACCACCATCAAGTGATGCTCCCACGGGAGAGGATGGAGCATATGGTTGGGCCATGATTCGCATGTTTGAGGGGCTGGGTCATTGATCACCTGCTTCCACTTGGGCATTTCACCCAAAAGCCTGTTTCCCGATTTGCAAAGCTCTATGTGGGTGTTGTGTTTTATATACCACCATGAGGGCCATCATGGGATACATGTGGGATAATGGCTCAAGACTCTCACAGCGTTGGTCAAGGTATTTTTTAGAATTTTTTTATTTGAGAAATTATGAGACTGGACAGTACTGGAGGAGCGAACAATGGACACTAGAATTAACATAGGGACCACGAGGGAAATCAACCAACGGAAACCACACTTGGGGAGAACACCACACTCACCACCATCAAGCGATGTTATCACGGGAGAGGATGCAGCATATGGTTGGGCCATGATTCTCTCGTTTGAGGGGCTGGGTCATGGTTCACCTGCTTCCACTTGGGCATTTCACCCAAAATTCGGCTTCCCGATTTGCAAAGCTCTATTTGGGTGTTATGCTTTATATACCATCATGAGGGCCATCATGGGATACATGTGGGATAATGGCTCAAGATTATCGCAGCGTTGCTCAAGGTATCTTTTAGAATTATTTTATTTGAGAAATTATGAGACAGGGCAGTACGAAAGGAGCGAATAATAAACACTAGAATTAATAGAGGGACCACGAGGGAAATCAACCAACGGAAACCACACATGGGGAGAACTCCACACTCACCACCATTGAGCGATGCTCCCACGGGAGAGGATGGAGCATATGGTTGGGCCAAGATTCGCTCGTTTGAGGGGCTGGGTCATGGTTCACCTACTTCCTCTTGGGCATTTCACCCAAAAGTCTGCTTCCCGAATTGTAAAGCTCTATGTGGGTGTTGTGCTTTATACACCACCATAAGGGCCATCATGGGATACATGTGGGATAATGGCTCAAGACTCTCGCAGCGTTGCTCAAGGTATTTTTTAGAATTTGTTTATTTGAGAAATTATGAGACGGGGCAGTACGAGAGGAGTGAATAATGGACACTAGAATTAACATAGGGACCACAAGGGAAATCAACCAACGGAAACCACACATGGGGAGAACTCCACACTCACCACCATCGAGCGATGCTCCCACAGGAGAGGATGGAGCATATGGTTGGGCCATGATTCGCTCGTTTGAGGGGTTGGGTCATGGTTCACCTGCTTCCACTTGGGCATTTCACCCAAAAGTCTGCTTCCCGATTTGCAAAGCTCTATGTGGGTGTTGTGTTTTATATACCACCATGAGGGCCATCATGGGATACATGTGAGATAATGGCTCAAGACTCTCGCAGCATTGCTCAAGGTATTTTTTACAATTTTTTTATTTGAGAAATTATGGGATGGGACTAGGCAATACGGGAGGAGCGAATAATGGACACTAGAATTAACATAGGGACCATGAGAGAAATCAACCAACGGAAACCACACATGGGGAGAACTCCACACTCACCACCATCGAGCGATGCTCCCACGAGAGAGGATGGAGCATATGGTTGGGCCATGATTCGCTCGTTTGAGGGACTGGGTCATGGTTCACCTGCTTCCACTTGGGCATTTCACCCAAAATTTTGCTTCCCAATTTGTAAAGCTCTATGTGGGTGTTGTGCTTTATATACCACCATGAGGGCCATCGTGGCATACATGTGGGATAATGGCTCAAGACTCTCACAGCGTTGCTCAAGGTATTTTTTGGAATTTTTTTAGTCGAGAAATTATGAGATTGGGCACTACGGGAGGAGCAAATAATGGACACTAGAAATAACATAGGGACCACGAGGGAAATCAACCAACGGAAACCACACATGGGGAGAACTCCACACTCACCACCATCAAGCAATGCTCCCATGGGAGAGGATGGAGCATATGGTTGGGCCATGATTCGCTCGTTTGAGAGGTTGGGTCATGGTTCACCTGCTACCACTTGGGCATTTCACCCAAAAGCCTGCTTCCCGATTTGCAAAGCTCTATATGGGTGTTGTGCTTTATATACCACCATGAGAGCCATCGTGGGATACATGTGGGATAATGGCTCAAGGATTTTTTGGTTCAAAACGATCAATCCCTAGCCTTGAAAGGGGTTGAGAATAAACCTAGTAGCATGACAGATGAGAAGTGGGTAAAGTTGGATAGGAAGGTGGTTTCTACAATTTCGTCTCTGCCTAGTAGACTCTGTCTTGTTCAATGTTAATAAAGGAAAGACCGCAAAAGCCCTCTAAGCTTGAGAAGCTAAATGAGACTAAATCAACAACAAATAAGGTTTTCTTGAAAAAGTAGCTTTATAACCTGAGGATGAAGGAGGGTTCATCTATGGCAAATCATTTGATTGAATTTAATACCCTAATCAATAAACTAGTCTCGGTTAATGTGAAGATGGAGGATGAGGACAAAGCAATCACCCTACTTTGTTCCCTCTCGGACACCTGGGATCATTTGGTGATGACCATCAACAATGCTTCATCAGGAGCTCTAAAATTTGATGATGTCATAGCCACTTTGTTGACAGAAGAGTTGAGGCAAAAAAAGTCACTAGAACCCTCAACCAATAAAGCCCTAGATGTGAGAGCTCGATCTATTGAAAGGAGTCAACAAGGTAGATCACAATCCAGATTTAAGTCAAGAGGACGCAAGCTGAAAGGGAAGTGTTGGCATAGTGGGAAGCCAGGGCACTCGAAGGACTGTTGGCATCTGAAAAAGGAAAAGAATGGTGAAAAACAGAATCAGCCATCAGCTGAGGC
This sequence comes from Wollemia nobilis, assembly GCA_028583015.1. Taxonomy (NCBI): domain Eukaryota; kingdom Viridiplantae; phylum Streptophyta; class Pinopsida; order Araucariales; family Araucariaceae; genus Wollemia; species Wollemia nobilis. The sequence goes on along the minus strand of JAQPPZ010016346.1, from coordinate 9,122,734 downwards.
CAGTACAGTAGATTCAATTGACGACAACAAGTGAGGCCTTCTGTATTAGTACCAGCCATAGTTGAGAAAATCTGCAAAAAATCCCGATTTTGCCGATTTTTTCCCGATTCACAGGATAGTCGATTTTGCTGATTTCTTCCCAAAAATTCTGATATGCATGAGAAAAGCTTTTTTTCAATGAAAATTTGCATTTTCTTCATTCTTTCAATAAAAAATGCCGATTTTTTGCACAAATTTTTGCCGATTCTGATTTTTTGCCGATTTTTAAACCAACCGATTTACTACCCGATTCCGATTTTCTCAACTATGGACTAACAGCAGATCTGTTTTATATACTTGGGTTTTGGACTCGAGTGCATCTTTCCACATGTCTCCACATTGTCAAATATCAGCCCTATAATGGTGGGATGGTCTACTTGGGTGATGATCATCCTTTAGAAATTATGGGAAGAGGGGTCATTAGGATCAGGCTAGATGATGCGAGAGAAAAGATGTTGTGTGATGTACAACATGTGCCTGATTTACAAAATAATTTGCTCTCAATCAAGATGATGGATAAGTTTGGGTATTTTATTACTTTCGGTAACAATTATTGCAAAATTACCAAAGCAGCCCTAGTAGTAGCAAAAGGAGAATCTTATGGGAACCTGTATCGTTTGTGCGGTGATCGGGTGACAAACCATGCAACAACAACAACTTCAAGAAATGCTCAGGATGAAGTAATGCTATGGCATCAACGCCTAGGGCATATGAGTGAAAAAGGATTGAAAATTCTGCATTACTGAGGTATGCTTTATGGGATTAAGTCTTGTAATTTAGACTTGTGTGAGCACCGTATATTTGGTAAAAAAAAGAGAGTACGGTTTACTGCAAGCCCTGGTAAGAGTTTCGATTTTCTACAACTTATACATTCTGATATTTTTGGACCAGTCCTTACTCAGTCCTTAAAAGGTAGTAGGTATTTTCTGACATTTATAGATGATTATTCTAGACGAGTGTGGGTTTATTTTCTGAAAAAGAAGTCGGACACTTTGGAGAAATTTAAGGATTTCAAGGCACAAGTAGAGAAAAATTTGGGCAAACCTATTTTGTCTTTGGTGAATATTGCTCCAAGGAGTTTGATGAATTTTGTACGCAGCAAGAAATTAAGCACCAAAAGGTTGTGCCATATACTCCATAGCAAAATGGTGTGGCTGAGTGGATGAATCGCACAATTGTGGAACGTGCAATAAGCATGCTCAACACATCTAGGTTGGATAAAAACTTACGGGTGGAGGCTGTAAATACAGCTGCTTATCTTATTAACAGGTCTCCCACAGCTGCGTTGGATGGAAAGACTTCGGAGGAAGTTTGGTGTGATAAGCCAGTTGATTACTCTCATTTATGTAGCTTTGGTTGTGATGCATTTGCCCATGTGCCTAAAGAAAAAGGGTCCAAACTTAACCCAAAATCAAAGAAATGTGCTTTCGGCTATGGAGATAGAGTGAAGGGGTATAGATTGTGGGATCCTACTACCCACAAGGTAATTTTTAGTCGAGATGTTTTTAATGAAAAATCCATGCAAAGGAAGCAGGAACAGCAAACACCTAAGGTTGTACCTGTTGAAGTAGATATGAACAAAGATAAAAGTGAAAATAAGGATGTTGTAGCTTCTAATCAGCAAGTTCAGCAACCTGAACAGTCACAAGACCAAGAGCCACAACCAACAGAATGTTGGGTTAGAAGATCTACACGTCCACAAAAGAGTCCGGAGAGGTATTCTCCCGATTTTCAGTCCTCTTTGGCTTTGTTAACCGATGATGGTGAGCCTAGATCATTTCACGAAGCTAGAGAATCTAAGAATGTAAAAAAGTGAAGGAATGCCATGGACGAGGAAATGGAAACACTACGGAAGAATGAAACATGGGAGCTTGTGGATCTCCCACCTAGAAGAAAGGTTGTTGGTTACAAGTGGGTATACAAAGTAAAGAAGAACAGTGATGGATTATTGGAACGCTATAAAGCTCACTTGGTGGCAAAAGGTTATGCGCAAAAGTCAAGAATAGACTGTAATGAAATCTTCTCTCCAGTAAAGCTGACTATTGTCATAGTTTTACTTGTGCTTGTAGCAGCACAGGATTTAGAGTTGGAGCAGCTTGACGTGGAAATTGCTTTCTGGTATGATGATCTTGAGGAAGAGATCTATATGGATCAGCCTGAGGTCTATAAATAAAGAGGGTATAAATAAATTTCTTGAGTTTGCAAACTCAAGAAATCTCTCTATGGATTGAAACAGGCGCCAAGGATGTGGTACAAAAAATTTGACACCTTCATGAAGAGCCAAGGTTTTAGTAGGAGTGAAGCTGACCATTGTGCATACTATAAGAGGTTTGATGATGGCAGTTTTATTATCTTGCTGTTGTATGTTGACGATATGCTGGTTGCAGGCCCTAACATGAAGAAAAACATTGATCTTAAGGCTCAATTGGCTAGGACATTTGAAATGAAGGATTTGGGTGCAGCAAACCAAATTCTATGGATGAAGATACACAGGGATAGAATAGGAAGGAAAATCTGGTTATGTCAATTTATATATAGAAAAGATTTTTTTTTTTTTATTGAATAAATATAGAAAAGATTTTGCAACGCTTCAATATGCAGAATGCAAAACCAATTAGTACCCCACTTCCTCCACACTTCAAATTGCCTTCCAAGTGTCCTAGAACAAAAGCAGAGAAGACAAGCATGTCTCATGTAGCGTACTCATCAGCAGTAGGAAGCCTCATGTATGCCATGGTGAGCACCAGACCGGATATTGCCCAAGCAGTGGGAGTAGTCAACCGATACATGGTAAATCCTGGTAAGGAACATTGGAATGCGATGAAATGGATATTTAGATATTTAAGAGCCACTTCAGATGTTGCCATTTATTTTGGATCGGTAGATTTGCAAGTTAAAGGTTTTGTGGATTCTGATTATGATGGAGATAGAGATGGGTGAAAGTCCACTACAGGATATACTTTCACTCTTGCTGGTGGAGCTGTGAGATGTGAGTCGGTGGTGGCTTTATCAACCACTGAAGTAGAATATATTGGAGCGACTCAGCCCAACAAAGAGGCAATTTGGCTAGAGCGATTGTTAAATGACTTCAAGATAAAGCAAGGGAAGATTACGTTGCATTGCGATAGCCAAAGTGTTATTCAATTAGTAAAGAACCCAACATTCCATGATCATACGAAACACAGTCATGTTCAGTACCATTTTATAAGAAATGTGGTCGAAGAAGGTAGGATCATTTTGGAGAAAATTGATACTGAAGTGAATCTTGCAGATATGCTTACAAAGTCGGTCAAGAGAGAGAAGATCGATTGGTGCAAAACTTCTTTGGGCTTGTTGAAAATGTGATAAAGGCAACATTGGGTAATTGGCACTAGGATGGAAAACAGAGGAAAAGAATTATTGTATATCGACTTCAAGTGGGAGAATGTTAGAAGGTGAAGTCAATATACAAATCTTCGATGTTCTTCAACAGAGTGGTGCATGATGGTGCAGCTTATAGCGATACTTTCTCGCGAAACGAATGACCATACAATCATACAACGTGGGACCCTCGTAATTAATAAAAGTGGCAATTAATTAAACGTGGTTGTTAATTAACGCGTTTTGGATGTATCTCGAATTTTTTAGAATCTTCTCTTGCAAAATATTTCGTCCGTCGAGAAAATCCTTCGGGGTTTTCATATCGTAGGTGGAAATTTGGCCACAGGCACAAATCTCGTGAAGAGAAAAATACAATATCCAGAATGAATCCAAATGACTCTCTCAAACCCTTTTTTATAATAACCTCAGGAACTTTCCGGAAGGAGAGAGAAAATATTAAATATTCACTTTAATGAATAAATACTCATTAATTCCTCATTAATTCAATAATTCACTTATAGTTGCACTTTATTAATAAAAATAAAGTCATATCAAGCAACTATAAAATAAATTATTAAATTACCCTTATCGCTCCAAAAAGGGGACATTACAGCCCATATCCTTCACGAGTGTTGCAGTCAATGCTTCCAAAGCAGCATCAATCTCCTCAATCTCTTTTTTGACCTCATCCACTACTATTTCCTCCTATTGTGTTATCTTTGTCTCCTACAAAGTTTCATTTTGTGTCACTCCATGCTTTGACTATTGATTCCCTATAGTCTTTTGCTCCTCCACCTATTTCTCCTCTGTGATACCTACTTGCACATTTCCACTGCCAACATTTGTAAGTGCTACTTTTTGTACCTCCTAGGTGATCCTTTACACCACTCCTTGCATAGTCGCCAATTCTATCAATATTCCAATGAGTGTTTGGCCCTTGCAACGAATTAATCGTCAAAGAAAGAGTGTCTGGACTCGTTCAACCCGTGACCACTCAATCGGGCCAAGACTAGGACCCCAAACCACTAACCCATAAGTAATAGTTGGCTTGACCAAGGCATCAAAAATCCTCATCTTCACAAGTATATCCTGAAAATGTGCTTTGAAGCAATTCCTCTCTAGCAAAGACAAAGTTGCATATCCCTTACACACCCGGGCCTGGGCGATGGGTTTCATACCAAAAGTGGGATTGGTGAAAAGAACCCCCAAGTACACATAAGAGGTGGTGATCTCGACCTCTCGACCTTGGAAAGAGAAGTGGAGATGAGATAGAGCCTCTTTGGTAGTATTGAATACCATTAACCTTGGTCTTAGAAAGATTCACTGTCAACTGTCTCGAGTCACAAAAAGCAACAAGCTTGTCCAGATGGCGCTGAAGGCCTTTAGGGGAAGAGGCCAAAAGAACAACATCATTAGCAAAGAGGAGAATAGAAATCAGCATATAGTGAAGACGGCAACCATCCTCTGCGTGAGCGTTCTCCTTAATAAAAGTCTCAAGCTCATTAATGAAGATTCCAAAAAGTGTCGGGGGGCACCCCTATTTCACTCCTATGGTGATAAGAATACTGTTTGAAAACCCTTGAGGAGAGCGAAACCGACCTTTCACTGTCTCATATAACCGTGTAACCATTGTCAAAATTTGCCCAAAGATGCCAACTGACCGAAGTCTCTCAAGAAGTAAATGTCGAGGCACCATGTCGAAGGCTTTCCTGAAGTCAACAAAGCAACAATAAACCTTCGAGGACCTAGAACGCGCCTCCTCAATAATAGCTCTGAGGACTAGAATGTGATCTATGGTTTGGTGATCTTGCCGAAAACCAGCTTGGCCAAGAGCCTTGAAACCCTCCTCCTCCAACCTTCAAGAGAGAAGCACATCCAATGTTGTGGCATAAAGCTTGGCAAAGATATGCCCAATCATGATAGTCCTGTAATTATTGGGTTCATGGGATCACCTGCCTTATGAATGGGGTGAATGATATGCTGAGTCCAAGAATCAGGAAACCCAGAACAGACAAAGAGATTAAAGAGATCGGTGAGGGGCCCAACAAGAAGGTCAATACCATGCTTCAGAAATTCCGCCAGTAACCCATCCAAATCTGCTGCTTTGCTCATAAAAAGTTTCCTGATAGCCTGCCTGAAAATACCAGTAGAAAAGAGGTGGCATGAAGAGGGGGGGAGGGAACAGTAATAGGAGGTTGATTAGAGACAAACAAAAACACGTATCTGCAATATTTTGGTGCCATGGATCCACAAATATTAATGTCAAAAGAAAAAACTGAAGAAAGTGGCTCCATGGTAGACCAACAAGGGAAAAAATAGCAAGAGATTCCTTTAACCAGGATAAACAAGCTATGGAAATAGGATATGCTCTGGAGAAGCAGCTTAAATAATTCTCTGCATCTATGGTTCAACAATGTGAAGACACAATCAACAATTTTAGCTAGAGTTGACACAATGAAAACCCAAAAGGAAAGAAAGAAAGCTTATTAATTTCCACAGATGACCAATATAGGGTAATGGGACTCAAGTACTACACTTGATTACAATAGCCTCTCAGAGCCAGAAAAAGTACTTCAAATAATACAAAATTACAAATTACAACCTGGAATCGGCAGAAGATATCTACGTAAACTGGCATCACAAAGTACATATACATCTCAACATGGTACAAGTATAATACATGCAAAATATAAGCATGATACAACAGGAAATCCAACTGTCATAGAAGGCTGCTAAGAAAAGGTAGATCATGAGCACGAGGGGTCAACTCAATAAGACACTGGCATAACACGTGCATTCGTATGGTACTAGAGAATACCCCTAAACTTCATTTCTACCTCTCAGTCCTATATTTTTAGTAAACCCCTCTTAATACATATTTAAACTTAATATACCCCCTATTTCACCATGTATTGTAGGTACCTTTTTTCTATGACATCTTTTTCACACCTTTTTATTTCTATCCTTCCTATGAGAAGGGTAGTTTTAGTTTTCAATGGCTTTACTAACCCCACCATCTATGAATGAAATGGGTACAAGGTTGTTTTTGTTTTCATGTGACTTGACTACCATTAGAACTCTAATTAATTTATTTTCTATTTTTCTTTTTTATTTTCCAATCTTTCATTGTAGTAAGCATGACAACAGAGATCATGACAGCAATACCTCCCGCCAGAGATAAATATTACAGTGTCCTCGTTAGAATATTTTAAAAGAGATAAGGAGTCTTCATACTCCAAGCAGGGTACAACCAAATACAGTGCAATATGTGATAAGACAAGCAAGATTATATATTTTAAAGGATAATATAATTGCCTTAATTGGAACCATCAATGCTACTCAAGAAGAACAAAGACAAAGGTACATCATGGTCATATTTGTCATCCATTTACAAAATCTTCATAACAAGGCTACAAAGCTATATATATGAACCAACCCCCACCCCCAAAAAACCAAAAATACATATCACTTAATTTTAATTTAATTTAATCATATCTTATAGTTAGCAGTATAATGCTTTTGATATAATTATCCCAATATGAACCCACATGATATGGTTGGGTATATTACGAACCCCCCGATCATGAGCAGAGATCCTTATCAAATATTTTGGCTAAGACTAAGAGTGAAATCTGATGATGTCTCAAGGAAAATGCTCAAGACAAATGTACTGAACTGGATCCCAGGATCCCTCCTATCATTCAAGGTCAATGATGTTCTAGATATAGAGAGGAATCAAGATATACCTGCCTGTTTGGACCTCTTGCAGTATGGAAATGGGCAACATTGGCTACCTCATCCTGTGCGTGGGAAGGTCCCTTGGTAGTGGCTCCATGGAGGCAGCATTGTCTCCAAGGTATAATCCCATTTGAGCAGGAAGCAAAGCAACCATATCATCCAAGCATTGCTTTGTGCCACCCGCAAAGGGTGGAAAGAGAAGGTAATTAGCCTAGAAATTTGCTGGAGCCATGAGATCCTTTTCAAGGCTTATCATCTGAGTGTGATCTCTTCCCAAAGGTCTACAGCTAAGAACCTCTGGTTGGGATATCAAAATAGAATAGGAAGTGGCCTCCCTGAATCTCTGTATAAACTGTAGTACCCCCTCTGATCTCATCATATATAAGGCGCCTAAAGATAAAGTGCTCCTTTGTCTCTACCTACTATAGAAGCAGAGGTAACAAATCCCATTGTCCTTGAGAATGTGGCAGTCAGCCTCAATCTTGAATTGGTAGGAGCAAACTCTTATCTAGCCAATCTTAAGATACAGGACCAATGATGTCTAAGATAGTTGAGGCAAGTAATGACATCAGTCAATAATTTGCATAAAGTGCTCAACACAAGTGGTCAACTAGATCCCAATAGACTGGATAAGTACTCTTGTTTCTGAGTGCTGGCCTCTTCTTCAACTGGGGAGATTCATAAAGGAAACTCTCTGCAGAGCAAATAGAAGGTAACTCTGGAGATGTTCTCCAGGAGAAGAGGGTGGGCTGCAAATTCGGCCTGTACAATGCATAGAGGAATTGCACACATAGGAAATCCTATGCTAAAACAAAATAGTCTTAACTCTCTCGATGCATGCCGAATCAACAAGTCACAAACATGGGCCCAAAACTCAGACCTAAAAAGAGTTGTGGGTTTGATGATACAATGAATAAGTCACATCTATGCAGGGCTATCCAGAAGATGTATTTGAAAACATTGCCATTCAAGAATAGAAAGCTTTGCATAACTGTTGCCTAGGAGGCTAGTTTGAGTTTTAAGGACTGGACCTAAGAATTGATCCTTTAAATAAGCAGATGACATTGTGACCTCAACAGGTTCAGCCTCACAGAAAACTGCAACCTAGATAGGGCACTTCTGGAGGTGTTGTAAATCATAACCTTAGTATTGCTAAGGTTGAACTTAAGCTTTCTAAGATAAGAAAGCGAGTGCAAGGAGTTGCCTATATAAACCCTTGGGAGAGTGAGCAAGGAGAACCACGTCATTAAAAAAGTGCAGCATAGCAAGAACAACATGATTGGAAGTGTTCTCCAGCATCCAATCACGGTTCATGTCCCCAAAAGCCAGTGATCCACCTCACGTCTGTATGGCGGCTAGTTACTGTGTTTAACTGAGAGTGGTGAAGGTTGCAGTCGTAGGAGCGAGAATTGAAGAAGACTGGTGGGGTGCAATAACCAGAAGTTACTGATTTCACTGTACAACCCAAAAAAAAAAAGGTGTAGCATAGCAAGAAAGACATTTGTCTCTGCATGATGTAAAACCCTCAATCTGTCCAAAGACAACCGACCACCATCACATAGAGCAGCGTAATAGCTGTAATCAATAACTTTGATATGCCCATGTCACATAGTCTCTATAAAGCAAGAATAGAGGGATTAAAATAGAGAAAATCAAGCCAACTTGTAATGCCATTGTCGACATCATTAACTGTAGAGAGCATAATGTTGAGACTCTCCTCAAATCTGCAAGTCAATGAGGCAAGTGACCCCAACTGGGGACTTTCGACCCTTGTTCAGTCCCCTTCTGTAAATTCTATTATAATTTATTTTTTGTTTATTTGCCAAGTCATTACTGAGTTTTTGCCCCAAACCTCAGTCTGGGTCAAAAAAAGGGCCTTGCCAAGTCTAAGATGAGTCCGAATCTCAACATTATCGTAGGAAGCATCCAATGAAGCAAAAGGCAAGAGGAGACAATAAGTTGGAAAGAATTTTTAACTCACTTTGTGTGATAAATGCTGACAGTTGAAGCAGAAAAAATAGCCCAATTTCTACTCAAACATTTAAACAAATCCATACATACAAATCATCCCTTTATGTAGCTTGTAAGTCAAGTGAACCCAGCAACTGAAATTCGTGAGATAAATGCTACAAGTTCTTAAGTGATGCTGCTACAGAAGTCTAATGCATAGTAACGAAACTCAGACTTGGCATGGACTCAGAAAGGCCAATTTTTGACTCGGACTTGGACAGCAAAAAAACTCAGAAAAACTTGGCAAAAGAAAAAATAACTGAAGAAAATGCCATTCTTGGAATTTCCCCCCCCGCATCCGAGTTTTTCTATTGGACTCGCGAAACAAAAAGAAAAAAAAACACAAATTAAAAAAACTCACCGACTCAGTTCGAAAAAACCTGGGAACTGTTACTCAGACACAGACTTGGGGAGTTTTTCAAAAACTCACCGAGTTTCGTAACTATGGTCTAATGCATTGAAAACATTCTGTAATTCTGTTTATTGTCAAGACAGCAAGTCCATGGATCTTCCAAACAGGAAGTTTTCCCTCACTAAGTTTCATACAATTCCCATGTTGCAATGGTAGGTAATATATTCCAGCTTTCTACAATTTACGTAGAAGTGCGCTACACATTCACATTATTCCTATCTGATCCTTTTTGCTATCAGATTTCAAAATCAATGGCACCTTAGAAAGACGGCCAGCCTCCAGAGCTTGTTTGAACCTCTTTTGTAATGCCTCTGCAACAGCACTAACTTCCTTTTCTGGTACCGCAAAGCATACAGAGTGCTCACTACTTGCCTGTGCAGGTGTAAGGAAATTAGTATCCCTACAAGAAAGCATCTCTTTACTGAAGCATAGAAAGAAATCCATCTACAATACCTGGGAAATCATTATAACATTTGCACCAACATCTTTGACTGCACCAAAAATTGCACTTGCAGTACCAGGAACACCAGCCATTCCAGTTCTGCAAAAGTACCAGTCCATTATTTCTCAACTGTAACAAGAAGAATCCCAAAATGCAATAATACTCTGCTATACAAGCAAAGAAATACAAAATCTAAGATAACCACACACCCTTCCACATTAACCAGTGCCACATTGTCAATGGTTGCAAAACCTTTTACAACAGAGTCCACACATAGCTGAAAGTCCTCTGCCTCCATAATACTCTCTTGACATATCTTTGTGCCACGAGATGAAAGATTGAAAACATTTCTTATGACAATAGGAATATTGTACTTCATAACTGGAATTATTGTCCTAGGGTGTAAGACATTTGCCCCAAAATATGACTGCAAACACAAACAGTATTTCAGATCATAAATTGCATTCACAGGTTGCCTGATTATACAAATTAATTAACATCTAACCTGACAAACAAAACATGACCTTCATTAAAAAAAATTGTAATAGTCTAGAGGTTTACCATTTCCCAGGCTTCCTGGTAAGATAGTGTATTCAATATCACAGCCTCACTAACTGCAAAGTTACAAAATCTGAATTAACAATGCAATTCAAAGTAAATGGAATAGGTAAGATGAATCAAGAGTAGGAAAAACACATCATCAAATAGCATGAACTCAACCAGTTAAATTCCTCGACTTTCAAGGAGGAGACCAAGGTTCAAATCTTGCCAAGCAATAGATGCATAATTGCCAAGCTGTTGTAATAACACTATATGGTTATGATGCCATACGCATGGGGCCCGTTTCAAACCCATGTAACCAATTTAAAAAATATTAGGAAAAACACATCCTCAATCCTGAGGAATAACATTAGTCATAGTCTTTCCTTTACATGAGTTATAAGCATACTAAAGTTCAAATAGCATATACAAAAATAACAGAAAACCCACTATTACCTTTCCTAGGATCTGCACTATATACACCATCCACATCTGTCCAAATTGTCACTTGGCTAGCTCTGAACAAAGCACCCATGATTGCAGCAGAGAAGTCACTACCATCTCTCTTCAATGTTGTTGGAAGATTATCTTTAGTGCTTGCAATAAAACCTGTAGCAACAATCGTGTCGGCCGGATTGCATGAGTACCACTTCTTGAGCTTTTCATCTGACGCCACATAGTCAGGGTCTACTTGGTTTGAAGTTGTAGGGTCAACAACAAGCACATCCCTAGTGTCCATCCAGGTACAAGGAAGTCCATGCTAACAAAAAAAAAAACAGTTCTCATCAAAGCGTGCACTCTAACAAACAATCAGGCAACAAATAACAATACTTTTCTGTTTCAAGAGAATTAAAAATATCGATTATATTTTGTAATATTGCATTCACACCTTTTGGATCGATGCAGCCAGGATCTGTGCAGACCACAACTCTCCATGCCCAACAACATAGTCTGAAAAGGACTCTGTAGCATGTCCAGCTGCATCCAATCTAGTATGTGTGAAACACAACTGGAACATCCAAGGAAATAGCAAGAAACAATAGCTTGCATATCTTATCTATAATACTAAAACATATGCATGACAATGTCCAAATTAAAAGACTGCAATTTACAAACGGACTACATGTGACTGACAGTGTTGCACAATAACATTCTATAATTAGATCAAAGCACAGTTGATATAATATAAACAATCTTTGTCCAAATAAATGTTAGCAAAACAAGGTGCAAAGTGACTTTAAATATTTGCATAAACAATATTTATTCATCTCATAGAACACAGGGCACCTAAATATGAAGTGATCCTCAGTCCTGTAAGAAGCAAGACTTCAAATCCTATCTCCTCCAGAAATATGGCAGTCGGCCCTAGTTCATAGTTGGGAGGAGCACATCCTTATCTAACCCAAGCAAATCTTGAGACCATGGATCTATGAAGTTGGAAATAGTCAAAACAAGTGATCATGTCATCAACATTCTACATGAAATGCTCAGCACAGAAGGGCATCTTAGGGACAAAAGGTTGTGAAGGAGAGATCCAGGTGATTTTACTGTCCTTCCGATAAATGTTCACCTTATTTGCTTTTTTAATCACCCATGCTCAAGAAGGAGATTAGGATGGGCATCCAAGGAGTACGAAAAAATGGGGGAGGGGGCAATCCATGAAAATGTCAACAGATTGGAGACTAGACTCTAGATACCAACATTGCCTTTGATCAGAAGGATTCCTGGAACCAACTCACTTTGCAAAAGAAGGGATTTGAGCCTATGAATATTGAAGGTGAATCTGAAGATGCTATCGTGACAATGAGATAGACCACAAACTCAATCTAGACAATGCACTCAAGAACCATTTGCTTAGAACGAATGATATTCTAAAGCGAGATGGTTTGTCTCCCCTTGATGCACATTCGATCAATAGACTCTAGGCACAGCCCCCAAACATCAAACTCATAGAGAACTATGGGTTTAACAATATAATTGAAGAGTCTATAATAAACCCTTTATGGGTCCCCCAACTCACATTTTAAATAGCAGCTTTATAATTTAAAATTTGTTTGTGAGGACAATCTAGTTTTTTTAATATGACATGCAACTTTTCAATGTAAGCAAATAATCCCACATGCACCCAACAAGAACTAAAATGGAAAGTGCCTATAGATAGGATGCAACTACGAGACCTGGACAATTCTGGGTACAAAAAAGTAATTATGCACAAGTCTTATTCTGGCTGAGGTAGCATCCACACTGTCCTTAGATTTGGGACTGAGTTAACATCCGTACATGTTCAGGAAAGTTAGCTTTCCTTGTGTAATGCAAGTCTATATTTAGCAAAGTTCCAGAGCTTTTTCTTTCCATCTATATATCTGGAAACAATTTAACGCAATGTTATTATGTTTCCAGTTTCTGGTTTTCTATAACAAAGCAACAAAAAGAAAAATATCAGAATTGCACATTTTCAAATAAGAATTTACTAGTTTCAGATTTCAGATCTTTCAGTTCAAGTTTTGCTATAGTTTCAAGTTTTCTGATTTCCACCCTATCATAAACAGAACAGTGGTCTCAAAGCAAAATTTCAGACGTGGAATCATCTCAAGCACCACCTCGGACTTAATGTAGTGCATCGGAAGTCAAGTACACGCACATGAAATTTTGTTATGTAGTAGTTTTGATATTTTGAGTTGTTTTGTTATACGTACAAGAAATGTTTGACAAAATGTAGTACGTATAATTAATAAGTCATGAAATGAAATGTAAGTCAAATGCATGACAAATGTAATTCAAGAAAATGATGAGGTGTCAAGTAGGTAGTTGTAGGAAGTTGAGGGAGCAACTACCTCCCAAGTTGTATAAATAAGACCCCTCATTCATTTGATGGTGTATGGATGTATGTTCGTGTGTGTGCATCAAGAGATAATTGCATTGTACGAAGATATACCAGACATGTATTCTTGCAGATAATAAGAATACTTCCATTCAGCCATTGTTGTGCAGACTTATGTGAGCATTGTGCATGTTTCTATGAATGATTATTATAGCTGTAGTTGACCGTCTGGACTATTTCCACCATTGTATGTTTGTTGTAGATGAATAGACAAGACTGTCTGACTCTAGATTAGGCCATCTGACTGAGACACTGGGCTGTCTGGACTGCTTAGCCAGGCTGTCCAATGCTGGGCAGGGTCATCTAAGCTCTTGGCAAGGCCGTCTAACTTGTTTGTGTGTGCAGGGTCGTCAAGGCATGATATGACTATGTTGTGCAGGCCGTCATAGGGCAAGTACAAGACTCTTTGGCTGTTTTCCTAACTGCATGTCGATGTTATATGTTGCTGATTTCCCCTGTCATCCTTTCTCTATTCCTTCAATTGTGGAATACCACTGCTGTCCTCATCTATGGTTTTGAGACATCCAAGGGCCTTGAAAAATTGTCTGTCTTCAAAATCCAGGAAATCATCTTCTAGTTTGAAAATCTAGGGTGAAGATCGAGATATTCGAAAAAAAAAAATATGACTCTCACACTTCATGGCACAAAGAACGCAAAGGATTCACAACAAAAGAATTAAGCAAACCTACAGAATGGATCCTTAGGCCTTGGGCAAGAAAAATTTCTTGTACAGGGAATACTCGTGAAAAACAAAATGCACATAGATGATTGTGCATTAGTCCCAAAGTAGAAAATGTATCAATGAGCTTTGTCCTTTTATTGTTCAAATTCTTTAATTGTCTAAAGATAACCACCATAGATGATTGTGCACGAGTTCCAAAGTGAAAAAATGTATAAATGAGTATGTTTTCTATTGTTCAAATTCTATACATTCACTATAGGTGACCACCATGTTTACATATAACGGAGTCTGGACTGCTACACATACTTGCATGAAAGTAATTAGCACTGTGTGCAAACATAAAATAGAGGGGTCTACAATTTGCAAGGAAACGTTTAACAGAGGTGTTGTTGATTTTATATTTATAAGCGATCTGCACATTAAATTTAGCATAAATGATAATATTTGAATAGAGAGGAATGGATGGATGCCTTATCTAATTCAAAGAGGCATAACTTAGAAATTCATGACATATCAACTCATTTCTTTATACATAACCTTAAAATAATTTAAATAAATAAGGAAGACAAATTATATATATAATATATTATCATATAAAACTTAAAAGGTAAGGAAGGCAAAAAGTTAAAAGGTGTACTTTTAAGTCCCAGCCTAGCCAGCACACCTGATTGGCATATGAAATCCGCTTTTTTGTCAGAAGGGAAATAATCACTTTACGTTATATTTATTGTTCAAATTCTGTACCTCTTTACGTTTCAACCCTTTAATCAAGTTTGTGTCCAACCGAACCTTGTCAGCCAGTCTAAGCCCACGGTAGCAAACGGGTCCACTACACAAGATGACTCAAACAAAGAAGCTAAGTTGATCTGAACTTGAACATGGCAACTGTAGCAGCAGTGACTAAGCTAGCAAAAGTAGCAGTCTTGATAGTGTAGACAGGTAAGTCCTCCACCCAATCATCAATCAGTATGAAACCACACATTAGCTCCTAGATGTTAATATAGCAGACGAAGCATCATAGCTTTTATCTATCTTATCGTTTAAATGTAAGAATTCTGCATAGTAATAGCACATCCTGGGATAAAAACAACAACTCAAGTACAGGTTTACTGCAAAACATGATAAATAGGAAACAAAAATGTGAATTTTGAGATAATTGGTGTACCTATATAAATAGCACGAAGCATAGCCTTCAGATTATTCACATCACTTTGAAGCTGAGAAAGGAATTTGTTTAGATCATCTCTTTCCAAGAGGTCAGAGGCTGTTGCTTTGTGCTTCTCATGCACTTGATCAATAGCGGTTATATAGGAATCATCACGACACTGAGCCTTCTGCACTAGATCATATAACATATCTGTCACCTTTGCCATTGCAGAAACAACTACCACCTTTTTCTCTGATGGATCTTCTGCTATAATTCTAGCCACATTCCAGATTCTTTCAGAAGAGGCGACACATGTCCCACCAAACTTGTGAACAGACCACATTTCACCCTGTGGAAGTGTGTATTCTGTTGCGCATTTTTCAGTAGGAACAACATCTGTCAAGACAGAAAAATATTAAATGAAACAATTCTACACTTACAGATTACAACCAATATCGAAAACTGTAAAGGGAATCGCCGTGACAAAACAGCAAATTTTGAGTTGTAACCAATATAATTGCAATCAAAAGAACTAATTTCCATATATAATTTTCCTGGACATAATCTTAAGGTCATACGCATGGACCTGCTAGTGTAGCCTCCACATAGGTGTGAAATCCGCTCCTTCTTTTGTTTTTATCTTCCACCTTTAATCTGCAGTGAACCATGTGGATTCCACATTCAAGGATGAGAATTTTAAACCTTTAGACAAATGTTTGAAAAGATGCTAACAAGTCCCTAGTCAAATGCTGAAAAGCTCTAGATGGCCTCAAAATCAAGCAAATATTCTTTCAGCTAAGCATTCCAGGACCACTTTAAGGAAAATCAAATTATGACGTGCTCAATCAGTCAACCTTCTCCTAAACTGGCATCATATTGCCTCCTGATCTTATTACACCAATCAACCTCTGAAAGTTCACCCTATAGATTATGTTTCTTAATTTTCTCTCTTTTTTTTTTCCGTTTTTTTTTGCCCCGTCCTTCCCTCCTCTTAGTTGGACTTCGGACAGTAATGTCTGGCTCTTTCTTCTCTGATTTCTAAAGGAGCATCCTAGACCATTCAATTTTACCATCCTTTCAACATGCTCATTGATATCTTCTTGAGTTCACAGAAGTTGTCTAGACTACTTTACCTTTATATCTAGTTAGTTGTCCTCTTTTTATAATAAACATGCAAACTGTTAGATACATAACAAAAAAAGTAGTCATCTGTTATAAACCAACATGTCTTAGGCCGAGAGGAATGACAAGCATGTTGGCTTTTAAGCCTAACTATCTCAAAATATCACAGGTCCCAATATAAATAAGCCACAATATTATAGGTTGAAATATCAATAATCAAGAGTAGAATTAAGTATATGAGCAATAAAATATATATATATATATATATATATATATATATATATTTATCCAGGCCAATATAATAAAAATAACATTCACTATAATATCAAATATGAATATAAATGGCCAAAATCATTCATGTACAAGCATGAAGAAAACTTACAATAAAATTGCTCAAAATCTGTATACAAGCTTTTATTATTAATGCTTGCTATGTGGGGATCGTTACAGAACGTTGTCTCTTACATTGTATGGAGCTTTGTCTCCATAATATAGACATAGTAATATGACTCTTCAATACTTGTCTATTGCACTCCTCACATATCCAGGAGATGCAACCTTTCCTATTCTTGACCTTTGACTTCTCATCTTGCCACTTGTATACTAGACTCTTCACTCTCTTCTTACATGCATACTTTAACTCTATGACACTTGCACACTTCTACATGACTCTTACTCTCCTACATGCACTCCTAATACAAGACACTTGTGCACATCCTCACATTACATATTTGCACACTTACATACATGACACTTGTGCACATTCTCTCAATACACACTTGCACTCTTACTTACATGACACTTGTGCATATCTTGCACATTGACACTTACATAAAATGGAAATATAAATCACTCATCTAAACTATAGACACAAACCCTAATCTATTACATATTTACATTTGTACCATAAAGGTACCATGGGGGTACATTTGCATGTACTAAATAATGTAATATTCTCCAACACCCTCTTGTATTACATTATTTGGTTATTGAAGACTTTAGTCTTCAATATTTATCTGTAATCTTCAATTGGGCTTTTGTCTGAATCTTGAATATAATATCCTGCTTGAAATCTGTCAAGTTCTTGTTCTGACACTACTTTTGATCTATATCTCTTTTGGCTATCTTCCTCTTAACTTTCCTGATCTTCTTCTTTTGTTTCTTTATTCTATTATTTTTTGTCCTGGTCTTGATCTTGCCTTGTTGTACCTCTGAAGTCTTTTCTCCTGTATCCTGTTTTTCTATAACATTTGCAACATTAGTATCTTCAGAAATCTTTGAAGAATTTTCATGAATGTCTTCATTGATTAAGAGTTTTACTGTAAGAGCTTTGAATTCATTTCCTTTTGATGATTCTTCTAAATCTTGAATTTCATGAATTTCTTGAACTAAGTTTCCTTTTTGATTTTCTTCTCTAAATTGTAGTTGATGTTGTTGTTGACGACCATATTGATACTGAGGTTGATATTGACGTTGTTGATACTAAGGTTGAAATTGTTGTTGTTGTTGATTATATCGATATTGAGGTTGATATTGTTTTTGCTGAAAAGTTTTATTCATTTGATTTCCTTGATTCATATTCATCTAATTTCCTTGATTATATCTACAAAAATTTGTACTATGACCCTTTCTCTTACATATATGACAAAATATTGAATTCCATTTAGATCTATACTTGGATGTTGTAGCAATATTACTTGGTATATTTTCTTTAGATACCAAGGCATTATTAGTCATTTCATCCTTGACTAAATTTTCAACTTCATATTCCTAAAGAATATTGACTAAATCATCAAATGTAGTTTCCTTACTTAGTACTTGTAAAGAAGTAACTAAATGTTTATAACTTTTTGGAAGTGCTCTCAATGTAACTTGAACAAGAAATTTGTCTTCTACCTTTTCTCCCAAAGTCAAAAGTTTTGCTTTTATATCTGCTACTTTTCGAAGAAAGAGTTCTATACTTTCTCCACTATTAACCTTTAAAGAATATAATTGAGATTGTAAATTCAAAATTGTTGCTTTGTTTTTTCCTTCAAATATTTTGCATAATGTATTCCATGCATCTGTAGAAGTTTCTGCTCCACTTAAATATGGTTGTATTTCATCAATTATTCCAAATGTAATTAACATGAGTGCCTTTGCATCACTTTCTTCAAATTTTTGTATTTCTCTTTCATCTTCACTAGGTTTTTTCTTTGTTCCATTTACTATATCCCATAGTTTTTCTACAGTAAGAATTGATTTCATTTTGTTCTTCCATGATGCAAAATTTGGTCCTTTCAAAAGTTGAGATTCAAAAAGGAAAATTTTATTGTTTGACATAATGGAACTCATTCAAATTTAAACTTTTAAAATCCTTTGAGGTTGAAATCCTTATATCTCCAAAGTTAATAATAACTTGCAATATCAAAAAACTTCAAATAGACGAAACTTGCAAATCATTTTCTAAACCTTTTAAGTAGTAATCCTTTTAACTCCCTACTAAATTAAATTTGCAAAATTTCAAATTTTCTCTAAACTTCAAATCTTCAAAAACTTTAAACCAGATTTCATCTAATTTCAAAAATCTTCAAAAACTAAACTTAAATCTTCAAACCTTTTAACTCCTCAAATTTTAAAAAACAGATTCTACTATTTTTTCAAACTTTTAAAGTCCAAAAACTTAAATCCTAGTAGAAATCCTTTTCACTCCAAAAACTTGAATAAATTTAAATCTTTCAAAAATTTAATTTTTGCAACAAATAAGTTCCAAAAATAAATTTCAAAATAAACATTAGGGTAGAAAACCTTATAACTCCCACTTAAAAAACTTAATAAAGTTCAAATTCAATTTACTTAATTTCCCTCCAAACAATAATGATGTGAAAGGTAATTTAACGTACCTTTCCTTTTTGAAGCGCTTAAATCCAAAATAACACCTCTAATTAATACCATCAGGTTGTAACGTATGGACATTACCTACCAGCTATGTTGACTAATCCTTCAACGCTTAATTCCGACTACAATGCTTACAACATTCTATGTTGCTTGAATAACGCTCAGATTAGATGGCGTTTGAATTTCTGAAGTATGGCACTCAATGCTCTAGCATTCTCAGGCGATAGCACGCTCAATACTCTTCAGGTTCCGGATTGAGTTTCTTCAGCATGCTCGGGTTACGTCTGCTGGATAGCATACTAGATATCTTCTGTTGGATATTGCGCTTGGAGCACACTCAGTCTCTTCTGCTGGATATTGTGCTTGGATCTCTTGTGGATAGCACACTCGGTCTCTTTAGTCGAATATTGTGCTCGAATATCTTCAAGATAGCACACTCGGTCTCTTTTGCAGGCTATTGTGCTCGGGTCTCTTCTAGATAGCACACTCGGTCTCTTCTGTTGGATATTGTGCTCGGAGCACACTTAGTATCTTCAATATAGTGCTCTGTTAGCGCTTATATATTAGATAGCATTGTTGTAACGCTTCTCTTCAGTTGTTGTTCTAAACAACGCTACTTTGATAATGCTCTTCTGTTTCCACAGTTGCTTATCTCTTCTATCACTGCCTGCATATGCCCTTAACACCTGTTGCAAGTCTCTTAGTCTCCTCAAAACTGGTCGCTAGGTTTCATCAATGCTAGCTGCTTAGTCTCGTCAATGTTGGTCGTTTAGTTTCCTCAATGCTAGCCGCTTCAATGACTCAATGTTGGTCGTTTAGTTTCCTCAATGCTAGCCGCTTCAATGATGGTCACTTAGTTTCCTCAATGCTAGCCGCTTCAATGCTTGTCACTTAGTTTCCTCAATGCTAGCCGCTTCAATGCTTGTCACTTAGTTTCCTCAATGCTAGCCGCTTAGTCTCTTTGATGCAGATCATGTAGTTGCCTCAATGCTAGCCACTTAATCTCTTGCTTAAACTCATGAAAATTGGTCGCTTGTATGTTGGCCACTCAAATGTTGGTCGCTTGGGTGCTGGCCACTTAAAATGTTGGTCGTTTAGGTGTTGGCCACTTGCTTAATATGGTGGATGATAGCTCCACTAGATAGACATTAATTGTGCCTTGATGCTTCTAGTTGTCTTTTATGAGACTCTAGACTACACTCTGGTAGCGCTATTTCTTGCTTGTTGTTGGATAATGCTCTGAAGCTTCTTAGAATTACTTTAAACAATTCAAGGCCAAGACTGAAATGCTATAGTCAGCCTGATGCTTTTGGTTTTCTAATTAACCAGAACTTCAAATTCTATATACCTCTATATTTCCTTATCTCTGAAGGCTTCTTCTTTGTATTTCTCTTCTCTACGGAAGCTTATACTACTTCTCAATATTTGTACTCAGGAAGTTAAGATGCTTCTCTATCCTTGGAAGCTTTGATGCTTCTCAATCTCTAGAAGCATTGATGCTTCTCAATCTCTAGAATCTATCTCTAATGTCTTAGGTTGCACCTAAGAACAATATGGTTCTTTTTTCTAGAGAATCCAAAATCAATATCAAGGTGACTATGAATGTCCCCTCACATCCAACTTTCTCCTGAGTTGGCTCTCTCAATCTTCAATAGTGATTCTCCTTTTTTCTAGAGAATCCAAAATATTATCAAGGTGACTTCGAATGTCCACGCACATCCAAATTTCTTCTAAGTTGGCCCTTCACTGGTTTTCCTTGAACCAAGTGGAAATACCCTAGCATCCAAATCAGGGTGACTTTTCCTTGTCCCCTCAATATCTACTCAATCAAACCTTTAAAATAGAGTCCAAGTCTTCACTACTTTCAAAGTGGACAAACTCCAATATTATGGTGGCTCTGAAATATAACTCTATCAAAAATGGACAAAGTTAAGTGGTAGCTTTGATACCACTGTTGGCTTTTAAGCCTAACTATCTCAAAATATCACAGGTCCAAATGTAAATAAGCCACAATATTATAGGTTGAAATATCAATAATCAAGAGTAGAATTAAATATATGAGCAATCAAATATATATATCCAGGCCAATATAATAAATAACATTCACTATAATATCAAATATAAATGTAAATGGCCAAAATCATTCATGTACAAGCATAAAGAAAACCAATAAAAATATTGTATACAAGTTTTATTATTAATGTTTGCTATGTGATGATCGCTACAGACCATTTTCCCTTACATTGTATGGAGCTTTGTCTCCATAATATAGACATAGTAATATGACTCTTCAATACTTGTCTATTGCATCCTCACATATCCGGGAGATGCAACCTTTCCTATTCTTGACCTTTGGCTTCTCTTCTTGCCACTTTAGACTCTTCACTAACTTCTTACATGCATACTTTAACTCTATGACACTTGCACACTTCCACATAACTCTTACTCTCCTACATGTACTCCTAATACAAGACATTTGTGCAAATCCTCACATTACATATTTGCACACTTACATACATGCCACTTGTGCACATTCTCTTAATACACACTTGCACTCTTACTTATATGACAAGTGTGCATATCTTGCACATTGACACTTACATAAAAGGGAAATATAATCACTCATCGAAACTATAGACACAAACCGTAATCTGTTACATATTTACAGTTGTATCATTAAAGGCACTATTGGTTACAAATCTGCCATTAGGAAAGGATTTGGTTAAATGCGCCCCAGATTCACCCAGCAGATTGAAATGCCGGAAGGAAGGAATGCCTTCCGTGCCAATCTCCGGAGAAGGCCGGCTTCCTATGGGTTTTCTCAATTGTTTTAGCTAAGAGTACAGGAAAGAGATGAAAATGCGGAAAGAGATTCAAATGTGATTTGAGTTGGGTGGGGGGAATAAGCAGCATGGCAACGATCAATCACCACTACTAACAGCAATTAAATACAGAACACACCATAGAAACTACAACTGTCATACATCCTATGTATCATCTATCTATGCATTCCAGGAATACTTAATCATCAAATACTGGAATCCAGAGTTCAGTATAACAGTAAGCAATGAAATAAGCAACAATGAAGCAGAAATTACAAGTAAAGGCAGCATAAAGAATGATAACAGCAAAATAGAGCCAAGTGTGTGTCTTGCATTCAGAAGCAAACGTATAGCTACAATGGTTCCCTAGCAGGATATCCCTCTTCCCCCATTTACAATGATGTAGTGCGGCTATTTATAGCGTAATTCCCTCCTATTACAATCCTGGGCACAAAATCCCAGTCCAAACAACGGCTGACAAAAGCTGACAAAAGCTGACAAAAGAGCTGCTGATGTTGACTTCTGCAGACAGGGACTGTACTAGTAGCAAGGTCCACCTGAAAACTGGGCAGCTACGTGGCAGTGCGGTTGATGAAACTTTGCGTCAGCATGAATGCGGGTAGCTGCAGTAGATAGAACTTTGCGTCAGCATGAATGGAGGTAGCTGGAGGAGGTGATTTGGGCCATGCTTGTCCTTTTCCCCATCACATATCGGCTCGGATCCCGAGGCTGGACACTTGTCAACTTCTGACGGGGGTGCATCTGCCTTGCAAGACAACTTCTCTCTTGTGTCCTACTTCGCCTGGAAACGAAGCGCAACTGGGTAGCGCAAGCGGGGAACAGCGCAGTTGGGGAGGCTTTCGTGCCTTAGTCTGTTTTGGGCTACTTGAGAGATATCGCCGGACTGCGCACAAGCTAGAGGGCGCAGCCCAACTTCGCTGCGAAGTCGGGTTGCGCACTCCGACACTTAGTCAATTTGGCTGTAGTTCAGACTGCCCACAGGAATCAGGGCGCAGCCCGACTTCGCTGCGAAGTCGGGTTGCGCTCTGACACTTAGCTGATTTTCTGGATACTGCTTCCCAACTGCGCTCAGGACGAGGAGCGCACCCCGACTTCGCTGCGCTCCCAGACTTAGAATTTTTTAGGGAGTGTTTGCTCTGTTCTGGCCAAAGAAAGAATGAGGGGAAAAGGGAGGAATGCAACTGATAGAAGGGGAGAAAGGGAAAGGAGATGGAGGGAAGGGAGAGCAGCATACTTACAAAATTTGGAAAACATGGCACCCCATGCAAAATGTGGCAACATTCTTGGCAGCTCGCGGGGTGTCGAGCTCGCCTCGACGCAAAGAACCAGGCCTTCATCCTTTGGGCGCAGAGGAACTCCCTTCCCCTGCTCTTCGCTGCTCTGACGGCTTCTTCTTGGGCAACTGCTCCTCTTCAGATCCACTTTCGGCAGTTGCTTCTTCTGTTTCTCCTCCTTCTGAGTCTGAATGGTTGCCGCTGTCACCTTCTTGCTCGGTCGGCTGCTCCCGCTCACGGACATGATTGTATGCGACCCTGGCTTGGTCCCAGGCTGCTGCCTGAAACGGCCCTAAGTCGCTGACATCTTTCAGCGTTGCTCTGAACACTACAACAGCATGTGCGTCGATGGTGTTGTATCTATCTCCCAACTCCTTAAGGGAGGTGTTGATTTTGCAATATCTCGACACCATCTGGGTGACCGGAGCTTCCTGGACTGGCTCGGCCTAGCTGTCAATTTCTGACGTGTCTGCCTCGAAAGACAGCCAATTCATCTTCACCTGCTCAAGGGTCAGAAATTCTCCACCTTGATGAAGCTCGGGCAACCGTGCTCAAAAAGAGCGTTGAAGGGGGCCAGGCAAATGTTCATTTCATGGTCTAATGCGTCCAGCATTTTCCTGGCGGCCCTTATTTTCTCTGTTTTTTCAAAATAATTATGCAAGGTTACCCTTGCATCTGCCCATTCTAAGGCAATACGGGACATCGGGGGAAATCGGAGGCCTTTGCGCTCGTACTCCTCAAGTTTTAATGCCAAGTCCAGCCATTGCTTCGCTTGGTGTTCGGCCTCCTCTACCACAGGCTTTCCTTGGGCAGATACTTCTTGGATCCTAGACGCAAAGTCCAGGACTGATATGGACCTGACAACGTTGGCCCTGCATCCCTGCAGCAAACCAACCCGCATCGTTTTGACTTTATTCTTCGAAAAGGCCGCCGTCTGGGATGTTTTCTCCTCAAACTTAGATTTAGCCTGCCTTAATGAATCCTGGAGTTGAGAGACCTACTCCAGCGCTGCCCTTTTCTCCTCTGACAACTATTCGGTTGTCTGTCTTTGCGCTGCGGCCTCCTGCTGAGAGGCGGCGAGCTGGGTTTTCAGGTTGTTGATCTCATGCTGAGCAGACTCCAGCTGCGCGGTGGTCCTAGCCAGATTTTCCTCCACCTGCCTCAAGTTATTTTGCAGCTGAAACAGCGCCTCCTGACTCTCGAGCCGCTTGACAAGGAGATTGTGTTCTACGACGAATACCGTTGATTTCGTATTCCTCGTTTATGTCATCAAAGCTCTTCTCCTTGACTTGGTGCTCATAGTCAGCCTCGGTCATTTCTCGGAGAGCCTTCTTCACTTTTGGAATCAACTTCTCAATTCTCAGCACTCTCCTGTCCAAGTCATACTTGGTGCACTTTACCGGTGAAGCTATCTCCTCGGCTCTTCTCCGTTTGACGCCCTGGAGGAAAGAGGCGGAACACCCTGCGGCCTTTGCTGCCAGAGGCTGATCATCTGCGATCTGCAGCTGTTCTCCCATGAAGTCAAGGTCTTCCAGCATTGGGTCTTGCTGCGGCATTTTTCCTGCAAACAGCGAAGCAGGAGGTATTCCAGAAGTCGTGGTCGCTTTTAAGGGCGACCGGGTCCTAGGGGAAGTGAGCGGCTGAGTGGAAGGCGTAGGCGGGGTCTTGAACAATGGAGGTGAGCGGCGCGGCGATGTAGGCACAGCTTCGGCACTGGCCGCAGGTGAGGGGTCTAGGGTTTGACTGAGGGACTGGAAAGCGTTCGGGTCCTGGGCGAACTGGTTGAAGGAATGGGGGCTATGGGAGGGTTGGGTGGCCTGAGAAGAAGATGATGCAACTACGGCTTGCCCTGATACAGAGGGGGACGGCGTTATGGCAGGGCCGACTGGGATTTGAGGGAGCGGAGAAGTGGACGTACCTGCGGGCTCCGCCTGAGCCGCTGTCTAAAGGATGCCTGCAGCCCAGGTTTCTGCTTCCGCCCCAGGGCTGTCTAATGAAATAATTTCCGGCGTGGCTGCCCCTGCCTGTGCTACAGCCGGTTGCTGTGGTGACTCCTTAGGCCACTTGGCCTTTTTGCTCCTCTTCCTCTTCTTTTCTTCTGGCGCTGCAGCTTGCTCAAAGGAGGGAGAGGAGGTTGGGGCGGCAGGCTGCGATGTTCCCACGATAAACTTGTACCTGGGTCTAGCCGGGAGGATGCTTGCCGCGGCCATTCTACTAGCTGGCTGTTCTGGCGCCTTTTCCTCTTGGTGGGCCACCTCAGGAGTTGACTTTTCTGGCTACTGTACCCTTTCAGGTAAGGTTTCAGGAGCTGGAGGCAACATTGGGCCCACTTGGCTGCTCGTTGGCGTTGCGCTGGAAGTCCCTGGAGTAGATAATTGCTGGGACGGGGACCTCCTTGTATACCTTTTCCTAGCGCCTCGGGGAACGCAATCTCGAAATGCGAAAGGCCGCCACGTGTCAACGTATTGATCATATAAGGCCGAAAACTCATCATCAACGGCCAACGTCTTCCGGTTAGATTTATCGTGTTGCGTGCGGCATCTCATCTTCCAGCATTCAATGATTTTGTCCTTTTGCCAGTTGAGGGGCGCCACCTTGGAGAGGAATTTCTTGAAGCCCGCCGAATCTAACCGGTGATCCGGGTTTCGCTCTGGATCATACGTCACTTCCTCGCAGTAAAAATCATGCCATGGCGGCCATGATTGCATCCGCTCGATGTGCCATTCCAGGTCTGCGCCTGTTCTGTTGCACCTTTCTTGCATGATCTCTGCTCGGGGGCAGATATGCACGAACTTTCCCCTGACCCCAATCGGGTCATACTTCCAACGCTGGGGGAGCTGTATCAGGCCCATGTCGATGAGCTCTTGTTCGAGGTAGACATGCTGTCCAATCTCGCGTACTTGAATGTTCGCCCAGGTAATAGGATACTGGAAAATATGGCCTCTTTTCTTTCCCTGGCCGAACTCTTCCTCGACATAGTCCATCTGGCGCGAAATCTCCATTCCGAACTGATGATCGGTGCAGAAATAGGGTAGCAGGAACGGCTTCCCCTTGAATCCCATAGATTCTGACTACAATCCCTGCGTCAGCCGGAAGGTGTCCCCACATTTGTACTTTCTCAGATAGCTCGTCATGGCCTCTGGCGGGCGGGATCCCTCACCGTTGAACAGCGCCAGGACCATACCCAAAAATTTAAAGTTGAACTCATAGTACGACCCTTTCCTGTACAGGGCTTCAGTCCATTCGTACACGGGCAGCGGCTCTCCTTTTTCATTTACCTTCTTCAAGTCAGGAACCCTAATCCGGTAGTGCGTGTGGTATAGGCACAGCCATGTGAGGAACGAGCAGAGTCGGAATTCTGTTGTCTGCTTCTGCTGCAACCTAACCAAGTTGGAATGTATGGCGTATGCCAGCCAATCTGCCCAGTCAAAGAAAATAGGGCGCCTCCCGCTCCTTTGCGCCGTGGAGTCGTAAAACTCTCCATGCAGGATGCATTCTGCTAGCGCCAGCTGGTACGGGTGCACCACTCTGTCGAAATCACAGCCAAGTACCCATGCCAGGATGATGTATATATACATGTTTTCGAACCTGTCCAGGGGTATAGGGCCTGCGGGCCACTGTCCGGCTGCCAGCGGAGTCTTCAGCTCTAAGTTGAGGAATTCTCTCATCCTCTTGGTCTGGGTGAATCTGCCCGTCTGTTCGTCCCGGTTAATCCTTCTTACAATTGCGTTGGGGTCGTACTAGAGCCCTAGGGCGAAGGCTGGCTGGACGCTTTCCCTGAAGAGTGTGAACAATACTCTTCATTTGTTGTCACAGACTTGCTGGGCAGCTGGCTTGTAATATGCCGCAATGGATTCAATCAGCTCCGATCATTGGTGGACAGGACGGCACAAGAACCAGTACAGGTTCGATTTATATGCAACCCCGACATGGTGTGAGGGCGAAACTTTGTCAGCCCACTTCGCTATATTCGGCCGCAGCTTGGTGAGGCTGATAGAGTAACTGCCGTCTCTATACCCGGCCAGGCGATTGATGGGAGGCGATGGAGCTTGCCCTTGGCTTCTCTTTGTCCTGGTTCTCCTTATTTGCTCATGCGGCGCTTCGCTCTCATGAGCGCTGGATTCTGTCTGTTCTCCAGCTTCGCGTTTTGCGTCGCTGGACTGCGCCGACATTGGCGCTTTCCCCTTGTCCATTTCTTCTTTTTTCTGTTCGAAGTGGCAGAGACAGGGATTCTAGCTACTGATTGCTTAATTTTGGACCTTGCAGCTCAGAGTTAGTTCAACAATTTTGATGTTCTGTGTATGCCAAAGCCTCCTTTTCTAGGCAAAGGAAACAGCATTAATGGCGCGAGAGGAGAGGTTAAGGTGATTTGCCTGAAGTTGGTAGAAGCGTTATGATTCTTTGGCGGCTGTGCGTGGGTTTATCCTTGGAAAGCGTACCCTGGTTGTGGTAGGCTCTAATGCGCTTGCTTTCTTAATGACATCCTTTTTGAAAGTCGCGCAATCATTTTTTTTAAAGGGAGAACTTTTGGCCCAGGGTTTTAAGGGACGCAACCCAACTTCGCACTATGCCAAACTGCGCTGTCTGGGCCCGCACTTAGAAACATTTTATCATTTTTCCTTGTTTCCCGCGACAAGTCACCCAACGTGCGCCCGAAATTGAGGGCGCACTCGGACTTCGCCCAGAAAACGTGCGCACTCCGACTTCGCCCAGATTTGCTTGCGCAGTCAGACTTCGCTCAAAAAAGTCGCGCAGTCTGTCTTCGACACTTAGCCGTTTTTTTGCCCTGTGTTTCCCAACTGCGCTCTCAAGACGGTGCGCAGTCCGACTTCGCTGCGAAGTCGGGTTGCGCACCCAGCACTTAGTCAAATTTTGGGCTTTTTTGTCAGCTGCTTTCTTTCAAACTCCCGATGTCGCACTGTTCCGGGAGCGATGCCCGACTTCGCTGCGAAGTCGGGGTTTGCTCTAGGCTTCACTTAGGCTCTTGAAACCTAAAAGCTAAATGCTGACATAAATATACACAAGCTGATAAAAAATGCAGAAAAGAAATATATACAAGGAAGGACCCGCCTGGGGTGCCTTCAGCGGTGATAAATCTTCAGGTGGAACCCGTTGACGGGAATGGGGAGAAGCTGTCCCTCCATGTCCCGGAGCACGAATGCATTAAATTGGTTCACCCAAGCAATCTGATAGGGACCTTCCCAAAGGGCATCAAATTTACCATGGTTGCCCGGCTTTGCTTTCAGTGAATCCCACTTCAGCACTAGGTCCCCGATTTTGAAAACTCGGGCGGTGGTGCCTTTCGCAAACCAGCCTTGGGTCGCTTCAGCATGTTTAGTAAAGGCCTGGTATGCTTTCTCTCTTTCTTCTTCTAACTGCAGCAGTTGGCACAATCTGGCATCCACTGGATCCCCGTTGCCTCTTTCTTCATCCAGCATCCAGAGTGCGGGTATCTCTATGTGGGTAGGCAGAACTGCCTCCTTGTCGTACACGAGCGCGTAGGGGGATGTCTTGATAGATTTCTTGAATGATATGCGATCCGCCCACAACGCCCGATTCAGGAGCAGGTGCCATGTCCTCTTGTTTCTCTCTATTGTCCTTTTGACAATCTTCAATAGATTCTTGTTGGTGGACTCGGCCAGGCCATTCCCCTGCGGGTAGTAGTTAGAAGACATCTTGTGATAGATGTCGTATTTGCTGGTGTACTCCGTGAGTACAGCGCTTGCGAACCCCGGACCATTGTCTGTTACTATTGACTCCGGGACCCCGAAACGGGTGATGAGGCTCTCGAGGAACCCGATGACCGTTTCCTGGTCCGCATTCTTAGTGGGGATCGCCTCTGCCCACCGGGTGAAGTAATCGGTGGCGGTAAGGATGAACTTGTGCCCCGCTGCAGAGTTAGGCGTGATGACCCCAATGAAGTCTAGACCCCACTGCTGGAACGGAGTCTCAGCTTGAATTGGCTGGAGGGGCAAGGGTGCTTTTCTGTTTCTACCAGCAAACCTCTGGCATTTATCACATTTGACACAGACCGCATGTGCGTCTGTGAAGAGAGTGGTCCAATAGTACCCAGCTCTGATGATTTTCAAGGCCGCGGGCCTTCCAGAATGATGTCCCCCAGGCATCCCAGAGTGAAACTCTTCGAGGACCCTGGGTTTGTCAGTATCTCTGACGCATTGCAACAGGATGCCGTCAATGTTTTTAAAATAAAGCCCCTCGGGGCGGAGTGCGTATTTCAAGGCATTTAGCCTAAACCTCCTTTGTGAGGCATTGAGGTGATCTGGGCATCTTCCGGTGCTGAAATACTGCACCAGGTCATTTGTCCAATCACTTTCCTCTGATAAGGAGTTGGCTAGGTTGGTGGTTGCTATCGGATCTTCCCACTTGCAGGCGGAGACTTCAGCTGCGGCGCTTCGGGCTAGCTCTTGGCACAAGGCTCGGCCTCTGATCAGCTTTGTTGGCCGTACCTCGATGTCAAACTCTTGGATTTTGGTAATCCATCCTGCCCTCTTGTGGCCAGGCTCTCCTTGTATGATGAAGTTCCTGACATCCGGATGTATCACGAAGACTGTTATCCGGCTCTAGGAGACGAAGTGCCTGAACTTTCGGAGGGATTTCATGACTGCGTGAACCTGCCGCTCAATAAAATTGTACTTCTCTTCATGCGGCTGAATCACCTAGCTTAAGAACGCTATGGGGCGTTCTTCGCCATCGTCTCCCTTCTGAGTCAGGACTGCGGCGTAGCTCTCGGGTTCTCCCACCGCGTACAGGATGAAATCTTTGGAATAGTCTGGATTTATCAACACCGGAGCTTGTGCAATTCTGGCCTTGATCTCCTCAAAGGCCTGCCTTCTTTCGTCAGTCCATAAGAATTCGGCATTCTTTTTCAACAGTTCGGCCATGAGCTTAATCACTTGTGCGAAGTCCGGTATGAACTTCCTCACGAAGTTGATTTGGCCGAAGAAGGACTGTAGCCCCTTCTTGTCAACTGGGATGGGCAAGCCGAGGAGAGCTTCTGCTCTGTCAAGATCCACTGCAAGGCCTTTCTCGGAGATGACATGTCCCAGCAGCTTACCTTCTTTAACCGCGAAGACTGACTTCTTCGGGTTAATGGAAATGCCGAATTCACGACATCTCTCAAATATCCGCCGCAGGTGGGAAGCATGGTCCTCTCTCCTGTCAGAGAATACAGTCATGTCATCCAAGTAGATGACAATGATCTTGTTAAGCAGCTCTCGGAAGGCCAGGTCCATGGCTCTTTGAAATGTAGCGCCGGAATTAGACAAACCGAAGGGCATGCGCTGATAAGCGAACGTTCCCCATTTGGTGGTGAACGCTGTCTTATGCTGGTCTTCGTCTTTCACCCATATCTGGTTGTACCCAGAGAATCCGTCTAAGAGGGAGAATCTCTGCGCTCCAGCAACTATGTGGAGGATCTGATCGATTTGGGGAAGCGGGTAATGGTCCTTCAGCGAGGCTTGATTCAGATTTCTGAAATCCACGCAGAGACGGATGTCTCCGTTCTTCTTCCTCACGGGAACCAGATTCGCAACCCAAGATGAATGCTTGATGGGGTAGATGATCTTGGCTTCCAACATTTTCAGGAGCTCGGCTTTCATCATGGCTTCAATCTTCGGGTTTATAGCCCTCTGCTTCTGCTGGAAAGGTTTCGCACCATCTTCTAGCTCTATGGTATGTTGGATCATCTGTCTGTCATACCCCTTCAAGTCCTGGTAGCACCAGGCTACAATATCGGGGAACTCTCTGCATAATGATCTGATCTGCCCGAGTTCCTCTTCGATGCGATCCGTCCCGACCTTGATTGTTTTTCCGGGTTCATGCTCCGGGTCGACGTACTGCTTGGGGTCTACTTTGATCCTGTGGGATATTGCTCTATCGTTTTGATCAAAGAGACTCTCTAATGTAATCAGTCCTTTTGGGACATGATTATTCTTCAATTGTATCAACCCCTCGTATTACTCGTCATCAGGGTCTCTACCTTCGATTGTACATGCTTCGGTAACCAAAAAAGTGACGATTTCCTCATCACAGTCAAACACTCGCCAGTGGGTGTCCTTATCAGGCACAGAAGGCCTGTAGATGGTACGAACCGGCTTTGGCTTCTGGACAATGTCATCAGCCGGAACGTACCTGACTCCAACAGACGCCAGAATGTCAACATGCTTGTTCTTCGAGTCAAATGACTCCATCAGGTCCCAGACATGATTACTATACGCCTTGAGGTAATGCTTCTTGGAGGCGCACTTATTCGTAATCTGGTTGCACACCAGCTCTGAGTTGCCAAAGATCTGCATATGTTTTATCCCCAGTTTCTCCGCTTTTCTCAAACCCAAGCACGGGGCTTCATACTCCGCCGCGTTGTTAGTACGACTCCAAGCCAGTCTGTAGATGTAGTCCTTCTGGATCCCGGACGGGGAAACCAAGAGTACGCCTGCGCCGGCGCCATTTTTGCATCGGGCGCCATCAAAGAAGAGCTGCCATAGCTTTTCCGGTGCAGGTCCTACCTCTTTCTTGGTTGACCGGTCAAGTCTCTCAGGCTGAGTGACGGAGTAGCAACCTTGCTCGGTCTCGATCATGGCGTTGAAGTCCAGCAAGGAGAACTCATCCTCTACTTGCAACAGCTCAAGAGCTTGCTCTGTCATGTCTACCACCACCAGTTCTTCCGCTGTCAGCTGAACCATGCAGTTATGTGACTCTTCTTCGGGTATCTTCTATACTAGAAATGTGGAAGGCTTTTCGTTGTAGATCTTCAATCTCCTTCCTTTGAAGGGCACTTCCATATGTGAGTAATCCAGAGACAGATACCCACCCAGCTTCGCAGTGAACTCCCTGGAGAGACACATGCCGAAGTAAGGTTCCAAGTCGACAACCACGACCTCTTGAATGACCACTATGTCAAGAGCTTTGTGCAGCCGGATCGGGATATCTTTGATCACACCAACTGTCTTGACAGGGGTGCCGTCTAGCTGCAGCACACCTTGGCTGCTCCTTGTATACTCCATTCCGATCTCGTCGCAGACGGCTCTCGGCATAACAGTCGTGGAGGCACCAGAATCCACCATACAGTTGTGTACTATATACCCTTGCATCCGCAATGACAGATAGAAGGGAGGTGGTCTGTTCTTTCCAGTGGCGGAGACTGTCAGGGGTTGAACCAAAACAGCAGGCTGCGTCTGCTTGCCATGTTTTATGCTCTTCAAAGATTCCTGCAGCAGATCAACTTGACCTGGGAGCAGAAGAGCATCATACATACTTATCCTTGCGGGAGTCCTCTTTAGCTCATCCACTATGTTGTAGCCTGAAGTGCTAGCTCCCTCCGTTTCTTTCGCAGGCTCATACTTGGTCCGGTATTGTTGCGTGGCTTCGACTCTGTCTCTTTGTCAGAGACGGATATCTCAGCTTCTCCTGAGCTTGTTCTCTTGTTTCAGCTGGAGACGGAGTTGCGGGAGCTTTCGCTGCGGGAGGCTTGAGTGCAAGAAATTTTTCTTCGGCTGCGGGATGCCATAGCCTTTTGTCCGGTGGTAGCCCAGCAGGTTGCGCCTTTTCTCTTCTAGCGTATACCTTCAATGGCTTTGCTTGGGCCGCAGCAGCTTCAACAGGATTTTTGTCCTCCTTGGCGGGGAGCAATGCCGAATCTTCTTTTGGCACGGCAAAGTTGCCTTCATCGTCCAGGATCATGTAAAGTTCATCCTCTATGGCGCTGCCCGCCAGGGTCTGGAGGTAATGCTAATGCAACGTGCAATCTTCTTCTGAATGCGGGTCGTTGCACGTGGAGCACCAGTTAACCTGGTCAGAAGTGCCAGGTTGATCCTCAATGGCCGCATTTCTTGCAGGGGGGTGCCTTTGAACTTGCCGTTCTGCGGCTTGATCTTTTGTTAGTGCCGGAGGAGGATATGGCCTCCTTGGAACAAACTCCATCTGGGCCTGCTTCTTCTTCAGTATAGTCATGTCATTTGACATGGTATGGTATCCAGATGCCAGAGCCCGTACCTCTTGGAGGATTTTGTTTTTAATATCATTGTTTGCAGGTGGCAACTGAGCTGGCGGAGGTAATGCAGCCAATGGCGGGGGTGCAGAATACTACGCGTACTGAGGGGGAGCTGGGAGTGCGGGATACTGCGGAGGAGGCGGCGGCTGGTTAGGATAATGAATTTGTGGCGGGCCGTAAGGGTTTACGACTGGTGTCGGATTCCATGGCTGCTGGGGGTGCTGACTTGAAGATGACGGCATCACACCAGAGGCCGATGGGTACTGGGACTGAGGAAAGTCAGGGTAAATGGGTGGTTGTACCCTATGCGGGAGCCTGCCTATGGAGATTATATCCATTTCGGCTTGTTCGGCAGCTTCGTACAGGGCAGGGAATGAATAGACTCGGGCTATCTTTAGCAGTAGGCAGATGTCGAGTTGAATGACCTCAAGTAGTAGTACGCGACTGACCAGTGAAGGTCGCGGTTCGCGAGGTACTCGTTTCCAAGACCTCGCAAACCTTATATTGAAGTCAGACACCTCCTCTTGGGGGTGTCGTTGGATGCTTTGGAACTGATGCAACAGCGAAGAGGGATCAACAGACTCGTTGCATCCTTTTACAAGCTCGCCGACCGGTTGGTGCCACCCCGTGATAGATCCCTCCGGCGAGAGATCTCCACCGGTAGAGAAGTTTTCCCCTTAGGGTAAGAGCCAGTAGGCGGGTCTTGACACTCTCGTCTGTGATGGAATGTAGCGCAGCCAAGGCCAGAATGTCCTGGATGTGCTCGTACGTCGTTTTGTTGTAGCCATCGTAAGTAGGGATGGACTTTAGGGCAGCGGGGGGCACAGCTTGTTGTCCGACTAGGGCCAAGGGCCCCGTGGAGTCTACCGCCGGGAAGAGATCGTCATCATTCTGCTGAGCAGCCATTTCTTCCTCTCCTCCGGTAGTGTACTCGGTATCGGTACCGTCCGAGGATGTAGATTGCTCTTCAGCCTCGACCTCTTCGATTTCGGGCTCGGATTCGCCTATGCGAGCTTGGTGGTCAACCAGCCTGACGCGCTCTCCTGGAGCGGCAATGTCAATTTCGTAAAGATCAGGTTGGTTTCCCGAATTCCTTGCTCTCCATCTTCTTGTATGCATGAAGAAGCTCGGACCGGTCTTCACGGAATCAGAGAATATTCAGGTACTTGCAGAGTCGCCAGGTGTTCTGATTCTAACAGCAATGAAGCGAACACCAGTGCTTCGATTCTGTTTTGGGGTGGGAAACTTCCATGTCCCACCGGACGTACCAGAGAAACTGTTGGTTATGAATCTGCCATTAGGAAAGGATTTGATTAAATGCGCCCCAGATTCGCCCACAGATTGAAAGGCCGGAAGGAAGGAATGCCTTCCGTGCCAATCTCCGAAGAAGGCCGGCTTCCTATGGGTTTTCTCAATTGTTTTAGCTAAGAGTACAGGAAAGAGATAAAAATGCGGAAAGAGATTCAAATGTGATTTGAGTTGGGTGGGGGGAATAAGTAGCACGACAACGATCAATCACCACTACTAACAACAATTAAATACAGAACACACCATAGAAACTACAGCTGTCATACATCTTATGTATCCTCTATCTATGCATTCCAGGAATACTTAATCATCAAATACTGGAATCCAGAGTTCAGTATAACAGTAAGCAATGAAATAAGCAACATGAAGCAGAAATGACAAGTAAAGGCAGCATAAAGAATGATAACAGCAAAATAGTGCCAAGTGTGTGTCTTGCATTCAGAAGCAAACGTATAGCTACAATGGTTCCCTAGCAGGATATCCCCCTTCCCCCCTTTACAATGATGTAGAGCGGCTATTTATAGCGTAATTCCCTCCTATTACAATCCTGGGCACAAAATCCCGAGTCCGGACAATAGGCGACAAAAGCGGCAAAAGAGCTGCTGATGTTGACTTCTGCAGACAGGGACTGTACTGGCAGCAAGGTCCACCTGAAAACTAGGCAGCTACGTGGCAGTGCGGTTGATGAAACTTCACGTCAGAATGAATGCGGGTAGCTGTGGTAGATAGAACTTTGCGTCGACATGAATGGAGGTAGCTGGAGGAGGTGATTTGGGCCATGCTTGTCCTTTTTCCCATCACATATCGGCTCGGATCCCGAGGGTGGACACTTGTCAACTTCTGACGGGGGTGCATCTGCCTTGGAAGACAGCTTCTCTCTTGTGTCCTACTTCGCCTGGAAACGGAGCGCAACTAGGTAGCGCAAGCGGGGAACAGCGCAGTTGGGGAGGCCTCCGTGCCTTAGTCTGTTTTGGGTTGCTTGAGAGATATTGCCTGACTGCGCACAAGCTAGAGGGCGCAGCCCGACTTCGCTGTTTTGGGTTGCTTGAGAGATATTGCCTGACTGCGCACAAGCTAGAGGGCGCAGCCCGACTTCGCTGCGAAGTCGGGTTGCGCACTCCGACACTTAGTCAATTTGGCTGTAGTTCAGACTGCGCACAGGAATCAGGGCACAGCCCGACTTCGCTGCGAAGTCGGGTTGCGCTCTGACACTTAGCTGATTTTTTGGATACTGCTTCCCAACTGCGCTCAGGACGGGGAGCGCACCCCAACTTCGGTTGCGCTCTGACACTTAGCTGATTTTCTGGATACTGCTTCCCAACTGCGCTCAGGATGGGGAGCGCACCCCGACTTCGCTGCGAAGTCGGGTTGCGCTCCCATACTTGGCCAAATTCTGTTTATTTCCAGTCTGCTTCCGCACTTCGCTTTCCCGAGTGCGCTCGAACCTAAGGGCGCAGTGCGAAGTCGGGGTGCGCTCCCCATCCTTGGCCAAATTCTGTTTATTTCCAGTCTGCTTCCGCACTTCGCTTTCCCGAGTGCGCTCGAACCTAAGGGCGCACCCCGACTTCACTGCGAAGTCGGGTTGCGCTCCCAGACTTAGAATTTTTTAGGGAGTGTTTGCTCTGTTCTAGCCGAAGAAAGAATGAGGGGAAAAGGGAGGAATGCAACTGATAGAAGGGGAGAAAGGGAAAGGAGATAAAGGGAAGGGAGAGCAGCATACTTACAAAATTTTGAAAACATGGCACCCCGTGCAAAATGTGGCAACAGGTACCATGGGGGTGCATTTGCATGTACCATATCATGTAATATTCTCCAACAAGGCAAATCAATCTAAAAAACATACCTAATTCATCCATTTTTCATTGATAATCTCAAAACTTTTCATAAATTCTCTGGTTTCATTTGTCACCCTACTTCATAAAAGAGCAAGTGAAATGGTATATGTTGATTAACATAGTCTGATAGCCTATTTGGTCTCTTGGACATTAAAAGCAATGATAGAAATCTCACCAAGAAATCACACATTCTCACTAAACTCACACAAAAATCAGCCCAACGATTTTTTTTTTAAAACACTTGACGTCAAGAAATCAGAAATTTTCTTACCAAGAAATTGCCAAAATCTTGACCCCATGTGCTGAATGACAAAAAACATCTTTAAAAGGCAAAAGCCCTCATTTGATCATTTTCTTTTTTTCCATCTGCAGAGAACAAAATTTTCCTAGAGGCTAACTAGACACGGTAGACCACATTCAAAGATCGATTCCACGGATCTAACACAACTTATTGGAGATTTCATTCATTCACACAAGATTTAAGAGGTAGTTATTTCTGAAGCAATTTCTACCCTTTTTTAGGGGGATTTCTTTGTTGTTTGTTGTTCCTAAAGCCTCTAGGGTTTGTTTAGTTACTTAATACTTTTCTTTTTTCTTTTCTTTTTCTGATCTTCCCCCTTGGAAAAATGGAAGGCTTCTTCAAGTTAGGGCCAAGGAACCAAAACGTCAACAGTAAACAACTGAATCCATCAGCCCCAACTCCAAGCCCAAGGAGGGACCCAATGTGGAAGCATGGCATTAAAGGCACCTTGCCAAATCAAGTGTTCTGCAAATACTGCAGCAAGGACATGAGAGGAGGCATCCATTGCCTCAAATTTCATCTCATTGGGGCAAAAGGCCATGATGTGGAAATCTGCCCTTCACCAACTGATACAATAAGATATGAGGTCAAAGCTTGCGTGTGCACCAAGGAGGCAAAGAATACAAAGACGAAGCAAACAAAATTTATAATGGGACATGGACTAGGGCCTTGGGACTCTTATAAAGACGAGGCCGATTTGGAGGATGTTGTTGCCGCTACCAAAGAGTTTGTCCTTAGCCCTCGTATTCGGCGAGCTTATGGGTAGAGTTCAAGTACTACTACCTCAAACTCAATCACAAGGAAGACTACCCTGCATGTTAGGAGATGAAGTCACTATGCAGTGTTTTAGTCGGCAAATTATGGGCAACTGAGATGACTACTAGACATCTAGGCAACAGACGTGCAGGATAGACGTCTGGGCTGCTAGATGTCTAGGCCAGACATCTAGGCAACAGACGTGCAGGACATACGTTTGGGCTGCTAGACGTCTAGGCATCAGACTGCATGAGACATCTAGGTCAAACGACTGGATACGGAAGACGAACAGTTTCAGATGCTTTCCTTGGGAGTGGAAACAAACAGTTTTCGGAGGCTTCCTTTGGGAGAGGAAATGAACAATTTGGGGTTTTCCTTTTCTGCTCTATAAAAGGGAATTGATCCCTTGCATATTAATGTTGAAACGTGAATGATAAGTTTTGCTGAAAATAATAAAAAGGAAAAGTTGCCATTGCCCCGTGGTTTTCCTAAACATTGCAGGATTCCAAGTAAATTCTTTGTGTTACTTGTGTTGTTGTTTTTGTTCTCTATCATTGTGTTTCTACTTGCAGGTATAAAATATGAAGTTTTTCCTACCACTTCAAACTACCTCATAGCGGAAGGAGAAGCTAAAGGAAGCACGAACAGCGACAACAAATTTTTGGTATTATTACAACATTCCCTTTAATTGCACAAGCAACCCTTATTGGAAAGCCCTCATGAGGGCAATAGGCAAAGTTGGCAAAGGGATGAAACCCCTTACAGCAAAAGATTTCAACAGACCTTTGTTGGAGGAGTGTGTTGTGAGAAGTGGAACAACAATTCAATTATTTGATGAAGTATAAATAATACATTAGGGCCAGGATTAGTCCGGAGGTTGTGGAACCACCCAAGACCAATATAGGCGCAGTTGTAACAAAATAACAACTAGCCTAAATTAATCAATTCTAACAATATAAGATCGTTAGGATTGAATTAACTAATGAAAGAAATATTGAAATATATTCTAACATCCCCCCATATTACAATATTTCAGGAAACATATAACTACTAGCTATACTATCATCCCCCCATTATTTTGAAATACATAGAGAGCTACGAAACAATTCAAATTTGACACGTGAAAGTGCCTTAGTGAATATGTTGCAACTTGAGCATTGGTGGAGATGTACTGAAGCTGGATTCGGTGCTTTGGTACTTCGTCTCGAATGAAGTGGCATTGTGTATCAATGTGCTTCGTTTTCTCATGATGCACTTGGATTCTTAACAAGATTCAAAACACCCATGTTGTCGCAGAACAAGTGTATTGGAGATTTTGATGGAAGACCCATACTTGTCAGGATGCGACGCAACCATATCACTTTACACACAGCTTCACGTGCAGCGAGATATTCTGCCTCTGTTGATCAGATAGCAACCACCTGTTGCTTCTTGTTGTGCCAAGAGACAGGACCAGATCCATGATGAAACAAATATCCTGAAGTTGATTTACGATCATCATATGATCCGGCATAGTCGGAGTCCGTGTATCCCTGTAAAAATAATTTGTTGTTCTTCTTGTATTCTAGGCCATATTCCATTGTGCCACGGATAAAGTGAAGAACTCGCTTTGCTACTTTCCAGTGTGTAGTCTTAGGTTCCTGCATGAACCTCGAAAGATAGTTGACAGCAAATACAATATCTGGCCTAGTTTTGGTCAGATATATGAGACTTCCAATCAGTTGACGATAGAGAGTAGCATCTACCTGAGGTGATTTGTCATATCGCGATAACTGAAGTCCTATTTCCATTGGTGTTGCTATCGGCTTGTAGTTAGTCATGCGATATTTTTCTAGTAGTGTCTTGGCATATTTTTTCTGGGACACTTTGATGTAGTGCTCCTTCTGGTTCACTTCCAAACCAAAACAGTAATGGAGAAGTCCGAGATCTGTCATTTCAAAAGATTCGCTCAAATCCTGTTTGACAAAAGAGATCATTGTTTCTGAACTCCTTGTTATGAGCAGATCATCAACATAGAGTACAAGCAACACTATTTCAGAGCCTTGCTTCTTGAAATAGAGGTTTGCATCCGACGGACATCTCTTAAATCCATGCTGCAGTAGGTGATTATCCATTTTTATGTACCAAACCCGAGGGGCATGTTTCAAACCATATAAGGATTTGACCAATTTGCAAACTTTCTGTTGTTGGCCTTCCACTTCAAATCCTTCCGGTTGAGTCATGTAGACTTCCTCTTGGAGATCACCATTTAGAAAGGCACTCTTGACATCCATTTGGTGCACTTTCCACCCATATTGTGCTGCCATAGCACAAAGCACTCGAATGGTTGTCATCCAAGCAATAGGTGCAAAAGTTTCCTTCTCTTTGAGCATAGCCCTTTGCCACAAGTCGGGCCTTATGCTTATCTATTGTCCCATCTGCCTTGTACTTGACTTTATACACCCATTTGCAACCTATGGGCTTCTTTTCGTATGGCAGATCGACAAGCTTCCAAGTTTTGTTTTTCATCGAGACTTATACTCTGCATCCATAGCGGCCTTCCACCGAGGCTCACCAAGAGCATCTTGCACTGATGCAGGTTCAAGTTCGTCTATTGAGGACATAAACACCCTGTCATCATCAATATCCATATCTTCTGTATCTCTCTCTGGATCTATAGAAAGTTCCTCAAAATATTGACACGGATCATCAACCCCGGTAATCTCGGTTGCAACTTTCTCCTGTCGAGCCATGTCTGCGAGTACGAGGCCTATCCAATGTCAAATCCGGTGGAGTGGATAGCTTAGAGTCTCTAATTGTACTTGTATACCACTTTGGATTCTTCTTCCGTGGTGATGAAGAAGATGAAGAAGGACCTCCAACCTTGGATGAAGGAGACTTCTCAACCTTAGTTTCCACAAGGTCTAGGTATACATCTGATGTGTTTTCTGATGTGAAAGCCTCATCAAAAACTACATCTCTATCGATGTGTATCTTCTTGGTTAAAGGGTCAATCAATCGATAACCCTTGGAGTGCTCATCATACCCAAGAAGAATGCACTTCAATGTTTTCTCATCTAGCTTCTTCCTCTTTTCTTTCGGTATGTGCATGAATGCTTTACAACCAAAAATGCGTAGATGAGAGATGGAGGGTTTCCTGCCACTCCATGCTTCCTGTGGAGTCATTCCTTGTAGGGCCTTAGTGGGTGCCCTATTCAACAGATATATTGTTGTGGTGACAGCTTCTGCCCAATTCTAGCTCCCGTGAGCATGCAACAAACCATTTCCATGATGGAACAGTTTCTCCTTTCAGCAACTCCATTTTGCTAAGGAGTATAAGCAATAGTCAACTGTCGTGTGATCCCATTTTCAGTTAAGAACTCAGAAAATTCTTTAGAGGTGAACTCCCCCCCTCGATCTGAGTGGAGGGTCTTTATAGAAGTCCCTGACTCCTTTTCAACAGATTTCTTGAATTGTTGAAAGAAGCCAAATGCTTCAGATTTCAGTTGAAGAAAGAATACCCACATCTTTTGTGAGTAATCATCCACGAATAACTGAAAAATACCTCTTACCCCCACAATTGTTGGGAGTTAAAGGACCGCACAGATCGGTGTGAACCAACTCCAGAGGTTTCTTTGCTCTTGTAGAGCTCCTTTCAAAAGGCACTCTATGTTGCTTTCCGCTAAGCGGTCGAGCAAACTGGCAATGTGGTAGAGAGGGAAGGAAGACCCTTTACCATTTGATACTTACTTAACTCAAGTAACCAGAACTCATATGTCCATATCTCTTGTGCCATAGGGAAGTTGCCTCCTTTGTAGAGACAATCATGGCTACATCTGGAGAAGAGATAGTATCTAGGGCAAATAAGCCATGCTTATATGAAGCGGTTGCAATGTTCTTACCCCTCCCGGTGATAGAACAACACTTCTTGCCCCCCTCAACACTAAAGTTTACAACCATATTTTTGTCCAGAATTTGTGTGATCGACAACAAGTTGTTCACCAATCCTGGAACATAGAGAACCTTCTCAATCTAGCACTTGCCATCAGGAAGAGTAACAGAAACTGTTCCTTCTCCCTGAACCTTGTAGGTTTTATCATCGGCAATAGTGACAGGTTTGCCCTCTTTGGCCTCAAAAGACTCAAACCACGATTTGTCACCAGTCATGTGTTTACTAGCTCCAGAATCGACATACCAAATAGGATCCGTCTGCTTGGATACTGTGGTAGTCATGAGCACTTTGTGTGCTCTTTCAGAATTCGTGTCAGATTCCTCAACAGCAACATTCACTTGTTGTTGTTTGTTCTTTTGTGGTTTGTTCTGGCCTTTTTGTTTTGATTGTTTATTCTTATGCCAACATCTGTTTGTATCATGACCTTCTTTGTCACAGATCTTGCAATATCTCTTTTTTTTGTTGAGGTTGAGTTTGTTTCCCTTTTGAATCCTTTTGAGAACTACCTCCCTTCTAAAAATTACCCTTCTTGTTTTGCCCCTTCCTGTTGGTGTATAGGGCAGTGTTAAAAGAATCATCTCGCTGTAGTTAGCGTGCCTCCTCTTCTTGAAGCATATTTACCAACTCAACATAGGTAACTTGTCTCTGTGATAAATGAAGTGAGGTAATCAACACTCTAAAAGAATCCGGAAGAGCTCTCATTACCACTGAGGTAAGGAGCTTATCATCAACTAGTGCTGCTAAAAAATTCAATTTTCCTTTCAACTCAAACACTCTGCAAAGAAAGTTTTCAACCGTCTCTCCTTGTTTCATGCTTAGACTGTGTAATTGAGACTGAAGAAATAGAATGGTGGAGTCATTCTTCCCTTCATATATAGTTTTAAGGGCATCCCATGCCGCTTTACTATTTGGACAATCAACAATATGAGGTTGAACTTCATCGTAAACAGACAAGCAAAATGAGCACCTTTGCTTTGCTATCTTTCTTGTCAAAGTCTTTCCGATCAGCGAGACGGAGTTGTGGCTCCAGCTGAAGATGAAGGTCTTACTTGTTGTTCCAGGACACAATTTCCCAAAGATCATCCATCTCTAGGATTGCCTTCATTTTGTTTTTCCATGGTGTATAATTTGGACCTTTCAATAACTGATGAGCATCAGTCATTAGTTTTGCAGACATTGTGAAGGTTCCTTATAACAACGAATGGTCGCCCCTTCGATATACCTTAATGCCAGGTCGTTATACCGTACAAAATACCCGCCCTTACATGAGGGAGACTATAGGTATTTTGAAAAACCAAAAAAATTACCTGCCCTTCCGTGAGGGAGACTGTAGGTAATTTTAATGATTATACGATACGTGGTACTTAGGCGGTATCGAAAGGGAATCACCTCGTTGATGGCACCGACCTTAGAAAGCCTTCAATCCTCATGCGTGGGGCGTAACTTCCCCTAAACACTTTGGATATCCGAACTTTCGTCTGGATTTAAGCCTAAACACGAGAGTGATTGGGGTAGTGGATGGAGTAAAAAATAGCAAAATGGCAAACTTATCTCTCCCCGACGATTAATAGAGAACAAGCTCAGACGTCGTTGTGGCAGCTATATTAGGCGGCGGATACAGTAGCGCAATCACGACAGCTTTACCTGTAAGTGCTAGCCAGAGGTATTACAAATACCGAACGCTACAGTGCAATAAATTGCACGGATGGGTTTTAATTATTCCGGAGACTTAGGGAGTGTTTGATTTTAACTTAAATGATGTAGTGCAAAAGAAGGAAAAAATGCAACATACAACATAAAAGTGCCCACAGAAATAACCCACTAGGTGTCGGGTGCAGCCAAAAATGCACCTTTACAATAATGCCAAACTTTGTTTTTTCAAAAAATTACTCTCAATCCCCCCTTGATTTTTTGAAAAAACAAATCACTCCCCCTTTAAAATTTTCCTTTATAAAGCATTTTAAAACATTCTTTTATAATCAAAGTTAAAAAAAAAAAAAAACTTTATTCTACATAGTAAAAAAAAAAAAATTTAAAAAAATAACCTTTAAACTATGATAAAATAAATTAAAATTATATTTAATTTAACTTTGATTAGAGAATATTAAAAAAAAAACCTTTAATAAATAAATAAAAAAATGTATACCTTTGAGCGGGGGGGGTCGACGGGACTCAAACCCGCGACCTAAGGGCTCCCGGAGCCCTTACCACTCGGCTCACAACCGGTGAGCCAGTGGGCTGATCCGAGAACTATTCTCGGCGCCCTCCTCCTTAAACAGCTTCGATGCACCTTTTGAAGAACGCGCGGCTGCTCTGCCACCTCAAGCGGAGCTCGGGCGGTGAAGAGGAGCGGCAGCCGGTGTAGTCGGGAGCGGATCTCTTATCTATCTTGACTAATTCTTTTCATCTGCTTGAGCTTACTGATCATTTCTGTTTACTGTTAACAATTCCGGTTTAGCCATTTCCTATACTACATATTATCATATTGATTAGCATATGTTACATGATTGTCCAAACTGTTTTATCATATGGTTTTATTGCATTCTTAAAGCAACTGGTCTAGAGCGGTTTATCCTTCCAAAAGTCTTGCTGCATATTTGAGAGACGGTCTCAATGAACTTTTATTCTTTGTCTGCTTGTCTTCTGCTCATAAGAGTACAGAATAGTTCTGTTATTTTCTTATATTTCATCATTAGCTGTATTTTGTATCTCCTTAAAAGGGTCAGGGGCCTGACTAAATTGCCAAGGAAGTCACTCGCTTTACTCAGCCTTAGCAGACCCATTTACACTGATTTTCGTTGTCTCT
Source organism: Wollemia nobilis (assembly GCA_028583015.1). Lineage (NCBI taxonomy): Eukaryota > Viridiplantae > Streptophyta > Pinopsida > Araucariales > Araucariaceae > Wollemia > Wollemia nobilis. The sequence goes on along the minus strand of JAQPPZ010016346.1, from coordinate 9,078,421 downwards.
TGTTTGCTTTCCACTGATTTGTCTTGCAGGATTCCACAGCATTTTTGGCAGCAGAGCGAACCAGTCACATTGAAGATTTCTGTTATCTATTCGGCTGCATTAATAAAGTGAAAGTAAGGAATTCAGTGTAGTTTAAGCACAGTAAAGAACATTTTATTTTTTTGTCCTAGGCATCCAAGCTGAAGTGCATATAGTTGCATCCAAGCTGGTGTGTCTTGCTGCATTTCCCCCTTGAAACCTTTACTTCGTAAATAAAAGAAAATTTGATGTTTTCTTATATCATATGAATTGGAAAAGCATAAGGGACATACTTGTTTTCCTGCATATCTGATTTGTCTGCATCAATATATAAAGATTAGGCACATAAGGTCTTAGATCAGGAATCTTAGGTGACAAATGTAGGTGTTTGTAAATTAACACATCAAACTTAGATTTAATTGTAACATACAACATATACCATATACATATTGAAGTAAGTTGGTGTTAAGCTTCTCCATCTTTGAAGGGGATTCTTAATCTCCATCTTACAGAAGTAGGAGTGGAGACAGACAACGCAGTGGCTGATGTATTTGCAAGTAGAGTTCTTGAGAAGAAGTACCCCTCTATTTTCTAGAGCCCATGTGCTGCCCATTGCATTGACCTCATGTTTGAGGACATTGCAAAATTGTCATGGGTGAATATTGTGGTGGAAAAGGCAAAGAACGTTACAAGATTCATATACAACCACAAATGGGTGCTCAACTTGATGAGGGAGTAGGAGGGAAGGGACATTTTTCGCCAACGTATCACCCAATTAGCCTTGAACTTGATCGCCTTGCAGAGCCTTTTAGCTGCATTGCCTGCTTTGAAGAGAATGTTTGTAAGGAATGGTATTTCTCTCCATATCATTCAAAGAAGGAGGAGAGTTTCTGGAGGCAAGGTGAGCGTGCAAGAAATACTCAAGGTAATTATTTGGCTGTCTAAATTTAAAATCTTAATTTTTAATTTTAGTATTTTTTTTTTTGGTATTGATAAAAAAGGGGTTGAAGGGCCCCGACCCTTTACACAGAGCTCGAAAGATGTACAAGAAAAAATAAGAGAAGATCATACAAATGCAAGATAGCCCTATCTTAGTAAAACAAACAAACCTGGGCTAAACCTGTTGATGGAGAAGCTGAAATAATATTCCTCCCGCTATCCTTCTATTTAACATGGCTGATGCAGTGCTCAATGCTTTACATAACTGATAAAGAAACTGCTGACAATAATGTAATTTAGTGTGCTCAAATCCTTCATCGCATGATCCCAATAAGCATTCTGCTTTGCTCTGCCCTCTTTATCTGCTGGCTTCATTATCAATTCTTATAATCTCTTCCAACTCCATGGGGGCATATGACCAGACCTTGAAATTCTCAGATTTAACTGCCATATTCGCCATTTTATCGGCAACTTTGTTTCCCTCTCTATAAATATGTTTAACTTGACTTTCTTCTAGGTTTCCCAAGATAGTCCTCGCATCTGTAATTATTTGGAAAATGCTAGAATTATTTAACTCCCCTTTTTGAAGGGAAGTTATAATATTCTTGGAATCCCCCTCAAGAACAATTCTCCTAAAACCCAAATTCACTGCAATTCGGAGGCCTGTAAGCATTGCCCTTGCTTCAGCTTGGTGATTTGTGGTAATTCCTAGATCCTCAACATATGCAACCACTACCTGACCTCTGTCATTCCTAATGAGGCCCCCACCACCAGCATGACCCGGGTTACCTTTTGCAGCTCCATCGAAGTTAATTTTTACCCAGTCTTTGTGGGGACGTTCCCATCTAGTATCTAGTCTCACCTTATTGATTTTTTCCATATTTAAGATATCTTTTTCTCTAGAGAGGATCATTGCAAGATTTTCCTGGCCAACAATGTTTTTAATACAATCCTCCAATAGGGTTGTTTTTATCCTGGCATAAACCCCAATTATTCCTCTAGTTTTATTTTTGAACACTCGTCTGTTTCTTTCCAACCAAATCCCCCAACAAATATGTGGAATGCATTTTTGCCAAAAAATATTGCTTCCTAAGTGCCACTATTCCCAAATCCTGATTAGAGAATCTGGAATGACCCAAGCAACATTAACTTCTCTCAATAACATATTTAGGATATCATGAAAAAAATCACAAGTTCCAAACAGGTGGTCCACACACTCATCCTCTTTGTTACATAAGACACAAACAATTGGAACCACAATCCCTCTTTTGAACATATTGTCTTTTGTAAGGATCTTATTGAGAATGGCAGTCCAAAAAAACATAGCAACCTTAGGGATGATGTTTAGCTTCCAAATTCTTTTAAGCTCGGGTTTCTCTAAGGTTACTTTGCCCAAGACTCTATATCCATCCTTCACCAAGTACTGGCCTTGTTGGTTTCTTCCCCAAATTATCTGATCCTCCTCTAAACCTCTACCTAAATAATAACTCCTTAGGAGGTTTTGCATATCTTTACCCCCGGGCCTTGCATATCTTCTTGCACGATTTTCCACTCCTGAAAATCACCCACCCTATGAATGTAACCATTAATTTTCTTACCATAGGTTCTGGTTAAATGTTCTTTAATATCTTTGAACTTTCTGTAGTTTGCTAAAGGCTCCTCTTGAATCCAAGGGTCTTTCCAAAAGTCAATTTTGTCTCCCCTGCCTACTCTCCATTTTAGACCTTGCCATAGAACTTTCCTGCTATTGATTATATTTTGCCAAAAAATAGACCCACGTGGAGGATTAGAACAACTGATAAAGTGGTTTCTGCCCTCCAAGTATTTATTTTGGATAATGCTAGCCCATTTCCCTGATGCTCCAATGCAAAGCCTCCAACCATGTTTAGCTAGAAGGGCTCTATTTAGATCTCTCAACTTCCTCAAACCAAGACCCCCATTCTGTAAAGGCTGGCAATAGGTATCCCAGGCTACCATATGTATATGTTTTTGCATTCAGTGCCATCCCATAAGAAATTTTTTTGTAGTCTTTCTAAAGTCTCTTCCACTTTCCTTGACATCCTTAGGAAAGACATGAAATAAATAGGGAGGCTTTGAAGCGTGTGTTTTATGAGTTGTACTTTCCCTGTAGAGGATAATAGAGATCCCTTCCAACCTTGAAGTTTCCTATTAAATTTATCAATAATTGGATTCCAAAGTTCATCTTTCATCTTGCCTATAAACAAAGGTAAACCAAGATAGGTGATAGGGAACTTTTCCTCCTTACAACCCAACACTTTAATTATTTGATCTCTTATACTTTCCTCCATGTTTAAAAACATAATCCTACTTTTTTCATAATTTATTTTTTGGCCTGTAGCTTTTTCATAAGAATCAAGGACTTTTTTAAACTCCAAAGCTTCTTCCTCTGTAGCTTCCCCAAGCAAGAAAGTATCATCCACAAACTGTTGATGAGACAAAGCTTCACCAATGGATGAATGTTTTAGACCTTTGATATTACCATCCTTTCTCTTTCTTTCCAAAGTTCTTCCCAGGGCATCTGCCATAATGATAAAGAGATATGGAGACAATGGATCTCCCTGCTTGATTCCTCTGGTAGAAGGAAAGAACCCAACAGATTGTCCATTGATCAAGATTGAAAAGCGGGGGTTAGAAATACACATACCAACCCATGCCCTCCATTTTTCATTGAAACCCATTCGCTCCATTATTTTATCTAAGAAAGACCATGAAACCCTATCATAGGCTTTGTTCATGTCCAGCTTAAGGAACATGCTTGACCCTTTCCTCCTTTGAAGAGAGTGTGTTGTTTCATAAATGGCAATGATGCTTTCAGTAATCTGCTTACCTGCCACATAACCTCCTTGATCTTCATTAATGATTGAGGGGATGATGTTTTTCAACCGATTGGCCAAAACTTTAGTAAAAATTTTGTAAATTGTATTACATAGGCTAATTGGTCTAAAGTCCTACAATTTATCTACCCCATATTTCTTGGGAATTAGAGCAAGGAAGGTATTATTCCATTCTTTCAACAACTTACTAGATTCTTGGGCTTCTTGGATTGCATTGACTACATCTTCTCCAACAATATCCCAATGATGTTGAAAAAAAACTGGTGGGAAACCATCTGGCCTCGAAGCCTTGGATGCTCCCATAGAGAACACAACTCTTTTAATTTCCTCCTTAGATATTACCTTGCATAGATATTCATTCATGCTATCATTAACTCCTTTGGGAACATTGTTAATGATGCTTTCTATTTCCATGTTGCACTCTATTTTTCTTTGCTAAGAAGGTTCTGAAAGAAAGTAATGGCCAAATTTTTAATATCATTTAAATCCTCATACTTTCTTCCATATTCCCCCATAAGGTAGAGGATTTTATTGTTGTTCCTATGTCTCATAGTCGAAACATGGAAGAATTTAGTGTTTCTATCACCTTCCTTGAGCCACAAAACTCTAGGATTTCTGTTTCCAATGAATTTCCTCTTGGGCAATGGTATTATGATACTCCGTGAGGAGTTGTTTTTCCTTTTCATGCCACTCTGGTTTTCTCCCTTCCCTCTCCATTGTTTCCTCTATATCTTGGATATCCTTTTTAAGTTGTTGTTTTCTTAAATTGATGTTACCAAAAACCTCTTTATTCCAAATTTTGATTCGATACTTGATGTTCTTTAATTTTTGGGTAACTCTGTACATTGTTGATCCTTGAACCTCCTCCTACCACCAAGATTGAATTTTATTTGTAATTTCTGGGTGCATATTCCACATGAGCTCATACCTAAAGGGTGCTCCTCCCTGCTTCCCCTCCTTTTCCATATCTAGCAAAAGGGGATTGTGATCTGATCCTATTCTGGGCATACATGTAAGTCTATGAATATTGTTTATACTTAGCCAATTATCAGAAATAAGAACTCTATCCAGGTGCCTTTGAATGTGATTATCCCCCATCCTTCTGTTTGTCCATGTAAACTTACCTTTACACATATCCAGGTCAATCAACTTATTATTCTGAATAAAATCATTAAAATCTTGCATACCTTGAGTGATGTTAATCCTCCCTCCACTTTTGTCCTCTGTTCTTAAGACTGTATTGAAGTCACCCAAAACCATCCAATGCAAATTAATGAAAAGACTCCTCTGAAAAGATAGCTTATTCCATAGATGGAATCTCTCACGATCATCATTTTGAGCATAAACCCCTATCATTACCCAACAAAAGTTAGTTTTTTTGTTCTTCAATTTGACTATGCAAAATCTCTCTTCTTGATCAATTAAAGTGCCCTCAAAATTCATTCTATCCCAAAATATGCAAATACCTCCAGCAGTACCTTGTGTTGGGCTTATGATCCATTCAACATTCGGCCAAACCTCTTTCTGAATAATGTCAAGTTTTTTGTGTCAATTTTAGATTCTTGAAGATAAACAATATCAGGTTTTACTTCCATGAGTAGATCTCTAACAATTCTTCTTTTCCCAAGGGAATTTAGCCCCGCACATTCCAAGAAAGGATTTTCATTTTTTGGTTTTGTTTGATGGGCTTTTACCCTTAACCATCCATTCTTCATTTGGATCTAATTCTTGTCCCCTGTTCTCTGGTACTTTTTGTTCTTCTTGTTTGGGGGGTCTTCCTTGCTTTCTTTTCCCATAATTACCTGTATTCTTTGTATTTTTTGTATGTTTTCTAGGAGGATCATTCTCTCCCATTTGGTTACATCCTATCGGAGATTCTTCTACTGTTGATTGAGTTGTTTTACCCAACTCTAGTCTTTTGTTGAATCTTGTTTGCATACCCTCCTTAGACTGCTTTGAGTTTTCTATTATGCTTAGATCCTTCTGTTCCTCAAATTGTTTAGTTTCATTCTTTGAATTTAAAACTTGATCTAATCCTTGCCATCCCTCTATTTCTTTGATTTTAAACCCCCAAACTCCTTCAATCTGATCCTTCTCCTATTCTGAGTCCATTTGAGTGGATGGGGTATCCTCTACCATTTTAGCATCATCTACTAATATTTCTTCTTCAACTTCCAAATTAATGTATGCATTCTCTGTGTTGATCGCAATCACATTTTGTTGTTGTGTCTTGGTATCTAGATTTATATGATTTTCAATCATATTTATTTTCATCTTATGGTTACCTTCTTCATAATCATTTTCTTTTTCTTGATTGATACTATTCTCTTGTTGATTAGTGTTATTTCCAAAACCACTCAAGTTTTGTTTCTCATTATGTTCTTCATCTGCTTGTTGGTTTAGCTCTGTGCATTTACTTGCATACTCCATTGTCTTATTAGGATTCTGTTGTTCTTCCTTGTACTGTATAGAACATCCATTACTAATTTTACTTTCTGCCTCTTCATTTACCTCTTGGTAAATTTCTTGATATTGTTCCTTTTCTTGTGCCCTTTCTTGTGGGCTAGAAGTTTCCTTTTCCATGCTTGTAGTCCTCTGGTTTATTTGATTCTCCTTTTGTTGCCACTTTTTAGTAAATTTGGTTTGTCTTTGTGGATGACATTTCCCCTCCACATGTCCAAACACTTTACATTGCTTACAGTATACCAAAAAATTTTCATATTCAACTTTTTGTTCCCATTCCCCAAGCATCGATTTGATACTCACTTTTTCCACTTTGTCTTGTTCTAGCTTCACGTTAACACAGACTCTTGCACACAACATTCTTGTTTTGTTGCGGGTGGGTGGATCCATGGTTATAAACTGTCCAATTTGTGTTGCCAGGCCCTTAATAATTTGATCATCCCAATATTCTATAGGCAGATCTGGGAACCTAATCCAGATGGGAACGGAAAAAAATTCTTCCTTTTGAGGGTTGAAGCCCTGATGCCAACGTTTTAGGAAAACTGGTCTTTTCCCAAAGAAACATGGACCTCGTGATAAAGCTGCCACCAGATCCTCCTCAATATTAAACCGGATTAAGAAGTATCCCTTTGATAGACCAATAACATTCATTGAACCCTTTGTTTGAATTTTAGAATGAAGCCATCTTCTAAGCACATCTAAATCTGGTCTGGGCCCTAGAAATTTGCCTACCATGCTAAACTCATTATCCCTCAATATTTTTTTGATTAGGGAGTCAACAATACATACCTTTCCATTTTCATGAGATATCTCTGTACCAACTTCTCCTTTAATCGCTTCCTTTCTTCCTTTGAGAATCGATGCCCAAGAATCCTTTCCTGATCCTTCCTGTAGAACATTTTTTGCATCTGTCATTCCCTTTTCTACACATCGATCAACATTCCTTAGATCCCTAGCTCTCCCATCTGGATCCCTAATTTCACCATTTTGCCCTAACGGGGGAAGTTTTTATCATTCAAGGAATCCATCCAAAACTCTCGGTGTTCACAGCTTGGCAACCATCCAAAAACCACAAATTATGAGTATGAATTTGTAATTTGTAATTAGATATAATTAGTAATTTACGATGATTAGTTTTATTGTTCAAATGCAGGTGACAAAACCCTTGGTCAAGGTTCTTCGCCTTGTGAATGGCAATAAATTGGCAAAGACGTATTTGTATGAGGCCATGGATAGGCCAAAAGTGGCCATCCAACACTACTATGGAGAGAATTAGTGCAAAAACAAACCCATTTGATGAATCATCGATAAGAGATGACGAGTCAACTCCATTGACCTCTTCATGTCAAGTTGCAACCCTACAAGGTGGTTCAAAGAAGCCTATTTTCATCCCCCTTTTGTATTGAATCAAGGCCGACCTTGTGACTAGGTAAAATATTTAAACTTTTTTACTTGAAGTTTACAAAATTGTAGATATAAGTTTATAATTCGAAAAAATTTCCTTTTGCCAAATTGTGGAAGGAGGATTATTGTGCTAGAACACCTAACTAATCTTAAGAGGATTCCAACTTGTATTTTGAGTCATCTTTATAATGCTTCTAGATGTGAGCACAATTGGTCTCTATTTGAGGTTGTACACACCAAAAAGCACAATAGGTTGACCCATGAGCACCTCAATGACCTTGTCTTTGTACAATACAATCTTCGGCTTCACACCAGACAAGTGGAGGCAAATGAATCCTATGAGGCAATTGACTTGAATGAACTAGATCCATTTATAAATTAAATTTTTGAAGGTCTGCACCATAGTTGAGAAAATTGGCAAAAAAATCCCAATTTTTCCCAATTCCTGCCCTTAACTATATAATCCCGATTTTTTGCCGAAAAAATCTGCCGCGGCAGCATGGGTAGAGGAAACGGCATAAATAGCTTGTTTTTTTCATTTTGCCTCATTTTGCTTGTTCCAAACTGGAGAGAGAGGTATGCCTACCTGCTATCACACCAAACAAAACACTAAAGCACATTTTAACACTAAAGGTCTGTTTGTCAATGAAAATTTGCATTTCTTTGGGTTTTTTTTTAACCATTTTTTTCCAATTATTTTGCCTTGTCGATTTTTTGCCAATTCCGATTTTTTCAACTATGGTCCGCATGATATGAGTTCACTCCAGAGGACATTGAGGCATTAGAGGCAGAAACAAAACATATGAGAGGACTGGAGGAAGTATACTATCATGATCCTATACTTGAGAAGCCTCCAATTCAACCACTTATACAAGTCCAACCATCCAGGGGGAAAGGAAACCAAAGAGCACTTTAAAACTGCTTTGCATTTTGAATCTTGTACTTTGTTGGTTTTCATGATCGTAAATTGTAGTTGAACTCTTTTCTATGAAAATCTAATAGAAAATAATCTTTTTGGCTCTCTAAAATTTTCTGACTATGGTTAAAAGTGTTCTATTCTACTCTTTAAAAGCATTTTATTCTATTCTATTCTTTAAGGTCAAACGCTTGAAGAAAATGAACGCTAATGCACAAGTTAAAAGCTTTCTATTCTATCTTATTCTTTAAGGTGAAGAAACTGAAAATTATCACACATGTTGAAGGCATTCTATTCTATTGTATTCTTTAAGGTACGCTTGAAGAAACAGCACACTAGGACACAGGACGAAAAATCAGGCTGCCAGATACAAGACTGTGACTGCCAATGTGAATTGCATCAACTTGTTATGAATTAATGAAAATGTTACAATCGGTAGCGTATTTTGACTGCCAAAAGAAATTTTATGTAGATGAATGACAAAGAGGATACAATTCTAGCTGCCACGTACTTTAAGTTTCACTAGATGACGTCCTTCAGGGAACGCACAGTATAAAACATACAGGGGGAAATCTCTGAAAAGATCATTTCAATGAGGAAAAAAGACGCAAGTTTGTGTATACCTCTAAAGTCCGACTCATCATATTTCCTTCTAATGTGCTGATTTTTTGCTTTTGACTTTGATGATAAATTAACCCCGACAATATTGTTTCGTTTTGCGCACGCCAAACGGATACGTACGCCTAACATTATCATTCTTGCATCGAAAGAATTTTTGCTCTACATCTCAAAAAAATTAAAAATACTAACTACTAAAGCACTACTTCGACGAATTAATAATACATATCATTTTGGAGGGTTCTCTGTTTGAACCCATTCCTAGTCTCTGGTAAGATAAGTTTGGTACAAATACTCAAACATTCCATGCCTATTTAACTGACGTTACTGAAAACAGCCTTCCAAGGAAATTTTCTGCCAGGCACAAGCAAGCAAAATACAAATCGACCATTTTGACTGCAAATTCATTATGCTTTTCGGGTAACAAGGGGACTTAAGGACTTTTCACAATGCACAAGATTTAGGTCGGATCCAGCGCAAAACTTTATAAGCACAAACTTCTAGTCTCATCAAATAAACAATACGTGCTGGAAAAACACTTACTTGGAAGGAGAAACACGACAAGGAAGAGAGCGGAATACGCTGCCAAAGCTGCGATTTCCGATAGAAGTTTTAGAAGCTAAATGCTGCTTGTGCAAACTTTCGGCCCCCGCCTTCAGAAAAGCAGGAGGAAGCGAAAGCGCCATGGATGCTCAAAACAGCGCCGTGGACGCGCCTCCAAACCCAAAACCCTGCGAAAAAAGGCCCAAACAAGCCGGGGAGGATAAATACTTATTCCTTTGTTCCGCTCCTTTACACAACTCTAAGGGTTATTGCGGAAGCGGATTTTAATTCCCCCTTGTTCTTTAAGGTTCTTTAAGATTTAAAAGCACGTGACGTTGGAATTGTTTTATTTGGACAGATTCTGTGCACTGTGGCTATTCGATCGCGTGGCGGACATATCGTTGTGAATGAATGAATGAAAGATTTTAATTACGTCCGCGAGACCCAAATGTGGTCTATGGGACCTCAAATATGGAAGTACAATTACTCAAATCATATCATATGATCTTTAATATCTTTGAGAAGGTTGTTCCTTCTCCTCCTGCTGATTTGTGTTAGCAATTCTACAACTTTTTTTATTTTTTTGTCTTCAAATAAATCTGTAATAAACTCGTTCTCAAGTGTTTCTTTGTATTTGTCACGGATATCTGAAAAACTCGGGCATTTATAGATGAAGTGTTCCTCTGTCTCTACTGCCCTGTGTCGCATAGAGTACATATCCTTTCTTCCCATTGTTCTTTGGGCGTTGTCCATCTCCCCGTTTCACATCTAAGCCTATGAGAGCTAGTCCTTATCTCGAGCAATGAGTATTTTTTCCTTCCACTTGATTTCAGCGCCTATATACGCTTTTTCCTTGTGGTCATACGTTGGGTTAAAATTTGCTTGCATTTTTCCACATTTCACTTCTGAACTTTTCATTCACATAATTTTTAATGTCTTTGTTGACATTTGGGCATTCATTTATGTTGATTTCCCAACGTTTCATCCATTTCCGATTTTGTTTCATCCACGTATTCTTTCGCCTATGTAACTCTTCGTCTCTAATCGCTCTAGGCCATCTATCATTTGTCATGTTTTCTGTTTTTTTCAAGTAACATAACAGCTTGGTCATAGCAATTGCTTCTAAAGGGAACATTCCAGTTTCAGCTAGAATAATTTCATAAGGGGTTGTGGCCTTAATTTTGTGAGACAGTCGCATTTGCTTTTTTTTTTTTTTTTTTTTCTCTCTTGCCATGATGATAATTCAAGTCGTTATTTTATAGTTTTATGTTATATGAAAATCCTATAAACCCTAGTTTTTCGTAAAGATAAATTAGGGTAGGTTTATGACAAGCATTCAATAGCTATCAACTAGTCTATTTTTTTTCTAAAAATTTTAGGATAAAGCACATGAAAAATTTTAGGATAAAGTACGGGTTTTCAAATTCAGGTGTTGTAGGTGAGTTGGAGAGGGCAATCCTTCAAGGGAGGTTCACGTTCGAATCTCCACCCTACCAAAAAGTTGAATTGGGTATCCAAAATCCAATTGATAATGTTGGTGTGGGTAGAGCCGGGCCAGGCGCGACTCCCGGGTGACTTTGACGATGTAGAATCCCTTGGTCGTGGTCTCTTAGACCAAGGTTGACAATGTAGAACCCCTTGGTCGTGGTCTCTTAGACCAAAGCGGCTCCGCAATGGTGGCCCCGCAATGGGTTTTTCGCTTTAAAAATAAGTACGGGTTTTCAAAGGGTTTGGGTTCCTCGTGTGGATTGAATTTTTTTTAAGTTGAAAAGTTGGGACACATACAAGTTCACCTTCTCCTAAATTAATCTTAGGTCTCCTCCTATGTAGATTGAATTTTTTTTTAAGTTGAAAAAGCTACGGCACATAGGAGGCCACCTTCTCGTGAATAAATCTTATGATGAAGCACCATTGAGGGCCACGTTCTCGTGAATTAAACTTGGATTTTTAATAGGAGAGCCCAATGCCTTTTGTCATTGCGATATTTTCATCGGGACATAATGTGAATTAAACTTAGGTCTCTTAGATGAAAACCTAAAAATTAAAAAAGTTTTTATTTATGAGTTTTTCACTTAAAAAAAGTAGTTCTCGTGAATTAAACTTGAATTTTTAATAAGAGAGTCCAATGCCTTTTGTTATTGTGGTATTTTTATCAGGTCATATTGTGAATTAAACTTAAACTTAGGTCTCTTACATAAAAACTTAAAAATTAAAAAAGTTTATATTTATGACCCCCGCAAGGGGTTTTTCGCTTAAAAAAATGTAGAGGTTTTCAAAGGGTTTGGGTTCCTCACGTGGACTGATTTTTTTTAAGTTGAAAAGTTGGGGCACATAGGAGGTCACATTCTCCTAAATTAATATTTTTTAAGTTGGGGCATATAGGAGGTCACCTTCTCCTAAATTAATCTTAGGTCTCCTATTGATGTGGATTGAATTTTTTTAAGTTGAAAAGCTAGGGCACATAGGAGGCCACCTTCTCCTGAATAAATCTTAGGTCTCCTCCTCATGTGGATTGAACTCTTTTTTAAAGGTTGAAAAGTTGAAGCACCATCGAAGGCCATGTTCCTGTGAATTAAACTTGGATTTCTAATAGGAGAGCCCAATGCCTTTTGTCATTGCGATATTTTTATCGGAACATAATATGAATTAAACTTAGGTCTCTTAAATAAAAACCTAAAAATTAAAAAAGTTTTTATTTATTAATATTCAAGAGGGCTTAACCTCTTATTAGGTTTTACCAGGATTCTCTTCCTAAGTGAATGTTATTTTTTTATCTTCTTAGATAAAGTAATTTTTAATATGGTAATAGATTATATGAATGAACTTTGTCTAACAAGTACTAAAAATTGTGATTGTAACCAAAAAACTTTGTTTAAAAGTGGAGATGTAAATAATCCTTGAGGTCATACAAAATGGCTTCCTTATAGAATGGACAACTAGTTTGACCATTTTTGTGTTTATAAATGGAGATGTAACTAATCCCTCGAACTATCGAACTATCATGATCAACTCTCTCTTTGTAAAGTTGTTTGGGAGTACGATAGAGCGTAGGATCAGGAGTTGGGCGGAAGAAAAGGGAAAGAGAGCACAGGTGTAAGCAGTATTTAGGCCCTAGCACTCAACTATTGATCACAGTATCACGCTTAACTATTGATCATTGTATCATGTTTAGACACAGTGGAAAAAATATGGGACAAAAAAGAGGAGGCTTTATGTTGTTTTGTAGACTTCAAAAAGGTATTTGACACAGTGCCAAGGAAAAAATTATGGAGCAGAATGGAAGAACTAGACGTTCCAATTCATTACAGGGTAGTAGTTCACAAATTATATGAGCATGTAAAGGCTAGAATCATAACGCAGAAAGGGTTATCTGAATGCTTTAAGAGTGACATAGGCGTCAAACAAGGTTGCCCTCTATCTCCGACAGCATTTGGGTTGTACATTGACAAGTTAGAAGAATGGATAAATAAATTTGGGGGAGAGGGTGTGCACTTAGCCAAATATGTGGTAAAACTGCTCATGTATGCAGATGATGTAATTCTTGTGGTCAAAATAGCTAAAGATCTAGAAGATCGCCTTCGGGTTCTAGAACTCTTTTGTAAGGAAGTTGGGATGCAGGTGAACACGAGCAAAACAAATATCATGATTTTTTCAACAAAAAAGAAGCAACTTCTCGAATTTCAGCAGGAGAACCTCTTGAGGTAGTGGTAGAATACAAATACCTAGGCATAGACTTTCATGGTAAGCTCAATTGGAATACATGTAGGATGAAAAGAACTCTAAGTGGTTGGAGAGCACTATATGCACTTCAAAATTGGTGTAGGAATGTTGAGTTGTGGGATTGGAAGACCACCAAGGTCTTATTTGGTCTACTTGTCACACCGATTGTGTTGTATGGTTGCGAGGTGTGGGCCAATAGCATGACAAATACAAAATGAAGGTAAATAGAAAGGATTCAAAAATGTCTAATTACAAATTTTCTTAGAATTAAGGCCACAGTCCCTTATGAAATTATTCTAGCTGAAACTGGAATGTTCCCTTTAGAGGCAATTGCTATGACCAAGTTGTTACGTTACTTGAAAAATAGAAAATATGAAAAACAACAGATGGCTTAAGGCAGTCAGGGATGAAGAGCTGCATAGGTGGAAGAACACATGGATGAAACAAAATAAAAAATGGATGAAACATTGAGAAATCATCGTAAATGAATGCCCAAATCTCAATAAAGACATAAAAACTATGTGAACGAAAAGTTTAGAAGTGGAATGTGGAAAAATGCAAGCAAGAAAAGACAATACTATATTGAAAATTTTAATCCAACGTAGGCGCCGAAATCAAGTGGAGGGAAAAAATCCTCATTGCTCAGATAAGGATTAGCTCTTGTGGGCTTAAATGTGAAACAAGGACATGGACAACGCCCAAAGAACAATGGGAAGAAAATATATGTACTCTATGCAGCACAAGGGCAATAGAGACAGAGGAACATTTCATCTATGAATACCCGAGTTTTTCGAACATTCATGGAAAATACAAAGAAACACTTGGAAAAGGATCTATAATAGAATTATTTGAAGACAAAAAAATAAAAAAAATTGGAGAGTTACTAACCCAAATCAGCAGGAAAAGGAACAACCTTCTCAAGGATATTAATGGTCATATGATTTGAATAACTATGTTTCCATATTTGGAGATCCCATAGGCCATGTTTGGGTTTTGACGATGTAATTAAAATCTTTCCTTCCTTCCCTTTAACACGGTGTGTATTACTATTTCATTAGATTTGAATCTTAAAATTTGTATTCAAAGTTTTAAAGCCTTCATTGGCAAGTCCATATGTATTATAGCAACATAACAATATTACAATAAATTAACTATTATGCATGTAGCACCGGTCAGGATTTAAACATGTGTTTTTTTTAATTTGATAAATCTAATCAATTCAATTAATACTGTTTAATTTTATAAATAATTTATAAATTAAAAAAAATGAAATACAATTTAAGAATAACATTAAACACAGTATTTTTTTTTGTTACATAGGAAAGTTGGTCACAACCATACTATTTTAGTAACTGTCAAGTGTAGGGCTCAAACCATAGAGGTTGCTCCCATCAAACCTATTCTACCTTGTTATTGTTGATCTGGTGTAAAGGGGACCAGCAGTTGCTCAAGATTTGTACCATAATCATCGGTATGGCATGCACTCAGAGGATTCAGATCAGACTACTACCTTTGCAAACATGTTGCCCCTGAGGTATTACACATAATATGTTATTTCTTACTTTAAAGCTCATAGCACAACAAAGCTTTGTTATCTTATTTATTTCTTTTAAATGATGTTATTTTATTTTTTACTTTTAAAAGAAATAAATTTATATAAAATAATAAAATTGAATTATTAATTTTTTTTGCAAAGAAGTGATTTTTCCTTTTGCTAACCTTCTTGTGAAATAATTTTTTTGCTTCTATGTTCTTGTTTCGCTAAAAAATTAAAACATAAGATTCATTGTTAAAGTATTTGAATAACTATCTCAAATATTAATATAATTTTTGCATTCCAAAATAAATGGTTTCATTGTCATTGCCTTGAAGTGCAATAGGTGCATATTCTTTCTTCTTATTTTCTTTCGGTCTCTTCCATCTATTTGTCTCACATCTAAGTCAATCTGAGTTAGTCCTCAATTGGGCTATGCGTATTTTTGCTCTTTATTTCATATTCACATCTATATATCCTTTTTGATGATGTTCATATGTGGGGTTAAATTGAGCAAGATAGTGCACCTTCATTCTTTTTAGATCTTTCGTTCAAATTGTTTTTGTTTTTAAGATTGCAAATAAATTATATTAATAGAAGTTGTATTACAAAGTAAAATGAGTTGGACAAGAAACAAGGGAGAAAGAGGAGCCTCCTCCAATCCCTCCTGGCTTGAAAATTACCCATACACCTAGTGAAAGTGTTATCCTCATCATCAACGCCTATCTAAGTATGGGCCCTGATTGGTTTTGAACCTGCCTTGGGAGTAACTTAGCACTGAGGCCACCATTATGCAGTTATCCATGCACATCAACAACACCTGAGTTGAATTCCAATTTTCCTCGTTCATCTGAATTCCGTAGACCATCCATCTATCTTCATATTGTTTTGAAGTCATTCTTGGCATCTTGATCATGTCTGACATACCTATTGTTCTATGGGGTGGAGGCTTATTTTCTCTTAATCTGGCCATACTCAATAAAATGCCTATGGTTGTGTGTGTTATGTTTTTGAAAGCCATCCACCTTGGCCACTCTGAGTCTACTAGTAGTAATGTCATACAGTAGAGCAACAATGGCCTAAATATGAAGATACAAGAGCCTATGGCAGTAAGCCAAGAAACTTGCTTACCCAGCTTGAAACTAGGATAACTTATCATTTGTTTCCTTTAGGGCCATTGCTCACTGGCCTAACTATGATAGATTCATTAGAATCACTATCTACTTTACCTATTTTGCTATCTTCCTATACCACCTCTCGTATCCCTTGGATTTTTTGGCACTAGCTTATCTGATTTTCCATCTGAGAGTCCACGTATTGCCCTTCCTCCAGCTCCTTTCCCCATTTTGCTAAATAATCTGCCACCCTATTTCCCTCTTGCTTGATATGCGTAATAAAGACATCTTGAAAAACCTTCCAAATATTTCAAACTGCTTCCACCTTCCTTCTCTCCCCAATTCCCAGCACTTGGAAGGGTCTTATCAGATCCAAGATTCTAGCCCATACCTGAGAGTTTGTCTCTATCCATAGCCTATGTAAGTGTAGATTCATAGCTATCATTGACATCGACAGGATCGCCTGTCCTTATGCTTCATTATTTGTTGTCTCCCCCATACCTTCTACTCTCTAGTACACCTATTCTCCTTTCCAATTCCTTATGATAAGGCCAAAACCAGATTTTCCAAGGTTTTTAGTAGAAGCCCCATCCGTGTTAGCCTTCACCCACTCTCTAGGAGGTGGTCTCCACTCTGTGTCACTTGGGGAATTCTCACCTGCACATCCAACCCTTAGTTGTTTTTCTTTTATAGTTATTCCAAAGCTCCTAAGGATAGTCACTTCCTCCATTTCTATGTTTGTTTCCTCCTATAATCTAATAGATAGTGTTTCCATTACCTTACTAATAATCCTCTCCCATACTTGCTCCCTTATTTTGTGCTCTAATCTAAATATGTGTGCATTTCATTCTAGCCATAACTTCCACCATATGAAGTTGGGTCCCAACTTCCATGCCATTTTCATTGTTTTAGTCTTAAAACTGCATTGTTTCCATTTCTCATAAAAGTTTTCCCAACTCGCAAATATTTCCCAGCACTGTCTCATCTACCCCCACCAATTGATCCATATGTCTCTAGCAAAAGAACACCCAAAAAAGAGGTGATTCAAGGTCTCCTCTGCCTTCCCACACATAACACATTTGGAAGGCCCATAGAAGCCTCTTTTTCTCAAATTATCAAATGTCAAGCACTTTCCATGGTTAATCAACCATGAGAAAATGTTAATTTTTGGCCATCCTTCCTTTTGCCACACAAATATCCATGGAAGTGGTGTTGGGGCAATCTCATATCCACAGGCTACCTTGTATCCCTCCTTTACCTTATATATTCCCAACTTGCTTCCTCCCCATCCAAGTATATCCCTCTTGGACCCATCTTGAATTGGGTGTCTTTGGAGATATCTCCATAATTTTTCGGTTAGTTCCTCTATCCCCCTCACTGGACATTCCATTGTAGTAAGTCTGGCACATGTTGATTCCATGATTTCATATAGTGAGAGGCTTTCAACCACCCTACCTCTTGGAGCTCTGCTTTCCAACTCTCCATCTCTAGAAATGTCTGAATAATTGGTTGGGATTGATTCCATGAATCCTCCCAAAAGAGAGCATCCTTTCCATCCCCTAATTGCCAATATAGGTATGGTGTTATTAACTCCTTGTCCCGCTTCCATTGTTCTCCATACTATAGATCCCTCTCCTTCCACTCTAAGTCTTGGGATGTTCTCCTCAGCCACTCTTAGGTGATATTTGGCTTGTAGTAGTCTGCTCCATAAGCCCCCAACAGTTGTAATCCATCTCTAGTATAGCTTCCTTGCTAGTGCCCTATTATTTTGGGATGTTGATCTTATCCCCAAGCCTCCCTATTTTTTGGTTGGCATATCTTCTCCCACCCAACTAGTGCTAATTTTGTTCTCCCCTTACTCCTGACCACAAAACCTTTCTTGTGTGTTTGTCAATATCTTTTAGAATTCCCTTTGGAGCTTGAAGTATGGAAAATTTATAAACTGGAAGGGCTTGTAGCACAACTTTAATCATTGTAAGCCTTCCTCCCAAGCTTAGCCATTTGTGCGTCCATTTGCTCAACTTAGCTTGTAGTCTGTCAATCAACACTTTCCACTCCTTGCTTTTTATTTTCTTTGTAGACAAAGGTACTCCTAGATACTCTATGGGTAAAGGAGTTTCCATGAAGTTCAACAGTTGTATAATTTTATCTCTCACCCTTTTCGATGTATTGAAAAAGACTATTTGAGACTTTTTTTCATTTAAAGTTTGCCCAGTAGCTTGAGTATACCCATCTAAAATTTCTTTTATGTTTCTTGCTACTAGGAGATTGGCTTGACTAATAAGAGCAATATCATCCACAAACTGGAGGTGATTTACCTCAATTTGAGAGCCTATTTTTAGACCCCTCAACCTCCCCTCTTGTCTCCCTTTTTCTAGTAGTCTCCCTAGACCCTCTACATATAGGATAAAAAGGTAAGGGGAAAGAGGGTCCCCTTGCCTCAGCCCCTTTCCTACTGTGAACATGGGAGAGGGACTACCATTTACCAGAACTGAGAATGATGTAGTCTGTGTACATGCTTTTACCCAATCTCTCCACCCCTCTCCAAAGCCCATTTTTTCTAAAATCCTTTGCATAAAGGTCTAGTCTACTCTATCATAGGCTTTAGAAAGATCTAATTTAATAAACATACCTAGGTCCTTCTACTTGGACATTGTGTGTATCACCTCTTGGGCCACTACTATTCCATCTAGAATTTTTCTGCCTTCAACAAAACCACCTTGCTCACTTGAAATCATATTTGGTAAAAAAGGTTTTAACCTCTCCGCCATAAGCTTTGTTAATATCTTGTATACTACATTACATAGTGAAATAGGCCTATAATTACTAATTATCTCGCTAGGTGGGCCCTTAGGAATTAAGGTAATAAAAGTATGATTCAAGGCTTTTAACATTTGCTTACTCTATCTGATTTCCTCCAATGCCTCCACCACTACTTGGCCCACAATTTCCCAGAAGTTCTGATAAAATTCAATGGGGAACCCATCTAGTCCTAGGGTCTTTCCTATTTGCATTTTTTGTATGATCCACGATGTTTCTTCCAAAGAAATTTTCTTCATTAATAATTTATTGTGTCCAGGTTTGACTGATTATGGAATTACCTCTAGTATCTTCTCCTGCCATGCTGCATTCAAATTTTCATTGCTACTAAATAGGGTATGGAAGTACTGATTTGCTATAGTTTTCATTTCACTTCCATTGGTTTTTACCTAACCCATCATATCTATAAGGCCTATAATTCTATTATGTTGTCTTCTAGTTATTGTTGTCTTATGGAAGAAAGTTGTGTTTTGATCCCCCTCCTTTAACCATGTAACTCTAGCTCTTTACCTCCAGTAGATCTCTTCTTGTTCCTCCAATGCTTCCTCTCTCCTAAGAATTTTTGCCTCACATTGCAACAGATCTTCCGTAATAGTTCCTTGTCTTATCTCCCTAGCAATCTTCTCCTTCTGATCCTTGATTTCATTCTTTTGGATTCTAGTGAGTTCCTTCTTGTGTTTACTCCACCCCTTTAGTTGGGTCCTCACATATTTTAGTTGTTTGTGGAGTTTGAATTGGGTTGTCCCAAATATTGGTTTCCCTACTTCCCACCATTCCTTTAAGTGGTCCTCCAACTCCTCATATTTCAACCACCATAGCTCAAATTTAAAAGTTCCTATGACTTTATGATTATCTTCTTCTATGGTAAGGCTTACTAGAAAATGGTCTGAAGAAAGCCTATCCATGACCCTCCCTTGATGCTTGGTATGCAAGTATAATTCCTCCCCCATGAAGAAATGATCCAAGCAAGATTTGACTATCTCACCTTCCTTTCTTCTATTTGTCCAGGTCATGGAGCTATCCACAGTTGGGATATCTATTAGGTTCATTTGACATGTTATTACTGAGAAGAACCTATCCTTTTCCTCCAACATGGCTCTACCTCCTTGTTGTTCCTCTATTCTAAGCTTTGCATTGAAATATCCCCCCATGATCCATTGGTCCTCCGGGTAGTTGTCTCTGAATGTTTGGATGGCCACCCATTGATCCCTCTGTAATCTGATTATTTGTGCTCCATAGAAATTAACTATAGTCCATTTTTTCCCATTTTCCTTATTTTGTAACCGAACCATCAACACCCCTCTTATGGAGGCCACCCTTATCACTAGGAATAGTTGGTGATTCCACATAGTGGCCAATCCCCCTGATTTCCCTTGTGTCGATTGAGTAAGGATCTCTCCTTTTTGCCATATCCTCTTGTTTATTTTTTGTAAGTCTTCTCCTTGCATTTTGGTTTCCTATAACAATATTATATCTAGACTCGTATCCATGATAATGTTTTTGACTACCTTTTGTTTGGGGTGGCTGCCTAAACCCCTCACATTCCAAGTAATTAATATCATTGAGAATTGGGAGAGAAGAAATCAACCATCGATTTTACCTTTCCGTTTTGGCTCAAATTTCTTCCTTGTTCCTCCATATTTTCCTTGTTTGACTTCCTCCCTATTGATTGGTTTGGTTTCTGTTTCTTCTCCATTTGATGAATCCCTAAAGTAGGGTCATCTTTGTTCTTATTTCCTTCTTTCATCTCTATTTCCTGAGGTAAGACTATCCCCTGCTCCATTTCCCCTCTTGTGGTCTCCCTCATGGGTTGAATCTCCTCTTCCATGAGAGAGGTTGTGTCTGGTTTTACTCCTTGCTTGTTCCTCGATGCTACATTGGAGTATTGTTCCTGATTATTCAATGTGACCTGGTGAATATCCTCCTCTAATCCTTCCATTTGAAATTCCCCTTCTGTTTCCAAGCTTCCAAGTTGTTTGAATATCTCATATTTGTTGTTTGTTCTTCCTACTTTTCCTCCTTGTCTTTGATTACTTTGTTGATTTCTTTTGTTTGACCTTCTGATTACTTGTTGGAAGCCCTTAGAGTCTATTGGGCCTTCCCCTACCTTCTAATTTACCTTCTGCTAAAGATATTGGCCCACCATGTTAATATTTGCTTTTATCCCCTCTTGTTCTAGTTGATGATCCTTACCTGTTGGGCACATTCTAGCCAGATGTCCATGAGCGTGGTACACCCTACATCTGAATGGAACAACCTCATAATCTAATTGTTGGTGCCAAATAAAATCCCCTATTTTTAGGTCTATCTCCATTGGAAGAGGTTTACTGAGGTCCATTTCTACACAAATCCTAGCAAAAGTTGTCAATCCTCCTAAATTTTTTCTCTTGATCTACCTTGATAATGTCCTAGTAAGTTGCCTATTGCCTCGAGTACCCTCTCTTTCCAAAATTCAAGGGGAAGGGAAAATAATCTTACCCATATTGGTACTATAGTTGGTTCCACCCTTGGATCGAATCCCATCTTCCATGGTTGCAGGAATAGTCTCATTGGCCCGTGATGATACAACCCTCCCTCAAATACTTTTTGTCAGTCTGCCATTGACATGAACTCCACAGAAAAATACCCATTTGGGAGAGTTAGAATCTTGTATTCTCCTTCTAGATGCCATTGTTTCCTTATCCACATGTGGAGGAAGTGCAAGGATGGTCTAAAACCCATGATTTACCTATTAGGTTGTGTTTCATCTTATAAACTATGTCTTGGGCTACCCAATCCTCTACTATTTCCAAGACTGGTATTTCTTTTGCCTATGGTAAACATCCGTTCACCCTTCCAAGTAGAGAATCCTCCTTTTGTCGCTTCCCCATGGCATTTATGATTGTCCTTGCCTATGTTTGACAATCGCTAAAGCTATCTAGGGTTCCACATAGCTTATCCAGGTATGAGATTCCTTGTTTTGGAGGATCTAGTACCGAAGTACCTATGACCCCCATTCTTGGTCATGACCCTTACTGTTGAAAGACCCTCTGATAGGATTGATCCTCTTTGATGTTGTTTCTCATGAGAAAATATTCTCCAAGCCTCTGCCCTAGCCTCCGAAACCCTAGTTCGTTTTCCAGATCTTTTGTTCAAGTTGTTACCTTAAAATTTTCTTCCTAGCTCTTTTGTTCATGTTGTTGTCCCAAATTTTTCCCTTCATCGACTTTTATATCCTTGTTGTCATTTATGAATTCTATGAAATCAATAGCACACTTATCATTTATTTAACATTTTATTTTATTTAAGTGTTTTTATTTTTTTAACGCATCGCCTACTATAATCTTAGGCCACTTATTTATATCTATTTATTCAATCTTTTCAAATATCATAGAAGATGAATATTTGTGGATGTCTCTATTAAAGAAAGATTTAACATCAAACTTAGATATTTAACATGAAACTTAGAGGTTTAACATGAGACTTAGGGCAGGATCCTATGTAGAGAGTTATAGCTTCAAATAATAAAGAATATAATAAAATAGAATAGGAGGTTTTTTACATCCACAAGGCTAAAAGTAGTTAATGAGATGGTGTCTTTACAAAGAACCATGGTTATTAACCACAAAATTTGATCTAGCTATTTATATTTCTATAATATTGATCCTTTGATATTAATTTTGATTTCTCCTCTCAAAACAAAACATGCATTGATTCCACTGTTAGAGTATCAACATAGCCAGCTCAAATAATATTATAAGTTTTGCATTCCAAAATAAAGTGTTTCTCTATCTCAACTTCTCCTACTACACAAAAGGTACATATCATATTATCTCATTCCTATTTTGGTATCTTCTATTTGCCTATTTCATATCTAAGTTGGTGTGAGCTAGTCCTCAATTGGGTCATATATATCTTTACTCTTCAATTGATGTTTTTATTTTGTAGGCCAATGCATTTCTATAGTAGCATGATGCAAAGCATGTCCAATTGCGTGCTTTCTCACCTGGAAAATGGAATGTTCGTTGAAATATTCTAATTTTGAATTTTTAAAATTTAAATTTAGGAGGGAAAAGGAAAAAAAATTCAAATCTGATTTGGGAGTACCTACAGGAAATAGGAAAAAAGTGCTAAACTGTGACCCCTTGAAATTTTTTAAAGAATAAAAAACACTAATAGTTTATCCATATCAACTATGGTTTGCACTACACAACCATTTTCTCAAATGTAACCAATCAAGCCTTCCTCTCATGCCTATCCAACAAAAAAGTTGTCAGATCAATTTTACAACTTTGTCAAGTGGCTTGGAGGTCATTATTATGCATAGAATCCTACCCATGACTTCTTCTTTTTTGATAAGTAACGATATATTTACAGCGGGTTTTTTAGAGAAGGATCCCAAAACCTTAGTTACATAAAAAGCCAAGGCTAAAAATACGAATAAAAACCGAGGTTGCGCCCATGGGCAATGATCCGGGGCACGGGGCCCTAGTGCCTACAAAAAGGACCGACTAAGAAACATAACATCAAAACTTGGCCTGAGGCCACTGTAACCAGTAAAATCCAAAACACGCCAATCGTCAAAATCATAAAAACTGCACGCCAATGCATCGATGGGCTCTATGCCCGAGCCTGGTCTGACTGGGGCCCACCTTGGTAGGGCAGCTTTACTCCCTATCGGGGCCATCGCCTAGCCTGCGACGGAGTTCGACTAGGGCATTGGCTGCAGAGGAGGCCGCTTGGGCAGACACAGTCAGGGATCCAATTGCCACATCGAGAAGGGCCCTCATAGCTAGATTTTGTAGCCTGTTGTCGAAGTCGAAACTAACTTCAGTGGGCTCTGGGACCTCCACCTTGGCCTTTTTGGTGTTGCCAGAAGCCCTGTTGCCGCCAGGGAACTGGCCTTTGCGAGTGGCACTAGGAGTCAGGGCCTTGCCTAGGCCCTAATCCAGAGTCCTACACTTTCGAGTGGGTCTGCGTCGCTTCGGGGTAGGGGAGCCTTCAGGGGAGGGGGTCTCCTTGGTATTAGACACTGCAGGGGAGGCACCGGGAGAGTTAGCCGCTTTAGGAGGGGAGAGAGGACAGGGGAGGGATGCGATGGAGTTGCAATTGATTAGAAAGGCATGCCTGTACAGGATGACCATGAGGCCTTGGTGGGAGGGCCGAGAGTGACTTCTACGAGCACGATCAATGGAAAGGCCCAAGGAGTATAGTAGGAATCGAGGGGTGCTGACCAACGTGGCTCCCTGAAGGTGGTTGAAGTAGCTGAGGTGAAAATTGAACAGCCACTGGTCCGAATCATCGTAGGTGATGTACTGCATCATCGGGACAATGGCCTCATCGAAGGGGGCCGAGAGGTTGGAGCAAAATAGATTAGCCTTGTACCACTGTTGCTCTGGGAAGCGAGACAACTCCTCCCAATTGTGCTTATCTTGTCTGACGACCCTACCTTTCTCCTCATGATGCAGGCCTGTAATTTCTATCAAGAACTCTTTGGTCACTTTGAAGTGGAGACCCTTCATCGTGACCTCGTCGTCATTCCAAGAATCTAGAAAGCTCTGGGTAATTTCATCGTCGGCTCCTGCAAATTTGCTAAAAAATGAGGTAAATTTTTTGGCATTGGAGAAAAGCCTGGCCGACTCACTCAATTCGAGCATGGAAAGCTCGAGGAAGATAGTTTTGGCAGCCATGAGGGTCGAACTGACTACCCAGGGATAGGGGAAATAAGGGATACCTGACCAGAGACGCGAGGACAAGGGAATGGGGAAGCATGCAAAAGTGTGGGAGAACTCAGCATGCAACAAATTTAAAAAGAGGGCCACGAGGGAGGGAAGCCGTCGACGTCGAGAATGAGCGCTAGGGGCTGGGTTCGACACGAGGGGGAGGGGCTGAGGGGGTGCGACTGTCAGCTGCCACGTGAGGCACAGGAGGAGGGCCACTACTAGCGCTCCAAGTGGCACAAACTGAGCGGAGGATCACCTGGAGGGTACCTCACAGGATAGAGCCATGGGCGAGCTGACGCAACACGGGGATCCGATGGTGCGATGATCAAGGCGAGAAGGGCCAACGCGCACACCATATTGGAACTTCTAGAACTGCCAACAGAGCAACACAAAACCAGGCCAGTAGCCTGATGTGTTCGATGAAACTTGGCACCACGAGGGGGATCGGGATGACCAACTCATGAGCAAGAGAAGGATAAGATCTAGTCGACATGGCAAAACAGAGGGGAGAATCCCTTGGCCACTGAAAGCCATGACGACAAAACTCTGGGGGCAACTTGGGGTATGCTATGCACTAGGGTCCTCATCATTGCTGGAATAATCTTGCGAAGCAATTTGGATCAGAGCTTCGAGAAAGTTCACTGTCTAGGTGGTGAAGTCTTCAGCTGAGATGGCTTGGTTTGCCATGAAATCAGCTACCCTGTTACCTTCTCTATACACATGCCGAAAGGCATGGTCGGGGAGACCCTGGAGAATGGAGAGGGCTTCTCGAATGGTGTTGTGAATGCACCAAGAGCATCTTCTTGGGCTGTGGGTGGCTCTGATAATAACTTGGGAATCACCCTCGATGATGGCTTTTGAGGGTGACTCCCTAAGGGCGATCATCCCGCTGAGCAGAGCTGCTGCTTCGACGAAATTATTAGTATGGTTGCCAAGAGGGGCAACATACGCCATGATCAGGGCCCCATGGTAGTCTCAGATGACCCCGCCTGCACCAAAGGGCCCAGGATTCCCTTTAGAAGCACCGTCAAAGTTAAGCTTGACCCATTCGAGGGGGCAGTCCACCTTGTCAACGATCGACGAGAGGGGGCGAGGGAGAACCAGGGGGGGAAGAAGAACTCCAAGGGAGGATAGGAGGGTGGCCTCGCCCAACCACTGAGGTTCCTCGATCAATGGGATGGAGCGAGAATTCTCAAGGACGAAGGTCATCGCCTTGGTCGCTATCCACCGTGGGGAACGGGCTGGGGAGGATAAGGCTCTACTTTTGCGCTCAAGCTAGAGTTGCCAAAGCATATGGGGAAGGCAAGAGTCCCAAAGGAAGCAGATGAAAGTATGGGCAAAGGGGTTGGGCCACTATGACAGGAGTTCAGAGATGGAGTTGGAGGTCACCCACTAGATAGAGAATTGGGAAAGGATGAGGCCCAGGACTTCAGAAGAAAAGGGACAACTGATAAAGAGGTGATTAGTGGACTTCCAAGAAGCATAGTAAAGGAAGCATTTGTTCAGGATCTGAAAGCCTCTCCTGATCAGATTCTCGATCGTCAGGATCTTGTTTTGGACGGTCGCCCATATGAAGTGGCTAATTTTGGGGATCAGCTTCTTGGCTCACACCTACTGGGTTGGAAAGGGGCCTCGTCAAGGACTCTTTGAAGGTTGTAGGCAGACTTGACAGAAAATATGCCACTAGGAGTGCCATGCAAAACACATTTGTCATTTCCTCCAGATGATGGGATAACAGTCATCATGAGGAGGTGCTGGAGTTTGGCAGCTTGGAGCGGGTGCCTGGGATTCAAGATGGGTTTCCAGGTAGCCCGCCCCTGGTTTTGGTAAAGATAGCCCGACACCCTAGGTCCTTTATTCGCCAGCCCTAGTTTGAGGACGAGAAGATCTCTGTCAGCAGTTAGGGCCTCATCATAAATCCATCTATCTTTCCAGAAGTCGATCCTGGATTTGTGCCTGAGGATCCATTTGGTCCCTTTTCGAATAATGTCCTTGGTGGAGATCAGGGACTTCCAAAAGGCTAATCCATCTCGAGGCTGAGATTCGCTGAGGAAGGGGTGATGATGATAATATTTCCTGTGCACGATGCTGACCCACTCATCAGGGGTATTGGTGAACACCTTATAGGCATGTTTGGACAAGAGGGTCACCTGCCTGAGCCTGATCCTGCTATCACCTTTGGGGCGACAGACCAGGGACCAGGAAACCAGGGGAATCCTCTTCTTATCTTCGTTGCTCGACCAGAGAAAGCATTTTTGAATTTGTTCGATGTGAGCTGCAATGGAGGCCAGGATTCTGAAGACCGACATGAAATATGTCAGAATGCTTTGCAGGACTGCCGCCAAGAGGGTGGCTCTACTAGCCTGCGATAGGAGGTGACCTTTCCAAGGGGCCAGCTTCCTCTGGATCTGCTCGATCATCCCACCCCAGAGGGCCTTGGAGGATGCACCTATGAACAAGGGAAGCCCGAGGTAGGAGGAGGGAAGGGAGCCAAGGGTGTAGCCCAAGATCCACCCGATTTTGATTTGCCTAGCCAAGGGAGTATGGATGAAGAAAATCTTACTTTTTCAGAGGTTGATTTTCTAACCGATCGCCTCCTCATATAGGGTCAAGATATGCTTGAGGGCCTTGGATTGAGGGATCGAGGCTAAGGTGGTGAGTATGGTGTCATCCACAAACTACTGGTGGGACACGAGGGGTAGGCCCGGCGTAGGCCTGATGCCTGAAATGAGACCGCGGGAAACGACGCTCGAGATGGTATGCCCCAGGGCCTCAGCCAAGATAATGAAGAGGATTGGGGACAGGGGTAACCTTGGCGAAGGCCTCTGGAGCTGGGGAAGAACCCAGCAGGGGATCCATTGACGAGGATAAAGAACCAGGGGGAGGACACATAGTTGCTGATGAGCCTCACCCAGGAGGGGTGAAACCCGAACTTAAGGAGGACCTTGGAAAGGAAGTCCCAGTCAACTCTGTCAAAGGCCTTGTTCATATCTAGCTTGAGCAGAAAGGAGGCATTTTTGGAGAGGACGACAGAGTGGATGGCCTCGTGCATGATTATGATGTTGTCTGTGATTAGTCTGCCTTTGACTGAGCTTCTCTGACAGGGGGAAATGATCCAAGGAAGGATATCCTTGAGGTGGGAGGCCATGGATTTGGTCAGGATTTTGTACAGGACATTACACAAGTTGATGGGGTGAAAATCTAAGAGGGATCCGACTGCTTGGGTCTTGGGAATCAAGGCTATGAAGGTGGAAGTGATACCTCTAGGGATGGAGCTGACAGTCTGAAGGTCCTGGATGGCAACACACACTTCTTACCCGAAGAGGTCCTAGAAGGATTGTAAAAATTGGGGGGGGAAACCCGTCCGAGCCCGGGGTCACCTCAGCCTTCATGGAAAAGGTGGCAGCATGGATTTTAGAGTCAGATAAGGGCTGCACTAGCATCTCATTTTTCGTGGCCGAGACAAAAGAAGGGATATGTTCCAGAAGGGATTCTATCGCTTTTGAGGACATGGGGGGGCTGTCGCCCAGGAGCTCCTGGAAGAAGTGGGTGGATTCAGCCCGAATGTCCTCTTTTTCCTTGATAATTTTGTCGTCGCTGCCCACCAGCTCAAAAATTTTGTTGGACCCCCTATTCTTGAGCATTGATGTATGGAAGAACTTTGTGTTTGCATCACCCTCTTGGAGCCACAGGGATCTTGACGTTTGCCTCCAAAAGGTTTCTTCCTTGGCTAGGATGTTATGGTACTCACTGAGAGCGAGGCGTTCCTCTTCCCTAAGCCCTGGGTCTTGGGAGCCTGCTTGAAATTTGGATTCAAGGACTTTGAGTTTTTCCTTAACAGTCTCTTTGCTTTCAAAGATGTTACCGAACACCTCTTTATTCCATACCTTGAGTTGCTCTTTGAGGCATCTAAGCTTGAGAAAGACTTGTTCAGCAGGGCGTCCAAGGACTGGGGGAGCCCACCAGCAGCCAACCTGGGCTCGAAAGTTAGGATGATGCAGCCACATGGACTCGAACCGAAAGGGCTGCTTGGGGGAGGGGCGATGATCAGTTTCGAGGAGAAGGGGGTTGTGATCAGACCCGATTTTGGGGAGGGCCAACAATGTGGCATCGAAAAACATGGGAAGGGCTTCCTTAGACAAGAAAACTCTATCCAAACTAACCTAGATATGGCTTGCTCTCGCTCTTCTGTTAGTCCAAGTGAACCTGGCTCCTTTTAGGCTGACGTCCATGAGCTCGTTGAGGGCGATGAAGGCTCCAAAGTCCTCCATGCTTTTGCCTGGAATTGTTGAGCCCCAGCTTTTGTCAGAGAGGAACAAGGGACTGTTGAAGTCCCCTACCAGGATCCAGGGTAGGGGGCAAAGGCTTCTCTCATCGAGCTGATTTCTTTCCATAAGGTTGCTTTCTCAATGGGGCTGTTAGGAGCTTAGACGTTGGACAGAATCCATGAGTGCCTTGACTTAACGCAATGGACCAGAATGTTGATTATTTTGGTAGACGAAGATATGAGTCTCCCCTTGAAAGACCTGGGATCCCACATGCACAAAAAACCCCTGGCTGAGCCAGCTGCAAGGGTGGACAGGGACTCACAATTGCGCTAGGTAGCTTGGTCTACGCATCGGAAAACAATGTCACCTATTTTGGTCTCCTACAGTAGGAGGAAGGATGAACGGTGATCCCTACGAAGTTGGCTAAGAATCCTTTTCTTGGGGGCCCCATTGAGCCCCCTGATATTCCAAGTGATGAGCTTCATTTGACACCCTTGTGGGGTCGCTTGCCCACCTTCCCAGCCTGAGTGGGGGGTTTGGGTTGGAGGGCATCCGTCTTGGAGAAACTCGTGCCAACGTCAGAGAGAGTTGCCTGGGAGCCATTGGCTATGTCATCTTTAGTGATCCTTTTCCGCTGGTTGCCCAGGGTGGGCCACCCTCTTTTGATTTTGCTGCCAAAGTCTGTGGTAAAAGTCTTGCTTCGGGTCATCTTGGGGCTGACTTCATCGGACTTGAACGGAGAACTGCCTTCAACCTCTTCATCTAACCTATCAGATCTGCACTCCAAGGGGGAAGCCCAGTAGGGGCCATCGAGAAGGGCAGGAGGGGGTCGAGGGGGGGATAGCAAGAGTGAGGGGGGGAGAAGGGAACCCCGACAGAGGTGGGAGCCGACGAGGAAAGGAGCCCGAGCGGCTCGTAGGCCTAGGGGGTGCAAGTTGGGGCCTATGGGGAGGGATTCGAAATGGGGGGAGGAAGAACCCGGGATCAAGGCCTCGAAAGACGACCTAGGGGAGGGAACAATGAAAGGGGAAACCTGAGGAAGATCGACCTCCAGACCGGGGTCCACATGAGAGTCCTTTGGGGCAAAAGGGGGGTCCTCCTTGTTGGTCCAGGCCTGGGATCTATGGCCGTCGTGAGGGGGCCCGGGATGATCGAGAAGGGAGTTTGGGGATAGGGCCATCAACCTTTTTGGAAACCGGGCATTGGTGGGAGAGGTGACCCTAAGTGCAGCAGGTGGGACAGAAAGTAGGTTTGTTTTCATAGATTAGGGACTGGCACCAAAAGGACCCAGAAGAGATGGTCATCGAAGAGGGGAGTTCAGATTCAAGATTTATGTTGACATAAAATTTGGCATGCACCATTCAGGATCCTGCCTTGGTAGTGGGGTCGAAGGCCACCAGGTCCCTGACCGACTGAATAATGAGTCTTAGGATGTCTTCGTGCCACAGGTGGAAGGGAAGGTCTGGGAGACAGACCCAGACTGAGGCAAAGTTGATGCTTTGGGTGCTAGGGTGGAAGTCAGCTCCATAGCGCTTGAGGAAGAGGCTTTTGCATCCCAGAAACTAAGGCCTGCCTGATAGGATCTTTTTGATGTCCTCGTTGTTGTTTAGTTAGATGATGAAGAAGCCCTTGGTAAGGGCAACCAGCTAAATATGCCCAAAAACCTTCCATTTGGACGTCGCCCATCTGCAAATAGTTTCCATGTTTGGACGCCCTCCCAGGAAATTTCCTACCAGGGAGGCAAAGGATCCAGTGACCAAGGAGAAGTAGACCTCCTCTTGGATAGAAATGTGGGTGCCCTTAAGGGAAAGCCCTAGACCTAGGGCCCGAGAAGGGGCCCTGGAGCCCGCTAAGATCTGTTGATAGGAGGGTTTGGGCCTGCTAGGGACATAACCCTTCCCAGGATTAGGAAGATTTTCTTGAGGCCTATGCTCGCATTGAGGATGGACTAGGGGCTCGGGCCCAAGATACCGTCCCCACCCTAGCCACCATTCAGCTCATGCATAGAGCCATCCTCTGGGCCTGTCGAGGGCCCTGCTGGCCCGAGCCCGGGCCCAGACGTTCCTGATCCCGCCCAAAAACCTACACCAATATTTGAACCTATCCCCAGTCCTACTTCTTCTCCTGCTCCTGCTCCTGCTCTCGCTTCTGCCATCCTCCCTACCCATGACTTCTTTGGCACTAGGGGTTTGTCTAAAAAATCAACCTCTTATTTTATTCTTTCATGGAAACCAAGTAGTCTATCCTCTCACCAATGCTGATATTGGCCATCAAAAGCTAGAAGAGAAAATGAATTAGATTATTTTGAAAAATCTATAAAAGATAAGGTTTTTAAAAAATCTAGAAAAACTCAATCTTAAAACTAGGACATCCATTTGGTCAAAAAAATAACAAAACAACATTGAGTTCCAATGAGAGGAATATTGAACTTGTCGATGAATATTTCTCCTAGAGCAAATCTATTGAGTCTTGTGAGATCCTTGCAATCTATGTCCACTAGGGTTTTTTTCTCGTAAATTATTCTTTAGATTACACCACGAACTTCAAGAAATCTTCTCTACAAGCCGTTAGACAAAAATCATCCTAAAAAATAATTGAAAGATAAATCTAATGTCAATAGAAGCAATCAAATAATGAAGATTCACATAGCTCTGATACCATGACAAATTTTACAATAATTTTTAGAAGTGAATAGAATACAAAATTAACTAGTATTAGTTAACAAAGAAATACACAACATATAGAACACAGGGTATGATAGGGCGTCCATAGACACCAAAATATCCTCAATCAAAGAAAATCAAATTACACTTAAATATATAATAAAATGATATAATGAGAAGGGGTATGTATACCCAAGAACACAATACCTTTAGGTCAATATTATGAGATTGACCCTCAAGAATAAAATAATAAAAAATAACAAAAGTAAAATTTTCAAGGTTTACACACTCGTTGAAAAAAACGTTTTTCAAGATTTACAAGGGCCCAAAGGATAAATATAACAAATAGTCGATCATGTTCTCAAGTGAATCTTAACCACCACATTTTCCAACACCATAACATATGCTCTAGTGGGCCTCTGCATTTTGAAGTAAACTCATCTAAATCACCCTTGTCTTTTGAAATCTTCTACTAAAAAATACTTTCTACATAAGAGTCTCCTTAGACACTCCCTCACACATCCAAAAATACTTCTACTAAGACTTCAAATGAAGAAGATAAGTCAAGACCATCATATCCTTTAAATATAAGCTCCTTCAATTTTCCATAATCACATAAGGTATGACTTCAAGATATAAATTTTCCTCTTAATGCATACATCACCCTATTTGAAGACTTCCTCTTGCCCTTAGGCCACCTAATTTTAGTCATTGGAAGAGGTTTAACATGAACCTACTTAAAAGAATAGTTGTAACAAAATTCTAAGAGTACCTGGGTAAGAAATAAAAGAGAAAAGAGATATAATAAAAGATTGGATCTTCGTGAATAAGTTGAATCAATTGCCCAAAGGAGTAAGAATAATTCACTAAAGCACACCCTGAATATTTTCCTACAAGCCTCCAAAAGACTCAAAAGTTGCTTCTATTGTTACAAATCCATCTATATTTCCAAAAAATTCAAACAAAAGGTTTTGAGTACATAAATATGATAAATTTTCCCTTTCAAATAAGGCAAACGGATTTGAGTATTACTCCACACAATTTGGCCCCTAACACTAGAACGAGTATATAAACTGATGTCACCAATATGTAGAGGTTAAAATATCATACGATTTAAAAAAAGGGCTCAAAACACTTCCATATGCAAAAGTTATGACCTCCAAAAGATTTGCCCTAATAATCCTTAAAAAATAAAAAATAAATTCACCAAACTTTAGAAAAAGGCGTAAAAGGATGAAAGAAAGAAAAAGAGACACAAAGATTGGGGGGTTCTCGTAGAGACCATAAATAATCATTATATTATCCGTGGATAAGATACACAATGCTTTAATAATATAAATGAGGAGTGGAATGGGGTATATATACTAATACTAAAACTCTAATTACATAAATGAGTTTAATCTAAGATGACATAACAATAGGGCTTAAGGTTAATTGTAAGTTATAAGGTGGGTTTAACTATAACAAGGTTAATTATAGCCTTACATAGTAAAATATTACAATAAAATCAATATATTGTATAATGAATGCCCTTAGGCCTATCCAATATTACATCATACAATGTTAGCCTTGGCCATAAATTAGATTAAACTTTCAATATTTCAGTCTAGTGGAATATAAATGACTTGCCAGTCTGGTGGAAATCTATTCCATGTTGCTTGATTATACATATCCTTTAGAATATTTACTAAAAAAATTTGTTAGGATCATATAAAAATAAGCATAACTGAAGTAGTAATGCAAAAATTAATGGGAATGCTCATGAATTGGAACTCATTATATGATCATAGAAATGAAAGAAATGTAAGTGCTCATGGAAAATAACTAAATGAAAATAACAAACTTATATTAATCAAGAAAAATAAATAGTATAGGCCTCTTCAAAGGGGAACATCCTTAGAAGTAGAGCTTCAATACAAAATGAGAAGATATGAGATGCTTTTACTCCAAACCCATGTCCTTTTATTGACTCTTATTTACCACAACCCTAATGCTCAAGGGTCAAACCACATGAGCGAGGGACCCAAGCCACTAACTCCTACTTATAATAAAAGTAAATATTACATCATAATGGGCCCATGCACACTAGGCACCCATGGTGCAAACATACACCAACACTAGACAAGTACATAGTAATAGTTTTGTTAGGATAGGGTCCTAATATGCCCTCTCCCTTTAAGAATTTGTCCTCAAAGCTTGAGGGGAGGAAACTACTATCGTAGTTGATAGAGCAACTCAAAGGTAACATATTCTAGCTGTAATCCATGCCATTGTACGTGTTTGTGAAATATACGTATACATTAGTCCAGAATACTCTCAATTTCTAAGATGATGGAGCCTTTGTCATCCAACTAGGGTAGTGTGGACTAGACCTATTTATTGTTGCCAAGGACCTCCCTTAAAGATGACACATGAAAAATGGATGTATCATGAAAGAAGACAACAATTATAACTTGTAGGTCAAAGGGCCAACCTTCTAGAGTACTTTATTGGATCCATAGAATTTTGATGCTTTATTTTGACTGCCATTGATTTTTAATGATGTCTGCTTGTAGGGTTGTAGACAAAGAAAATCATATCCCCAACGTTAAAACTACGCTTATAATGATGTTGATTTATTTTTTGACACACACTTTTACACCATGACCAAATTATCTTTGATATTTTGAAGCAGTTATGCATACTCCATGAGAGTGGAATCCACTCCTTGAGCCTTAGAACCACCCAAAATGTATGATAGAAGTGACAATGGTGGTTGTTTATAAATTTCTTAATACAATGTCATCTTGGTGGAGTGATAGGAAGTATTATACCACTACTCGATCAAAGGAAGCCATTTGACCCAATGAGTTAGTTACTTAGATGCAAAGTAATGTAGATAAGTCTTTGAGCACTTATTAACAATTTTAATTTGCCCATCGACCTATGGATGGTATGTTGAGCTCACTTGATTTGTGTCCCATGTAATTTGAATAGTTCCTATCATAAATGACTAGTGAATGCGAGTCATGATCAAATACGATGGATTGGAGCATGCCATGAAGGCAAAAATATGGAATCAAGGAATATTTAATAGTTGAGGCCTTGCGAGTGTGGGCTAGAGGACAAAAATGATCATACTTAGAGATATGATCTACTATTGTAAGAATAACTATTTTTCCTCCATACTTTAGGATCCCTTTAATAAAATCCATAGAAATATTTGTCCAAATGATCTTTGGGATTGGAAGAAGCTATAATGTGATCCATGTGTGAATAGTTTCACCCTTAACACATTGACAAGTGTCACATTTTGCAACTAATATGGTTTGAGCCAGGCTGATTGTTTATTCTCATGCCAATAATATATAGGCATTTATGATGCCATATTTACAATGATGCTAATCTCCCAAATTGGGCGTAAGGTGCCTTGTTGGGAAAATAAAATATTATCTAATTTAAGATTGAAGCTAAATGACAAATAACCTATCTTAAGCTAACTAAGAGTTATCTAGAACTAACTACTAACTAAAGCTAGCTAGTAGCCAGACTTGGCTATATAGAAGCCCACATGAGCATGAGGCTCACGAATTATTACATAGCAAACCTAAATAATAAACTAGAGAATTAAAACTAATTCTAAAGTCTAAGTGATGCCCTCATCAACAAAAAAGGTCTTGATATCCTTTTTATGCCTACCCAAAAAAAGTGTGTTTAGCCTATTCGTACATTTTAAAGAAGTCGAAATGTCCTAGAGTTTGAGAAGCATATATTTCCTATAGTATGAACTTGTGAAGTGGAAAATTTACAAGGAGAACAAGGTGATCCTGGTATCATAGATATTGTCCATCCCGTGTATAACTTGGGTAAGAGTTTGAATTGGTTTGATGTTCTTGAATTAGTGATTGCAAGGTGAATGGCATGTTGGTAAGACCAAATGGCATGATGAGGAACACATAATGGCTTAATGATTTTGAAATTATTTATTCAAAATATCTTTTTTCCATAATTTGATCTGATGATAACTCGAACAAAGATCTAATTTTGAGAAGTGAGAACCATGGAGCTCATCCAATAACTCATCAATTATGAGAATGGAAATTTTGTCCTTAATGATAATTTTGTTGAGTTCTCAAAAATCCACACATAACTACCAAGACATCTCTTTCTTATGAACCAAAAGTACTAGGGAAGAATATGGATTGACAGTTGATCAAATGATCCATACCACTAATAACTCCTATACCATCTTCTTAATTTCTATCTCTTACATATATAGGTAATGGTAGAGATGAATATTCAGTAGTAAGATTCTCAAAACAAGCTCAATGACATGATCATGGGATGTAATGGTGGTAACTCTTATGGTTTTGTAAATACAAGGGTATGTTTATCCGTAATTTCTTATAATTCAATTGATTGAAGTATATCATGGGATTTAGGGCATGTAGTGCAAATAGTTGTGTTACCACCCCTTGAAATGATTTCTTCAAAAGTTTTTCCATGCCATTTGAGCTGATGAGTTAGGTAGGACCTATGATCAAGCCTCAAAGAGTGTATTAATTTCTGTGTTTTGTGAATTGCATCCATAGCTTGAAAAATTCCCATACTATTAGGCCTAGGGTTTGAAGGCATTAAGTTTCTAACACAATTTCACAAACCTCTAAATCAAGGGCAAACATGTCCTCCCTAAGGTTGTAGTCACCCATTGTTGCCTTTACATTTTTACATTTTTCCTTATAAGAATAGATGCAACAGGTTGCTTGTTTAGCTATATAGGAATCAATAAAATTATGGGTGCTACTAGAATCAATAAGGATGATAAGTCATTGGCCTTTGAAATACCCCACCACCTTCATGGTCTTGGAACTAGAAATCCCAACTAATGAATGTACTAAATTTTTGGTGGTGAGTCCTCTATCGATTTGGGATATTTTGTAATAACCCACCAAACCGACCCAAGGCATATATATATATATATATATATATATATATATATATATATATATATATATATATATGGTGTGTGTGTGTGTGTGTGTGTGTGTGTGTGTGTGTGTGTGTGTGTGTATAACACAAGGAATAATTCACAAATAAGACCTAATATTTTCCAAGCATTATAAGGCATAACCACATTTTGAGTTCAATGTCACTACATACGACACTCAAGTGGATAGGAGTGGCCAACATCCCATACTTTTGGGATTCACCTTTCTAGACCTCATCGTTTATAAAGGACACCAATAGTGGCTCCCCCACTTTTCCAATACCCTCACCCATATAGGACAACTTGACCATGGCGTAGGGATTATCCTTTAAGGTACATAACACTTAAAGGGGGATGCCTTTTCCCTAACCCTACATAATTCCATCTATGTAGGATTATTCTGGTATAATACCTTAGTGCTTAGTTACCACACCTCCATGGGCTAACTAAGGCCATTACTACTCACTTGATAATGAGCATGGTCACCCAATCCTCATCGTTCAAGGTGCCACCACTATACTGTCTTGTGAATGTTTCCAAAAGCATCACTACTTTGGGACACCCGAGCCTTACCATTCAAGGTGTATCATTCATAATTATTTGGTTATTGCATCATCGCAACTCCTCCTAGATTTGCAAATACCTGGTTATTGCATCACCACAACTCCTTCGAGGATTCACAATTACCTAGTTATTGCATCACCACAACTCCTTCGAGGATTCACAATTACCTGGTTATTGCATCACCACAACTCCTCCTAATATCGGGTTATCTTATTGGCTCAAGGGTTTCTCTAATATGGCTCTATATTCATGCCCAAAACCCCCATACAAACCCAAGAGTCTAACCTTTTAACAAAATATGAACATATCTCTCAAAGGAAATAAAGTGCTATAACAAAGCATAATAACACATTGCTAAAGATTAGAAATTTGAATACTTTTCAATCATAATACTAGCCTTTAGCATTTTATTTACTTACAATGGAAAGAATGAAACAACATCTATGAATTAGATTCTACCATTATTTTGATAGCATATTCATTCCATTTGACATA
This sequence comes from Wollemia nobilis, assembly GCA_028583015.1. Taxonomy (NCBI): domain Eukaryota; kingdom Viridiplantae; phylum Streptophyta; class Pinopsida; order Araucariales; family Araucariaceae; genus Wollemia; species Wollemia nobilis. The sequence continues at coordinate 9,040,818 of JAQPPZ010016346.1, read as the reverse complement.
TATCCAACATTCCAAGAACTTACATTAAAGAAAAACAATATATAATCTTTCATCTATGAACAAGTCTTGAAATACTATAACAAGAGTAAATATAAACATCCTTTCTTACAACGGTTAACTCAAATGCTAAACCACATAAAGCATTCCAGACAAAGGCTCTTTAAGAGAAGACGTCTTACACGTAGAGGGAATGAATATCAACACAATAGTCTCTCTTCATTAAAAGAGACCCAGCGCTAACAAGCTCAAGCACCACTCTTTAATACGAGACATAGCTAACAAACCTAACATGCATATCACTACCTATAGAAACGAAGGGCAGAATTGGGAAGAACAACTTGGGTTCCAATCTGTAGTATAAGGTTCCACAATAAAGTTGAAGTCCATAAAGCCCCTTTGGCAATCAAACAATGCCAGATCACTTTTCAGATCACCTTAAAACACATTGCTCTTAACTTGAAAATGATTTGGAATAGAACTACGAACAAGAAGAACACATAAAGTTGTTATCTTTTGGAAAACTATGGGCTACTCCCACTAGGTGATGGATAAATCAAACATAAAATTCGAAACCATACACAACAACACCATGAAAAATCAAAAGCACAAGATTATATTTAGTTTTCTAGCAACATTAAAAGAAATAATAGAGAATACCTTTACCACGTATTCTTTTGCTTTGCTTTCGGTATTCACCTTGCAGATCCTTATTCCAAGCTCCTCCCTCTATTTTCCCCCAAATCTCAAAACAATCTCTTAATTTTTTAAACTTGGCAAAAGCAAGAATTCAAATAGGTCTTCGAGAAAAACCAGAGAGGTCAAGAGTTGAGTGTGGCCTCCTTAAGCATGCCTTTATGTTACTAAAAAAGAAACACTTCCATGATTACGTTGATTTCCAAAAATTACCACTTGCCAACTTTCCAAAAATTTAAATATTAAAATATAAACTTTATACTTTATTAAAAGTATTCAAAGTTTATATTGCTTGCATTAATTTAATTAATGCCCTTTGATCTAATATTATTTAAATCACTTTCTTAACATTTATTTATTTCTAAAGTTACCCACATTAGAGTAATTAAATTAACTACTCTAATTAATTTAAATACTATCGAATGCTAATATTAACCATTAGCATCGATATCAAACAATTCCACATACAACAACTCAAGGGCTCTTGCTAAGTCATCCATATCCAACTAGAATGCAATCAACAAGATGCACAACAAAGTTTTTTCTCTTAAGTAGAAGGCTTTATGATAACTGCAACGTTATCACCTTTCTATGGAGGAGGGCTCTTTTGCTCAAATAGCAACCTCCTTGTCTAATGGTGCATTCAATCAAACATAAACAAATGCAATGAACCTACATGAAGAGTTTATTTTTTATCTTTGAGCAATCGATGAGAATGTCATCCATCATTTCTCTTTTTCTCTCAACTCTGGTGGTTGTCCCATACCAATCCACCCATGAGAGTACTTGATCCTGCAACCACAAATTTCATTAGTAGTACCATATTCCAAAAGTAGTATAATCAAAGCATAAGTGCAACTATCAATACATCTTAATAACATAAATTGAGTATTAAGAACAAGTCTTGTGAGGGAGGGTCGTTACATACTCCCCGCCTTGGACTAAACACAATCATTTGTGTTTTTTGAAAATAATCAATTATTTTATCCAAAAAAATATAGGAATTGCTTCCTCATTTACTCAACATCTTCCCAAGTTGCACAATTTTTAGAATATTTGTCCCATTGGACCTTACATTATTCTAGGGTTTGTTTTCTCAATTTCTTAGAATGAATCCTAGAATTCTTACCAAATGCACCTCAATGGCTAAGGGATCTGCCATCTATAATTTTAAATCATTCTAAACATGAGAAGGATAAACAACATACGTCCTAAGCAAAGATATGTGGAAAGTATCATGTATCTTTGATAGGTTAGGCGACAAGGCAAGCCTATAATCTATTGTCTAATCTTATTAATGATCTCAAAAGGCCTAACCAAATGAGGATCCAAATTAGTTGAATTTATGATATTTTTAATGTGTCTTACCCTCAATAAGACTCTACCTCCTACAAAGAATTATCTTGGTGATATTTTTAGATTAGCATAACTCTTCTAGCAATTGGGTGCTTCCTTGAGCCTCTATCAAATCATTTTGAGTTGCTCCTCCATCTCTCTGATAGTGTTTGGTCCAATCATCACTTGATCCTATGAATTATATCATGATAGAGGTGTTATGCATCTTCTACCATGCAAGGCTTAAAATGGATCCATTCCCAAGGATGCATGGTATCCATTATTATATGTAAATTCAACAAGATGCAAATTTTTTCCCATTTAGACTTTTGATCCATGCAATACATGTAAAGCATATCTTATAGGACTTGGTTAACCATATCTATTTATCTATTTGTTTTTGGATAGTAAGCATAACTGATATTCAATTTAGTACCCACTACATGATGAAGAGCCTGCCAAAATTCTGATGTAAACCTCAAATCTCTGTCTGATATGATCACCTTAGGAAAACCATGTAACCTAAAAATTTCCTTGGAAAACCTATTTTCCACAACTAGTGCATCATCCTTGATGCTCCTCGATATAAATGTGTAAATTTAGTCAACATGTCTACCACCATAAATGTGCAACTTTAGTCAACATGTCTACCACCATAAGTATTGCACCATGTTGGTACCTTGTGTTAGGTAGACCCACAATAAAAACCATAGATATAACCTGCCACTTTTGAGTAGGTATATCATGTGGGTATAATTTTCCTACTGGATGCTGATGTTCTTCCTTAAACTTTTGGCATTCTAAACATATAGCAATGAAACTAGTAATATCTCATTTCATTCTTCCCTTTCATGGTGCTTTCAACGACGTAAAAGGTTTAAAATGATTGTGGCATGGTGGTTATAGGGGCAAACTGCACAAAGATCTGTGTGGTGACTTCTGGGGTGGACAATGCAAAATACTGTGGTAGCCATAAAAGCTGGACAACCTGCTTGGATTCGTGGTGGCTACCGATTCCACCATGTAAATACAAAAAAAATATCCTATTTCATTCTAGACCAATAAAAGATATTTTTTAATGTTTTCTCTCATCTTTTCATCTGTTAGATGTTAAAAATAGGGAGAACTATGCACCCCTTGCATAATAATTATCCTTAAATCATAATTTTTAGGTATGAAAACCCTATTTTTGAAACATAAAAGTTTACATTTTATGTTAAAATCCTTTTCCTCAATTTTTTTTTTTTAATTTAAGCCCAAATTTCAATGCAATACTGGTCCTGAAACTACACTTCCTTGACTTTGTTCGTCATACCTACATAACTATGGGTCAATGCTTCTACATGCCTTCTCCTACTCAAGGCATCAACAACCTTGTTTTCCTTTCCTTTGATATAATTTATACCAAAGTCATATTCATATAGGAACTATATCCACCTTCTTTGCCTTACATTCAACATAGGTTGGGTAAAGATATACCTTAGACTTTGGTGGTCTATCCTTAGCTTGAAAGGTTTCCCTAGCAAATAGTGCCTCCAGATCTTAAGAGCATGCACAACCGTCACTAATTTTAGGTCATGTGTAGCATAATTTAACTCATGCTTCTTGAGTTTCTTGGACTCATATGCTACTATAACTTCATTTTGGGATAACACCCCTCCCAAACCTTCTAAGGAAGCATTTGTACATACTGTAAAATTCCCAAGAAGATCTAGTATCCTAAGAATTGGTGCTATAGTCAACTTATTTTTCAAAGTTTCAAAGGTGACCTCACACTTACCTGCTCATTTAAACTCTTTTCCTTTCCTCTGAAGGTTGGTAATGGAGTAGGCAATTTTTGAACAGTCTTTCATAAAATACCTATAATAACTAGTGATTCCCATGAAGCTTCTAACCTCAGACACATTAGTGGGTACAAACAAACTTAAAATAGTTTTAGTTTTCTTAGGATATATAACAATCCTTTCTGCAGATATAATATACCCCAAATACTGAACTTGTGAGGCATAAAACTCATCTTTAGATAACTTTCCATAAAATTGGTTCTTCCTCAAAACCTCTAACACAAACCTCAAATGTTGGTCGTGTTTTTATCTAGTGTAGAAATATATCAAGATTTCATCTAAAAATATTAAAATAAACTGATCTAGATATTTTCTAAAAACTTTGTTCATCAGATTCATAAAATATATTGGTGCATTTATCAAACCAAATAGCAACACTATGAATTCATAGTGTCCATATCTAGTCTTAAAGGTTGTTTTATGAGTATCCTCCTCAAAAATCCTTAGTTGATAATATCCTAAACTTAAATCAATCTTTGAAAAGATAGTGGTATCCTTTAATTGATCAAATAGATAATCTATCCTTGGCAATTAATACCTATTCTTGATGGTGATCTTATTCAACATTCTATAATCAATGCATAACCTTAAGAAACCATCCTTCTTCTTCACTAATAGTACTGGAGCACCCCAGGGTGACACACTAGGTTTAATTAAACCTTTCTCCAATAAATCTTGTAGTTGCACCTTTAGCTCTTACAACTCAATAGAAGTTATTCTATAAGGTGTCCTTGTAATAGGTTCGACTCCAGGTATTAGTTCAATGATGAAGCCAAATTAACGTCGAGGTGGTAGTCCTAGAAAATATTTTAGAAATACATCCCTAAATTTATGTAGAATTGGATGTCTCTTAAATATTTCCTCATCTCTATTATCACGTCTTATCATTTATCTTAACTACATACAACATCCCACCTCTCTTGATTGCCTTCTTTATCTGCATAGTTGACAACAAATATGGTTGAAAAGACCCTTGCCTACTTTGAACCCTTACTCTCTTCTTATCCTTATTAGTATAGTCCATCCATATTTCTTGGAAGTTGATTAGGGCTCCATGAACCTTTAACCAATCCATCCCTAGGATAATATCAAAGGCATGTAGCGATGCTACATATAAGTGCCAAATAGTGGATCCATTGAGTAAGATGATTTCAGTTGTAGGTAAGCATTGATCCACTAAGTAAGTATGTCTAGAACCATACTCAAATTTCTACCCTTGTGCCAAAAATGTAGGTCTTTCCAGTACATCCCCAATAATACTAGTGGAAATAAAACTATTTGTAGCTTTGCTATCAATTAATACTTTAAAATTTGCGAAGGATTCAAAATCCAACTGATAATTTTTATTAATTTATAAATTTTAATAGGCATTCAAAATCTCACTTTACAAAATATTTGCTGATAAACCAACAATTATCAATAATTACACACTACCGACAATCCATGTCAACAATTTTTTTTTATGAAATCTAATCCTAGGCCTATTCATATCCACATCATCCCTCTTCACTATAGAAGCATTGGATTTCAATGCTTTTAGAATAAAGTGGAAGAGAAGATATTACTAGTAGAAGTGCACAAAAATAAAATCCTCCAAAGTGGTTTTGAAAATAAGAGAGATAGACGATGTACAAGAGCCCAAGGAGATCATCACAACTCCATGAAAGGGAGTAACAACGATAAAAAAACATACTAAAAAAGGGTCCAAATAGGAATCCCCGATGGGATCTCAAGGTTTTTTGCTTCTAGGGTTAGCCTCTAGCAAGTAGGAATGAGCACTATTATGCCTGGAATGTAGGAATGAGCACTACTATGCTTAAAAAAGGGTCTTGTAAAAATGTCTTTCAATATTTTAAAATTCGTAACTCTTCACATCAACTATGTTGAACCATAAGCATGCACCCAAAACATAGTAGAAATGATACTACCAAGCAAGCATCTTGTAACTATAGTCGATGGAAGAAAAAGGTAAAAACATGGGGATTCAAAACAAGCATAGAATGGAGTGTCGAGTACCATCGAATTGTACTCCTTATTATAAAGCCATAAGATTGATAAAAAGCTTTTGAAGTGTCGAAATATCTTTAGTCTTCAAAATTGGGTATGGTCTAAAGTGTCGAAATCTCTATAGTCTTCATATTCATAGCAAGAAGGCTTAAAAACATGAAATAGCTAATAAGGGAATGCAAAAATTGATGCAGAAGCGATGCTTGATGTGGTGTTGGTAGCTGAAAAATCCACAAAGAGATAAGCCTACTAGGGGCAAAGACAACTCCAATGTGTGGAGTACCCATGTGATATTCCTGATCACATAGAAAGGGCCAAAGGTCTTATGAAGGAAGGACTGCTTCTAAAAAATATCTCTAAAGATAATGATGGATTTAAGGATTGTTGGGTTCAACAGAGAATGCACTCCATATTACAATAATTTTGGGTATGAAAGGATGTTTTGTCATCCCAAAATTCGGAGCACCATAGGTAAAGAAAGGCCATTACAAAATATCAAAATAATAGCCCTATTGGAACCGGCTCAAAAAGAGCTTTCCAACGACAAAACGCAAGGCTATACTTGTAAAAGAAGAGTGCCTCAAAAAGAAGAAAAAGAGGCAGGTTCTCGAGAAGCAAAATAAAGGATTGAATTGCCCATTTTACAAATTTGAAATAGGGAATATTCTTAAAGAATATTCTATAAAATAGGTGATCCTTATGATATCAAAATTAAAGTGAATAAGAGAAGGAAGAGCGATGGTGAGCATTTTATCTCAGGTGAGTTTTGGCAGGAATGTATTGGGTGCGACAGTGATAGGATACCTTGAACCAGGCGAGATCCCTAGCTTGGCTATAGGGGAGGGCAATGATGAGTCAGATGTTGATGCTGAAATAGACCTTTCCACTGGGTGGGAGAAAGACTCAGGTAAGGACCCCCCATAAAAGAATGAAGGCTATCCCAAGGTAGGGGGGATCGACGCTGGGCCCTCTAGTTCTACATCTTATCTTAAAAAGGTCATGGGTACCAAATCGCAGAAATATACCAAGGACCGAAGCCCTTTGATAGCGGTCGGAGAAGACTTAGTGATTCCATAAACCCTAATGGCTGAATATCTTTCCCTAGAAGAACATTCTCTGATTGGGAAGTTCATGGGTAGCAGACCAGACATGGAATCCATTCAGCAGTGGGCCACTACCAGGTGGAAAGTTTTAGGAAATCTTGAGATTGTAGCTCTCCCTATAGGGTTCTTTCAAATCTACCTTAACAATCCTGAAGATGCAACCCGCATTCTAACAAGGGGGCCATGGTTCTATAGGAAGAATGTTTTGTTTATTCATAGATGGGAGGAAGATTTCAATGCCGAAACTCAAAGCATAAATTTTTCTCGAGTGTGGGTTCATCTTTCGGGACTCCCTATCCAGTTTTGGCATGAAGACATCCTGCAAGGAATAGGCAGATACATAGGGGAAATGGTGGCCATGGATTCAACCACCAAAACTCGCACTAGGTTAACCCAAGCCAGAATATGCATCAATGCAAATCTTGATTCCCAGGTACCAACTCGAATCAATCTAGTCTATGGTTCCTTCCGTGACTGCCATGCCATAGAGTATGGAAACAAATCAGATTTTTGCATCTAATGTCGAACTCAAGAACACCTCAAGTCCCACTACCCCTCGCTCAGGCCATAGAAGGAGGTAGATTCTGGCAACCATATCTACAGGAACCAAGGCATTCGCTTCCCTGGGAAGCCCCCAATGCAAAAGAATAGGTAAATCTACAACAAAAACCCCCATCAGCAAGCACCAAGGCAAAACCCTATGGCAAAAAAAGGAAAGCAAAAAGTGCAGCCATAACAATCAGAGGACCAAACTCAAGTAAGCTCCCTGTTCACTCATCCTAATCGATTTGATATTCCAAAAAATATCACCCACTCTGATTCATAAATAAATGAAGGGTTATTCACTCAGCAAGAAAATGATATGTCGGATCCAAATGTCGACCTCCAAATCCCCACCATCAAAGAAATTTTGTAGTATCCCCTTCCCACCAGTAGCCCTGTCTTATCTCCAGTCAAGCTAGCTTCCCCTAATCCCCCCTAAAAATCTTCTTTCCCAAGAGGCTATCGAGAAAACAAAAGTAAATTTTAGTCCCAAAAACACTCGAAGCTCCAAAAAATCCTTTGTCGATGTCAACAATGATAATAAAAGGGGAAGGCATAATATCCAAGAGCAAATAAGAAGCCAAACTACCGAGGACATAGCCAACGGAGTCCAAACAACCCTTGTACCTGAAATGTTTACTCACCCGAAGGAAGATCCTAAATTACCCAAACCCCCTATGCAATAATCAAAAGGGGGCAAGAAATCATCTAAAGTTTCCAGATGAGGATACTCTCATGGAATGTGAGGGGCCTCAAGCAGAGGTTGATTAGCACTGTTAGAAAAGAAACGAAACCAACAATCCTCATTGTTCAAGAGACCAAGTTAGATCAGTCAAAATCATGTAAGGTGGGCAACACCATTTGGAAAAATAGTGGAAGCATTTTCAGTACCAACTAAGGTCCATCTGGGGGTCTTTTGTGCCTTTGGAATCCAGAGAAAGTAGATGGTAGAGTAATATCATCCTCAAATAGAATTATAAATATCATGTTCTTTTGCAAAGACAAGGATCAATGTTGTATCCTTTCTAATATCTACGCCCCAAACAATCCCCTCAGCAGGAGTTCCTTTTGGGACCAACTAAGTCAAATGAGGTAGGATTTTAGAAATTTCCCTTGGGTGTTGGATGGGGATTTCAACTCCCCCCTTTACCCGTCAGATAAGGCATGAGGCAATGACATTCCTACCAAAAGTATTCAATACTTCCAGGGGTTTGTCACTGAGAATAACCTAATGGATATCCAAATCCGATGAGCTCAATTCACATGGAATAACAAAAGAATAGGGAACAATTTGATCCAAGTTAAGCTAGACAAATTCTTTCTATCTCAATAAGCCATACCTCTGTTTGGTGATGCCTCCCTCACTTCCCTGTCCAGAATCGGATCGGATCATAGTCCTATCCTATTCGAAGCTAACAAGCCTCCAGTTTTCAAGACCCCTTTCAAATTCGAGGCAATGTGGGTTCTCCACCCAGATTTACGTAATCAAATTACAGGGTGGTGGCAACAATAGGTGGACGGATCCCCCATCGCTCAAGTTACCCAAAAACTCAAAATAATCAAATACCACATCAAAATTTGGAACAAGGAAGTGTTTGGTAACATTTTTGAAAATAAGGAGCAAATCACCAACAAGCTCAAAGCCATAGAAGAGCAAATTTAGAAAGGGCATATGAGCATACAAATCAGGAATGAAGATAAAAAGCTCCTTGCCGATTACCACAACATTCTGGCCAATGAAGAAATGTATTGGAGACAAAAGTCTAGAGCCCTGTGGCTCAAGGACGAGGACTCAAACATGAAAATTTTCCATGCATCCACTCTTCATCATAGAAGCTCCAATAAGATCAGGGAGTTAATAAATAGTGATGGCACAAGTGTGAGAGACATCCATCTCATCAGAAATGAAGCAGTCACCTTCTTTAAGAAAATACTAGGAACAAACTCCACTGTTTTTAAACAGGCTCAGGATCAGCTTCTTCAGCATATTCTAAATATGGTATCCCATGAAATGAATGACATGCTCATCAAGGAACTTACCAATAAAAAATAAAGCAAGCTCTTTTCTCCATGGCCCCTGATAAAGTTCAGGGGCTTGATGGCTTCTCCCCAAGGTTTTTTCAAACTTACTGGGATATCATAGGGGTTGAAATTTACAAAGCCATTATTCACATGTAGAAATCCAAAGCCATCCCTAAAAGCACCAAATCCACCTTCATCACCTTAATCCCTAAAGGCCTTGAGTGCAAATCCATGAATGACTACAAACACATCAGTCTATGTAATGTCATATACAAGATTCTTGCCAAAGCCCTGATGGCAAGACTCAAAGAAATACTTCTGCTGATTATAGATCCTTTCTAGGGTAGCTTGGTCAAAGGAAGGTCCATTCATGATGGCATAATCACCCTGCATGAAGTCCTCCACTCAAATTCCCAAAATAAGAAAGCAACCCTTTTTCTCAAATTAGATATCAGTAAGGCTTTTGACCGAGTAAACATGGATTTCATCCTGGTTGTTCTTCAAAAATTTGATTTTCATAGGGAATGGATAAATGCAATCAGAGGCTGCATATCCAACCCTCATTTCTCAATCTTGGTTAATGGATCACTTGTAGGTTATTTCCCTAGCGACAGAGGTATCAGGCAGGGAGACCCCCTGCCACCCATCCTTTTTATAATACTCATTGAATTTTTGGGAAGAGCACTTAAGAGTGTTGTCAGTGAGAAAACTATCACATGGATTAAGACTGCCTCGAGTCTAAACCCGCTGTCACACCAAAAATTTGTGGATGACACAATACTCGCTACCTATGCTTCAATAGTGGAGGCCAAGATGATCAAAAAAATCCTTAATTTATATGAGAAAGCGGCTGGGCAAGAAATCAAATATAACAAAAGTAAAAACTTCTTCATCAATACCCCCATTTCCAGGAAGATTAAAATTAGGCGTATTCTTCAATGTAGCACTGGTGAGTTCCCTACTCGCTATTTGGGGCTTCCTCTTTTTTAAAATCATCCCAAATTGTCCATGTGGAGTCATGTGGTGGAAAGGATAAACAAAAGGTTAGTTGGATGGAAAGGGGCTTTTCTAACCCAAGTAGGTAAAACCACTCTTATCGTAGCATGCCTCCAAGACATCCCAACCTATTTACTCTCAATATTTAAAGCTCCTGCTTTAGTTTACGCCCAAATCGAGCAAATACAAAAAATATTCTTGTGGGGAGGCACAGAGGAGAAGCAAACAATTCATTTGGTTGGATGGGAAAAAGTTTGTCGACCAAAAAACCAAGGGGGTCTAGGACTTAGAAGAATCAAGCATATGAACACTACTCTGCTGGCTAAGCAAGCCTAGAAAATTCATACAAGTTTCAATGTAGAATGGGTGTCAATAATGCAGAGGAAATACCTCCAGCACAAAGAATTCATTGATGAAGATATCCCCAAAGAGGGATCAACTTTTTGGAGGTCAATTATTCAGGTCAGAGAAGTTCTCCAGAAAGGTTCAAGGTGTTAGCTGGGAATAGGTACTGCCATAAACTTCTGGACAGAAAGGTGGGTGAGTAACCAACCCCTAGTTGAAGATGATGAGATATCTATCCTAAAACCTATCCTTGATGGCACCATAGGCAGCAAAGTAGCAGACTTCATCCAAAATATCAATGGGTCTAAAAGCTGGAAAGACCTCAACATTAACTCAAATGATGGGCACACAACGAGGGCAGCAAGGGCTTTGGCTCTTATGTTGAATACTATAGTGATTTCGACAGATGGAAGAGAAGACTTTCTAATTTGGAAAGAAATGGACAATGGATGTTTTTCTGTCAAATATGTTTACCAACTTATCTTGAATCCACAACAAGCTCCCTTATCTCCTAGCCAAATTTGGATCAAGCACCTCATCCCTAAAGTGGCAGTGTTTTCCTGGCTGGCAATTCAAAACAAGATTTTAACCACTGATAATCTCATCAAGAGGGGGATGATGGTACCCAACAGATGCCACCTATGCTATAAAGCTTGGGAATCTGTCAACCATATTTTCACTAAATATGATTTCTCTTATACTATGATGTTAACTTACTATCCAGTTCCACATCAAATGGGTCCAACCCAACTCCTTGGTAGAGCTTTTCACTTAGTGGCCCAATCCTTTCAAAAATTCTCGATTGAAATCCTTGTGGAAAATGTGCAATCACCATTTCTTATGGCAGGTATGGCTAGAAAGAAACAACAGGGTGTTCTCTAACACTCCCAAGGACCCTACCTCTATTGCTAGTAAAATCATCAGCTTTATCACATAGAACTCCCGACTCATCCCTTGCACAGAACCCCCTGATGTGGGATTGGAGCATTTTCTATTCAGCAATCTTAATATCCCCAGGGAAGATAATCCTTGTGTCACTCATCCCCATCCAAGGCACACGTCTTCATGGAAACCCCCTTCGATAGGATGGCTCAAGCTTAATTTCGATGGAGCTTCTAAAGGAAACCCGACAATAGTAGGGGCAGGAGGACTGGTCAGAGATAGCATCAACAAGATTGTGTTTGCCTTTACGGAGAACCTAGGCATTCAAACAAATCATGTAGCAGAAGCCCATGCCCTGTGGAGAGGTCTCAACATCATCCAAAAGCACAAAGGAAACTAAGAAATAGGGGACTCTCTAAACATCATAAATTATATCAACAACTCCAATCCTTCATAGAAGGTCATGAATGCCATAAGGGAATCCAAAAACATGATTAGAATACAGGGTAGCGTGATATGCAGACATGTGTACAGGGAGACAAACATATTTGCTGATCTCTTAGCAAACATGGGAATCAATCAGAATTCCTTGATTGTATGGGATAACAATCCACCCTCAAACATTTTCAATGAAGCCAACCAAGAGTGGGCAATCCAACAACGAAGCACCGAAGCAGGAGATTCATCATCAGGTTGACAACATATTCATAAGCAGCCTTATTAGTACTCTTGACAACATTAGCGGGAAGTTGAAGCAACTCATAAATACTGAGGAAAGCACTACGAAGAAGAAGGTGGCTGATGCATGATGGAGGGCCGTGGGTCTTTTTTTGTTTATGGTTCTCTGGATCCTTATTGGGGTTTGTTTTCATGAGGGTTATTTTAACTTTACATATTTATATGCATCAATGCTGGTTTGGGTGTCTGCTATCCATATATTATCTACATCAATCCTATTTGGGGTGTTGTCCATATATTATCTGCATCAATCCTGTTTGGGGTGTTGTACTTATATTATCTGCATCAATATTTTTTGGGGTGTTTGCTATTAGGCTTATCCTCTTTTAATCAATAAATGGTGAACGATGTTTATCCATTTTCGAAAACACTTTTTTTAAGTTTAGTGTTCTAAGCTGCTAGTCTCCTTTGAGGTTTTTGTAACTACTGGTTTTGAGATCCAGGAAAAAACCCTTTAATATAAGCTACACTATTTACCAAAAAAAAAAAGGTGATCCTTATAAATAACATCTCTAAAAAAATCAATCCACTTATAAGTACAAGGTACTTTAAAATACAATTTAAAACTAAAAACAATAATATAATAAAATATAAGGTTTTTAACATCCATAAGGCCAAATGCAACCTATGGAACAAGAACTTTCAAAAGAATCATTTTTGACCCTCAAATATGAACAAAACATTTTTTTTCTACAACATTGATCTTTTGATCATGAGATAATGCAAATAAAAGGAATAAAATGAAGTGTACTTACATCAATAAATATCAAATATACATATACAAAGAAATAAATGAAAGAGATACATGGAATTTGAGGGAGGTATTGAAAAATAGAAAAATACAAGGCTAAATAGGATTTCATAAACATTTTTACCATATAGAATAAATAAGTTTATGATCAAACTCTATATGAGATTACCAAAATAACAAACGGAGAACCCAGATTCCCTTCAAGATTTTGACTCCTTAAATTGATTGGCAATAATAATAGAACCCATGTGGCAAAGAATAAGCCAATCATGTAGCTTTGTAACACCATTTTATTGGATAGTGATTATCTAATTGTATAGTAATAATTGGAATGCTTATATACCGCACCTAAATCTAATCCTATATGTTCAATAAAAATATGCAAAAGAAAAATAGTCCTTATTGATCTTTATATTTGCATCTTCATCCACTAAAATTTTAATAATTAATTTTATTTTTAAATCTAACAAAAATCCATAATTACTAAATTTATAATAGTAGGAAAATCTTATTGAGGGTCTTGTTTATTATAAAGAAGTTCCTTTTGACCAACTAGTTACATGCCCTGCAAATATGCCAAAAAGCTTTCAAATCTAAAGCATAGGATCACTCACAACTTGTACCAACAAGAATAAATTTAAATTGGCTACAAACACAAGTGACATTCACTAAGATTAGGAAAGACATAAACTAAAGAGAATTACCAAAATTAGTTTTTCAAAGGTTATAAATTTTTGAAGCTTTGAGACACCTTGTAGACACCTCAAAAATATAAGATATGATTTATCAACTATGGAACTAGTTATAGATTTATGTTATTATGATCATGCAAATTATTACCATAGTAGTTAAAATATATGATGGAACCACATAAAATTTAACATGTACATTACATTTGTTGGTTCCAAGAAGATCACATGATGAATTTGAGAATGCACTCACTTCAATATCACAAGCATACTTTAAAAAGTCAAATTTTCCATGAAGTTATCTCTTGTCAAAACTCACATTCTACAAATTTGACAAGTAAATTGGTTGAAATAGAGAACATATGAGCATATTGCGTGTTTGCTATTTGCTTTAATTCATGGAAGGAGTTTAAAACACACTATAGTCATAAAAAATTGTAGACTAGGTACTAGTGATAAATTCTAAAAGGAATTAATCATTTCAATATTTATATAACAATAGTGTTCTTGGTTTTCATTCATATAGTATTTAATTTGATATTAAAAATTATAGTTTACAACTTTGAGGCTATAATCCTTCATTAGAAGCACTCTAGCAGGAAACGATGCAAAAACTAGAGGATTTTTTATAAATTTGTGTATGATGGCAAAGAGAATTTGTAAAAATGAATTTTCTTATATATTATTCATTTCCAAATAAATGTGATGTGTCAACAGGGATGTATGTTCTAATATTTAAGTGAGCATGTACTGAAGAAGATAAGAAATGATTTTTTTTTTATATGATGATAAGCAAACAACAATAAATCTTCTATCCAATAGGAAACAAATCTAAAATAGCTAATTCTCATTATATATTTAATTTTATGACATTGCAAATATATTTTGCAAGTCCAAGGCAAATTGGTTGAAAAATAAGTTTTTGCCACTTGAATAAGAAGTCATGAATTACTTTGTTGAAAATAGCTACCCAATTAATCAAAGAATGCAACTATTACAACAAAAGGTTGTTATCTATTGATGTTAGTTGGACTACCCAAATGACAATCACGACCCAAATAACAAAAACTAATGCCCAAATATATTATAAGTCTAATATCATGCCAAAGGAAACATTTTATATGTAGAAAAGCATCGAAACATGCAACTCTAGCAAGTAATAAGTACATGATATTTTAAATGGCTAGTGCAATACTAGAACCCCCAAAAGTGATAAAGTACAAGATGGTATAAATATATAGTGTATGAGCAATAATGGAAGCATTGGAAAAAGATAAACATAAATGGTTCAAATAGTCATTGCAACACAAAACAAATGTGGTGGATCTTTGTTTGGATGAGGGATTTTGTTTTATTAGTTTAACATTTTTTATAAAATACCATTTCTTAAAAAATTAGAAAAAAAGAACAAACAAAAATAGCAAAAAGTATAGCATAAACTTCAAAAGAGTAGTTTTTTTTTTGCTAGATAATAAGGGGTTGTACTCGGGTCTCCCAAAAAATTACATCTCTCTTCTTTAGAACTTGAGAGTTTACAAATAGATACACTTCTCATCTCAATTGAGATGCTATAGCTAGAAACCTACACCATTTTACATAAAATGTCTGAATTCTTGATTTTCATTTTCTAGATCTTTTCAAATTTATGTATGAATACAATTACTCTAGAATTTATTATCTTTCTTGACGTTTTCCTGTAGCAGCCTTCACAATGCCTAAAATTCACCTCTACTATCTATGCCTTACATCTTAGTAGAGTAATATTTCCAAAACATCGCACAATCATAGTCTACTTTATCAAATCTGGATTGCTAGTTTCCTTCCTGAAACACAAGTGCAATCACAAAAATTGTAACAAATAGTCTAAATGAAAACACATTAATGTTACAAAATAAAACATATATTACCAATGGAAAACATTAAAGTAAATATTAATCATTAATTTATTTAGGCAATCAATATTTTTGTCAACTTCAACTAAACTTTCTACTTCCTCTAACCATGGAAAGAAGAATTTAACTTCACGATCCTTAATCAAAACCCCTCTATTGGCTAGCTTATTTGCACATTTGTTTCCTTCCCTTAATATATGTGTAAACTTGATTTCTTCAAACTCTTTAGCAAGATCTTGAATTTCCATAATTATCTCTTGTATGTTCCATGGAGTCTTTACTTTCCTCAAAATTGCATTTATTACTATGAAAGAATCACCTTCCATCCATACTCTATTCTATTTCATTTGTTTACATATTTTTTACCCTTCTAAAGTTGCTCAAGCTTTAGCTTCATTATTTGTCTTAAATCCACTATTGAAAATATAATGAGACAAAATCTCTCCTCTATTATTTCTAATTATTCCTCCTCAACCTGTTGCTCCTAGATTTCCTTTAGATGCTCCATCAATATTCAATTTAATCCACTCCACATCTGGTGGTTTTCACTTTATATTTTTTACCTTCTTTTTGCTTCTCTTGTACCCAACATCATAATTCCATTTAATGACTTGACTCCATCTATCAAGACTCTTTGCTTCCAAATTAGAGATTGGGTGAGTTGATATGGTTGATTTAGACTCCTCTATGGCTAAACATATCTTCTTTTTCGTTACCTCTAAATTGCTTTTCTTTCCTTTAAATATTCTTCTATTCCTTTCTAGCCATATAGTCCAAAGTATTGTATTTTTTGATATATCCCATATTGTTTGTAAAGCCTCACTTTTATAAGTGCTTTGCCATTGCTTTAACCAATCTTCAATTCTACTATTCATCACCATGCATTTACCAAACATATTAAGAATCCATTGCCATAGATTCAAGACTATTGAGCAATGTCCCAATAGATGGTCTATACTCTCCTCATTACAAAAAAATACATTGAGAGGGGCCATGAAAACACCTTTTATAAGGTTATCCTAGGATAAAATTATTCTGTGACCTACTAGCCAAACAAACATTTTAACTTTAGGAATGCTTGGGCTATACCAAATATCTCTCCATATTCTAGTGACATTATTATTATGTTGGTGTTGAACATTATATCCAATTCTAGTTGTGTATTCTCCTGAGCTATTCAACTCCTAAATCAATTTATCCTTAGCATCTCTTGAACTAATCATAGTTGTTATCTTTCTACTCAATTTTCTCCTAGCATCAATGTCTCGTATACTTGTAAAAAATATTCTTTCCATTTGTATCTTCCTTCTTGATCCTTGTACAAGATGTTTGAAACCCTATCACCGTATTTGTCTTGAATCAATCTCATCCAAGGTTTCAAAATGGATCTAAGTTGAGTATTTTTTTATCACATCAAGTATCCATCCAAATAGATTTTTTTCTCCAGTTCCCACCACCCATCTTAAATCTTTAATCATAAGATCAATAGATTTTTTTAACCATTCCAAATAGTAGAACCATTTGGAATAGAGAATGTTGCAAATATTAAGCTTGGATCATTGGGATCAACATACTTAGAAGAATTATTTTCCATCATCTTTGACTCTCTTTGTACAATATCTAGATAAATTTCCCCCTAAGAGCTAAGTTTACATTTGTAAAAACTCTTAAACCAAGACCTCCCATAGTTTTATCATCACACAACTTGCTCCATTTCACTAAAGGAAATTTCCTTTTATCATGTAAACCTAACCATAAAAAGGATTGCATAATATAAATTAATTTTTTTTCAACTGATTTTGGCATAGAATAAAATGACATATAATATATTGGAATGGTTTATAAGTTTGACTTAATTAACCACACTCTTCCTGCTAACGATAAGCATCTACCTTTCCAAGCTAGAAGTTTATTTTGAACTTTACTAATAACTGGATTCCATAAATCTATCCTCATTATCCCCTAAATAAAGGTATCCTTGGTGGTGATTTTTTTTGCATCCTTGGCTATCATGCTATAGGAAAACCCACTACCAACAAGCAATTACAAGCTCTGGTCAACCTGTCTCTTTAGCCTGGGAATAAAGTTCTTCAATATTTTATAAACAGACCAGGTATGGTAAGGATACCCTTGAGGTGAACTTAAATGTTTTTAATGTTTTATGTTCATGCTCTTCCATATTTATGGTGGTGAATCAAAGCTTTTATAAATTTGACCAAGCTAAAGCAATAACAATTCAGTTATGCCTTATATATGACCGGTGCCTTAATACTTTGGGCTATTGTAGCAAGATTTAACAAAAAATTAATGAAAATAGAAAGAACAAGGAAAGAGATAATCGGTGCAATTACATTCATTCCAATATTTTAATAAATGTAACAGTTGACCAATGAAAGAAACATTCACTATTCGTTCAAATAATGTAACTCATAATGAAGACACACACTAGACTGAAAACAAAGATGTAATAGAAAATAAAATTAGAATTGTATTAATATTTGAAAGATGATTATATGAAGAGTTGGCATTGAATTTCCATTTAACTCTTAGAAGGATTAATACAATAAAGATCCTCATTCAAATATCGTAACAAGGATCTTTCACTCTTCCATTCGAATATCGCAACAATTGAGTCTCTAGACCTCTGACTCAATAATTTAGAAATAATCTCATCTTCTCGGGCACTTTCCTATCAAAACCTGCACAACAATGGGAAGAATAAGGGGTGTAAAATAAGAAGAAAGAAAAAGGGAATACAACAACAAAGAACGAACACTTGAGTATACCTCTTAGCAAAAATATGCTATGTCAAAAGCTTGATCCTTATTCTAGATGTAGAAGTCCTTATTATAGTTGTGGCGACTCTGTAACTGCCTAAGTTTCTTTTAATATGAACCGTCCACCTGGAACCATATCCTACCTTGTCATTGGTTGGGCATTTGTACAACCTATCATTTAACTATCTCAAAAATAATATTCATTCCTAAAAATTGGTTGAAATTTTGCCTAGTTGTCATCTATCTTCTCTTTCCCTTTCTCTCTATGTTGTGGATCCTATGCTACTTGTTGACTCAGATGTTCTTTGACTTCTCTTGATCACGTCCTTCTCTTCCTGTCTAGCACCGACCAAGTCTACCACATGGATCCATAATTCCTCATCAATCACACTAAGTACATTAATTTTATCCAATACTCTTATTCCTTTGATATTGTCTTGTTTCAAGACTATTTTTTATCGAGAAGAACCTGACTATGTCAAGGATGGTGGTCGTAAAGGAGATGAGTCGATCAGAGAGTTTATCTTCATCAATTTCCTTATATGGGGATTCTCGAATGCCTTTAATGATCGATCAACTAAAACTTTTAACACTAAGCAATTTGTGGAGACTGACATCAAGCAATTTTAACTTGTTAACAATATCACTCTCCATAATCTCTAGCTCTTTAACTATGTCATTCCATCAGAGTCTATCAACCTTAAGACTAGTGACTTTCTCGTATTCAACTTGGCAGCTATAGATTTTACCATCAATGGTAACCACATGTTTTGATCTAACCTATTTATAATTAGTCTTGCATTTCTTGTACATTGGGGAAATAGCCGCCATATTTTTATGTCTCTTCAATTAGGGATTTTTTTCCTGTTTGCTTCTATTATTGCCTCAAAATACCTGCAACAACTGTCAATCATTTCTGTTTATGTTTCTATGATCTTGATATTTTTTTTTATACTTGGTCGTAAGCACTGGAGCTTGTAACGATTTATTTTTTGAAGGAATTTACCTCTAATTCTTTTCTACTTCAACTTTAATTTTTTCATTCTCTACTTGTAACTATTCTACTTTAGATTTCCAGGCTGCCACTTCTTTCTCAATTGCCAATGTAGTCTGTGCATGTACTTGCACTCCATATTTTAATAAGGTGATTGTGTCTCCTCCTATTTCTACATCACTTATGCTAGGATTTATCTGAAGTGAATACACTCCTTGAGTGGGAATGGTGATGGTAGTCTTGGAGGTGGATTCTAAACTTGATGAAGGTGAAATTTGAACTTTGCTTCTTGTGTGAGCTTCTATCACCTTGTCCTCCATTATTTCTTCAGTATGCTCTTCTTACTCAAAAGTGAATTTTGTGAAGTCCTCCCTTATTACTAGAGTGATGCTCATAGGCTCACCAGTACCCATTTAGATCTTGTATCTCTTATGGGGGGAGAGTTTGAGGTGTTGGGAATTATCACTTGATAATATTTGAAGATATTGTTGAATCCTCCAGCCTTCTATCTTCTTTCCCATGCTACAACAGAGATTCTGATCTCCTTGTTGTTTATCATGAAAGCCACTGGTATTACCTGGGGAGAGCCTGTGGCCATCTATTGTAAATGACATGGGGTCATCAAAGTTACTTCCAGGATTTCAATTATGAAGTGGCTCAGTGCAGTAGAAGCAATAACAATCTCCTTTCCTTTCCTTATACTAAGAGACTAAGAAGTGTAAGAAGCACCAGTTACTTCTGTTATTTGGATTTTCACCTTAGCCACGATCTCGATATATTCAGGTTCTAAACTCATAACCTCTGTGATGAGATTTACAAAGTCTTTCGGTGGAATGACAACCTCTTGAGGTATTATTTTATCTATTGTGTCATGTCTTACCATCTTGAGGTCAGAGGAGTAGTTACCTACTTCTTCTAAATGAGTATGTGGTTGTACCAGGTTTTGGTTATTCCATGTCTTCTAAATTCACTCTATTTTTTTGTGCCCACAAAAGACTTTTCTCAAATTCATCTTCTCTATGTATCATCTATTTAGGTTCAACAATAATGTCTTTGTAACGTCCCTCAAGATCATATGACCTCCAGGTGATTTTTGTGAAATGATAGGAATCCATTGTGGGTAAGGCCTTCATCATTACAAGATATCCTCTATAAACATACTACCCTATTTTTCCAAGTGTAGTGACCTAAGGGATCCTAGTTTGTTTCCTCTTCCATCTCAATCTGGCTTCTTCTGTAGATTGACTCACTATCTCTAAGGCATCTAGTCATTTAGAAATGAAAGTGGGTAAAGCTTTGGGTGGAAATTTTCCCCTATACATCCTGATGAAGCTATAGTGCTTAGTGAGAAAGAAATCTCCAACTTTCTTGTATTCAAGATACTTAATTATACATGGGATAATTCTGGGGGGTTCTTTCTCAGTTAGTACATGATACATGGATGCCAAAAATCTTCCACATAATTCTTAATAGGTGGAGGTACCATCATAAATGCAAGGTAGTCTATCCTAGATAATTTCTCCTGACACACCTCCTAACTGATTAATCGTGGTGTCTTTGAACTGCCTAATGATAAAATGGACGAGGAACGAGTAGTGTGAGAAATAGGGCATGAATTCCCTTTCTTTGATAATTAACTTATACAATTCTTTGATTTCTCTGTCCATCGTCTCGCACATTATATCTTGCCACCTATACATTGGAATTTTCCAGGTTTTATTACACTACACTATCAGGTACATAACTTTGATGTTGATCCAGTTAAGGTCCTCGACCCCCATAATTATGTGGATCATGTCAACGTAATCTCTAGCCCATTTGTGAAGCCCTAATTTATGAATGGGAAAATCCATTGATACTAGTTTGTCATAGTTGAATGACTTCCTATAGAAGGTGGAACCAATCATATGTTGGGCCTGTGCTAAGACTATTATGATGTCGTAAAATTGTTTGGTCATTTCTAGTCCAAACACCTGTTCAATATTTTATGGTGTGATCTTGTAGATGGGCTTATTTTGACCATTAACTATGCCTTTGGTTCTTGGGTCATATGAGATGCCCAACCACGATAGTAGCTCAGGGGATAAATGCACTCTCAACATAAGAGCTTAGCCAAATTGGTCCTCCACTTGTTACTGTGGGGACTACTTTTGTCTTTGTCTGCATACACCCTCTTAAAGATATTCTTTAGCAGATGGTATGGGCGTTGACACTCTTCTGTGCTAAACTGGAAATAGAACTTGACGAGTTCAAGTTCACCCCAAACCTAAACTTTAGTTTTCCTAGCGTTCATATTCTTGAATGACACCTTTTTGTCTGACGTCTCAACTCTAGTCTTAGATGTAACCATGCTAAAGGAGGCCATTGCTTGAGTTTCTATTTTTTTTTTTAAGCAAAAAACCCCTTGCGGAGCCGCCTTGGTCTGAGAGACCATGAACAGGGGGTTCTACACCGTCAAAGTCACCCGGGGGTCACACCTGACCCTGCCCGCACCAACATTATGAATTGGATTTTGGATATCCAATTCAGCTTTTTGGTAGGGTGGAGATTTGAACTTGGGACCTCCCTTGGAGGATTGCCCTCTCCTCTCCGACTCACCTACAACACCTGGGTGTTGCTTGAGTTTCTGTTACTGGGCTCTTTGACTCTAAATAATTCAAGGATATTACAAGCATTGTGAGTTGCTTATTACTACTATCATGTATTTAAGTTGGTTTGTGCATGAGGTGTCATTAATATCGCACCAAAAACCACTATATTATTGCTATACTCGGCTCACCAACTCATTTCTCATAACGGTTGGTCGATCATGAATCATTATCTCTTGGTTGATTTGTGTAACTGGCCACCAGATCATATATGCATTAGATCCTAGATCGTTTGATCAATACACATTGTATTAAAGCTCATGCCCGAACATATTCGAGGTTGAGATCTATAGTTGGCTTACATACTTGTAACTTCCATATTGGTTCTTTGTCGTGTTAGTGAAATACTTATTTATTAGTGTTCCATTATATTTCTCGAGCGTTGCTTCAATGGTATGGTATATCAACCAGTGTTTTTTGCAGAGTTTGAGGTACTCACGCTTCAGCTATCATCGGTGGTTGATCGATCGATCAATGCTTTAATTCGATCGAGGCTTTTTGATTCGCTGATTGGACGCTCGACCAGTTAACCCTTGAACTTTGTTAGGTTTTGACTTGTGGCCCTCTTTGATCTCGCATGAGTGGTGATTTCGATCGCTCACCATTATTGCTTGATCGAGTGGTTTCTTGCATGTGCTGCATTAAACATTTCATGCTAAATTTTATTGAGGAGGTCAATTTATAATAGTAATCTTCAACTAAAACATTATGCATGCAAAAATAAATGTCTATGTACCTTTATTTTTGCTAAATTTACCTTAATATGGCTCGATCGATCTGCATCGTTGATTTCATTCGATCGGTAATATTTTGATGACTATGATTTGTTCGACTACTGATATCTAGTATTCATCATTTTTTTGATCGAAAAGATTTTAATGGTTTCGCTTTAACCACGTCATCACTTTGGTCGGCTGATCCACGTAATTCTTCAACCGACCAATGTCATTCTTCGATTGAATGAATTTGGTTATTGCTTTGTTGGCTTGAGTTCGACCGAAGGATTTCATATTTGATGAGTCAAATGTTTTTAACCGCTGTTCTTTATCGGGCTTTGATCGATTGATATTTTGACCGTTGATGAATTTTTTGGCCAATGACCTTTAGGCCACGTGTTCGATCGATTGTTTCTTTCTTTTGGTTGAGCATATTTTTTAATCTGATTTTGACTTTTGACTTTCAATTGATCTACTAATCGCCCCAACCGAATGATAGCGCATGCACAATTTTTAATTAGATGAGTTGACTTTTTTGATTGATCATATTTTTGACTGGTTAGCTTATGTGCTCGGTCGAGGGACTTTTAGCATTATCGATATGTTTTTTTTTATCACATTTTTTTTATTTTTGATTCATTTGATCAATTTAGTCGATCGATCGGTCGATGCTACCTTTTCTTCAACCGATCGGTTATGGTTCATTTTTTTGTTGATCGAACGAAGGTTTTTGTTGCATCGAATTCTATCGACTTATCTGTCATACCATCGGATGAGTGCTTATTTAACTTGTAGAACAATTACTAGTCGATCGATTGTTCTTTATTGTCAGCCAAAAAGCCTTTTTACTTAGTTCTCAATAGTTTTTGCTTTCAGCAACGATTTTGTGCTAGTCGACTGGTAGATGAATTGCATTGTTTTTACTGTTCGATCGATCAGATCTGTAAATTGTAAGTCTTTTGAAAAAGGGGGCAGGAGAACCCCTTAAGTTTCAATAAAAGGAATTTATTAAGATTCTTAAGGGTGTGAGATGTTTATGAAATTCTTTGTAAATTTATCCACTTAATGGAGGATGACAAATTTTGATGCTAACAAAGTTATTTTGGAACTGAATGACCTAGGTATTGGAAGATGTTTGTTAAAAACATTTATACATGAGATTGTTTTGAGATAGTTAATCACTTAAAATTTGATTCATTCATTAGTATATCACAAAATGTGGACTTCTTTTAAGACCTTCAAAATTTTATAATTATGGGTACATCAATGTTGTATCAATTTTAGCTACAACATAGGCTCTGACTAGGACAGATGGCAAAAACATGAGGCATTTGAGAACTCCAGATTCTCTGGTTATTAACAAGGCTTCAAATGAAAGAACGATGACCTTTATTTTCTAGGTGATTATTGCAAAAGCAGAATAACAAACAAAGCATTCAAATAATCTAAAGAGAAAAACCCTCAACCAAATAAAATCAAAGACTCCGGTTTTATAGCCAGGTGAACTTTCACTCTTGAAGGTTAGTTGTTTAGCAATATATTCAAGGTGGTTTTGAATAAAATCAATAAAAAATTACTATCACATCAAGCCTGGGATCAGATTGTGTGCTTGTGTATTTTTATTATTTTTTCAGATCAAATAAATTTTTTATCAACTTGGAAGCAGTTAGGATTATTAATGATTTTACTCTTTTAAAGATATTTACATTGTCATTGCTCCACATCCAGTCAAGCATTTATAGCTCCGATGGAGGTGACCTTGATCCTTTTGGACCTACTCTACTGCCAATAAGGTGTTTATAGCCTCGATAGAGATTATCGAGATAGCCCTAAGCACTTGCTCAATTTGCATTATTGAGATTTTTCTTCTTTAAGAAGAATTTTGATAAATTGCAAAATATTTCAGAGTTTGCTTTATGGGTTGAGTATCTAGAAGGTTATAGTATTGAGTGTATTTGTTTTTAGCCTAACTACCTTACCAAGGTTGACTAGATTCTTTGACTCAGGAATTACTTTGGAGGTCATGATAATATATGGCTTTGGCTTGATGTGTCAACACTTCCAACTTTCATCTGTTATATTCCAAGCCTCACAAGATGCTTACTAAACTCCTTACTTCCTGAGTTGTTAGATCATATGTATTCAATTCCAGATCTCTTCTCTTAACTGACTAAGGGTAGATCTCACACACATAAAGCAAAAACATGACAGGGAGACTTGATGAACTTTTAACAGTCTAGAATTACTAAACAAATAAGTAAACAAACAAAATGAAAAGGAAGAAAATATAAACTCATAGAACATGTATAAACCTTTTTTTTATTAGTATTATTTTTTGGTTCCTTAGCAGGGATGATATAACTTTAGGTGTTGGCCGTTTATTGGGATTTTCATGATAAAACCCTCTAAGGTTTACAACCTGTAAGTATTTGGGCCAACGATCTGAATAATTTTTAAGGACCTACCCACCTGGGTTCAAGCTTACCTTTTTTTCCATGTTTTTCATTTTTGGGGTTCCAATACAGGACTATGTCTCCTTCAAAGAACGAAGTTCCTTTGGCTTTCTTATTAAAGAGTTGCATGGTTTTATGGGTTTTTTCAAACATTTTATCTAGTGCATTTCTTCTTTCTTCATGTAAATGTGTAATTTGATCTAATATTTTTTGTAAGGCATCGAGGTTTTCATGATCTTGTAGTAATAAGGACAGGGCTATTCTTTATGTACGAGGAGGCAACAAGACTTTTTCTCCAAATACCATTTCATATGGAGTTTTACCCGTGTTTCTCTTGACAAACAATCTATCTGCCCATAATGCAAATTTTAACTCACTGTCCCATCCTTTTTTTTTTTTGCTCAATGATCTTTTAATCTTGGTAATAAAGTTTTTTATTTGATGATTCAATAAGACCACTACCTTGAGGATAATAGTTAGCTGAATGAGAAAGTTCAATTCCATACTTTGCACAAAATTTTATCATTTAAAAAGAGACAAAGTACTTTCCACTGTCTGTTACCAATTTCTTTGGGGCTCAAAATCTGGTTAAGATATTTTTTTCTAAGAAATTAATGACCACTTTAGTTGTCAAATTTCTTAGAGGAGTTGCTTCCATCCATTTAGTGAAATAATAAGTCGATGTGATAATCCATTTGTATCTGCCTTAGGAGTTTGGATTTATTTCTTAGATAAGGTCAATTCCCTATTATATGAAAGGTGCTTCTATGATTACTAGATGGAGAGGCATTGTTGCCAACTTTTTCTTCCTTGCAAATACATGATATTTATGGCAGCCCCTCACATATAGATGAACATCTTTGAATAAGGAATGCCAATAATAACCTACTCTCATGATATTATTTGTAGTTGCTTTTGGGGCAAAGTGACCTCCAAAGAATCCATCATGAAACTCTTTTATCACTTCTAATGTCTCTTTTTCAAACAAGTGCAACAATAATACCCCATATGGATATTTCCAATAGAATTTACCTTCTTGGGTGTAATACTTCTAAGCATGTTGTTTGACTAACATGTTGTTGTGTAGTAATTATACAACTTTTGATCAATAAAATAGGGTGTTTGAGTCTCATGGAAAACCTCAAAAATCTCTTCATAGCAACAAATCATATCTCCCAAACAATCACAATTTTTCTTATGAACTTTTGTTTATTAAGGGGTGTGTATAGAATAAGATAGATACCGGATGGATATCAACAATGATATTTAGATGGCCACTAACTATTTTATGCATATATTTTAGTTTGTAGAAGCTTATAGGGAAAAACCCTACATATCACATCATTTCATCTCATATATGGATGTATAAATGATTAATTCTTATGATAAGGATTAACATTTTCATTCATGATTTTCATACATTTTGTGGTTTTTGCCATTGGTTTGTTAAACACATAATATATTCATTTCTTATGTTTTAAGTTATTAAAGCATACAGGTTCATTTGCATTAGACAATACACATGAAATTAATGCATTAGATTCACCATATCATATAACCATAGATTAAATGCATAAACAATGGAACAAATCAATACATGCATTTAACATCCACTACTACATCCATATATGCATACATAGTAGAACATCTACACATCTAGATCATAACATCTAGTAATACATCAATCATATACATATTGCATGTCATCATTACATCGTATACATAGCATAATCACATCATCATAGGCATTACATATATTAATGCATCCATAAAGATAAATAAAAAATCATAACACATAATGAGTCATAAGAGATGATATCATATAAATATGTGTGAAAATATCAGAGTACATCGAGATACAAAAATGCTCGTAGGCTATAACTGTGTAGGTCCTTAGACCTTATACTAAAAAATGATAAAGATATATTGTCAATCAAATGGGGCTTGCACCCCTGAAGGACCTCCACCTTTAGTCCCATATCTGTGAGGCTTCTTGGAGCTAGTACTAGCAATATCTCAGATCATGCACTTGACTTGCGGTTGGGTCACACTGATGATTGCCTAAACTCACTCCACTTACTCCATTGGGAGTGCATTGTTGTAAAACTCTCTAGCATAGTGCCCTCGCATAACCTAACCTTAGTCTCTAGAGTAATGATATACGCTAAATTTATGATGCGCTACACCGAGGCATCCACTATAATGTTTCTCAGCCTCCTGATCTTTGTATCCCCACCTGATACAACCAGCCCCTGAATGGCTGAAGTGGATGGTGTAGCTTGAATTGTAGGACTAACCACTAACTATATCCTAAGAGCATCTCTCTTCGTAGTCCTAGCCTTTATCTCAATGGTCTTGGCCACTAGTTGTGCTCATAGAGTATCCCTCTCTACTGTAACTTAATCAATCACTATCTGCACTATCAATAATTGAGCTTGGAAGAGAGCTCTATCCTCAACGTATCCCTACCATAGCTGCTACCTAGCATTGAGATGACTTTGTGTAGTAGTAAGAGAGGCATCTTGCTCCATCAACTACCTCTAAGAAGTCTACAATTATGCTTGTAGACTCTGTACCTGTGACTGTAATTATGCTACCTCATCACTCGGGGCATCTTCCTCACCATCCTCCTCATCCTAGGGCTCATCCATATATCATGCCCCCCGACCGCACTCACACTCCATCCTATGATGCACTCATCATTCATCCTTATCGTCACCCTCCTCAACTGCCACCTCTCTAGGTCTGCCTAAAGCACCACCATGCCATAGCCAAGAGACCCACCAAGTGTCATAATCAATAGTGGTCCCTAGGTCCTCTAAACCTATATTTGTAATAGGAGGGTCCACCTCCTCTGCTAATCCAATCATTTGAGGTACCGTAAGTTGTATCTCGACATTCTTGTGATGATAGAGGACTGGCTCCTCTATTACATCCTAGGCTATACCAAACTGCCTAGTGACTTGAGAGTAATAGAAATATTCTCTCTCCTTCTCATGGCACCCCATGAGCCATCTACGATGCCTAAATCTAGCTAGGTACCTCCCTACCTTAGGCCAATTATGATAGTCTAGGTAGGGCCTCCATATGATCTAACTATGTTGTAATCCCTCAAGTGATGCAGTATAGTGTGCCAACACACCTGCATATGGTCAGGTCTAGCTAGCCTCCATATCCTATGGCTATCGCACTATGTAGCAACTACCATCATCCTTTAGGTCAGCTTGGGACATCGATAATCCAGAAGGTCGATCTATCCAAACATGCTCCCAACCCTAGATCTATAACAATAGACTGCATCCCACCCTGAATCAGCTCCTACACTCAATCTCGTCTAAGTCATCATAGAGTTTTTTCAACAATATGCTCCCCATTCCATAATCACTAGATGTCATGGGTTGTACTCTACTAGATATTGCACCATGTCTAAGAGGTTCCAAGGGAACCTCACTCCCAATGAGTCAGGCAATAGCACATTCAAAATGACGTGCATCAATACTACCTGGTGTCAAGAGAATATCTACTCATCATACCAATACTAAACTAGAACCCCACCATGGTCTATCTTCCCTATTATCTCATCAGCTCTACCATGAAACACCCACTCCAAAATTGTCTCCTTATCCTGAGTAGAAGAAGAAGTAATAGCCAAACCATTTATGGGAATCCTAAAAATATGGTAGACGTCCTCTAATATCACTGTCTTATCACTAGTAGGGAGATAAAATTTATTGGTCTTGTTGTTCCATCGATGATCCAGGACCATAAGGTATGACTCGTCCGTTATCACAGTCAACAATCACACAACCTGTTTGAGGCCAATCATCTCAAACCACCTCCAATAAGCATCATCAAGCAATGGTCATAAGTCCAAAAATAGGTTGGGCTCCCTAGCCTGTGCTATCAGAGTCTTAAGCCGAGTAGATCAATCAAATAATAATTAAAAAACATCATTAAAAATGAAAAAAATAAAAAACTCACTCAAAACATAAAAAAATTCAAAAATTAATCAGAAATTTCCAAAATCAAGCCTAAGGTTTGCCATCGCTCAAGGTCCCAACGGTTGTAATCGCCACCACCAACGCCCATGATGGCCACTGCCAATGATCAAATTTTTGACCGTTGGTATTCAAACCCTGCTGCTAGACCCTTTGACAGTCCTCTTTTGGCCAGTCATGCATCGCCCCTACCAAGGACGGCCCCATAGTGGCCCCCATGTAGGGTCATTTCATACCCCATAAATATTAAAAATTAAAATCTACCCCCCATTAAGCTATTATAAGCTAAATCCTAAACTAAGGGGTGAGGTTCATTGCTTGCAATTTAGTGAGGTTCATTTAACCCATTAATTAATGAAGTTCGTTTTATTGTGCATAATTCACAAGCGAGATATGGAGAGTCTACCTTAGGAGCTTCAGCTCCGCCACTTGTGGAAGCCTTTGATTGATCCACCATCGTGGTCTAAGATGATTCCAATAGTATTTCATATCAAATTTTATCTCTTTGCCCTCAGAGCTCACTTTTCTCTCTTTGCTAGTTGTACAAATGAGTTTTAAAATTCACAAATTTGCTTTTATATTTTTCAAATCTGGCAGCCATTCTCCTTGAGGACGATCGCGTTTTTGCTTGGCCGCTGGACCTCCTGATGATCCCAAAATTTGCACATGGTCGCTGTTGTACCTCAGGACAACCACCAAACAACAATAAATGCACTCATTCTATCAATTCCATGAGCTTCATATTGGATGTTAAATCACATCTATCGATCCATAATCATCAAAAATTGCAAAATTAGCAAAAAATATCAAATAAACAAAATATCAAATACACCTCGAACCTAGTTATTTACCCTATACACTTTGTGGTTGCAGCGACTTGCGCTCCATGCAAACCGGTAATATGAGTAAATTACCATAAGGTCATTTGAATCAAATTATTCATCGAGAAAATGAATTATCTTCACTTTAATCCCCAAGAAGGCCATTGCGGCCAGAATGCTCCATGAGAACAAGGCATTCATTTTATTCTTCTATGAAATTTTATCTAATCATCAAACATAGTGATTTATCACATGCTTTAATTGAATTGCTATTATCTTGAATTCCCAAGAAGGCCATTACGGCTGGACTACTCCACAGGATAGAGATGTACAATTGCTCATATTAAGTTAAAATCATAGTTGTAATAGGACTTTTCCTTTCCAAAGGTTATAATTTTGCAACATCCAAAATTAGTCATCTTGGTCAAGTGACTCATCACTTTCATCACTTGCCATTTTCCTCATCGACTCGTCACTTGAGGGGGTAGTCATAATCAAAGAATTCATAATCAAAATAAAAAATTAAACACTTAATCATGTAAATTGCGTGCGTCCATGAATCATTGCTAAAAACTATCATAAGCTTCCCTTTTGTTGGGGTAAAAAGCAAAAATACTATAATAAACCTTTGTTGGTCAGAACCATGTGGTCCTTGTAGTGAGACACTACTACCCGTATGCTTTTAGAATTCATCAAAGTTTTAATCAAATTAAGCCTATCCATTTTTTTGGAGGTAATGATTCAAATATGCATGCTCTTTCCATGATTAGGGCATCTAACGTTGACCAGATCAATGAACAAAAATCAACCTA
The DNA here is from genome assembly GCA_028583015.1 of Wollemia nobilis. Taxonomy (NCBI): domain Eukaryota; kingdom Viridiplantae; phylum Streptophyta; class Pinopsida; order Araucariales; family Araucariaceae; genus Wollemia; species Wollemia nobilis. Next base: position 9,009,759 of record JAQPPZ010016346.1, on the reverse strand, counting down.
TAATGTGATGTTAGGTTGTCTATTTTTGCTCAGTGTTGTGTTTTCCCATAATGCATCTCAAAAAGGGGCATCTGTAGACACCTAAAACATGTCATGTTGAGGAGGCTACTCATGTGGACATATTTTTAGGCCATATGACTCATATTGGACCTTTTCAAGACCTAACAGTGGTTCTAACCACTCAAATAGGGGCAAACAATTATTTATAGCCTACACGGCTGTCACCTCTAGCGACGGGCTCATGATCGCTAGCAACGATGATAGTCGTAGAGTAGGTCGTTCTGATTGAAGATGACCTCATCTATAACAAACTCGAGCTACCTAAGCTGAGTAAAATTGATTACAGTGTAAGCAATCTATAACATTCTTGGTTTGAGAAGCTTCTAGAAACGTTGCCTAACCTCCTTGAGCCTAACCGAATCTTGATTCTTGGCTTCCTCAATAAGCTAGGATCCCAATTTGGGAAGTCTATTTAAGGTATACAAAAATAAGAGAGACATAAGAATTAATCCTCAATCGAGCGAAAAAAAGTTCTACCCTTTTGTGATTAGAGAGTGCAATCTCTCATAAGTGTCACGATGCTACCAAAATTGCATCATGGAGTTCATATCAATAACTATGGAGTGCAATCGAACTTGAGGGATAAACCCCTTATCATTTGATCATCAATTCACCATCAATTTTGAGCCAATTCCATGATCCAACTGTGTTTCAAGACACAACAACCCTTGCACATCGATTCCACAGTCAAATTGAGCAACACCAAGCATCAAGCACAGAGAACATAATCTTTGTCTAGCAGTCACTATTTTTAGTAGCGGCTTGCTAGCACCGTCGTCAAACCTGACGATGATCAGCATAGCTTACCATTTTGATCAACAATGACCTTGTTGTGATGTTCATTTTCTTCTGTTTTAGCCATTAGAATTAGTTTTAGTTGCTTTAATATTATTTTTATCATTCTTTAGCATTATCTTTATCAATATTTCACGTATTCTTTCACTATTTTCATGCATTTCCCTATTGCTTTACGCATTTGCTTTCTAGTTCGCATAATCAAGAAATGGGCCTCATATTGAGAGGCTTTCCTATGTTATTGATGCTTTTGCAACTTCCTTGTGTGCAGGTTACAAGCCTTAGCAGGAGCTAGACATCATCAAGATCACCTTTCTTGGCATCATAGAGTGGAGGTTGCTAAAGAAACCCTCCATTATCATATTTGGAAGAGCAAGAACTCTATGGATTGCATATTTCCCCTTTTGGGGTTACATATTGTAATCATGTATCATTGGTGAATCCCTAAGAGGGATCTATTGTAACTATTTTCCAAATTATTAATGAGAAGAGCATCTTACTTTCTTTATCTTTGTGTCACAATAGTTACTTAACCTTTTTTGTCAATTGATTACATGTTACATAGTTAGATGCATGGTTTTTGTTGCTTTACAATCAAAAGTCAAGACAATTATTCAGTTCAACACAACTCCAAAATTTGATCCAATTATTTTTATTTTTATAATATTGATTTTTTTCTATTGGTTTTGATGATGGATTCTCCTACTTTATCTACTTTATCAACTTCATCCAATTTATGTAATGGTTCCACTACTAGAGTATCAACATAGCTGGCTCAAATGTCACTATATGTCGTGTATTCCAAAATGTAATGCTTCTTTACCTCTACTACTTTTGATATACAAAACATGAATATCCTCTTCTCCCATTTCTCCTTTGGTATCTTCCATCTACCTTTTTCAATTCTAAGTTAGTGTGAGTTTTCTCTAAGTTGGCCCATGAACATCTTTGCTCTCCAATTTATGTTTGTCATATATATCCGTTTTGAAGGTGATTGTATGTAGGGTTAAACTCAATAAAATAATTTATTTCTTTATTCCTATTGAATTTTGGAATTGGATTATAGTTTCCACAAAATTGGATGGATGGGTTTAGGGCCTCTTCCAACCTCCTAATTCAAGCCAACTCCCTAGTATTCTTGCTAAATATTAATCTATTCTAATCTAATTGCATGAAATTAAATACATGAAATTAAAATAGAAAAGTAAATACAAAAATTAAGATGCATGAAAAGTAAGATGGTAATCTTAGGATGCAAGATATTAAAGTAAATATGGACATAATTGTAGCAAGGAGAGTATGTGATCAATTAAAGCATGAGAAAATCAAATAACAACAATGTATTCCCATTAAAATGAGTTTAATTTATGAGAGGAACAAAAATATGGGCAAAAGGGTAGTGCCACAATCACTACATATTTTACAATCCAAGAGAGTTGTGTGCCATTGATGAAGAGCAAAATACATCAAATTTTCATCAATTTTACGAGTTATAAGAGCACAATATGGGTTTTACAGAGTATACCTTTAAATTTCTCATGACCAAAATATGTTTACAATGAAGCCCGTGGCTCCTATTTATAAGAAAAGTTTACCCTTGAAATACTTGAAGTGAGAGGCTATTACTCCTAGTAAAAGTAAAAGTTTGGGAGAATCTATAACAAAATGTTGTACTTCCAAATATTATATGCCTCTATTAGGCTTATAAGGATTTCAAATTGAGTTATGGTGCCACTACATGCTAAAATGTTGCTTTCCAAAGATCTTCCTTAAGATTTTTGTTTGTCCTTTTACCCCTCTTTGGTTCATAGTTCTCTAGTAAGTAAGCAAATCACTTCATTCTATTAGTTATTTTCCAATATTTTCTTGGCACTTCACTCCTATAAATCAATTGCTTCATCTTTTCTATCAGATTGCTCCTAGAACTAATCAATCCTTGAGAAAATGAACCTCCTAGAACAAATCAACCCACCTTCAAGTGAATCGCTTCTCCTGTAATGAATTGACCCAACTTGGAATAAATCACTCCTCTTTAGAGATTTAGCCAAACATTATCAATTTTATAAACCTTGTTATTTTGTAATGTTGTTCCTAGACTTGCAAAATTCAAATTTCTTTGTCTTTCATGACTAATTCCTTAGTGAATAAAAAGGTAGTAGCTAAGATACTATATTTTTGGTGACTTCTTCGGGCACCAAGATCGATTAGTGAGAGATTGTAGATTCTAATTTTATCCTTGGGCACAGAGTCAAAATTGAGACCATCTCAATATTGTAATATCATGGGTTACATTTATCATAGCTTTATGGTCACAGGCATGAAATTACCTACAATTGAGTGCACGAAGGTGTATCTTGAGCATCAACATTTTGGCATTCAACACCAACTCCTCATATTTATCCCTCATGAGGATCTTCCATCTATCCTCTTTAATTTATTGACTTCTCCAATAGGATTTTTAGTTCAACAATCTTCTTAAAGTTGTAGATGGGGAAAATTGCCCTACTGTATACACTTATTGGCTAGATCCACTAGAAGTTGGGGTGACCACGGGGGTGTGCTATATTGTCTACACTCGATGGACAAAAGGAAAGGGATCACCAAGAATAGTTTTAGGACTCGCTCCAAGTCCATGGTGGAAATTTTAAATGTGTCAATTAAGCAATCACCTATGTTTGGCCTTTCTATGCTAGACTATGGAAATGAAAGAACAATGCAAAACACACAAGATGTAAGAAGACAATGTCTAACCCTAGTATGATTCGTTTATTCAATGGTCTCTAAACCTAGGTTACAAGAAATGAAATACTTTTATTTGCGCAAGGGCATAAGTAAAATACACAAACAAGGCTAAAACCCTAGATGCAAAACTATATTCCTTTTTCTTTTTAAATTCCTAGAAAAGCAAATCAAATATTTTTTCTTTTTATTTATAACCTAGGTGTGAATAGAAAATATAAAAGTAAACAACACACAACATAACAAATTTACCAAGGACACTTATTTTATCTGATGTTTGATCCAAGCTTTGTCTTGCATCCAAAATATCCCACAACTTCAGATCTATAAAATAACTTCACAAAAACTCTAGAAAATATGGTCAAAATTCGAGAGCTTGCTTAGGCCACTATAAGACTAAGCTTGGAGGCAGATTAGTCAAGCCCCCTTGGTCCTTTTAGTTGACTATTCATAATAAAAATGAACTTTGATATTTGGAACAAACACAATAGAATATGATAACTTAGAACATCAAATGAAATGCAAACAGGATGGATGCAATGAATGGACAAGAATATAATTTTGAAATCTAGGATTTTTTGGGACAAATAATTGCCTCCAAGATAATATTATATGAAATGTAGATAAAATATAATGATAATATTAAATATAGAAAGCAAACAAAGACAAACTAGGATGTAGAGTGTACGCAAAGTGAGACCCTAGGATTTTGAGATGAATAGTTGCCCCTAAACTTAGCTAGACCGAATTTGTGTCCTATAGGATACAGAGTGCGGATTCGATAATAGTGTCAAAATGGACACAAAACTTTCGACGAGAAAAATCAAGGCTTTCACCAAATCTATACCCTATAGTAGGTGGGGCATGGATATACATAGGAGGGTTTAAACCCTAAAACATAGGCAAAAATGTAATAGAACATAAACTAGAATGAAAATGTGAACTAATGAATGCAAAGAAACAACCTGGTGATCTTATGGAAGAAGCAAGAGCAAAGGTGGAAGACCCCTCCTCCCTCAAGAAGACAAATTTTCATCAAGGCTTTCTCCACTTACAGAATCACAAGGAACACAGCAGCAATAGAACACCAAAGCACCAAGAGCACCAAAAGACAAGAGAACTCTAATTTTGGATGAACTTTTCATATTGATAGCTTGTAATATCCAAACGTAATTGGAGAAAAAAGAGGATCCAGTCCCTTTATTTATAAAGGTATCAGAGGGATAAAAGTTGAAAATACAAAACTTAACCTTGATTAGGTCGATGCCCCAAAAGGGTTAGCTTAAAATTTAGTTTTTTTTGAAGAAAAATCCTAAATTTATCGAATCTATGCCCCATAAATTACTGGGCATGGATTCAATCAAGGTCAAGAAAAATAAGACAAAACACAAGAAAAAGGGGTTAAACTTGTTCCTAGCAAGTTTGAGAACCTCTCAAAGAAACCCAAGAAAAAATGACTCATTTGGGTGGGTCAAATTTTTATGTCTACATTTTGCCCCCTCTGATGCATTTATGGCCTAATAAATGCATCAAAGAAAGATGTAGACACCCATGGGCGAAAAATATGATGAACAAAAGAAAAAAGGGGTGGTGCAAAAATAGTGTCATTTTGGACACTTTGCATATTTGGTATGCAAAATGAGGCATCAAGGACGTTAATACATCTCAGGCCAGGGTGCATTTTGGGAGGAATATAAAATTCCTAAGGAAACTCAAAATGGTGGACTCAAAAGAAAAGAGAGCAGCAAATGATGAAAAACATGCAAAAAGGAGAGAAAGAGGAGAGAGAAAAGGAAAAAGGAGGAATAAAAAGCAAAAGGGGTGAAAATCCTAATTTATTTTCACCGCACAAGAAACAAAATAGAGCTTTGGAGAAAATGAGAGAATGTATCTTCCTACATATTGAGCAGCAGTTGCGAGGGGTGATGCTGGTGCAACAATAGATCAGGCACACGTAAGAGCCAAAATATTAGCTTGCAAATTGATTTTAGTTTATTTTTAGAAATTTTATGAATTTTTAGTATTTTTTGATGTTTTTTGTGAAAGTCATCGCATGGGACCTGAGCGTAGATCCGATGGTTGCTCATGGATCTAATTGGCTCTAGAAGTGACTGAATATGTACCTCAAGCCATACAGGGTGTAGATTCATGAATCTATGCCCTATAGAACATAGGGCACAAATTTGACAAAAACTAATAAAAAAATTAGGTTGCTTTTTAGTGTTTATTAATGATTTTTTTTGTTCTTTTTATTGTAGCATGATGTCCTTGAGAGCAAGGAATAATGATCGAGTACCCTTGATGAGGCACTTTAGGAGCTCACACCAGTAGAGAGATAGACACTAGGTGTAGTGGGGCTTCTACACTTGGCAAAGATACCTCGGGTGGAGGTTGATAGAACACTACTAATAGGGCTGACAAAGTCGTGGTACTCGGAGTCATCCACATTTTGGTTATCAACAAGGGAGATGACCATCACATTGAAGGACATGTAGCACATCTTAAGGATCCCCATTAGAGGGAGGATGGTTTATAGGGTAGAGGTACCTGGGATAGCAACACAAATATTGATGGGTGATCCGTCACATGAGATCTGCAAGAATGGATTCCATGTTGATGACATGCCATGATGACATCAGGTTAGGGCATTGATGACCATGCTTTGTGTAGTGATGGTGGTGTAGACACCTAAATATAGCATAATAAATTAATTAATTGATCATAATTAATTGATGTATTTAATATTAATTACATTTAATTAATATTAAATAAACAACAAATTTCCTAAGTATTAATTAATTAATTAATTTATTAAATTAGTTATTGCTTAGTATTGCACAACCTTGCACACCTCTTCGTGGATGCATTGGCCCTCATAGTGCCACCTTCATGTCATCCATGGCACTGGCAGTTCCACCTCCCACCGTCCAAGTTGGTCACACGCACAGAAAAGCCTTGATCCACAAATGAACTCACAATCACTACTAGTTGCATATCCACCTATGCTAAGGATTACACTTACACACTCAGTTGCATCTTATATATGCACTACATATACTTAGTTAACTAAAATAGTTAACTCAACATGCATACCCAATCCATCCAACCATATCCAGTTGATAAGACAATGCACATCATGCACTCTCACTTAAACACACTTATTTAAATTAAATAATATTATTTAATTTAAATATAAAAATCCAATCATCCACACATCCACTTAACTGGATATGCACTTTAGATTAAAATCCAAAGTGTGCACTCATCATGAATTTGCATGCACACTCATCCACTGGTGATAATTATGAGGTGATTTCATCTCATGCACCCCTAGTGATAAATCCAATGCAAGGGAACAACTCCTAGTTACATGCACTTAACTGGATGAGCTGATTCCTTATCCTTTCTTGCCAAGAAAATTATAAATTGAGCCTCACCCTCCCTTTGGAGCATGAGGATGGATATTGTAGCGAAGCCTTGATGGACTCTTGAGCAACCACAATGACCATATCCCCGAGATCTTGGTATTCCACCATCTCCGTCCTGTTCAAAACTCTTTCGCATCCTTTCACAGACCCAGATCCACTTTTGAATACCTTTCGGATGCTATAGGTCATGACCATCCCATCCTTGATGGTCTCACCCCATATTTGTTCGATCTCGAACGATCGGCTCCCACCTCGTGCATGAAGCCTCGCGACACAACATGATTCGGACACAACAACAACATCATCCCATACATAATGCAACAATGCCAACAATAGTGATAGAGACACAAGAAATGTAAATATAAGCTTATTTCAATTTCCTTTTGCACGTCTTTACTTTCATCATTTATGTAAAGTTTTATATCCCATTGAATCGAGGCCTCACCTAGGGAGGCCCATCACATATTATTAACTCTTTGCAAGTTTGCATGTGTGTAAGTCCCATAGGTATAAACCAAATCAGAAGCATAATTAGATAGTAGCTTTGAACTACTTGAGCCCATGGATCTACTATTCCTTATCCACAATAGTACTTACAACATGACCATCCACTCATAGATGATCAACAGCCACGACTGTCCACCTACAAACGATTACTGTCTAGAGAATTTCTTTCCCTAGATCTCACATTCATAGATTTGTACACTAATCTAAAGGTACCTTACATGACTTTAGTTAGCATTCAATGTAGCGAAGATCACTAAAAACCCACCTCATCATTTGTTGTAGCATTAGGAGTACCAGAGCACCATTTTCTTTGCATAATAGGAAATGCTCTCGATTTCTATTGTACACCCCTACGTGGGTATCATATTGTAATATCGAGGAAGCACAACATTTATCAAAAAATATATCATTCATTTCTTTGCTTTTCTTTCATTACTTCATATTGCATGGTGCGTACTTCTATTTTCTACAAGATGGCGATCATGGTAGGACCCACCCATCCCTTGAGCTTTTGATTTATATAATTTTTTGCATTGCTATTATTTTATGCATAATTTCAATATCCTACTATTTTCTGACTATTGCTGCATTCTGGAAAATTGATAGATTGTTGTTCTCTATTTTTATGCAGGTCACATAATACATAGGAGCAGGATCGTTCGATCCTAAATGACCATAGAGCGCAACCATATGCACACAAATGGTCTTAGATAGAAACCATCCCACCTTAGATGGTCATACTTCACATACATCTTTACCTCTAGTCTTTGACAAAACCGAGGACTATAGGTAGGGGATCAATCACTTTCTGTTTTGAGTAATTTTTAATTGTAAATTTAGTTAGATTTATTTAGAAGTAGCATTTTGTTATTGTAGGTTATTACTATCTTTGCTTTAGAAGTGAATGATATGTTAGGGTAATTATTTACTTGCAATAATATAGATGCATCTTGAATGAAAAAGAAAACAAAAGAAGATCATTCTAGAGTTATTTGGCATTAAGTTAGTTGCATTTAGGCATTTAAAGTGAGACCATATTAAAGGGGTACAAAACCTAAATAAGATAGAATGAACCACACACATCACGATTTATCATAAACATCAATGATTTGGATTTCATCATCAAATTTTGATCGAGACCAACGACGATGGGCTTCATCTCCATCCATTGGCTTGCACCATAGCAAACCTAGTGGTCCCATGAGTTTCTTTTTGGATTTCATCACCGAAAAGTCCCCTACTCTTGGGTGCATCCCAAAGTAGGAAGGTTAGACACCCTCCAATTCTTGGGGCTTAATAATTTAGGAATTGCAACTATCGTTCATGTCCAAGCTCACATGAGGGTGAAGTGAAAGCCTAGATGGGCCAGTAGCAAGGAAATAAATAGTACGACCTCTTTTAAGAGGTTTTATTTGCATTTAGAATACATTCAGCCAAATCATACTAGGCAACCACATTCAACCATTGTTGCATCACTTTTCATTAGAAAAGCAAACTTCAACACACCCATTTTAGTTTGCATCTCATTATCGCACCTGTAGTTTAGGTTAGGTTACATTGAAATACACAAAAAATCCAAAAAAAATCAAAAACAAGTTCAAAAATATAAAAAACCAAAAACAAGTTCAAAAATATCAAAAACCAAAAACAACTCCAAATTATCTCATAAGTTTATTAAATCAAACATCAAACTTTTAAAATGGGTAAAATCAAAATTGGTTGTTTGCTTTATTATAGAGTTAAAAGGAAAAATACAAAAAGAGATTCACCAGAGTCCACCATCATCATCACACACTCACAGCCACACCCCATTCACCTACCTGGATTATGGTCTCAACTTGAAGTCAAGCTCAAGCTAAATCCTTAGCCCAAGCTGCCATGGACCATCAATGTCTAATACCTTCATCAACCACTATCCCTCCTACTTAGCAGGAGGTATCCCCACAACCACCCCTAGGAAGCTATGCTAGCTACATGCAGTAGCTCACTTCCTCGCTAATTGGATCACAGGACCTGAGTACCACCTACCACCATATCCCCAACATAGAACCATAGTATATTGGTAACCCATATTCTTCAGGTTGTGTCACACTCATTGAAATTAAGGTGGTCTTGGACCTTTAGAGTAGCTCTATTATAACACCAGTATCACCTCACCCATCCTTGCCACCACTCACCATCCCACCTCGATCGGTTTCACCCAAACCCCAACAAATGTTCTACACCCATACAACCCATTCTACTAAACCAAACCCTCAGTATGGTATGTCTACATCATTTTTTCCTCTTGGAGGGTCTAACCAAATATTACCCAACCTTATTCTTTGCCACCTAACCACCACCCGAGGCCAAGGCTTATGACCAACAACCTCCACCTCAACAGTTGTACCAACAACAACAATCACCCCAGTACTATTAACAACACCCTCAACCTCCACCACAACAACCTCAATAGGAATCCCTACCCCAGTAGTACTACCAACAAAAATAATCACTGCAATAATACTACCAACAACAACAACCTCCACCAACATCCCACCCATAACAAAAGTACTACCAACAATAATAATCGCTACAACAGTAATATCAACAACAACACCAACCACCCCAAACACCTCAAAATCACTCACAAAAAAACACCCAACATCAACAAGTTGCTAAACCGTAGTAAAATATGACCTACCAATAGGTCATACAACAATGACATCAATCACCACCCCTTCAATAAAAACAACAACAACCCATCAACTACCAACAACCCTTTAAACAGGGTCCACCATTCAACACATATACCCAATAACAACTTGCCCCACAATAATAGTACACAATTAGGATTTTAGGATGGAACATCCCATGGGGCCCCTCCACCTACATCAGATCCATTCCAATGGCCAGTCAATCAGGTCCACACTTTATAGATGCAAGTTACGAGTACAGGATACCAAAATACAACACTCAACCAATTGCAAAAACTCCCCATACATCCCTCAGTAACTTCACCACCATATCCTCTATTGTTTGTAATATTGACATTTGACAAATTTAAATGCAAGGAGGATCCTCAAGAGAAAATGAGCAACTTCATCAACTCATGCTACCTGATCAATGACATTGATACGCTTATGTTGCATACTTTCCCAATGTCTCTTGGGGAAGGAGCTCTAGATTGGTTCAATAATTTGCCAAGATAGTTTATACAACTTTGAGCAAATATCTAACCTCTTTATAGAACACTTCTTATTAAGTATGAAGAAGAAGACAACTATGTGAGACATATTTAATCTTCAAAAATTTGATGATGATTCGATCTTAGATTATGGTGCTAGGTGGTGAGCCATGATAACAAAATTACCATTCTCACTCCCCACCACTAATATTACAAGAATGGTTACTAGGAGTTGTTCAAAACCAATATCACTATTGCTACAACTCTAATAGTATTGCACACTAGAAGAAGATCTAGTGCAAGCTAAGACAATAGAGGATATAAAGATCCAAGAGGGAGAAATAAAACTGAAAAATAAAAAGTGGAACAATAAGAACTTTAAGGGCACCTCCAATGATCAATCAAAGCCCAAACAAGTTAATCAGGTGGTGTTGAGCACCCTGAGTGTTCCAAAACAACAACAATTTCAAGAACCACCTCAACAAAATCCCCATGGTCAACCTCAATAGATCACATATCAAGCTGTGCTGCCTCCCCCATAATTGTAGAATCAACAATAAGACAACTGTAATAGGCCTCCTACCAGCCCCACTCAAAATTACACTCCACTTTCAAAATCTTATTTGGCTATTTTCCAATGATTGTATGAATCACAAGCAATCATATTGCTCGAAGTGAAGTTGCAAGATCCAAATAAGCCCAAATATAAGTCCTACAAAGAATATCATTACTGTGTTTATCACAGGTAAAAGGGGCACAACGTTAATGATTGCATTACATTCAAGAACATAGTGCAAGATCTTGTAAAGAAGGAGGCCATAGCCATTGAGAATCCTTTGGATTTGTAAAACCAAAACCTTGGCATCTACCAAGACCTATTGTCGGTACACAACCAACAGTACATCGCACCACTTGTCACACCACCTAACCAAGTAAACCATCTCAACATAGGGCTACAAAATTAAAACTTTGTGGGGATGATACACAATTACTCAAAACCAAATCTATCTTGAGCGACCACCACCGTCGAGTACTTCCAACAACATTCCATCATCCTCCACATTACCCCTGCAACCAGTGCAAGCCATGCCACATCCCCTAAGACCCATCATATCTCTCACTAGTTGCCTCACACAAAGTTTAAGAATGGTGTTGTCTAAGATTTCAATATATGATCTTATTCAAAAATTTCCCCCACATCGCGAGGCATTAATAGAAATATTGAAATACATTGAAGTACAAATGCAAGATCCTAATGCCTTTATGAATTTTATGGGTAGTATTAAGACATGCAGTGAGCCATCCATTACCTTCTACGACCATGAAATAAAAACCTTACTCGTAGAAGGACCGAATCCTCCTATGCACATAATAGATCATATAGATCGCAAGCCCTTTAAACTAGTCTTGGTTGACACAGGGTCGTCAATCAACATTATTACATCTATGGCCCTTCAACACTTGAACCTCCCACCATCACACATATTTTCCTCACCATTCATCCTATGGGCCTTCAATGATGCATTGTTCTCAACATTGGGAATAATTATTTTACCTATTCAAGTAGGTGTAAAGACCATCCCTACACTATGCTACATCCTTGAAGGAGAGATGCAATACAATGTCCTACTAGGATGACCATGGAATCAAGATATGTGATGCATGCCCTCAACATTACATCATTACCTCAAGTGCGTTCATGAGGGGTATGTGCATTGTATTCCCACTAATGAGAAACCATTTAAGTATTGCAACAAGGTGTCTAACCCACATGAGCTCTCCCTGCCATCCATCCACATATACCTCACCCCAACCCCACATGCACTATCCCCTACGCTAGTGGCATATAACCCCACTAAATTGCACCCATCACTAACCCCAATCCCATTTGCGCATAAATATTTACCACCCATTCCCCTCCATCCAACCTACTACACTACCCTGATTTTTCCATATAGTCCACACTATCCATAAAACCTGGCCATCCAACTTAGTCATGCTTGGCCAAATCCACCACATCCTAGCCAACCCTTATCTGCACAAGGTCTCCCATTTTAGCTACAAATACCACCCATGCCTTCCATAAACCCCCCACTCTAGCCAACTGCACCCACCATCACACCACCATCATCCATGGTGGCCCAAGTCATTGTTACACCTCCATCAATTATAATTGCCAGACCACCCCCCATAGATAGGTCGCTAAACATTTTACCTATTCTAGAGACAAAAACCACGTCAAGTGTTGTGCTACCAACTCCTCATCCATTACAACACCTCCATCTGGTTTTCCCTCCATGTAGCCTAAACCACCACCTCCACCAAACCTAGCCATTGAACCTCCACAAAAACCAACAATTGAACCTCCATCCATGTTAGATATCAACTAGATTTCACCCATGATAGTTCATCTGTTGGAAGAGAATGTTGAAACCATTTCCAAATCTACTTCCTAAACTGTGCAGGTCGCATTTTGTATGATGAGTCTAGGTATAGGTGAGTATCTAGTACAAAATGTTACATTCACACCTCCCCTCATTGAGCCAATTAGGAATTTTGGTCGCCCATGCATTGGGACCATTATTTCCATGGGTTTTACGTCCAACTCAATGAATTTTGTGTATGCTAGAGTTGCACTTCCTCTGATACACCTCTTGAGGAACAACCCACATCACGCTTTACTGGTGATCTAAATTTTTTGTTTAATCTCTCCTTTACGATAAAGTACTTCTGATAATGCCATTAGAGAGGTTTCAGATTAGGTCATCATAAGCAAGGAATTTGGAACCTCATAGAGCCATATTATCAGCTCCCTAACAAAAATTTTGGTTTAGGGTATCACCATAATCAACCAATAGATCTCCTTGAGGAAAAATTTAAACATTTTAACCTTGGTCTCAAGGACAATAATGACAATTAGTATGAATATCTTAGTGAAAATTATTTTTAGGTCATGACAATCCAAGACATAAAGCCTAATACCTCAAAGGATGAGATAGATGAGCTATTCAAATCACTATTAGTTTCTTCGATAGCTTGAAAGAAGACTCTGCCCCCATCGTCCCCCTCATGAAGTTCGTAGATGACAAGGATATTTATCATCGTGTATTCCCCACACCACTCCCCAATTTCCCAATTCTCCTTCCAAGGGAGCATCCAAATCGTCCAAACCATCCATTGCATCCACCTGCATCACCGACAGTTCAACCAAATCTGCATCCATTGATATTGGACCAAATTTTATTGCATGATAAACCAAAACACTCCATACCACAATAAACATGGTCACCATTGACCTATTTGTGCCCCTTCATAATCCGAGCGATGCATCAAATCCTATTCACATCAATTCGAATATCTATATTTTAAGTGTTTCTACCATACCATTACCCAAATATTTTATTCCATCGAGACAATTGCTTCATCAAGCAAATATCTACTTAGCACCAGCCCAATTGCTCGAGTTATCTATGGTCTATAATATCGAGACAAGTGACACTGAGTCACCTATTCTAGAAAATGCAACAAACGACATCCACCTTATTCCCACTTCTCATCAGTTAGAGGAAGGGTCACACATGCTCATTGAGGAGACCAATGATCTTGATATTAGTAGAGATATTGACTTCCCCTACACAAACATTGATGCAAAATATGAATCCCTCATCCTAGGACTTCAGACTACTATCACATTGGGAATTAAGTGACTCAACATTTACGGTGACTCTGAACTCATCGTTAAGCAAGTAAAAGGAATATATAAATGTAGAGTTCCAATTTTGCAACAGTACAAGCTAATTTTCAACAAATTACTAAAACATTTTAATTAGTACAAAATTGATAATGTACCTCAATCATCTAATCGATTTGCGAACACAATGACCTCTCTTGGATCTCTCATTCCACAGAATCCATTTGACAACAATACATTTGTGAAAATCATGGTACTCACACAATTTTCTATTCAATGATAATCATATCAAGCAGTTTAAAGTGTGAACATAGTTCAGACTCATCCTTACGATGAGACATTTTCATAAATTAAGAATTCCTTAAGTTGGGTACGCTCCTTGTAGATTTATCTTCAATTGTAAAGCAAAAATTTAAGTAGAAAGTGGCTCATTATACGCTTTTGAGGGACATTCTCTATCGTTGCAGCTACAATGATATCCTCCTTTGCTGCCTCGAGCCTCAAGAGGCACAATGTGTTATCTATCAAGTCCACGATGGTACTTGTGGTGGTCATTTTAGTGGAATGGCCATCACAAAGAACATTCTGTGCATGGGTTACTATTGGCCCACCATGGAATGTTATTGTTGTGCATACGTTAAGAAGTGTTCAAAATGCCAACATCATACCAATTTAAATCATATTCCATCATAAGCGTTATAGCCGATTCAAGATTTATGGCATTTTTCACAATGGGGTCTTGATTTAGTAAGAAAAATATCTCCTCCTTTGGGACACCATACATTCATCATAACAACCACAAAGTATTTTACAAAATAGGTTTTGCAATTCCTATGACAAGTACAATAGGACCTTAGATTATAGATTTTATATTCCACCATATCATCTATTGTTTTGGCATACCATCAAAGATCATATTCGATAATGGCCCTCCATTAAAAAATAAGGATGTCCATGCATTATGCACAAAGTACAACATTAAACATAGTTTCTCGAATCCTTAATATCCGTAGAGCAATAGACAAGTTGAGGCCACCAATAAGACTATCATTGCCATACTGAAGATAATAATTAAGGAAAACCATAAATATTGACATTTGTAACTCCCCTTGGCATTATGAGATTATCGTACAAGCATTCGCATGCCAAGGTAACACCATTTTCATTAGTTTACGGTATCGAAGCAGTCATGCCTCTCGAGTTTGAGATCCCATCATTATGAATATCATTGTAAGGATTCATTGATGATGACATCGCATGACAAGTGCACCTAGATCAATTGAACCCCCTTGATGAATGATGAATCAATGCTTTAGAGCATCTACAAGTCTATCAAGAGAGATTTAAACGTGCGTATAACAACAGAGTGCATCCTCGAGAATATCGAGTAGGAAATTTGGTTCTTAAGGAGAATCAACAAAACTCAAGTTTTTTGTCACATCTATGCGATAAATTTGTAGCCATTTGGCTTGATCCATTTGTAGTCAAGCAAACATTCAGAACAGGAGCCTACAAACTTGCAACCCTTGATGTAATTGAGGAGCCAGAACCCATCAATATCCTTCACTTGCATGCCTTCTATGCCTAGCTCATAGCTAGTCTTGCACATAAAAAAATGAATGAAAATTAATCAAAAATCCAAAAGCAATAGAAAATCAAACAAAAAACACAAAATTAATCAAAAATCCAAAAACAGTAGAAAACGTAAAATTCAAAAATAATACAAAATCATAAAAAACTTCATTACCAATAAAACTTTGGTTATAATTAAATGTATGCTTTTATTCATTTCTCATAAGTGATGTTATCACATTAATCAAGGGTTTCAACCTTATGGTATGTGTCTTGCATTATAGGCATGTCATACATCATCATCAATTACAAAAAAAAACGTGCAAAAGAAATAAAAAAACCCTATGACAGGTTGTCTTTCCCACATCTATGGTTTGACAAATCTTTAGGTACTTTCAGTCATTCAGCCATACCTAGTGTCTCTTTCAGCCTACATTGAACGTCAATAAATCCTTGACTGCTATAGGTCTTCCTGGTAATCTTAAGTTTTTATTGAGACCACACACAAGTCTTACACATTAAATTAAATTTTGGTGTCTAGGAAAGACAAAATCATAAGTCACTATTGCCATAAAGTGAATGGTTTCCCTTACTCATCCAATTATGAACATGGTCTAAATGATTGAGAATTGACAAAAGGACAAGCTACCCCATTAAAAAAAAATCCCCTTACTCTACCACAAAACAAGCAAGCCCCCAAAAGCAAAAATTACAAATCCCTTGCTCCTCCACAAAATGAGCAAGTATCCCACAAAGTAAAAAAAAGCAAAAGCAATAAAATCCCTTTGCTCCTCTACAAAATGAGCAAGCCCCACAAAGCAATAAAATCCCTTGCTCTTCCACAAAATGAGCAAGTACCCCCAAAACCCCCATCCAAAAAAAAATAGGGGGTAAAGAGCTTGAATCCTTGGTTTTTGACAACCATGGGATGATCTTCATTACAATAATGGGCTATAAATGTCGACTTAACAATGGAGTAGCCTTACTCATGGCTGCACATATGTTACATTAGCAACCTTCTTTTGTATAGATCTATGTACGCTCTCGGATGAGCTAGCTTATTGGCATAAGTCACAAATGACGAGTTTAAACTTACCCAAAATTGAAAATGAACATTCACTACATACACAGTTGGTGTTTGCAAAACTTGAATAACTTGGTTGGTCTTAGTATCCTCAAGTGCCTTCTTGATTAGTAGAGGAGTTTGATTGAGGTCACTGATGTTTGAGCATCATGAAAGCACTTTCAGATTACTCTTCCCTCAGACAATTGAAAGAATAAATCATGTCACCTTAGCACCCATAGCAACACACTACATCATCACATTCATTACATTGAATTCATATTACATCCATACTCCCTGCACGTCAGAATTATTGGGTTAATGCCCTTGATTAATTGATTAGAATCATGAATAATGAAACATGTCTAAAGCACTTATGAATGATAACCAAAATATGTATGCATACATTCATGCCATCCATAAAAATTGCATATAATAATCAAATAAAGTGATTCTTTAACATCACAAATAAAACATCGCATTGAAAAATAAAACACATTGAGATGCATAATAAAAAAAGAGATCCATCTAATCACAAATTCTACAAAGCATCAACACATTAAAAAATTAATGCTAAAACATAAATAAATTATATATAATCATATATATATCATATAAAAAATACATCATATAGCCTCACCCATAGGCTACATACATTGAGCTCTCAAGCTTATCATCATCACAAAAGTAATACCAAGCATATAAAAATTGATATAGGTCTCGATGCCCATCACTGTCCACATTCATTGCTCTCTATTCCCCTCGACTGGCTCTCCTCATGCCTACTGACTATGGCTCCCCTTCTAGCAAGTCAACCTATGAGAAGCACCTACCATTGACCCCTATGAGATCAATCTCTCGAGAAACTATGGTACATGAGGAATACCTAATGAGTCGGAATACATGAGAAATTTTGACTCTGGTAGGATGAGGAGGAGGATGATGGTTTGTTCAAAATGGGAATACCTATAATTACTAGTGCATTCTCCAGAGTCCTAGACCATTCTCGTTGCCACTCCATGTAGCCCCTCTCCCACTCTAGTTGTGCCATGATCATAGTTACAACCTGGTTGCTCCTTGATCCCTGAGCCAAAAAGGCATCATGATCTACCCTAACAACATCCTACTTTACCTATAGTAGGTCACACTCTATCTATAGTGCATTCGACTCTACCATACACCGAGTCATATTATATTATAGACTCTTCCTGTAGTGTATTGCACTCATCCTCCCAATTGTGCTATTTTTGGTGCTCCTCGTCCATCTAACTCTGCTCCTATGCCAATAAGGTATCCAATGAGACCTTATGCCTCTCCAAAAACCAAACCTACTTAGCTATAATATTGTACTTTTCTCTCGAGTCATTGCTACCCTTGTTGGCATCCCCCTCAAAACTCCCCTCTACCACAACCTTTCTCGCATCCTGAGAAGATCCTGTTGCCTGTGGACTCATCCTTCAGTGAACTCATTGTCTAATTGGCTCCCTAGGAGCCTCCTCACCACTACCACTCATAGCCCCCTCTGGCCCTGGCTAAGTAGCCTAACCAGTCAACTAAAACACATACATAGATGTAGTCCTTGCATCCACCACATCCACCTTCGACCCCATAATATCCATATATGCACCCACTGGCTCATAGACTGGATTTGTTGTTGCCTTACTCTGCAACCTTCTGTATTCTATAGGAGGCAATGAAACATCCTAGGGCAGTCCAAATTACCATAGCACACAAGAGTACTAAAAGTACTCATACTCTATGCTATGATGGCCAACCATCCACCTACTCCACCACACTCTACTTAGGTGTGTTGTTTCATTCAGCCATGTTGGCCCGCCCAACCAAGGTCTCCACACCACCTGATTTGGTTGCAACTCATCAAACTTTGTGGTATAGTGGTACTACAATCTTGCAAACAACCAGCTCTTGCCCTCCTCCTAATCCTTATATCATCTCATGGTGTAGGGCTTGGTGTCCTCTAGCTCCTCTTGGGAGTAGCAAGGTAGATCAATGGGGCAATCAATGTTGATGTGTTCCCAAGACTAAATTTACAACAATAGACTACAACCCAAACCTACCATGTTTAGGTATCACATCTTGTATAGCTCCCAGTATAACTATGCAAATAAACAAGGAGATCATACCATCACCTTGGGTTTATAAATCAAGTTATGTACTAGACCAAGTAGGTTCCATGGGAACCGAACACTTAAGGAATCTGACAGAATGATGTTGGAGATCAACATCATCAAAATGATGTCTGGTTGAGATCCATCTCAATCACACATGATTCTCCACATCCCCCACCATTATCAATGGTTTCCCTATGATGAGTGGGCACTGTCACAATCATCTCACCCTCAACGAGTATCTTGAAAATCCTCCACATGTCCTTGAAAGTGATAGTCATCTCTCCCATTGGTAGGTGGAAGGTACAAGTGTTTGGATCCCACTTGTCTATGAGTGTTGTAAGGTATGCACGGTCTACATGTACCTTCTCAAGCTTGGCTACATACCATAGACCAATGAACTCTAGCCAATCCCAATCTGCCTTAATCAATCAATGTTGAACCCTTTTGAATATGTTCTTGAAATGATACTTGGGCCTCACTAATTTGTGCTGCAAACACAAAATATAATTAAAAACATTTTTAGAAATTGATATCATAAAAAAAGGTATCAAAATCTAAGTCACTAAGTCTAATGATAAAAAAAAAACTAGCCAAGTAAATAGACCATCCACCAATGGACAACCAAACATGGCAACTGTCCAATCACGGACGGTAGCCCAAAAACAAAAAAACAAAAAAAAAACAAATAAAGTAGAGCCACCGTCCACTAATGGACGATCACACACAAGTCATCCACCAAAATACGGTTGCAAAAAATAAAATACATGACCCAAAAAAACACGAACATGTGCGACGACCATCAACCAATAGACGAATGCCCAACACAACTATCCACCAACGGAGGGTTGCCAAAGAAAACAAAATAAAAATGCAAAATCATACCTAAAAAAAAATCAAATAAGCAAAAACCAAAAAGTCAAAAATTGCTTTCAACAAGCAAAAAGAAAAGTAAATTAAAAGCCAAAAAAAAAACTATGAATTTTTCAGCTCCATTTTTATTGTAACCTCTCTTATTTTTAATGAATTTAATTGCTGGTTCCAATAAAAAAATGCTTAAACATCAAAAAACATTAGAAAAGAGGTTCATTTTATTTTAAAATGATGAAGTTACAATATTTGCTACATGTCGGCCCTACACTGCCAACTGCGACACCAACTCATGCCATGCACTCCGTTCACTGCTTCAAACTGGTAGCCCTTTGGTTCAATTTACTCACCATGCTCCTCGTTCACCGTGAGTGATAGTAAAAGTGAGGAGTCACACCATGATTTGGCTATTTATAGCTTTCGTGGTGTGATCGTCCGTGATGATCATGGCCTGCCCATCCTGGACAGTCATGATGCGATCGTCTTGGATAGTCGAGAATTAAAAAAAAAAAATATAAAGGACAAAAAAAATAACAAAACAAACCACCATAATCAGCAGCAAAATACATTAATTCATCAAACCGATGAGGTCAATTGTCTCATTGGCCTCATTCATGTTGTCTTCTATCGACTTGATACTTGAGGGGGTTGACGATGCCAACTTTGTTTTTACCTCGATTATGATCGGTATACAACACACCTGGTATGGATTTGATAAATATCTAAGAATCTTGTCATATATTCCTAAAAATTTAGTTCAACAAGGGTGGTCACAAAAATTCCACTGACGTAACATATTGGTGCAACGATGCTAAGCCTGTACCTCAATTATTTAGTTAGTCATTAGTTCAATGACAAGATTTAAAGGCATTATCGCCTCCATCACTCGGGCATCGCACATCGATCTAAAATTGGGACAATCAAACAACAGTTAGCACCTCTTCAAGCACACGAGTCAACACATCATCATCCATAGGTGTCATTTATTTTTGCATTGTATTATGTTTCACACAACATGATACAAAAATGGGGCATTTGTAGACATCTAAATATAGCATAATAAATTAATTAATTGATGTATTTCATATTAATTACATTTCATTTATAATTTTAATAAATAATAAATTTCCTAAGTATTAATTAATTAATTAATTAGTTATTTATTAGGATTGCACAATCTTTCACCCCTCTTCGTGGATGCATTGACCCTCATACTGCCCCCTCCACGTCATCCATGACATTGGCAGTTCCACCTCTCACCGTCCAAGTTGGTCACGTGCATGGAAAAGCCTTGATCCATAAATGAACTCACAATCACTACTAGTTGCACATCACCTATGCTAAGGATTAAGCTTGCACACTCAGTTGCATCTTGGATATGCACTACATATACTTAGTTAACTGAACTAGTTAACTCAACATGCATACCCAATCCATCCATGCACATCCAGTTGATAAGATAATGCACATCATGCACTTTCACTTAAGCACACTTATTTAAATTAAATAATATTATTTAATTTAAATATAAAAATCCAATCATCCACACACATCCACTTAACTGGATATGCACTTTGGATGAAAAATCCAAAGTGTGCACTCACCATAAATTTGCATGCACACTCATCCATTGGTGATAATTACGAGGTGAGTTCATCTTATGCACCCCTAGTGATAAATCCAATGCAAGGGAACAACTCCCAATTACATGCACTTAACTGGATGAGTTGATTCCTTATCCTTTCCCATTCGAGAAAATTATAAATTAATCCTCACCCTCCATTTGGAGCATGAGGATGGACATTGTAGGGAAGATTTGACAAACTCTCGAGCAACCACAACAACCATATCTTTGAGATCTTGGTATTTCGCCATCCCTGTCTTGTGCAAAACCCTTTTGCATCTACAGGCCCAGTTTCTCTTTTGAATACCTTTTGGATGCTATAGGTCATGATCATCCCATCCCAGATGGTCTCGACCTGCAGTTGTCTGATCTTGAATGGTTGACTCCCAACCCACGTAATAAGCCTCTCGACGCAACACGGTTCAAACACAACAACAACAACATCCCACACATAATGTAGTGACACCAACAACAATGATAGAGACACCTAGAAGGTAAATGTAAGCCTATTTCAATTTCCTTTCACATGTCTTTGCTTTCATCATTTATACAGAGTGTTATATCCCATTGAATTTGGGCCTCACCTAGGGAGGCCCGTCACATACTATTAACTCTTTGCAAGTTTGCATGTGCATAGGTCCCACAGGTATAAACTAGATCAAAAGCATAATTAGATAGCAGCTTCGAACCACCCAAGCCCATGGATCTATTGTTCCTCAGCCATAGTAGCAATTACAACATGATCATACGCTCACAAAAGATCACCAATTGTGATCATCCACCTATAGATGATCGTTGTCTAGAGACTTTCCTACCATAGTTCTCGTATTCGTAGGTATGTACACTGATCCAAAGGCACCTTACATGGATTCAGTTAGCATTAAATGTAGCGACGATCACCAAAAACCTGCATCATGATTTGTTGTAGTATTAGGAGTACCAGAGCACCATTGTATTTGCATAGCAGGAATGTTAGGGTAGATTTCATTTACCACAAGATAGATTTGGTTATTACATTATTTTTTTATCCTAGGTAGATATTTGCATTGTTAACGAAAATTAGTTGTTAATTAGTTGGCATATTATTGTTATTTGTTGACGTGATTTAATCATCGTTAGCAAGGATAATATATGTTAGCGCTAATTACTCTTGGTTAGCGTGATTAGTGTGAGAGGTTACTATTTTGTATTATTTATACCTCTTGAATTATCAATACAAGGTTAATGTTCATGGTTTGATTAATTTCTCTCCATACCTTCATTGATATCATAGCGGATGATTTGACTTGGGCAAGGGTGAGTTCGAGGTGCACCTTAAGAGTAGGAGAAGACGATATTTTTTTCGCTCCTACACTGGACCTATGGGGCACAAATCTCGAGATGGGATCCCCTTGGATGTGACACGTTTCCCAAGGCACATAATTCCTTGGCTCAATTGGCATGGAAATCAAGACAATCACAAAATTTTGAACTAGACATTCAATAGGACATCTTTGATTGGATGAAAATCCTCTAATTCCATGTGACGGTGTGATTTGGTTCATGTTTTAATGTTTATTTCTGATAGGGCATTGATTTTTTTGGTGAACCTACACGTCTGTAGATCTGAACACCCGACCACACTCTAAAGCAATGGATCTGGTGCGCATTCCTACTAGATAGTATCTGGCAACACTACAGGACCTGGTAGCCCGCAATGTTGATGCTATCAGATACATTAAAAGCTATGCGATGATCTCAAAGTCCCTCAACAACTACACGAGACCTGAACCACCTGATATTTCATCAGGAACCTCACACAGAAGTTCAAAACCATAGTTCGACATAGAAATTTGAAGGTGTGGATCCCATTGATCCGTAGAAACTGACTTTGAGGTACAAATCCCAAAGATGATATAGACTTGCACATGATCCAAGGCTAACACATGGTAAACCCCTTGCTGCTGACCTGGTAGGCTCAAATCTTGAGATTGATGTGGCATCTCTATTGACTGGACAGACAAGTGGTATGAGACTATAGGTCCACCTAGTAGTGTCGTGGCAGGCTCTGAGTTGGCAGCAACATGGCATTATAATGGCGAGCTAAAATTTGGTATTGAATAAGCTGACGTATCATCCTACAATTGGTACATGTAGCACACGATGATTTACTGTTGTCTTGTGTAAAAGGAGTGATCAATGTTCTTGATTGCTCGCAGGAAATCAAGACAAAAAAGAACGTAAGTTCCTTTTATTTTGCTCAAAGACGCCCCACGATGTCAATGTGGGACAATAGTCCCAGAGAAAATTATTTTTTCTCGCTTCACAAGGGTGAAGCCAATAAAACACTAATTGTGCTCTTCAGCACACGTCCGACGCTGTAGCTCGGACGTTCAGGCACCTACGGTCGGGACGCTACCCACGAGGTCGCGGGTTCCATCCCCACGGGTATATCTTTTTGCCGAAAAAGACAAAACAAAAGAAACACCAAGGTAAAACAAAAAGTTTTTTTGCATATTATTATTTTTAAATTATTTATTTAATAATTTTATTATTTAGCTTAAAATCAAATTTTTATTTATATTTAATAATTCTTTTTTTTAAAGCTATATTTTTTAATTATTTTATAAATCAATTGATTAAAAATATTTTGCAATGAAAAAAAAGAAAGGATTCTATTTTTTTGTAAATTTCAAACAAATGTGTGACTTTGTTTTCTCTAAAAAGGGGATGTAACACAAAAATAACACAATTTTTTTTCAAATTAGGAATTCATTAAAACTTTCTCAAAAAATTTCTAACACAATAGTTTTGAGAGTAAGATTTTTTCTCATGAAAAATAGACCTTGGTGTCAATACGGGTCCACTAATACCAAGTCGTGTGTCGACTGGTTCTGGATTGCCTTTCAAAAGCTTGTCGTGTGTCGACTTGACTTGAAAGGTGTGCTACCTTGTTAAATTTGCAAAGCAAAGGGGGGACAAGAAATTGTGATTCTTTTTTGCAAATTTGTAACACAAGAAGGGGGACACTTGAATATCAATTTTTTTTTGCAAAATCAAAAGAAAATTGTGCATTTTGTTTTCTCAAAACCTTGGGATGTAACACAAAATATTGCACATTCATATTTTTTCAAATTGGAGAAGGATCTCATCACATTGAAGATCTAAATTTTTCAAAACCTTGTTTCTTTTGCAAACAAAAGGGAGGACAAACGTGTATTCTCTTTGTAAAATTATAACACAAGGAAAGGGAAAATTGTGAAAATCAAAGGGTTGAAGAATTGAAACTTATTTATTTTGCAACACAAAAAAAAGGAAAGGCAACTATTTTTTGTCAAAATTCTTTGCAAAATTGTAAGACAAGGGGAGAAATTGAATATCAAAATTTTTGAAAACCAAAAATCACAATTTTGTTGCAAAAATAACTGTAATAAGGTGTATTTTTTATAGCGTTCGACACCTTTTTTTAAATTGGCATTATAAAAATAGGTACATTTTCGGTAGAATCCGACACCTAAGTGTTAAAAATTTGTGGGTATTTTTGATGGTTTGTTGCATTTAAATTCCTATTTTTTGCAAATTACCTCTTAAGTTAAAATCAAGCGAGCTTAAGACCCCAAATTTTTCACCCATTTGTGTAATTTATTGCACAGGTAAAGCCAATTTTTTGAAATTTACTTTGTAAAACCCAAAATTCACTCTCCTTTTTTGAATTTAATTCCTCAAACTAATCATCCTTTTTTGAAAGGGTTTTTAGGCAGGTGCCATTAAATATATTTTTGAGTGAGTTCTCTTTTAGTACTCTTTGAGAGTATATCGAAAGAAAGACCAATTGTTTTTTGGTGAAATAAAGAACCTTCATAGTAGCAATTGTTTGCACTAGGGGGAATAATTCCTTTCTTTCTTCAAAATATATTTTGACAAAAGGGAGATAAAACTTGTAAAGGCAATCAAAAAAGCAGAAGTCATCAAAATTATACCTTTTATTTTAGGCTTCATAATAGCAACTTTTTCTTGAAGTACTTATAATAAGGAGGGGATAATTTGGTGAACTTTTTGATAAATTGCCTAAGAGGCAAAGGTTTATTTAGAATTTTTTGCCCTAAAAGTGAAAAACAAAATATTGTTAAGGCAATCAGAAAAGTATACCTTTTCTTTTAGGCTTCATAATAACAGTTTTTGCTTGAAGTACTTATAATAAGGAGGGGATTCTTTGGTGCATTATTTTGATAAATTTCCTAAGTTTTATTCAAAATATTATGCCCTAAAAGTGAAAAACAAAACATTGTTAAGGCAATCAGAAAGGAAGAAATCATCAAATTGTACAATTTCTTTTAGAATTCATAATAGCAAATTTTTGCTTGAAGTACTTGCAATAAGGGGGGATTGTTTGGTGAACATTTTTTTGATAATTTGCCTAGGAGGCAAAGTTTTGTAGAAGAATATTTTGCACTAAAGGGAAGACTTATAAGGGTGCACTTTTGCCAGCGACCGACACCTTAGTCAAACTTCTTGCAAAATCATATTGTAATAAGGTGCATTTTTGGTAGAGATCGACACCTTAAGAAGACGGTCAAATCAAAGAAAAATGATGACCCAAAACCAACTGATGTTGTTGCTAAATCAGTTAGAGGTCCTTACTTTCCATCAGAGATGGAATGAATGGATTTTTATGAGGATGCATAATTTATCACACTACGTAGTGGTGTAAAATCTATTCTCAAATATTTTGAAGCTTATGAAGACCTTCAAAACAATGGTGCTCTAATCCCTATTGGCATTGTAAGGGCAATATATATGTAATTTGTTTCAATTAACATTACACAATGTAAAAAGAAAAGGAAAATCAGTGAGGAATCAGAGGTCATGCTCCTAATGGTCGATGCTTATTGTGATACAAGTGACCTTCAACTCATGATGGCGAATGCTTGTTGTGACAAAAGGACCTTAAGACCATTGTGGCAAATGCTTGTATTGACACAAGTGACCTTAAGCCCATGGTGGTGAATGCTTGTATTGACACAAGTGACCTTAAGCCCATTATGGCCAATGCTTGTTGTGATACAAGTGACCTTATGCCTATCATGGCAAATATCAATTGTAGCACAAGTGATCTCGATATAAAGGCAGATTTTGCTTGCAACACCAGTGACTTAATTACTAAACCTCCTCAAAAAGAGCTCTATAATCTCATCAATAGTGACAAATGTCGTATTGTGAAAATTATTGATGAAGCTGAAGAAATTGGGTGTTTTGAAAAACACACCAAAGGCATTGGATCCAAACCGATGAAAAAAATGGGATTCAATGGTATAGGATTAGGTATACATGGTAAAGTTATTAAAACTCTTATACTTCCAAATGTCAGGCCAAATCATGAAGGCCTTGGCTATTCTGGACAAGAAAGTACCAGTAAAACCATGTTTGAAAAAATTAAATCTCCTAAAACTCCTACAACTCCTACAAAGCATTTTTGTAGTCATTATGAAAAAATAGGACATGTAGCAGCTAGGTGTTGGAAACTACATCCTTGTAACTCATGTGGATGTACAAATCACTCCTCTTCAAATTGTTGGTACAAAGTGAAAATGACCAACAAGGTTCATATTGATTGTGGATGGATAGATATCACACAATGGACCAAGAGGAAAGAAATGTTGTATGGCTATTACAAGAAAGGTAAAGCCTATGGTAGACCCAGTGGCAGATCTAGTGATAGACCGAGTGATAGTCCCAAAGGCGATGACCCAGAGATAGACCTAAAGATAAACCTAGAGAAAAAGTTCGAGAAGCGGATCTACAGGCAGATCTAGAGGTAATTATCCAAAGGTAGATTCATAGGCAGATCCAAAGATAGACCCAAAGGTACTCATCTAGAGGTACACTTAGAGCCAGAGCCAAAGCCATGTGCCATATCTCGAGCTAGAGAAAGAGCCAACATATTTCATTTCTCTCCTTCACATTAAGGGGGGTGTTAAAGTAATTATTCCATTACTTGGATAATATCTAGATTCCTATCTTGGGTAATTACCATATTTTGTTAGGGTAGAATATAAGTTACTACATTTCCACCGACGAACATGTTGCAGATATATTCACTAAGGCAAATGCATGTGTCAAAATTGAGTTGTTTCGCAACACTCTTTGTATTTCAAAATAATGTAATAAAAGGGGATGTTAGGGTAGATTTCATTTACCACAGGATAGATTTGGTTATTACATAATTTTTTAATCCTAGGTAGATATTCACATTGTTAACGAATATTAGTTGTTAATTAGTTGACATATTATTGTTATTTATTGGAGCGATTTAATCATAATTAGAAACATTAGGGGGGATAATATTTGTTAGTGCTAATTACTCTTGGTTAGCGTGATTAGTGTGAGAGGTTACTATGTTGTATTATTTATACCTCTTGAATTATCAATACAAGGTTAATGTTCATGGTTTGATTAATTTCTCTCCATACCTTCAGGGAAATGCTCCTGATTTCCATTGTAAACCCTTGCGTAGGTATCATATTGTAATAGCGAGGAAGAACAATATTTATCAAAGTTAATATCATTCATTGCTTTGCTTTTCTTTCATTACTTCATATTGCATGGTGCGTAATTCTTGTTGGCAATTTTGGGTACATTGCCTTTGCTCAAGTGTAGATGTTGTCATTGATGTCAAGAAGCTTTTGAAGGAATTTGTTTTGATCCAAGTTCAAGGAAGGGTTTTTGTGAAAACCAAGGTAGACAAAATAAAAGGTTTTATTTAAAACCATGGACAACAGATTTGAAATGGGTTTTTCTTAAAACCCAAGTTGGCTCTTCGTTTTGTTGAAAAAGGTGCCCCGATGATAAAGATATTTAATTTTAAATATTTAGTTTAAATTTTATTTATTTAAAATTTAAATTAAAATTTTAAATTTAAAGTGCCGACGTGTTAATCAATGCATCATAATGCATATAAAATGTGGAAATGGATTTTCATTAAAGAAAGGCGAAGGATTTGAAATGAATTTTTGTGCATTTCGTTTTCAACATCGTCTGCGCCAGCGAAGGAGGAAGACAGGCGATTGCGTGGTCAAAAGTGTGAGAGCCCATTGATGGAGTTACGTGGTAAATGAAACACACAAAATTCAAGGGCAAGTGTTTGCAGAGTTTTCGTTTGGTGACTGCATGCTAATCGAAAACAAAGACAAAAGTCGCGCAGAGGATTTACACAATATTCGAGGTGCGCAGATGAAAGTTTGAGTTCGTTGGTTCAGTGAAAACCAGGCACAGCGTGGATTAATGAACAGAGATTCGTCGCTCGCACGAAATCGAGAGTAAAGAGAAATCGTGAAGTTGGATGCACGAAGATCGTGCAGTCTTGGTGGTATCCGCGACATTGCTGGCCTC
Organism: Wollemia nobilis; assembly: GCA_028583015.1. Lineage (NCBI taxonomy): Eukaryota > Viridiplantae > Streptophyta > Pinopsida > Araucariales > Araucariaceae > Wollemia > Wollemia nobilis. The sequence continues at coordinate 8,980,747 of JAQPPZ010016346.1, read as the reverse complement.
AAGGAAGAATCTCTGGTTGAGAGAAAGCGGTGCACTTTACTCGTGGGAAGATCGAGAGATATAATGCAAAAATATTGAAGAGTGATTTATTGGTTAAGGTGCACTTGGTCGATATGAAAACTATGTTTAAATAAGAGAATGAAGGAATAGAACACATTTTGTCTATGAACAAAGAGGCACGATTGATCTTCGACGAGACAAATAAAAACCGAAGACGTGGAAGTTAATGGTCGCACAAAAATCAGTGAATCAGTGCACAGTAGATGGTTGGTGTGTTAGCCTTGAAAATAAGGAGGTCTGGAGGTCAAATCAAAGTTGCGCCGTTCCTTTTTGGTTAAGCAAGAACAAAGTTATAATATTGATACTTGCGTTGTTCTAGCTCCATGTAAGTGTATAGCCCAGGTGGTCGCGGATAGATTTGTGACTCTAGAGGTTGAAGGGTCAAAACCCATCTGCGCGTGCGAAATTTTATCAAAGGTATGGGCAAAGATATATTTTTGATTAAATTTCGAAAGGAAAATAAAATATATTTTTGATTTGAAATGTTTGGATATTATAGTGGACATCAAAGGTTTAGGGGAGTCATAAGTAGAGTTTGTGAATGATATAAAATATTTTATTTTACTTTTATGGTATAAGTGGTTTTGGGAGTTATAAGGTTATGCAATGTTGTGATTTATTTTATTTTATGGTATAAGTGGTTTTAGGAGAAATAAGGAAGTTGTGCGATTAAAGGCTTTGGTGATGATTATTGAAAAGTGGAGTAATGTTGATCTACTAACCCTTGTGAAGATTGGCAAAAGAATTTTGTGATTGTGGCAGATTTCCAAAGGGGTTTCTTCACTTCAATAAGGTATGGGCACATTCTTCTTATGAGTATGATTGGTGTATGTTTTTCTTGGAATAAGATTGGAGTGAAAAGGTATTCAACTAGGTTTCCTTTGGTTGGGTGTAAATCCTATTTTCCGGTTTGTTGAAGACTACTTATGCATTGTTATCATTGATGAGAGTTTTGGTGAATGCATAATTCTGGTTTGAGGTAGTGGAAGCATTGTGCACTAGGGTTTATGTTTGTGAGTCTTGCTACTTGCTTTGAGTTGGTGAAACCCTTGGTTGGCTGTTTTGAGGTTGATGGTTGAGTTGCTTCCATAGAGGTTGTTTGATCAAGTAATTGCTTTTACTTGATTCATGATATTGGGCTTACTCCATTGAGTTGATTTGAACAAGTTATTCTTTGCATTTGGTGATATTGTGTGGGTGGCTGTTTTTGTTCAAATATATTTGGAGGGAAAAGGATTTCTACTTGTTTCCTTTTCTAGTGATAATTGGTTGAATGCTTCAAGGTTAATGTTGAGTTGAATGATGTGGGTTAAACCTTGTCTTTAAGCATTGTTGTTGAAGCCCTAATTGGTTGAGAAAAGATATTGGTTGTTGGAAAGAACATGAGTATCATTGTTATATGAGATATTGCTTGGTTGGCAATTGTTGGGTTGTATTTCATGTTCTTGAGAAAAGCGTACTACATCTATCTTATTCTGTTGATATTGAGATTGGGAGTTAAGTATAGAACATATTAAGTCTCTAACAATTCTCTTTATGCTTCTATGAGGTTGATGAATCACATTGGGTCTCTAACAATTCTCTTTGTGGGTTCATCCCAAGCAAGTTTTCTTGATGAACTTGTGAGCAGGTTTTGGACAAGTTCCGTTGGGGACTTGTGAGGAGGTTTTGGACAGGTTCTGTTGAGGACTTGTGAGCAGATTTGGATAGGTCCTAGCAGAGGACTTGTGAAGTTGAGTTTGATAGTTCTATTTGAGAACTTGAGGACAGAGGTGCATTGGTTCTATGAGAAGAACCTGAGGACTGATTTGTGCCAGACTGAAGGACTGTGTTTGGTGCAGATCAAAGACAAAAGAAGAGGACATTTGTGCTAGAATGAAGGACTGTGTTTAGTACAAATTCGAGGACCAGCTTTGAGGTGATAGAGTTGAGGACAGAGGTCTCCAGCCAGAGCAGGGAAGACAGGTGTCTTCTATGGATAGAGTTCCATTTGCTAAGGGTAGCGGAGGCGAGAGGTCTTCTAGAGGATCACCAGCCAGAGCAAAGGTAGGGGAAGGTATCTCCTTTGAGCAGAGGCTCATAAATTTAGATTGGGAGAAGGTTTCTCCTTTGAGCCGAGGCTCATAAACATTGTAATTGGGAAGGTTTCCCAAAGAACTTTGAGATAAATTTTAGAGAAAAGTTTTGTGGATGAACCACGTTGAAATTGTTGTGTCACTTTGTGGATGATCTTGTGCATTGTTTTGATATTGCTCTGGATATGTTGCTTTACTGTTTTGAAGTATAAAGGAAAAGTAAAAAGTGGTCTTATACTGTTCACCCCCCCCTCTCAGTATAATCTTGTGTTCTTCAATTCTTCTGTCTACAGGTGAGATTGCTAGTGTGCCACATGAGTCAACAATACCTACCATAGGTATTATAGGTCAAAATAACCACATCAAGGGGGGTAAGGAGCCGTCTTCTAAAAGTTTTGCTAAGTATAAAAGAAACATCGTGATCTCGTGATATTTTGTTCCTCAAAGGCTAATTAAAGAGAAAAGGTCGCGATTGCATGACATTTTTGAGCTAAGAAGCTAAGAAAAGAGAAAAGATCATGGTTGCACGATATTTTTGAGTCGAGAAGCTAAGTGAAGAGAAAATATCACAATTTCACGATATTTTTTGAGCTCGAAGCTAAATGAAGAGAAAACGTTGCAGTTGCACGATATTTTTGAGTCGAGAAGCTAAGTAAAGAGAAAATATCATGGTTTCATGATATTTTTTGAGCTCGAAGCTAACTGAAGAGAAAAAATCATGATTGCACGATATTTTTGAGCTCAAAGCTAAGTGAAAAGAAAACATCGTAGTTGTACGAAGTTTTTGAACCAAGAAGCTAAGTGAAGAGAAAAGATTGTGGTTGTGCAACATTTTTGAGCTGAGAAGCTAAGTAAAGAGAAAAGGTCATGATTTCACAACATTTTTTATTCGAGAAGCTAAGTAAAGAGAAAACATCACGGTTGCATGAAATTTTTGAACCAAGAAGTTAAGCGAAGAGAAAAGGTCACAGTTTCATGATATTTTTGAGCTTGAAGTAAAGAAGTAGAAGATAGCTAGGCCATGACATCTCCAAGAAGATAAAGGTGGATTGCAGTAATAAGAACATCCCAACCATTTTTAGTTGAAGATATCATGCTCTCTTAACTGCCACTCTACCATAATGAGCCTACAAGCATATTGTTGTAACAACTTTCAGTTTTTCTATTTAAAAAAAATATATTTATAGGATGAGCAACCCAAATAAATGTTCGGCTCTTGGATATTTACAAGGGAATGTACACAAAATTTTTAAAGCAAATAAAGACTAATCATTCTGGTTTTTGGCTCACTGGTGTGTTATCAAGTATGTATGGATTGTTGATTGTTGTATAAGTTACGTTGAATAGAAATCACCTTAATTCTTATTCTAAATTTCTGCGTTTAAAGTTCAGCTAGCTTTGAAATCAATGGTTCAAATAAGTTTATGTTTAATTATATCTGCACTAGAGGACTAGTTATCTTAGATTAATGGTTCATAGAATGCTTATCTATGAAAGGTTGTAGAATTTTCTTTGTTGTCGTCTATTCTGCACCACCTAATCATTCTAAGTAATAGTTATATTTCCCTCTCTTTAAGCACTTTAATCTTTCCCCCTTTTCCTTAAAAAAGCAAGGAACCAACCTCCTTTGGATATTGAATTGGGTAAAATTTGTTATGCACCCGGTATTTTAATATTGGCAAAGTCTTGGGAAAAAATGTAACCAAAGGCAGATTTTGCACCAACAACTTTTGGCATGCTCAGTGGGACCAAATCCCACGATATATACAAATCAAGGTTTTGGTGATTATCTTTACCCTATTTAAAATTTTTATGAATCACCTAGTGACTCTACCCAAGAGAGGAACCCTAAGAAAACCCTTATTTGCTTTCTAGTTGAATACCATTTTTTTTCTATAACCAGATCTAAGGCAAATTTTTTTGAAGAGACCATCGAGTTCTTCAAATTACACCTTAATAGCCTCAGAGCTAATCATGTATTAGTTGCTAGAACCACTTCTTCATCTACTGTCAATATAGGATACACAAATATTTCCCCTACAGCCTTTCCTAGTACTGCTGCTAGTGAAACGTTAACTTAGACTACCCATATACCTATAATATCAAGTAAAATCATAGCTACAATGGTCATGAATCAATGAAATTTACCCTACCCTTCATGGAACTATATAGGCCCCCTGAATTTGGCAACTCAACATCCAATTCCAGCAGCTACTTTGAAGGTGTTACCACAGTATGACGGTACCAAGAAGATGACTTATGAACATTGTCAAGATGTATCCGCACTCGCACCAATACATAACATCATCGAGGAAGATGTCATGATAAGACTACTAGTCATTTCCTTAAAAGGAAAAATTCTCTACTGGTATAAAGCCCTCACCAATCAATCCATATCTACCTAGGTCCAACTTGCCGATAAGTTAGTAGAGGAGTTCAATGAACATGCTGATCCATTTTCACTGTTAACCTAGTTCACTATCATTCAGAAGCACCCTCAAGAGGAGATAGTCAACTTTAATATCATATTCAGTCAAACTTGGCAGAGGGTACCTAATGGGTTGAGGCCAAAAAATGAACAATCAATGTACTATTATCTAAGAGCTTTCAACTCAGACATAAGTATGGCTATTAGGCAATCCCAAGTATTTACTTTCCTAGAGATTTTCCAAGAAGCCCAGAAAACATAAATGGATCTAATCGCTATTGGAAGGTTCCCTAAAAAGATAATAATGCCTATCTTCTCGGATCTTTCGCAAGCATCAAATACTACATTCCCAAGCTCTGCTCCTACTTCTAATACATGTCTTCCTAAATGGCCTAGGTAGCCTAATATCCTAGTAATACAAGCATCTCTCGCTCCTCCAATGCTTCCTACCATTCCTACACTTCCTATGACGATAGTTTCATCGACTCCAGATCCTCAACTTGCAGCTCTACAAGATCTACAATCAATCTTGAAAACTCTGACGAATAAGATGACCTCAATGGAAAGGAGAGAAGTAGAAATAAATTTCCAACCAAGGAGGTTTCCATAGGTAACAAGAGATCAAGCCTCCATAAGCAATAGAAACCATGACAAATATAACGTAGTTTACGCCAATGAAGATAGTGAGTCCACTAACACTTCAATAGAGTTAAGCTTCTGGTATTCTACATGTAATTATCCACATGGTGAAAACTCATGTATGATCCATCAACATCATGTCTAGAAGATAGATATTGAGAAGGCTGAGAAAACCCTCAAAGATCATATTAATATTATCAAGGAAGAAAATAAAAATTTCATGATTCCCTCTATTGAACAAGTGGTTGTCCTAACCAGACCAGGAAAGAAACCTTTGTAGGTCAACCCCTAAGAGCTTAACCCCTTGAAAGTACCTTCACTTGTGAGATACCCAGTTGAGAGAAGAACCTCCTACGAGAAAGCTCTCCAGAGTTTAGGTTAGAAAGGAGCAGAAGCGTGTAAAGAAACACCCCTGCATAAGGAAGTGGAGACATAAGAACAAGCAAGAGATAAATTGAGATACCCCTCATTGACTAAGCATCAAAGGATAGATGCTACTCAGGGGTACAAGAATAAGTATGAAACAGTTGTAAAAGAGAAAAGTATCGAACCCATACCATTCAACATAGTTAAGGAGATGAAGAAAACTCACTCCAAAGCAACTATGTATGAAGCTTTGCAATTTATAGGATAGAGTGATTTATTGCAAGAATCATTGAGATCTATAAAACATAAGAATAGAACCCCAACTCAGTTAGATTCGGTATAAGCTAGTCTCTAGGAAAAAATAGACCTCCTTCCTTCTATCTATCTCTTCAAATGGAAGGATGGATGGTACACAATTGTATGATAGACTCTGGAGCTGCAACCACTGTGATACCCAAAGTTGTATGCGACATCATGGGGATGGAGTACACAAGGAGCAGTCCTGGTGTCTTACAAATGGATGAAACCCCTGTCAAAACCATAGGGATAATTAAAGATATTCCAATAGTTCTTCATAGACTACCTCAACTCACAGTTATACAAGAGGTAGTGGTAGTAATTATAGAACCTTATTTTGGTATGTGTCTCTCTAGAGAATTCATCACCAAAATAGGAGGATATTTATCATTAGATTACTCGAACTTGGAAATTCCATTCAAGGGCAAAAGAGTAAAAATATTCAATGAGAAACCTTCAACCTTTCACATTGAAAAACTTGAAGAGGAAGGTAAACAAGCCACTATAGTAAATATGATGACCGAAGAACTAGAAGACATAAACTTGATGGAAGAAGATCTAAATGTACTACAAGAAGAAGACTAGTTCTCTCTCCAAGATTTCAGTGCCATTATTGAAACAAATATGGAAAACTACTCAATTGTAAAGCTCGAGAAAAACAACCCCACTCCTATCCATCAGGTAGGTTCGTCTACCGATCAACTATGAAAACTTTTCTTCGATGGTGCTAGATATAAAAATGGAGCCAGAGTAGGTATTGTTCTAATCTCTTCGATAGGTGAAGAGAAAGTTTTCCCTTATCGGTTAACTTGGAGCTACCCCAATAATGCAGTAAAATATGAAGCACTATGCTTAGGCCTTAAGAAAGCCAAAAATTTGGGTATCAAACAACTCCATATCTTTAGAGATTCTGAATTAATAGTAAATTAGGTCATTGAGAAATGTGTGAGTAAGCAATATTACCTTAAAGCTTATAGAAATAAAGTTTGGTACTTGCTAGAATTCTTCAAATATTTAAACCTCAAAGAAATTCCTAGAGAAAAGAACACTCATGTAGATTTATTGGCTTCAGTAGGTGCAAATTTTTGCCCTATCAACAATGTCATTTAGAAGTCTAAGATAGTTAGACTAATCTACAAGCCCTCCATGCCAGATAGAGATACCTTTTGGTAGGTATTCAAAAATGATGAACAAATAGTGGACTTTCTTATCCATGAGATGAACTGCTCGAATGACAGAGTGTCTAAGGATGAAGAAGATGCAACCATGATCCAATTGAAAAAAAACCATATCCCAAAAGGATTGATCACTCTCTAAAGCCTGTTTGATAACAATGATAGGTCAACTAGCCATAAAATGAAAGTTGACAAGCACAGATACAAAGAAACTCAAATGGGATCAGATAAATCCATTAAAGTGGGAGTAAACACTACAGAGGAAGAACTAGATCAAATTTAAGGGTTATGCAAGGAATTCCTTGACATCATAGCTTGGACTTATGGTGACCTTAAATTCTACTCTAAAGAGACTATCCAACATACAATCAAACTCGAAGAAGGTGCAAAACCCTTCTAACAAAAGCAAATATTGGTGAATCCCAAGATCGAAGCTCTAATGAAATAGGAACTATTGAAGTTGCTCGAGGCCAAGATTATCTACCCAATAAAGCATTCCACCTAGGTAGCTAACTTGGTTTTAATTAGAAAAAAGAATGAAGACATTAGATTGTGTGTCAACTTATTAAACCTAAACAAGGCTTCACTAAAAGATCATTATCCCCTCCCACAGATAGACTAGACTGCATATCGTATCAAGAGCATAAAGATTCTCACTCTTGTATGGGTTCTCTGGGTACAACCAGGTATGGGTCAAAGATGAAGATCAGTTCAAAAATTGCATTCACCACCAAGTGGGGGATATTTGCGTATCATAGGATGCCTTTCAGATTATCCAATCCTGGGGCAAATTTTCAAAGAGCAATGGATATGGCCTTTGGAGAGCTTGTCCATAGGATTATAGTCATATATCTAGATGATATTATAGTGTTCTCTCATCAAAAGTAAGACCACATTGACAATATCATAAGCATTTTTGAGAAATGTAGAGAATTCGACATCTCTTTAAACCCAAAGAAATCCATTTTTGTTGTGGAAGAGGGGATTTTACTAGGTCACATCATTTCTAAAGTCAGGTTGGCTATAGATCCTAATAGAGCGAAAGAATTGTTAGAACTCCCTCTACCCATGAACAAAAAGGATTGTAATCCTTCTTCAGCTAGATCAACTTCGTACACAAATTCATAGTATATTATGTGCAAATAGTCAAACCCATGACCGAATTATTGAAAAAATGCTAAATTCAAGTGGACAAAATTAAGGAAAAAATCTTTTTTAAAAGATAAAGGAATAGGTAGCCCATACCCCCACCTTAGTGAATCTAGACTATTCCAAAGGTTTCATCTTGTATGTTGTAGGTGAACAAGAGAGCTACACTACAGTATTTACTCATAAAGGGCCTGACAAGGAAGGGACCTATAGCATTCCTAATTCAGACCATGCAGGGACATGAAGAGAAGTACAACTTCATCGAAAAGCAATTTTATGCAATAATGAAGTTGTTAAACAAGTTTAGGCATTTTCTTTCACAAAGTAGGACCATTGTGTACGTGGTCCACCCTGATTTTAGAAATTTTATCATATTGGAGGAACTCGATGATAAAAGGGATAGTTGGATTATTGAGATCAAGAGCTTAGGGTTAGAAACCAAAGAGTCGGAATAATAAAAATCAAATGAGCATTAACCATTAACAATAATAATCAGGTTACAAAGTTTAAATAGGAGCTAATTAACCATACGCCTAACTTAGGGGAAAGAGAATAGGGAGAAGGAAAATAGGGAGGAAAGAAGAAAAGGAAATTGAATTTGAGTTCTCTCTCTGCCGCCCATGCCGTCCAAACTCCGTCGTCCATGAGGTAAAAGGTAAGTCCACCCTTTCACTGTGGTAAAAATATTTTTTACCTAATGTAACTTCCAACATTCTCCCCCTTAAAGTTGAGAGGACTGACTATACAGTCTCTCAGCTTTATAAATTGAGTTGTAGCTATGCCTTTGGTGAAGATATCTGCTATATTGTCCAAAGTGCTACAGTATTTAAGCTCAACTATCTTCTGATCCACTATATCTTGAATGAAGTGATACTTCATATCAAAATTTTTTGATCTTTTGTGATGGATTGGATTATATGCAAACTGAATGACACTAATATTATCACAATTCAGAGTTGTTGGACCACTTTGTTTTTTGCCAATCTCTTCAAGGATTTTCCTCAACCAGAGGACTTGAGTACTAGCATGTGTAATGGCTATATACTCAGCTTCAGTAGATGATAATGCTACAACAGATTGTTTCTTGGAACTCCAAGTTATTAGTCCTAAACCTAGACTAAAACAGTTCCCTAATGTAGATTTCCTGTCATCTATATTGCTGCCCCAATCATTGTCACTAAAACCAAGTAACTTCACAGAGTTACTCTTGTGGTAATGGATTCCAAAATCCAATGTACCTTTTACATAACGTAGAATTCTTTTGGTTGCTTGAAGATGCAACTCGGATGGGCTAGCCATAAACCTTGAAACAAGAGAAACAACATACTGAATATCAGGTCTTGTGTTGGTAAGAAACATCAGACTCCCAACCATACTCCTAAAAGTGGTCATGTCAACCTTTGGTGATCCATCATCTTTGCTCAGTTGGATTCCATGTCCTGTTGGTGTTGTAACTGATTTGCACTGCTGCATAGCAAACTTATTGATCATGTCACTTGCATACTTATGTTGACATATGAAGATCCCTTTTTATGATTGATGTACTTCCATGCCTAGGAAGTATCTCATTAATCCGAGATCTTTCATCTCAAACTGATTCATCATGGAGTTTTTGAACTCCATGTTCATTTTATTATTACTACCCATAAATATAAGATCATCCACATATAAACAAACTATGAGGATGTCTGTTCCATTATTGAGGTAGTACGAGTTGGTTCACTTTTGCTTTTAGTGAATCCAAGCTCATTAAAATAGCCATCAATGCATGAGTACCAAGCTCTTGGTGCTTGCTTGAGGCCATAAAGTGCCTTTTTCAATTTATAAACAAGGTTTTCTTTTCCTTGTTCTTGGAAACCTTGAGGTTGCTTGAACATACACCTCTTCTGTTAAGTATCCATTTAAGAATGCACTTTTCACATCCATGTGTTGTATTGCCCAACCTTTGTGAGCAGCTAAGGAAAGAACTATTCTAATTGTCTCCTGTCTTGCTACAGGAGCAAAGGTTTCCTCATAGTCTATTCCATATTTATGAGTAAAACATTTTGCAACTAGTCTTGCCTTATGTCTTTCAATGCTTCCATCAACATTGAATTTGGTCTTATAGACCCATTTACAACCAACACATTTTTTACCTTTGGGTAGCTTCACAAGCTCCCAAGTATCATTTTTGTTAATAGAGGATATTTCCTCTTTCATGGCATCTTGCCATATACTTTTTGTACATGCTTTTTCATAGCTAGATGGTTCTAGCTGTGCAGTAGCCAATAAAGCATAATTGACTACATCTCCTCTTGGTTCGTGAGATTCATCATCTCCAGACATGTGAAGATTTTCAAGTCTGGATAATATGTCATCCATCTCACTAGCTTGACTTCTAGTGTATCTTCGTTGGAAATTCCTATCCAACATTTGAGAAGATGGATGATTCTGTAGTGTTATTTTTCCTTTATTAGTCTCTTTCCTTTGAGAAGATGGATCAATATCCATAGGACTTGGAGCACTTACAGATCTCTAAAATCTTCTTGGAGAGTTTGGTGGTGCCTTCAAAGGACTTCTTCTAGGACTTGGTGTACCACTCGATGTACTCGAAGAAGATTCATTTTGAGGACTCTGTGGTGGGGTACCACTGCTATTCTTAATTTGTACCTGTGAAGAACTGGCTGAATCAGATTCTACATTAGCAAATTTTTGATGACCCCATTCTCCCCCTTCATCAAAAATTACATCTCTTGAAATAATTACTTTATGGGTCTTTGGATTGTAGAGTCTGTATCCTTTTGTGGATTCACAGTACCCTACAAATATACATGCTTGACTCTTGGGATCAAGCTTCTTTATTTTCTCTTCTGGAATATGTGCATAGGCTAAACAACCAAATATCTTGAAATGCTTTACATTTGGCTTCTTGTCGTACCATCCTTCATAAGGAGTGATACCATCTAAACTAGAAGTTGGACTTCTATTTATTATGTATGCACTGGTTCTAACAGCATTTGCCCAATATGTGTGTGTTAGATGCTTTGTTTGTAGCATAGTTCTTGCCATCTCTACAAGGGTGCGGTTCTTTCGCTCTGCCACACTCGTTACGTTGAGGAGTATAGGCAGTAGTGAACTGCCTTTTAATCCCATTCTCTCTACAATATTGCAAGAATTCATTTGAGGAGTACTCACCTCCTCTATCTGTCCTTAGACATTTTACATGATATTCACTCTACTTTTCTACATTATTTTTGAAATCTATGAAGCAATCAAATGCTTCATCTTTATGTTTCAGAAAATAAATCCAGCACATTCTAGAATAATCATCAATAAAAGTTAGAAAATATGAATTGTTTCCTAGACTTTTTGTTTGCATAGGACCACAGATGTCCGAGTGCACTAGTTGAAGAGGATAACTGGCTCTCCAGGCTTGTATTTTAGGAAACTTTGATCTGGAGTGCTTTCCCAAAGCACAACCTTCGCATACTTTCTTGTGATCTGAAATCTTTGGTAGTCCTGTCACCATAGCTTGTGAAGTTAACATTTTCAAGCTAGCGGAATTAAGGTGACCATATCTCAAGTGCCACAGTACACTTGGATTTGAAATAGCTACATTCGTAAGTTGTGCTCCCCTTGGCTCACCAAATTTTAGAGGGAATAACCTATTTTTTGTCATAGGTACTTGTGTAATGACTCTATTACAATTGTTTTTATCAAGTATGGTACATCTACCTTCATCAAAAACAAGTTTGTAATTCCTCTCCATCATTTGCCCAACACTGAGGAGATTGTGTTGGAGCTTGGGAGTAAAATAAATGTCATTCACTTTTTTAAGGCCTTCTTTTGTTGGAACCTCCATGGCTCCAATACCTTCTACTTGCAATGTCTTATTATCCCCTAACTTAATATGGGATTTATAATTTGAATCTAAGGTAGCAAAGAGTTCTTCTTTGCCACTCATATGATTGGAACAACCAGTATCTAGAATCCATGTATCATCTAGATTGTGATCTGATTGTCCATATGAAAGAAAAAGATTTGAGGGGTCTTCTTCTTCTCCATAGAAGGAACCGTATTGACGACTTTGTCCTTGTGAAGTTTTTGACCAACAGTCACGAGCGAAGTGTCCTGGTTTACCGTAATTGAAACATGCTATTTTGGACTTGTTGCTTCCTCGTCCTTGATTTCCATTCTAGCCTGGATTGCCGCTTTGATTTTGGTTACCTCCTCTATTCTGATTTTGTCCTCTATTTTGATTTCCTCCTTTGTAGGAGTTTGCTCCTCTTGAGTTGTCTCGGCCTCTGTCTCTCTGTTGTCGTCCTCTACCTCTTCCTCTTCCTTGTCCTCGCCCTATGGCTTCGTTTGAAGTGAAGGCATTGTCTTCACCTCCATAGCTTGTGGAAGGTGCCCCCTGTAACATCTCCTCATGAGAAGTTAATGAACCTATTAAGTTATCAAACGTGAGAGTAGAAAGGTCTCTTGATTCTTCGATTATGATTGCTATGTGATTCCACTTAGGAAGAAGTGTTCTCAACACTTTCTTCAACACTATTTCAGGTTTTGTGTCATCACCCAAGGTTTGCATCATATCGATTACTGCTTTAACTCTTACACAGTAATCTTCGACTCTTTCATTGTCTCTCATTCTGAGATTTTCAAAATCTCTTTTCAGTGTTTGAAGCTTGACCTGCTTCACTTTATCATTTCCTTGAAAACCTTCTTGTAAGGCCTTCCATGCATCTTTAGCAGTTGTGCTTGATGCAATCCTAGGAAAGATACTTTTAACTAATGCCGCTTGAAGTAGGGATAGGGTAGAAGAATTATTTTTTTGGGCTTCCTTTAGGGTTTTCTTGTCTGCTGTATTCAAAGTAGTCCAATCCGTTGGAGCTGTGTAGCCATCTTCGACAATATCCCATAAGCATTTTCCAATGAGTAGTGTCCTCATCTTGATGGACCAGTACTCATAATCATCCCCATCAAATTCAGGGATGGGTAGATTGTAGTTTGATGCCATTACAAACAATAACAAAAAACTACTATTATTGTGCAATTACAAGAAAATAAAGAAAATTACAAAGATCAAGCCTTGCTTGATTTTAACTTTTCACAAAGGGCTTTATTCTGCTTGATGAGACTCTGCTATCTCCTGGTGCACAAAATTGTCTGCAACTTCTTCCTCGTCGTCATTGATTAAGATGATTTATGGTGAATCCGGTTCAATAATTTCAATGGAATTACTATAATGAGTATATTTCGATTCTATTGGAGCAATTGGTATTGACTCGGATTGTTCAAATCTGCTTCCAAAAGAATTATCTTCCGAATACGCTCGTAGCCTAGTTCGAGATTTCGTTGATTTGCAATTACTGCATTTTGTAATTGTGAAAATACAGTGTTAAGTCCAAGCGTTCTTACATGCTCGTCAAAATTTTCTGCATTTGTTCTTAGTAACAAACTACATAGAGCATGATAACACCCACCAGATCTGATCATCTAGATATTTTAAAGAAAATTTCCCCGAAATTTCTTTTTTACAACAATTTCCTCTTAGGAAATTTTTCTAAGTTTTTACCTGTCAAAGCGTAAAAACTTTTACATCTATTTCCTCTTAGGAAATAATTTTTCTCTAGTTCTAAGAATCAAATTTGAAAGAGAATGCTAGAGATTTTCTTTTAAATTTTTTTAATATATATAATTTTTTTTTTTTAGTTTTAATCAAAATTTTTATAAACTATATATTTTTATAGATAAAAATTTAATTTTTTTTTTTAAAGATTTATCTATATAATATAAATTTATAAAATTAAAAATGATTAAAAGAAAATAAAAAAAATATATTATATTTTATAAGCAAAAAAAAACTTTGTTAGGCGCGCGTGGGGTTCAACCCCGCGACCTCCCGCGCCTCAACTTAACGCTGGCTCGAATAGCCAGTCGGGCTAGCGTATCCGATGGGAAAGGAAGGAAGAGTCCTTCCTTTTATTTCCTGTCGACGCTAGCTACAGGATTAAAAAACTAGGACTTTAGTCCCACATCCATTGTGCGGATGTTTTTGTAGGCTTTAAAAGCCTAACGTCGTCGATAGATTCTCGATTGCCTACGGGCAATCGGGACTGCCTTTTGCCTCCCCGTGCAAGTCGTGCCTCCTCACACCACGTGTCAGTCTAGTCTGCTCTTGTCTGGTCACGCCACATGTTAGTGTCTGGTCTGGTCTTGTCGTGCCACATGTCCACGTCTCTGGTTTTGTTTGCTCCTCAATCTTTGTGCCTCCAGGGTCGACTCCTCAATCCACGTGCCTCTAGGGTCACCTCGGTTCATGTGCTACAGGCTAGGCTGACCTCCTTGAGATTCATGCCTACCTCAGTTCACATGCTGCGGGCTGACCTCCTCCTCGAGATCCGTGCCTACCTCGGCAACGCCCACCAGCTTCGCTTCCAACCTGCTCTGATACCAGATATTGAGATCAGGAGCTTAGGGTTAGAAACCAAAGAGTCAAAACAATAAAAATCAAATGAGCATTAACCATTAACAATAATAATCAGGTTACAAAGTTTAAATAGGAGCTAATTAACCATATGCCTAACTTAGGGGAAAGAGAATAGGGAGAAGGAAAATAGGGAGGAAAGAAGAAAAGGAAATTGAATTTGAGTTCTCTCTCTACCGCCCATGCCGTCCAAACTCCGCCGTCCATGAGGTAAAAGGTAAGTCCACCCTTTCACTATGGTAAAAACATTTTTTACCTAATGTAACTTCCAACATGGATATCAAAGATACAAGAATACAACATTGAGATCCATCCAACCAAGTTAGTGAGAGGTAGGACATTATGCCAAGAACTTGCCAAACAAACCTCATCAGAATATGTGGCCTGCCAAACTCAAGAAGCAACCTTAGAGGATGATCAACCCTTGGATGAGCCCGACTAGACTGAAGAATTGATCAGATACTTCCAAACCAAAAAATGTCTAGAAAATTTGAACACTTCATAGAGGAGGTACAGGATCTAAGCTTTGAAGTACTCCTTACTACCTGAAGGATTGTACAAAATTTTTTGGATGGGGTATTGCTTCAGTGCATAAAAGATGATTAGAAGCAGAAAATATTGGATGAATTCCATGGAGGCCCATCAGGAGGAAACTACTTAGAGAGAACCACTGCTTTAAATATTATCAATACTGGTTGCTATGGGCCAACCATTTTCTCAAATAATTTCAAAGTGAGAAGAAATTGTGAGAAGTGCCAGAGGTACGTTGGGAGAAATAGGAACAATTCAATACCTTTGAAATCCATTCAGGTTGAAGAACCTTTTTAACAAGGGGGTTTAGATTTCATAAGAGTAATAAAGCCCAACTAATCTGTTGGATATAAATACATCCTAACCACTATAGATTATTTTACTAAGTGGGCTAAGGTAGTACCCACTAAGAAAGCAGACCAAGAAGTAGTGATGGAAATATTGAAAGTTTAATTACAAGATTCGATATCCTAGATGCACGAGTCACAAACAATGGCACATATTTAATAGGTACTAAAATGATTGATTTTACATGTAAATATGGAATCTACTTAAAGACATCTTCAAATTATTATCCACAGGGAAATAGATTAGCCGAATCGATAAATAAAAACTTACTTCGAATATTAAAGTGGACTCTAAAAGACAACAAGGAAAGTTGGTACTCTTTGATAAACCAAGCATTATGGGCTGATAGGATCACTATCAAGAAGTCTATCAATACCTCTCCCTACTCATTAGTCTATGGTAAGGAAGCAGTCCTCCCGATACACATAGAAATGCTGACCTTAAAATTGCTCAATCAAACTGGCACAGAGAAAGCTGAGCCGATGGAAAACAGGTTGATTCAACTCCTACAATTAGAAGAATAGAAATAACAAGCCGATGACCATTATCAAAAACATATGGTCGACACAAATAAGTGGTTTGATAAAAAAACCACCTTTAGTAATTTCAATATAAGAGACTTGGTTCTAAGGTGGAATGAAAAAAAAAGTAAAACCTGGAAATCACTAGAAATTAGATGCATTATGGGAAGGACCCTTTGAGATAATCAAAGAAAAACAACATAACTCCTTCCAATTAAGAAACATATAGGATAAGGTCCATCCCATCCTCGTCAATGGCTTCCATCTGAAGCTATACTATAAGTAAGAGGTTTCTCTTCACTTCATGTGTATCATATGTAAATATGTTGTCTCATTTCTTTCTAAGGCCACTTCAAGGAAAATTGTCACGATATCATGATATTTCAACATTCAGAGGCCACTTCAAGGAAAATTATCACGATCTCATGATATTTTAGAATTTTGAGGCCACTTCAAGGAAAATTGTCGTGATCTCATGATATTTCGGCATTCATAGGCCACTTCAAGGAAAATTATCATGATCTCATGATATTTCGGTATTCAAAGGCCACTTCCAAAAAAATTGTTATGATCTCATGACATTTTAGCATTCAGAGGCCACTTCAAGAAAAATTGTCGTGATCTCGTGATATTTCGGTGTTTAGATGCCACTTCTAGGAAAATTATCATGATCTCATGATATTTTGGTGTTCAGAGGAAACTTCAAGAAAAAATGTCAAGATATCGTGACATTTTGGTGTTCAGGGGCCACTTCAAGGAAAAATATTAGGATCTCGCGATATTTTAGTGTTTAGAGATCACTTCAAGGAAAACTGTCGCAATTGAAGAACATGTGCTTATACTGAGAGGGGGGGTGAACACTATAAGATAAAACTTTTTGATTTTCAATACATATGATAGCAGTAGTAACATCAAAGAAATACACATCACATAAAGCATCACACACATGAGAGACATGATTTAATGTGGTTCACCCAATGTGGGCTACTCCATGGAGAAAATATTTTACTAAAACTTTCTAAATAAGTATCTTGGAAAAACTTCCCTATTACAATGTTTATGGACCTATGTCCAAAGGAGACACCAATCTCCTAATCAAGTTTGTAGATCTTTATCCATAGGAGACACCAATATCCTTTGCTCTGGTTGGTGATCCTCTAGAAGACTACTGCCTCCACTGCTCTGGGTTGTGGATCTCTCTCCACTAAAGACCTCTATCCTCTCTGCCCTGGCTAATGGATCTCTATCCACTAGATACTACTGTCCTTTGCTCTGTCACCTCCAAATATCTATTCAATCTCTGTCTCAAATCTTCACTAAACACTGTCCTTCGATCTAGCACAAATCCACTCAATATCTGTCTTTGCTCTATCATAATTTTTTCCAACAAGTTCTCTCAAGAACCTATCAACTTTTCTCTCAAGTATTCTCTAAGACTTACCTCAACTCTGCTTGTAAGCTTTCATAAAAGCTCACACAAATCTGTCCTTAAGCTTTTACAAAAGCTTGCTCAAATCAATCACAAAACTTGCACACAATCTCAATTCAATTTCTTGCAGAAAACCTCTTTCAAATTAATTCAGAATATAAAACAATTTGTTTCATAGAACTTGAACTATCACTCCAACACTTTCCAATCACTATAGCTCAATCAACTCAATCAATTAAACCAACTTGCTTTTAGAATCCTAAGCCAATGTTTCATCCAATTCTCTCAAAAAATACCACAATGGAACTCAAACTCATCTCAAGATGTTCTCACATTCACATAACAATTATACTCATGATCTTTGTATAAACCCTAATTCAAGATAGTTTACAAGTTCTCACTCAAGCATTCACCAATCAAGTATGTAAAGACTTACTCAACAATGCTTATCAAACAAGAACCTTTTCACTCCAACTTAGCATTCATAACATCCAACAATCACCCTCAAGGATAATGTGCCCTTACCTCTTGTTTGAAGATGATTTGACCTTAAACACCTGTCTCAATCACAACCACTCTTTTTTCCAATACTAGGGTTAGATAGCAAATATTTGTCCTTAATATTTTCTCACAAAGATATTTCACCAAGTCAAAATATCAAAAATTACTCAACCTTATTTCTCCTTTCAATACAATTTTATTAACTTTATTTTCAACAAAAATATCTAACTCCTTTGGCACACCTTATTACTCCTCTCAATAAGCTCAAAGCACTCAAAAATCAAACCCTAAAATAAAATAATGCATATCCTTTTATCTCCCTCACAAAAACCTTATAACATGCAATTTCCACTTTATAACCAAAAAATATATTTTCGCAAATTTTGGAACCTCCGCAAATTTTGGAATCTCCACAATTTTTGGAACCAAGCAATTTAGTGCATACCTTAATCCACAAAATGGCCTCGACAGGTTTTGAATGTGCAACCTCTCCCTATCGAGTGCCTTCCCTTTGTCCTTTGCCTTTCACGTAGCTTCCAACAAAATACCTTCCTTGCTCACCAAAATGTAGACCACGGGATTTGATCCCTCAACCTCATGCCTGCCAAAGTCTTAGCGTCGCCCTTGGTTGCCAGTCGCGCTACACAGTGCCTTGGAACATAAAGTGAAATCCCCTCTGCTTTATCCTCTCTTCTGCCTCATGAAACCTTTGAAAAATACATGATTGTCTACCTTGCAATGTGCACAAATTTCACATATAACACTTGGATCGCGGATGAGTTATGCCATGGTGTTTTGCCCTCCTTTATATGCATAATGTCATATATTCAACGATGTCGACGATTTCGATTAATTCGAATATTTTTGAATTAATTTAGTTAAATTAATATATAAATTAATTTATAATTAAATTATAATTAACTTAATAACTCTAAGAGTTAATTAAATTAATTTATAAATTAATTTATAATGAAACTATTATAATTAATTTATAATTAATTTAAATCCTTGGGTCTTGTCCTTTTAATATTATAATAAAATATTATAATATTATTTTGCTTGGGCCTTCCTTTTGCCCTTTAAACCTCATATGACCACCTAGAAGTAATATTTCTTTTGCACTTGATTACGGAACCTGAAACTGACGCTTACTAGTGCTAACTTCTTGACATCAATGACAACAAAATCTGCTCATATTCCCAACAACGATCCCGTGACATTTTGACATTTAGAGGCCACCTCAAGGAAAACTATCATGATCTCGTGATATTTTGGCATTCAGGGGTCACTTCAAAGAAAATTGTCGTGATCTCGTGACATTTTCATCGTTCGATGATCAAAGTCAAAGCAACCATGTCTTTTGGATAGAAAATTAGTTTTATTGAATTTTTAAAATTCTTGCCTCTCAAAGTATCATTGTACCAAGTTATTGGCCCAGAAAAGAGGTGACATGAAGTTATTTGCTAGGACGGAGGTGACACGATGCCATTTGTCCCGATAAAACGGTAATGCATGGAAGTTGATTTTCTTGAAGGTGGCACATGAAACAAAACATATGGTAATATTTAAAATTAGTCACATGGTGTGCAGCACCAACCATAATTAATGCATGTCACCTTAATACATGGATGCGCATCTACTTATGCTGTAGAAGATTTTTCATCGCTTCTCTATCCTCTAAAAATTTTCCTCTGCTTACAACATCCTCAAATTTCTGCTAAGTTCTATGAGCTCTTCTAGGTGCCTCTCATAATTTTTTGTATGCCAAAATCATAAGGAGAAACCATGAAAACATCTCCCCCAACCACTAAGGAAAAGTGTAGGGTCATAAAAAGCAAAGGCAGTTTCATAGACCATGATTCACACATCACTGATACCGTAATAACATGAAAAATTCGAAGAAAATTTAAAAATATGTGGAGGCCAGGGTAGCAAAGTGCATCACACCATCAAGTCCAAGTACATTCTTCTATCACTCTCTGCTCTCTTGGTACATGTGCACCCCTGTCCAGTCCTACCCTAAGTTAGTCATATCCATGGATACTTATTACGATTTAAAGTAGAGAACTGTCAAGAATTCCAGGGGTGAAGTTGTTTTTACCCTAGACATCAATGCAGTTAGGGTAAGATTTAGTTACGATAGAAGGCCCGCTGAAACCCCATTCCTTTTGAACCAATTAACTCAACCAAGTTCTATACCCCTACTCTCAATATAAAGTTATTTTTGCAAGAACATATGTCAAAACCTCCTCCCGAGGGGACCCTACCAGAATCTTTGATTCCCCTATCAAAATTTAAAAATAAGAATATTTTCTCCATGCTAGCTATGGTGGTGGGACTAGAATCTGACATGCTAGTCTATGGATGGAAGATTGCAATGGCATAGTGTATATCGAACCCTAAGTTCTACGATGCTTCGCGTGTGGATAAGAAGACAATTGCACTTTTCTTCAATTGGCCGACATATTTGGCTCAATAGATACATGCAATCCTTTTTAGAATATAGATGGATTCCCTGTAAGCATTCAGGTTTTCCTCTTACCTAATATATTTTTTCTTTTTATTTCAAGAAAAAAATCTAGAATTCATCTCTACCACCAACAAGGACCAATATGGAAAGAATTTACTCATATACGAGTGGACGATGGTTCTTTTAAAAGCAAAGTCATTCTACTGATTTATCATGGAATTCCTATGCCCCACCTTAAAAATTATGTATGGAACTATGCCAAGAATTCCTCAAAATATGCGGGATACCCTGCAACACACTCATGCGAAAGAGGGAGATTGGTTCATCTTGACGCAGGGAGTAGTCAGATTGTATGGCTTCATAGGGAAACCTTTTGTACTTCCATATTATCTCATTGAGTGATTATTTTCTCTAGAGTATGTGAGGCATATTGAATATATAAACTCCAAATTTGGCACAAGGGCTGGTCGAACTGGTACATGCCTCATGCCTTTCCAATTTGTAGGGGTATCTGTCTTAAAAAAGGGAGACCATGAGCGAATCACTCGAACTCTAAAAATACTAAAATTAATAGAATTGCCACAAAATGGAAGTATGACCCCATTGACAGATTTTCTCAAAAATAGGCTGCTCTCAACTAGAACCCCTTTAATAAATTTCATGCATCGAACATACAAATCGACAAAAGGGCAAAAATAATGAAGAAGACAAAGCACTAGAATGGCATGTTGAACAAATGCAACCATTGGCCCCGTGGCATGATTTCTATGAGCATCTGACATATTGGAATCCGAAAGTTAATCCAAGCCACAAGTTAGATGAGAAGTTCATTAAAAGGATGAAAAAAAAAAGGAAAGACTAGACACATGCAAAAACCCTAGCTTGGTGGCAGATGAGGTGCCAGGTGGAAACACACTCCAAATATGGAATAAAAGTTGATCATGAATTTTGCAAGAGGTATGACAATTATCATGCCACATGGTCTGAAACTCTTACATATAAAGTACCGCCAAGCATCAATGGTATCCTAGTTTCGCTCATCGTCGAAAAGGTTGGTACTAGCCAGGGCAAAGGTAAAGATATTACGGTAAAAGAATCTAAGCAAGTAGAAGTCCCAAAGAAGGCAGCTCATAAATTCATCCCCTCTTCCACATCAGACAAAAAGTCTGATGATGATGCTTCTCTCTTCCAGAGAAAGAGGAAAGCAGAGTGGGTAAAGGTAGGGGAAAAAAATAAAATGAGGCAATAAGAAACACACTCTGACCTTGAAACAGGGGACCAAGAAGGAAACATAGGGAAAAACATAGAACAACTCTTTAGAAAAAAAGAGACAAGCAACCAAGATTTGGATGAAATAGCTGAAGAATCTATCCCCACTAAGGAAACCCCTAGAGAAGAACAAACCCATTTCAAAGACACAATGGATACTGGAGATACGAACCTACAAAAGGTAGCAGAGACCTATACTAAAGACCAGGCCCCTCCTATACTGGAGACTCAAACCCATAAAAGGAATCGGGTTTGTCTCGTATTAACCTTCCTACATATTATTCTTCTTCTAATACCTAGGGAAATTTCCCTCCCCATTCTGCAGATCAGGGCAATACCTCTTCTCCATTTATTTAGTAGCCTCCACCATCGCCATAATCAACCCAACCTGACATGAAAGCATCCTCAACTGCAACCCCAGATACACTCACTGAATAACCAAATGTAGATACCTCCATAGCCACCATTCCTTTACCCTATACCACCAACTTTACAAACTTTCAATCCATTCTTGCCTCTTCTTTTGAAAGTCACCCCACCATTGCTAAACTAAAAAAATTAAAGAAATAAACCCTAAATGCTTTTTCTTGATTGAAATCACGTAATGTTCAAATATCCAAGGACATAGCTTACACCAGGGAAGGAATAGACCTAGATCCTATCAGTATGCAACATACTACTATGAAGATGATGCCGCTGGTTCAAAATCCTGAAGAGAAAATGACCTGGGAAGATTATCAAGCTGAGATAACCACCGAAGATATCACCCAACTGCCTATGGAAGACGAGTGGGGAAAAGCCCAAGATCACATGGGGATGATATACTTGAATGCTGAGTATTACAAAGAGAAATACCTCAAGGCTGAGCAGACAAGAAAACATTTAGAAAAAGCCTTAAACCAACAAAAGACAATTGAAGAGACATTGAAAAATGAGGTAAAGAAGTGGGAAAATATGTTCAATAAAGTGACCCCTTATAAGGAAGAAGCAAAAAATTTTACGAAAAAAATCTAGCTATTGAACAAACAGGTGGAAGACCTTCAGAAGCAAATATTAGATGGCACTAGTAAGACCAGTGGGCTATCCAAGAAAAAGGCCAAGGCAGTTAGGAAAGAAATGGTCAGAGACATCCAAAATATGAGCTTAAAAGTAAGGCCTAAGTTATCATACTTGGTCAAAATTAAAGAAATATTGGGTCGGGTAGAAGATGAATTTACTGCATCCATCAACTTCCTAAAAACAAGGCTATCTACAATGACAAAAATCCAAGTTATGGCATAAATCATGCAGGCAATATTTTGATATAGAGCTCAAGATGAAAAATGGTCCCAAGCCAAAATAACTGCCAAAAGTTTCTTTAAAAGATACAAGCTGGTGATAGAAAGTTCTAAAATAATGCAAGAACTCAAGGTAGAGGCTAAGGGAATTTTGAAACATGTAAGCATAGCAGAAAACTACGACATGTCGAGCTTCTAGGATAAAGATTCAAAATTCTTAGAGGAAGTTGAGATGAAGGCTTCTGAAAATTTTTATAGAAGATGAATTAGAGAAAGATAGCTGGGAAGAGCCAGTCCAAGAAGAACAAATATTTAGTATGGCTCAAGATATCACCCAGATCAACTCCTGTTTGCATGAATTATACATGAAGTCAAAAGTTCTGTCGTACGACAAAGTAGAAGAACTAGAGTATTTGTACTTAACTTTCATGGAAACTTCAGACCTAGACAAAGAGAGTTGGAAAAATCCTGTGCCGCTTACAATGAAGTTGTCTAGGAAAAGGAGAAACATGAAAAGGCTAAGAAAGCTTCAGTAAGCAGTACAAAAACATCTAAGCAAGATAACATAGAGAAATCCGTGAAGGAAGACACTCCCGATGAATAACCGCACAGAGCAAGAAGTATCTATTTTGCTTGGTATCACTCACATTTCTCTTCTTTTTTAGTTGTTCTTTTTACTCCATTCCCCAATGGATAAAGGATCTAGATTATAACACTACATTGGCAGAATTCCCCCAGGAGACACCAATAATGTAGGTCAAAATGACCACATCAAGGGGAGTAAGAAGTGGTCTTCTCAAAAATTTTCTAAGTATAAAATAAATGTCGCAATCTCACGATATTTTGTTCCTTAGAGACTAAGTAAAGAGAAAAGGTCACAGTTGCATGATATTTTTGAGCTGAGAAGCTAAGTAAAGAGAAAAGGTCACGGTTGCATGACAATTTTGAGCTGAGAAGCTAAGTGAAGAGAAAACATCGCGATTTTGTGAAATTTTTTGAGCCCAAAGCTAAGTGAAGAGAAAATATCACGATTGCACGATATTTTTGAGCTTGAAGCTAAGTGAAGAGAAACCATCACGATTGCGCGACATTTTTGAGATGAGAAGCTAAGTAAAGAGAAAACATCAAGGTTTCATGATATTTTTTGAGCCCGAAGCTAAGTGAAGAGAAAACATCATGGTTGCACAACATTTTTGAGCCCAAAGCTAAGTGAAGATAAAATGTCGTGGTTGCACAATATTTTTGAGTCAAGAAGCTAAGTGAAGAGAAAAGGTCACAGTTTCATGACATTTTTGAGTCGAGAAGCTAAGTAAAGAGAAAAGGTCACAATTTCATGATTTTTTGAGCTGAGAAGCTAAGAAAAGAGAAAACATCGTGGTTGCACAATATTTTTGAACCAAGAAGCTAAGCGAAGAGAAAAGGTTGTGCTTTCACGATATTTTTGAGTTTGAACTAAAGAAGTAGAAGACAACTGGGCCACGACATCTCCAAGAAGATAAAGGCAGATTGTAGTAACAAGAAGATCCCAACCATTTTTAGTTGAAGATCCCATGCTCTCTTAACTACCACTCTACCAGAATGAGCCTACAAGCATATTGTCGTAACACATTTCAATTTTTATGTTATGTAAAAAGATATATTTATAGGATGAGTGACCTACACAAATGGTTGGCTCTTGAATATTTATAAGGCAATGTACACAGACTTTTAAAAGTAAATAAATACTACTCATTATGGTTTCTAGCTCACTGGTGTGTTATCAAGTATGTTTATTGTTGTATAAGTTATGTTGAATAGAAATCCCCTTATTCCTTATTCTAAATTTCTACATTTAAAGTTTAGCTAGCTCTAAAATCAACGTTTCAAATAATTTTGTGTTTGATTATATTTGCACTAGAGGACTAATTATCTTAGATTTATGGTTCATAGAATGCTTATCTGTGAAATGATGTAGATTTTTCTTTTTTGTCATATAATCTCACCACCTAATCGTTATAAGAAATAGCTATATTTCCCTCTCTTTAAGCACTTTACTATTTCTCCCCTTTTCCCTAAAAAAGCAAGGAACCATCCTCCTCTGGAGATTGAACCAGGTAAACTCTGTTATTCACCCGATATTTCAATGTTGGCAAAGTATTGGGCACAAATGTAACCAAAGGTAAACTCTGTTATACACTCGATATTTCAATTTTGGCAAAGTCTTGGGCACAAATGTAACCAAAGGAAGATTTTGCACCAACAGGTATTGACAGGGGTAGTGGTAGACATGTCAAAATAACAGGTGTAGTTTGCATGGGGTTCATATATTCTAGCCTATTTATATAGGATGTTGTACAATATCATGTATAAATGGAATACAATATTGGTATGCATGACTTTGCTCTAGGTGTGGTTCTAGGAGCAGATAGCCATCAGGAGGCCAGAGGCATTACCAAGACCATTACTCAACCTAGAGAGGCCAACATGATACATATGGTCATGAGACTTGAAGCAAAAACATAGATCGTACACAGGTATTCTACCACTAGAGAGGTGGGTCATACATGAGCTATGAGACCACGAAGTTATATGGAAACCATAACATCTACATCCTGGATAGAATGAGGATGTTGAGGAGTTGACTCAGGTCAGGAGGGTCTAATGGATCACCGCGGAGAAGGGTGAGCTAGATCTATACCATTTTGATTGGGTACAATGGTAGTTCAATATTATCTAGGAGATACCAAACCTGGGTGACTAATGGTATCAAAGGGTGAGGAGGAGTTGGCTTAGCTTAGGAGGGTTCAATGGATCGCCACAAAAAAGGGAAATATAGAGTTATACCATTTTTGATCGGGTACATTGGTGGTTTGGGATTCTCCAAGAGATATTGGATCTAGGCAACTACTAGTATCAAAGGGTGAGGAGGGATCCATTACGAGTTGAAGAGAATAGTAATGTGGCTAGGTTTATGAAGGAGGATCTAGATGATCCCATCTACATTGATCCAATATTTTATGATGTTGGGGTAGCCCTCGCATATAGGAGATTGTATAGGGGCATTATGCCCCACGGATCTCCCCATTGGTGCCAATGTAGAAGTACCAAGTCATGGACCGATGAGTGCAACTAGCAATTTAAGAGGCTAACCAAAATATAGTGGAGTGATGAGAGCAAATGCCATAGCCTCCTAGGAAAGTTAGGGTATACATCAGGGTAGAGGTGGTGACTATCATGAGGACCATCATCACTCTTTTTGGGATAGGGGAGCAGCTAAGGGTGCCCCCTTAGCAAGATAGGTGGGACCTAATAGGACCATGGGTTAGGGAGACCCAATAAGGGTGGTAGAGAGGCTGACATATAGGGCGATCTCCATGCAAGGGGAGATAGACACTCTCTAGGCATAGCTAGGCTAGGTCACGATAGAGAGGGACACAACAAGGGTCGAGATGAGCCACCTTAAAGGGAATATGGTCCAGCTATAGCAAGAGTACCAACAGGCCTTGGTTGAGGGGATGGTTATTGTAATGAGCTTATAGCTAGGTGAGGGGATTTGCATTCTATAGGAGTAGCTACAGAGGGTAGAGGGGAATCGAGATTGAGTGATATGGAAGGAGACCTTCTACCAAGCCCTATACTTCTAGGCAATATTGATAGATTAGAGGGTGCATCTATCAACCTCACTTTAGTCGTAGACTTGGTCATGATCCTAATCACAAATAGCTATGTGGTGCATGAACATACCCCCACCAAGATCACATACAGCAGGCAGTACGAAGGATATAGGCTCACATATCCAGGGTTAGGAATCGAGGTGACATGCCAATTTTAGATTATGGTATGCATCCCTGAGGAGGGTCGAGTGCACTGGACTTGGACTGTGGTGTACTGATCCAAATGACATATATTCACTACTTATAAATTAATATCATACTACATTTTTTATATTATGATGTGAAAAATATATGTGCATTAGTGTTAATTTTTGTTTTATGCATGGTGATGACAAACATAATGAATGCAATAAATACAACTAAATGAATGAAATTGAATGAATCTAACTAAAGGAAATAATCTAAATGCAAACCTAAATGAGATACAACATGAAATGAATGGATGGATGAATGGAAGGAAGAAGAGGAAAAATGAAGAAAAACAGAAGGTGAAGAAGAAGGAGAAGAAAACAAAGCTTCGAAAGGCTAAGCAAAAGAAAAGAAAAAGGAGCAAAACCTTGTAAGGATATGTGCTTGCAAATGACTGATATGGAGGTTGCCCCTTGTGTGTGGCCATGAAGCTATCCTATGAGGGTGTTATGCTTACAAAAATATGGACAAGTGTGGAGCAATTACCTACTAGGGGGTGTAGTGCTCGCTAAGATGGCCAAAAAGAAAGAGATATACCCACTAGGATGTACATTCATAAATGGTTGAATGGAAGCTACCCCTATATTATGACCATGAAGTTGATCCCATATGGGTTGTGCTATGTGTGAATGATTGGCTAAAGTGAGTACTACTCAATAGAGGTGTGGTGTGTGCAAAAAATGTGTATGGACAAATCCAATGGAGCAGAACAAGAGGTGAATGTGTGTATCTATCTTGAAGTGTCAATGGTTAAGTGGTGTGTGTAAGATAGTCAGTGGTTGTATGAAAGTTGTAAAGGATATTCATACATTATCTTTCTTATCCCACGAGGACCTCTTAGCCATCAAAATATCAAGATGGAAAAAGTGTGAAAGCACAGATGAATATATATCAGAAGAATGTATATTTTTGTCTTGATAAAATAAAGAAAGAAAAACATGCAAAGGACAAGGATATACCAAAGAATAACTATATCCTTTGACTTGGATAGATATAAGCAAAGAAAAATTTCATGGTCAAGGAATACAAGAAATGAAGAAAGAAGAAGAGATGAATATGGGATGGATGAATGTAATGATGAAAATGCTCAAAATGGGTCCTAGATTGGGGATTTACTAGGCATCAGAGACCTATTGTGAGTGCAATGCATGTGAGCTATGACCTAACTAGGTGTCATAACTTACCATTGTCATGAAATCCTCAAGAATATATATGATCAAGTAGTCATGCAAGTATGAAAAAGCAACCATGCAATTGTTTGACAAGCAAAACATAAGGTGGAACAAAATATTAGGAAAAAAATTCAAAATATGATAGGCATTCATGTAGTATGAATTAAGAAAATTGGATGCAAACGAGATGAATGAAAATGTAACGCCATGCATAGTATTTTTTTTATTTTTATGGTTTTTTTCGATGATTAGATTCATCGATTCTTTAAGTTCTTAAATTCAGCATAAATTCTAATTGTGCTACCTATTTTAACAAACAAGATGGTAGTGCAAGGAACTGACCCATAAAAGAAAGGGCTATTATGGAGGATACCTTCATGATTCTCATCACAAAGAGGATCATCCACAACACATTCTATGGGAGTTGTTGCATGAAAAATCATGGCAAGCTCAAACTATGCCATCCTTTTTATGAAATGGGAAGAGATTCCCAACTTTTCAAGATCTCTATGAGATAGAGGAACAGGGTCCACTCAAGAACTAGGATACTTAGCATGCACAACACAAGGGATATACCCATAAAAGGAGGAGCTATTTCAAGGAATATTCTCATGAGCTATGTCACAAGGGGTATTCCTTTTAGCGAACTTCTTTGGGATCACACTAGATTCAAGATGCACAAATGTTACCATATTGCAAAAAATAATGTTTGAGGGATAAGGGGAGCCCTCATCCTCATAACTCCACTTCAAGATTTGATGATCTAAATGTTTAGCATAAGTAAGAATATGATAATCATTATCAAAGGGTAAAGGTTGGTTTTTATTAGGGATGTAGCCTACGCCACATCTCCTAAGCCAAATCTCAACTTCTAGAGGATCTTGAGTACCTTTTTGTCATTGTCCCAAACCTTTACCTATATATCCCATACTAGATAGGATTTTCTTGGGAAGTTGGTAATCATTGGATAGGTAATTATGGGAAAAATAATGCTCTATGAGAAGAGGGTTGCTACCATGGATCTTTTCTTCAAGGGAGACTCCTATGAAGATAAAGGTACACATGCCAATGTGTACCGCTTCACCCTTCTTATAGGGTAAAACCATAGTCCTCGGTGAAGGTGGTAGCTTATCAATATCTAGAACTTTGAAAGAAAATGATTAACTTGATATCATGATTAGCTGAGCGATTCCTCACTCACTTTTAGATTTTTAGGTTGTTTTGTTATGTGAGATGAGGAAACTGATGGACATAAATTGAGGTCAAATTGAGATGGCTCCACCATTGAACAATATTTTAATGGGTGATGATCACCCAGAATGGTGACTAATTGATTCTTAGATTCAAACTTCAAACATTTATGAAAAGTAGAAGGGACCACCCTCATCACACGAATCCAAGGATGTCCAAGAAGAATATTGAAAGATGCGAGACAAGACACCGCATAGAACAAGGTATCTAAGATATTGGGTCCAACCCTGAGAGGGAGAGATATAATACCACAAGCCTCTTGGAACTCATTGTTGAAAGCTTTGATGATGATATCATATTTAGTTAAATCTTCCTCTTTTAATCCAAACTTTTGGAAGAATTGATAAGTGCATAAATTGAGGGAAGAACCATTATCAATCAAAATTTGCTTGATAAATGTTTCCCCAATAAATGTAGTGATGTAAAGGGAAGAATCCCCTCATAAGTATAAGGAAGGCATATCATTGTCCGAAAATGTGATATGATGTATCCCAATAGAACCTACAACATTAGCTATAGCACTAGGGGGAATATCTTGAGGAACAAATTGTTGACTTAGAAGCTTCAACAAGGCCTTACCTATGAATAGGAGAAATTTGCAAAAGTTTTAAGAGGGAGATCTTGGTTGCTAACCAACTATTGTTGAAGTCAAATGAGACTTTAGGTTGTTGTTTCAACATTAAAGGTGGGTTTTCTAACCTTGTGCTCCTTTTTTGGGTACTCCCCAAAACTAATGTGGGCTGGATGAAGAACTCATCTCCAACTGAGAATGTTGAGTTGATTTATTTTGTGCTTTTTGCCTTGTAGTTATTGCTATCATTCCAACCATATTGTCATAGAGAGGTGGCACATTCTGATATGATACTTGATTAGCTACCTACTGATCATGCTTAGGGAGGGGGTCTTGGAAGATACCCATGTCTTGATTTGTTGTGGGTGCTTGTTGAGTAGGAGGTTGATTATTTTTTGGAGGATTAGGTCAAGAACCTTATATAACAAGGCATACTTTATCAATTAGGTCCTCCACCACATGTTTCAACCTCTTACATGAGTTTGTCATATGCCCCTCCACTCTATGATATTCACAATGTTGACCAGGCTTATACCAATTGGTTTGGCATCAGGTTACCTTATTAGAGGTAAATCAATCATTTTAGCTTCCAAAAGTTGTTGCAGGACCACATTCATAGGTGTTTTGAGTCTTGTAAAATTCATTTATGGGGTTTTTTGAGGCTGGTGAAGCATCATATTTTGTAAGGTGTTAACCACACTGTTAACAGGCCTACTATTCATTACCCCATCACTAACTACATGATTGTTATTATACTATGTTTTAGTGGTCCTGTTATCTTTTAATTTACGTTGACCTCTTCTGATTAGGGCTTGCTCTACTCTTCTTTCTAGATCTATAGCTTGGTTGAAAGAGGTGATAGTTTTAGTTTCCAACTCATAAGATATTTTTTCTTATAAATTCCTAATAAATATCTCAAGCATGTCTCGAGGAGGTAAGGTATATCTCAAGCGTCCAACTAGACTCCTCCAACAAGATAATTTTTTGAAAAGCTTTCATATTTATCTTGTTTTAACATATAGACATCTTTCATAGTCACATTATTTTCAACATAAGCACCAAATTGTTGAACAAACATTTCAGCTATCTCTCCAAATTTCCTCAAATAATGATTAGGCAGTTGATAATACCATCCTAATGCCATACCACCAAGGCTCTTAGGGAACATCTCTAGTAACAACATGTCACATATATGATATCATGTCATGTTGTCCTAAACATCCTTAAATGATCAATTGGATCCTTTTTTCCCTTATAAATAGGCAAATCTACATTGGAAAATGCTTAGGATAGGGCCTAGAGACAACGATAGGGTGTAAGGGCTAATTGCACATTTCTCTATAGTTGTAGATGAAACTAGGTGGTTAAATCATGTCCTCTCTCGAAACCAATTATTTCACCATATTTTTTAAGCTTTGCATCTTAGGATTGTTGTTGTGCAATGCCCTTAGGTCCCATAGGAAAAGGGTATAGGGAGGTTGTTGAAAGGGTACTTGGTGAATGCTGGAAGTATTGATACTTTTATGGTAAGGGTTGTGATATGTGGTATCTTGTTGTAGGGGATAACTAACATTTTGTGAGACAAAAACATGAATGTTGAGATGAGTAGAATGAGGAGAAAATTAAACATAATATTGATATGCACTACTAGTTGGAGGAACTTGTAAAACCCTTTCAATGTTGGTGGTCATAGTAGTAGCATATGTGGGTTTATGTGAAGGATTACCATGATGTGAAGATTCAAACAAGGGTTTATCATGAGATATTCTCAGAGAGATAGCTAGAGGAGGGGAAGTCTCACCCATTTTGAGCCACTCTTACCACTCCATAGCTTCGAGCAAAGCCATCCTATGGTGTTTCATAAAACCCCAAATATGATCAAATGATGTAAAAGTGAAGCCACCATTAGGCCCCTCAAGGGGATCATAATTAGTATTAGTTTCAACATATTCTTGATATTTTGCATCAAGGTTAGGATTCTCTCTATCAACCTAATCATCTTCTTAAGGAATTTGATCAGATTCCAGACGCCTTTATTGTCTCCTAAAGAATGAAGCCATTAGGATAAATGAAAGGATAGAGGAAAAACCAAGGAAAGACACACACAAGAAGATTATTAAGATATTTTTAAATGTTTTATAATATAAAAAAATAAAATTAGTGGTCTTATTAAAGTCTTCAAGAGAAAAAAAAGAGGCTTCCTATCTTGGCCACTGAGATGTGTCTTCATGTTGTGTTCATAAAATATGTAGAGAAGGAAAACTACCCTATCATGTATGATTCTGGATTGGATTTGCTGGGAGTTGAGGTGACTACGGGGGTGTGTTATATTATATATACTCGATGGATAAAAGAAAAGGGTTCTCCAAGAATAGTTTTAGGACTCACTCCAAATCCAATGTGAAAATGTTAAATGTGTCAATTAAGCAATCACCTATGTTTGGCATTTCTATGCTAGACTATGGAAATGAGAGAACAATGCAAAACACACAAGATGTAAGAAGACAATGTCTAACCCTGGTATCTTTTATTTTATGGTCTCTAAACTTAGGTTGTAAGAAATAAAATCCTTTTATTTGAGCAAGAGCACAAATAAAATGCTCAAATAAGGCTAAAATACTAGATGCAAAATTATATGCCTTTTTCTTTTGAAACGCCTAGAAAAGCAAATCACTTATTTTTTTCTTTTTATTTATGATCTAGGTGTGAATAGAAAATATAAAAATAAACAAAACACAACCTACCAGATTTACCAAGGGAACTTATCTGATCCGATGTTTGATCCAAGCTTTGTCTTGCATCTAAAATATCCCACATCTTTAGATCTACAAAATAGCTTTACAAAAACTCTAGAAAATATGGTCAGCATTTGAGGGTCTGCTTAGGCTACTATAAGTCTAAGTTTAGAGGCACAACAGTCAAGCCCCCTTGGTCATTTTAATTTATTGATCATAATTAAAATAAGCTTTGACCTTCGGAACAAACATAACGAAATATGATAGCTTAGAACAATGAATAAAATGCAACCAGGATGGATGCAATGCATGAACAAGAATACAATTTCAAAATATAGGGTATTTAGGGATAAATAATTACCCCTAACCTAATATAATATGAAATTTAGATGAAACATAATGATAACAGTCAATACATAATATAAACAGAGACAAAATAGGATGCAAAGGGTATGCAAAATGAGACCCTAGGGTTTTGGGATGAATAATTACCCCAAAACTTAGCTAGATTGAATCCATGCCCTATAGGATACTATGTGTGAATTCACTAAAAGTGTCGAAATGGATACAAAACATCCAATGGGTGAAAGCAATAATTTTTTCAAATTTACACCTTATAGTAGACAGGGCACAGATTCACATAGTAGGGTTTAAAACCCTAAAACAAAGACAAAAATGCAATATAACATAAACTAGAATGAAAATGCAAACTAATGAATGGAAAGAAACAACTTGGTAATATTATGGAAGAAGCAAGAGCAAATGTGGAAGACCTGATGAGGAATATTAGACCTAGGGGCTAATTATTTTTAGACCTAGGATATTGTAATTAGGACTTAGTATGCAAAATAATCAATGTGAGTTGTTTGTTTCCTCCATTGAATGGTCTAGGTCTAGGTGTTTTTGTTTTCGGCATTGTAGGGCTTACATTTTTAGCCTTTTCGAATTTGTGTACGTAAATCCTTGGAGCAGTTCATGATTTCCAGGATTACGGTTTTCCTTTTGGGCTTATTTAAGTCCTATGTTTTTTTAATAATATTCAGCTTCATTTTATTCCATAACATTGGTATCAGAGCGAAGTCGTTTTGGAGGTTTTGGGTTATTTCCGATCTCCATAGTGTGGTTTGGATAGCTTTCCACCACCTTCGTTCTTGTTGAAGCTCAGGAGAAATTGTTGCAATTTTGCTGCCAAATTTTGTAGCAAATTATTGTCAATTTTATTTGTTGTCAGAATATTGCTGACCAAATTTAGCTACAAAAAAAAAAAAAAATTTTTGTCGACAGAATTTTGTTGACAACATTTACAAGGCTTCTTTGCGCAGTTGTTTTTGTTTTCATTCGAAGGGCAGCAAATTAATGTCGACGGGTGCAGCAAGGTTCTGTCTAGCGCACCGTGCAAGGAAATTTCCTCGCTTTTCGATGCCATCGAACGTCCAACACCACTGCGGTCTGTGTTTTTTGACACCATGGACTACCACGTCCTCTGGTCGTCCGCGCCACCCAATGCTACCTGTGTCGCATTCTTACGACTTTTCATAGACTCTCCAAACGAATAGCCCTAATCCGGAGCCCAACGCTGCCAACGCTGACAGGGCTCCTGCTGGCACCTGCAAATTGTGTCAGTGATTCATCCAAGGCTATCCAGGCTCTTGTGTCCCCATCATTCTCTACCGCTACCGCTGTCAGATCTCTGCTAATACTGGCTCCTGCTGGACTTATTTTGGGAACACACGATAACTGTTGGACGAGGAAGAGGTTCCCGACGTTGTTGGTCATTTTCTTAACGTTGTACCTATTGCTTCGAATGAAAATGCGACCAAATACGTGTGTCTCTATTTGTGCTCGAACTCTGTCGCCTGCCATCTCGTTTACGAGAAAATGACTCCATCGGCCCACGTGCCAAAAACTTGTGCGCGACTCGGACAGTTTGCGTGCAGAGTGCTCTGTACAGGACAGAGCGTGGCTCAGAAAGAGTGTGGTTATAGGTGTTCAATCCACATTTGTCAGGTTCTAAAGTTGAGGGTGCATTCATCGACAACCGAGATTTTGGGGCGACGCAGGCATTTGTTTGGTCCCCTGTGACTTTTATCCCACATATATTGCAGGTTGAATCGCTTGCACTTTAAAATAGGTACTTTGCCTATTTTCTTTCACCAGCCTTGTCGTGCTCTCCGCGCTGTGGATTGACAGATTTCCCGTATTCATTTAATTGGTTATTGACAGAAATGTATGTAGGCAATCTTTGACCTTGGTACATTTGCATTTGATAGCATCAAAACCACTTTTTGATTAAAAAAAAAAGAAAGGAAAATTCAATTAAAAAAAAAAAAAATTGTCTTTTCCACCAAGTCAAATTTTGACTTTTTAAGCATTGTGCAGATTTTGCCCTTTCATTTGTAAATTTGCAAATTTTGCAAATTAAATTGGGCACTTTTCATTTTTGCACATTTTGTAACTTGTCTTTTTGTGATAATTTTTGCTGGCGATCACTCGGGGTCAAATGGCTTTCGAATTAGCCGACAAGTTGGCTCAAGTAACCCAAATTGTCAGCGTTTTGGCTGATAAGGTTACTTCTAATTAAGTTCAAAAACAATGTGAGGTTCCTGTTTATACTGGTTTGCGAGATCTAGAGGTCCTAAACAGTTGGATTTTGGACATGGACAGTTGGTTTGAGTATATTAAGATCGTAAAGGATCAGGAAGTTAACTTTGCAAAGTTGAAACTTTTTGGCATTGCCAAGGTCCTTGTCACTGATCAACAACGGACCCAAAATCCCATTGACACGTGGGATGAATTGCAAAGAGTATTGAAGAATAATTTTTATCCTTCAAACTATGCCACTGATCTTGAGATCAAGTGGCTTCGTCTTCGACAAACCTCCAATATGACTGTTCATGATTATATTTTTCAATTTAGCAAGTTGCGGATTTTGAATTCTATACAGGATAATGCAGCACAACTTGTTAACAAATTCAAAAGTGGTTTGCGGGAGCCCATTTACGGGAAGATGAAATACAAGTTGATTGTTAACATTGACATGGCTTTCAATCAAGCCCTTCTTACTGAGGAGGAAATGAGGGAGCAATCGCGTGGGACTCGCTCTTCTACGTCAGGA
Source organism: Wollemia nobilis (assembly GCA_028583015.1). Lineage (NCBI taxonomy): Eukaryota > Viridiplantae > Streptophyta > Pinopsida > Araucariales > Araucariaceae > Wollemia > Wollemia nobilis. Next base: position 8,945,060 of record JAQPPZ010016346.1, on the reverse strand, counting down.
GGAAATCAGAAGGCTTCTCCTCAACCTTCATAGGGAGCTAAATCTTCTTCTTCTCCTTCTCCCTCTTCTTCATCTTCCCCTTCTTCTTATTCACAAAAATATTCTTCTTCTAAGTCACCTTTGATTTGTAATTATTATAAAAAGCCAGGGCATACTCAAAAGAGGTGTTTTAAGTTGCAAAATGTGAAGAAACAATCCCTAGTTGTAAAGCCTTCCAATGAGGACTCACAAGAAAGTCCCATTGAGGCTACGGGGAACGTAAACCTTATAAGGAATTGGCAGGGTTAAAAAAATTGACCCTTATGAATACTTCACAAGGTGATCGCGAGAATTTGTTTGTGACTATGGTCCATCTCAGTGACACCTTTATGGTTGATTGTATAATCGATAGCGGCTCGCAAAAAAATCTAATTGTGAGATCCGTTGTTGACAAACTGAAGTTACCGATGAATCCCCATCCTCATCCTTATCCTTTGGTATGGAAGGACAATGGGATTACATCCGACATCACACACACTTGCACTGTGAATTTTGCTTTTAGTCCTTCTTTTGTGGACTCGGTTGTGTGCGATGTAACTCCAATGGATTGTTGTGGCTTGTTGCTTGGAAGACCCTATCAATATGATAGGAGGTCTATACATGATGGGTACAAAAATACATACACTTTGCACAAAGACAATAAAGCATTCATAATCCGAAGTACACAACAAACACCACATAATTTGATGTTGAGTTGTAGACAAGCACGCAAAGCTGTAAATCAAGCAAAGGAATTAGCACTCATCTTCATCAGACCAATTCAAGATGAAAAGCAAGCACCTAAGCACACTAATAATAGGAGTTCTTTAGTTCATTCAATACTTCAATCATTTTCTGATGTTTTTCAAGAACCCACAAATCTTCCTCCTGAAAGATAGATTAATCACAGTATTGAGATTGTTCCTGCATCTTCTCTTCCTAATTCTTCAATGTATAGACAATCAATAGTGCAAATGAAAGAAATTAAAAAGCAAATTCAAGCATTTTTGACTAAAGGGTTCATCAAACCCAGTACTTCCCCTTGTGCTTCTCCTATATTGCTTGTGTTGAAGAAGGATGGCACATGGAGATTATGCATTGATTTCAGGGCACTCAATAAGATTACAATCAAGAATCGTTATCCACTTCCTTGCATTGATGATCTCTTGGACCAATTCCAAGGTGCAAAATTCTTCTCCAAGATTGATCTGAAAAGTGGGTATCATCAAGTGAGAATTCAAGCAGAAGACACTTGGAAAACAACATTTAAGACCAAAATGGGGCTCTTTGAGTGGCTTGTCATGCCCTTTGGCCTTACAAATGCTCCAACTACATTCATGCGGTTAATGAATGAAGTATTCAGAGATTGTCTAGATCAATTTGTAATCATCTATTTGGATGACATTCTTATATATTCTTCTACTTGGGAGAATCATTTGGAACACTTGGAAACGGTTCTTCAAACTCTTCGAAAGAACCAATTGTATGCAAATTTTCCTAAATGTTCCTTTGGGCAAACATTCATTGCCTATCTTGGGTTTGTAATTAGTGAAAAAGGTGTGCAAGTAGATCCTTACAAAGTTGAAGTTATCTTCTCTTGGCCAACTCCTACTTCAGTCACAGAGTTAAGGAGTTTTATTGGACTTGCTAATTTCTATCGCAAGTTCATTGGAGTATATTCTTCTATTGCTGCACCTTTACACTATTTAACAAAGATCAAAGTTCCGTTTCAGTGGACAAAGGATCAACAAAAAGCCTTTGACACATTGAAACACAAATTGAGTACTGCACCAGTTCTTGTTCTTCCTGATTTATCTCAACCATTTGAGATAGTAACTGATGCTTCACAAGTTGCACTTGGAGCTGTGCTCATGCAGAATGGCCATCCAGTGGCTTATCATTCAGAGACATTTTTAGAGGCCAAAAATAACTATTCTACATATGATAAGGAGTTATATGCTTTGGTTCAAGCAATCAAGTATTGGAGGCATTATCTCTTGGGAAAAGAAACAATTGTTCATACAGATCACATGCCCCTTAAGTTTCTTCAATCTCAAACAAAAATTGAAGAAGCTAGGCACATGAAATGGGCATCGTACTTGCAACAATTCCATTTGGTAATCAAGTACAAGAAAGGATGAAATAATGAAGTGGCTGATTGTTTGAGTCGTCCTCCTTCTACTCTTGTTTTGACAATTGTCACTACTTCTCATCTTGGTTTCCAAACTTGGCCTACACAGTATCCTATGGATCCGGATTTTGGCAAAGTTTTCCACCAACTTTCCAATCCTTCTTCTTCAAATTTGAGAGCTCTTCAGGACTTTCATATTCAATATGGAATGTTGTACAAATTGGACAAACTTTGTGTTCCTCATGGGAACAGGGAGTCTCTTCTGAAGGAGGCTCATTCCACACTCTATGGGGGACATTTTGGTAGGCAAAAAACTCTTCATCATCTTCAATGGTTTTTCTTTTGGCCACACATGCAAAGAGATGTTCTTCGCTTCTTGTGACAATGTGCAGTCTGTAATCGCTCCAAATCAGCCAATAGGACATTGGGAATGAGCATGCCTTTGCCCATTCCTTCTCATCCATGGGAAAGCATTTCCATGGATCTCTTGAGCGGTTTTCCAATGACAGTACACAAGCATGATTGTGTCTTCGTTGTGGTGGATAGATTCAGCAAAATGGCCAAATTCATTCCTTGTCGCAAGACAAGTACTGCACAGGATCTTGCCCAACTCTTATTTGAGGTGGTATGGCGATCTTTTGGTCTTCCTACCAACATTGTCTCTGATCGTGACTCACGCTTTGTGGGTCACTTTTGGCGATCACTTTGGAAGATTTTGGGAGTATCTCTTAACTTCTCTATTGCTTATCATCCTCAATCCGATGGGCAGACAGAGGTAGTTAATCGTACTCTAGTGCAGAGTTTGAGGATTTACCATCATTCCACTCTAGCCAAGTGGGACTTAAGCCTCACTCACATTGAGCACACCTACAAAAAGGGCGTCCACAGTTCTACCGGGCACTCTCCATTTGAAGTGTGTTTTGGTTTTCAACCACTTGCTCCTTATGAGTTACCTTTGTCTTTGCCTTCTTCAGCCACAATGCACATTTAGAAGGAACAAGACAAGGCCAACTCTTTTGTATAGCATTTGCAGAGTCTTCAAGCCAAAGTGGTTCAAATTCTTCAGAAGACTCAGCAAAAGCAAAAACAACAGATGGACAAACACCGCACTCCTCATCACTTTCAGGTTGGTGACAAAGTATGGTTTCATCTTGACAAACGACGATTTGCAGATAAGGCACATAGCAAAATCAAGCCTCTTCGTTATGGGCCTTATACTATTCTTCAGCAAATTTCTGAGAATGCCTTTCGCTTGGACCTTCCAGCACATCTTGGCATTCATGATGTTGTCAATGTTGATCTTCTCAAACCATACTATGATTCCACATTGGAAACAGTTCCAACCATCATTCATCCAGTTGATGTGGTTCCTGATGCTCAGCTTCCGCTTGACGTCGATACAGTCTTTGATACGAAGACCCGCCAAACACGCCAGGGTGCTTCTACTTCATATCTTGTGGCTCGTTGAGGCCAATTTCCACATCAGGCTCGCTGGATTTTTGCTCACATTTTGTCCCGAGATTTTCATTCTTTGTTAAAGGCATTGGAGTCCAATGCTTCTATTGTTGGGACGAATGATGAGGAATCTTAGACCTAGGGGCTAATTATTTTTAGACCTAGGATATTGTAATTAGGACTTAGTATGCAAAATAATCAATGTGAGTTGTTTGTTTCCTCCATTGAATGGTCTAGGTCTAGGTGTTTTTGTTTTCGGCATTGTAGGGCTTACATTTTTAGCCTTTCCGGATTTGTGTACGTAAATCCTTGGAGCAGTTCATGATTTCTAGGATTACGGTTTTCCTTTTGGGCTTATTTAAGTCCTATGTTTTTTTAATAATATTCAGCTTCATTTTATTCCATAACAATACCCCTCATCCCTTAATAATATAAATTATCGTCAAGGATTTCTCCACTTGCAGAATCACAAGGAACACACCAGCAACAAAATACCAAAGCACCAAGAGCACCAGAATATAAGAGAACTCTAATTTTGCATGAACTTTTTAGATTGATAGCTTGTAATCTACTAACGTAATTGGAGAAAAAAAGGATCCAATCCTTTTATTTATAAAGATCTTGGAGGGATAAAATATGAGAAAAAAATAAAACTTAACCTTGATTAGTCCAATGCCCCAAGGGTTGGCTTAAAATTTAGGTTTTTTTGAAGAAAAACTCTAAATTTACCAAATTTGCACCTCATAAATTATCAGGTATGGATTCAATCAAGGTCAAGAAAAGCAAGGTAAAACATTAGAAAAAGGGGCCAAACTTGCTCCTAGCAAGTTTGAGAACCTCTCAAAGGAACCCAAGGAAAAATGACTCATTTGGGTGGATCAATTTTTCGTGTCTACAAAAGTATCAAACAATATTATCTATGGGCACCTCCACTTTGGATTTCTCTTCATCAATTGTATTAACAATATATATCAGCATATGAAGTTGTCATTTATTGGAGAATAACTTAGGCAATCCCTTATTTTATAAATTTTGAATCTTTATTCTCAATTCCTTAATAGTCATTTTGAGATCATAATAAGTAGGTTGCACCACTAGAGTATCCTTTACTTATGGGGTATGTCCTTCAATTGTGAAATTACCATCTTCTTATCTATCTTACCCGTCTACTTCATTTTTAATTGGATGATAAGTTCTTTGGTACACTTTGCCTTAGATGCCGGATCCTCTTCTGCTTGCTTGATTTTGGTCGAGCAAGGTCTCACACTTATTGAGGTATATGGAATATGCCTTGGAATACTTGGTCCCAAATAAAATCGGTGTACACCACCACTATGATTTTGGCTTTCATATTCCATATTAAAATTAACTTGATCTCTAATATCTCTCTTATTAATTTCATTATCCAGGATTGGTGAATCATGAATGTAGTATATGTTGACGCTCTTTTCATCACTATTGTCCTAATCAATCTACTTTATTGCCTCCTACACAATGTTGATATTTCCTCTCTATATTTCCTCTTAGGGACCCATTTCCATCCACTAAGGGTATGAATAATAGAAATCAAGGATGAGGTGCTCCTTCATAGTGTGGATTATTTTGAATAGTTTAAATGATACTAGAGGGAAGAGCATAATTATACCTATAGTGAACAACGAAACAATGAAGATGAGGATACTAGTTTGACACAACATGGATGATGGTGTGAATCGAGTACTGATGGACAACAAGAGGGATCAAGACGATGACATATGGGGTGACACAATGACACTACAACATGGAGGAACCAAAGTATGGGTATTCAAGAAAGAAATAGTTGGTGACGGTGATGTGATTGATGATAGGGCAAATTAGAGTGGAGATGATGTGTAGGATGACACTACATTTTGAATAAGCAAACCTTTTGGTGACCCTAAGACTATAAATGTGCTTATTTTAGGTGGGATGGGTGCAATAGAATAATTTAGTGGGATTGAAGAAGTAAGAGTATAATAATAAAGAGAGAATAGAGATGGGAATATAAAAAATGAGGGGTGGAAGTTAAGTGAAGATGATTTTCGAAAAGATAGTAAAAGTGACTTGTGCTTCTAGATTAGTTTTTGCCACTTCCTTTTCTCTTATATGTAAACCTTTTTTTCCTGTAGAGCCTTTCTATTTAGGGTTATATATCATTTATCTAAGTTATAAAAAGTCTCATGTGTTGAGTTACATTACCAACCTTCATGTTGATAATCTTTTTTTTCATTATGTCATCAACAAGGTCTACCGTAGACTTTGTCTTGCCTATTGGAATATGGAGTCAAGAAGGAAGAAAATAATTTGGATCTCAGGCATTGCATTGCTAACATCATATTCCTATCTTATAAAAAATAGTAAAGATACCACTATTCCTAGAGATATATTCAACCAATATTACAAGAAGGGGATGTAAAAAAATGGTAAATTAAGTATTTCTTGGGAGATTTTTGCTTAGGTGATATGGGTATTTTTATAGGAAAAATAATCTAAAGAAGAAAAATGAGAAGTGGGAATTAAAAAAAACAAATGGCTATTCACTAAGTAAAATATAGTCTCATTCATAGACTTAGAAAAATAGTTTCCCACCCTTCTAATGTCAGTGTTTCAACTCAATATTTTCCAACACCTATATAAACATAGTAATTCAAATAACATTAATGAAACATATAGAGGGTCTTTGTCATGGGAATTTCCCTAATTCAGAGCCTCATGGATGCATTCTTGGAGGTAGTATGTTTATTCATCAAAATAATTATTATATTGAGTTGGTTTCATGGTCTAGGAAGTTAGAGCAATGTTTCTCCTATCATTCCCTTATGATCTACCTCTTGATTCTAATTACATTGAAAATAACATCTTTATTTGACTTTGAAGTGGTAGGAAGTATGGGTGGGCACTATAATTTCTACAACTGTAATAACCTCTTTGCTTTTTATCTCATTCCATGATGGATTTTAATCTTGACTACTAGTTTAGGCCCCTGCCTTTATGTAAAAAAACAACATAACATCACTAAAATATAATGAATCCTTTTATTGTTGTTCCTCAAGTAACTCAATGTTATCTACCAAAGAATTAGAATATTGGAATACAAATTTTACCTTGTCATACTCCCCAATATTGTATAAAAATCCCCATTTCTAGAATCATACCTCTCTATTACTCAACGTAGCCCACTTATTTGGAGTCAATCAAATAATCTTAGGAGTCAAAAATGAACCCTTCTATATTTTTTAGGTAGTATAAGTTTCTATTTTATCTTTAAAGATAAGTACTTCTTAAAAAAAAGTCTCCCATGAGATTTTTTCAAACCATATGAACTTAGCTTCCTTTAACATGAATTTGTATATTTCATACTTTGGCTCAATTTCTTCCTTAATTTTTCTTATGGGTTCTAGTATCAATGCCAACTTTGGTAGAATTACCTCATTCTCTAGTTGTAGACTTGCCTCTATTACTTCCATAGGATCATATCCTTCTAAAGATAAATTAAATGCCTTATATTCTAGTTGTAGAGTTGCTTATACTTTTCCTATAGAATCTTCCCCCTCTAAAGCAAAATAAAAATATTATATGATGGGAGAGAAAATGTTTCACCTTTATGTGATTATTTATAAGGATTGCTCATGACAACATGTTGGAAAGTAAGATGACATTTAGTGACCTCAAGTGTTTCAAGTATTGCAACAATTTGAATTTCACATGAAATCCCATGAACTTGGAAATTTGTTTTTTAAATTTCTTCTTCAACTAAGTAAAATACCTTACTGAAAGGGATAAATGTGTTAATTATTTAAACTTTGTAGGGTTTCCTTCTTCTTTATATTCTAGCCCAATTCCTCTTTTAATTGCTCTTGTATGCTCCAATTAATCATTTAATGGAATCATAAATGCTTGAATATTTGATTGTATATATGCCTATGCCATCCCCATAGGTAGGATATCCTCAAAGGGGAACCCAAATACCTTGTATTTTGACTTGATTTTTGTTCATGTCATAGAATCTTCTCCTTGGAAGGGAAAACTAAACACCTCACATTATTATATGGACTCTAAGTCTTCATCTAGAAAGGATCAAATTATTTACAATCTTCTTCATCCTTTGTTTCTTTACTTGCAATATCAAGGTTTCTCTCAGACCATAAGAGGCCTCCATAAGAATCATCGACCCATTGTTACTTGAAAATTCCCTTGTAATTCCAAGTTCCTTTTTCAAATAAATGGGTATACTTCCTAACAAGAATGTTGGGAACACTCTAGAGTATTGTTTATTATTGTACTTTGGGTAGGGAGATAATAACCACTCGTTTCAAATGTTTCAATTATTTCATAGGCTTATACCATATTGACTTGGGATGTAGTCATCTGATTTACTAGTAGTTGGCTTATCTTTGGTTGCTTAACTATTATTAGACTAATGGTAATAGGTTGGTTTGCTAGTATAGGATGGTCTGAAACTTGTTTATTCATTGCCTGGGAAGGGAGGATTTCCTTAGCCTAAGTTTTTGAATCATGACCCATTTTATAGGCAAGGCACTAGAAATTTTGAATTCATATTATTCATGTAATTGTGCACCTAATTAATCATCAACATTTTATCTTCTAAAGTGCTCTAACTTGAAAGGATTCGTTATATCCCAAAAATTCCTTAGGAGTGAGGTTCATTAGTTTTTGTTGTTAAGTCATTGACCATTGAGGGTACTAGATGATCCCTTGTTGATGAATTCTTCAATTCTCTTCAAGTCCATCTCTTGTTTTGTTAACCAGTTAAGGACTATAAGTATGCCATCGACCTGGTACATTTAGCTTTCAAATTCTTGCAAGTCTTGCTAATCCTAAGGAACTTGTTGATACTATGGGTCACTTGTTGTTAATAGGTTTAGCTTAAATAATCTTAGATAGTTTTGTTATAAAAACATCATCAGATTTGTTCTTGAGATGCTTTCTTGTAATACATCTTCCCATACAACATTTGGTGTGTAGGTTATCTTGTTGAAGCATAAGTTGGTTGTTGTTGAGGATATTGGATCCATTTTTGGTTTTGTGCAACTTGGTAACTTGGTGTCACCACTTATTTCATGAATTACTTCATATTTGTCTACATATTTTGTAGAAACTATTATTAACCTTAGGGAGAGCCAATGACATGTTCCAAACCATTTAAGGATACTCTTGTGGTTGAGCCTCCATTCACAAAGCATAAACCTATATCCTCCCATATATGTACCTACATGGACAATATTTTAGGTTTAAAAAACTAAAGACTCTAAAAAATTGAATAGAGTAGCGAATCACTCTCTAGGTGAAGCAAATCACTAGTAAGTTGGAGCAAATTTCTCACAAGTTTGAGTGAATTGCTTCTTAGAAAATTCTATAATTTTTCAACTTATAGAGTAAATTGCTCCCAATAATTCAACTTAGGAATTTTTTGTGAAGGAAGAGCCAAGCAAATCACTTCAATTATGGGATAAATTGGTTTCCTTAGAGGAGTTAAGAAAATTTCTTGACCATTCAAGTGATTTGCTTTTCAAAATCTAGGGGAACCACTCTTCAAATTCTACTTGGAGGATTTTTACTTTCTTAAAACAAATTGCTAGTTGATCAAAATGAATTGCTAGTTAGATTAGACTTTGATATTGTTTCTTATTTTTCTAGGCAATTGACATCAAAAAAAGCAAATTGTTCAAGTTTGGAGTAACTCACTACCTAAGTGACGACTTAGCAAGAACTTCTTAGATCTTCCCTAACTACTTTCTACCCATGAAAAATACAAATTTGGAGCCAAAAGTGAGAAATTTTATCAATTTGTTGCTAACTCATTTGCTTAACTTATGAATATTCTATAATTTTCAAGTTCATAACAAAGACACCATTTTTAAAGCACCTATAAAAATCAAACGTGAATAACAAAAAAATGTAAAATTAAAGCTCAATTTAGGACTAGGGTTGATAGATCAAGTCCATTAACCCAACAAATCACTTTAGATTCAAGTTTTGAACATTTTACAAATTTATTGTGAATCGCTAGTTCAGTGGAGTGAATGAATCCCAAAATTTGACTTATGATTTTTTGTTATTGCTTAGGTGATTGGATTCAAATGGAGAAAATTTCTACCTTAGTGAGGACTTGGTAAAAATCCTTAAAATCATACCAAAATGCTTGTTGATAGTGTAATTTGATTCATGGCCAAGGATGACATTGAATGATGTAATCTTGGATGGGCCTAAGGACATTTCCTTGTATAATGTATTTAATTCATAATAATATTTTATTATGTAAGATCTATGGGCCATGGTTAACCTTGTTATGGCTAAACCCATCTTATGAGCTTGTAGTTAAGCTTAAAGCCCTCTTGATATGTCAACTTAGGTTAAGTTCATTTATATATTTGGGATTTTGATATTGGTATAAATAACCCCCATCACTCCACATTTTTATTATCACGAGTGTTGTGATTCTTATCTATGGATAATATAGTGATTATTTATGGTGCCTATGAGTTACCTCCAATCTTTGTGTCTTTTTCTTTTTGTCATCCTTTTATGCTTTTTGTATAGGATTTGAGTGGATGGATTGATTTTGTTTATGTCTAGAAAATATTTCAAATTATATCATGACACCTGAGTGGATATGAGGCTTCCTTACTTGGTCATGTAGCAATTTTATTTAAAGCCTCCAATTCTTGCTCACCCGATGCATGGATTTGAAATCACTCTAAGATCCATTTTTGAAGGAAAAGGTATTTTTCCATTCATGGCTGAGAGAAAAATGACATCATCTGAAATTTCCATTGCAACCATAATTATTGATTTGGTATGGTTGTTTGTGTTGTGCATGGGGAATGAAAGGATGCAAGTTTGAGTTGCACCGCTATATATTTTTGCAAATAAAGTTCAGGCAAGTGTTCTACAAAATGCTCAGGTTTGTTGTCACCTCAAAGAATGTTGGTAGAATGAATAGTGGAATGTGTCTAGGAGGGAAAGGTTGTGTGTTCGATCTGCATTCCACTCCTATATTTTATTGTCACTTGGTAATACTACAAGTAAGATAGAAGGCCTTTTCCTTCCCAAAAATTATTATAGATGGTTGGTTAGTGCATTGGTTTTAATGTAGAGAAGACTCTAATTTGAGTCTCTCCAAAGCTCCTTGGTATCTTTTCAACTCAAGGTGGATCCTTGGATGACCTATTAGTCAGAATGGTCATGTTTAGCAACATGAATCAACATATTTTATCTATTTAAATCCTCCAATTGTCAAAGTTGCATAGGTTTAGAGGCATTGAGGTTGCAAGTGGTAAATGGAAGAACCAATAAATTGAGGATTGCCAAGTGGTGGCATGCAGTTGGATTTTCGTTTCTCTAAGGTTTGGAAATTTAATTTTTTTTTAGGTCCATTAGGGAAAAAATTTTAGAGGCCATAAATTTACATACGAAATCATTTTGATCCTATTTTTTCAAAATACATGATTTTTTTATCTTTATGCACTGGTGGCATTAGTTTAAGGACCTGATGTAGTGTTAGAGGTTGGATTGTGTAATATAGATCATTAAGTCCTAGTTACTTGTATTAATAGGTAAAATTATAGTATTTGATCAATCCAAATGATTGGCCTATTATGCAATAAGAACATGTGGTGCATATTTCAAGAAGATAAAGCAACAACCCTTGATGAAGAAACTCACCACCAAAGAGAAGAAGAGGCTCTTGGCCTATTTTTCTTGCTGATTGAACTAAAATTGTTTTTCATATCAAAGAAGAGAGTGAACCTATTTAGTTATGGTTAATATTGCATTAAATAACTCATAATATAACTTAGGTTCACATCAAATAAGAGAGTGAATCTAAGAAAGTTAATACTATTAAAGTAAGTTACTTGTTATTAGTGCTTTCTTCCATAAATTACCTAAATTTGATAACATTGAGGATTATATTGTATGATTTAAGGCATTAAGAGTAGATATTACATATTCTAGAGATAAAAAGAGAGATAATGCATAATGCATGAAGTTTATGCCTACTAATATCTTCTCTTCTTTTGAGATGTTAAACCTCATGGTTCATATGATTTCTATGTTCTTGGAATCTCAAAAAACTCTTACTCTTGATCAAATTTTGTCTCTCCTAGTTCATTTTTAGGTGACAATGAGGAACTCCAGTGGCACTTCATAGATATAGATTCATACAAAGGAATTCAAACCTAAGGAGGCTAAGAACCAAGGGTCCAAGGGCTAGGCTAAGTCTTGAAAGAAGTTAAAGACCATTTATGGATACTAGAAGAGGGAAAGACATCCAATGAATATTTGCTTATTAAAATTACAAAGGATTGAAGTCAAGTTTCTAAATATGGGTGGATATCTTCCAAATGATGAGGGGAATTTTGAAGGATCGACCTCAACTATAGAGGGCCTCTAGACCATCCAATATGGGGGGAAGATATTATTGTCACTAATTTCTTCTCTCCTTGGTCCCTTAGTTCAAATTATGAGGGGTGTTGAAAGTGTAATCTAGGCTCTGTCGACAATGCTCAACTAGTACATGATGAAAACATGGATAATACTCTCCAAGGAATTAGCTTTCCAACCAAATTGATCTTAGGCTAGGCTCATTTACCCCAACCCCAATAAACTATCCATCATGTAATTTGTCCATCTGCAATCGACCCTCTACTCTTCTCCAGGATAATTGTTGTTGCAATGATATACCTCCTAAATCATAACCCATAAAGGATCAAACCACAGGATTACTGCCCTTGCCAAGAATCCTACCTGATCTCCAGAGCAACATAACTCAAGCTACCCCACTTAAGGCAATGACACAATACCAATTGCTTGCTACAGGCCCATTTTGACTTCTAGCATTCAAGTTTAGCCAACATGACAATATATTGCATGTATTGGTACACAAAAGCTGCCATCACATCACTACCCCCATATAACACTTTACCATAGGTACTTCAAGCCAAAAGAGCATCACATCACTATGACCATTGCTTCTTTTCAACATAGCCCACTTACCACACAAGAGCAATATCCATAACCACCATGGTGCCAGTCTTATTGTAAGGCCCCAACATTGCAAACTCTACAGACTCACACATTGGTCTCATTATAGCATACAGTGGGAATTCTCCCTACCATACAAGAGCTTCTAGGAATCACAGTCTTCCTACCTTCGGTCCTTACATAAGATACTTAACACCATCATGATCGCTATCCTAATGACACAACTTGTCATCACACAGGGCAGGAACATTATCGGGACACCTCTCTTAAATAATGCCAACAAATTCATGCCCTATTGTCATACCAAATAAACTTATGACTCCCTCTTAAGCCGATGACATCTAGAAATTATCCATTTAGCATGCCATTCACAAACCAATAACATTGCCCAAGCCAAAATATACCAAAGTCCACACATGTGCTTTTCACAGCCAAGGTCATGGCACACCTATTGCACATGGCCTCGCTCACACCCAAACTTGCACCTCACAAGGACTTGGTATTCCTATTGCATAGTCCATCCAGCTTGGCACATGGGCAAGCACCTCTCGCTTGGTACAACACAACATCCAAGGGCATTCGGTCTTCCCATGCATATTTCACACCATATTATAGCTCAAGAGCTTCAAAGAGCAAGTTAATGTGCGCACCCCTCGGGACTTCTTGGAAGGTCACCCCATCCCATTTTGCTCTTCCAAGTCTTACTTAAATCTTGGTAAAACCTAAGAATTAAGATCTATAGGGTGCTATAATGGCCCCCACCATCTTTCCCACCTTAACACTTGCACTTTACAAGATCGGGAAGCCATCTATCTCATTTGCCTTGTCATTCTCGCCATGCCCCCGCTCATGATAATGGCCACCTAAGGCACACAGGGTGTGGGTAGAAGGTGATACCAAGCCTAACATTGTATGTTGCAATATTGAGCAGGCCTAAGAGAATTTTACTATATAGTGTACTTAATTTTTTATAATATTTTATCATGTAAGCTCTATGGTTCATGGTTAACCTTGTTATGATTAAAACCATCTTTTAAACTTGTAATTAACCTTAAAATCTTGTATTAAAAAGGAATATTTGTTTAGCCATAGAGGAGTCTAAACCAACCCTATCAACTCACCCAATACCTAATCTAGAAGTAGAGAGCCTTGATAGATGAAGTCAAGTCATTAAATGGAATTATGATGTTGGAGATAGGAGAAACAAAAGTAAGGTAAATAATATAAAGTGGAAACCACCAGATGTGGAGTTGGTCAAGTTGAATTTTTATGGAGCATCTAAAGGAAATCCAAGACCAACAAGAGGGGAGGAATAAATAGAAATAATAGGGGAGAGATTTTGTCTCATTATGCTTTCAATAGTGTATTTAAGACAAATAATGAAGTTGAAGCTTGGGTAAAGGCTAAGGGTTGGGTGGCTTTGAAAGGGTTAATAATATGCAAACAAATGAAATGGAAAAAAGTATGGATGGAAGGTGATTCACTCATAGTAATAAATACAATTTTGAGGAAAGCAAAGGCTCCATGGAACATGTAAGAGATAATTATGGGAATTCAAGACCTTGCTATAGAGTTTTAAGAAATAAGGTTTACACATACATTAAGGGAAGGAAAAAAATGTGTAGATAGGCTAGCCAATAGAGGGATTTTAATTGAGGATCGTGAAGTTAAATTCTCTTTTCCTTGGTTAGAGGAAGTAGTAAGTTTAGCTGAATATTACAAGAAAAATTTGACTACCTAAATAAAATAATGATGAAGATTTTTTTCTATAATTTTTTCCATTAGTAATATTTTCTTTATTTATAATATTAATGTTCTTTCATATAAACTATGTATTGTGGTTGCACTTGTGCTTCAGGAAGGAAACTAGCAATCAAAATTTGGTAAAGCAGGTTATGATAGTGCGATGTTTTGGAAATATTACTCTACTAAGATGCAATGCATATATAGTAGAGGTGAAATTTTGGTATTGTGAATGCTACTATAGAAAAATGTCAATAAAGATGCTGAATTTTAGAATATTTTTATTCACATAGAAAATTCCAAAAAATGAAAATCAAGAATTTTAATTTTCTATGCAAAATGATGTAGGTTTCTAGCTATAGCAACTCAATTGAGATGAGAATTGAATATGTTTGTAAACTCCCATGCTCTAAACAAGAAAGTTATGATTTGTAAAATGTGGGGGACCCAAGTACAACCCCTTGTTCTCCAACAAAAAAAAATCTTAAATCCCTCTTGTTATGTCAACTTAGATTAAAGTTTATTTATGTATTTGGGATTTTAGTATTGGTATAAATACCCCCATCACTCCACCAATTTATTATTGGAGTGTTGTGATTCTTATCTACAGATGATGTAATAATTATTTATGGTGTTTATTGGTACCCTCGAATCTCTATCTCTTTTCCTTTTTGTTGTCATTTTATGCTTTCTGTAGAATATTTGAGTGGATGGATTGCTTCTGTTCATTTTTAGAAAATATTGTGAATTCCAATAATGCTTTCCACCTATGGAAAATGCAAAATTAGCATTAAAAAAAAAAAAAAATTATAAAACAAAGGAATTTTTGTGGGATAAATAATGGGATTCATCCTATTAGACATGCCAAAAACTATGTTGAATCAGGGAACTGCATGACTTTTTATGTGCCCTCAATTCTGGTTTAAAAATTTGGATGGAAGGGCTTAAGACCTCTTCAAACCTCTATATTTAGGTCGAATCCCCACTATCCTTGCTAAATTCTAAACTAATTTAATGTCATCTAACCTAATTACATGAAATTTAATGTAAGAAATTAAAATATGAAAAGTAAATGCATAAATTAAGATGCATGAAAAGTAAATCAGTAAGCTTAGGGTGCAAGATATTAAATTAAATAAGATTTTAATTTTAGCAAGGAGAGTCTATTATCAATCAACGTAGAATGAAATGAAATAACAACAATACATTACCATTCATATGAGTTGAAATTATGAGAAGAATGAAAAAATCACAATCACCATGTATTTTGCAATCCTAGAGTGTAGTGCCACTAATGGAGAGCAAAATACTTACCAAAATATTCCATTGAATTTATGAGTTACAATAGCACAATGTATGTTTCACAAAGTATAGATTTTAGTTCCTCATGGCCAAAATATGTTTACAATGGATCCCATGGCTTCTATTTATAGGAAAATTTTACCCCTAATTTACCTAGGGTGAGAAACTATTATTCTTAGTAAAAGTAAAAATTTGGGGGCATATCTAACAAAATGATGCACTTCCAAATGCTACATACCTTTAAATATGCCTTTGACAAGCTTGTAAGGCTTTAAAAATGAGTTATGATGTCACTACATGCCAAATACTACTTTCCAAAGATCTTCCTCAGGATATGTTCTTATCCTTTTAACTCTTTGCTAGTTCACAAGAAATTTTCTCCAGGAGATAAGCGAATCACTCCATTTTGGCAACAATTCACTAGTGTTTTCTTGGAATTCACTCCTACAAACAAATCACTTTATCTCTATTAGTGGATTGCTCCTAGAACAAATCGGTCCACTTGAGCTAATCGAACCTCCTATAAGGAACCGATCCATCTTGGAGTGAGTCGCCCCCTTTTGGAGACAGATATATTTTGTCAATTTTATAAGCTTAGCTATTTTGCAATGTTGTTCTTGGGATTGAAAAATTCAATTTTCTTTGTTTTTCATGACTTATTTCTTGGAGGAATTAAAAGGTAGTAATCGAGCTACTACACTTTCTAACTTCTTTTTCCACATAGTTGCTTTGAATCTTTTCTTAACAAATACCTTTATGTATTTTTTATTATTTGGGCATTTATCCAAGTTGATATTATATGTGTTCATCCACTTATTATTTTGCTTCATCCATGTTTTCTTTCTTTGGTTAAGATCTTTTATTACAAATTTAGATCATTTGTTTGTATCCATTTGCTCAATTATTTTCAAATATCATAAAGCATAAATCATGGTAGTTATTATATAGGGAAGATACATATTTTTGTTACAAGAAGCTCATATGGAGCTAATGCTCTTATTTTATTTTATTTTACAATCAAATGTTTCTAAACATTCTCTATTTGCCTTCATGTTAATTATGATGTGCTTTTAGCATAGACTTGACACCCATACAATATCATTGTTATCACTAGTAATCCAAATAAAACCCACATAGTCTACTAGTATCATAGTTCAACCTCTCTACTATTTTTTAATTCAACAAGTGATATTTATGCTCCAAATGTTCTCTTCATTTTAGATGTTCTAAATCTAACTTATTATTGAAGTATAATTTTGCTTTATCACCAAGACGGGTAAAAACATCACAACAACTTCATACAAGCATGGATTCTTTGCATTAGATGCTATCTCTATCCCTCACGTTGCCATGAAAGTCTCTACAAAGGAGGCAACTTCACTTTGGTACAAGAGATACGAGCATATTAATTCTGGTTATTTACTTGAGTTAAATAAATATGAGATGGTAAAGGGCCTTCCCTCCCTTTCATCTACGTTGCCAATGTGCTCTGATTGCTTGGCAGGAAAGTAGCATAGAGTACAATTTGAAAAGAGCTCTACACAAGCAAAGAAACCTCTGGAGTTAATTCACATCGATCTGTGTGGTCATTTCACACTAAACAGTTTTGGGGGGAAGAGGTACTTTTAGTTTTTTGTAGATGACTACTCATGAAAGATGTGGGTTTTTGTTCTTCATATGAAATTTGAAGCCTTTAGTTACTTCCAACAATTCAAGAAATTTGTTGAGAAGGAGTCAGGGACTTCTATAAAGACCCTCCACTCAGATCAAGGGGGAGTTCACCTCTAAAGAATTTTTTACATATTTGACTACACATGGGATCAAGAGACAATTCACTACTACTTATACACCTCAGCAAAATGGAGTTGCTAAACGAAGGAATCGTTCCATCATGGAAATGGTTCGTTGTATACTCTTAGGAGCCCATCTAGAGCAACAGTTTTAGGCAGAAGCTATCACCATAGTAGTATACCTATTGAATAGGGCACCCACAAAGGCCCTAAAAGGAATAAATCCACAGGAAGCATGGAGTGGTTGAAAACCCTCCATATCTCATCTATGCATTTTTGGATGTAAGGATTTTATGCACATACCAAAAGAGAAAAGAAAGAAGCTAGATGAGAAGACCTTGAAATGTGTTCTTGGTTATGATGAGCACTCTAAGGGTTATCATTTGATTTATCCTTTGACCAAGAAGATTCATATTAGTAGAGATATTTTTTTTGATGAGGCTTTCACATCACAAAGCACATCTGATTTATACCTAGATTTTAAGAAATCTAAAAATGAGCAGTCTCCTTCGTCATATTAGACTGGAGGATATTCTTCTTCACCACAAAATAAAATTCCTAAATGGTATACAAGTACTATCAGAGACTCAAAGTTATCCACACCACCAGATTTAACTTTGACTAGACCTTGTACTCGCAGTATGGCTCGACAGGATAGAGCAGCAGTAGAGACTATTGAAGTTGATGATGTTTGTCAATATTTCGAGGAGCTTGTAGAAGATGTAAAGAGAGAAATAGAGGATATGGATGTGGATGATGATAGGGTGTTTATGTATTCACTTTATGAGCATGAACCTACCACAATACAAGATGCCCTTAGTGCTGCTATGGATCCAGAGTACATGTATCTGAAAAAGAACAAGACTTGGAAGCTTGTCAATCTACCACAAGGAAGCTACAAATGGGTGTACAAAGTCAAGTACAAGGTAGATGGTACAATTGATAAGCATAAATCTTGTATCGTTGCAAAGGGATATGCGCACAAGGAAGGCATTGACTATGAGGAAATGTTTACACCTACTGCTCGGATGACCACCATTCGAGTTCTTTGTGCTATGGCAGCACAATTTGGTTGGAAAGTTCATAATATGGATGTCAAGAGTACCTTATTTAATGGTGATATCCAAGAAGAAGTCTATATTACACAACCTAAAGGATTTGAAGTGGAAGGCCAAGAGCAAAAATTTTGAAAATTGGTCAAGTCCTTGTATGGTTTGAAACAAGCTCCTTGAGCTTGGTATATAAAGATGGATAATCACCTCTTGCAACATGGATTTAAGAGATTTTTTTAAAATGCAAACCTCTATTTCAAGAAATAAGGTTTTGAAATAGTGTTACTTGTACTCTACATGGATGATCTGATTATCACAGGCAGCTCAGACACTATGATAATTGTTGTTAAAATAACTTGTGCAAATATTTTGAGATGACAGATCTTGGACTTCTACACTATTGTCTTGGCCTGGAAGTGAACCAAAAGAAGCACCACATCAAGGTATCCCAGAAATAGTATGCCAAGACATTGTTAGAAAAATATTGCATGACTGATTACAAGCCAATGACAACTCTGATGGAATCAGGGCTTCAGTTATCATGATATGATGATTCACCTCAGGTAGATGGTACTCTCTATCACCAGTTGATAGTGAGTCTCATATATCTAATGAATACTAGGCTAGATATCGTGTTTTCTATCAACTATCTTTTGAGGTTCATGTAGGAGCCTAAGACCACTCATTGGAAAGCAACAAAACGTGTTCTTCACTATGTTCATGGTACTATTGAGTATGGCCTATAATACAAGAAGAATGATAAATTATTCTTACAAGGATACACATACTCCGACTATGTCGGATCATATGATGATTGAAAGTCAACTTCAGGATATATTTTTTAGCTTGGATCCGATCCTGTCTCTTGGTACAACAAGAAGAAACAGGTGGTTGCTATTTCATCTACAGAGGTAGAATATCGCATCGCACGTGAAGCCATGTGTGAAGTGATATGGTTGCATCGTATTTTGACAAGTATGGATCATCCATCCAAATCTCCAATTCACTTGTTCTGTGATAACTAGGGTTTTTTGAACCTTGTTAAGCATCCAGTGCATCATTATAGAACCAAACACATTGACACACAATGTCACTTCATTTGAGATAAAGTTTCAAGGCACCAAATTTAGCTTCAATACATTCCCACTAATGCTCAGGTTGCAGATATTTTCACTAAGGTACTTGCACATGTCAAATTTGAGTTGTTTCGTAGCTGGATACGCTGAAGATGCTGAAGATGTAGCTGAGCATATGAGTCTTGATCGATCTCCATGATTTTTTTATAATGGAATGTCATAGGGCTAACAGATCCAATTCATAAATACTTGGTCTGATATGAGATTGCTTTATGCTCCAGGTTTTATGGTAATACAAAATTTATCCGTCTTCAAGAGATTAAGGTTTCTAACTTTATTCTGCAATGTACTTGCCCTTTTATTTGGCCATGTTGCTTTTTTTATCCCACCAATCATTCCCCTACTAGAAGGGGAGCTATCATTCTTTAGTAGCTAGGTGTAAAGATAGTTTTGTCTCGTGGGGTGTGGACCCCTCCAATCACACAGTTTGGGTTTTAATTGAGGTTGGTGGGTTGTATTTTGGTATTATTAATGTCCATGCCTCCAATGATGCTCAGGAGCACTGTAGCCTCTGGCGGTGGTGTGCTTTTTCTTTACCACTTGTTGTTTGGGTTATGTGCAAATATTTTAATATGAATGAAAAGCCTACAGATAAGATATGACAACTTCCCATGTGGTGGGCTACTGGGAAAAGAGAGGTCTGGTACTTCATGAAAAATAAATTAGGTTTGTTAGACCCTAATTCTTGTTTTTCTCCCTAGGATTTTCTTGAAAATTTGTGGTATAACTAGTCTAATTTCTAGGTTGGCCATGTAAGAATGTTGAGAAGGCTGGATAGAGCCATGCTTTCAGATCATGTGTAGTTTTTCTTTCATAGGATAAATGTTTCAACTCCATTTATGGAAACCATTCCTAGTACCACTACTTCTGACCATTCACCCATCATGTTTAATGTGCTGAAGAAATCCCTACCTCAAATACACTACAAGTCAATTTTTTTTTAATACTTCATTTCTTCAGCACCCTTCCATGGTCTGTCATATTCGCAGATTCCAAAATCTAGTTCCTAGACCTACTAGAGATTTGGGTTGGATAGAATGGGGGAATGATGCTATTTTTCATACAATTGTATTGATCTGTACTTTCGAGAAAAATATGATGCAGTTCAAAAGACATTCCAATGTTGTCCTTCATGATGAGCTTGCCAAAGCTTCTCTTAGGCTTGAGGCCTATCTGTTTAATCCTAAAATTTAGTATCATGTTACCTAGCTGAGGCATGAACTTAAACTTACTAAAATTTATGAGGCTCGAGGAGCTTGAATTAAATACTAACTTCATTGGCTTAAATTTGGTGATAGGGTCACCAAATAATATTTTCAAAGGCTTCACCCTCCCAAGCAAGCTACTCAATTCAAGGCCATTCAAGACAATGGAATAAGGCTTACCTTTATTTTTGAGATGATTGATGCTTTTGTCAAGAACTATACTAATGTTTTTGCTACTCAAGCTTATTCCCCTGAGTGGGAGCAAGCACTGGAAGCTTGTATGGTCTTTGTACCAATTTAGATTTTAGAGTCTCAAATAGCAATGTGTGATAAACTACTCCCCCTTACAGATCTATAGGATGCATTATCTCAAATAGAAAATGACAAAGTAATAGGTCTGTATGGCTTTCCCTATGAGTTCTACAAGGGTCTTTGGGATTTAGTTGGTCCTGATCTACATAAAGTTTATCTGGAGGCTATTTTAGTAGGCTCTTTGGGAGCAATTATTAATAGGAGCAATATCAAATTCATACCCAAGCAAGGGGACCCAAAGTTGATCATTAATTGGAGGCCTATTACTTTATTGAATGTTATTTACAAGACAATTTCCCAACCCAAAGTAATAGGTCTGTATGGCTTTCCCTATGAGTTCTACAAGGGTCTTTGGGATTTAGTTGGTCCTGATCTACATAAAGTTTATCTGGAGGCTATTTTAGTAGGCTCTTTGGGAGCAATTATTAATAGGAGCAATATCAAATTCATACCCAAGCAAGGGGACCCAAAGTTGATCATTAATTGGAGGCCTATTACTTTATTGAATGTTATTTACAAGACAATTTCCAAATATTTGGTTCTTAACCTTAGGCCTCTTCTTCTTTTGCCCCCTTTTTTTGGAGTGATTTGCGGAGCGGAGCGAATTTTGAGATTTTCACGGTTGGTGGGTGTGGGTGGTTTAGCCCATGGTGTTGTGCCCATTGTATTCTAATACTACATAGTGGTTTAGGGTTGGAAGAGTTTCCTTTATATTTATTATAATGTCCCATTTTTAGGCAAGGAAGTGAATAATAATATCGAGGAGTGGCTCTTGTTTTGCTGGAGTAGCCCATATCAGGTGAACCAAGGTAAATCTCATGTGTTATATGTGCATTGTGTGTTGTCATTTTTTCTAAGTTGTTTATTTCTGCATTACTTTTGGAATAAGTTTCTGTAAATCTCTTCACACCTTTTACAGAACCTCTGGTTCTAGCATACAATGTAGGAAGACCTCTTGCTTCAGATAGTCTCCCTTGCCTATGTTGCCTTGGCTTCAAGGGTATCATTAGAATTGGATCCCTCCTGGAGAAGTTTTAAATTTTCTTGGTATTCCTTTTGCCTTTCAAGGCTCCCCTACTCAGCTTTGGAATCATGTGCTTCAAAAAGTTGAAAAGAAACTTGATTTCTAGCTTACTAAGAAGTTGTCATTAGCAGGTAAATTTTAGATTTGCTCTAAAGTTTTAGATGCCACTCGTATATACTATTCCTCTTGTTGGGTTCCTTCATAGGCTTGCTATAAGAAACTTGAAAAAATCCTTTGATATTTTCTTTAGAATAATTCTTTTGAAACAAAGGGATTTCATAGAGTTGCTTGGGATATTTGTTGTCTTCCTAGAGAATATGGTAGAATGGATCTATTGGACTGTAGACGACAAGGTATTTATTTGTATGCTAAGTGGGTGGTTAGGGCTCTAAGGGGAGTTGAAGCTTGGAAAGTTATAGTTCGATATTTAATTTCCTCTACTCTTACCTTAAACTGTAGAGCATGGAGAGGGTTGAATTTTCCGTCTCTCATTGTTGCTCTAGATTTTGTTAATATTCCTAGCTCCTTTTTTACTAAAAGTATATGGAAAGCCTGGAAACAACTCACTCCTTAGATCTATTGGAAAGGAGATATATTTTGTAAAGGCTTATCCATCAATTCTATGAATATTTGGTGGCCCCCCATGTTTCTTCATCAAGATTCTCCCTTAGCTCGGGTGCAATGGATTCATGCTCAATGATTTTTCAAAAAGGGTATTGTTACATTAGCTAATTTCTTTTCTCATCAGACCAAATATTGGATCCCATGTAATGATTTTAAATGTACCTTCAAGCTGAATGGTGTGGATAAATATATTTATGTTGTTATTACTCTCACCCTTTTTTCTATGTTGCACAATATTGGTGTGCACTTGCAACGTCCTTGGTGGTCAGATTGGAGATGCCATGTTGATACTCCATTGCTTAATTATAAGGTCCGTTTGGGGTATAAATGGTTATCTCCTCATATTCCTATAGTGCTTAAGCTCTATTAGCATTGGGATTTATTTTCTACAAGGACTAGATGGAATTCTAAATTTCAAAATATTTGGGCTATCTATGTTGAGCCCAAGCAATATTTTTTTGCATGGAGCTTGTTCCCTTGGGGGAACGTTTGAAACACCTTGGAATTCTTGATCCTAAATATCCTTTTTGTGGTGTACCCAAATATTGTACTCACCTCTTTTGGAATTGGAGAAGATCTAGGCAATCTTGGGAATGGGTTCTTTCCTTTTTTTCCATTTACAACTACAAGAGTTTCTTGACCCCAAGCTCTTCTTGGGGAATCTTTTACTTTGTCTCTCCCACTTTTTGAAGTGTGGCAGGTTTTCAAGATTAGTCTAATATTTCATATTTGGAAGGCCCGTAACAAAATTATTTTTAAATAATATACACCTATCACATTTACTCATGCTAACAAATTAGAAATTTTTAATGACATGTGGCTACAAATATGTACTCAAGCCAACAAAGTTACTATGGAGTTGGATCACCTGCAAGTTCTTCTAGTGCACTAGGCCAATGCTCTATGTACAGTCAACCAAATCCCCCCATAGCGCTCTTCTTAAGAGTATTTTTGATCTCACTCTCACTGTCGACCTTCATCATATGCAAGAAGTGATCTTGGAGATAGGCACTGGTCCTAATCCTTTCTATTTAGGAAGCGACCTAATATTGACATTGTTTGTTCATCCCACTAGGTTGGGAGGTGGGATGATGTTCAACCTATTTTACCTAGGCCAGTTGTTAGTTGGAGCAACGCAGGTACTGAAGGCCTTAATCATGATGTAGAGGGGTGGATTCCCATCCCATAATCACTAGCAGTTTATGCAAGACAATATGCTAGGGTACATTACTTCATATGCTATGATTTCTTTGATGTAATGATCATCAATGATCAATATTGGTAAAATTGTGTTTTGTTGGCGGATTTGTTTCCTAATCCTTGTCAATGAGGATTAGTTTGATTCCCCATAGGGTGTGTTAACCCACCCACTTTTTTTATTGCAAAGGCTTTTATCTTAATTTAATGTAGATTTTATTTTTTCATCAAAAGAAAATCACATCTTAATTGTATATATGGAATTAAAATAGATCTCACTTACACATCATCACCATATTATCATGGTATTTCAGTGAACCACAATGTGGAATTACAACAACTACGTTATCACATTATCATATATCACAAACTATATTTTCAAACATTACATGTAGTTTAATATGATTTGAACCTTAGTTTAGCTCATGATATTTGATAAACATAACTAGTTAGAACTTAAACACAAGACCTTCTATTATGCACCAAGTTAACTATCCACACTTAGTATTTTTTTTATTTGGTTATTGTGAGAAACCCCTATGACCAATGCACAAGGCTGAGTAGTATCCTCCCAACCATGACCCCTGTAAAGCTGAGAGCAGTCTCCTCCCAGTCTCCATGCTTAGTATTAGTTGTAATTATTTAAAGATAAAGAGCATGGTTTAAAAAACTAGATACCTATATAATTGAATCCAATCTATAAGACTAGTTTTTAATATTGAAAAAAATATATCTTTAAATTATTATTTTATTTTTTTGAGAAAAAGCTAATATTATAAGCCATAAGATATTTTTTCCACCCCCTTCGCATCGTAGAGGTTCGAACCGTAGACCTCTCATTCAATAAGGCCAGGCTTACCTTCTCCACTTGCGCTAAACCTCAATATTTTGAGGATTTGAAGCCATGAGATAGTAGCAGCTTTAAAGGGTTTTTAATTCATAACTAAGCCAACCAGTGGTGGCTCTGGGGGGTTTGAAGCTAGGTGGTAGAGGCTCTAGAGGGTTTTTAATTCATAGCAAAGTCCAATAATTATGACTTTCAAGGGTTTGAAGCTACGTGATGATGGCTCTAGAGGGTTTTTAATTCACAATTAAGTTCAATGGCAGTGGATTTTGAGGGTTTGAAGCCAAGCAGTGATAGCGGCTTTAGAGAGTTTTTAATTCATAGCTAAGTCAGGCGGTGGTGGCTTTAGAGGATTTGAAGCTAGGCAACGATGGCTTTGGAGGGTTTTTAATTCACATCTAAGTTTGATGGTAGTGGCTTTCGAAGATTTGCAGCCATGTGGAAATAGCTCTGGAGGGTTAAATAAGAAAATAACAATAATTTCAAAGGTGCATGGATTGGAAGTACAAGGTTTTAATGGAGGAGCGAGAGCTAGAATTTGAAATGTGGAGATCAGGGTGGGAAAGAATGGGAGTGGGAGACTTTGAATATGGTTTACATGGGTTTGTAGAAGGGTAATGGGAGATCTCAAAATGTGTGGAGGTGGTGGCTATATTGTATGTGAATGTGGTATTTATGGGTTGGCTAGATGGTATGTCTACAAGAGGCACTAGTATTGGCTTCATGGGTCTTTCAAGAAGCCATGGATCGTTAAGCAATAAGCTGGAGGTTAGGTCCACTTCTCATGGCTTATAGTTTTCCTCTAAAAACTCAAGCCTTGGTATTTCTAATGCTATGGTGATGTCTAAAGGTATGAGGGAGACCATCTCAAAACCTATTTGTAATATATTCCCTATGGAAAATTCCATTAGCATCCAAAGTGAACTAGTTAAGTTCACCATGGGTGATGGCGATTATGACCTTGTGGGAAAGTTCTAGGGGGTAATGCCAAACTTGGATTCAATTTGAATATGGGAGCTAGAAAAGTGGAAACCTATGGGATCCATGGAAATTTTAGTGGATCCTAAAGCCTTTTTTATATAAGATTAAACTACATGGAAGATGCAAACTGTATCCTAGGGAGAGGCCCCTGGTTCTATGATAAAAGAGATATATTTTTGTAAAAGTTAGAACCTGATTTCAATCCTCATATACAAAGGGTTAAATTTGTACCTCTATGGGTTCATATCCCTGCCCTCCCTTACTATCTTTGGCATGAAGATGTATTGAGAGGTGTGGCCAATGCTATGGGGGATCTTCTTATCGATCTGATAACCAGAGATAAATAAAGAATGGTGTATGCAATAATGTGTGTCATGGAAAATTTGAATGCAGATATTCCCTCTTTATTCAATTTTATCTCATTCCTAGGTACTTGGGACCAACCCATTATTTATGAAAATAGGCTAACCTGGTGCTCTAGCTGTGGAAAATTGGGTCACCAAGTGAACCAATGTCCTCTCAAAGCACAGGCAGAGAAGGAAAAGAGACCTGCAAGAATGAAATGGATCCAAAAGGATAACTCAGGTTGAGTCTCCTAGAAGGATTTGGGTGGTAATTCCTCAAAGGTGGGGGAAGAGGAAGCTCAGCCTTGGATGAGGTTCAAAATTTGAACGCTCTAGCGGAGGAGATTTTACATCCCTCAAAATTGACCCTAGAAAACTTGGTGGTGATTGAGAAGGCATCTGAGGATAAGAACGTAACCTCAAAGCTTGTTGTTACTAAGGTATGTTAGTCAAATATCATTTTTCAAACCATTTTTTCTAAGGCTCTTCTTCATAATTCCTTTGATGGACTTTGTATTGGTTCTGCTCTTGAGGAGTCTATGATTCAGTTGGCGATCCTTGAGGTAGGGTCTTAAATTAGCTCCCTAAAGACCTATTTAGAGAAATGTTCTCCAAAAACCCATAGGAAAAGTAAGGGAAATTAGGGTGTGGGTGTTGAGAAGAAGTTAGGAAAGCTTTCTAACAAGTCTGTGAGGAAGAGGGAAACAGATTTTGAGATCATGAATGGATCTCAATCTCTACTCAAACTTGAAAAATGGAAGGCTATATAAGTAAGATTACTAAAGCTAGAATATTTCTACCAAAGTAACCATGGGGTGTCTAGGGGAAAGAACTATTATTCTAAATTTTGTAAATGAAGTGCCTCTCTTGGAATATTAGGGGTTTGAATGGTATTTCTAAACAACGGGTGGTTGCTTCCCTACGTAAAGAAATTTTTCTTGATATTTTTTTCTTGCAAGAAACCAAGTTGGATGGTTAGGATATAGAAGCTGTTAGAAGAAGAATTTGGAAAGAAGCCCATTTTGCTACAAGCCCAGCCAATGGTTCTTCTAGGGACTCCTTTGTTTCTGGGATGCCAACAAGTTTGAGGGCTTTGTAATTTTTTCCTTAGATATGATTATTAATATTCTCTTCTACAATAAGTAAAGTAATAAAAGGTGGGTTATGACTAATGTATATACCCCAAACTCTGGATCTAGTAGAAACTTGTGGTAAAATTTGAGTTCTATGCGAAGGATTTTTGCTCAAGAAGCATGGTTCCTAGTAGAGGATTTTAACTCCCCTCTATTCTTTTTGGATAAAAAAGGAGGAAACTCCCCAATATTGAATTGCATGGAAGATTTTACATATTTTGTGAATGGAAATGAGCTATTGGATGTTGAGTTGAAGGATTAAATATATACTTGGAACAATAGGAAAGTGGCTAACCAACTCATCCAAATTAGGTTGGATAGTTTTCTTATCTCCAAGGAGTGTCTTTCGTTGTTTGGGAATCCGTCTCTCTGTTCTTTGCCTAAAATTGGCTTTGAACATAACCCCTTATGTTTTGAAGTAAACCAAGTAGAAACCAGATTCCCTAGGCCATTCAGGTTTGAGGTAATGTGGTGCCTTCATCCTCAATTGGAAGCTAAAATAAAAATCTTGTCGTCGATAAGGGTCCAAGGCTTCGACCTTTCCAAAATTGCAGTGAAGCTTAGAGTTGTTAAAAGAGGCATTAAAGAATGAAATAAAATGATTTTTGGGAATATTTTGCAAAATGAGAAAGACTTAAAAAGTCAACTAAAAGCTATTGAATCTAAGATAGAACTTGGGAATCAATATCAAGAGATCAGATACAAAAAAAAGGAGGTGCTAGCCAAATTTAATAACACTATTACCAAAGAGGAAATTTTGTGGAAACATAAATCCAGGGCACTTTGGGTAAATGAGGGAGATACAAATTCCAAGTTAATTCACATCACAGCCTTGAAGCACAAAAGCACCAATAGGACTAAATAAATTCAAAAAGTTGATGGATTTAGTGCTACTCACATTAAGGATATAAGAGCTGAGGCTATGGATTTTTCAAAAATCTCATCGAGGTGGAAGAGGTTTGTAATGAGGAAGCCCAAAATAAGTTGCTTGGTAGTATTCCCAGCCTTGTCATGGCTGATATGAACCAAGCCCTTGTCTCTCGCTTCAGTGATGAGGAAGTTAGAGTTGTTATCTTTGCGATGGAAGGAATAAAGGCTTTGGGCCCTGATGGTTTCCCCCCATATTTTTCTAGAAGTATTGGCATATTATGGGGAAGGATATTGTTGATTCCCTTAAGAAGGTCTAAACCACCAATCATATCCCGTTCAAAATGAATTCTATTTTCTTAGCTCTAATCCCCAAGATTGTTGGTGCAAAGTACTTTTGTGCCTTTAGACCCATCAGCTTATGTAATGTTGTTTATAAAATTTTGACAAATACCTTTGTTAATAAATTAAAATATTTTCTTCTAGTCTTGATTGATTCATACCAAAGTGGATTTATTTCAGGGAGACTGATCCTAGATAGTATCATAGTTGTCTATGGAATCCTTCATTCAATCGATAAAAGTGGTAGAGTTGGTCTCCTCCTCAAATTAGACATGAAAAAGGCTTATGACAGGGTTTTGTGGGTGTTTTTGTTAAAAGTTTTAGAAAAAAATGGATAAAACTTATCCATGCTTGTACCTATTCTACCAAGTTTTTGGTCTTAATAAATGGGTCCCCAACAAAGTATTTTTCAATTCTAATAGGCATTCACCAAGGTTACCCCTTTCCCCCTTACCTCTATATCTTTGTGGTAGAAGCTATGGGTAGGGTTATCAAGTTAGAACCCTTTGTTGAAGGTATAAATACTGCTTTGTTGGTGGATCCTATTTCTCATCACCAATTTACAAATGATGTTCTACTCTTTCTCCTTGATTCATTTCCCCAAGTAAGGGTGCTAAAAGGAATCTTGAAGGTTGAAATTACAACTAGGAAAAAGATAAATTATATAAAAATAAAAATCTTCTTTTTGAATACCCCCTTAGCAAGGTAGAGGATAATTGCTTGCATCTTGGATTGTGATGTGGCTACCATACCGTGTCTTTACCTTGGAATACCTTTGTTTAAAGGCACACTACACCAAAAAGGGATTTAACGATAGTTTTAACCTATCCTTAAGACCTTTAAAGGTGGCTATTCAACCACCGTCTATGAGGGGATCGTAAAAATTCCATGACATATGATGGCTACTAAACATCGCCTCAAAAAACCATCCTCTTAGGGTCTATGAGGGCAATTTAAAACCGTTTTAGTTATTTAAAACTACCCTCACAAAAGTCCTAGTTAGTTTAAAATTGTCCTCACAAGAGCCCTTATGGTTAGTTGAAAATAGGGCCACAAAAATGCATATCCTTTTCTATTTTCTCGAGACCATTCAAAAATTGAAGAGTTGATAGACGTTAATCAAAAGAATCTAATAAACATTTAACTTGATTACCCTAGAACTCAATAAAGTTAGGATTAGGAAAATATTATTTTTGACAAAATAGGGAGTTGGTAATCATTTAACCAATATGTTTCTCATCTCAAACAAGGTAGTGAGAGCCATTATAACGACATTTTCTCTTTCATAATTATAAAACAACATTAGTTAATAAAGGAATTTAAAATGTTGAAGCTTAGATTTAAAAATTTATTTTGAATAATATATAAAATATTCTCTTAGATTGTTGGATGAAAACCAAGTTATTATTTATGAACAACAATGATCTATTGCACCTCTTACATGTACAAAATAAATAAATTAATTAATTAATTATGATTATCTATGTAAATGAAAAATTCTTATTTCAAGTGTAATTCTTATTTACAGATATAGGTGAATGGACAGCCTGAGCCCTCCATATAAGGGGCAGATGTCTAGCATCCCTACCTACCCCAACCATCATAGATGAGGTGAGAGGGTATCCTGAGACTTCTGTTAGATACATAAATATCCATCTATGCAAATCAAGTAGTGTTGCTAAGGACTAGGACTAAGAGTTAAACCTTCTTGTATATGACTGGCCAACCTCATGTTCAAGATACCTACTTGCATCACTCTTAGCTTGGTTGCCCATTATTTGTAAACAATATCTGATATAAGCCAGACAATGAAGGAGCCCACAACATCCTTCATTGTGGTCATCTCATCATTCCTTCTAAACAAGATTATTTCTTCTTTATGGGCGATATGCACATTGAATTTCTAATAATCTTCACCCAAACATTGACCATGTATAATATCTTCAAGGTTAGTACTAATCACCATACCTTCGACCAATACGTTATCCTTATGGATATGAGTCAAGTAGCATTCTCTTCTCTCAGTTTAAGTGATCAGTATCAATTTTAGTCCCTACATGGAAAATCAATATCCAGATAAATTCACTGCCTACTCGATGAGCATAAAAAATGCTCATATTTTGTATACATTTTCTTGATTATTATGCGGCTGTATAATAAGGATTGCATATGTTTATGAATGATTATATAATTATTTGATGAAATTATGCGTGTTATCTAATTCGTGTGTTTTCAGTGTGTTTTTGTGGAATTGTAGTTGATTTAGTCAGATTTGGATCAGTCGAGGTCTTTTCATGGACCTGGCACTTTGTTTCTTTCGGAATCAACGTAGAGAAGGTAGGCGCCTTCCTCTTCTAGGAAGGCACCAAGGAAAGACAAGCGCCTTCCTCTCCCAGGAAGGCGCCAATAGAAGGCCAGCGCCTTCCTCTTCCAGGAAGGCGCCAAAGGAAAATAAGCGCCTTCCTCTCACAGGAAGGCACCGACAGGAAGGCGCCACTAGAAGGCAAGCGCCTTCCTCTCATAAGGAAGGCACCGACAGGAAGGCGCCACTAGAAGGCAAGCACCTTCCTCTCACAGGAAGGCGCCAACAGAAGATAAGCGCCTTCCTCTTCCAGGAAGGCGCCAACGGTAGTAAGGCGCCTTCCACATAGAGAAGGCGCCCGACATACTTAGGCACCTTCCTCATAGGGAAGGCACCCCTGTTCTTCGCCCGTTGACCAGACAAGCACGACGTGGACAACAGAGACTGGTGCAGTTCCAACTCTACATCATGTAGAGTTAAATTGGGGATCACACCGACGTATGAGAACGTCCTACCAATGCCAGGTGAAGCACAAACCAATCAGTGAACATGCCACCATTAGAAATGAATGCCAGTTTTAGCAGACGTCGATCACATTTACCAGACTGTCTTAGTTTAGTCCGGAATGAATCGATTGTTATAACTTCTTTGTAATAGAAGATCTACGGGTGTGCTATATAAACACACGCAGACCTCTCCGAGGATATATAGAATATTTTGATAGTAAATGTAGAGAGATATACAGAAGAAGCATTGTAATACTTTGATAATTATAATACAGTTCTAAGAGTTTCTAAGTGCGTGTTCAGCTGGGAGGAAGCTGCTGGAGCTTGGGCCCACTCCAAGCTAGTATTTCTTCCCCTATTTTTCTTGTGTTTTTCTAGATTAGTTTACCGCTTTTATAAGATTGTTTATCGCATTGTTATTTCTAGTATTGCAATAGGTTTATTTCCAGGAATGCGTGAATATTTCCTTTCTATAGATTTAATTGTTTTTACGTAAATTATTGAGGAGTGTATGAATGATTGACGACCGTTGAAACACCCCCCAATAGTAGAACTAGCGGACTCATCTCAAGTGGTATTGTAAGCAATCTTGTTCAAGACCCTTCGCAAGTTTACGAAGCTCCCTAGGTTGATAAATTAAATGCACGGGCATGTGACAAAAGTAGGAAAGAAGTTAACCTTGTTTGGCCCACAACATTTTGGCGCCGTTGTCGAGGAAGCGTCTCAACTAGATTATTTACAATACCTAGAAACCTTCCATCTGACCTTGTATGAGTTCTTCGAGAAGAAGAGGACCTGACGGTCGGTTTATAAAAACCAATCCACCAGAACCTGAGTCAGCCGAACATTCTGAATTTGAATTAGACTCACCCGACCCACCTCCAACAATCCATTGGAGTGAGGATCCACACTTTGTGCAAAGTGCCTCCTCATCCCATCAACTTGGGGAAGAACGAATCATCATAAATCCCCTGTTTAATAGGACACCCTTAGAGGAAGCCCTATTGTGGAAAGTTGTAGAAGATCGGACGATAACACCAGACAACCTTAGAGCCTTGACTCAGAAAGTCTTAAATGATCGTAAGGCCATAAATACTGCATTAGAGACCGCATTTCCTAAAAAAATGGCTGACAACGAAGAAGTCTCATCTGGATTTAGTTTCCCGATTGATGAAGGAGTAGGAGATACCAAAATGAAAAACATATCCCCTGCTCACCTTTCGACCTTCAGAGGATACCCAACTGAGGACCCTGACCTATTTTTATTTAAGTTTGATGTCTTATGTAGGTCTGTGGACTACAAATCTGATACGCAGAAGCTGAAACTCTTTCCTTCCACATTGGACGATGCAGCTCTACGGTGGTTCATCGGTCTGGGAGACAAACACATTGCCACTTGGGATCAAATGAAGAAGCTCTTTTTAGAGCAATACCAAGATTTTGGGAGAGCAAGAGACTCTAGAGAAGAGGTCCTGAGCATGACGTAGAAAGAAGATGAGTCTCTCGAGGAATACTGGGAGAGATTCAACTTCAATCTTCAATGATCTCCTCACATGAAACTATCTGATAAGTCCCTCAAAAGCATCTTTTTGAGAGGACTTACCAATGAATCACTGGAGGCTCTTAACATGATTTTTGGAGGTGATGTCTACCAGCACGCTATGGAAGACATCCGACAACTATGTCGAAACTACTCAAGAAGGAGAGGCAAGACCACTTCTAGAACCATGAAAGTGACTACTTCAGTCATGAAGATAGAAATAGGTAACATGCTTGGAAGATTTAAAGAGCGAAATGCTCTCATCTCTAGCATTGCAGATGGATACGCTATTGTTAGAGAAAAAGAAGCAAGAAAATGAAGCAACATTGGCTTATTTCTATCCAAAATGTAGAGGGAAGCATGCAAAGAATGCATGCCCGGAGAACAAAGTCAGAGTATGCACAGTTTGTAGGCTGAACCATAAAACTCGATTGTGCCCACAACTGCCCAATAATCAGGAGGATGCTGAAAGCGTGGATGCCTATTTCATAGGCAATCGAAAGAGTTGGCCACAACCCCTTGCGGGGAATATGCCAACCAGAATGTCGTCATATGGGGGAGGACCATACATGCCCCAAGGCCCGCCTCAACCACCTAACATGGGGTGGTGGGGGCCATCACCCTGGTCCAATGCACCCCCAACAACATTCCCGAACCAGCAGCCATGGATGCCATATCCATATCCTGGGCAGCAGTGGAGAGGCCACACTACATGGAATCAGGCTCCATAGAATGTAGCACCAGCTCACCCCCAACAGAATTTATCGACGTTGCCAATAGTGAGACCTATGCAGCTACCCACACAACCGATGACAAATCCTAATAACAGGGTGAACCAACCAACATACAACGTGGAGGGTGAGATGTATCCGATGTACCATATTCAGCTTAGGTCTAGTAGACAACTAGGAGTAGGAACGCCTCCACTGGTAGAAGAGGAGGAAGAGGTAGGAGAAACACCTCTTGTAGAAGAGGTGATAGAAGAAATGCCTGAGAGAGCAAAGGCTCCATTTCCCAACCGACTGCAAGAATAGAGGAAAGTAACGCAACCGAAGTTCGATATCTTGTCTAGCTTGAAGAACCTCACCGTGACAATTCCATTATTTCAAGCCATCCGAGATGTTTCGATATATACCAAGGTGATAAGAGAGATGTGTCTAAGGAAGCCAGGATGAAGAGCAACCCAGACTATCAATGTCATGGGTAAACTAGCAGATTTGATGATGGGCAAAATGTGCCATCCTAAGTATGCAAACCCGGAAGCCCGATGCTGACTATAAAAATCAAGGGACATTCCCTGTCCAATACGTTGGTCGATCTCGGAGCAGCCATCAACGTAATGCCTCAGGAGACCATGCAGAGGCTACAGCTCACGAACCTGAAACCCACTATGATAGTGTTGTAGCTGGTCGATCGATCGACCGTGGCACCAAAAGGAATGTTGGAAGACGTAATAGTGATAGTCAGCACATGGGAATACCCAACCAAATTTTTAGTCTTGCAATCTAAAACTAGGCTAGGCGGTTACCCGCTCATCTTGGGAAGGCCATGGCTGGCAATAGTTGATGCTTACATCAGCTATCGAGATGGGCTGATGACCATCTTCGATGGACGAAATGTTAAAAGGTTGACTATTTCACCCCCAATGCAGTCCGTCGACTCATTAGGAGAACCCATGTTGACCGAGCATGAAAATCTTGAGCTATCCATGATCCAGCCGGTGATGACGTTGGATGAGTTGGCAGAAGAAGATGAAGATGGTGCTATTGTGGAGTTCCTCCATGGGGAGTCCTCCATATATGCACCTGGATCACCATTGGTTGGTGCCCAAGATCACCACGTTCAGTAGATACACGTCGGGCCAGGAAGAACGTTGAATGTCAGCAGTGGGTTGACTCCCACACAATTGATGAAAGTAGAAGAGCTCCTGGTTAGACACCAATAGGCATTTGCATGGGATTACTCAGATATGAAGGGTATCAGCCCAGAGATCTGTACCCATCGTATATACCTCGATGATCAAGCAACTCCAAGCAGGCAACCACAGAGAAGAATGAATCCGACAATGAAAGACATTGTCAAGGAAGAACTACAAAAACTCTTGACTATCGGATTCATCTATCCGATTTTTGACAGTGAGTGGGTATCACCATTAGTGGTAGTCCCTAAAAATAATGGGAAGTGGTGAATCTATGTGGACTACAGAGCGTTAAACAAAGCGACCAAGAAGGACCACTTCCCGCTCCCATTCATTGATCAAGTCTTGGATACACTCTCTGGGAGGAAGTATTTCTCCTTCTTGGATGGATTCAGTGGATACAACCAGATCCAGATAGGAGAAGAGGATCAGGATAAGACAACGTTCACCTACCCATGGGGAATGTTTGCCTATCGGGTATTACCTTTCGGATTATGCAACGCACCTGCCACCTTTCAAAGGGTGGTGCTTAGCATATTTTCAGACATGATGGGAGACGCGGTCGAAGTATACATGGATGACTTCACCGTCTATGGAGAAACCTTTGATGAAGCAATGACGAACTTGGAAAGAGTGCTCGAAAGAAGCAAGGAAAACAATTTGTCCCTGAGCAACGAGAAATGCTTTATGATGATGCAAGAAGGCATCGTACTGGGACACCACCTCTCCGCAGAAGGAATAAAGGTTGATAAAAGAAAAATTGAGGTCATCGGAGACCTACCCAGCCCCAGAACGTAGAGAGAGGTGAGGAGTTTTCTTGGATCAGTCGGGTACTACCGATGATTTATCATCGAATTCAACAAAATTGCAAAACCACTGCACACTCTATTATCTAAAGATGTGGAGTTCAATTGGATGGAAGACTGCGAAGAAGCGTTTCAGTTGCTTAAAGAGAAACTGATATCCGCACCAATTTTAAGAGGACCAAATTGGGCCATACCATTCCATATCTACTGTGATGCATCCAACAATGCGATTGGAGCAGTCCTCGGACAGAAGGATGGCGAAGAATTTTATGCCATCTACTATGTCAGCAAAAACTTGGCAGGAGCCGAGCTCAACTACACGGTGACGGAGAAGGAGTTCCTTGCGGTTGTGCATGCCATAAAAAAATTCTACCATTATATCATCGGGTATAAGGTATTTGTCCACACGGACCATGCGGCCATCAGATACTTGATGAGCAAGCTGGCCATTGGTGGAAGAATTATCAGGTGGCTCTTGTTACTACAGGAATTCGACATCACAATAGTCGACAAACTAGGCAAAGACAACGTCGTAGCAGATTTTCTATCCAGATTGATATCGACAGACCATACAATAGTGGAAGACCAGTTTTTGGATGAACATTTGTTCACCATTAGTGAGCAAATCCCATGGTACGTAGATATAGCCAATTACTTGGCCACCGAAAGAACCTCACCTGCTCTCTCTTTTCGAGAAAAGTAGGCGGTCATAGAGAAAAGTGCATCATTCCTATGGATTGATGGCCTCCTATTCAAAATAGGACGTGACCAGATTATAAGGAGATGCATAGCAAAACAGGAGTTCTCAGAAGTACTCAAAGCATGTCATGATGAACCATGCGGAGGACACTTTGTAGGGAAATGAACTACCTACAAAATCCTACAGGTTGGGTACTTTTGGCCCACTCTATTCAAGGATGCGGCTGCGTACGCTAGCAAGTGCGATGAATGCCAAAGAATGGGTAGACCAACCCATCGAGATGAAATGCCCCTCCAGCCTCAGGTACACCTAGAACCCTTCGATAAGTGGGGCATGGACTTCATGGGACCAATTAATCCACCTTCAATAGGGAGGAGGTTTATTTTGGTCTCAGTACAGATTACGTCACCAAATGGGTTGAAGTTCAAGCGTTGAGAGATTCAAAAGAAAGAACAGTCATCGATTTCTTATTTGCCCACATTTTTACATGATTTGGGGTCCCTAGAGAGATAACAATAGACCAAGGGCCTCAATTTACCTCCAAGTTGATCAAGGAGCTGATGGAGCAATACAAAGTTTGGCACAATAAAACTACACCCTACCATCCGTAGGCAAATGGGCAAGTGGAAGTGACAAAAAGAGAAATAGAGAACATCCTGATGAAGACCGTGCAGCAACACAAAAAATATTGGGCTACATGGTTGTCGGAGGCAATCTGGGCATATAATACCACGTGGAAATCCACCACAGGCTTCACACCCTTCCAATTGGTCTATGGGAAGAGTGCGATGATGCCCATTGAATTTGAAATCAAGACATTGAGGATGGCTTCAGAATTGAACTTGAGCTTGGATGACGCTCAAAAAGAAAGGATTCGACAGCTAGATCAGTTGGACAAAATCCGAATGGACGCTTTGCAGAGAACGAAAATCATACAAAAGCAAAGAAAGTGGTGGCATGATCGCCACATTAAACTGAAGCAGTTCCAAGAAGGAGAATGGGTGTTGTTGTATGATTCTCGGTTCTAGGAAAGAAAAGGTAAATTAATGCAAATATGGATGGGACCGTATGAGGTGGTAGAGCTCATCAAGAATGGGGCAGTGCGCGTTAGAACAATTGACGACAACAACACCGTGTTAACGGTCAATGGCCACCGACTACGCCCCTATAACACATCCAAAACCTTACAGGTGGAATCCAGAATAGACGTGGGGGAGACCCCATCTTGTTAGATCTGGACCAAACTCTTAACAAGAAAAACGGTGGGCATGGAGGTGCTCACCAAAATCAGTTAATTTAGTTTTTTTCTTACGGTGTGTTTTGCAGGGATGACGCTCGCATGCAAGCTGTAGGCATCCTAATCCAGGGCCTAATAGGCATGGAATGCATCTAACTACATTTATTTTTCTTTCTTTTCATTTTCTTTTTGTAGGTGGAGGACCTAATAGCATGAGGAATAGGTATCTAGGAAACCAGGCCTGATTCGACTCAACATTCCGACACCGACACTCGTAGGTAGAAGCTGAGGCAGCATGAAGCGAGACTAAGAAGGCTTGATCACCCTTTCCTAGTCAATCACAACATGATTGCCAAGAATAAAGCACCTTCCACATCGAGAAGGCACAAAAGAAGGCACCTTCCTTATAAAGAAGGCACCCAACCAGAAGAAGGTGCCTTCAGTAATAAGAAGGCACCCCACCAGAATAAGGCACCTTCCTTATGAAGAAGGCGCCCAGCCAAAAGAAGGCACCTTCCTTATAAATAAGGTGCCCCACTAGAATAAGGTGCCTTCCTTATAAAGAAGGCACCCAACCAAAAGAAGGTGCCTTCCTTATGAAGAAGGCACCCCACTAGAAGAAGGCGCCTTCCTTATAAAGAAGGCGCACAAAAAAAGAAAAAAGTAGGTGCCTTCCACATCGGGAAGGCACCACAAAAAAAAAAAAGATCCCGAGGCGCCTTCCACATCAGGAAGGCGCATACAGACCGAGGCGCCTTCCACCCCAGGAAGGCATAGGTATTCAGCAGCGCCTTCCACATCAGGAAGGCGCACCCATTCAGAAGCACCTTCTGTAGTAGGAAGGCACCATCATCAAAAGGGTGCCTTCCACCACTAGAAGGCACATCCAATCAGAGATGCCTTCCACCACCGAAAGGCGCATCCATTCAAAGAGCATCGACAACATCGAGAAGGCACCATATAAGCACCTTCCACATCGAGAAGGCACCACATAAGCGCCTTCCACATTGGGAAGGTACCAAAGAGCGCCTTCCATGTACAACTCAGCACCAAAGTCCAACGTAATCTGCACAAATGAAATACCCCTCCCCCATGTCACAAATCAGTGAATCAACGCTCTTCATGATGCATGAAACACCAAATAAGGTACGTGCATACTAACTCAAATATTTATATAATTATTCATAAATTATGCAGTACCAAAAAAATATTGTCGTCATAAAAATCATATACCCCCATGGCCGGAACCACGTGCCAATGATATGGCTCGAAAGGCGTACCCTAGAATTAAATGCTAAGGTTAGGCGCCTTCCCTATAAGAAGGCGCCTTCCTGAAGAAGTAAGGACAGAAAGAAAAAAAGCGCAGTAGTAAGGGAAGGCACCATGGGAGGAAGGTCGAAGAATCATGCGGTGAAAAAGAATGAGCCGAGTGATACGGAAGGAATCAGGGGGACGATAAAAACATAGTTCGAGGCCGAGGGATGGTTCGAATACTGTACCCTGGTCAGTCAGGGCCAGGATATGGAGGCAGCCAAGGAATTCACTACCTCCTTGAGGGGTGACGTAGCTCAGGTGCGAGGGGTAGAAATTCTGGTCACCCCCGAATACATCTCGTAGGCGACTGGATTGCCCCTCATAGGTGAATGCATATACAAAGGTGGACTGCTGAAGCCGTATGCCGAAGTGCTGCTACCAGGAGAAAATGTGTAGATAGATAAGGAAGGGCTACCCAAAAGCAGCCTTCCCATGAATCTATGGAAGATATTCGAGCAGGTTGCTCGATTCTTTACATGCATCGGGAAGTATACCCATTTGCACACTAACCATGTGCAGTTTCTGAATCACCTGGTGCATGGAAGGAAGTTGAACGTGCCCTTCTACCTAGAAAATGCCTTGAAGGAAGAAGCGGCTAGGTACCAGAAGGGAGCACCATCCGCCTTGGCCCACCATGGGCTGATATCAGCACTGGTCTGCCATGCAGAAGTGCAGAGGCAGAACCCCGACGCAGAGGGAGATGGCGGCCAAGAAAGGCAACAGGATGCTATTGCCAAAATAGGGCAAGAAGAGGGAAGCCCTACAGAGGAGATGGCAAGTATCGGGCAATTGGCATTGCCCAATTTCATGGAAGAAAGAGGGCATTCACCAGTGCCCGAATGCATAGAGGAAAGAGGGCATTCCCTAGTGCTCGAGTATGAAGAGGAAGGAGCACCGCTTATTAGCAACGAGGCCGAGTTTCAACCGCTAGAACCAGTCCCTAGGAGGAAACGCCTATGGTGACTCCTCCTCTCGATAGAAGAAGAAGAGAATGACCCGAAAGTCGACATTGCAGCCCAAACCCTCCGGGAATTGACAAACTGGAGCCCACAAGATGCAGGGACTTTCGGGAGCAATGATCAGGTCGACGCAGCCTTGGAGGAAGCGCTGGAGTGGCAGACCAATTGTTGGATGGCCCAACAAATTTTGGAGGACTACCAAAATGAGCATAGAGGGGAATTGGAAGAATGAGAAAGATGAATCACCCAACTCGAGCAGTTGGTCCAGCAGTTGCTAGGAGGAGAACCAACAACTCCAGGATAGGGGAATAGAAAGAAGGGATGCATCGACCCAAACTAATTGGGCAATAGAGGTCTCGATGAATTCTCCCACATCTGTAGAATGAGTATTCTCTTTGGGAGAATTTTGATCGGACGCTCGATAGAGCAGCCCGGAGGCAGGGGAGAATTCCTCTATTTTTGGGAGTGAAGGGGAAAGAAGTCCCACAACACCCCCTATCATCGACCTGAGTGATACAGAGTAGGATGAGGACCAACAGTAGTAGATAGGACTAGGGGATAAGGAAGAACTCCCTGGACCTAAGGAAGAAAGAGAAGAACTTGAGGGGTTGGCATAGGATAGACAGGGGGTGAAGAAGCACCCCTAGGGATGGCAGCACAGGTCCCCCAGAGTGAAGAGAATGCTCCAGGGACCACAGAGTAGGCCCCTCGGAGCGAGAAGACGTCCGCCAGGGAGAAAGGGAAAACCCCTATTCGAGCTGCCACATTTTCTATAGAGGCCAAAGGAAAAGGGCCCAAGATGGCTCGAAAGAAGGTGAAGGTGACCTTCGTCGAGCCAGAAGAAGATGAGTGGGATATGCAGCCATTCGTAGAGAGGCAAAAATAGTTTGAACGACTACTCAAAGAGATGACAATAGCTAAGGAGACTAGGAAGGCAACCTCGAGGATGCAGGGGGACTCTGGTATCTGCGTCAATCCGATAGAGGACAGCCAGTTCTAGGAGATTTATGGGTCATCCCGGGGATGACCCTCCAAGATAAGAAGGTATTTTGAATGATGGGGGGTATATGGCCCCGAATTGGAAGCCACTGCCATTGCAAAGGAGAACGTAGGGCTTACTCCTGAAGCAGCCCGATTGTACAAAGCCCAAGTAGTTCATCTCAAGAGGGATAATTCAGATATCCCTCTTGCAGCGAGCAG
This sequence comes from Wollemia nobilis, assembly GCA_028583015.1. Lineage (NCBI taxonomy): Eukaryota > Viridiplantae > Streptophyta > Pinopsida > Araucariales > Araucariaceae > Wollemia > Wollemia nobilis. The sequence continues at coordinate 8,904,054 of JAQPPZ010016346.1, read as the reverse complement.
ACCTCCGGACGCTGACCTATGGCAAGCTGTAGAAGCTGCATTTTAGGCAATAGAGACGACGTTGGCTAGATCACCTCCGATAGCGGCCAGGATGAGGAAAGCAAAGCCGACAACAGCACCCATAGCCCCACGTAGAAAAAGAGGAGCCACACCTCCAGATGCCAGTGCATAGAAGAGGTAGACACGGGCCGCAGGTACAGTCGGATCCACCAAGAAATGACAATGATGAGGGGTCAACAGGGCTACCTATAGTTTTGATGCCACGAGGGCGTGGCATATGTTAGGCATGGGGGGATGATGAGCATCAAAAATGCTCATATTTTGTATACATTTTCTTGATTATTATGCGGTTGTATAATAAGGATTGCATATGTTTATGAATGATTATATAATTATTTGATGAAATTATGCATGTTATCTAATTCATGTGTTTTCAGTGTGTTTTTGTGGAATTGTAGTTGATTTAGTCAGATTTGGATCAGTCGAGGTCTTTTCATGGACCTGGCACTTTGTTTCTTTCGAAATCAACGTAGAGAAGGTAGGCGCCTTCCTCTTCCAGGAAGGCACCAAGCGTAAGTAGGCGCCTTCCTCTTCTAGGAAGGCACCAAGGAAAGACAAGTGCCTTCCTCTCCCAGGAAGGCGCCAATAGAAGGCCAGTGCCTTCCTCTTCCAGGAAGGCACCAAAGGAAAATAAGCGCCTTCCTCTCATAGGAAGGCATCGACAGGAAGGCACCACTAGAAGGCAAGCACCTTCCTCTCATAAGGAAGGCATCGATAGGAAGGCACCACTAGAAGGCAAGCGCCTTCCTCTCACAGGAAGGCGCCAATAGAAGATAAGCGCCTTCCTCTTCTAGGAAGGCGCCAATGACAGTAAGGCACCTTCCGCATAGAGAAGGCACCCGACATACTTAGGCACCTTCCTCATAGGGAAGGCGCCCCTGTTCTTCACCCGTTGACCAGACAAGCATGATGTGGACAATAGAGACTGGTGCAGTTCCAACTCTACGTCATGTAGAGTTAAATTGGGGATCACACCGACGTATGAGAATGTCCTACCAATGCCAGGTGAAGCACAAACCAATCAGTGAACATGCCACCATTAGAAATGAATGCCAGTTTTAGCAGACATCGATCACATTTACCAGACTATCTTAGTTTAGTCTGGAATGAATCGATTGTTATAACTTCTTTGTAATAGAAGATCTACGGGTGTGCTATATAAACACACGCAGACCTCTCTGAGGATATATAGAATATTTTGATAGTAAATGTAGAGAGATATACGGAAGAAGCATTGTAATACTTTGATAATTATAATACAGTTCTAAGAGTTTCTAAGTGCATGTTCAGCTGGGAGGAAGTTGCTGGAGCCTAGGCCCACTCCAAGCCAGTATTTCTTCCCCTATTTTTCCTATGTTTTTCTAGATTAGTTTACCGCTTTTATAAGATTGTTTATCGCATTGTTATTTCTAGTATTGCAATAGGTTTATTTCCAGGAATGCGTGAATATTTCCTTTCTGTAGATTTAATTGTTTTTACGTAAATTATTGAGGAGTGTATGAATGATTGACGACCGTTGAAACACCCCCCAATAGTAGAACTAGCGGACTCATCTCAAGTGGTATTGTAAGCAATCTTGTTCAAGACCCTTCGCAAGTTTACGAAGCTCCCTGGGTTGATAAATTAAATGCACGGGCATGTGACAAAAGTAGGAAAGAAGTTAACCTTGTTTGGCCCGCAACACCTACCGTACAATACAAACTAAGTCAACCATTTTATATTTGAAATAATAGTTGTACCATTGATGACTCTAGCCTAGAAGGTATTGAGCAACTGCATGTGCCTTGATCACCACCACCAATATTGTGTCCAATTTTAGGGGTAGCATGTAGTGATGTTGCCTATGGAATTATATGCAAGGGATCATTATGACTTTAGGGGTGCAACATGTAAACATTTCAAATATGAAATCATGAAAAAACTGACACACCTCTATCTATGAAAGCCATGTCAAAATATCTTCAATATTTTTATCTTTCTCTGCAAGCTTCTCTTCCATATTTTTTTCATTCTCTATAAGCTTCTCTTCCCACTTTTGCTCTTTTTCTACCATATGCTCTTGCATCTGGTGCAACTTATGTATGTAACCCTCACCAACAAAAAGAGCAGCTGGTGATGCTCCTTAATACATTAATTTATAGAGCTCACAGATGACATTTCATCATCCAATTTTTTTGGCAACATCACATGCATAGTTAACTGGTAACATGTTAAAAAAATAATCGATATAACAATGGTTTGAAGTTCAACGTATTGCTATTTCCAAGGGAATTTCACTTACGATTGTCTTCGCAACTTTTGGTGAAACATGAGCCCCATCCTTCTTTGTATGAGATGTCATCCACATAGTTGCCCTTGGTAGTGGAGTTTCCACATTTGGTTTGCTCTTCCTCTATAAGATATATAGTTGGAGAGACATGGGGATAAGTCATACGATAAAATAATAGAGCTATGTTTATCACATATAATGGATGAGTATGATAGAATACAATTTCATGCTCCAATCGAGCATATCTTGTTCGACTAAAAGTGTGCATGATGGATTGGTGAGATCTATTTTGTTTATTCCTTTGCCTCACCACCTACAATGCAATGAAGAAACCAATATATAAATTCATTAGGGAGATCAAGGTTGAAAAAATTCACATGAACATAACAATGATATGAACTACCATAGCAGATTGGTTGGTACTTGTCTTAAATTTAATGTTGCTCCTGCCATTCACAAAGGCTTCCCAATATTTTTGTGATACACAAGGTGGGGGATTAGCAATTCTATCTTCATCATTATCATACTTATCATAGTGGTTTTTCACAAGTCCATGCTTATGTTCACGCCATTGCTTGTCCATGGTCATGAAGACCCATTTCTTCATTGTGTTCGAAATGATATATTTTTGCTACATCAAACCAGTATCTTATTAGATACAATATTTATATAAGTATTCAAAAATTGACACTATGAACTCCATTGGCTAGAAATTTATCATAATGAGTGTCCATAACTAGTTTTTAACTTCCACTGGGACTACTCTCCAGTTTGTATGGGTGATAGGGATAATCTCCCTCATAATCACCCCCAAGTAAGATGCAAACTTAATAGAATTTTTTCTATGGGTTGTCCATTTAGATTGCAAATGATCTCCACCTTATCTGTGCTACTTGACTCTATTGCACATCTTGTTGGACCTCTCTTTCTATGATATTCAGTATTTGAAGTGTGTGATGACCTGGCATCAACACCTATAATATCGACACCATCCAAACATCATTATGCCATATAGTATGACAACAATGAGTAACCCAACATCAAGAGCAAATTTCTTATGTGGTCTACGTACCTTCTTCATTAGCCAAAGCATTTTCAACCTCATTTCAAGTATTCTCGCCATCAGATTCATTTATGTTATGGATCACCTCCTTATCTTTCTCATTCATGGATCTCCATAGCTGGTATCTTCCACCAGTTGCTACAATACACCATAGTCGATGACAAAACCAAGATCAATTCTAATATGCCTAGGTCAACCACTATTGAACAACACTATCAAATTTCAAGTACTTACTAGCATGTGATATTTTTGTCACTGAATCTTGATTTATTGTGATAGCCTCAACTACCCATGGTGTCTTTCTTGGTCTTTTTTTGTTCATATTTCCTTATGTACTCTCTCTAGACTCTAACTCAATATGAAATATTAGCAAATTAGAAGGGATATGTACCAGCCTTATGTACTCTCTCTGGACTCTAACTCAATATGAAATATTAGAAAACACTACATATTCATCAAGAGGAAATAATTACAAATAAACATCATGTTAAATGACAACAAAAGAAACACCCAGGTTCAATTCCTCAACTTTCAAGGAGATCCAGGTTTAAATCTTGCCAAGCAATACATGCATAATAGCAACCAAGTTGTTGTAATACCACTATGTGGTGATGATGTAATATAGGTGGGGCCCATTTCAATCCCATTTAACCAATTTTAAAATTAAAAAAAAGTTGCAATGTAGTTGAAAAAATATTTAGTTTATGTCCAACTCAGTTACCTAATACTCATTTCCAAAGATTTGTTCTAAAACCAGTTCTTTTCTTTCAACTGACTCTTCTAAGATAAAAAGTAGAAGAAGTTGTTGCAAAACAAAAGGAAGAACCCTCAGCTAAACAAAAACTAGAAGATTTAGTTGAAATAAAATAACTGGTTTAAGAACAAAAGAAAGAGCCATGGTTAAATATGTCTCCATTAGCATTAGTTGTTGTTACATCAATGATTTCAACTACAAAACATTTTAGAGCACCACAAATGAAGATTGCTTCTTCACCAAACACATACACAATCCAACATGCACACATGGACATAGATATAGATGACACACCTTTAGAGTCATATGTGTCAATATTTGGAGAAAAAACCAGTAGGATTGAAGAGATCTATGATAACATTGTTGTGAAAAAATTTCAATGAAAGTAAGGCCAAACTTATAGATCATGCAAAAGCAAACAATAAAATATTAAATGTAAAAATTAGACCTTTACCATAAAGGTTTATTGCAGATCCAAAAGGAGTCATCTCATAAGAAACCAAAAAATAATAATTAGAAGAATATGACATAAGAGTCATATAGTTAGTTGATCTATCATTACCAAGATTAGGAACAAGACCAACTACTAAAAAGAAGCCTTTAGGAACAAAAATGTGTCTTATACCATTACCATGGAGATGGCCTAACAATGTGTTAGAATATATAGGCCTAAATAAGGAAGAATATGGCAAAGAAAATATTATTCCATTTCTTCCAAGAGAAGAAATAGATGATGAAAAGAAACTCAAAGATATTCCTACAATGCAAAAATAGTTAAATCACTTAAGCCAATACATGAATTGTTTAGCAAGGAATTTTGATGGCTTTGAAAGATTGTGCAGAAATGAATTCATGAAAATTGAAAAAGGCATATGTAAATATGTGAATTAAATAAATATTAAATACACCTAAATCCTTTTTATAAAGAGTATGTGGCATAGTTAAAAACTATAAAAATAGATATATTGGATAACAATCATGACATATAAACTATTTAAGGTATATACTAGCTTATTTTAAAACCTCATGATCAAGTATTTTTGTGTATGAGGATACCCTAGAATATCTATGGAGGAGTCAAGTTGTCAAGATTTCCACAATTTTTGTGATTACTTGGCTGTTTTGCAACATTGATGTAATTGTACCTCATTGGCTCCTTTGGTCTCTTTCAAAATTTAGAGGCAAATGTAGGATGTCTATATGATATTATATTTTTATGCACTTCATGGAACTTAATCATGTTTTCATATATTTTTAGCTATTTGGGAGCATTATCACTATGGAACTTAATCATGTTTTTCATATATTTTTAGCTATTTAGAAGCATTATTGCTAGTCCTAGTTGTTAGAAAATAAACAACTTTAGTTACAATATCTATAGTTACCATGACTTACTATTAAGGCACATTAAAAGGATTGTGATGGGGATTATTGTACATTGTTATGAAGAAGAAAGGAGGCATGAAGATAATAAATTGCAATCTATGTTGGTTGGAGCAATAGGGAAGCTCTTTTAAGGATATTCGGGTTTAAATGTTTTACAGAGGTCAGAAGTTCCTAAGTTCATTTGGAAATAGTCTTAATTTTGTGTGTTTTATTTGTGACTATCATATCCTATGCATGGTTGGGATGAATACTTTGCACTATATTAAATATTATTTACAATCAGATATTTTTGTAACAAGTTTGGAAGTAAAAATGCAATGGCCTCAATGTGGTGCGTGAGTCTCTCCTACAAGATGTGGTTCATGGTATGGATTTTACTAGAACTAAATATAAATATATAAAATAGAAGGGTTGGAAATATTTATATGTTTTGTAGCTAATGCCTTTGTTGTCAAAATTTATCCATGTTTGTATGTTGGTGGGGATGTTTTGACATAGCTCTAATAATGATGATATGGAGTCTCTCTGTCTCTCTCTCACATACACACACATATGGGGGTGAAGGATTTTACTTGTATCATATGTATGTGATGAAATTATACTCAATCACTAGGGGATATTGGTGATTAATCATCCTCATGAACCCCTGTTGTGAGGACAAGAGTATGGTAATCCTCAAGCCCATAAAGGACTATTCTCAGTATGTGCCATTATATGTTCATTGTTGTTGTCACATTGAAAAAATTGTTCATAATTCATGGCTTCAACAACTTTTTCATATCCTTCTTACCAATATTTTATACTAGAAACCAACATGCCCTATAAAGAGAGTTTCAACAAACAACCAAATCATCTATAGTGGAGAGATAGATTGACATGCTAAGTGTCAAGTTTGGGATATCCATGTTCTCTTTATGGGCTTGGTAGGTCCATAGACCTTGACAACAATAATAACCAAGAAAAAAGCAACCAAAGATGTTCTCCAAGTATGTAAGAGCAACTCTAATTTCCATTTCCTAAAATAACCATCATTGTAAAGTAATTATAAAGTGGCATAACATGCATTACTTCATGAAATTAGAGCAACAAGTTAAACCATCATACATCGATAAAGCTTATATAGAGAAGAATACAACAGTAAATTTTATCTTTCCCTATTATACCATTATAATGACAAGGTAGAACAATAAAGTCTATCTTTCTCTAGTATACCATCACAACATTTGAATCATAGTAGGGCAACTGGTAGGAACCTATTTCCTAGAAGCCTGTATTGATGAGAAACAGATGAAATGGAATGCAAGGTTAATGAAAATGGATTTGAATCACTGTTATATTGAATCACTTTTGCATTGGAGGAAACCTGCCAATAAAATAATTGAAATTTATTTTCTTATTCTTCGATGCCCTTAAGACACCTTCTATGAATGTGTATATAAATCTATCTAATAGACATGATATGAAGGGATGTGATGGTCCATAAATAATAGTAATTATATATAATATAATGTTAGGATTAGGATCCTAACAAGCCACCCTCCTTAAAAAGAGCTTTGTCCTCAAAGCTCAAAGTGAGGAGCTTCGTCCCTTGTTTTCCAAGAAGCATTTTCATATGTTCTTGCACTATTTTAATGTCACTTTTCTAAAAAAATAGGAGAATATTCCTTAGGAGAATCATGATGACAATGGGAGGGCAACCCTTGGGGTCCCTCAAACACTTCAGAATGATGCATCAAAAGTGGTGGTAATGCTTCCAAATCCTTTTGTGGTTTCCCAGTAGAACCAACAGAGGAGTGTGTAGTCACTCTGCGTTGGTTTGGAATAGGTTTTGTCATGTTATGAGAACTCACTATTGGTGAGGAAGGTGTGTGTAGGTCTTGTAGAGTGCATGTATGACCGACATTGATCACTTAAGGTATGTCTACCTCATCTTTTCTAGGTGCATCGATCACTTCTTGCACATCGACATCATTGTCTTCATTGTTGTGAGTAGGTGTGTCGGTCATGTTGGACACAACTACCTCATATTCTTGCTCTATGGAGTGACGAGGATCAACCATATTCAACAATTGTACATCTACCTCATCTTCACCTTTTATGGATTGATAAGGATCAACTTCCTTAAATAAATACAATGTTAGTTTAATGCATTTATGGTGGGGTCCAAATTTCTCATCAAAATTATCGCAAAGGTCTTTCACTCTTTGTTCCTTCATCTCCTCAATGTTGAGACGTTTAATTGGTAAAGTTCGGTTTGGTTTGGGGGCGGTGTAAGTGGTTTGTGATTTATCCATAGGTGGTTTTCCTAATCGATGTTGAACATTGAGTTTATCTTTGGCTAACAAAGCTAATTCAAAGGTCTGCATTAGGGTGCGAGGATGGAATATTTCCACCTCCTTCCTAATCTCATCCTTTAATCCACTAACAAAGCAACTTATGAGAAACGATTCATCTAACCCTGAGATGTGATTGACAAGATCCTGGAACTGATTTCGATATGCACACATAGAAGTGATTTGATGAAGGGTGGTGAGGTTAATTTGCAAAAGCATGTTGGAGTCGTGAGATCTTCCGTCGTCGACCATTTTTGTAGTCATCGTTGGAAGTTGTCACTAAATTTGCTAAAAATTGTCACAAAAACTGTTGCAAAAAAATGTCAATGAAAGTTGCTAAAAGTCATCGACAATTTTTATGTAAAAGTCGTCGTCAAAATTGTGCAGCAAAAATCGTTAGAAACTTGTCGTCAAATTTTACAGCAATAATTGTCATCCGAATTTGGTGATAAAAATCGTCCTCAATTTATCGTCAACAAAATTTGTTTTCAACTTTTTTTTCAAAATTGTTTGAAAATTTTTATTGCAATTTTCTATGTCAATTTTGTAGAGCGAACCAACTAAAGTCTCATTGAATCAATTGCATAAATAATACAATATATGCCTTAGAATAGTCCGGTGAAGACGGAACTAACCAGGCATGAAATATGATGCCTTAGAATAGTCCAGTAAAGACGGAACCTCCTAGGCAAGAAATAGCCATTGTTATAACAACGTAACAATAGCCTAATAATGAAATAAACAAATATATCTATGATAACATCCCCCCTTATTACATTATTTGGGTAATAAGATAACTACTAGCTATACTAACATCCCCCCTGATTACATCATTTTGCAATACATAGAGAGCTATGAAATAATTCAAATTTGACACGTGAAATTTCCTTAGTAAAAATATCTGCAACTTGAGCATCGGTGGAGATGTACTGAAGCTAAATTCGGTGCCTTGGAACTTCATCTCGAATGAAGTGATATTGTGTGTCAATGTGCTTGGTTTTATCATGATGCACTGGATTATTAACAAGGTTCAAAACACCATGGTTGTCGCAAAACAAATGTATTGGAGATTTTGATGGATGACCCATACTTGTCAAAATGCAATGCAACCATATCACTTCGCACATAACTTCACGTGTGACATGATATTCTACCTCTGTAGATGAGATAGCAACCACCTATTGCTTCTTGTTGTGCCAATAAACAAGACCGGATCCAAGATGAAACATATATTCTGAAGTTGACTTACGATCATCATATGATCCGGCATAGTCAGAGTCCGTGTATCCTTGCAAGAAGAATTTATTATTCCTATTGTATTATAGGCCATGTTCCATTGTGCCATGGACATAGTGAAGAACATGTTTTGTTGCTTTCCAATGAGTGGTCTTAGGCTCCTGCATGAACCTCAAAATATAGTTGACAATAAACACGATATCTGGCCTAGTATTTGTCAGATATATGAGACTCCCAATCATCTATCAATAGAGAGTACCATCTACTTGAGGTGAATCATCATATCACGATAACTGAAGCCCTAATTCCATTGGTGTTGCCATTGGCTTGCAATCAATCATACGATATTTTTCTAATAGTGTCTTGGCATATTTTTTTTGAGATACTTTGATGTAGTGCTCCTTCTGGCCCACTTCTAGACCAAGACAATAATGGAGAAGTTTGAGATCTGTCATATCAAAATATTTACACAAGTCTCTTTTGACAGCAGAGATCATAGTTTCTAAACTCCCTGTAATGAGCATATCATCAAAATAGAGTACAAACAACACTATCTCAGAACATTGTTTCTTGAATAGAGGTTTTCATCTGACGAACATCTCATAAATCCATGTCATAGGAGGTGATTATCCATTTTTATATACCAAGATTAAGGAGCTTGTTTTAAACCATATAAGTATTTGACCAACTTGCACACTTTCTATTCTTGGCCTTCCACTTCAAACCCTTTTGGTTGAGTCATGTATACTTCCTCTTGGAGATCACCATTTAGAAAAGCACTCTTGACATCCATCTAGTGAACTTTCCACCCATATTATGTTGCCATAGCACAAAGAACTCGAATAATGGTCATCCGAGCATTAGGTACAAAAGTTTCCTTGTAGTCAATGCCTTCCTTTTGTGCATAGCCCTTTGCAACAAGACGGGCCTTATGCTTATCTATTGTTCCATTTGCCTTGTACTTTACTTTGTAGACCCATTTGTAGCCTATGGGATTCTTTTCGTATGGCAGATTGACAAGCTCCCAAGTTTTGTTTTTCATGAGAGAATTATACTCAACATCCATAGCAGCTTTCCATTGTGGCTCACTAAGGGCATCTTGTACTGAAGCAGGTTCATGTTCATTCATTGAAGACATAAACACCCTATCATCATCTATATCCATATCCTCTATTTCTCTATTTGGATCTACAGAAAGTTCCTCAAAATATTGACAAAGATCATCAACCTCAGTAGTCTCTACTGTTGCTCTCTCCTATCGAGCCATGCTGCAAGTACGAGGTCTATCCAAAGTCAAATCTGGTGGAGTGGATACCTTCGAGTCTCTAATTTTACTTGTATACCATTTTGGATTCTTCTTCTGTGGTGTTGAAGAAGATGAAGAAGTAGATGAACCTCTAGTATTTGATGACGAAGGGGAGTTCTCAACTTTAGTTTCCACAAGATCTAGGTATACATCAGATGTGCTTTGTGATGTAAAAGCTTCATCAAAAACATCTCTACTGAAATGAATCTTCTTGTTCAAAAGATCAATCAAACTATAACCCTTAGAGTGCTCATCATAGCCAAGAAGAATACACTTTAATGTCTTCTCATCTAGCTTCTTCCTTTTCTCTTTCGGTATGTGCATGAAGGCATTACAACCAAAAATGCGTAGATGAGAGATGGAGGGTTTTTGACCACTCCAAGCTTCCTGTGGAGTCATTCCTTGTAGGGCCTTTGTGGGTGCCCTATTCAACAAATATACTGTTGTAGTGACAGCTTCTACCCAATATTGTTGCTCAAGACTAGCTCCTGTGAGCATGCAATGAACCATTTACATGATGGAATGGTTCCTCATTTCATCAACTCCATTTTGCTGAGGAGTATAAGCAGTTGTTAACTATCTTGTGATCCCATGTGCAGTCAAGAATGCAAAAAATTCTTTAGAGGTAAACTCCCCCCTCGATCTGAGTAGAGGGTCTTTATAGAAGTCCATGAATCCTTCTCAACATATTTCTTGAATTGTTGGAAGAAACCAAATGCTTCAGATTTCAGATTAAGAAATAACACCCACATATTTCATGAGTAATCATCCACAAACAACTAAAAATATTTCTTCCTCCCACAAATGATGGGTGTGAAAGGACCGCACAGATCGGTGTGAATCAACTCTAGAGGTTTCTTTGCTCTTGTAGAGCTTTTCTCAAAATGTACCCTGTGTTGCTTTCTTACCAAGCAGTTGGAGCACACTGGCAATGTGGAAGAAAGGGAAGGAAGACCATTTACCATCTCATACATACTTAGCTCAAGTAAGTAGCCAGAACTTAGATGCCCATATCTCTTGTACCATAGGGAAGTTACCTCCTTTGTAGAGACTGTCATGGCTACATGTGGAGTAGAGATAGCATCTAAGGCAAATAACCCATGCTTATATGAAGCGGTTGCAATGTTCTTACCTATCCTTGTAATAGAACAACACTTCTTGCCTCCCTCAACACTAAAGTTCACAACCATATCTTTGTCCAACATTTGTGTGATCGACAACAAATTGTTTGCCAATCCCAAAACATAGAGAAATTTTTCAATTTGACACTTGCCATCAGGAAGAGTGACTGAAACTGTACCTTCTCCCTGAACCTTGTAGGTTTTATCATCAGCAATAGTGACAATTTTGCCCTCTTTGGCCTCAAAGGACTCAAACCACAATTTGTCTCCAATCACATGCTTACTAGCACCAGAATCAACATACCATACAGGGTCCTTCTGCTTGGAGACTGTGCTAGTCATGAGCACCTTATGTACCCACTCAAAATCTGAGTCAGATTCTTCAACAACAACATTCACCTTTGGTTGTTTGTTCTTGTTTTGTGGTTTGTTCTGGCCTTTCTGGTTAGGTTGCTTATTCTTGTGCTAACATCTGTTTGTAGCATGATTATCTTTGTTATAGATTTTGCAATCTCTTCGTTTGTTGAGGTTGTTTCCCTTTTGAATCTTTGTGATAATTCCCTCATTTTTGAAAATTACCCTTCTTCTTTGAACCCTTACTATTGGTGTATAGTGCTGTATTAGAAGAATCATCTCTCTGAAGTTGGCATGCCTCCTCTTCTTGAAGCAGATTGACCAACTCAACAAAGGTAACTTTCCTTTGTGACACCTGAAGTGAGGTGATAAACACCCTATAAGAATAAGGTAAATCTCTCAATACAACTGAGGTAAGGAGCTTGTCATCAATAGGTTCTCCCAAAGAATTCAATTTTTCTTTCAACTCAGACACTCTGTAAAGAAAGAGTTCAACTGTCTCTTCCTGCTTCATGCTTAGACTGTGTAATTGAGATTGAAGAAAAAGAATAGTGGAGTCATTCTTTCCCTCATATATAGTTTTAAGGGCATCCCATGCCTCTTTACTATGTGCACAATCAGCAACATGGGGTTGAAATTCGTCTGAAATAGCAAGCAAGATGAGCACTTTTGCCTTGCTGTCTTTCTTGTCAAAGTCTATCTGAGTAGCAGATGGAGCGGTGGTTATTGTTGATCAAGCAGTAGGTGAAGGTCTAGTTTTTGCTCCATAAACAACATCCCATAAGTCATCCATGACTAGGATTACATTCATATTATTTTTCCATGGTGTGTAGTTAGGACCTTTCAACAACTGATGAGCATCAGTCATTAATTTTACAGACATAGTGAAGGTTCCTTATATCACCAAATGGTCCCCCTTTCTTTATACCTTAATTCCAGGATGTTATATCGTACAAAATACCCACCCTTACGTGAGGGAGACTAGGTATTTTGAAAATTCAAAAAAATTACCTGCCCTTATGTGAGGGAGACTATAGGTAATTTTAAAGATTATACGATATGTGGTACTTAGGTGGTACTGAAAGGGAATCATCTCATTGATGGTACCTGTATCGCCCAAATTTTTTGCACCCTTACTTTCAAGCTAAAGGATCCATGCCCGGAAGGGGGATGCAAGAAGGATGGGACAATACCTCATATGGAGAGGCCCTTTGACGGTCGCACCTCTCGGGAGAGGAGTATAAAGGTGAATTTTCGATGGATGGTGGGGTTCACCAGGAAAATTTGAGTGGTAGTTTCCACACCTAGGTTGAGAATGGGTTTATGTGTTCATTTTATATTCAATCATTCAGATTCCTAGGTTGGCAAAAATGAATCTAAGCTATTCTATATGAAATTTCTGGTTTATATGAAGACAACAAACACAAATGAATCCTAAATACAAAAAATATCTAAAATGGAGAAGAGTGCACCTGATTTCTGATGTCTGATGAAGATTCTGAAGCTTGTAGGATTCCAAATCATCTCCGATATGATAGGATCATCTGTAATTTTATAGAATCGTCTAGATCACAAGAGATCGTCTAAGATCAGCCAAGATCGTCAACGACCTGACGAATTCGTCAGAAACCTGCAATCATGAAAACAAACACCAAAAACCAAAAATACAATTGCAAGAATGATACAAAATGATAGAAATAAGAATATAAATGCTTAAATGATAAATCCGTATATCAAATCAAATGGGATGCAATGTTTTAATAATTTATTTTGAATTTTATCATGCAAATATGCTAAATGAGGTGAACTCCAAGATGTAGAACAAAAGTGAATTAATCTAATACACATTAAATAAGAAAAAGAGAGAGAATGCAAACTCAGGGCTCTAATTGCCCCTAATCTAACCTGTAGTCAAAATTGTTTGCAATCGTACGAGATCATCACCAATCTCGACAGGATCATCCAAAATTATGGGTGAATTGTCTGCGACGATCCGAGCTTCCTCTGGCTAAAACATAGTGAGATCCTGCAATAAAACTTGAAAACACAAGTGCAAATGATGGGGAATAGGATGTTCTAACACAAAAAAAACTAAATTTGCAGGGAAATGATCAGCCAGGGGGATAAACTAGGAAAATTCTAAGTTTATATAGGATTAGGGGGAGGTTAGGAGGTTGGGGATCATCCCAATCTAGGAGATCTCCAACGTAGGAATCTCCAACCGCATAGACACGCTTCTGCCCGAGTTGGAGAGGTTGTTGAAACAGAAGCTAATTATGAAAATTTGGTTTTGGGATGAAATCATTTGGACGCTCTGTTCCAGATGAATTCGTTCAATTTGGTACAATATCGTCAGATCGATGACGATATCATCCAACGTTCAAAACAACTTCTAAAAATGGTGCAAAAAATGAGGTGAGCGATTAACGAGCGATTTTTGGGTTAAAATTCAATTTTTTTTATCTTTTACTGATGGTTTAACTGTGTCCATTTTAGGGTGCTACATTTTTCCCCCTCTTTAACGTATTTTTTGAAGAAAATGCGTTAAAGACGAGTTCTTCATGCTTTACGAGAAAGCAAAAATTTATTCCATTTTTTAGATGATGATTCTAGGTCGAATCGTACAACTATTTGCTATGGTGCCCCCTCCGATTTTTTACCCAAATCGAACGTTTGAGGTAAAAGTGCGAAAAGCAAAAATTAAAAAAATGTTGTTTTTAAATAAAAATAGGAAAAATAGGATAAAACCCTAATTCGTTTTTACTATTCACTTTCGTTGTTTCAGAGCTCTGCAGGCGAAATGGTAAAAACAACACACAAATCGACAGGGGTCCGACACGGGTTGCGGGTAAGGATATAAACCTATTGTACTATGTTTTTAGCTTGATTTGTTTAATTTTTTACTTGAATTTTAATTTTTTTTGGGCATCGCGGCCGTTTTTAGGCCGTCGACGACGTTGGGACTAAATCATCCTAATTTCTCCGAAATCGTCCCTATATCGTCAATTTCGTTTGAGGACGAAATCAAAGAAATAGGGGTGATCCCGTCCAATAAGGGGCGATCCCCAAATTGAAGAATCGGAGACGATTTCATCCTATTAAGGACGATTTAACTAAATTTGGTACGATATTGTCCAATAATGGGTGATATCATTTTTTTATGAGATGAAATTGATTTTAATGATTATGTATTAATGATTTTTGTTGTTTTATTGTTTATTTTGCAGAGGGTATTGCTAAAGAGTCGAGAGTGGAAATACGGGGGTCTCATGGATGACTTAGCCATGCTCGATCAAGATGAGCGAGATAGACTAGCAGAGGTCGGACTGCAGCATGTGGCAGAGATGCCACAAATTCCTACAAACATGGGGCTAATGACAGCCCTAGTAGAGAGATGGTATCCGAAGTCATCCTGCTTTCAGTTATCGATAGGGGAGATGACTCCCACTCTAGAGGATGTATGGAGGATCTTGAGGATCCCCATACATGGGTGGTTCATGACTCCTTCGACCAATTAGGGCCACACCATGATGAGATTGTGCAGTGACCCAAGCTTCGCCCTAGAGAAGGGCGGAGTGAACATTGAGGCTTTGAGGTAGATGCCTAGGGCATCTCGATTGACCCGAGTTTTAGCAGGGGTGGTGGGTGGCCTTCTTCTATGCCACCAGAGTGGATGCAGGTTACCGTGGCTTCTCTTAGATGTGGTTTGTGATATGAGAGACCACAGATACAGGTTTGCTTGGGGTAGCTTTGTATTACGCCGCTTGTATAGGATCTTTTACGGGATCGTATACAAGGGAGGTCGATGTCTGGTGTTGACATCGCTGCTACAGGTTTGGTGTTGGGAGCACATTATGGTGTAGATGCCGGTAGGCCTTCCACTGATAGGATTTGATCGGGAAAGACCCCAGGTTTTCTATTGGTGGCTCTAGAGAGGGTCACAGTGGCGGATAGATCTACCAATGTCTCGGAGGTTGCTAGATGACCTCACCCCAGATCGGATTACCTGGAGACCATGGAGAGAGCATCCAGGGTGGGTAGAGGATGGACAGGAGTTGGCTTGCATCAGGCAAGTCATCTGGTTGAGGACAGAGCGGGGAGAGGTAGAGCTCCATCGCTATGACCAAGTTTTGAGGCATTTTTGTCTACAGCAGGGGATCCCTTCTCTTAGGGATTATGAGTACTCCTAGACTATGTGGGATAATACCACATTGAGCAGGGCTCTAGAAATGCATCAATTTTGGAGTCAGGACGTTGATGATGCCCCCATTTAGCCAGTGTATGGGGATGACGTGGGGGTAGTAGACAGGTATGATGCCTGGTATGTAGACATCCACCCTCCTCATATTATGAGGGCACAGGGTTTGATGTATGTTGTAGTGCAATGGATGGAGAGACAGCGCTAGGCTACCATCGGTGCAGCAAGGGGTCGCAGAGGGAGGGATCAATGATAACCTCCTCAGGAGAGACGTCGAAGAGTACCATAGGCTTTAGAGAGACAACAGTATCTAGAGAGGAGGGAGAGACTTCCTTCTCAGTAGAGGGATAGGCCACCATCATCCAATAAGGGTAAGGGTGTCGAGGTGGGGGAGAGTAGTGAGATGGTGGCTCTTTAGGCGAAGAATGCCCACCTACAAGGTCAATTTTAGACTCTTTAGGATGAGGCAACATGGCTCAGGGCTCGGAGCAGAGGGGCGAGCACTCTAGAGCTAGCACAGGTTGTTGCACAGACCACATTCTACCAGGGGTTGTACTATCATGTGGTTCCAAAGGATTAGAGGATATCGTTGCCAGCCAGCATTGTAGAGCTATCAGGATGTGGTCATCGAGGACATCATCACGATCGACATTGAGGACCCGCGATACATCACGAACTTTGATGGGACCACCTCCTCCACCTCAGGGCAGGAGAGGATATGAGGCTAAGAGCTCGAGGGCTTCTTGAGACTAGCTGCTCATTGTACATAGACCATATATTTTTGAGAGGATTGAGTATGCCAGGGTATAGATTATGGCATACCAATCCATTTTGATATGATGTATAGACTTTTTGATATATATATATATATATATATATATGTTCTTTTTGTGATATGACTTGTGCATATGTTTTATGATGTTTTAATATTTTAATGGTTGATTGATTATTCATGTAATTATGTCATTGAAAATATTATAATTTTATGTCATGCTATAAAATTAAATGAAATAATCTAATGTAAACAAATTGGTTGTTGTGGTATGATTTGATGAAAAATAAAGTGACTTCTAACAATAATTTCAAAGGACATTGTCATTGTTACATGACCATTTCATGGAGTCGCCGCTCACTAGGTCATCAAGCTAATCTCGGTATAAGAGAAATATTGCTAAAAGTAAAAGGGTGCTTAAGAGACTTTCTTAAGACTTTGTGTTGTGATGATGAAAAATGATGATGGTGATGATTTGTTTTCATATTTCCATGAAAATATTATGCATAAAATTTTAAAAATATGATTTTTGCTAGGCATAAAATTCCTAAGTGTGATAGAAATTTGAACAATTGCCTAGGAATTATACCATCATCGCAAAACTGAATGTTGACATAATGAAATGAAATAGAAAAGTTTTCATTCTTTTTAAAGCACAATTGTGTAACATAATGATTTAAGCCATATGCTTTTATGGATTAAATAAATGGGAGATAAAATTAGAACGATGGCTTGCGCTAGGCATAGAATTTTAGGTATAGACTTACACCATCATCGCGAAATCCAAAGAAGAAATTGATGTAATAGTTTTATTGCATAGTTGATTTTTGATTTTGAGATAAAAAATATAAAAATGAGGACTTGCACTAGGCATAAATTCCAATTTAGGTTTAGGAACTATACCATCATTGCGAAATTCGAAAATATATAAATGTGACTTTATTGCTAGATTTTTGAACATGCTTTGAAAGAAATTTTGGATTGTTTTTACGCTAAGACAATATTCTCAAGTAAGAAAATCAAATTATTTCAAAATATTTGCATAAATATTTTAAATTATCTCAAAGACAAAATTTATATTTATAAGGAACCCCATGTGCATATGTGAGTTCATTGCCGATATTGATCTATCATAATGATACAAAATCTCTCAAACACAAATGTGTGTACAATTGTATTGTTCATTTACCAATTTTGAGCAATATAATTTGATACAAGTAATTTGAATTAACCAAATGAGTTTTTGTTGACCATGATTTATATGCATGTAACCGTACCAGACTACTATGTAAGTCGGGTCATCAAAAGCTAGCTTATCCATGAGCGGACATAGGTCTATACAAAAGAAGGTCGCTAATGTGACAGACATATCACCACGCTAGGAGTTACCCAAGGCCAAGCAAGTTGGGCACAAACCACCTATTATGGGGCTTACCTCATAGTTTTCAAATAATTGAGAATTCCAGGGATTCAAGCTCATTCACCCTTCTTTTATTTCAAAGGGTAGGGGAAGGGATTTATTGCTTTTTGCTTTTTCTTTTCTTTTTATCTTTTTTTTTTTGTATTTTTGTTTGACACTGAGATAATGTTGAAATATTGCTTTTTCTTTTCTTGACTTTTCTTTTTTTTTTCTTCTTTCTATACTAGGGATACTTGCTCGGATTGGTTGTAGAGCAAGGGATTTTTATTCTGGGTAGGGGTGAGCTTGTCCTTTTGTCAATTCTCAAAGATTCTAGACCATGTGCATGATAGGATAGCAGGGGAGACTTTTCGCTCAAGAGACCACTTCTACTGTGTAGCATCGCTTTGAATTTGCAATGAAATCATTTTAATGTGAAAAGGTGTACTTGGTTCAAGTAAATAACAAGATCAGCTTCTCTATGCTCAAAACTTTATTTAATTCAACTCGTGGACTTTGATAAAAGAGAGATTAATAATCATACCAAATAAGATCAAGATATTTATTCTTGTGAGTGTGAAAGTGAGGGATTCCAAATAAATGCTAATTTATCCAAAATAATTGAAAATATAACTACAATACTTCAAGAATTGACAGGTGCAAAAATAGAAGATGTTTTTGAGGATTTTGATGATTTTGATTTTTTTATATTTTGATTTTAATTTATGAATTAAGATAATACATAATATTACTGTTTTTGAAATTTTTATATGAATTACTAAAATAAGACAATATGTATAATATATACAGTGACTGAAATTACCAGATTTATGCATAATAGCGCTTAATATGCATAATGTTCATAGGTTCTTTTAAATCTTTACCATCTAAGGTAGCTAATATGTATGCTCCCGATCCAAATTTAGCAGTGATAATATATGGCCTGTTAGGCTCAAATTTACCTTTAAGGTCTTTAGTTGCATTAGTATTTTTTTTATTTTATTTTAAGACGAGGTCGTTGATCTCAAAGGATCGATTATGAACTTTCTTGAGATATGCTCGTTTGAGCTTGTTCTGGTAGGCACAAAGATGCTCCAAAGCATTAATGCACTTCTCATCTAGGAGTTCTAGCTGACTAAATTTGCCAACACGATATTCATCTCCTACTTCAGTATCTTGAAGTAGCAGAGCCAAAGAAGGAACTTCTAATTCAAAGGGAAAAACAACTTCAATGCCATAAACCAAAACAAAAGGTGAAGTTCCCGTGGGAGTACGAATGCTAGTTCGATAAGCCCACAAAGCAGGATATAATTGAATGTGCCAATCATGGCAAGATTTATTGACCAGTATTTTGAGGATTTTAATTAATATTTTATTAGATGCTTCTGCTTGGCCATTACCCTGAGGATAATAGGGAGTGGACCAATGATGTTGAATTTTATATTTTTGACATAGTTTCTTTACATATTTATTTTTGAAACAAGTTCCATTATTCGAGATGAGATTTGCA
Source organism: Wollemia nobilis (assembly GCA_028583015.1). NCBI lineage: Eukaryota > Viridiplantae > Streptophyta > Pinopsida > Araucariales > Araucariaceae > Wollemia > Wollemia nobilis. The sequence continues at coordinate 8,884,293 of JAQPPZ010016346.1, read as the reverse complement.
GGAATTTCGAACCTACAAATAATTTGATTAAAAATAAATTTGGAAACTTGAGTTCCAATGCAAGAAGCTAAGGGCATAGCTTCAACCCACTTCGTAAAATACTCGGTGGCGGTTATGATGAATTTGTGTCCATCAGATGACACAGGATTGATTTTTTCGATGATGTCTAAGCCCCATTTTGAAAAGGGCCAAGGAGATGAAATAGCCTATAGTTCTTGTGCAGGCGCATGGACAAGGTCAGCGTGTTTCTGGAACTTGTCTCAATGGCGCACGTAATCATGTGCATCATTCTCCATGGTAGGCCAAAAATATCCTATCATAAGGAGCTTCTTAGCAATGGCGCTACCACTAAAGTGTCCCCCACAAGATCCATCGTGGGGTTCACTCAAAGCTGATCTAGACTCTTCTAGATTCAAACATCTCAGTAGGATACCTTCAAAAGATCTCCTATATAAGGTATTGCCAATTATGACGAAGCGACTTGCTCGTCTACATAATAACCGGTGCTGGTTTCTATTAAAACCTTCAGGGAAGGTCCCATTTTGAAGAAAATTGAGGATATTAGTGTACCAAAGTTCAAGAGTAGTTTCATTGATTAGGAACACGTCCAAATGTTCCAAGCATGATTTAATTGAAGCGGGTTCTTGGAGTCGACGAATAATGATGGTAGCATATTCATCATCTAACTCCAAGGGTAAAAGAGATGCAATTGCAGCCATGGCGCCAACCGCATGATTGCTAGTTCTAGGAATAGATTCCAAAGTAATTTGATCAAATAAAGATATTAATTGTAATACATATGCTTTATATGGGCATAATTTATCATCTCTAGTATGATAAACATCCTTAATTTGATTTATAACAAGTTGAGAATCATCAAAAACTAATAGATTTTTAATTTTCAATGCTACGGCTACTTGTAATCCAAGGATGAGAGCCTCATATTCAGCAGTGTTATTAGTACATGCAAACATTAATTTAAAGGATAAAGGTATGACATGTTTCTGTGGAGATATCAAAATAATACCTGCACCAGCCCCACTCATGCATCGGGCTCTGTCAAAGTATAAGGACCATTGCTCTGAATAATCTCCCTCTAGTTTAAGGCATTCATCAGGAAACTCAATGATGAGGGGATGGGTGGATTCTAAGGGTGCAGCAGCTAATTGATCTGCTATGATTTGACCCTTAATAGACTTCTATCCTATAAACGTGAGTTCAAACTTGCTTAGCGCAAAAAACCACTTTGCTATGCGACCAGATAAATAAGGTCGACTCATGAGATACTACAAGGGATCGGATTTAGCAATAATGTATGTTTTATAACTGAGCATATAATGGCGTAGTTTCTGTGTAGAAAATACGACTGCTAGACATAACTTCTCTAATGTTGTGTAGAGGGTTTCATAACTAATTAATTTTTTGCAAATATAATAATTAGCACGCTCTCTTTTCTCATCATCAAGTTGAGCTAACATAGCTCCTAAAGCAAAATTTGAAGCATAAATATACAAGATAAATGGGCGATCAGGTTTAGGTGGTGAAAGTACAGGTCGATTAAGAAGATATTGTTTGAGGAGTTCACATGCTTCCTGACATTTGTCATCCCAATGGAAAGAGACATCCTTCTTAATAAGCTTAAGAAAGGGTCCAGTTTTATCCGCCAGCTTATCGATGAAGCGACGGATAGCTTGAAGATTACCTTGTAGACTCTATAATTCAGATATATTTGTAGGTGCGGGCATATCAGTGATAGCCGTAATCTTGAGAGGGTCAATTTTGATGCCACATAAAGAAACTATAACCCCCAATAATTTACCTGACTTAACTATGAATATACATTTGGCTGGATTCAATCGGATAAGATATTCCCTTAACCGATCAAATACTTTTCTCAAGTCATCTAAATGGTCATCTTCTTCAATAGAACGAGCTATAATGTCATCTACATAATCGTGTATTATATCATGCATCATATCATGAAATATATAATTCATGGCTCGTTGATAGGTTGCACCTGCATTTTTCAACCCGAATGGCATTACTTTCCAACAGAAAGTCCCCCAAGGGGTAATAAAGGTTGTTTTAGCCTGATATTCAGGAGCTATCCTGATCTGATTATAACCAAAAAATCCATCCATTAAGGATATCATTCCACTCCTAGCAGTAAAATCAATGATCCGATCCATATTGGGAAGGGGAAAATCATCTTTAGGGCATGCAACATTAATATCTCTAAAGTCTCGTACAAACCCTAACCTTAGTAGTTTCTTTCTTAGTTACTGGAACTACATTCGATATCCATTCAGCATAATCAATGGCTTGTATAAAAATAACATTAAGGAGTTTTTCTAACTCCCATTTGACTAGTAAGGCCACTTTAGGATGCATTTTTCTAAGTTTCTGTTTAACAGGTTTAGCATCCGGGTGCACTACTAGGTGATGCATAACTACAGAAGGGTCTAATCCTAGCATATCTTCATATGTCCAAGCAAAGACATCTTCATATTCTTTAAGAAATGGAATGTATTTATCCTATTTTTCTTGACTCAATTTTGATCCAATGTTGATTATGTGGGGGTTATCCTTGGTTCCAATGTTAATTTTTATGACATTTTCTACTTCCATGTGTAGATCTCTCTCAAAATTAGGTGGGGCGGGTGAAACGCCCAATTCTTGTAATTCTTCTAAGGTTAGCTTGGATAATTCGTCTTGAGGAGTCATGGCCTCAAGCTAGGCTATACTAGGTATAGAGCCATCAAAATAAAATCCATTATGTAATAATTCCTCATCGGAGACATCATGAAAGATATCTCCCTCCAACTCATCGTCAGATTCAGCGATCATCTCAGGATAAGCTATAGATAGCATATTACATGTGAATGTCTTACTTATTAAACGCAAGGCATCGCGTGCATCTAAATAATCTTGGTAACATATAAGTTGGTCATCATCCTCAAATGGGAATGGCCGACCCTTACTAGGAAATAGGCCCACACCACATCGGGCGGGCCACGCTTCTACCTCAAAAGGTTCTTTCATACCATTCTAGAAAGGTCTCAAACCTTTCCCTTTATATCCCAATTTAAGCATTATAGGTTTGGCTTTAATATATTCATTAGTAAAATAACATCGAGCATATCCATAATAATGAGTTTTGATGTTTTTGGGTATTCTACCCCAGTCATATCCCTTATAAATAAAGGCACAGCTCTCATCTTGGTAAATACTTCCCATCAAATTGGTAAATACTTCCCATAGGTTGTGGGAGGCCCAAGGTACGAGGAGATGGTGATAAATTATTTAAAATAAGGGAATCTTGCATAGAAGCATTCGTTTCTTCTAATATAAGGATTTTAGATAGATCGGGTAAAAGCTCGTCAGTGAAAGCATAAGAGGTAGAAGGAACATTCCCTACATCTTCTGATGCGGAAAATATAAATTTGGTGGATGTAGATGATGTAGAGGAGTCGATAGATGGGTCTATTAAAGGTATGTAAGTTATAGGAGTAGAACAAGAGACATTGGTTGTGGGATTAGGATCTTTCTTAGGTACTAATACGGTTTGTTCAGAAGATGATTGAGCTATATGTGGAGGTGCAACTGATGGAGAAGAAGTAGATGACGTTGTGGGTGTGATTTTTGCACGTTTATATGGATAATGAGAATTAGGATGTGTTGATGACAGAGCAGGGCAAAATTGAACTCCAATAGGTTCTGCCAAAGCACACATATCAAAGGCTCTTGGATCACCATGAATGGTAACCATCTGATTCTTAAATTCGAACTTAACACATTGATGTAAGGTTGAGGGAATAGCTCACATTGCGTTAATCCAAGGATGACCCAAGAGTATATTGTACGATGCAGGGCAATGTACAATAAACACAGTCACATCCAAGGTTCTTAGACCAACCTGCAATGGAATGGTAATAACTCCACACGTTTCTTGTGTTTCGTCATTGAAAGCTTTTATGATCATATCAGTTCTTTTAATTTCATCACTTCTAAACCCAAATATTTGGTAGAAGTCAAAAGTGCAGATATTTAAAGATGAACCATTATCAATCAAAACTCGTTTGACTGCTACATCTCCAATTAAAGTAGTAATATACAAGGGGTTATCTTTATGTAAACTATGTTGAGGTATGTCTCTATCCCGAAAGTCAATACAATCAACTTCATGAGTTATTATAGTATTGGCCATGGCTTCAGGTTGAATGTCGTGTGGTACCATCATCTGGTTTAATGTGAGCATTAATTCATCTCTATGTGTAGGAGAAGATCTTAAAAGGTCCAAGAGGGAAATTCTAGTTGTAATATTTGATAATTGTTCATTAATATTATAAGGAGGTTTAGGTTGAACATTAGGTGAATGATTCCCTTTATTAGGAACCTTCAAAACAAATGGATTTGATCCACCATTTTGAATTTGATCTTGTTGATAATTTTGAGCCTGTTGTCTAGTAACAGCTCCGATGGTACCCACAATATTATTCTGTGGATGATGAATGGGTCTTGGTCTAGCGTTTATAGCTAGATCATTAGAAAGTAATCGGTGAGACGATGGTCTAGTAGTGACTCTTCTTGGAAATGGTTCTTCTGGAACCATATAACTTGTGATAGGGTGAATAGTATACGATTCATCTTCAAAACTATTTGATTGATTTGATGTGATTTCCATATCACTCTCAGTCTCGTATTCTGTATCACTAAGATTAGGTATCTGAATATTATATAGAGGCTTGGTTGTAACCACGGATAAATTTGTGTCAAATATTTCCAAATCATGAGTAGGTAAATTCCCACTAATAGTTCCTACATATCGGGCAGGAGGAGGGACATTATGATGTTCAATTTGATTAGCCACCTCCTTACCATGTTTTGGTAAGGGATGTTGAAATATGTCTAATGATTGATTGGTGTTCTGATTCTGGTTTTGTGGGGTGTTCTTTTGAACATTATTAGGAGGATTTTGCTTAGGTTGAAAGGCTTGCATCTCCATCTCATTGTTATCAATAAAGTCCTGTATTTTATGTTTTAATCTTTTACAAGAGTTGGTAGTGTGTCTAGGTCCTCTATGGAAGTCACAGTGTAAATCTGCTCTATATCTAGGTATAGTTGGATCAGGTTCCTAGATATTTTGTAATTGAATCAAAACTCGTTCTAATAATTGCGGTAGAATAGTTGATAAAGGTTGATTTAACCTAGTAAATTCTCGAGGAGGTCTATCAGGAGGTTTCAATACAAACTTCTCCGCTGTCTTTGCAGCATTAACATTAGCAATATTTCTGCTATCGGTGACTCCATAACCCACAACTTTTTTATTCTTATATTGATTTTTGGATGTTTTCTCATCGTCTTTCTTTTTAAGCTAGCCTCTCCTAATGAGAGCATATTCCACTCTTCGGGCTAAGTCTATAGCCTGATCAAAGGTCGACAAGGTAGCAGTTGATAATTCGTAAGATAGTTGCTCTTGCAAATTATTAATAAAGATGTCCAACATCTCCCTATAAGGTAACACAAAGTGCAATTTTCCTATCAACTATCTCCACCTAGCTAGGAAATCAGCAAAACATTCATATTTGTCCTATTTTAAATTATACAAATCTTTAATGGTCACATGTCTTTCGATGTAGGCACTAAATTGATGAACAAAAGACTCGACAGTTTCTTTGAAATTACACAAATAATTAGTGGGTAATTGATAATACCACTCCAATGCCATTCCTCCCAAGCTTTTCGGGAACATTTTTAGTAATAACAAGTCATCATGTGATATATCATGACATGCTATCCTAAACATTCGAAGATGCTCTATGGGATCTTCGGTTCCTTTATATATGGGAAGAACATGCATAGGAAAATGTTTAGGATACAACTGTGCTACGACTATAGGATCTAAAGTCTTACTACACATCTCTCATTAGTTGTACGAGGGACGGTAGGGATCTATCTGGTCCATGCGGGAAACTAGTTGTTTCACCATTGTTTCAAGATTACTAGTTTGTCCACCATATTGGTTTGGTGGGACATAGGTATGGGATATATGAGTGTATGATGGTGTGACATAAGGATTAGATGCTATATTGCTATTATGCAAAGTATTAGTAGGAAGATTATTATGAAGGGGATTTGTAATAGTATTATGTTGTACCCCAGATTGTTGGTAATTGGTGTTTGGTTTTGTTTTAGGTTTTTGTTGATTTGAGGTATGTTGATCAAGAGCTTGGCAAAATAGAGTAGTAAATGATGGTTTATTTTGTGCGAGAATGACCCTAGGCTTGTTAACAGGCACTTTAGATGGTTGGGTAACCTGTTGTTGTTGTATGTTCTGAATCACAGCTGCCATATCCAAATTGGTCCAGCTTGATCACTCTCTTGATCAATAAAGGACAAGGGATTAGTGCGTGTTTGAAATACTTCTAGAGTTGCTTGAGTGTCACTAATTCGATCCTTGTCCATATGGGCTGCTTTATTAAAAACACCAATATTAGTGTTAATGAACTTCCAGAATTGTTCCATGTTTTCAAAAGTGATAGCTCCTCCCGGAGATATTTTAGGGGATGAGGATCCTTCCTCTCTAACAGTTTCTTCTTGTTCATTTCCTACAACAAGCTCTTCTTCTTGTTGGTCTAGGGTTCCTTATTTTGGAACTTGGTCCTCAGGAGGGACATTTTGGTCAGTTAATGGTCTTCCTAACCAATCTTCATCTTCTTCGATTTGTTTTCCATTCCTAAGTCTAGGCATTGTGCTAAACTTAGGTTTTAGCAAATATATATATATATATATGCGGTAGGGTTGAGAGGTATATATTTTAACTATATACCTACTATAATACTTTAAAAGGAAAATGTTTTGTTTTTGTTTTTTTTTTGTGTGATTATATTATTATTTTGTGAGAATAAAAATAACAAACAACATGCTAGTTGCAAGAAATAACAATAGTAAAAAGAATGACTTAGTTTTCTATGAATAGTTTATGGATATCATTGATAGGGTCAAGTTCATCAGGAGTTATGAAATGCTCCTCTTCAAATTGAAAGTGGTTTTTCAAGAATTTGACAAAGTGTGCTATGGTAATATGATCTACTTCATACTCTAACATATAAAAATAAAGTTCATGGCAATACTCTCGATACAACATAGCTCTAGGAACTCTATTCCATCTCCTCTATACGAGATAGAAATTTATGCACTACAACTGCGTTCTCAAGGTATTCCTTAAAGATGTATAATTCAGAAGACACAAGTGCTCTTTTATCGGCTAACCACCTATGGCAAGCTCTCCAAAGTTCATGATACAAAGTCACCTGATCAGGATCCAAGATTCTATCTAGGACAAACCTCTTAATATTCCTAAGTTCTACAGATTTGGATTCAATAATACCCAATATCCTATCAAGTTCGTCCAACAAAGATTAGGCTCTATTTGTTTGAGGTACTCTAAGCACATAAGTAATCTCTATGGTTGTTAAATGATTTTCAACATTTATGGTGACAACCCGTCTTCTATTATAATCTACCATCTAAGTATGATATGCAAATTTAACGATTGTCTAACGATTCTAGATGTTCTTAATAATGTGGTTTTTTTTTCGAATTGTTTTCAAAAGGTGTTTTAGTTTCACGTCGGGTTCACCAAAATGTATCGCCCAAATTTTTTGCACCCTTACCTTCAAGCTAAAGGATCCGTACCCGAAAGGGGGATATGATAAGGATGGGACAATACCTCGGATGGAGAGGCCCTTTGAAGGTCGCGCCTCTCAGGGGAGGGGTATAAAGGTGAAGTTTCGACGAATGGTGGGGTTCACCAGGAAACTTTGAGTGGCAGTTTCCATGCCTAGGTTGAGAATGGGTTTGATGTGTTCATTTTATGTTCAATAATTTAGATTCCTAGGTTGGCCAAAATAAATCTAAGCTATTCTATATAAAATTTATGGTTTATATGAAGACAACAAACATAAATGAATCCTAAATACAGAAAATATCTAAAATGGAGAAGAGTGCACCTGATTTCTGATGTCTGATGAAGATTCTAAAGCTTGTAGGAGTCCAAATTGTCTCGGATATGACAAGATCGTCTGTAATTGTACAAAATCATCCAGATCACAGGCGATCGTTTGAGATCAGCCAAGATCATCAACGACTTGACGAATTCATCAAAAACCTGCAATCATGAAAACAGACACCAAAAACCAAAAATACAATTGCAAGAATGATACAAAATGATAGAAATAAGAATATAAATGCTTAAATGATAAATCCGGATATCAAATCAAATGGGATGCAATGTTTTAATAATTTATTTTGAATTTTATCATGCAAATATGCTAAATGAGGTGAACTCCAAGATGCGTAACGTAAGTGAATTAATCTAATGCACAATTAAATAAGAAAAAGAGATAGAGAATGCAAACTCAGGGCTCTGATTGCCCCCAATCTGAACTATAGTGAAAATCGTCTGCAATCGTATGAGATCATCGTCGATCTCGACAGGATCGTCCAAAATTGTGGTTGAATCGCCTACGATGATCCGAGCTTCCTCCGACTGAAACACAGTGAAATCTTGCAATAAAACTTGAAAACACAAGTGCAAATAATGGGGGATAGGATGTTCTAACACAGCAAAAACTAAAGTTGCAGGGAAATGATCAGCCAGGGGGATAAACTGGTAAAATCCCAAGTTTATATAGGATTAGGGGGAGGTTAGGAGGTTGGGGATCATCCCAATCTGGGAGATCTCCAACGTAGGAATCTCCAACCGCACAGACACGCTTCTGCCCGAGTTGGAGAGGTTGTTGAAACAGAAGCTAATTATGAAAATTCAATTTTGGGATGAAATCGTCTGGACGTTCTGTTCCAGATGAATTCCTCCGATTTTGGACGATATCATCAGATTGGCGATGATATCATCCAACGGTAAGTTGGCATGAAAAACAAGGTGTGCGGTTAACGGGCAGTTTTGGGGTTGAAATTCAATTTTTTTTATCTTTTATTGATGGTTTAACTACGCCAATTTTAGGGTGCTACAGTACCTACCATAGAAAGTCGTCAATCCTAATGCGTGGGGCGTAAATTTCTCTAAAAACTTCGGATGTCAGAACTTTCGTCAGGATTTACGCCTAAACACAAGAATGATTAGGGTAGTGGAATGGAGTAAAAAATAGCAAAATGGCAAACTTATATCTCCCCGACGATTGATAGAGAACAAGCTTAGATGTCATTTTGGCAGCTATATTAGGTGGTGGATACAGTAGCAAAATCAAGACAACATTACCTGTAAGTGCTAGCCAAAGGTATCACAAATACCGAACATTGTAGTGCAATAAATTGCACGGATGGGTTCAATTATTTTTGGAACTTAGGAGTTTTTGCTTTAGAAATATTGTAGAAAGGAAAATGCAACATACATCACATAAAGCATCCAAAAAATGAACCTAAGGTGTCGGTTACCACCGAGAATGCACCTTTTACAAATTTTGCCAATTTTGTTTGAAAAGCTTGAAAAATTCTTTCACTCTCCCCCCCTGAATTTTGTAGTTTTGAAAAAAAATGGCCCCCCCTTTAAGTTTTTGAAAAAATCCTTTTCTAAAGTCTTTTAAAAAATAATATTTATAAAATTTAATTAATTAAAAAAAAATTACTTTATCATAAAAAATTATTAAAAAATAATAATTTTATTATGAAAAATAATTAGATTTAATGTTAATTAAACTAAAAATAAAGAAAATTTAAAAAAGAACTTTAAAAAAAAATTAACAAAACTTAATAAAAAATGATATACCTTAGAAAAAGGTACGTGAGGGGGGGGTCGGTGGGAATGGATCCCGTGACCTCTTGCTCTTCCTATGCCCTAGCATCGGGGCCACCTGCCAACCGAGCTAGGCACCTCGGCGTGAACTAGGGACACCTTCCCCTAGTTGAAGAGCCCGTGAGGTGACGACTTCCAAAGTGCCACTCCGTTGTGGCTCTCCCTCTGGTGGCGCACGAGCGGCAGCTGCATCATCTATAGTGTAAAAAACTTTGCAACAGATCCATGAGCAACCAGAATTCAGATCCTTTGCCTTGGTAAACGTATCACCCATGACCTCAGCTCCAAAACAAGTCCAAATACCCTACAAAACTCTGCTACCACCTGCACATTCCCTGAAACCAGAGAAAAAACCCGTAGACTGTGACGCCCTGGGAGTTGTGAAACTGATCGCCAAAAAGAAATGGGGGATCAAATTGAAAAACTAATCCGGCAGATCTGCTCGGATTGAAAAATTGAATCCACTTATGGCATTAAAAATCAATTTCATCATTTGTGCAGGTTAGGAAAAATAGCAGAATGCATGCAGGGTTGACGCCAGTTGACGAAGGGAGACGGGTTGGTTTGAAAAATTAAAATCCAATTGTCCCACATGCGTGGGATCACCACCAGGGAGTGGTTTAAGAGGTCGAACCCTCCCAATGGAGGGTGTCTCCTCTCAGGGAGACGCTGCCAAAAATGTAGAGCGAACCAACTAAAGTCTCATTGAATCAATTGCATAAATAATACAATAGATGCCTTAGAATAGTCCGATGAAGACGGAACTAACTAGGCATGAAATAGGATACCTTAGAATAGTCTGGTGAAGGGAACCTCCTAGGCGAGAAATAGCCATTGTTATAACAACGTAACAATAGCCTAATAATAAAATAAACAAATATAGTTATGCTAACAAATTTTAGAAAAAACTTGTGTTTGTTTTCGACTATGGTCACTAATTAGTGACTCGAGAGTGGAGCACAGATAGCATGGATAAGTGACTAACCAATAGCTATACGGAAACAAAACACGGAGTGGTAGGGGTGAGCCAACAAGGATAAGAGACCGACCAATAGCGACACAAAAATGAAACACAGAGCAGTAGGAGTGAGCGAGGGCAGAGCAGATGTGAAGGGTGATGCGGCACCAAGGGTGAGGTGAGGTCTAGCTACATGGGTGAGGCACGATGACCGATGTGAGGGCAGAGACTAGCGAGTGAGGGTGAAGACTAGCGAGCGGTCGGGGCGGAGACTAGCGAGTGATGTGCTTCGACGGTTATAAATCGATGAAAATTCAAAGCACCCACGATGTGGGATATTTAAACCGAATTTATTAAAAAAACCTACTTCCTTTTGCTTTCCCCCTGGCATAGGAAAGTAGACGTCGTCGAAGAATTCTTTTCCTATGATGGAAAAATATTAAACTTTATATTATAACTTTTATGTTATAAAAATTCGTTGTTTTCTTTTGTGTTTTGTCGGATAACTCAGACGTCGTATTGTAGGGTAGAATTTCTCTACGGTTTTATCATGTTTTTGATCTATGTGATGAACAAAAGGGTGATCTGCAGATTTGGAAGGATTTAATTAAGATTTTAACCACTCTTTGTGTTGTTTATCTACCAGATTCTAAAAACTTCATTGGTTTCTTAATGCTTTACCGGTAATTCAGACGTCGAAGTTGCACTGGTTTCATTGCCGGAAAGATGTTCATGTGTGTGTGATTAAAATTTTTAGTGAGTGGAAGTAGTAAGGTACAGTGATGTCGTTGTTGTTGGTGTTAAAACCTTTGATGTGATCACCGTGAGCTGCAGTTGAGTAAGGTTGACATCGCGAATAATGGATGACTCAAGCTTGTTATAATCGATATTTTTATTTATTTTCTTTTTTTATTTTGGTTTCTTGTTTACTATGTCCCACAGAAAACTGTTGGATGACAAGCAACCTGTGTTAATTCCACCGAAAGTCTTCAATGTGGCGTATTTTTGCAATTTCCAGTTTCTACTCGTGAATGTTGTATTTTTGACCTTATTCCCTGTGAATTAGACGTTGGATATCTAGAGGTTGAAGGACTATCAGAGTTGTACGGTCACATCTACTACCTACCTGAACTGATGTGCACGTTGGGAAAACAGCTAATATCACCAAAAATTGTAATGAATACTTCGATGTTGATTACGAGCACTGTTGAGTGTAGTAATCCCTACGTGGATGGATTTCAGTGATCACTAGCCTATACGAGAATGAGATTCAATGATTTATATGCGGATGGATTTATGCACCAAAACACCTGTTCAAATGTGCTTTCATGACTTATTTGTGTAGTTTACCTGATGTTTAAGATGACCGCGTGTAGAATATGGTCGTCGTAACTATTTTACTGCCCACGCTGGCTCACTAGACTTCCAAAATTCCTCTTAATCGTTCTATAATTAAACTTCCAGCAACTGACATCAACTAAATTTTAGAATGGATTATTTGAACGTGCTTCTCGTGAAGATAACGGGTTGTTGATAGTTTTGTTTTTTTGTTTTTTTTGCTTTCGTTTGCCTGCGTGTCTACCTTGGATGACGTTAGGTGCTCTCAAAAAAGCTCCAGTACCTTAGATATTTATGGCCCAATGATTACTGCTATATTTTTTATAGCCAAGATAATCAACAATTATTTTAACTAAAATTTGGTAAAGAACTACCAAAACTGTTGTATTTAGCCTAAGTTGTGGAATAGTGTGTTTTGGATTGCACCTATAATTGGACTCAAAACTTCGGAGATCGATCTTATTGATGAGGAATGAATAATTATTTTTGCTTCAAAATTGATGCTTGCCAAGTATTGCTCTCGCCTCAAGATGCGTAGTAAGCGAAGGATGAATTGGAAAGTTTATATTTATTCAAACCTTCACACAGTCGTAAGATCTGATACCATATGGTAGGAACCTAGTTCCTAGCAACCTGTATTGATGAGAAATAGATGAAATGGAATGCAAGGTTAATGAAAATGGATTTGAATCACTGTTATATTGAATCACTTTTGTATTGGAGGAAACCTGCCAATAAAATAATTAAAATATATTTTCTTATTCTTCGATGCCCTTAAGACACCTTCTATGAATGTGTATATAAATCTATCTAATAGACATGATATGAAGGGACACGATGGTCCATAAATAATAGTAATTATATATAATATAATTTTAGGATTAGGATCCTAACAACAACTTACATTAAGCATCATAGAGCAGAATACAGCAGTAAAGTTTATCTTTCTCTATTATACCATTATAATGGCAAGGTACAATAATAAATTTTATCTTTCTCTAATATATCATCATAATGACAAATTACAAGATTAACGTTTACTAACCCACTTTATACCATAATAGAAAATGTAACAGTACATAGCAAAATTAAATCAATTTAGAAGTAAATTTTAACCATTATTGTAAAGAAGAAAACATAATAACTTGAATCTTTATGATAGAAAATTACAGTAGTAGTAAAATTCCTTAGTACATTAGGAGTTTTTAAGCTTTTCAGTAATACATAGCAATATGGAGCAGATTATAACTCATAGATATAATTTGATATAGCACATCATTAATTAACTGGTTACAGTAGCATCCCCAAACCCTAAACCCTCTATATCCCAAAATCCTAAACCTTTTGCATCCCCAAATCCTAAACCCTCTGCATCCCCAAACCCTAAACCCTCTACATACCCAAGCCCATAAAAGACTATTCTCACTATGTGCCATTATATGTTCATTGTTGCTGTCACATTGAAAAATTGTTCATAATTCATGGCTTCAACAACTTTTCCATATCCTTCTTACCAATATTTTATACTAGAAACCATGCCCTATAAAGAGAGTTTTAACAAATAACCAAATCATCTATAGTCGAGAGATATATTGATATGTTATGTATAAATTTTGGGATATCCACGTTCTCTTTATGGGCTTGGTAGATCCATAGACCTTGACAACGAGCATAACCAAGAACAAAGCAACCAAATATGTTCTCCAATTATGTAAGAACAACTCTAATTTCCATTTTTCAAAATAACCATCATTTAAAAAATATATCTTAACCATCACTATAAAGAAGAAAACCCTAAATTTTGAACATAATTTCCCTCTACATCCCCAAACCCTAAGTAGTGTGTACCACTTAAAAGCTCGAGCTCTCTATCTAGCCTTCATCTGAGTGAATTCCCTAGCTCGAGTTCTCTATCTAGTCTTCGTCTAAGTGAATGCTCTAGCTCGAGCTCTCTGTCCAACCTCTGTTTGAGCGAACACCCTAGCTCGAGCTCTCTATCCAACCTTCATATGAGTGAATGTCCTAGCTCGATCTCTTTGTCCAATGGGAAAAGCAAAATAAAATTCTCATTTCACTTTTTGCGCAGTATTTATATATATATTTTTTATTGAGACCCTAAGAGGGTAGTTTTAAACCATCCTCTTAGGGTTGCCTAAACTGCCCTCTTAGGGCTAAGAGGTGTTGGAATATTTTCAACATTGCCTCCTTAGTCCTAAGTATTAAGTCCTAGTATTTAGTTTTAGTTTAATGTTTTGATTTACATATTTCTAGTTAATTTGATTAGCATACGTTGAGTTTTTGGCTTGGTTGGTCAATGTTTGACCATAGTCCAAGATTAGCATGTTGTTAGGATAAGAGCTATCTTTAATTTAGTTTGTTGTAATAAGTTTGAGAGGATTTCTCTCAACCACCGTGTCTATTTTTAGTTCTTTCAAGAACTATAAAACTATGTAATGCATTGTTGATCAATAGAACAATTTCACCATTGTTTCTCATTTGGTATCAGAGCAGGTTTTCTCAGATGGATCAAAACCTATGGAGAGTGGCGTGAAGAGATCTGAAGCACGCACTTTGTTAGAGAAACTCAAGTGGCCAACACTCAACAGATTTGCAAGGAAGAGCTCAAGTAAATCATTAATATCTCATGCATCCTGAGGTATTTGATTATGAAATTTTGAGGGTTGTTAGATAATTGTATCAAGAGGATGCTATCAAAATTTTAGGTGATTTGGAGCTAATTTTCAGATTTTATTAGCATTTTAAGTTTTTAAATAAAATGGTTGTATAAGGTGGAATACAGGGTATTTGCTTCTCAAATTTTGGAAGAAATATTATTTAGATAAAATAATAATTCAGACAAAATTTTAGGTCATTTGGATCTGTATTTATTGATTTATGTGAATATTGATTTTTTCTTCAAAAAATCCTAGATCCAAAATTGTGATAAAAATGGAAAAAGTAAATGATCACATCTTTTTCACCTTTGTGAATTTTCTTCTGAAATTTAGAGGGTTTTCAGATTATTGTCTCAAAAATACAGAGTTTAATTTTCAAAAAATTTGGAGTTGTATGGATTGATTTATGTGAAGAACATTGAGGTTGTCTCAAAAACACTCTAAGATCTAGAAAGGGCAAAAGTAAATTGATCACATATTTCTCATTTGTGTGAATTTGCTTCTGAAATTTAGTGGATTTTTAGATAAGTATATCAAAATTCTACAGGAAAGGATAGTTGGCTGAGAGCTAGGTGGAATATTGATGAGTGGTGCGAGACTTGGCAAATAAAGGCCACCATGTATCCAGAATTGGAAGTGCCCAAATTCAATGGAGATAATTATGCTATTTGGAGCATAATGATGAAGACCTTCTTGAAGGCTCAAGACTTATGGGATATAGTTCAAGAAGGCTATGAGGAACCCTCTTGGAGCAAGCTACAAGGTGAGGAGAGAAAAGAGAAGAAGGAGCAACAATATGCAAATTGCTTAGCTCTTATGGATTTGAGGAGAGGAATGGAAAAGAATGTTTTTCCTCTCATAGCCAATTGTAGATCAGCTACAATGGCATGGAAAGTGTTGAAGGATGCTTATGGGTTTTATGAGGACACCCATAAAGCCATATGTGACAATCATGAAGATTGTTTAATCAAGGAGGAGCCTTGCTTCCTTGAAGAAGCTTCTGAATTAGATCCTTTTGAAGGAGTTTTTGAAGAGTCTTGTAAAGACTCATATGAAGACATGCTTTGTATTGGAGAATTATTTCTTGAAGAGGAAGACATATTTGAAGAAGAACCTTGTGTTGAAAAGAGTAAAGAATCCCTTCATGGAGAAAAGGATGAGAAGGAGCCTTGTCCAATTCTCATTGAAGAGAGGTATGATGAAGAATGTCTCATGAAGGAGACAAATGGAGAGTGTATTTTGGAGAATGCACCTACAGTTCTCATGGAGGAGAATAAAGAAGTTATGTGGGATGATTTCCCAAGTGTAGTACAGGAAGAAGAGATGAAGGGCATAAGTTTCATGC
The DNA here is from genome assembly GCA_028583015.1 of Wollemia nobilis. Taxonomy (NCBI): domain Eukaryota; kingdom Viridiplantae; phylum Streptophyta; class Pinopsida; order Araucariales; family Araucariaceae; genus Wollemia; species Wollemia nobilis. The sequence goes on along the minus strand of JAQPPZ010016346.1, from coordinate 8,868,163 downwards.
TCCATAATGAAGATTATCTCAAGGCTGAGATAATAAAAGGAAAATAATATTTTGAGAAAGACTATCTCAAGGAGGAGATAGAAAATAGTGAGATAGTCATTAATGGACTTCATGATGTAATGGAGGCATCATCAAAGGATATTGAGAATTATCTTGAAGAAGCAATTGTGGATGAAGATCACTCACTTGGAGTGACTACATTGCAGAAAGAGAGTTGTCTTGAAAAGGCAACAATGTATGATTGCTTGAATGAATGGTGTTTCAACACACCAACATGGATTGAACAAAGGAGGAGAACTCTTAGTGAAGAGTTGATGGTTGATCTTGAAGCACCATACAATGAAGGAGAACTACTACAAAATAGCTTTATGGGAAGCACCAAATCTACTCATACTAAAGGTAATGTTTTTATGATTAATGATTTGTTTTTTGTGAGCAAGAATGAAAAGAAAGGCGATTGTCTCATTGAGACAACTTTGATGAAGAATATTCTTGGAGAGAATACAGTGATGGAGAACTTGGGTCACATGGATCAAAATGATGTGTTCAAAATTCCTTGGGAGAAGGATTCTTGTAAAGTCATTGTTGTGAGAGAATATTTGTGTGAGGAGCAACTTTATGTTGCATATGTAGTTGGTCATTATATGGCCATATTTGTTGTGATATTTTGTGTGGAAATATGTGAAAGAGTTGTATGGTATAATCATCTATGTGAGATGATTAATTGTAAATACTCATGTGGAGTATTGTTTAGTGTTGAAGGTGTAAAAGAAGATCAAAATGTGAGAGCATGGTTTAAAGACCATAATGATAAATATGTAAGAGAGTGGTTGCTGAAAACCACAAGAGGAGATACTTTTGTTGAAGGGGGAGCTAATCAACAAAAGAAGGCACTCAAGCATTTGCAGGAAATTCCACATGAAGAGTGGAAGGAGTGCCACCATAAGTATTTTGCAAATTCTGATTTCTTGATTCAAGATTGGAGGAAACGTAAGAGAAATATTTTCTTCCAACTCTGTGATGCTTAAAGAACTCTTGCATGAGTGTCTTTAGCATCAAGGGGGAGAATGTTGGAATATTTTCAACATTGCCTCCTTAGTCCTAAGTATTAAGTCCTAGTATTTAGTTTTAGTTTAATGTTTTGATTTACATATTTCTAGTTAATTTTATTAGAATAGGTTGAGGTTTTGGCTTGGTTGGTCAATGTTTGACCATAGTCCAAGATTAGCATGTTGTTAGGATAAGAGCTATCTTTAAGTTAGTTTTTTGTAATAAGTTTGAGAGGATTTCTCTCAACCATCGTGTCTATTTTTAGTTCTTTCAAGAACTATAAAACTATGTAATGCATTATTGATCAATAGAACAATTTCACCATTGTTTCTCAAGAGGGTGGTTTAAAACTACCCTCTTTGGTCACCCTAAGATGTTGATTTATAACCATCATCTTAGGATGACCTAAAAGGGTGGATTTAAACTACCCTCTTAGAGTCACCCTAAGATGGCAGTTATAAACTGCCCTCTTAGCCCTAAGAGGGTAGTTATAAACCGCCCTCATAGGGTGAACCTAAGAGGATGGTTATAAATGACCCTCTTAAGATCTATTAGGATGTTTGTTTACCATCGTAAAAAACCACCTTATTTTAGCCACTGTTAAAGCCATTTTTTTGTGTAGTGGTAGAATCTGGGAATCGCTTTGGGAACCTATGGTGGAAATATTGTAGAGGAAGTTGATCGGGTGGAAAGGATCCATCCTCTATCAAGTTGAAAAGGATACCCTGGTAAAGTCTACTCTTCAAAGCATTCCAACCTTCTTCTTATCTATATTTAAAATTTCTAACAAGATTTTATCAAATATTGAACATATTCAAAAGTCATTTCTTTGGTCCGGTTCTGATGAGAAGAAAAAAAATTACATAGTTGGTTGGGAGCAAGTCTGCAGACCTAAAAAGGATGGTGGCTTAGGTCTTCATAACATCAGGCATATGAATAAGGCTCTAGTTACAAAATAGGAATGGAAGTTGGCAAATCAAACTGAAACTAGCAAGGTCAACATTGTATCAGCCAAATACTTGAGATAGGAGAATTTTTTGCTTGTTGATCTTCTACCGATATCTAGTTCAACCTTTTGGTTAAGTTTGTAAAAGTCAAGGATGCTAGTCTCCAAATTTTGTAGGTGGATATTGGGTGATGGATTCAATATTTATTTTTGGAAAGATATTTGGTTGATGGACCAACCCCTTGCGCAAATTCCAAATCTAGTGTGTTTGGATCCTAGGACTAGATTGGTCTTTGGGTCTAAGGTGGATGACTTTATCAAGGTGGTTAATGGGTTGAAGGTTTAGAAATAATTAGACCAATATATTCTCAACAATGCTAAACTTGAAGCTTGGATTCTAATTGCTAATAAGTTGAATTTTTAGGTCATTAAACAGAGAAATGAAGAGGATGAGATCTCTTGGGCAAGGAAAATAATGGATTTTTTAGTCAAGTCTGCCTACAACATGTTGGCTGTCAAGACTCCTCCATGGGTCCCACATTTCAAAGTATGGATTAAGGATCTAACACCAAAGGTGAATATATTTTTTTGGTTGGAAACTCAAAATAATATTTTGACCATTGAAAATTAAAAAAAAAGAGGTTGGTCGATGCCAAATAGATGTTGCTTTTGTGGTGCTAATGAGGAACAGACAATCAATCTATTCTTTCAATGCTTGTTATCTATGAAAGTTCTTAACTCTATTTTTAATTTTTTTGGACTGAGTTGGGTGGTGATGATTTCACTTGTTGATGTTTGCACTCAATGGTCATATCCTTTTTACTCTCCAAGGCTGAAATGTTTTTGAAACTTTTGTTTGTCGCATATTTTCTAGCAGGTGTGGAAGGAGAGGAATAGTAGAATTTTTAAAAACTTCAAAAGATATCCTATTTTTGTTTGTGCCAAAGCCTTGGCCTCCTTCATGAATAATGTGTCCTCTCTAGCTTTGGAGGAGGGAATATTTGAGGAGGCTGAGCTTGAAAGAAAAATTGACTTTGTTAAGAACCCGGTTCCTATAAAATGATAATACCAAATAGATTTTGGAGAATCGATGTTTATAAAAGGAATCGCAGTTGAATTGAAGGAAAACCCACAATTAAATAATAATATATTCTTTGATGTCGATAACTTACCAATGGATTGCCTACTTATATGCAACATAGGGTGAAAAGTAAAGACATTCCTATTTATATCTCTATTAGTGATTATAAAATAGTAGGTTAATTATAATTACTGTAAGGAATAGGGTCCTAACATGCCACCCTCCTTAAAAGGAGATTTGTCCTCAAAGCTCAAAGTGAGAAGCTTCATCCTCTATTTTGCTAGTAGCATGTGTTCATGTTCTTGCACTATTTTAATATCATTGTTCCTCAAGCAAGGATATTGGGAAGGTGGAAGTGTTGGTGGCTTTGTCATGGCTTGGAGAGAAAATAAATGAGTAACCCTTGCCTTTCCTCCTCTAGGAACAACTTTCTCCATGTGATGAGAGCTTGCTAGTAGAGAAGGGCCAAATTTTATCCCTTTAAGCGTATAGGTGTGATCCTTTTGTGTGAACTTCATCCATAAATCGTCAAGGTGCCATTGAATTATACCGAGCGTTCGAAGCCATTGCACACCTAAAACAATATCACAACCGCCTAATGGAATTGCATACATGTCAAGTTTGACGGTGTAATTGCCTAAGGTGAGCTTAATATTATGACATTTCCCATTACAAGTGATTCTTTCCCCATTACCGATCATGATTTCAAAGGTATTACAAGGATGGATAAAGCAGTCGGTTTGTTTTGCCATATGTGGGTCGATGAGATTATGTGTACTTTCGAAGTCAATAAGCACAATAAGATTTTGTTGTTTAAAGGAACCAAAAACTTTCATCATTTGGGGGATGAATTTTTGATGAGGGCATTGAAGGAAATTTCTAACGGACCTTGAGGGTTATCATCAGGCATGTCTTTAGTTAGTTTTTGATTGGTGGAAGTAGTTTGTGAATCTGTTGTAGATATATTTTCGAGTCGACGTTGGTTATTGAATTTATCTTCGGCTAATTTGGCCAATCCAATAGTCTGGATCATGGTCGTGGGGTTAAACATTTGTACCTCTAGCCGAATCTCTTTCTTTAATCCGATGATGAAACAATATTAAAAAAAATGAGGCGTCTAGCCCTATTGTACAGTTTGCAAATCTCTCAAATTTTGCTTGATATTCACGTACTGACGTGGTTTGACACAATTTGGTGAGGGCTCCGATGAAATTTTTGAGCTTGCTAGGGCCAAATCGTACTAATAGGTTTTGTGTAAAGTTTTTCCAAGTAGGGGTGTCGTTGGTCTTCTCAAACCACTGGTACCATTGGATAACCTCATTTTCTAAGTGAAAAGATGCAATATGAACTTTTTGTGCTTCAGGGATTTGGTTTAAAGAAAAATATTGCTCTGCCCGATAAATCCAGTTAGTGGGATCACCACCTTCAAATTTTGGAAAGTCCAACTTAGTAGTCCTGGGAAGGATGGATATTTGTGGCCTCCCAATGTTGTCTGGTGTGTTGGTCCTCCGGTAGTTTGGCTAGTTTGAACTAGTGCCATGTTTTGATTGAAGGTGTCCATTTTCAAGTCAATTGTTGATATCCTTTGCTCGAATTCTCGTCTTGTAGATACATTATCCTCTTTGAATTGGAGAATTTCCTGGTATATCTTCTCGAGGGTAATATCTTATGAGCGTCTGTCGTCAGCCATTGTCTTTTCTCGGTTTTATAACTCCTTAAATTTCTTTGGAAAAATTAGTTTCAAAAGTTGTTTAGCACTTTTTGTAAAAAAATTGCTTTAGCAACTTTTGCAAATTTGCACTTTTTTTCAAAAAATTTCTATTATTTGTCAAATTTTGGGTGCAAAAATTTGTCGAGTTTTTCAAAATTTATTGTAAAATTTGGTTTTTTGTTCAACAAGTGGGTGGTGGCGGTAGGAAGGGCAACAGAGCGGAGCCCGGGTGGAGGAAATACGGAGCAGAGCTTGGTTGGAGGTGGAACAAGGGCGGCTGGGCAGAGCGAAGCTCGGAGGTGGAAGAAGGGCGGCTGGGCAGAGCGAAGCTCGGAGGTGGAGGTAGAAAAGGGTAAAGCGAAGTTCAGGTGGCGGCGACAAGGCCGCGGAGCTCGGTGGTAAAGACAGGGGGGCAGAGCAGAGGTGGATCTCGAGTGGCAACATCAGGAGCGGGCTCGGAAGGCAAGTAAAATTCAACTAGTCAACCGTAGTAATTCGGGTGTCAAGTGTCGCCTTACGCCTGCCTACGGGCGCGATGGCTCAGCCTAAAGCGCTAGGCAACGCACTACTATTGTCTTCATAATTTATAACCCCACGAGACTTTTCCCACAGCAAATGTGGGAAAAAGATGCTTTAAAAAAATTTCACCTTCCTCCCTTTCGGCGTCGGAAACACGTTCCCGACGATCTAAAAACTTAAGACCTTAGACTATTAAAAATAATTAAAAATTTTCTCCGTCGGTTTCTGTAGATGTCACCGGAAAACATTCCTGCACGACGAATTTTTGAATTTTGCTATCGATTGTGCGGTGATCGCTGTCGATTTCTTTGTAAGGTTGACTTATGATTTTTTTGCTTGTTGTTTGGGCGGATTTTATCGCTAGTTTATACTTGTCTTTTGTCAAAAATTTGAACTCTGTGTCATGTTCTGCGTCTACTTGGGATGTACGTTTTTGCAAACCCGTTGACACCGTTCAGAGGGATGCTCAGTGTCTTCGAGATGATTGGCAGTGGGGGATGGAATAATGGAAGAAAACGCTGCTACGTTGGAGATTGTGCGGTACAGATGGAGTGGGAAAAAAAATTGTGATGAAATTGCATGGTGTTTGGAGGCTGGTTTTGGAACTTTTATGTTGGTCATCAGAGATGTCGTCGAACCTTAGGAGAAAATTTATAAAATTTAATTTTTGTTTCCTTGCCATGAGAAACGTCACTCGAAAACTCTGCAGTTCTATTGATTTCGATTTCACGCCGATGTTGTAGCTGTTTATTTGGCTTATTTTTGCTTTTGATCACAGTGGATAGGTTTGAAGTTTGAATTCTTCGCCTGTGCACTGAGATTATAACATAGGATATTTATAAGGAATTCAGAGGCAGCCCGTGAGATATCACGTTAAGGAAATTCTTTGTTTATTGTATACGTAATAGAACTACTACTTTACCAAAGGGCAGTGGAATAATTAACCAGGCTTAGTGTCTCAGATAAGGGAATTTTTTTGAGATAATGTGCCTGGTTGAAAAAGGCTCTTATACCAGATGTTAAGAACCTGGTTCCTATCAAATGATACTACCGAATAGATTTTGGAGAATCATTGTTTATAAAAGGAATCGCAGTTGAATTGAAGAAAAACCCATAATTAAATAATAATATATTCTTCGATGTCGATAACTTACCAATGGATTGCCTACTTATATGTGACATAGGGTGCGAAGTAAAGACATGCCTATTCATATCTCTATTAGTGATTATAAAATAGTGAAGGTTAATTATAATTACTATTAGGAATAGGGTCCTAACAGACTTTCAATAGAGTAATAGGGTTGTTGGTCTTCTTGGTCCTAATCCTTGAGCCCTTGTGAGGTGGGAACCTCCTTCTTTAGGTTGGGTTAAATTGGACTTCAATGGAGCTTCAAAGGATAATCCTGGTAATGCTAGTACTGGTGGGGTGGTTAAAGATGATAAAGGCAGTCTTTTGATGGTGTATGCTAAATTTTTAGATATCCACACTTGTCATGTTGCAGAGGCCAGAGCCCTTTACCTAGGTCTCTTGCTTATGGAGAATATGGGGTACCAATTTTTTGCATTGAAGGAGACTCGCTTAATATTATAAACACGGTCAAAGGTGATTTACTATGATTATGGAATCTAGGTGAATTCTTCAAGCTAGAGAGGATAGGGAGAGAAAGCATATCTTCAAAGAAGGAAACTGCCACGCTGACTTTATGGAAAACTTGGGTATAAGTCTTAATGGTCTGTCTATTTGGAGAGATAATTTTCCTAAAGTTCTTCTTCAATTAGATTTAGTGATGCATGCTTCATAATGCTTTGTAAGCTTTTCTTGTTTATGAAGAAATGTTTTGTGCACAACCGTGTGGGAGTGTTCGTTGGCTGGGGGGCTCACAAACGCTATTCTAATTTTGTTTCTTGTACCAAATTGTAGTTGGTTCACTTGGTGATGGTGGCCAAGTGCTTTATAGTCATTCTTGTCCCTGCATTTTTGGTCTTAGGCCAAGTTTTATAGGGGTTTTATTGTAAAAGGTTTGGGGACCCTTTCAAAACCCCTTCTATATCTAATCAAAAAATAATAATGCTTGAATTTGTGTAATGTGCATAAAGTAATATTCTTAATTTCAAAGGCATGCTTTAATTACTCATATAGAAATAATGATTGTGGTAGTGCTTCATGCCTCACATTCTACTATGAAGTAGCCAAACTTTCAAGACAAATACAAGATTCAAAATTATTTTCTTCAAACTTAAAAAATAATAATTTCAATGACCTTTAATACATTACATTAGTTTATCTTTATAATATTGATAAAGAAATTATAAAGCTCTCAAACCAGTTAGTAAACCTATTTCATAAACCCTTGCAAAAGTAGTCTATATCTACTTACATATAAATAATGGTTGTGGTAGTGTTAATGTCTCACATTATGTTAAGATTATATATTATTTTTTTGAAAATATGAAACACAATTTTAATAATCTCGTTAGGCTATAGGCAGTTAGCTATAGTTTAGTATTACATTATTTAATTATAATGTAAATGCACGTCTAAAGTGCATATTTGAGTTGTTAGCAATTTATTAGTAATAACAAATATGTTGTTCGTTATTGTTAGCTTTGGATAGGATTTAACATAATTTTGTTATAGGCTACTGTGAGCCTATTCACATTGTTTAAATCCACACAAGTATGAATGAAAATACTAATGATTATCCTATAATGGTATCAGAGCAGATAGGTCATGGCCCTCATTTTTGATCTTGCCTTTGCTAGCTGATTGTGAGCTCATCTTGGCGAGCCTGTAGCTTGGCATAAGAGGCAGAAACAGATCAAGCCATCACCCTATAACTTTTGCCCTTTTTACCCTATTAACATTGTTGCTATCCTTGTTCATTTTGAGAGGTCATCCCTACCACTGTTCATTCTGAGAGATTGCCCTTGTTTTTTTGTATAGCTAAAAAAAATAATGCAAGCAGCAAGCCACCACAGCCCGTAGCAAGTCTGGCTACCTCGTCTCAACATAGTTGTAGAAGGTGTAGCCACAGAGGGTCATAGCCCTTGTCATGGCTAGAGCAACCCCATAGTCGGTGAAGCCACGTAGTCCTCGAGCCATAGCCAGCGTGACGCACGCTGATGTGCATAACCATAACCAGAATGACTGCAGCCTACAACCAGATGTAGTTTGGGCCAAGTGAGACCCCTAATCCGCACACCATAAATTTTTGACAACGCTGCAGCCTATGGCATATTGGATTGTGAATGGACTAGAGTGAATTGATTGTGCATGAGTAGAAAAAAACCTCGACATAGGTCTGATCATTCACGTGCAAACGGATCGCATAGAAACTCCATCGGCATAAAATAAAAAATAAAAAATAAAATACTTCCAAAGGTTTTATCATTGCCCAATTGGATGTAGCGGAGAACCCTCAAATCCCTATGCACCACATGGAGGGAAGTGGATTTCTTTTTTAGTGAGGAAGAACGCACATTTCAAATTGAAGATCCTGCTCAATCATACCTGACGAGTTGGTCAACCCAATCAGTTCACCAGTGGGAGTTAATATGTTTGTAGTGAAGAGGTCACAAGTTCAAATCGTGCCAACCTTTCTTTTGTTCGCATGGGAGAGATTTTAGTTTTTTATTAAGTGGGTTTAGTCCCACATGCGTTTGACGATGCAACGGGTGATTTAAAACTATGAAAAGGCAAAGTTATTTCGACGCATTGTGCAAACTAGCCTTTGGTGCCCTATGGACTGTGTCTGCCATTGACTTTGACCTTGCATTGGAAATTGTGCTTAGCTATTGACAGCCTCGTTGGTCATGCCTACGTGTTGTGTTTGAGGACCTATTGATTGCCTCAAAACTCGTGTCGATTGTTGGTGCTAAAGGTACGAAATAAAACAATTTTTTATTAAATTGTTTAGTGCATTTTTTAAAGGTTTTAAAAATTTTAAATAAATTTATTAAATAATTTTTAATTTTTAATTTTCAATTAGTTAATTAATTAATTATTGTTTTAATTACAACTGCAAACTTACTATAGTGGTAAGGGCTTTGGCCTCTCTTTAAGAGGTTTAAGGTTCAAACCCTACTCGGTATGAGGGGACTAGGATCCCTCATAAACTATGTAAACTCATTGAAAAAAATTATTGTTTTAATTAGTTAATTAATTGATTAAAGTAATTAATTATTTGATTTTCTTAATTTATTTAATTTTCAAACTTTTTATGCACATTTTTTGAGTAAGATAGCACTCCACATCAAAATCAAAAGTGCTACATCAAAACAAAACAAAAAGGGAGGCACAAAATTTTGCAAAAACAAAGATCATACAAATCAAAACAAATTTGACATGATTTTTTGCAAACAAAAAGACAACACAAATTTGAAAACACGTCTTGTTTTTTTGCAAAACCAAAACAAAGGGGGCACTACAAATTTATTTGGTTTCATGCTATAAACAAACAAGGAGTTCAAAATTGCACAAAATCTTGTTATTTTGTAAAAAAAAAACACAAAGGGGAACAACACAAAATTTTGTTGTTTTTTGCAAATAAAATTCAAAACAAGGGCAAAAGCTGTGAATATCATTTTGCAAATCAAAATTTATTGCAAACATTTTGTAAAAAGGTGCATTTTCGGTTGAATCCGACACCTAATTGGCATTGTAAAAGGTGCATTTTCGGTTGAATCCAACACCTTCCAAATAAATTTGTGGGCATGATAAAAGTTGTAAAATGCATTTAATATTCTATTTTATGCATTAACATATTTGTGTTTTGGCAGTAATAAGACCCCAAATTTATACCTATTTTGTGTAATTTATTGCACAAAGTAGCATTCGGTATTTACGATACCTATGGCCTACACTTACAGGTGATGTTGTTGTGCTTTGGGATACTTTATCTAATGTCTAATATAGCTACAAAAATGACATCTAAGCTATTGTTCTCTATAAATCATCGAGAAGAAATAAGGATGACCAATTTGTTTGATATTCACTCCATTATTACCCCATTCACTACTATTACTTGGCATAAATCCTCCAACTAAATCATCTTTCAAGTATTTAAGGGACTTGGCATCCTACGTATGCGGAAGGTTTTTTAAGCAGGTGTCAAAGATAGTAGTGAATCCCTTTCAGTACTGCTTTTACAATATAAATAAAGGGGGACCATTTGGTGTTATAAGGAACCCTCACAATGGTCATTGCTAAAGCATACTTGTTAGATTTATAGCTTCTCAAAGATCCAAATTTTGCTCCATGGAAAACAAATATGAGATTAATACTACAAGTTGAAAATATGTGGGATGTTGTGATTGGAAAATTCAAACACCCCACTATAGTAGATGATAAACAAGAAGCATATGATGATGTTGATGTGAGAGCACTAATGATCATAATTCTTGCCACTGTTGATGAAGTTCAACCACACATTTATGAAAAGGAGCACGTAAAATATGCATGGGATACATTGTGCACAATCTATGAGGGAAGGAATCAAGCCACGATCCTTAATATCCAATCCCAACTTCACACTCTTAGCATGAAAAAAGGAGAAATTATAGAAGTATTTATTTGCAGAGTTGCAGAACTGAGAGCTAAGATGCATGCAATGGGTGAGAAAGTAGAAGATAAGCTCTTAACCTCAATAATTTTGAGAGATTTACTAGATTCTTTTAGAATTCCAGTCACTTCCTTTCAAGTGTCTAATAGACAAGTCACTTTTGAAGAGTTAGTTAATTTTCTTCAACAACAAGAAAAAGATAACAACCAAAGAGATGAAGTGTCCAACAATGCATTGTTTTCTAAGAAATCTACAAATAAGCACAAAGTCTACTTTCAGAAGGGATCTTACTCGAAGGGTTCAAAAACCAATTCCTCACAAAAGAAACCTCAAAAATAGAAGAGGTATTGTCATATTTGTGATATGGACAATCATGACACCAACAAGTGTTGGTTCAACAAAAGTGAGAAGAACAAGCAACCACAATAGAAAAAGGGTCAAAAAAAACCATAAAGAAGAAATATATAACAAAAGGGAAATATTGTTATAGAAGGGTTAAATTTAGATTTTGAGCAGGCACACAAGGTGCTCATGACTCAAACAAATCCTAAACATAAAGATAATATTTGGTATATTGATTCTGGTGCCAACAAACATATGATTGGTGATAAAAGGTGGTTTGACTCATTTGAGGCAAAAGAAAGCAAATCGATAACAATTATCGATGATAAGATTTATCTAGTCCAAGGAGAAGGTAATGTTTCAGTAACTCTTCCTGATGGAAAATGTCAAATTGAGAAGGTCCTATATGTACTAGGATTGGACAACAACTTGTCCATGCCTCAAATTCTAGATAAACATATGGTGGTTGACTTCAAAGTTGTTAATGGACAAAAGCGTTGCTACATTACCAAGAAGGGTAAACATATCGCAACGGCCTCCTGCAAATATGGTTTGTTTGTATTAGATGATATCTATAGTCCTCATGTTGTCATGGCTGTAAACTCAAAAGAAGCTACTTCATTATGGCACAAATGATATGGGCATCTGTGTTCAGGCTATCTACTCAAATTGAGTAAGCATGAGATGGTTTTCGGTTTGCTAAACCTTTCCCATACTTTACTTGTTTGCTCGGATTTCTTAGCAAGAAAGCAACGTCGAGTACCATTTGAATTGAGCTCTTCTAGTTCTAAAAGACCATTGGAGTTGATACACATTGATTTGTGTGAACCAATACCAAACAGTTGTGGTGGAAAGAAGTACTTTCAATTGTTTGTTGATGTCTACTCACGAAAGATATGGGTTTTATTTCTACGGCTAAAGTCAGATGCATTCTCGTATTTTCAGCAGTTTAAGAAGCTTGTTGAGAAAGAATCAAGATGTTCAATCAAGGTCCTCCGATCAGATTGCAGGGGGAAATTTACTTGCAATGAGTTTTCAAAATATGTCACTAAACATGGGATAAAAAGACAGCTTACTACTGCCTATACCCCTCAACAAAATAGAGTTGCTGAAAGGAGGAATTGTTCCATCATGGAGATGGTTAGATGTATGCTCATAGGTGCACATCTTGGGCAACAATATTGGGTAGAAGTTGTCACTACTGTGGTGTGTCTCTTGAATTGAGCACCAACAAAAGCTCTTCAAGGAGTCACACAACAAGAAGAATGGAGTGGAATAAAGCCCTTCATTTCTCATCTAATAATATTTGTGTGCAAAGCCTTCATGCATATTCAAAAGAAGAAAAGGCATAAGTTATATGAGAAGACTTTACTATGTATATTTCTTGGTTATGATGAATAATCCAATGGGTATTGATTGATTAACCCTAAAACCAATAAGATTCATATAATTCAAGATGTGGTATTCGACAAAGCTCCCAAGTTAGATACACTAGAAACTAGCAAAGACACATCTCCTGCTATATACCTAGATTTTGAGGATCCTAAGGCAAGGACTCCCCAAAAATAGAAGAAAACTCCAAAATGATATACTAGCACTATGAGAGACGCAAAATTGGATGCACCACCTGATCTCACTTCAGATCGACCACGTACTCGAAGTATGTCTCATCAAGAAAGAGAAGAGGTTGAAGATGCAGATGATGAAGGAGATAAATACAGGAGTGAATCAAAATATTACAGTTTCATGACTACAATTGTGGAGCATGAACCAAATTTAGTGCAATAAGCTCTTAGTGTGCCTCAATGAAAGGCATTTATGGATGTTGAAAATATATCTCTTATGAAGAATAAAACATGGGAGTTAGTTGATCTGTCTAATGGTAATAAACCCATTGGCTGCAAATAGATATACAAAGTCAAGTATAAGGCGGATGGAACTATTGATAAGCATAAATTTTGTCTTGTTGCAAAGGGCTATGCTAAAAAAGAAGGCATATACTATGAAGAGACATTCGCATTAACTGTAAAAATGACTTCCATTCGTGTACTCTGTGCAATGGCAGCACATTTCGGATGGAAGGTTCATCAGATGGATGTGAAGAGTGCTTTCTTAAATGGTGATTTAAAAGAAGTGTATATGAATCAACCTGAAGGATTTTTTGTACAAGGACAAGAACACAAATTTTGTAAACTAATCAAGTCCTTTTATGGGTTGAAACAAGCACCGAGAGTTGGGTACATAAATATTGATAATCACCTTTTGCAGCATGGATTCAAGAGAAGTCCATCAAATGCCAATATCTATTTCAAGAAAGTTGGTTCTAAAATAGTGATCCTTGTGCTCTATGTAGATGATCTGATCATCACTGGTAGTTCAGAAGAGATGATTGTAGCAGTGAAGGGTGACTTGAAAAAGTTATTTGAAATGACAGATCTAGGACTTCTCCATTATTGTCTTGGCTTAGAAATTGTGCAAAAAAAGAACCACATTAGGGTTACACAAATGAAGTATGCCAAGGCATTAATTGAAAAATATCGAATGATAGATTGTAATCCCAAAGCAACTCCAATGGAAATTGGATTACAAATATCTTGATACAACAACTCTCCTCAGGTAGATGGAACTCTCTATCAACAGTTGATTAGAAGTCTCATATATCTGACAAAAACCATGCCAAATATCAGCTTTGTTGTAAGCTATATTTTAAGGTTCATACAGGAACCTAACGTTAATCATTAGAAGGTAGTAAAATGAGTTCTTCACTATGTCCGTGGCACACCAGAATATGGCTTGGATTACAATAAGAATGATAAGTTCTTGCAAGGATACACAAACTCAGATTATGCTAGATCTATAGATGACATAAAATCAACATCAAGATACGTATTTCATCTTGGATTTGGTCTTGTCTCTTGGCACAACAAGAAGCAACAAGTTGTTGCACTTTCATCTATAGAGGCAGAATATCATGCAGCACGAGGAGCAGTGTGTGAAGCGATATGGTTACGTCACATTATTTCAAGTATGGGTCTTCCAAAGAATCTTCCAATACACTTGAATTGTGATAACCAAGGTGTTTTGAAACTTGTCAATAATCTAGTGTTCCATGAATGCACCAAGCATATTGACACACAATATCATTTTATTTGGGATGAAGTTCCAAACGACAAGATTCAAATCCAGTACATTGAACAGGTTGCATACATCTTCACTAAGGCACTTGCACGTGTCAAATTTGAGTTGTTTCACAACTTTCTATGTACAACAAATAATGTAATAAGGGGGGTGTTAGGCTATAGACAATCAGCTATAGTTTAGTAGTACATTATTTAATTATAATGTAAATGCATGCCTAACGTGCATATTTGATTTGTTAGCGATTTGTTAGTAATAGTAAATATGTTGTTCGCTATTGTTATCTTGGGTAGGATTTAGCATAATTTCGTTACAGGCTATTCTGAGTCTATTCACATTGTATAAATCCATACAAGTATGAATGAAAATACTAATGATTATCCTACATACCTTTATTCAATTAGATTAGTCTATCTTTATAAGATCAAAGGAGCTATCAAGCCCAAAATATTTAGTAAACTTGTCTTACAAAAGTTGCATAAAAATTAACCTTCTTACTTGTATCACATTTTTTAGATGGAATAATACCTTGTTAGTTCACGTCTAAAGTTAACACAAATTTTGCTAGATATAAATCTTAAAGTTATAATAAATTGATCTCGATTTATTTCAAGTTGACCTTTGTCTTCTATGTGAGTTTAATTCTTATTTATCTTACACGCTTTGACCATTTACCACCAATCAAAATTCCAAGATATTATATTACAAACTACTTTTCAATACTTTTCCATAATTTAATTTATAAAAATAATTTAACTTATCTATATAAACCTTAATTTAATTTATGTAATACATCCAAACTTAAGATGCAAACATTTATTCTTCTGGTCACAATCATTTTGAACTTATATATGAATTACTTTTCTAAATAGAAAAAATAAAGAAGACATTGTTTAAATAATACTCTAAAAGTTTTTTTTATTGGTAGAAGAAATAAGGGGTTTTGAAACGGACCCCAAACCTTTTACATCAAGAGCAAAAATAAGAGTTCTCCAACTAAATAGAGAGAAAACCTCTTAGATAAAGACACCCACACAGGGGCAAAAAGAGGAAGTATCCAAACAACAAGAACAAAGAGAACATCTCGAAACTACAAAAACAAAGGAGCAAAGAGGATACACAGAGAGAGCCAAAGAAAAGGCCAGACGAAAGGGAGAAGAGAGTTAATTACCCCAATCGAGGGTAGGATTATCCGTTGGGTCTTCTTTTTCGTCACCATCGAGAAGCTTTTTATACTCTTCCAGAGCCTCAAACTGATATGTATATTTGTCCAGGAGAACCTTAGCCTGTTGCAGAAGAGAAACACTCATCTTGGCAACTCTGGTTAGAGCTTTCAAAAGGTCATTCAACTTAAGGAGGTATATTTTTTCAGTAATATAAGAGACATAGGGTTTCTATCGAGTGTGAAGAGGAGGATTGAAGGAACCATACTGGGGAACACCTTTCTGAGATGATGATCATATGGATTTGTCCTCTTTTTTCATCTTGTGGTGATGGGAGAAGAGTCTTCAGAGTCAAGATCTTGTTCAATAATTATGGGGGATTTACACTTCTCGATCTTGGATTTGATACGAGTGGAGTGGTAGCGGGGTTCAAAATTGATAGTGTTGAGGGTGGCCTCAACTTTAGGATCAAACTCTAAAGTCTGATTAGTTTTGGGGGAGGAAGGCCCAGCTTAAGTACTAGCATTGCTAATAGCACGAAGATTGGGTTTAAGGCCAGGAGGCACAATGTGGGGATTTTCAATGCTAGGTATCATGGCTCTCATAATCTCTCTTTGAAGAACATGTCGAAATATAATGAGGTGGACAGGAAAAATGAACCTTTCGAAACATTAAGAACAAACCTTTCGATAGACCTAAACAAGTAATCAAGGATGTTTATGATCTTCTTACCTTAAATAGGATTGAGGAAGGCTAGGTGGAAACTTTTAAGGATTACATTGGGACTGTTAACCATGAAATATTATAACATAGGAACCATCACAGTGTCCCATGGTTTGGGAACAGTCACCCTCACAATACCACCTTTGTCTCTGCCAAGCTTGTCTCCCTTATCCTTATACTCTAAAAGTTAAAAAAAAATACAATTCTATGATATTCAAAGAATAATAGGAATAGAAGATCTATTAACTAGGTTTTACATATAATCATGTCTTTTACTAATATCTTAACACTTTAAAATGAAAAGTTTATTTTTTTATCTTTTGATAAATAAGACCATCATTCAAAAATTTGAAGAAGATAAAATTCGTAAGGAATATATTAAGTGTTGGATGACTGTGGCAGGGTGAGTCATGACCTACATTGAACAAAAAGAGTTACCTACATAGAAAAAAAAGTTACCAATTCTATTATGAAAAAAAAAATATTACACCATTCACCTATCATACACAACTTAAGCAAATAATAAACTAAATTTCAAACAAGTCTTAGTTTTCACGTTATGGTATCGGTTTAATTGAATGGAAAATTTCAAGGGTTTTACTCTTAAAGATTTGACCTTATTAGATTAACCCAAAATGTTCATAACCATGATTCCCTGAGTGAATGTCTCAAAGACACTTTGAAAGACCGATTTATTTTTATTTTTAAATTGTCAAGTTGAAATGTTGGTATAATGATTAAACACTTAAATGTATTTTGTTCTAAATTTTTACCTTTTAGCTTTGATATTCTAATAAAGTTAAACATAAATTAATGTTTTCACTTGGTTTGATGATGTTTGGTCAAAGCCTTATTCTTTTATCTTAGATTCAAAACGACAATCATTGGTTTGGACATGTCTAGCTTGTAAAGACCTAAAATTAATGTGAGCAACAACTCTAAATCATAGATTTCTATTAATATCTTGCTTGAAGGAAATGAACTCAAACAAATAACAATGAGCTTCAAAAGATGCTTTAAAAGCTTTATTTATCAATTTTTACATGAAAGGATGAGTTGGTTTAGAATCAATCCAAAGTTGGTGCATACTTGGTCAAGTTAGGATACTAGGATTTAGAGAAATCAAAATTTCCTACTCCCAAGGATTTACTTTGGAAGAATGTTTGGTCACTAGAGGCTTTCCCTATGACCTAAAGATTCCTTTGTTTGGAAGTCCAAAGTAAGAATCCTATAGGAGTGAGTCTACAAAGAAGAGGATATCATGGACCTTTTAGATCTACCTTGAGTGAGAAGGATTTAGAAACATTAGACCATTTAATTCTTCATTGTCCTTTGTTATACCATTTGTAGCTTAGTTGAAGTTTTATCCTCATATCTCTGATTTGAAATGGCAACCATTGGCTTAGGAATACTTAGCTTGTAAAGATCCAAAGTTCAAAGTTTATATTAATATGAGCAACAACTCCATATCATGGATTTCTATTACTAACTTGGTTGAAGGAGGGGGACTTAAACAAATTAAAGATGAGATTTAAAAGATGCTTCAAAAGTTTTATTTTCCTAATTTTACATGAAAGGACGAGTTGGTTTGAAATCTATTAAAAGATAGTGGATATTCAATCAAGTTGGGATATGAGTATTTAAAGTAATTGAAATTTTCTACTCTCAAATATTTTTCTTGGAAGAATGGGGCTCTTCCTAAGGCCTTAACATTCCTTTGGTTAGCAATTCAAAGTAAGATTTTTACAAGAGAGATCTACAAAGAAGAGGATAGCATGGACCTTTTGGATGTGTCTTTTGCGAAAAGGATCTAGAAACATCAAACCAATTACTTTATTGTATTTTCCTCACACAGTTTATGGTAACTTTTTCAAAATAATAAGAATATATTGAGTAGATCCACCAACATTGAAAGAGTTAATAAATGTTTGAAGGAAAAGGTAAAACTAGTTTTTAACATTTGTGAGGCCATAGGTCACAGGCGATATGAAACGACCCTCATCGCAAATGTTGTTTACCCATTATATGGTTATCCAACCATACTCTAGTTAACAAAGCATGGTGTACAACCCTACTTCATGTAGGGTTCGAACCTTAGGCATTTATTTAGAGTTCCAGAGTCTCCATTATTAGGGTACTCCTAAAGCATTATGTATTCAGTGGATAATTAACCCTATCATTATTTGTTGAAATTTATGGCTTGAAAGGAATAATAAATTTTTAAAAATAAATCTCAAAATCATGTCCATGTTTGGAACAATTTTATTACCTCTTCTACAGAATATTTACAAATATGGTGTTCATAATGGGAAGTCTCAAGTGCAGAAAAAATAGGTGCTAGCCGCTTTGTTACATTATTTAAATATACATGGAAGGGTCATATACAAAATTGATATTAAAACAAAGGATTTGCATTGATCTATGGTAAAATAAAAATGTCTGAAAATTGGGTTTATCAAAATTAATTTTGATGGTGCTTCTACAGAAAATTTATGAAAAAGTTGGTGGAGGTGGTGTTTTTCAAATTAACAAAGACAAAATGCTCTTACTTGGTCAGAAGATATAGAAATTCAACTAACAACTATGTAGAGGCTAGGATACTTCTTAAAGGAATTAAAATTGCAATTGAAAAAGGATGGGAATATATTTCTAACAACTATGTAGAGGCTAGGGTACTTCTTAAAGGGATGAAAATTGTAGTTGAAAAAGGATGGGAATATATTTCAATTGAAGGAATTCACATATTATCATTAATGCTATCAACAAAAATGGATGTGGGGATTGGATAAAGAAATATATTATTGTTGATGTTCATCAACTATTATCAAAGATAATCTCTTAGAAACCTAAACATATCTATACGTAAGGAAATTTGGTAACAAATAATTTAACCAACCATGGTGTTGATCTTTGTCTTTGGTGAATTTCAAATTTGAAAAGACAATTGGCCAAGTGAGATTTTATCTCTTCATAAAAATCATGTAAAAAAGTTGATTGCCAAAACATAACACTTTGAGGAAGATGAAGAATATATTCAATAGAGAAGGAATTGTAGAATATATTTGATAAAAAGGCAAGTTGATATGGTTTAAATTGAAGTGACAATAAATGTAACATTTTAGTATTTTGATGGGGGTGGTCCCAATAAAAGCCACATATAACTTATAAAAAAATTTAAGCCTCTCACTTGGTATAAATATCAAACCCATAAAATCTAAATTAACATGTTAAGGAGGAAGTCCACCTAACACATTTAGGCTAATTTAACACTTTATCATAACTATTAAGCAATAAAAAGTTGTATTTGAATATATTTACTTCAAATTTTGAATACATTTATGATATTTAATGTTTATTGTTTCTTAATATATATTATTTGAATAAGGTTCAAGGATAATGTTAACATGTTTAATATTAAAAAAAACTTAGAGTACCAAAAAAAAAAATTGTAATTAAATGGCATTAGTTTTTTCTTTTTAAAAGGGGGTAAATATTTATTATGTAGTCATGATATAACCATTACATAGCAAATCCGCAACATGTGAGGGGAGAGATTTGAACGTGGGCCTCTCGATTTCAACTGGAGAGTTTTAACTACCCACTTGCTCTCCAACTCCTCTACATGAGGAAATATTAAATGGCATTAGTTCAATCAATTACCAGGAGAAATATTTACTGATAGGTTTATCTTTTCCTCCCATTGGCACTCAATCTGGTTCTGTTAAGTTTTTTGACTAGATGGATGTTCTAGTTTCAAGATTGAGTTCTTTGAATTTTTTTGAAAACTTCATTTATCTTTTACAAGATCTTTTGAAAAAAATCATTTCCTTTTCTCTTCCAGCTTTTGATGACCAATAACAATATTTGTAAGAGGATAGATTGCTAGGTCATTGTGAAAGAAAAAAATAAGAGGTTAAATTTGTTTAGACAGACCCCTGGTGCCAAAGAAGTCATGGGCAGGCTTGTGTGCTTAGCAAAGACCTCCAAGCCACTTGACAAAGTTGCAAAAATGGTTTGACAAATTTTTTGTTGCATAG
Organism: Wollemia nobilis; assembly: GCA_028583015.1. NCBI lineage: Eukaryota > Viridiplantae > Streptophyta > Pinopsida > Araucariales > Araucariaceae > Wollemia > Wollemia nobilis. The sequence goes on along the minus strand of JAQPPZ010016346.1, from coordinate 8,847,892 downwards.
GCATGAGAGGAGGGCTTGAATGGTTACATTTGACAAAATGGTTGTGTAGGGAAAACCGTAATAGATATGGAATAATTATTTTTGGATTCTTTACAAAATTCTAGAGGGGTTTATAGTTCAACACTTTCCATTGTTTTACCTCTAGGTACTTCCAAATTGAACTTGAAAATGGTAGTTTTTGTAATTTTTTATTATTTTATTATTTTGAACTTGAAAAGGGTAGTTTTAGAAAAGGTTACATTTGACAAAATGGTTGTGTAGGGAAAACCGTAATAGATATGGAATAATTATTTTTGGATTCTTTACAAAATTCTAGAGGGGTTTATAGTTCAACACTTCCCATTGTTTTACCTCTAGGTACTTCCAAATTGAACTTGAAAAGGGTAGTTTTTGTAATTTTTTATTATTTTATTTTTTAGGGTCAATTTCATAACCTGGACCTAAAGACATCATGTACCTGGGTATAAATACCTCTTCTCACTGATCATTTATTATTGGTTAGAGTGTAATTTTGATTCTCTTTGAATAAGATCTTTTGGTGTCTATGGGCACTCCATCATATTATATATTCTATATCTTGTATTTCTTTTGCTAAGCAATACTAGGTAATGTTTGATTTCATTCATTTATGAAAACTACTACAAAGCCTAACAATGTGTTGCTATAGAATTTTCAAAACCTTTGGCAAAATCCATTAATATTAAATTCAAATCAAGAGAATGAAATCAACAAGTGGATTATAAAAACATTGCATTCCGATGCTACAAATCTTATGAGAATAGACACATAGCAAGAAATTGCAAAGTGAAAATGATGGAGGAAGAGACAAAAATTTGGTTATGAGCCACTTCAAAATGAAGCAAGGAGATCATATTGTAGTAGAAGCTGGATTAGATCATGGATATTCCACTTTGGGTAATAGATACTTAGCCATTCACAACTTTGATCTTTGTCTTGGCAAAAATTAAATTTAAGAAGACAACTAGTTGAGTGAGATTTTATCTCTTAATGCAAATGCTGTCAAGGAGTTGATTACAGAAACTTTGTAGTTTGAGGAAGATCAAAAACAGCTTTGATAGAAAGGCAAATGAAGAATACCTTTGATAAAAAGGCAAGATGAATACGGTTTAGTTAACATAACAACAAAGTAATGAGAACAATGTAATATTTTATTATTTTGATGGGAGTGATCCTAAGTAAAAGCTACACATAACTTAAAATTAGCCTGCATTCATTCATATTAAAAAAGATAAATTGCATAACACTAGCACCAGTATTTTAATTAGAAGATACATGTGTAAGCAATCCAGCTTGGATTCACTCATAGGATAAATTCCCAATCAACTCTAAAACCATTATTCTAAGGACAAGATACATGTCTAAGCAATCCAACTTGGATTCACTCATATATTGAAAAATAAATGTTAAATAATCTTGACATTTTTTAAACAGTAGTGACTAGTAATCAAGTTGCCAGAGAAAATATGGCAATATAACAAAATTTTAATAAGTAGATAAATCAGAAAAAAAACATCAATAATTGTAAAAACATAAATAAATTAATATCAAGCATTACAATTGTACTGGATGTTTACTTCAAACTTATGATCTAACAAATTGAGAAGTCTTGATCTCTCTTTAACCTATAAACATCAATGAAATGAGTCACTATGTGATATCATCTTTCCATGATAACTTGTATATGGAAAATAATTTTCTCTTCATCCAATTTTAAGCTTCTTCAAACAATTCCATTGCTTTTTCATACCATGCGTTGCAAGCAGGTGCTTCAAAGAGAACAAAATGAACCTGTCAAGAAAATAAACAAAGAACAAAGTCAATTCAAACAAAAATATGCTGTTATCACAGAAGAGAATAGAAAACTCATATATCAATGATGTTCTTTTTACACTAGTTCTTAAAAAAAAAATAAGCAACATAACAAAAAATCATATATTAATCAAATGGCATTAGCTCTACTGGTTAAATTCCTCAACTTCTAAAAAGAAGACCCAAGTTCAACTCTTGCCAAGCAATACATTCATTATAACCAAGCTGATGTAACCCCACTATGTCTTTATTATGTAATAAAGATGGAGCCCATTTCAATCCCATATAACCAATTTAAAAAACATAAAAAAAAGAAATAAGAAACCGTATAGTTAAAATATCCATTAGTAGATTAATTTTGCTTTTACTTATAACCCCATGCTGTGGAAATCAACAATGTTTTTATTCATCACAGTTATGTCTTTTCTTTTACAAAAACACTTATACTTTGAAAATTAGTGGCCATCCATTCCAAAAACCAAAGGGGTCACTATTCTTCATGATCTACTTCTCAATATACTGTAGTGCTGTGTCTCTAGATTGTGCTTGTCACTCTTCCAAACAATCGAAGATGAACCATGTTAATATTGTTTGTGTCACATAACAAACAAACTGTTCAATCTAATTCTCTTTTTGGTCAATTTCCACCTTCTAATCTGCAACTGCAACTAGATATCTGAACCACAAATATAATATGTTTGGTATTTGTCTTCTTCTTGTTGCAATCTACAATATTATAGCTAGTTCTTGTTCCATGTTCCATTGTGGAATAAGTTTTCAACAGAACGGTTGGGTAGGAGGGTTCTGGTAAAATGGTATGCTAGTTGTTCAAGTATATGTCAGTTAAATAGTGTATATATTCCAGCTGCAAGTAGGTACAGATTGGTACAAGCAAACTTTGTTGGAGCTAACGATAGTAGAATATATAGAGCTACTAAAGATATGATTCTATATGCAACTTTGAAAAATAAGTATTTTTCTTTCAAATACCATATCAGTCTTGTTTATCACAGTTATGAAAGTTTTTTCCCCTGGACCTTTGTATCTTTGAACACCTTTTATTATCATTTGCTCTTAGAGTCTCAGATTTTTTTCCCTTACCCAGTAGGTATAAACATAATTTGCATCGTGAATGCAGACGCATCAAATTTTATCACATGGATGCATATATCTAAATATACAATTGAAAAGCAGTAAAGATGTTTCAAAGTTTCTTGGAGGGGAAAATGCATGCATACTATATCTAGTTTATAGTAAAAATCTGACGAGAGGTTAGTCTGCTTTTTGGGTCCCTAGTGGTCCAGGTAGATCGAAGTCCTATAAAGACATCTCAACATTTTAAACATCACTGAATTCCTTGTTTGAACTAACATGACACATTCCAGGAAGTTAACAACAAAGTTTTCCCTTGAACTGGTAAATTCTGAGAGTACAGGGAAAAGCATCCATTCAAGTTTCAGCATGCTCCAAGTTGTCTCGTTGTTACATTTATAGTGATGCCTCAATTTCGGGATCTCAACCAGATAGCCAGTCAGGCTAGGCTATAAAATGATAGCAAACGAATTCACCAATATGCAAATGTAAATTTACAAAAGGATAAATCAATGAATGAAGTTATGTTGCCACTTTATGAGGGCTAAGTCCTTTGCCACTAAGGAGGGCTTAGTCCTTGCGGAGTACACAAATTATCATGAATGATAGAAGATGAAAGATTATAAATCAAACTACATCCTATATAGTAATAAATCAATAATTTGATGAACAATTGGAATATAGCCGACTAGCTATATTGGTGTTGTAACATGGCTCCCCTCCTCGGAAAGCTTTGTCCTTAAAGCTGGAAATGACTCGAAGATACTTTTTGTTTCCCACGTAGCATCTTCTATTGGTAGATCCTGCCATTTGACTAAAAATTCTTTGATGTGACGGGATCGAAGAATACGTGATCTGCTTTGCAAAATTGTTTCTGGCTGGAGATATATACGTCCTTCTTCGTCAAGTACTAGAAGTTCTGACTGAGAATGTACTTTTTGTCCGATCACCTTCTTGAGACAGGAAACATGAAATACTAAATGTATACGGGATGACGGAGGAAGCTCTAGTTGATATGCCACCTCGCCTATGCGGCGCACTATCTTGTAAGGACCATAAAATCTTGGAGCCAACTTCTGACTGGTCTTGATCTTCAATGATAGTTGTTTGTAAGGTTGCAGACGCATGAACACCATATCACCTGTATTAAATTGTCTTTCGGAACGGTATGAGTCTTGTTGCTGCTTCATGCGATTTTGTGCTTGGACCAAATTGTCTTTGAGAATGTTGAGCATTGACTGTCGGTGTTGGAACCAATCGTCTACTTGGGCCACTTTGGAAGAACTTGGAACATAATTTGCTATTGCTGGGGGTTTTACTCCATACAATGCTTCGAATGGAGACATCTTGATGGAATAATGGTACGAAGTGTTGTACCACCATTCTGCTAAGGAAAGCCAATGTTGTACCCAGACATTTGTTAACTATTTCAGTTTGGCCATATGTTTGAGGATGGTATGCAGAAGACATTTTTAACTTGGTACCACTAAGATGAAATAATTTTTTCCAAAAATTGCTAGTAAAAATGGGATCACGATCACTTACAATATTTTTGGGCATTCCATGCAACTTGAAAATTGAGTCCATAAATACCTTAGCCACTTTGCTTGCTGAAAATGGATGTTGTAGAGCATTGAAGTGAGCATATTTGGAAAGGCGATCCACTACCACAAAAATTACTGTTTTACCTTCTGATTTAGGAAGACCTTCAATAAAATCCATTGAAATATGTTCCCATTGGCGATTCGGGATAGGTAGTGGTTGAAGCAATCCTAGAGATTTGATTGTTTCACCCTTATTGCGCTGACATACTTCACATTCAGCCACCCAAGTTTTGACCTTGGATTTTAATCCTTTCCAATAAAAGGATTGTTTTACCCGCATATATGTCTTCAAAAAAGCGGAATGTCTTGCTGATGGAGAAGCATGCGATTCTTCAAGAATCCTAGATTTGATGGTAGAATTCCGTGGAATGAAAATGCAATTCTTTCTTCTTAATACCTTGTCATCATATGAAAAATGAGGATGCTTGGATGATCCTAGCATCAAACCTTGAATTATTTGAGCAGTTTCTGAATTTGACACCCATTCCTCTTGGAGCTGAGAAACCCATTGGGAACAAGGGCCTGAAATGGCGTTGATAACCACTTCATCTTCAAATTTACGAGATAATGCATCTGCTGCCACATTTTATTTTCCTTTCTTATATTTGATAACAAAATCATATCCCAATAATTTTGTTAACCACTTGTTTTGTTCTGGATAAGAAAATCGTTGTTCTAGAAAGTGCTTGAGACTACTATGATCAGTTTTTATGATAAAACGACTACTAATTAAGTAGTGTCGCCATTTCTCAACCGCATGTAGAATAGCCAACATTTCTTTCTCATATGTGGACCTTCCCAAATTCTTACCCGAAAGTTGTTTACTCTCGAATGCCAAGGGATGCCCTTCTTGCATTAGTACTGCCCCAATACCTGTTCCCAAAGCGTCACATTCAATCACAAATGGTTTGTGAAAATCTGGTTTTGCCAAAACTGGAGTAGTACACATTGCTTCCTTTAGAGCCATAAATGCTTGAGTGGCTGCTTCATACCATTGAAAAGCATCCTTCTTTGTGAGAGTTGTGAGAGGGGCTGCAACTTTACCATAATCGTGCACAAACTTGCGATAGTAACCAATAAGACCCAAAAAACCGCGAAGTTTCTTGATGTTTTTAGGTAAAGGCCAGTCTTGAATGGCCTTAATCTTATTAGGATCCACTTTAACACCTTCATGAGAAACAATATGACCCAAATATTCAACTTCTTGAACACCAAAAGAGCATATGGCGCTGTTGTGGCTGCTCCACAACGTACCCCAAAATTGGGGACCCACCTTTTTTGCATGTTGCACCGTCATGGCCAAAAGAGAAAAAGCGTCGCGATATCGCGACATGTTGCACCGTCGCGGCCAAAAGAGAAAAAGCGTCGCAATATCGCGACATTGTTAGCGTATATTATTGTTAGAAGCTATTATTACATTATTGTAACAGGGCCTATTTCAGCCACGGGTGGTTCCGAAACCTTTGGGCTTAATAGGGCATATAATGTCTATTTAATCTGCTGATTAATAAAATCTTATTGCTGTTTATTCTAACATGGCATCAGAGCCAGTAGCGTGAGAAGAGAGAGGAGGCGGACGCTGGTTATTTGCTTGGAGAAAGTTTTGCAGGAAGCGGAAGGCTTCAGTTTTTTTTTCCAGCGCTGGTCTGGAAAATTTTTAATTTCCCAGCGCTGGACTGTGCGTTTTTTTTCTGAACGCATAGTTTAAAAAAAAAAACAGACCTCCTGTGCGCTGTTTTTCCCAGTGCTGGTCTGATTTTTTTTTCCCAAGCACCGCGAGATTTAAAAAAAAAAAAAATTCGCGACGTGATTTTTTTTTAATCACGCCGTCCAATCGCGTGATTGAATTGAAAAAAAAAAAAAATTGCGGACGCCACCCTTCCCCCCCCCGCCCGCGACGTGATTTTCATCACGTGCGGCGCGCCGCGACGTGGCCACCCACCCCCCCTTCCCCCTTCCCCTCCCCGCGTCGCGTGTGCGCGACGCGCAACGAGCCGCAGCCGCTGCCACCACAAGAGCATGCGGCTTATCGCAGCGGGCTGCAGCCGCGGCTAACCTCAGCAAGCGAGCAGCTCGCAGGTCGCCATCGCAACCGCGCGCTGCGCCGCCGTCGGAACCAAGCGACAGAGGAGAGCGCGCGCTGCGGCCGCCGTCGCGACCAGCAGTAGAGGAGGGCGCGCACTGAGGCCGCCGTCGCGACCAGCAGCAGAGGAGGGCGTGCACTGCCACTTGGCAGAGGCAACCACAGAGGGAGCTGCGGCCAGGCGGCCGCGCTCGGGCAGCAGACTGGGGACCCTCCTCAAATAGAAGGGGGCCCCTGATCCTGTCGGATCAGCCCGCTAGTCCACCTGGTGGTGGACTGTGCGGTAAGGCTCTGGGAGCCTGCAGGTCGCGGGTTCCAATCCCGCCGACTCCCCTTCATCAAAGGTAAAAAAAAATTCTTCCGACGTTTTTTTTTTCAATTATTTTGTTTTTCCTAAAGTTAAAAATTTAATTTTTTATTTTAATTTATTTTCTATAGTTTAACCTTTATAAATTAAAATTAAATTTTTTTAATTTGATTTTAATTTTTTTTTAAGGTTTTTTACAAACTATATAAATTAAAATTAATATTTTTTTTAAGGTTATAAAATAATTGTTGAAAAATTATTTGAGGAAAGATTATTTTTTTAAGATAAAAAGAAGGGGGTATTTTTTTTCAAAAATCAAAGGGGGAAAGTGAGTAATTTTTGAAAAGCAAATTTGGCATTATTGTAAAGGTGTATTTTCAGCTGCGCCCGACACCTAGTGGGTTATTCCTGAGGGCACTTTTCTTTGTTGTATGTTGCATATTTGATTTCTTGCACTATAACATTAAAAGTTAAAAACAAATTCACTCCCTAAGTCCCCGGAATAATTAAAACCCATCCGTGCAATTTATTGCACTGCAATGTTCGGTATTTGTGATACCTCTGGCCAGCACTTACAGTGTAACGCCGTCGTGATTGCGCCTATCGTATCCGTCGCCTAATATAGCTGCTACAACGACGTCCGAGCTTGTTCTCTATAAATCGTCGGGGAGAGATAAGTTTGCCATTTTGCATTTTTTTAACTCCATCCACTACCCTTAATCGTTCTTGTGTTTAGGCGTAAATCCTGACGAAATATTCTTCATAGTGTTTAGGGGAAGTTACGCCCCACGCATGAGAAGAATCTTCTATGGTAGGTGCCATCAACAAGGCAATTCCCTTTCAGTACTGCTTATGTTCCACGTATCGTATGATCTCTAAAGATCACCTATAGTTTCCCTCACGTAAGGGCGAGTGATTTTTTGTTGATCTTTCTAAATACCTATAGTTTCCCTCACGTAAGGGCGGGTATTTTGTACGATGATAACGGCCTAGAAAAAGGTATATCGAAAGGGGGACCAATTGGTGTTATAAGGAACCTTCACCATGTCCGCAAAACTAATGACTGATTCTCATCGCTTGTTGAAAGGTCCTAATTACACACCATGGAAAAATAAGATGAAGGCCATCCTAGCAATGGATGATTTATGGGATGTTCTATCCGGAGCAACAACCGGACCTTCACTCGTTGTCGGTGCTACAGCTCCATCTACTGCTCAAAGAGACTTTGATAAGCTAGACAGTAAAGCAAAAGTGCTCATCTTGTTTGCTGTGTCTGATGAAGTCCAACCCCATATTGCTGACTTTGCAACTAGTAAAGCGGCATGGGATGCCCTTAATACTATATATGAGGGAAAGAATGATTCCACCATTCTATTTCTTCAATCTCAATTACACAGTTTAAGCATGAAGCAGGGTGAGACAGTTGAATTCTTTCTTTGCAGAGTTTCTGAATTGAAAGCAAAGTTGAATTCTTTGGGAGAACCAGTTGAAGACAAGCTCCTTACTTCAGCTTGTATTGAGAGCTTTACCTGATTCTTATCGGGTGTTGATCACTTCCCTTCAGGTATCACAACGAAAAGTTACTTTTGTAGAATTGGTTAATATGCTTCAAGAGGAGGAAGCACGCCAACTACAGAGAGATGATTCTTCTAACACTGCTCTCTACATCAACAAGAAAGGGCAGAACCAGAAGAAGGGTAATTTTCAGAAGGGAGGGAATTCACAAAAGGATTCAAAAGGGAAACAAACTCAACAACCTCAACGAAAAAGAGATATTACAAGATCTGTGACAAAGAAGGTCATGATACAAACGGATGTTGGCATAAGAATAAGCAATCAAAACAGAAAGGCCGAAACAAACCACAAAAGAACAAACAGCAAGTGAATGTTGCTGTTGAAGAATCTGACACGGATTCTGAGAGAGCTCACAAAGTTCTCATGACTACCACAAAGGTCCAGCAGACGGATCCTATATGGTATGTTGATTACGGAGCCAGTAAGCACATGACCGGTGACAAATCGTGGTTTGAGTCTTTTGAGGCCAAAGAGGGCAAACCCGTCACTATTGTCGATGATAAAACCTACAAGGTTCAGTGGAGAAGGCACTGTTTCAATCACCCTTCCCGATGGTAAGTGTCGGATTGATAAAGTTCTCTATGTTCCAGGATTGGCAAACAATTTGTTGTCGATCACACAAATTCTGGACAAAGATATGGTTGTGAACTTTAGTGTTGAGGGAGGCAAGAAGTGTTGTTCTATTACCAGGAGGGGTAAGAACATTGCAACCGCTTCATATAAGCATGGCTTATTTGCCTTAGATACTATCTCTACTCCACATGTTGCCATGACAGTCTCTACAGAGGAGGCAACTTCCCTATGGCACAAGAGATATGGACATTTGAGTTTTGGTTACTTACTTGAGCTAAGTAAGTATGAGATGGTAAAGGGTCTTCCTTCCCTTTCTACCACTTTACCAGCTTTGCTCGATCGCTAGCGAGAAAGCAACGATAGAGTGCCTTTTGAAAAGAGCTCTACAAGAGCAAAGAAACCTCTCGGAGTTGGTTCATACCGATCTGTGCGGTCCCTTCACTCCCAACAGTTGTGGGGGTAAGAGGTATTTTCAGTTATTTGTGGATGATTACTCACGAAAGATGTGGGTATTCTTTCTTCAATTGAAATCTGAAGCATTTGGCTTCTTTCAGCAATTCAAGAAATCTGTTGAGAAGGAGTCAGGGACTTCTATAAAGACCCTCCGCTCAGATCGAGGGGGGGAGTTCACCTCTAAAGAATTTTCTGCATTCTTGAAAGAAAATGGGATCACAAGACAGTTAACTACTGCTTATACTCCTCAACAAAATGGAGTTGCTGAAAGGAGGAATCGTTCCATCATGGAAATGGTTCGTTGCATGCTCACGGGAGCTAGACTTGAGCAACTATATTGGGCAGAAGCTGTCACCACAGCAATATATCTGTTGAATAGGGCACCCACAAAGGCCCTACAAGGAATGACTCCACAGGAAGCATGGAGTGGTAGGAAACCCTCCATTTCTCATCTACGCATTTTTGGATGTAAAGCTTTCATGCACATACCAAAAGAGAAAAGGAAGAAGCTAGATGAGAAGACATTGAAGTGTATTCTTCTTGGGTATGATGAGCACTCTAAGGGTTATCGTTTGATTGATCCCTTAACCAAGAAGATTCACATAAGTAGAGATGTTGTTTTTGATGAGGCTTTCACATCAGCAAACACATCAGATGTATACCTAGACCTTGTGGAAACTCAGGTTGTTAAATCTCCTTCATCAAAGGTTGGAGGTTCTTCTGGATCTTCTTCAACACCTAAGAAAAAGAATCCAAAGTGGTATACAAATACAATCAAAGACTCTAAGCTATCTACTCCACCAGATTTGACTTTGGATAGGCCTCGTACTCGAAGCATGGCTCGACAGGAGAAAGCTGCAACAAAGAATACTGGGGTTGATGATCTGTGTCAATCTTTTGAAGAACTTTCCGTAGATCCAACGAAGAGATACAGAAGATATGGATATTGATAGTGATAAGGTGTTTATGTCTTCCATAGACGATCTTGAACTCGCATCAGTACAAGTTGCTCTCGGTGAGCCTCAGTGGAAGGCTGCTATGGATGCAGAGTATTAAGTCTTTGATGAAAAACAAAACTTGGAAGCTTGTCGATCTGCCGCACGGAAAGAAACCCATTGGCTGCAAATGGGTGTATAAAGTCAAGTACAAAGCAGATGGAACAATTGATAAGCATAAGGCTCGTCTTGTTGCAAAGGGCTATGCTCAAAAGGAAGGCATTGACTACGAGGAAACTTTTGCACCTACTACTCGGATGACAACAATTCGAGTTATTTGTGCTATGGCAGCACAATTTGGGTGGAAAGTTCATCGGATGGATGTCAAAAGTGCCTTTCCGAATGGTGATCTCCAAGAAGAAGTCTATATGACTCAGCCGGAAGGATTTGCGGTGGAAGGCCAACAACGAGAAAGTTTGCAAATTGGTCAAATCCTTATATGGCCTGAAACAAGCTCCTCGAGCTTGGTATTAAAAAATGGACAATCACCTCCTGCAGCATGGTTTTAAGAGATGTCCGTCAGATGCAAACCTCTATTTCAAGAAACAGGGTTCTGAGGTAGTATTGCTTGTACTCTATGTTGATGATCTGCTCATTACAGGAGTTCGAAACTATGATCTCTACTTGTCAAAAGAGACTTGTGTCAAGCTTTTGAGATGTCAGATCTCGGACTTCTCCATTACTGTCTTGGTCTGGAATTCAGCCAGAAGGAGCACTCCATCAAAGTGTCTCGGAAAAAATATGCCAAGACATTGCTTGAAAAATATCGCATGACTGATTGCAAGCCAATGGCAACTCCGATGGAGACTGGACTTCAGTTATCGCGATATGATGATTCACCTCAAGTAGATGGTACTCTCTATCGACAGTTGATTGGGAGTCTCATATATCTGACCATTACTAGGCCAGATCTCGTATTTGTTGTCAACTATCTTTTGAGGTTCATGCAAGAGCCTAAGACCACTCATTGGAAAGCAGCAAAACGTGTTCTTCACTATGTCCGTGGCACAATGGAATATGGCCTAGAATACAAGAGGAACAACAAATTCTTCTTACAGGGATACACGGACTCCGACTATGCCGGATCATTTGATGATCGCAAGTCAACTTCAGGATATATTTTTCATCTTGGATCCGGTCCTGTCTCTTGGCACAGCAAGAAGCAACAGGTGGTTGCTATTTCATCAACAGAGGCAGAGTATCGCGCCGCACGTGAAGCCGTGTGCGAAGTGATATGGTTGCGTCGCATTCCGACAAGTATGGGTCATCCATCCAAATCTCCAATACACTTGTTTTCCGACAATCAGGGTGTTCTGAACCTAGTCAAGAATCCAGTTCATCATGAAAGAACAAAACACATTGACACACAATGTCATTTCATTCGAGACGAAGTTCCGAAGCACCGCATTCAGCTTCAGCACATTCCCACCGATGCTCAAGTTGCAGACATTTTCACTAAAGCACTTGGACGTGTCAAATTTGAATTGTTTCGCAGCTCTCTTTGTATTGCAAAAAGATGTAATCAGGGGGGATGTTAGTATAGCTAGTAGTTATATTATTACCCAAATAATGTAATAAGGGGGGATGTTAGCGTATATTATTGTTAGAAGCTATTATTACATTATTGTAACAGGGCCTATTTCAGCCACGGGTGGTTCCGTAACCTCCGGGCTTAATAGGGCATATAATGTCTATTTAATCTGCCGATTAATAAAATCTTATTGCTGTTTATTCTAACAGACATGAAAAAGCGTCGCGATATCGCGACATGTTGCACCGTCGCGGCCAAAAGAGAAAAAGTGTCGCGATATCGCGACATGTTGCACCGTCGCGGCCAAAAGAGAAAAAGTGTCGCGATATCGCGACATGTTGCACCGTCGCGGCCAAAAGAGAAAAAGTGTCGCGATATCGCGACATGTTGCACCGTCGCGGCCAAAGGAGGAAAAAGTGTCGCGATATCGCGACATGTTGCATGGTCATGGTCAAAAGAGAAAAAGTGTCGCGATATCACGACATGTTGCATTTTCGTGACCAAAAGAGAAGAGAAAGAACGAGGAAGAAAAAGTGTCGCGATATCGCGACATGTTGCATTTTCGCGGCACAAAGCAAAGAGAAAGAGCAAGGAGAAAAAGTGTCGCGATATCGCGACATGTTGCATTTTCGCCAAGGTAACGGACCTGCATAGTGACGTGGACATAAGGATAAAATCCAATGAATAAGACAAAGCGTTACATAAGGAATCTTTAATGATTTGAAATCATAAGATGGCGTACACACGGAGGGAAATACGGATCGCGAGCCCATGTGGAGAAATCGCGGCGAATGGGCCACAAATGGAAACCAAAGCACACGCATACAAGGGAAGGTGAAATGAACAATCAAGGAAGGTGAAACGAACAACCATCGGAAAATGAAACGAACCGTCATGGAAGGAGAAATTTTTTTTTTAGAAGTTTAAATACGCCATTCAAATAGGCTAGAAAAGGGTCAAAAACTGTTGCGAGCAGAGTTGCAGACTTGAAGGTGAGAGGGCCATTCTGGACCTGTTTGAGTCGATTTTCTTCCATGGACTGGTTTGGGAAAACCAAAAATTCTACTATTGTAAAATGACACATTTTTAATGCAGAAGTTTTCAAAAATTTGCATCTTGTGGGCAAGAAAGAAGGAGATTCTCTTTGCATGCTATGGATTTAATGTCTATTTCTTTTCTCTTTTTCAGATTTTGAGTTTGTAGATGGAGTTAATGCAAGTTTGCTTGGTTGCTTCATTTGAATGCTTGAATCTAAAATTTATTTTAAACCCTAGGAACCAGCACTTAGTCTATGGAGATTGTGCTTGTTTTGCAAGTCCAATAGGTTAGGTTGCATGCATGGAGACCTCACATCTTCGGTTTTGTCGAAATAGGATAGCATCATACTGAGTGCATTTTATTTTCAGTTTTCTGCATTTCATTTTCATTTTCTGCATTTTATTTTTTCCAAAAATTTTAACTTATTTTCAGGCATTAAAATAAACATTTAAAAAATTTCAAAATCCAAAAAAAACAATGAACAATCACTAAATTTTCATGGTGAAATAAACCAACATTGCCCCTTTTTTATAGGTACTTGCAATCACTAAGGTGTTCCAAGTATTTAAATTGAATATCTTTATTTGAGATTACTAATACACATATGCAAATGCTAATACAACGGAGACCTTGGAGAAGTTTGTTTAACTTCTTTGCAAGAGGGGATTTGGAACCCAAATCCTAAAGGAGAGTGTACTTTCACAATCGGGTGAAAATACCACTCAACAGATTGGTGCTAGAAGGAGGGCTTGAATTGTTTTATTTCAAAGTGATTTAAATGCTATAGGGATTTAAATTTTGAATATTTCATGCCCTATTGATTATTATCTTTAGCCCTCTTTTAACAACACAACCTTGTAGTGTTAAAAGGAGGACATGAATTGCTATGCATTGTTCTAATGCTTTTGATTGTTCAGACAAGAATAATGTGTTTTGATTTGATTTTAAAAATTTTGGTTTGATATTTGCTAGTCAATTTCATGCTTATTTGTAAGGAATTATTTTTTGTCTAAAATGTATTTGTTGTCGGTATTATGCTCTTCACTTGCGTGTAATGCGATCTTGTGAATCAGAAAGCCTACAACACTAGGAGTATGCTCTTCACTTGTGCATATGTGATCTAGTGAATCAAAAACTTATATTTTTAGAATACTGCTTTGTCAAGGTTCCTTCTTTCATGACTAACAAATTGATTTTGAAGTTATTCTTTGAATTTCATTAATTGTAGGATTTTTTGTGTGTCGCAGGTTTTCTTTGAGGTACTGAGAGTTTTGTCAGGTTCTTGTAGGGTTATCATCATCGATTTTGAATCAAATGGCCCAACCTCCACCACCTCCTTGGTACGGATTCAATAACATTCCTTTGAATATTGTAGGGGATATTCACGAGATCCCTAAGTATATAGAGAGATTTTTGCCTAAATATAAATCAGATGGCCCAAGGACCGCAGAAGAACATATTCAGGCCTATAGGGATGTTTTGATAAGATTGCAAATTCAACATGAATATGTGGCTTGTAGACTCTTCCCCATGATCCTAGACCAAGTGGCCTACAAATGGTATATTTGCTTACCTACTGGTTCCATTACATCATGGATGCAAATGGAGAATGCTTTTGTCAACCAATGCAGGTCACCATTAGATCCCACAATAATCTATAATCAATTCATTAAATGCAAAAGAGGCCAGGGTGAGCCAATCCGAACTTTTAATCAGAGATTTCAGAAGTGCTATAATAGAGCAATTCGGCATTTTGCCATTGATCCCGTAGTAGCTTTGCAAATATATTTTGGGGCATTGGATCCTATGATGGCAATGTTTGCAAGGCAAAATCCTCAAATTACCATGCTTGCTCTAGCCTACAATGAAGCTATGACCATTGAACAACAAATGACACCACAAGGTTATGGGTTTTCCCAGATGCCTATGGTAGAACAATATGGTCCATATGGTCAAGCTCCTATGATGAATCAGATCATGGCACTATAAATATCAGGCATAAATGCTTTGCCTTATCAACACCCATATTCATCAACACCCACTTACGCACCCAGTCCAATTCCAACACTCCTCTCCCCCCCCTCCTTTTTTTTTTTTAAAAAATAAAAAATGTGTTTTTTTTCGTTTGTTCCTTTCCCCAATCCAATTTCGATTCAAAGTGTGAATCCCTACGCAAATAAAGTGGCTCAAAATCCAACTCAAATGTTAATTCAAGATCTCACCAATTACGCAAATCCTATTGGAACTAGCAATAACATAGCTCAACCAAAAGAGATTTATTCAGAGGTTGAAGAAGTCAAAAAGATGATTCACAAATTGAGTAATGATTTGGTTCAAAAACAAAAGTATGAATCCCATGCCCCTCACCCAAATCAAAATTTCAACAATAGAGGGAGACAATGGAATACGAAGCCAAACAATGGGGGTGTGCCTTCCCCTATTGCTAATCAGATAGATACTTCTGCAGGACCAAGTCACTCTAGTTCCATTATTAATATTTCTGATTTTGCGTGGGAAAAGGGGTGTAGATTGCATAATACAAAGGAGCATAATGAAAGGAATTGTCCCGAAATGGCTAGGTATACCCATTGTCTCCAAGCTCAAGTGGATGATTTGGAACTTGTGCCAAATAATGGTCCACCCCAACATTAACAAGGAGAGGACAACATTTTGGTGGTGGAAACTCTATATCATCAAGAGAGTGAGAATGAGGAAGGTGAATATGAATGGGATGAGAAACATGTTGATGAATCAGAAGATGAAGAAGAAGTACTTGAGCGTCACAATTTGAACTTGGAGGATGATTACTATGATTCGTGGAAGAAATGGGAAGAACATTATCAATCTAAATATTCTAATAAACTTGTTGTGTCAATTAATATGTAGGATAACTCAATTGCTTCCTCACATGAGGATACTATAAATCCTGTACAATTTGAGAAAGTTTTGGAAGAGGAATTAGAATCTCATCAAATTTTGGAACATGATAAGGATTCTACAACCATGAATCAAGAAAGAGAGTCATTTGCTTTAGATTAATTTGAAGGAAAAGAAATTGAAAATATCACATTACCCAAAATAACCCAATTGATTGATCACGAAAATGTGTTAGTTAACCCACCCCTAGATAGACAAGACTTATGGTTCAAAAGGGATGGACATATTTTCAACTGGGTACCGAATTTTGGTGTCTTTGATAAACAAGTTATGGAGAAAGAACAAGAGCTACATGATGATGAATGCCATGAGAGAAAAGAGGAATTTTCAAATCCTCTTCAAGTAAGGTCAAATGAAAACATGCCAAAGGTAAAATCTCACCTTTTTGGTTTCACCATGCAAAATTCGAATGAAGGTTTGCCTAATGAATGGTTTGATTCAAATATTATTAATGTTATGGCTTTATTGAATGAAAATGAAAGCTTCTTTTTACGCCATGAATCAAAGTGCAGAATAGACATTAAGGAATTGAATATCAATCATTGTCTAATCAATTTGAAAACTTGAAACTCCATCATAGGATTATTAATGAAACTAAATCAAATTGGTATGGTGAGAGGGGCAAGTGGAAGTTTGTTTCTTTGTTTGGTTTTATCTTTTTTTGTTGGATTCCTACAAAACTTGGCATGCGTATCACGTCATACGTATTTTAAAGAATTCCAATCAGGTTTGGGATCCAGGAAAATGATAATCCAAACTTTTGCACCATCTTGTGTTATATTGTACATTTGTATATATTTTTGGTTTTCGTGTTTTGGTTTTGGATTGGATCTCATTTTGGTTTTAAGTTTTGTGTGTTGGTCCTTTGGACACTTTTGGTTTGTCAACTTAAGTCCTTATGAATGTTGACTAAGACTAGGAGAATATGAAACATTGGAATTGTATTGCAGAAAGCTCCACGAGTATCGCAAACACATTAAAGAATATCGTTTGGAACTTGTGATGCATGAAGTTATTAGTTTTACACATTATGGTAAAGTAGGTGATATATTCCATCCACATTTCAAAAGGAGCAATGCATTCATATCTCATGTTATATTCCGCATTGCATATACATTTCATCTTAGTTGCATTTTCATTTCAAGTACAACCATTGAAAAGGTGTCGAATCCTCTTAGGATTATTACATAACATATATTAAAAGGATCCTAAGGTTGGGAACTGATGCCCGAACTATCTTGAACCAAGCACGTTCTACATACTTTAAAGAGGATCTTGAGCAAAATGGTCAAAATTATACTTGGAAGAAAAGGTGAGGCGAAATGAGTATTTCGTGTCTATACTATCATGCAACATAATCCTTAAACGATGGTTTTTACCAAAAAAGGGTAACCCCATAGAACTTGGTTGAGGATCCAACTCCCCAAAGCTCTGATTTGACCTTCATGGAGTAGTAAGGATAGGGTCTAATTCTCATCTCGCTTAGGTTGAGAATTCGATTCCCCAAAGCTTCTACTTTGCCCACTCAAGGAATTGAAATTCCAAAGCAAATATTTTTCATTTCTTTATTAATATTGGATTGGAAGGATCGTACTACATGTCCCTTGCAAGGATGGGTAGTCATCCCCAAGGTCCAATAAATCAAAAGTAGAGCCAAATCCTAGATTATGGGGTTGATCTCCATCGGGGCTATAGACTCCTGGCTGACAGTGGAGTATGCGCATGCGTGGCAACATGTCTTGTCTAAAAGCAAGACCACTGACTACTCAAACAGACAGGCTAGCCTGACGGTTTCATCCATAACAAGTTAGATCATTTTGTTCAAGATGAGGTAATAAAATCCAAATCAGAGTAGTAAGGATAAGGGTTAAATCCCCATCTCGCTTAGGTTGGGAATCCTCTTCCCCAAAGCTCTGATTTCACTTACACTTGCACATGGCTTCAATATGGTAGTGACACATAACCAACTTTGGGATCTAGTAAATTAATTCAGTATGCACATATTTGGTCCTAAGAGGGTTTGACAGTTTTAATATGTTTGTTTATGATACTAGAAGGTCTGAGCCTTTTCAAAGCAGGTTGTTATATCTCTAACATAGTTGTCATACATCAAATACTGCACAAAATCATTCATAGCCTTGGATACGAATCATAAGTGAAACTGACAATGGAAATTTGAACGAGTTTCAAATGATAGGGAATGAAGCACGTTGCACACATCGAGTTGATGCTTAATAATTCTAATGCTTCATGTATTTCTTGTCTAGTTTCATTCTTGGGATATTTGCTAACGCTTGTATTTGAGTCTGTGTTTTCAGGTTGAGTTCTCACCAAAATGCTCAAGAGCATTTCCCAGCAGAGTCACCATTTGTTGTGGTTGCTCCACAACGTACCCCAAAATTGGGGACCCACCTTTTTTGCATGTGTTCCAAGAAGACCGAAGTGGCCCATAGGCTAAAGATCAAGGAAAAAAAGCAAAACACCACAAGGAGAAAAAGTGTCACGATATCACGACATATTGCACCGTCACGGCCAAAAGAGTAAAAGTGTCGCGATATCGCGACATGTTGCGGTTTCATGACCAAAAGAGAAAAATCGCGATATCGTGACATATTGTAGCGGAAAAGAGAAAAAGTATCACGATATCGCGACATGTTGCATCTTCGTGGCCAAAAGAGAAAAAGCGTGGATATGGAAGGAGGGAAAAGAGAAAAAGCGTCGCGATATCGCGACATGTTGCATTTTCGCGGCCAAAAGAGAAAAAGCGTGGATATCGCGACATGTTGCAGTCGCGGCCAAAAGAGAAAAAGCGTCGCGATATCGCGACATGTTGCATCGTCGCGGCCAAAAGAGAAAAAGTGTCGCGATATCGCGACATGTTGCACTTTCGCGGCCAAAAGAGAAAAAGTGTCGCGATATCGTGACATGTTGCATCGTCGCGGCCAAAAGAGAAAAAGTGTCGCGATATCGCGACATGTTGCATGGTCGCGGCCAAAAGAGAAAAAGTGTCGCGATATCGCGACATGTTGCATGGTCACGGTCAAAAGAGAAAAAGTGTCGCGATATCGCGACATGTTGCATGGTCACGGTCAAAAGAGAAAAAGTGTCGCGATATCGCGACATGTTGCATGGTCACGGTCAAAAGAGAAAAAGTGTCGCGATATCACGACATGTTGCATTTTCACGATTCAAAGCAAAGAGAAAGAGAAGGAGAAAAAGTGTCGCGATATCACGACATGTTGCATTTTCGCGGCCAAACAGAAGTGGGCTGTTCTTGGCGTGGACATAGGATAAAATCCGAATAAGACAAGCGTACATAAGGAATCTTTAATGATTTGAAATCATTGATGGGTAAAGTGAAAGCGAAGGGCCACAAATGGAAACCAAAGGACACGCATACAAGGGAAGGTGAAATGAATAGTCATGGAAGGTGAAACGAATAGCCATCAAAAAACAAAATGAACCGTCATGGTAGGAGAAACAATTTTTTTAGAATTTTAAATATGCCATTCAAAGAGGCTAGAAAAGGGGGGAAATTGCTGCGAGCAGAGTTGCAGATTTGAAGGTGAGAGGGCCATTCTGGACCTTTTGAGTCGTTTTTCTTCCACGAACTGGTTTGGGAAAACCAAAAATTCTGCAATTGTAAAATGACACATTTTTAATGCAGAAGTTTTCAAAAATTTGCATCTTTGTGGGCAAGAAAGAAGGAGATTCTCTTTGCATGCTATGGATTTAATGTCTATTTCTTTCTCTTTTTCAAATTTTGAGTTTGTAAATGGAGTTAATGCAAGTTTGCTTGGTTGCTTCATGTGAATGCTTGAATCTGAAATTTATTTTAAACCCTAGGAACCAACACTTAGTCTATGGGGATTGTGCTTGTTTTGCAAGTCCAATAGGTTAGGTTGCATTCATGGAGACCTCACATCTTCGATTTTGTCAGAACAGGATAGAATCATATTGAGTGCATTTTATTTTTAGTTTTCTGCATTTCATTTTCATTTTCTGCATTTTATTTTTTCCAAAAATTTTAACTTATTTTCAGGCATTAAAATAAACATTTAAAAATTTTCAAAATCCAAAAAAACAATGAGCAATCACTAAAGTTTCATGGTGAAATAAACCAACATTGCCCCTTGTTTACAGTTACTTGCAATCACTAATGTGTTCCAAGAATTTAAATTGAATATCTTTATTTGAGATTACTAATACACATATGCAAATGCTAATACAGTGGAGACCTTGGAGAAGTTGTTTGTTTAATTTCTTTGCAAGAGGGGATTTGGAACCCAAATCCTAAAGGAGAGTGTACTTTCACAACTAGGTGAAAATACCACTCAACAGGAGTGTTTGACAAAAAGTGTTTCCTTATGTAATATATGAAGAACCTTGCCCACATGCATCAAATGATCCTTCCATGTTTTATTGTATACTAGAATGTCATCGAAGAAGACTAAGACAAATTTGCGAAGGAATGGACGAAAGACATGGTTCATGAGACTTTGGAAGGTGGAGGGAGCATTAGTGAGACCAAATGACATGACTAAGAATTCATAATGACCTTCATGAGTACGAAAAGCAGTTTTGGGAATGTCCTCATCTCTGACTCTGATTTGATGAAAACCAGAACATAGATAAATTTTGTAGCATGCAATTCATCTAATAAATCGTCAATGACAAGGATAGGGAATTTATCCTTGATGGTGATTTTATTGAGGGGACGAAAGTCAGGACACATACGCCAAGAGTTATCCTTACAACAGACCAAAACCACTGATGAGGAATAAGGACTAGTGCTATGACGAATGACTCCATGTTCGAGTTCTTGGACAATCTTTTCAATTTCTGTAATCTGAGGTTGAGGTTATCTATAGGGGCGAACATTAGGAGGAAGGCTTCCTGGAACAAGATGTATGGCATGGTCATGAGATCGTTTGGGAGGAAGTCCTTTTGGTTCTTGAAAAACTTCATCATAGTTAGCCACAATATCTTGAAGATCCTTTGAATGGATTTCAGGAATATCTTGTGCTTGCTTTTCCACACAATTGATTTGAGCTATGAATCCATAACCCCCTTTTCTTAATATTTTTTCCATGCTGTGAGAACTCACTACCTTAGATGGAGGAGTTGGAATTCCTTGAAGGCGAATGGTCTTTCCATTTTCTTTCCATTCCACAAATAATTTTCTGAAATTAAAACTGACAGTGTCCAATTGTTCTAACCATTCAATGCCCAAAATAACCTCTGAATTCCCTAAACTCATAACAAAGAGAGTTCCATGCCAAGTATAACTTCCCATTTGTATTGAAACCGAAGATGTTCTACCAATACATTGAGCATTTCCTCCATTTGCAACTAAAACTTGAAACTTATCTTGATTGGAGGAGTGAATGTGTAAATTCAATGCCTTAGCAGTTTTAAGGTCAATAAAATTATGAGTACTACATGAATCAATCAACACATTTATCCTCTTCTGCCGAATGAATCCCGGTACCTTGATTGTATGGGGAGCTGTTAATCCCATAAGAGCATGTACTGAGATAGCCATAGTGTCTTCGTCAATTTTTTATTCATTATGATCTATTTGCTCTTCGAGCATAGGTGACTCTTGTGGAATGATATCCTCTGCTTCCTCTTCATCTTCCCTATTATCATATTCTATTTGGAAGTTTTGTCTTGGTACACATGTTTGATCTTTTGGATGATGATTGCGACATTTATAGCAGGAATATCTTGATGGTTGGTCATTTCTACGGAAGGCATTGTTGCGATATTGAGGACGATTATAAGAGTCACGTTTAAAAGATGTCAAATTTTGCACCTTTTCCCCGCAAGCTTAGCAATCCTTATAGTATCATCTAGAGAGTATGGATCCTGCAAGTCTACTTCGATTTGAATATTTTCTTTCAACCCATGTCTAAAGGCCGAAACCACCATATTGGTTTGTAAATCTCCTATATAAGCAAGAAGACTTGTGAATTCTAAAACATAATCTCTTACTAAGCCAGTTTGTTTAAGTACCAACAGACGAACTATGTATGAGGATGAAGTCCCTTCATCAAATCTCTTGAGAAAAAGCTTCTTGAATTCAGGCCATAAGAGGGGTCTACTATGTTGACGTTTTTGCCAAGCAAACCATTGGTAAGCTTCAGTACCTAGTTTGGAGGAGGCATAAGGAAATTTTTCAGATTTAGGCACACGATATAGTTGTAAGATACCTTCCATTTTAGCTATCCAACCTCGTGGATCACCACCCTCAAATGTAGGCATATCAACACGTGGAATATTAACACCTGTAGGCCATCTTGCTTGTTGATAAACTTCCTCTGTATCCTGATCCTCAGCATCACTTTGTCTATGGTAGTTATCTGGGGAATGAGGAACTTCGGTTTTGTTTCTTCAATAATTGCTCCAACATCAAAGTCATGTTGCTCATACTATTCGTTAGTTGAGTAATACATGCTTGGGCGTTTTAGTTACTTGCATTGGTGTTTTCCATTTCCTCATGTGTGAGATTTTCATGGGATGAGTTGGAAGGAGCCATAGGGTTAATAGTAGGATGGTTGGGGTCAAAGTTGTTAATGCGTAAAGGAGAGTTGTATTGTGTACCTTTATTTCGTGGAGGTCTTCTTGGTGACTTTGAAATTCCTTCGTTTGTATTATATGTGCTAGATAATCGTCCCTTTTGGTCCTTTATTCCACCTGCCACTTGGAAGGAAATATCTTCCGGGTTACTCTATAACCGTAACAATGAATTCAGATCCAGCAATGTACACGATAATAATCAATTAACAAGAATTAAATAACAAGAAATATGCAGCAGAATTGAGATTGGAAATAAGTGAACGGATCGCCACTTAAGGTGGGCTCACCCTGTGCGAGGAACGTAAAGGATAAATTGAGAATATAAAAAGTGATCCTCAAATCCTACACTTGGAACTATCTAAATATGAAAAAAATGAATTTAAATTTTAACAAATATTATGGCCGACTGCTCATAATATTTGTATTGTAACACCACTCATGCACTTGCTTTATACAATTTTGCAAAATCTGCTGAAAGTTGCCAATAAATTGGCTGCAAAATGTCTTCAAAATTTGTCTTGATTCCTGCAAAAATTGGTTAAATTGACCAAAAAAAATTTGGTTTGTTTTCCGCTTAGTTGTCGCTCCAACTGCGACGCGGATTTGAATTTGAATATCAATGGCTAGTTTCCTTCCAACGACTAGTTTGTGAATGCGGAAATAACGGCTTATTAAGCCTAGACTTGAAAGCAGATATGACGGATAATTAATGATAACCCAACGGCTAGTAGATATACGCAGATATGACGGATAATTAACGATAACCCAACGACTAGTACGCACAACGAGGATGACAGGCAAATGATGTGGTGAATACAATATTTGGACTATGGTTTTAATGACGCAGTCAACAATGGAAGAAACAACTAACTTATTACACCACAAGCGAACGGCCCGAGGTCGACAAGAGGCAATGGAATGAAGACACTTGGACGACAACGAGATGGGGACGAACCGGAGTCGACGAGAGAGGCAATGGAATGAAGACAAGATCCGTACTGATTTCGGAGGCAATTTTGACAACAGATGACGAGTGTGAAGGATAACAGGACACGTGGATGGCAGATGACGACAGGACACGCGGATTGCTAGCAAGGAAGACGCACGCAGAGTTTTGGGTAACTGTGTGACCGAAGTCACATTTAAATGTTAACCTGATGGTATTAATAAACCTCTGCATGATTGACTGCTTTGGCCGTGTGGGATAAAACAACAAGGGTCATGTGAATAACAATTTTAATGTGCTTGACAACGACAACGAATTGTAGGTGATGAACACGGCACGAATTTGAACTGTCAAGGATCTAATTCGTTTTAGTTGTTGCAAAGCTCGAAATCGAATAGTGATTGCGTGTGATGGATAAGGATTACTGCCTCTAATTTTTTTTTGCAACGAAAGTTGATTAGGCCAGAATGTGTGACGTCTTTCAGAAGGATTCTTGACGAACAAGGAGAGGAAGGGATAGGGCGAAAGATTGGCGACTTGGTTTGGACAGCAATTATCACCAACCAGTTTTATTTAAAATGCAACAATCCTACATGATATAGTATGGACGGTTTGGAATACATGGCCAACTAACACCACGTAAAATTAAGGGTTTTATTGGATACGCTACGGAGACCGGATATAATGGATAACATGTGAATTATTTACAATGTGGACTTTCGAAAAAACAAGAGATTAAGTACCTTATTAATTGCTGAAACTTCTGACGAATTGCTCCAAAGAAACAAAGATATATGACGTCCCAAGTTAATTGATACGCCCTCGAGTTTGATTCGTTCTCCTTCCAAATTGGTTTTAATCAACGGTTTCATCCCATTTGCTGTGCCTCAACCCACGTTTCTTACTAAATGTGAATTAGGGTTTTTTGAAGACGTGAACCTTGTGAATAATTAAATTCTCTACAGCTTTTATCTACGGCTCCGAACTAGCACACGCTCGTCTATTGTCAAATATCCGGAATGATCTGCGAACACTTATTTGCAGACGCAATCACCTTAGACCTAACCTGCGCCGCTTTGATTCGTAAAAAGTAATCCAGAAGGTGCTCGCTGTTTTGTGTTGTCTGCAATATGCTGTCTTCGAATATCAACGCGAACTCTCCACTTTGAATTTTGTTGAGCCTATTACAGATTATAGGAGTGCAGAGAATATTAATTACAGCAATAAAAGTGTGCCCCAAAATCTTGCGCAAGGATAGTTGAATCTGATACCACTTGATACCAAACGAATTCACCAATATGCAAATGTAAATTTACGAAAGGATAAATCAATGAATGAAGTTATGTTGCCACTTTAGGAGGGCTAAGTCCTTTGCCACTAAGGAGGGCTTAGTCCTTGCGAAGTACGCAAATTATCAAGAATGATAGAAGATGAATGATTATAAATCAAACTACATCCTATATAGTAAATAATCAATAATTTGATGAAAATTTGGTGTTGTAACATAAAAGCAATGGTTTGGAGACTATTTAGGACTTTGGTTTGGAGTGTGATTCAAATTTAGAGGCAGAGTTTGGTCATTAAGGAATTGTACTCTCAAAGAGAGTTTTAAGGGTTTGTGGGTGCAGTACTATGCCTTTTGGACCTCATTTCATTCTGATATCTGCTGTGTGCTCTTTATTTTGAGCAACAAAATTCATTCTAAGTTGCTCCATGATGATGTGTTCCTGAAAAGGGTTCTAAACCACAATCTCAATGTTGCGGATCATATTATTACTGCTAATCTATTATACATGTCTCATTTACCTTCTATTCTTACCAATCAGAATTCTCAACTCCAAAGATTATATCTTTAGTATTGGTCTTGGTAACTGATATGATGTTCCAAAAAGTTGTGAGCAACAAAGTTATCTGAAACAAACTTACTGTAGCAACTGTTAGATTCTAGGTAGACCAGAAAGAACATTTGTTCAAGCACTATAATGGTCCAGATGGCCCCTCTGTTACATTTATGAAAACAGTTCATTCTCGGCATCTCAAACCAATAGCCATTCAGACAAGGCTATAAATACAAGGGTTTGGGAAAAAGTTTAAGAACTCAGCCAGGATTTTTCTAATTCAGAGGCAGAGTTCAATCCTAGAACGGTTGAAAAACAGTCTTACAAGAGTTTAGGAGGCTCTGAGTTGAATGTTACACCTTTTGGCCTCATTCCAGTCTCATATCTGCTATGTACTTTCAATTTAGCCAAAAACAATTACGCTCAGTTGCTCCTTGGTGATGATTCCTTGGGAAGAATTTCACACGTAAAATTTTTTCCTAGTTCATTCCTAGGACATTTGAGTACTTGGTTTGAATGTATGTTGGGCAAATCTATTGTTTAAACAAATAAAGTTTTTCCTGGTCTAAATTTGAGCAGAGTCAACCAGATTAGATAACCAAGTCTTTTCAAGACCTCTCTAGTTTCCTATTTTAGAGATATCTTATACATTTTTTTATTCTTGAAATTAATCAGCCAACAGCTGATTATACTTGACATTCAATTGTTTTTTATATAACAAAGCTTTTAAATAAATAAGGAAGCTGAAAAGCGGTCTAACCTCTTTCAAATCCTGTGAAAAGTCTCTAACTGTAGCCAATGACACTGCAGCTGCTTCTTCATAAGGATATCTGCATTCAATGATTCTTACATGAGTCAGGATAGACACCATTAAATAACAGGGATGAAAATTTGACAGATAGCATATATGGTAATATTGAAAGCATTTGTCTTCGATTGTGAATCACTTAAGATTGTGCTTAACACTAACCCATAAACGCCACATGATATAGCAGGAAATGCAATGTATTTTACTTCATTTTCTCTTGCCAAATCAAGAGAGCTCCTGCCAAATAAAAAAGTATATTGCCTCAATTGACTATAAAATGTCATGTACCCTACAAGCGTGTAGAAGCACTAGGATTCAAAAGCCTAAAGAAAAATGCTAGATTAACGGAAGAAAAAAAAATTTATGTCAGTCTAAATTCGCCACTGTTAACAAGAAATGAATTTACCTGTACGCTCCAGAAAGTTTACTTTCCGGGTCTTCCTCCGTATAATAAATAGGTCCGACTGTGTGAATAATATGTGCTACGGGTAATTGAAAACCTCTGCAAATTTATTATTTGTTAGTACAAACAACACGTCAAATAAACAAAGACTACCAAGAATGAAATAGAAGTCACCTTGTAATCTTTGCAGTTCCCAGAGGACATCGTACTCCTGGACTGACCTCTGGAATCTCTTCACATGCTTCCAAAAGACCAGGTCCAGCAGCCCTGTGTATTGCTGGAGAAATGGCAAAAAAAAAATTATAAAGAATAAGGCAGAACATGCTCTGTTGAAAAAAAAACAAAGAACTCCAAATAAAGCAGTATTTGATTTACAGCCTAGGTTATATTCAGTGGACTACCACAAATTTATTGAAAAATAATACCTCCATCTACTCCACCACCTCCAAGTAACCTTTCATTGGCTGCATTTACCTGCCAGCATCAATCATCCAATATAAGAATAACTATAAACTTGCTAAAATAAAGGTAAGATCAATTTTGATGTGCTGTTATTGTCTAATTTTAAATCGTTCTTTTTATATGGTACAAAGCACGACACAGATAGAAGCATAAGAATAAGTAAGGAGTATTTAGTTTTCAATGATATTCTTTATTTTTCAATGTTATTCTTGAAAAACTGAAATAGCATATAGTTTTCTATCGCTCAATCAGTTTTCGATGATGATTTGCAAAGCACACTGCTACTTGAACATCTGCACAACTTCAGATCGATCAGATGTCAATACAGTCTGCACTAAAGAATTCCCTTTAGTGCTTTTGTATTGGTGGAAGCATAATTTAGTAGATCATAATATAATGTGTTCGATGTTGATACTCTTTTGCATGAAGCTTCATGGTTGTGTTTAAATTCCTATCTTGGCCCCTCATTCAACCATTTGGTGATGCATGCTGGGCAGGTATCAAAACACTTCTACCAATATAATACATATAATCCTCATAAGATGGATGAATGGTTTCTATTAATTTCCAAAAAGTTCCAGAACAGCAGAAATTTATATTGCATCAAACTTGACTTTTCATCTTCGCAGGGTAAAGAAATTAAGAGCTATCGAAAAAAGCACTAATCATAGGACTGCCTAAAACCATGCAATGTAGATTGAAAAATGCAAATATATTCCTTTTTATTTGTTTCTGGCCCCCTGGCATTATATAGTCATATTCATGCGGTTCATATAATAGTCTAAACACAGATCATTGGGATCCTCTTTACCACAATATAACTAAACTCAGTTGACATGCCTGGTTGGTGTGCATTACCTTGTCAAAAAGATTTCCCATAAATTGAATTGATTTGTCAAAGGTTGACTTGCTGCCTGCTCGGTAAAGGAAAGTAGTTTTAAGAATCTTCAATGTATCATACAGAACCAGATTGTTCATCTAGTATACATAGTTCCGATATCTATCTAAACTTCAATATTTTGTTTACTGATTATAAAAGTTGGGTGTACAACCTGACCAATAAAGCTGTCCAAACTTCGTTTGACACACAACTTTGCCTTTTTTTCTCATACAAGTACCAAAGTTTTCACATCAGACCACTCAAGAGATAAACTGGTTAGTAGATACATAATACCTACTTTCAAATTGTGTCATTAAACTGTAGCGTACATCTATCCCCTTGTACAGCTCAAGTTTACAATTTGGGTATTTACAATAAGATCAGATTGATCAAGTTTACAACTTAGGTGCTTACAAGGGCATCAGATTGATCAAGTTTACAATTTGGGTGCTAACACCAGCATCGGTTGGATCAAGTTAAGAATTTGGGTACTTACAATAGCATCGGATTGACTGTCAACGACCCATTTGGTGATATCTCCTCTATGCAGATACAGCAGGCACGAGTCTGTCAATTTGAAGGCTTCACTTGCTTTGAATTGATAACGCTTTGGCGCTGGCGTTTCCCCCGATTGGGAAACCTCTTCGCCTGAATTTTCTTGGGGATTTATCATGTTTTCTTCTGTGGTAACCCCCGATTGGGATTTCTCTTCGCCCGAATTTCCTTGGGGATTTGTCATGTTTTCTTCCGCGGTAACTTCTTGGCTTTTTCGCATGCAACTCGGACTGAAATAGAAGCACACAACAAGGAATGCAACTATCCACGAAACCAAGACCTGCTTCTTAAAACATCTAGTAATACAGCGGTTGTGATGGGCTACTTTCCCTCCGTTCTTTTTAGAATCACGCTTTTTACTAGCCATAATGCTCCTCACGCCAAGTTAAGACAATGAGTCGGCCCAGCCTAAAAATAATTTTGACCCACCCATGTCAGGGGCTTAGAAGACGTGGGGACTTTTTGGGGCCCATGTCATGGGCTTAGAAGATTTAGAGACTTAAATTATGAGACTTTAAGGTAGGAGAGGGTTGCACGGATTAAAATTTGGTTAAATAAAAGGTTTATTTTTGCGGGTACTCAAGGTTTTAATATTTCCATCCCATAATCATAATCATTGGTAGTTTATGCACAACAATATCTTGGGGGCATATTACTTCATATAATATGTTTTCTTTGATGTAATGATCATCAATGATCATGATTAGTAAATTTGTGTTTTGTTGGCGGCTTTGTTTACTAACCTTTGTTAATGAGGGTTAGTTTATTCCCTATGGGGTGTATTAACCCATCCACTTTTTTTTAATGAACATACACCCTTCTCCTCACACATTCACCCACGCTACAGTTTGAACCTTGACATCCACTTTTTTTATTGAAAAGGCTTTTATCTTAATTTAATATAAATTTGTTTTTTTTCATTTAAAAAAATATATATTTATTGGATCATTCAATGAAAAATTAACAAGATAATATGCTACCTCTTGTAATAGTATCACTAAATAATCATCAATCATTTGAATAAAGGGAGGAGGACCTTCCGCTCTGGGCGAGAGGTCTCCTCTTCAACTTCTCGCTTCATCATTGGTCCTTCTTGTGGTTTTTTAGGCAGATCTGCTTTCTTGTTGATTTTCAGGCAAAATTCTTTCTTTTCTAGCGAATCTGTAGCGAGTTAAGGATGTGCGGGAGCAATAGACCTTCCATTTCGGGCAAGAGGTCACCTTTTCAATTATTGCTCCCTCCTTGGCTCTTCCTACGGATTTTTAGGCAGATCTCTCCTTTCTTGTGGATTTCCAGGTGGATCTCCTTTTCTTCTAGTGGATCCGTAGCGCACTATGGAGGCGCCCCGGTGCGGGAGCAAGAGACCTCTCGCTTTAGGCGGGAGGTCACCTCTTCATTTTCTTGCTCCCTCCTGAGCTCTTCCTAGGGTTTCCAGGTGGATCTCTTGCTTTATCATGGAATTCTAGGCAGATCTACTATTTTTCCTAGGCTTTCTGGTCCTTGTCGTTGTTTGGTGCTCGAAGGGTCTCCAAGACCTTTTTTGCTTCTTCCTGAGGTGCTCCAAGAAGTCTTCCTAGGTGATGTTGCGTAGTCGGATAAACCTGGTTTTTGGATAGGGTGTGGTGGTTTTCGTTCTTGCTCGATTTGGGGGGTCTATAGAGCTCTTCCCTGCAGGTTTTTTCTTTGGCCATGGGGTGGGGCCATGCACTTTACTACCTGTAGGGGAACCTCTTTGTTCATCTCCAGATCTTGGCTTTGCTTCGGAGTGGGCTCCAGTTCATTCGTTTCGCTTGTCGGGATGGTCATTCGCTGGTGTTTCTAGGCTTGGGGAGGCCCTGATTGTTCTCAACTGATTAATTCTTGTGGTTTGCGGTTCATGGCTGGTGGTTCAGGGTTTTTGGTGGCTTTGATTCGTTTGTCATGCTTGCCAAGATGGTCTCTCACGAGTTTTTAGGGCTTGGGGGAGGCCCCGATTATTCCTTATTGATATTTTCCCATTGTTCGTAGTTCGTGGTTGTCGTTTCGAGGTTTCTGGCGAATGCGTTTCTCTTGATCTGCTTGCTAGGATGGTCACTAACTACCTTTTCTGAGCTTGGGGAGGCCTAAGATTTATAGTTGAGTGTTTCTCGCGGTTGGTGTTTCGAGGCTTGTGTCCAAGGGATTATGATGGAGTCCTCTTATTCTTTTTTGGTCTTGGAGGGGACCATGTGCTACATTGTATTGCAAAAGGGCTTTGTGGTTTCTCCACTGGTGGTAGGGTTAGGGTTTCTTGCATATCTAGGCATCCTCTCTTACCAAGGTTTGTCTTCGATTGTGCTTCACCTTTCTTCTATAGGATATCGCAGGGAGGCTCTTATGGATGGTCCAATGTTGTTTGCGGATAGCCCTAGGTTGTTTTGTAAATGGTCTTATGATGGTTGTTGGGCGGTCCTTTTTCTTTTGCGGATGGTCTTGTTTCATTTGTGAATGGTCATGTTGTGGTTTGCAGATGGTCCTGATTTGTTTGGTGGATGGTCATGTTTCGTTTGCGGATGATCTTATTTCATTTGTGGATGACCTTCTAATTTTGAGGTTTTCTCTTGTGTGGGAAAACCCTTTTCAAATTGGTGTGAGATTTTTCTCTTATACGAAAAAACCTTTTTCAAATTTATGTGTACCTATAAGGTTTTCTCTACTGCCCCTACGAGGGCTTCTCTTCCTAGCTTGTGTGGCTTCCTCCCTTGCTCCTGTGAGGGCTTCTCTTTTTTTGTTTTTAGTTGTTGTTGTCCTATAGCCCGCAGAAGGTCTTCTTATTCAGCTTTTTTTGGTTGGGAACTCTTCTCTCAACCTTCATCTTCTTGTAAAACCCCTCTTACCAATAAAAAAAATTAAAAAAATAATTTAAGAGTAGTAATTTTTTTAGGTAATAATATTAAAAATGTATTATGAATAGGTAGAGTTACGGTAATTGTTTTTAAAAATAAATCATATTTCAAGAGTCATATTTTTTAGACGATTTTTGTGTCATTTTGTGCAAAACTTGAATTTTTTTAAAATGAGTGGTTATTCAAAAGAATCCAAGCAATATTGAGGGAGATATGAACATGTGAAGACAACAGTTTGAAACTAGTGTAGAGTTAGGAAAAATTTAACCTGAAGAACGTCTCAATATTTTAATAGTATTTTCTTTGCAAAGGGTTATCCAATTTAGATGATTCTTGGATCAATTTGTGTGGAATTTGAAGAGCTCTAAAATGAGTGGTCATATGAAGGAATTTAAACAGTATTGAGGGAGATACGACCCTGTGAAGTTGGTCATCTAGAACAAGGGCAATAATGATTTTTCAAGTCATGAAAAACAAAATTGTAGATATTTGTCAGCTAGGGTTCAGATAATGGGAGGAGCAACAAAGGGCTAGGGCATCAACGAGGTAGGGCATTCTATCTGGGTGTATAATTTTTCACCTAAGCTTATTTTTCTCCTTCATTATCTTAGAAATTTTGTATTTGAAATTATTATAGGATAATTTTCAAATAATATAATTGCTATAGGATATTCTAGTAAAATTTTAGTAGCTTTTGAGTTATAGTTTCCTTCCCATGCACTGATTTACAACTAAATCCTTTGAATTATCCATAGTAGTAGAGGTTAGTGAGGACCTCAAAGAGAAGCGATCCTTATTGCTCATAGATAGGGCAATTTTTTGGTAAATTTAATGGGTCTTGGCCAAGGGCTTTGGCCTTGATAAAATGGATTGATAGGAGTTGAAAGTCTCCAGGAATGAGTTTATCCTTTCTTTCAAAAGATTTCTTCCTAGCCATTTTTTGTTTCTAGGAGGAAAGAGAGAATCCTAAAAGGGTGTCCTTGGTTTATGGGAAGAGCATAACTCTTCCTTGTTGGTATGAATGCTTTGCACCTGTAAACATAAATCTATCCCTAATACCAGTCAGGGTTACCCATTGAATTTTGGGAAATGGATACCTTTAAGTTAATAGACAACACTCTACGAGAAATCCTTGAGATTTCAAAAACTACAATAGATGCATTATTATCTATTTATGTTCAGATATTAGTCACGATTGATATAAGCATAGTTGACAAAATCAGAATCGGATCATAATTGACATGGAAAAAGAATCGAGAAAAATCAAAAATCAGGAAAAATCAACAATTTTTTTTGAAGAAAATGCAAAATTTCTTTTATTTTTTCATGCATATCACAATGAATAACATCATACAATCAAACATTAATATTATAAGTGATACAAGCTTAAACTAGACATGAAAGTGGCAAGTTATACAAGCTTAAACTACACATGAAAGTGACAAAACACATGAAAGTATTAAACTACATATGAAAGTGACAAAACACATATTGTATCGCTTATAATATGAAAAGGTACAAATTATAAAAAATTTCATTAGTCATGACAAATTGTCAAATATAATGCCTCGATGTCTTTGAATATCTTTGCCCTTTGCCCTAGTAGAAGCTCTAGTCTCTCTTTGTTGTTATGCTTGTGCCTCTTCTTATGCCTTGGTTGTTGTCACCTCCGCTAGGTTTTTAAAATTTCCTAGTTCTTCCATGGAGAAGAGAGGCTCTTTCTATTGCTCATGTTGTGGATCTGTGATCTATTCAGATGACAGATGAATCTCACTTAGGTCAATGGCCTTGATACTATTAGAATAATATATCATATCCTAATCTGTTACTAGGATAATTTGTGTGGTTGAGATTAACTCAGTTAGTTATGATCCAATGGATCAAATTGTACACCTTTGCTATTTAAGCAAGGTCACTTTCATTGAATAATATAAAGTTATTTTATTTTTCCAATATGGCTTTCCCTGCCCTGTGAGCCTGAGGAGCTTTTCCTCATGGGTTGATTTCCCTCATAGAAATCCCCCCCTATTTTTTTCCTATTTTTTTATTTTTTATATTTTCTTTTTGATGCAAACAAATATGACAACTACATTGGTGCCCTTCGTTTTTTGATCTCATTGTTTTGTTGTTTTTCCACAATTTTTGGACCTTGTTATCAATCCATTGTGTTCATATAGGTGGAAACCACATACTTATGCTTGTGGAGTCATTTTGGACTACCCTTGCGATTGTTGTGGTTCTTTCTCTATCCTATCTTCTCACTCTCCCACATACTTATGCTTGAGGAGTCATTTTGGACTACCCTTGCAATTCTTGTGGTTCTTTCTCCATCCTATATTCTCACTCTCCTTTTGTGAGACACTTTGGTTTCAGGGGGTTTTATTTAGTGACTCTTTTTCATGGTTCATAGCCTTGTTCATTGTCACAAGCACCAATCTAGGAGTAAATTTTCATTTAGTTCGGTGATAAAGCTTCTCTACTTTTTTGAGAAATCTGATGGATCCTTTACAGGCCCTTTTTTGATGGAAGTTATGCCAGGGGAGGTTGAAGAGGACATCTTCCTCTCCATACTCCTTGCACATATTTCTTTCTTCTTCTTATTTTTGGGCAGGTTTTATCCCTTGTGGTTTTTCATCATTTTCAATAGAGAGTTCCTATTGATATATTGTATATGAGTACCTTATCATGCCTTGTTGTCGGGACTCATATCTATGGATATGCCACTTGTTTGGTTTTGTTTTTCACTACCTCCTAGTACCACTTAAGGGGGGTGTTAGAATAATATATCATATCCTAAGTTGTTACTAGGATAATTTGTGTGGCTAAGATTAACTCAGTTAGTTATGATCCAATGGATCATATTGTACACCTTTGCTATTTAAGCAAGGTCACTTTCATTGAATAATATAAAGTTATTTCATTTTTCCAACAGATACTTATTATAAATTGTTTATGGTGAATGGCATGTGCAAAATTTGCAATGTCTTGTTTTTGTGAAGTTTTTGGCTTGCACTAGCTCCCTTCCACCAATAAATTACCTCATGAGGTGGAGGACCCATATAAGATGAAGTTTGTGATATCCTTGGACTTTTGTACAACCTCTAACACCCAAGGTAATTTTTCAATGTCTTTGAGGAGCAAATCAAGACAACGGGTTGCACATGGAATCCCAAAAATGATGGAGAATATCTCCTCCAAAATTATATTGGTTGCTATATATGTTGTTGCATTGTTTGTGATGAATTGGACAACATGATCCTCACCAAAATCCAACACAACCTACCCCAACAACCCTGCAAGCATTTTGGAACTCTTAACTTGTGTCGATGAATCTATTGACTTGAGGGATGTAATTCCTCTTATAGAAGCAACCACAAAATTAATTAAGGTTCTTCCCCTCCCATCGATCCAACCGTTAGGCATGATACTACAACCCTTCTTCCTTCACATCCTACGTAGGTCTTCAAACACAACCTGAATATTTTCCATGGATTGTTGAAGGAGAGGGCCCTTAAGGTCGTCATAAGTTGGCGACTTGAATATTGCACCATAACTTGTGATGGCATCTACCATGCATCGCTAGTATGGAGACCTTGCCCTAAGAAAAGTCCAACAAAAACATATTAAGTGTCTATCTTAATAGTATGAGCCATAAATTAACTATTGAGTAAAGAAGGCCACTTATCAAATTAGAAATAGGTAGGAGAATAATGTCATAAGGGAATATTATCATATTATTATGCACTTTGTAACTCATGGAAGGTGAACCACCACATGGGTGATCTTGTAACTCATGGAAGGTGAATTATCACACTCTTGTATAAATAGAGATGTACCCCCATTGTAAAATATATGTATGAATTATTCTTATAGAAGTCTTGGCTAGTGGAGTTGGAGATCTTGTGGAGTGGCTTCCTTCCAATAAGGAGCATTGTATGGTGTTTCCCTACCTCAAGGGTATTATCAATCTCTATTTTATTATGAACAATTTATTTATGGATGCATGCTGAATATTTTGCATATTGATGAATGATTTATGGTAATGAGAATAGAGGTTCATAACATTTGGTATCAAAGTAGTGATTTTGGCAAAGTGGGGTTGTTTTTGCAGAGCTAGGGCACGTTTAAAAATATATATATCACATTTTGCGAAGGCAATATTCTTTATTTCAACAATCAATTTTAGAAGGTTTTTGTACCCTTGTGTAGATTTTTTTGAGTACTATAAAGACCACTACTCATTTGTTAAATTTTGATGTATATTGATAAATTTATGGTTGTTTGAAGTTGGGTCATTTGTTTTATTTTATTGGTTGCGCAATTTTTTTTTCAAAAAAATAAAAATTTGTATTAATATTTTTTAGCAGTCATTTTCAAAATATTTTGGCACCAACATGTAGATTATTTTGAGTACTATAAAAATGACTATTCATTTATAAAATTTTGATAAGTATTGAGAGAGTTACAATTGTTTGAAGTTGGGTTGTTGAGGTTATTTTTGGCTGCACAAACTAAAAAAAATCGTATTAATTTTTTTCGTTGTCATTTTCAAAATATTTTTACACTAGCATGTAGGTTATTTTGAGTACTAAAAAATTGACTGCTCACTTGTTAAATTTTGTTAAGTATTGAGGGAGTTACAACTATTGCAAGTTGGGCTTTTGGTGTTGTTTTTGGGGTTGCACGAAAAATTTATGCAAAGAGAAAATTTCATAACTCTCAATCCAGGTAAGCACATCAATTGTATTTTGTATTTTTGAGGAAAATCTACAGATCTAATTGTTTGAAGTGAGAAATAGAGTCAGGTGAAATTTTTAATTTTTGAGAAATTTTGATTATTTCAAACCCTAGCTACTTTGAAAAAAATCAAGGCATTACCAATATCCAATGGAGAGGATGATAGTGATGCTTGGGAATTGTGGAAACTTTATAAGTCGTCAAGATCTTCTTATCATTTTTGGAGATGTGATTTTTACTTTTGTTTATAAGGGATAACTTTATTTTGATTTAGGGAGTTTGTTAGTGCCCATGAACCTACATATACATGGGAAGAACTTGATGATGTATTTTTAAGCAAATGGAGATCAAAATAAAAGGATAATACTGTGTAGGCTAAGTAAACTACATTTTTTGTGTTAGGGCCAAACAATGGTAAAAAAAAATTGTTTAAATGTAAAAATTCTATTTTGCAAGTTCATGGTTGCATTCAAAATAAATAAAAAAATAGTTTTTCCATTAACCCTAGCAGCCAATATAATTTTATCAATATGTCTTTGACTAAGAGGTTGCAAGTTCAAGCAAACAAAATCAAAGACATACAACTTGAGGGTCAAAATGTTCAAATTTTTGAAGATTTGAAGCTTGCCATGGATAAATATGTTTAACATTCAAATTTTCATGCTATTGAGCTAAATTATGGAGATATTGTTCATACTTATCCTTAGTTGCATTCTTTGGGTACTATTAACATTAATGTGTAAAATAAATTTATGAAGTTACGGTACCAAAAGAAGAAGATAACATTACAATACATTTCTCAGTGTAAGGAAAAACATGTAGCTATTGCAGGGGAACAAAGTGCAGAACAAACAATAGAACCTAAAATAGAATATTAGGAGGAGGTAGTGGCAAAAATCAAGAAAGAAAAAGTAAAGGGAAGAATCACAAACAATAGAACCTAAAATAGAATCTTAGGAGGAGGTAGTGCCAAAAATCAAGAAAGAAAAAGTAAAGGGAAGAATCACAAACAATATAACCTAAAATAGAATCTTAGGAGGAGGTAGTGGCAAAAAAAAGAAAGCAAAATTAAAGGGAAGAATCAGTGGATGGGAGCATGTCAAAAGAGCACAAAATAAAGGGACAAAATATTGAAAAGTCAAGGGAAGTAGCACATAGGGTTGTTAGATTTTGATGTTGTATGCAATGGGAGTTGGCAATCATAAGATGCATAAATAATCATATGAAAGAAAGTAAATTTGTGAGGTGACTGAAATATACTATAAATAGAAATGACAAAAATGAATACAATGTAGTTGTGGAGGAAATGAACACTCCATGAATAATGCTACTTGACTACATTGCATCCATCTCTAATATGGGTGACTTTATCTATGCACTACGATGCACTCTGAGATGCTCTATGTGATGCTATATGTGATGCTCTATAACTATGACAATAAGATCATTATATAGGAAGATAGGTTCCTTGGACAACACTCTATCTAGCTATGTAAGGGATAACTTGCACATGTACAACTTGCACATTGATACTTGTGCATTTATTACATTGCATGAAGAAACTAAGTAACTTCCCCCTAAAAAAATCTAATGTCCTAAGTATGTACCTTGGTAGATACATTGACATGGCCCAAATGATGTAATATTATCTATTTCAAACACCTCCCTGAATTACATTATTTGGGTATTGAAGACTTTAGTGTTCAATGTTGATCTTCTTCCATTGAATGATCTTTCGCTTGTTTAGGTCCTTCTTCCTGGTCTTCTATCCAACCATCTTTATTGAAGTATTCATGAGTATATTCATTTGGTTCTTATTGTTGACAATTGAGTAGAGCATAATGTAATTGTCCTCTCATCTTCTTGATTTTTCTATGCTTGCCTTTTTGGTGTATTGGTCTTTCATTTTCTTCAACTTGATCCTTTGAAAAAATGTTAGTATCATTTTGAAACATCACGACATCTTGTAAAAATTCCATTGAATCCATGATATATGTATCTCCATGGATTGATCTTGTTGCCTTTATTTCACCTTGATTCATGATGAAACATGTATTGACTCCATACATGTATCCAAAGTTGATCATATAGTTGTATTCTACTAATTTGCTCACAGAGATAAGATTGAAAGTTAATCCTGAAACATACAATACTTTTTGTAGTAGAAGTTTTGGAAATGATCTGTTGGGTGTTACACATCCATAACCATGTATGGGATAAGTTTGGCTATTTGCAATTCTTATCCTGTAGCCTTTAGCACCTTCAAGACAATCAAACCATTATATATTTCTGGTATATAATGACTGGCTCCTAAGTCAATGTACCACATGTTTACATGTTTTGTAGATTGGGTGAGGTAAGTTACACATTCATTGTATGGCAATCCTTATACCATTTGAAGAAGTAAAATTGGAGAAATGAGATAGGACTTAGAACCTTGAAGTATATAATATTGATTTTGATAAAACCTTTATTTTTCCTTAGGTTTGTAGGCTTCCTTATGTCTCCCTAGTTATGAGAGTATATACACCTAATGGAATTTTACGTTTTGCAAAAGTTTATATTTTCACAATGGATTTGCAACTTGATAATTTATGATCAATGCTGATATTATCAAGTTTTGTAGAATTCCTTATGACTCCCTAGGGATATAGTGCTTTTGAAAAGATAGTTCAATTTTTGGTTGATTTTGTAAGGTTTTGTAAATATCAAAAATCAACTTTTATCTATCCCTTATTGCTCCTATTGAACTAAGCACTTTTTCAATATGTAGAGGTTTTAATGTTGGATTTCTTTTGTCCATTTTTTATGTGTTTGAGACAAATATATATATATATATATATATATATATATATATATATATATATATATATATATATATATATATATATATATATATATAAAGTTTCCAACCTTAGCCTAAAGCTTTTAATAACCTCTTTTTAAATATCCCTTATGGTTTTGATTGAAGTGTATCTAATTTCCAATAAGTCAATTTGATGTAGTAACCCTTATAACTCCCAAATGTTGGAAAATTAGATCACAATAACATTTGCAAATATTTTATAAATAAATTCTAGTAGAAGTCTGGTATGAAACTAAATGGTGCGGGAAGCAGGATCATTTTTATATTGAATCGCTTTTTGATTGTAAGGTAGAAAACCCACAATAGACTTAATTTATATATTTGTTCGATGATGCCTTATTATCATATGTGGATTGCATTTATATACCTAGTCTAATAGTTGTAAGAGTGAAGGGTTGTGACCCTAGAATATAATGAATAAATAATATAAGTAATTAGGACATGTTAGGAGGGTCCTAACATGCCACCCCCCTTAAAGGAGCTTTGTCCTCAAAGCTGGAAATTTGGAAATCGCTGTTGGATATCTTGAAAATTTTCCCACGTTGCGTCTTCTAAAGGTAGACCTTTCCAATGGATTAAAACTTTCGTGATATCGCGAGTACGAAGGTGACGAGAGCGGCGATCCAAGATAGCTTCTGGCTCGACTAGAAGTACTCCATCATCGGAGAATTCAGGGAGAGTGGGTTGTGTCGTGATATGGGCTCCCACTGCGAGCTTAAGGCAAGATACATGAAATACGGGGTGAAGTTTGGAAGAGGGAGGAAGCTCTAGTTTGTAAGCAACGGTCCCAATACGTTGGAGAACTTTATACGGCCCGTAAAATTTGGGTGCTAACTTCTGAGAACCTTTTTGTTTAAGAGAGGATTGACGGTAAGGTTGGAGACGTAAGAAAACCATATCACCCTCGTGGAAACTACGTTCGCTTCTATGTTGATCGGCTTTCTGCTTCATGCGATGTTGGGCGGTGTGTAGGTTCTCTTTTAGGATCCGTAGTATGTCATCTCTATTAGCAAGTTTCGTTTCCACCGCATGGACTTTTGTAGTCCCTGGAATATAGGAAGTGAGGGATGGTGGTGTTTGACCATATAGTGCTTCATAAGGAGTCATTTTGATGGACGTATGGTATGAAGTGTTATACCACCATTCCGCTAGTGAAAGCCACTTTACCCAATGGAGTGGTTGAGTAGAAACAAAACATCGAAGGTATGTTTCCAAGCATTTATTTACAACTTCTGTTTGGCCATCGGTTTGAGGATGGTAAGCGGAGCTCATACGAAGTTGAGTACCTTGTAATTTGAACAATTCCTTCCAAAAGGTGCTAGTGAAAGTTGGGTCGCGGTCACTAACAATTGTGGAGGGCATACCATGTAATTTAAAGATGTTATCTAGGAAGAGGTGGGCTATAGTGCTAGCGGTATAAGGATGAGCCACGGGACAAAAATGGGCATATTTAGATAACCGATCAACGACTACGAAAATGGTTGTTTTTCCTCCTGATTTTGGTAATCCTTCAATAAAGTCCATAGAAATATCTGCCCATGTTTTGGTGGGTATAGGAAGAGGTTGAAGTAATCCTGGAATAGCGAGGGTCTCCCCCTTTTGTCTTTGGCAAACTTCACATTCTTTTACAAAGTTTTTGATGTAATTTTTCATTCCTACCCAATAGAAGGAGGTAGTGGCTCTTTTATAGGTTTTTAAGAACCCTGAGTGGCCCGCAGTGGGTGAGGTATGTAACTCATGAAGAAGTTTTTCATGATAAGTTGAATTGGGGGTGAGGACCATCCTCCCTTTGTATCTTAATATATTGTCCTTCCAAGTGTATGGAGTTTTGCTACTAGGATTATGTTGAAGTTGTTGAATTAAGGCGTGGATAGTAGGATCATTTATCCATTCTTCATGCACCTCATCTACCCATTTAGGAATAAGGGAGGAAAGAGCATGGACTTGAGGCATATCTTCAAATTTTCTA
This sequence comes from Wollemia nobilis, assembly GCA_028583015.1. Classification (NCBI taxonomy): domain Eukaryota; kingdom Viridiplantae; phylum Streptophyta; class Pinopsida; order Araucariales; family Araucariaceae; genus Wollemia; species Wollemia nobilis. The sequence goes on along the minus strand of JAQPPZ010016346.1, from coordinate 8,806,964 downwards.
GAAAGTGCATCGGCTGCCATGTTGTCCTTTCCCTTTTTATATGTAATTTCATAATCATAGCCAAGAAGTTTAGTAACCCATTTTTGTTGTTCTGGGTATTAGTCCTTTGTTCCAAAAAATACTTCAAGCTATGATGGTCGGTGCGTATAATGAAATGTTGGCCAATAAGGTAAGGCCTCCAATGTTGAATAGCATGGACAATCGCCAACATCTCTTTTTCATACGTAGAGCGAGCTAAATTCTTAGGAGAAAATGCTTTGCTTATAAAAGCTAGAGGCCTTTCATCCCGCATGAGTACGGCTCCCATTCCTATTCTCGAAGCGTCACTTTCAATGACGAACGGTTTAGAAAAGTTGGGCATGGCTAGAACAGGGGTGGTACACATTGCGGTTTTCAAGGTGATAAAGGCCTCATCCGCTTTAGACGACCATTTGAAAGCATTTTTCTTAAGTAATGTTGTTAGAGGAGCAACGATTTTACCATAATTTTGGACAAATTTTCTATAATATCCCGTTAGTCCAAGAAACCCACGTAGAGCTTTTAAGGTTTTTGGAATAGGCCAATTTTTCACCTCCTCGATTTTGGAAGGATCTACCATAACTCCTTCCTTTGAGACAATATGCCCTAAGTATTCAATTTCTTGTTTTCCAAAGGAACACTTTGATCTTTTTGCATAAAGTTGATTTTCCTCCAAGATTTGGAACGCTTGTCTAACATGGTCCAAATGTTCTTCCCATGTTTTGCTATAAATCAAAATGTCATCAAAGAAAACTAATATAAATTTACGAAGAAAAGGGTGAAATACCTTATTCATTAGACTTTGAAAGGTAGAAGGAGCGTTGGTCGGGCCAAATGGCATCACCAAGAATTCGTAGTGCCCTTCGTGAGTGCGAAAGGCCGTCTTAGGAATATCCTTTTCATTGACTCGTATTTGGTGGTAGCCTGACCGTAAGTCTAACTTGGAAAAATAAGCTGCCCCGTGGAGTTCATCTAATAGCTCGTCTATGACCGGAATAGGAAATTTATCTTTGATGGTCATTTTATTAAGCGCTCAAAAATCGACACATAAACGCCACGAGCCATCCTTTTTTCTAACTAAAATAATTGGAGAGGAGTAAGGGCTTTTGCTAGGTCTAATGACTCCTGCCTTAAGAAGCTCTTGAACTAATTTCTCTATTTCGGTCTTTTGGAGGTATGGATAACGATAAGGTCTAATATTAGGAGGGTGATGCCCTGGAAATAGTGGAATAGTGTGATCGTGACTACGTTGTGGAGGTAGTCCTTTTGGTTCATTGAATACCGCCTTATGGTGGTCTAAAATATTTTGTAACTCTGGTGTCTCGTCTTCTTTGTGACTAGGTTGAATTGAAAATAATTGGGTGACCATTCCTTTGTTTCCTCTTCGGATAATTTTCTCCATTCTATGCGAGTCGACGATTTGGGAAGGTCCTGATTTCAGGCCTTGGATAATATAGGTTTGGTTCTTTGCTTGTGAATTTCATCCATAGTTCATCAAATTCCCATTGGACTACGCCCAAAGTTCGTAACCATTGTACGCCTAGTACAATGTCGCACCCACCTAGGGGTAGGACGTACATGTCGCTTTTCATGTTATAAACCCCCATAGTTAGTTTGATATTTCTGCATTTTCCTTTGCATGCAATTTTTTCTTCGTTTCCAATCATCACTTCAAAGTTATTGCAAGGGTATATAAAACAATTTGCTTGTTTAGCCACCTTTGGATCGATAAAATTGTGCGTGCTACCAGAATCTAGGAGCACGGTAAGGTTTTGTTTCTTAAAATACCCTTTAACTCGCATTGTTTGAGGGGCAAAAAATCCAGCAAGGGCGTTGAAGGAAACCTTTGGTGCATTTTCTTCGTCACTTTCAAGTGTGTTGGATAATACCTCTACTTCGAGTTCAGGTTCCTCTTCAGTAGAATTCCCTTCCTCCGTGGCATCTAGAATATATAATTTTCGTGAGGCACATTTATGATTTCTGTCAAATTTCTCATCGCAATGGTAGCAAAGACCCTTAGCTTGTCTTTCCTTCATTTCCTCGAAACTCAGACACTTAATTGGTAGAGCGGGTTTAATTTTGGGGGACTGTGTAGGAGTTTTGGGTTCGTCCATTTTGCATTGGTTTGGGGTTGGTATAAGTGTTTGATGGTTTCCCCCAAGTTGGTTTTGTGAACCGATTCCGTGCCTTGATTTTGTCCTCCGCTAATTTCGCCAAGCCGATGGTCTCTAACATGTTTGTGGGGTTATACATTTGCACCTCTATTCGAATTTCTTCTTTTAATCCACTGACAAAACATTCTTGAAAGAAGGCAACGTCTAATCCGGATGTTCGATTAGCTAGCCTTTCAAATTCTGCTTGGTATTCGCTTACCGAAGTGGTTTGGCATAATTTAGTGAGGGCCCCTGTAAAGCTTTGAAACTTGCTAGGGCCGAATCGCACTAATAGATTCTGTGTAAAGGTTGACCACATCGGAGTGCCGTTAGTTTTCTCGAACCATTGGTACCATTGGATGGCATCGTTTTCCAAGTGGAAGGAGGCGATATGCACTTTTTGCATTTCTAGAAATTTGATTTAGTGAGAAATATTGCTCTGCTCGGTAGATCCAGTTTGTAGGGTCTCCTCCTTCAAATTTTGGGAAGTCTAATTTGGTCATCCGTGGTAGAATGGAAGTTTGTGGACCTCCTAACATTGCTCGGTTTGATGACCCATGGTTGGGTGAATTTGCATGTGTTGTCACCTGATTTTGACTGATGGCATCAAGTTTAACATCCATTGCAAATATTTTCTCGAAGAGTTCTCTTGTGGTCCGGGTATTCTCCTCTCTTTCCTGTTGAACTTCTTCAGCGAGCCTTTCATGTTTCTCATGAATGGAATCCAGTGATCGTCGTCCTTCAGCCATTGCGGTTGGTGTAGGTAACGATCAATATGACTTGGTACAGGTGAGCAAAAAATAAAAATAAAATAAAAAATAATTTTAATTTTTTTTCCTTTGCGTTTCGGACGTCGAAAACCTTGATGTTGCGTTGAAGATTTTAGCTTTTTCAAAACAGCCACCGGTCACCACGCGAAAGGTCGAGCAATTTGGGTGTAAGACAACTTAATTCGTACCTTAGGAGAAGGTTTAATTTTCTGCGAGGATTTTGACACGGATCCGTGAAGCGTGAATGTTGTTTGCGTCCTCGCGAATGTGGACTGGCTGAAATGTGCGGTGGGAAAAATTTTTAATGGTGAATTTGCTCCTTGATCTAGCTCTGATCCAGATGGTATGAAACTAAATGGTGCGGGAAGCAGGATCATTTTTATATTGAATCACTTTTTGATTGTAAGGTAGAAAACCCACAATAGACTTAATTTATATATTTGTTCGATGATGCCTTATTATCATATGTGGATTGCATTTATATACCTAGTCTAATAGTTGTAAGAGTGAAGGGTTGTGACCCTAGAATATAATGAATAAATAATATAAGTAATTAGGACATGTTAGGAGGGTCCTAACATGATGCGGTGTGGAATGGTAAGACCCCAAGGTCTTACTATAAAATTATTAACAAATTAATGTAAATGTAATCGTAGGCCACTCAAAGGGGGCTCCCTTGTAATCGCTTTGCCACTATAGGGGGCTCCCTCCTTAGAATCTATGCTTATTATTCTTCTTCTTGGATGATTTGATATGGATGGCCAACCTAATATATATATCTACCCTAAAGCTACGTTGGTGAAGAGACATGATGGTTCACGTATGAAGAGACGTGATGGTTCACGTTATGAAGGGTTGTGATGGTTCACTTTATAAGTTAATAATATAATAATTAAATGATTAATAATACTAACTAATACTAACTAATAATGTTAGGATTGAGGATCCTAACATGCCACCCTCCTTAAAAAGAGCTTTGTCCTCAAAGCTCAAAGTGAGAAGCTTTGTCCTTTGTTTTCCAAGAAGGATTTGTGTAAGTTCTTGGACTCTTTTAATGGCATCCTTTCGTAGGCAGGGATATCGAGAAGGATGAAGCATTAGCGGGGGTTGCCAAGAACAATAGTAGAATCTTCCTTAGGAAAATCATGATGATGATGGGAGGGCAACCCTTGGGGTTCCTCAAATACTTCAGAATGATGCATCAAAAGTGATGGTAATGATTTCATATCCTTTTTTGGTTCCTTGGTAGAGCCAACGGAGAAGGAGTGTGTAGTCACTCTGCGTTGGTTCCGAATAGGTTTGGTCATATGGCAAGAACTCACTATTGGTGAGGAAGGTATGTGTAGGTCTTGTAGAGTGCATGTTTGGCTAGCATTGATCACTTTGGGTATGTCTACCTCATCCTTGCTTGGTACATCAATCACTTCTTGCACATCGACCTCATTGTCTTCATTGTGGTGAGTAGGTGCACTGGTCGCTTCGGACACAACTACCTCATCTGCTTGCTCTATGGAGAGACAGGGATCAACTTCCTTCAATAAATACAATGTTAGTGTAGCACATTTATGGTGGGGTCCAAATTGTTCATCACAATTATCACAGAGTCCTTTTGCTCGTCGTTCCTTCATCTCCTCAAAGCTAAGATGTTTAATTTGTAAAGTTTGGTTAGATTTGGGGGTTGTGTAAGTGCTTTGTGCCCTTCCATTATGCATAGGTTTGGGAGCGATGTAAGTGGTCGATGATTTTTCCATAAGTGGTTTCCCTAATCGTTGTTGTGCATTGATTTTATCTTCAGCTAATTTTGCCAATCCATAGGTCCGCATCATGGTATAGGGATTGAACCTTGTCACCTCCATTCTAATTTCCTCTTTTAATCCCCTAATGAAGCCATTGATGAGAATTGATTCATCCAATCTTGTGTTGTGTTTGGTGATATCCTCAAACCGAGTTTGATACTCACGCACATAAGTGATTTGATGAAGATCTTTGAGCAATTCCCACATGATTGGGTCCCACATGGCTCTGATACCAAATGGTAAGACCCCAAGGTCTTACTATAAAATTATTAACAAATTAATGTAAATGTAATCATAGGCCACTCAAAGGGGGCTCCCTTGTAATCGCTTTGCCACTATAGGGGGCTCCCTCCTTTAGAATCTATGCTTATTATTCTTCTTCTTGGATGATTTGATATGGATGGCCAACCTAATATATATATCTACCCTAAAGCTACGTTGGTGAAGAGACATGATGGTTCACGTATGAAGAGACGTGATGGTTCACGTTATGAAGGGTTGTGATGGTTCACTTTATAAGTTAATAATATAATAATTAAATGATTAATAATACTAACTAATAATGTTAGAATTGAGGATCCTAACAAAGTCCTTATTGCTCCTATGTTAATATTGCAAATATTTTATTGATATGATATATTATTCCCCTTTAAGATATAGCTTTCAATGTAGTTGTATTTCTCTAATTTCAACCTTATAACTCCCAAGAAAGAGAAAGCATATTATGGTGGGAATAAAGCTTACCTTATATCATTCAATATTTGACATTGTATTCATTGTGCATGCGTTGCAATATAGACGTTGATTCTTTGGCTCTTCCTTCAATGATTTTCTTGGAACCTTAGTGGCAAATAGACGTTCCAAATGTGGCTCTTCCTTCAATGATTTTCTTGGAACCTTAGTGGCAATAGACGTTCCAAATGTGGCACCGTTTACGTCTGCTCTTGACCTTCCTTCTTCAGAGCATTGAAGGCTCTTCCACGCCTTGCTTCCACGCTGCCGCTTCGCCCTGTGTTCGTAGACCTTGGACGTAAATGCTCTCCTTGAATGCGTTGATCGTTGATGCTCTTAAATTGGAGGAGAATCTTGGTATGAGTGCCAAGTGGCACATCCATTTCTTTGTGAGTGCTTGAGGAGTTGAAGATGCTTGAGAACACTTAGTAATGTATGGATGTTACGTTATTTTAATGAAGGGCTTGGCTTTCCTTTGGATAAGTGTTCCTCATATGATAATTGCACCAACCTGTAGCTTGTAACTCCCTTGTTGTTGATGATGAGTGCTCGAGTGAGGAGTGTTAGGGTCTTGTTTCAAGTGACAAATGTCACTTCCTCCTTGTGCATGGGCATCTTCTATAATGCTCCTTCAATGTATCCTTCTTGGAGGTTCTTTAAACCCTGTAATATTTGCAACTCCTTTTTGATCAATTGCACTTGCTTGTAGGTTGTTTTAGGTTGAGTTGAGGAGCATCGATCTGAAGGCTTGAGCACCAAATTTTTTCTTCGAATATGTGGAGACTGGAATGCTCCAATGGTGCTTCTATTTTCCTCTTAACTCACATGTTATACGTCCTCCTTGTAGACAACGTTGCTCTATATTATAACATTATTTTTCTCCCTTTAATTATTTGTCTTGTCTCTTGTAGGTTCGATCATCCAATATGAGGGAGTAAGAGTCTTTAAAGTGACTCCTTTGATGTGCTTGGAGGGATGTTAATGAATGACCACCTTCGATTGGTTTTTCCAATGAATGTTGAGCCCTTGAGACACCTTCAAATATACCTCCTTTGATGTGCTTGGATGGACGTTAGTGAACAACCACCTTCAACTAGTTTTTCCAGCGAATGTTGAGCCCTTGAGACACCTTCAAATCTGCCTCATTTTTCTGTATAAACCATATTAGGATAGTGCAATGAAATGTAACATATTATTGTATAAAATAGGTCTTATTGCACCTTCTTTTACACCTCTTTTTCAAGGTCTGATTTTTTGGTTTTGTGGCAGAATTTTGAATGCAATATGAGGGGTTTTTGAGGTTGTCTCTTTGATTAGACACCTCCCCATTTTTGCTTGGATATTTTATAGATGGATCCAAGCTTGTAACCACTTGATAGAAGCTCTCTTTTTCTGTATTTTTTTGCACTATTTCTTTTGTAGAAAACTTAATGTGCTTTGAGCTTGAGACTCACCAAGTCTCGTTCGAGGCTTCCTTTGTTGCTCTTTTGGTGGTTACTTTCTTCTCCAATGCTTGGAGGATTGAGCTGATTTTGTGGCTTCCTTAGGCCACTCAAATTTGTAGATCTCTGTGCACTAATAGTGTCTTTAGACACTTTGATAAATTCTATTTTTGTGCCTTTCTCAAGAACACAAATAACAATATTTTGAGAGCAATAGGATAGTGCAAATAAATCTAATAAATTTTCACTTTTAATGCACTAAAAATTTCACCTTATCACTCCAATTAACTCTAAAAAATTAATGCACTCAATCAATTTACTGCAACTAATCAAGAATAATCTGGAATGAATCTTCAAGACTTATTCTGCAATTTCATTATAAGCAAAGGTAGTAGGAGCTAGTCTTCTTTTTCTTTCCAAAGTAGATGATAGGTAGTTGATAGATAGTTGAAATTCTAAAATCTAATCAACTCCTAAAGTGCAAATGAACCTAAAAGGAACCTTTCTATTTTTGCACTTTTGAAGACTATAATTCAATTCTCCTTTTTGCAACTTTAATTCAAATTAAGGTGCTTAAACAAATCTGATAAGTAATCCAATTAATGAATCTACTTGCACCAATAGTTGCATACCTTTTTTTGAAATCTCTTTTGCCGCTTCTATAGAGGATGTAGATCTTGGTGTCTAGGATCACCAAGTTGCTACCTTGTGTAAGATGTTGTAGCTCTTTGTAGGTTGCCTTGAACAACTTCGTCTTCACCAAAATATGGTCTCAAACTTTCTTTCACGAGCCTAGGATTTTGGTGGCTTGTTCTCCTCTTGTAGTCTCCTCCTTTTGCTATAGATTTGAAGAGATCTTCATTTCTGAAGTGGTGCCTTCTTGTTGTGAGAGGTAATCTCCAAATATCCTAGATTTGGTAGGCTTCTTCTATCTGAATCTTCCTTCAAGCTTCTTGTCAAATTTTGACTTCAAACAAGATCTTCTTCTCAATATTCTGAGTGTCTTGAGGTCTTCTTCTTCTGGGATTTGGTACTCCTTGCCAAATTCTTCTCCTCTTGGGCTTGTTGTCAGATGGCGATAATTATCCCAAGTCCTTCACTATCAGGGGCTTCTCCTTGGTAGTGGATTTCTCCAATGAGTTCTTCTTTGATGATTTCTTCAGTAAGGCTCTCCAAGCCTTTTATTAGATGCTCGTTGAGACCTCCCCAAGGTCTTTGATCTTGCAGCTTCTTCTGGTCTTCCTTGAGACCTTTTCTTCAACCTTCTGCTCCTAGAAGTGTTGGTGGTGAGATCTTCCTCTAGATCTTCGATTTTTGCTGCTTCTGGATTCGAGTAGGACTCTCCTAGTCCTTATTCTTCCAAGACTAGAAGTTCTTCAATGAGATCTTCTCCTGATCTCTTTGCCTGTAGGTGTTGGATTGATTCTAAAGAAGATACTCTTCCTAGCTTTCTTGTAGGAAGTTTTCTCGACTCACTGAATCTCCTTTCCCTACAACAAAGTATTAGTACTGAAATCTTAATCTCCTTCTAAATCAGATACTCTCTTCTGGAGTCTTCTTCAGGATCAAGGCTACTATGGCCTAATTTTAGTATCAAGGCTCCTATGGCCTTTTTTAGGATCAAGGCTTTTGTGGCCTTTTTCTTCAATATCAAGGCTTCTATGGCCTTTTTTAGGATCAAGGCTTTTGTGGCCTTTTTCTTCTAGATTTAGGCTTCTATGGCATTTTTCTTCTTGATCAAGGCTTCTATGGCCTTTTCTTCTGGATCAAGGTTTCTATGGCCTTTTCTTCTTGATCAAGGCTTCTATGGCCTTTTCTTCTTGATCAAGGCTTCTATGGCCTTTTCTTCTTGTGTGAAGTTCTCAATTTAGTAATGGAGATCTCCTGTCTCCTAACTTCACCACAACTCTTCTCCCAGAAGTCTTCTTCCACAATATTCTTTTCTTGGACAAGAAACTAACCTCTACACTATGAAGATACATCGACCTTCGGGCAATGAAGTTGAAGTCTCCTAGATTTCTGTTGTAGGAGGAATCCCAATATTCTGAGAATTAGATTTCTACAACAAAAAGAAACTTTGGGCAATAGTTAAGAAATTCCAGATATCCTGAATTATCTTCACTAGTTGATTTGTCAATCTAGTGGATTGAATGTTGAGTCCTAGTCTTCACGAGTTTTTCTTGCAACTCTATGGAAAGACTCTAGCCAAATGTAATCTCAGTATTTTTGAAACTGAGATTTCTTTCAATCCTCACTTGTGGCTCTCCCTATTTCTACCACCTAGACTCTTCTGAGAGTTTTTGATAGTGATTGGTCCAAAGGTGCATCAGGTTGACAAATAAACTCAGGCTCATTGATAATGGTGGCTTTCCTATGGCTAGATCTACCATAGCTCTGATACCACTATTAGCTTTTGATGTTGTATGCAATGGGAGATAGCAATCACAAGATGCAAAAATAATAATATGAAAGAAAGTAAATCTGTGAGATGACTAAAATATACTATAAATAGAAATGATGGAAATGAATACAATGTAGCTATGGAGGAAATGAACACTCCATGAATAATGCTACTGGACTACATTGCACCCATCTCCAATATGGGTGACTTTATCTATGCCCTATGATGCACTCTGAGATGCTCTATATGATGCTCTATATGACTATGACAATAAGGCCATTATATAGGAAGATAGGTTCCTTGGCCAACACTCTATCTAGCTGTGCAAGGGACAACTTGCACATTGACACTTGTGCATTTATTACATTGCATGAAGAAACTAAGTAACTTCCCCCTAAAGTAATCTAATGTCCTAAGTATGTACCTTGGTAGATACATTTACATGACCCAAATAATGTAATATGATCTATTTCTAACAAGGACTAAGTTTGGAGCATATCGTCATCCACATCACCATGATAGGCAACAATCATGGAGTCAAGGCAAAGCACAAAAAAGGAGCTATTATGGTTCTACATGGAATTAGGAGGGCACCAACCATGTGGAAGCATGGAGTCAACTAAGCAATTTTGGCTACTCAAGTAGAAATATGACATATTGACATCAACGAAGACCACCACCGATTAGAGTTCCACTAGGATGAATGGATGATAGATATTGGTACTAGTACTCAACATGGCTCAAAAGATCATATTATTTAGCCTCTTATATGTTTTGAGGATGAAAATTTTTGTAAGGGGGATGGAATGTTAGGTGTTAGGTACCCAAGATAGGTAATTAATAATTTATTATTGTGTTGTATAATGGTATGAGACATAAATTAACTATTGAGCAAGGAAAGTCGTATGTCAAATTAGAAATAGGTAGGAGAATAATGTCATATGTAACTGTTAAGGAATATTATCATATTATTATGCACTTTGTAACTCATGGAAGGTGAACCATCACACTCTTGTATAAATATAGATGTACCCCATTTGTAAAATAGATGCATGAAATATTCTTGTAGAAGTCTTGGCTCATGGAGTTGGGGATCTTGTAGAGTGGCTTCCTTCCAATAAGTAATATTGTATGGTGTTGCCCTACCTCAAAGGTATTATCAATGTATTTTATTGTAAGCAATTTATTTGTGGATGCATGTTTAATTTTTTTGCATATTGATGAATGATTTATGGTAATGAGAATAGAGGTTCATAACAAAATATATGTAGAAATCCACAAAAGAAACTTACAAATGGATATGGATGAGGATGGTTTTCAACCTCCAAAAAATAGGTCCAGAAAGATGAAAGTAAATAAATAGTGGATACTAGTAAGGAAGGATATTGAAAGAAAAACCAATTCTTTTGAGGCTTTAGCCTATGAAGAAAAAACATATCATAGTTTAGAGGACACAATTAAACAAGATCAAAATATTAACAAGGAATCGTCTATTCAGTATGATCCTAATTTAGAGACGAACATTTCCCTTGAACTTAAGGAATTTGCCTCAGTAGATTTCAAAGACTCTCTTGAAGTACCATGCACCATTCAAAATAAGAAAAGTGGTAGAAAAAACATAGTGTTAGATGTTAATATCTCTACCATTAATAAGAAAATACTAGAAAATGAGTAGGACAAGTCAAAATATTCTATAGCAGAGTCAAGAGAGGATAAATCTAATGAAAAGTAAATTTGTGAAAGACTATTGAGTAATGGAGTAATAAGACCTACTCTTGATATAGGCAAGGCAAAAAGAGGAAACCCCTCAAGAGCAAACATAGAGAAAGAAACACAATCTAAGTTGGTTGAACTTCTCTTTACAAAACTATAAAATGATATTGGTAACTTGCAGGTGGGACCAGTAGCCCATAATAAGGTGTGATTTCCATATTATAGAATATAAGGGGTGCTAATGCCCTCTCAAAGTAGAGGTGTATTAGGGAACTTTGTTTAAGTAAGCCTGATATTCTTTGTATATAGGAAACTAAAATGACAAAGGAAGAAGTTTTTAAAACTATGAAAGTAGTATGGGAAAGACATGAAAGGGATGTTGTTTATTATAAATAAGTAGTACGGGGAGTTCTAACATGTTGAAATCCTATAAGAACCTCTTGTGCAACCATTCGTAAAACTAAACATTGGATAGCCTTATTAGTCACATGCTACTTTACAAATATTAGTTTCATCATTATCAATGTCTATGGACCTATAACTCAGTAAAAAAAATTAGAAGTATGGAGTGGGATTGAAGCCTATATGAGAAGTAAAGACTAAGAAATCCAATTCATGATCATAGGAGATTTTAATGCCATAACCAAGTTGGATGAAAATTTTTGGGGAATTAGGAAAATAACACAAACTATGAGAGATTTCTTAGCTTTTATTCAAATAATAATCTATGGGAGGTTGAGTTTGAAGAGAATAACTATACATGGATCAACAACATGAGATGCCAAAACCTAAAAATAGAAAAATTAGATAAATCCATACTCTCAAATCGTTGGCTCGATGAATGGACTTGTGCTAAAATTAATACCTTTACAAGGATTGGTTTAGATCATTGGCAAATAAGAGTTAAAATGATGGTAAGTGAATTAAAAAAAATATCATATTTTAAATATGAGCATATGTGGGAAGACCATCCTAAATTTGTTGATATGATAGTGCAAATGTGGAATTGTTCAGAAAATAATGGGTTGTATACACTTCCAAAACAAATTAAATCAATGTCATCCAAATTAAAAGAATAAAAAAAAAAACTCTTAAAAAAAATTGAGAATAAAGAATGAAAAGAGAAAATTTCAAAACTCCAAAAATGTGAGAATAATAATCTTAGCTTAGAGGAAATGGAGTTGCTTAGTGAATATCATAATATTTTGAGTAAGGAAGAGAAATTTTGGAGATTAAAATTGAGACATACTTGGTTAAAAGGAGACAAAGACACTTTTTTCATAGGATGGCAATAATACAAAGATTAGCATTGAAAATTAGTAGAAGGGGTTTGGATTGGAGACTAGAGTAAAATTATAAAGGAGACAAGTTACCAAAGTATTATAGGATTGGAGGAATTTGAAGTTTTAAATGATAAGCTACTACAAGAAGTACCTTCAGTTTTAACAAATGAAGACAATAGGAAACTGATGGAGCTTATTACTGTTGGTTAGAGATCTGCCTTAGGTAAGGGTTTGGTTATTAGTGTGTCTTAGACCCGGCCAACATTGAAAGGTCAAGAGGAAGAAATGCCTCCTGTGCCAATCTCCAGAGATGGGTTGGTTCCCTTTCTATTCTATCTTGGGGGGTTGAGATTAGGGAACTAGAAAGAAATGTAAATGACTGAAAGGAATGGGAAATATGGCCACAGGTCGGATAGAACAGGGGTGATGGGCTAACAACATGATAACTTAACTGTAGGTCAAATCAAATAGCCATTTAACACAAATTCTAATAGAAATTAAAACTAAACAGCTAACATGCATAATCTCCAGGGCTACTCTAGAACTCATGTTTTACCAGAAGCTAAATCTAGATACTAGAATTCAAGCCTATCGATAAACCAAAAAATTTTAATAGAAGACAAGAAATAGAAGACATACACACAATCAAAAGTACAGATTTAGAGCCAAACACTATTTTTATTTATAGCAGAATTCGAGTTATAGCAAGCTTCTAGCAAACACCCATCATTTTTACAATAAAAGAGCAGGATTATATAACAAATTCTATCGCTTGAACATTAAATGCACACCTACAAAATATGGCAGTGGTAGCCAAGATAAGAGTTACAAGAGAGTACAATCATGAAATATTAAATAGGTATGGCTAGGACTGATGACTCCTTGAAAATGCAGTTGAGCCCCTTAAATGCCCTGACGAACTTGGCTTGCTGGCGCTGCCTCCTCACTCACGGGAATCGCTTCCGTGGAATATAGAATTGAAATATGGCCATAGGTCGGATAGAACAAGGGTGATGGGCTAAAAGCATGATAACTTAACTACAGGTCGAATCAAATAGCCATTTAACATAAATTCTAATAGAAATTAAAACTAAAAAACTAACATGCATAATCTCCAGGGCTACTCTAGAATTCATGTTTTACCAGAAGCTAAATCTAGATACTAGAATTCAAGCCTACCGATAAACCAGAGAATTTTAATAGAATACAAGAAATAGAAGACATACACACAATCAGAAGTACAAAGTTAGAGCCAAACACTATTTTTATTTATAGCAAAATTCGAGTTACAGCAAGCTTCTAGCAAACACCCATCATTTTTACAATAAAAGAGTAGGCTTATATAGAAAATTCTATCGCTTGAACATTAAATGCACACCTCCAAAATATGGCAGTGGTAGCCAAGATAAGAGTTACAAGAGAGTACAATCATGAAATATTAAATATGTATGGCTAGGACTGATGACTCCTTGAAAATGCAGTTGAGCCCCTTAAATGCCCTGACGAACTTGGCTTGCTGGCGCTACCTCCTCACTTGTGGGAATCGCTTTCGTGGAATATAGAATTGAAATCTTGGAATGTCCAATATAGAAGCTTCTTAGAATGGCTACACTCAGATGGATAAGAATGTACCTTAACTTTATTGATATGGAGCGCAACTGGGAAAGACCAGTGTCAGAGTTGATAGGCTCAGAGGTGAAGTGCAACCAGATAGTGTACAACATTCTTGCATGATGAAAGGAGTGCGCTAGAGTCTGGTGCACCTGAAGGAGTGCACCAAATCTTAGTGCAACTAAAGGAGTGCACCACATCTCGACACACTTGAAGGAGTGTGCCACAATATGGTATACTTGAAGGAGTGCGCTAGAGCCTGATGCACTTGAAGGAGTGCACCAAAGCCCGGTGCACCTAAAGGAGTGCGCCACAGCCCGATGCACCTGAAGGAGTGTGCCACAGCCCAACACACCTTAAGGAGTGTGCCACAACCCAATGCACCTGAAGGAGTGCACCACAACCTTGCCTACACTTAGTCATTTTTTAGTCCGAGGCTGGGTGTTGCACCTTTGACTATTTTAATAGGCATTGTCCCCTGCCAGTAGTGCACTCCTTAAACGTGGCTTATCTATTTTGTGCTAAGAATGGATTACACTCTTTCTTCTCCTTGGGTCCAAATTGCAATAGGGGACTTTTCACAAAATAACATTACCATCAAAAGGAGGATTTTCCTACATGGTCATTAGATAGAAATAAGTGTACACTATTTTAAGCTATGTAGAAAGGGTTTGGCAAACAAACTTAGGAGAGAGAATAATGTCTTGGAAAAATGAGAACAAAGTTTCTGAGGAGAAAAAAATACTAGAAAGCTTAATGTACACCATGTTGTATAAGTGACAACATCTTTGGCGACTCACGAGGAAATTTAGCTCGCCTCAATATAAAAATCCTAGGCCTTATCTGTTGGGCTCAGAGTCATTATCACTATCGCTCTCCGAATGCTCACTGGTAGTGGTCGAATCTTCACCTGATTCGTCTCTTCTTGTTTCCTCCTCTTCTTCTTGTTGCTCATTGAGATGCTCTTGGTCATGCCCTAGGACTTCATCTTGATGCTCGTCTTCCTCATCCTGAGGCACTTGGCCAACACCTAGTTGGGGCCCATGGCTTTTGCCTTGGCCCTCTTGCTGAACGAGGATCTCTTCCTCCGCATGAACTTCTTCCTATGCCTTATCTCCTTGATTTTGAGGTCCTTGGCCTATGTCTTGTTGGGGCCCAAGGCTTTCACCTTGTACATCTTGCTGAGCAACCTCCTATTCTGCATGAATTTCATCCTACGCCTGGTTTTCTCCTTGCACCTTGATTTCCCCTTGCACTTGGATCTCTCCTTACGCCTGGGTATCTCCCTGCTTTTGAGAAGGCTCGAGTAGTGTGAAATCCTTCTGGATACAATCATAGGTCACCTAGACTAGGGTCTAGTTGTCCTCATGCATGGTGTTGTGATTCTTAAGCTCTCAAATTAGGTACCTAAACCTTTCCAAATGGTGGACTTCAGCAAAATTAAACCTCTCGATAAGGTCCATAAGGCAGGATTCCATTAGCACGAATCTGGCTATATATTGCATCACCTGAAGTTCAGTAATGGGCTCCTCCCAACCGTCAATTTACAAAGTGTTATTTTTGAAGGAGTCCCACATTGATTGCAGTTCTTCTTCATTTAGGAGACAATACCTCTCATCAATGAAGCTCGAGAAATCATTATGCACCAGAGTCTCGAAGTACATAAGAGCAATCTTTCTCTATTTCAAACATGTCCATGAGATCTCAGGCATTTCGAGCTACCTTGGCCTTCTTGAAGAAATATATGAGTGTTGTATCTATAGATGCCCATGACTGAGCCAGGTCAAACATTGGGGCAAGCCGGATTCCTGACCTGTCCAGGGTTTGCACCATCATGACCAGTTCCAACCATTCGTCAACCTTCGACTTGACATCTTCTATGATGGAAGCATCGTGGGAAACTATCTGATTGGCTTCCCAGATGAATTCCAAGACTGCAACTACCTGGCATGCCCTATTACTAAAATTGGATAGGAAGTGATTGCGCGCCTCCTTGACACGGTATTTTGACAAGGTCATTGTGGGTTCTGGTTTACTATCCAATTTAGCCTATTTCTCCTAGATCTTAGCATCTAACACTTGTAGCTAGTCCTTTCCCTCACCTCGAACCCTAAGGTGCTCCTCAAAATATTTATTGGTGTCCTCTAGTTCCTGCTCTAGATTGATCACTCGCTACTGCAACTGCTTTACTTTGGACTGCTCGTCTTCGAGCTGCCCCCTCGTGAGTGCCAAGGTTTCTTCAAACTATGTATTTTTGTCCTCAACATTGTAGTAGCGATACTTAAAATGCTCCCTCTGAAGGTAAAGGGATGTTGCCTCAACATGAATATTCCCAGCTTTCTCTATGGGGTCAGTAGTCCTTAGATCTTCCATCGTTTGTCGATAAGAGTAGTCCACTAGCGTCATTTCATTTAATGGTTTCTATACCTTTGGAACCTTCTCCATCCAGTGGAGCTGCATGTTCTAAGGATCAAATACTACCCTTTTCTTTAGGTGGGCTAGCACCTTCGCACTTTTATTTTTTGGTATTTCAGCCAAGTTGAGGAATTTTGTTGCGCCTTGTGAATGCTCTTAGCCATTGGGCCTTCTTCGCAAAAATATAGCTTTGTAGGCTCTTGCACTCTAAAGAAAGAGGTAAAGGTAAAAAAAACCTGCTGAGGTCTTGATCCGACATGTGTTTCTAGAATAGCTGGAGTGATGACTGTAGTGACCATGGGGGGTGTTGGGGTTTGCATGGTTGAAGCTAGAATGCTAGGTTTTGGGGGAGGAGTCCCCATGGAGGATACTATCAGAATAACTAAGGAAGCTGGGATAGGTGAGGGCTAGCCAAGACTTACTATCGCAGTAGATGTTGCAACTAAAAATACTAAACTCTAGGGAGTAAGGATGGAAGTCACCGAGAAGATGAAGGCATTGGAAACTTTTGCAAACATTTCAAATGACTTAGAAACTACGGGTAGGGGAGGATGAGACTTCACCTGGAGCAGGGGGTTCGAAAAGCTTTTGTAGGGGTGCCGAATGGAATGTGGGCAGATACTAGGGTTTTAGCACCAAGAATTGGGGTTTTTAAAGGGGCAGATGAGAGAAAGAGAGGAAAATAAGATGCACCTACGGGCTCGGACATCTCCAGAGTTGACGTGGTAAACTATTGCATTATCGGATTGACTTATCTCTCTTCGCCCGAAGCCTCATATTCTAGGTTAATAAATGGCACTTTGGGCTATGCCTGCTGCACCTACTGGGCTGGAATAGAAACCCCTGAAGTGCTTCCTTCTATGACTGCTACCATCGTTGTAGGGCCTACACTAGTGAGCTTTATTTTAATAGTACGAGTCCTCTTTACGATGCTCTAGGGAGTAGGTGCATCAGGTGCACTCCTCTTATTTGGAGTAACCTTTTCTTCGTAAAGTGGTTGCTTATCCTTGCCCTTGATAGGTGATGGCTGACTAGCTCGATGCTCTCGTATCGATGCATCTTCCACTCTACTAGGACTCTCCGTACTCCTAGGCACAAGGTTGCCGAAGAAGACGGGTTGGTAGGAGTCATAATTTTTTTCAAGTATATCAAAAAATTTCTGATCTATCTGCAATATTGGATCAAATACTCCTTTTCTATGGTGACACCTCATTATCCACTAGTTCACAATCTTCTCCTCCAACCAATGGGGCACTTTGTCTTTTATCAACTTGAATACCCGATCATTGGGGTCCTATGTTGGATACTACCTAGGGTTGTATTCAGTATCCATGATGTAAAAGCCGTACCACGAGGGGAAGGAGACCATATTTTCAATGTGCCATTCGAGATCCAACCTAGAAGGGTTATTACGATGCTTCTCGATATCCGAGCAAGGATAGTAGTGGAATTTGTCTCTTGCGATTTTTCCTTAAAGACACCTTCTGGATCATACTTCCACCATTGGGGTAGGTCAATCAGACCAAAATCATACAAAGTAACTGCCAGATGGATGTTTTGCTTATTTTTTATCACTTTGATGGTGCCCAGCTCAATAGGCCAGGGGTAGGTGTGTTGTCTTTTTCTCCCCTTGTCATACATATCATCTGTGAAGTTGCACTAGCAAGCAACTTTGAGGGCAAATAGGTACTTGGTAGTGTAGTACGACAATAGGAAAGGTTTGCCAAAAAACCCAAAAATCTGTACCACAAGCCCTTGTGTCAGTCGAAAAACGTCTCCAAGCTGCTATTGTATCACATATTCCCTCATAGCTCTTGGCACCCGCTCACAGACACTATAAATGATCTCCAGCACCATGCCCAAAAAGACTCGATTAAAATTATAGTAGGACTCATGCCTTGATAGGCTCAAAGTCCACTGGTACATCGGGAGCACCTCGCCATTCTCGTTCGTGTAACTTTTATCATTTAAGGTATAACAACGATGCGAATGCAGCTGGTGGAAGAAGTACCACACCAGGAATGAGCAACTCTGGAATGCCATTTTTTTGTCTTACATCCTGCATAACTAGAGGTGTAGCTATCGAGACACCCAGTCTACCTAGTCAAAAAATATGGGCTTTGTCTCCCATGATGCAGCATCGAAAATGTAAAATTCCCTATGGGACACACATTCGGTAACGATTGACTACCATGTATTTACTTGGGCATCTAAGGCTTGACCAGTAATCCATGCCAGCATGGAGAAGAGCTCAAAGTTCTTGAATCTCCTCAAGGACATGGGGAGTTGCGGCAAGGTCCTGGGTGCGAGTGTCTTTATGAAATGGGACTCCATGAATCGCCTCGTCGACAACGTGTTAGTGTATCTATCCCCCTGATACTTGGTGTTAATTCTCTT
The DNA here is from genome assembly GCA_028583015.1 of Wollemia nobilis. NCBI lineage: Eukaryota > Viridiplantae > Streptophyta > Pinopsida > Araucariales > Araucariaceae > Wollemia > Wollemia nobilis. The sequence continues at coordinate 8,788,233 of JAQPPZ010016346.1, read as the reverse complement.
GACGATAACTTGACCAGAAGGTTCCCACCCATAGGCAAAGGCTGCGTGGATTTTGTTAGCAGAGATGGAGAACAACCTCTTTCCCTCTGCATCCTTCATCGATCTATTCTGAGGGTCATAAAATTGGGTAATTATGCAAAATAACTCTGGGCAAGGATGCACAGGTGTGCACAGGTACCAGTACAGGAGGGAGTGGTAGGAAACTACCTGATTATTCACTTCAGACACCTTAGTTATCATATGCTCAACATCTTGGTGCAACTTCTCTATACTGGTCCTAGTGAGGATGCAATCCCAAATTTTACTTAGTTTATCTTCAAGCGAAGGCGGTAGGGGTTTTTCCTTTTTTTCTTTTGCATGCTCCTGCTCACTCTTCATCAACTTTAGGACCTTCTCTTTTTTTTGCTTGGGCTCTCCTTTCTTGCCCATATCCACTGGTAAATCGTCCAAGTGCACTGGGAATGACAACGCCTAAGCACAGTCTGCCCGGATTGCGTCTAAGAAATATTTCACTTGCGCCAAAACAAAATGATACTCTGCTAATGCTTTTCACTCTTACCCATGACAATCATCCTCTGGAACTCAGCAATGGTGGATGTTGCAACAACTTAAGAATTTTAAAAGGCATAACTGGTGTCCAATGCACCTTCTTATAGTTCTGGTCTGCACCCACCTGCATTAATGCTGCTTAAGCGGAGTAAATGCCAGGAGTGATTTGGGGGCACTATGGAATGTCTCCTGTGTGGTAACCAATGGAGGAGTGCACATACCAATGCTAACTAATGAAGTGGGGCACAATATTCCTTAGGGGACATGAAGCGTCACCTTTGTTGCATTTATTTTTTGATGTGTCTTGCTTTGGATAGTGTGCCAAAGGTATTTAGAGAAAAGTGCCTTACGCACAAAAAATTGAAAACTAGGTTGTGCTTGCATATCGAAGCGCAATGGCCTCCTTGGAATGTGCACCTGCCTTGGGTGCATATTGTGATGTGCACTCAAACTTGGCACATCATTGGATGTGCACCCACCTTAGGCACATCTAAGATGTGCGCTCGGCCTTGGACGCACCTTGCGATGTGCACTTGGCCTTGGTGCACCATTGGATGTGTGCCTGCCTTGGGTGCACCTAAGATGTGCACTCATCCTTGGGCGTACCTTGTGATGTGCGCTCGGTCTTGGTGCACCTGAGATGTGCACCCAAGGTCGAGTACACATCTCAGGTGCACCCAAGGCAGGCACACGTCCAATGGTGTGCCAAGACCAAGAGCACATCACAAGGTGCACCCAATATTATTGGCATCGCCATGTTTTATAGGTGTGCATTTAATGTTCAAGCCATAGAATTTGTTATATAAGCTTGCTCTTTTATTGTAAAGATGATGGGTGTTTGCTAGAAGCTTGCTGTAACTCGAATTCTGCTATAAATACAAATAGTGTCTGGCTCTAACTCTGGACTTTTGATTGTGTGTATGTCTTCTATTGCTTATCTTCTATTAATATTATCTAGTTTATCGGTAAGCTTGAATTATAGTATCTGGATTTAGCTTCTGGTAAAACATGGATTCTGGAGTAGCTCCAGAGATTATGCATGTTAGCTGTTCAGTTTTAATTTCTAATAACATTTGTGTTAAATGGCTATTTAATTTGACCTACAGTTAAGTTATCGTGTTGTTAGCCCATCACCCCCGTTCTATCCAGCCTGTGACCATATTTTCCATTCCTTTCAGTCATTTACATTTCTTTCCATTTACCTTATCTCAACCCCCCAAGATAGAATAGAAAGGGAACCAACCCATCTCTAGAGATTGGCATGGGAGGCATTTCTTCCTCTCGACCTTCCAATGTTGGTCAGGTCTAAGGCATACTGATAACCAAACCCTTACCTAAGGTATATCTCTGACCAACAATTACTTTGAAAGAAATTTATTTAGCTCTTTTATCTTTTGACAATGATAAATCCCTATGTCTGGACAGGTTATCTACAACATTCTATTAGCATAATTGGGATATAGTGAAGGATTCTTAATTGGTGGTAGTGGAACAGTCTAGGCTAAAATAATACATACCTTATAAAATAAATGCAACATATCTTACCTTGATTCAAAAAAATATATGTAAAATTGTTTGATTCATTTAGGACCATAAGCCTATGTAATATGTCATATAAGATAATATCCAAAGTGGTGGTAAACTGGTTAAAACCATTTTTAGAAAAAATTATTTCAGAAGAGCAAGGAGGATTTATGAAAGGGAGATAAATTTTGGATGGGATCATGGTAGCTCATGGAATTATGCACTCAACAAATTCAAGAAAAGAGAGAGAAATGATCTTAAAACTTGATATGAGTAAAGCTTATGATAGGGTTAATGGGATTTTCTTTTTGCAGTATTAGAAAAATTTGGATTTGGGAAGAAATCAATCATATTGATTAAATCTTGTGTCTTTATAGTTTCATATTTAGTGTTTGTCAATGGGTTAGTAATAGAATATTTTAAAGCTAAGAGAGATCTTAGATAGGGAGATCCTCTATCACCATATTTATTCATTATTATGGCAGAGGTATTGGGTACGAACTTGAAGAAGGCTAACAAAGTTGATCTAATAAGTGGACTTAAGGCTAGTAATAACATCAACAACATCACCCATCAATAATTTGTAGATGATACAGATAAGCTTTTAATTCCAAAAAGGTGATGAAAATAATACAAGCTCAAAGAAAAGGGAGTTGCTTACTGAATATCATAATATTTTGAGTAAGGAAGAGAAAATATGGAGATTAAAATCAAGATAGACTTGGTTAAAAGGAGATAAAAATACAAAGTTTTTTCATCGGATGACTATAGTACAAAGATAATATTCTAGAATTAGTATAATTAAATCAATAGAAGGGGTTTGGATTTAAGATCAAAGTGAAATTAGAAAATAGGTAAATTTGTTTTATTATAATATTCTAAGTTCAGAGGAGACTGAAGTTCTTAATGATAAACTTCTTCAAGATGTTCCTTCAGTTATAATAAATGAAGACAATAGGAAACTGATGGAGCCTATTACTCTAGAAGAATTTCATTTAGCTCTTTTCTCTTTTAATAAGGATAAATCCCCAGGTCCAGATGGGATCTCTACAACTTTTTACCAACATAATTGGGATATAGTGAAGGATTCTTTATTGGTGGTAGTGGAATAGTCTAGGGTAAAACAATACATTCCTTATAAAATAAATGCAACTTATCTTACTCTAATTCCAAAAAAGAAGGATGTTGAATTGTTTGATTCTTTTAGACCCATAAGCCTATGTAATATGGCATATAATATTATTTCCAAAGTGATGGTGAATAGATTAAGGCCATTGTTAGACAAAATTATTTTAGAAGAGCAAGGAGGATTTGTGAAAGGGAGACAAATTTTGGATGGGATCATAGTAGCTCATGAAGTTATACATTCAATAGCTTCAAGAAAAGAGAAAGCTATGATCTTAAAACTTGATATGAGTAAAGCCTATGATAGGGTTAAATGGGATTTTCTTTTTGCAGTTTTAGAAAAGTTTAGTTTTGGGAAGAAATGGGTTAGATGGATTAAATCTTGTGTCTCTACAATTTCTTATTCAGTTTGGGTCAATGGGTTAGTGACAAAATATTTTAAAACCAAGAGATGCCTTAGATAAGGAGATCCTCTATCTCCTTTTTTTCATTATTATGGCAGAAGTTTTGAGTAGGAACTTAAATAAGGCTTACAAAGATGGGTTTATAAGTGGACTTAAGGTTAGTAATAACATCGATAACATCACCCATCAATAATTTGTAGATGATACAACCCTTTTTGGAAGGGCAAGGATAAATGAGGCCAAAGATTTGAATAAATTTTTAAAAGAGTACGAAAGAGCTTCAGGGCAAAAAATTAATAGGACTAAATCCAAAATTTACTTCCTTAACACTCCTGCTAATATCAAAGCAAGAATTTGTAGGTTGATTCAAATGGAGGAGGTAAATTTACCAACAATTTATCTAGGGATGCCTTTATTTGAGGGGAGAATGAGGATAGATTTATGGAATCCAATTATTAGTAAAGTTTAAAATAAACTTCCAACTTGGAAAGGTAGATGGTTATCATTAGCAGGAAGAGTGCAGTTAATTAAGTCAGTATTACAAGCCATTCCAACATATTATATGTCATTGTATTCTATGCCAAAATCAGTTGAAAATGTTTAATATTTATTATGTGATCCTTTTTATGGTTAGGTTTACATGATAAAAGGAAATTTCCTTTGGTGAAATGGAGCAAGTTGTGTGATGATAAAACTAGGGGAGGTCTTGGTTTAAGAGTTCTTACAGATGTAAACTTAGCTCTTAGGGAAAAATTTATATGGATATTGTACAAAGAGAGTCAAAGACAATGGGCAAGAATTCTTCTAAGTAAGTATGTTGATCCCAATGACCTAAGTTTAATATTTACTACATTCTCTCTTCCAAATGGTTCTGCTCTTTGGAATGGTTTAAAAAAATCTATTGATCTTATGATTAAAGGTTTAAGATGGGTGGTGGGAACTGGAGAAAATTTTTCTATTTGGATGGATACTTGGTGTGATAAAAAACCACTCAATTTAGATCCAATTTTGAAACCTTGGATGAGATTACTTCAAGATAAATATGGTGATAGGGTTTCAAACATTTTGTACAAGGATCGAGAAGGAAGATACAAATGGAAAGAATATTTTTTTACAAGTATACAAGACATTGATGCTAGGAGGCAATTGAGTAGAAAGATAACAACTATGATTATTTCAAGGGGTGCCAAGGATAAATTGATTTGGGAGTTGAATAGCTTAGGAGAATACACAACAAGAAGTGGATATAATGTTCAACACCAACATAATAATAATATCACTAGAATATGGAGAGATATTTGGGATAGCCCAAGCATTCCTAAAGTCAAAATGTTTGTTTGGCTAGTAGGTCATAGAAGAATTTTATCCTAGGATAACCTTATGAAAAGGGGTTTTCATGGCCCCTCTCAATGTGTTTTCTTTAATAAGGAGGAGGAGAGTATAGACCATCTCTTGGGACATTGCTCAATAGTCTAGAATCTATGGAAATGGATTCTTAATATGTTTGGTAAATGCATGGTGATGAATAGTAGAATTGAAGATTGGTTAAAGCAATGGCAGAGCACTTATAAAAGTGAGGCTTTACAGACAATATGGGATATATCAAAAGATACAATACTTTGGACTATATGGCTAGAAAGGAATAGAAGAATATTTAAAGGAAAGGAAAGTAGTTTAGAGGTAATGAAAAAGAAGATATGTTTAGCCATAGAGGATTCTAAACCAACCCTATCAACTCACCCAATCCCTAATTTGGAAGCAGAGAGTCTTGATAGATGGAGTCAAGTCATTAAATGGAATTATGATGTTGGGTACAAGAGAAGCAAAAATAAGGTAAATAATATAAAGTGGAAACCACCAGATGTGGAGTGGGTTAAATTGAATTTTGATGGAGCATCTAAAGGAAATCCAGGACCAGCAGGAGGAGGAGGAATAATTAGAAATAATAGAGGAGAGATTTTGTCTCATTATGCTTTCAATAGTGGATTTAAGACAAATAATGAAGTTGAAGCTTGGGCGGCTTTAGAAGGGTTAAAAATATGTAAATAAATGAAATGGAATAGAGTATGGATGGAAGGTGATTCTCTCATAGTAATAAATACAATTTTGAGGAAAGCAAAGGCTCCATGGAACATACAAGAGATAATTGTGGAAATTCAAGATCTTGCTAAAGAGTTTGAAGAAATTAGGTTTACACATATATTAAGGGAAGGAAACAAATGTGCAGATAGGCTAGCCAATAGAGGGGTTTTGATTGAGGATCGTGAAGTTAAATTCTCCTTTCCATGGTTAGAGGAAGTAGAAATTTTAGTTGAAGTTGACAAGAAAATGTTGATTGCCTAAATCAATTAATGATTAATATTTACTTTAATGTTTTCCATTGGTAATATCTGCTTTATTTTATAATAATAATGTGTTTTCATTTAGACTATTTATTATAATTTTTGTGGTTGCACTTGTGTTTTAGGAAGGAAACTAGCAATCCAGATTTGGTAAAGCGGACTATGATAGTGCGATGTTTTGGAAATATTACTCTACTAAGATGCAAGGCATAGATAGTAGAGGTGAAGTTTTGGCATTGTGAAGGCTGCTATAGGAAAATTTCAAGAAAGATGCTAAATTCTGGAATATTTGTATTCATACAAAAATTTGAAAAGATCTAGAAAATGAAAATCAAGAATTCAAACATTTTATGTAAAATGATGTAGGTTTCTAGCTATAGCATCTCAATTGAGATGAGAAGTGTATCTATTTGTAAAATCTCAAGCTCTAAATAAGAGAGTTGTAATTTTTCAAGGGTGGGGGACCCGAGTACAACCCCTTATTATCAAGCATAATAATAATAATTTATAGATGATATAACCATTTTAGGAGGCCAAGGATAAATGAGACTAGATCTTTGAATAACTTATTAAAGGAATATGAAAGAGCATCAGGGCATAAAGTTAATAGGACAAAATCTAAAATTTACTTCCTAAACACTCTAGCTAGAATCAAAGTAGGGATATGTAGATTACTTCAAATGGAGGAGGCAAATTTATCAACAACATATCTAGGGATGCCTTTATTTGAGGGGAGAATGAGGATAGAATTGTGAAATCTAGTTATAAGTAAAGTTTAGAATAAACTATCGATATGGAAAGGTAGATGGTTATCATTAGTAGGAAGAGTGCAACTAATTAAATCAGTCTTACAAGCCATTCCAACATATTATATGTCCTTGTATACTATGCCAATATCGATAGAAAAAATGTTTAATCTATATTATGTAGTCATTTTTGTGGTCAAGATTACATGATAAAAGGAAATTTTCTTTGGTGAAATGGAGCAAGGTGTGTGATGATAAAACTAGGGGAGGTCTTGGTTTAAGAGTTCTTATGGATGCAAACTTAGCTCTAAGGGGAAAAATAATTTGGAGATTGTACAAAGAGAGTCAAAGACAATGGGAAATACTTTTTCTAAGTACATTGAGCCCAATGACCCAAGATTAATATTTACTACATTCTCACTACCAAATGGTTTTACTCTATGGAACAATTTAAAAAAATCAATTGATCTAGTGATTAAAGGTCTAAGATGGGTGGTGGGAACTAGAGAAAAAATTATATTTGGATGGATACTTGGTGTGATAAAAAACCACTCAATCTAGATCCAATTTTGAAACCATGGATGAGATTACTTCAAGATAAATATGGTGATAGGGTTTCAAACATTATGTACAAGGATCAAGAAGGAAGATACAAATGGAAAGAAGATGTTTTTACAAGTATACAAGACATTGATGCTAGGAGGCAATTGAGCAGAAAGATAACAACAATGATTATTCCAAGGGGAGCTGAGGATAAGCTAATTTGGGAGTTGAATAGCTCAAGAGAATACACAACAAGAAGCGAATATAATGTAAAGCACCAACAAAATAGGAATACCACAAGAATATGGAGAGATATTTGGGATAGCTCGAGCATTCCTAAAGTCAAAATATTTGTTTGGCTAGTAGGTCATAGAAGAATTTTATCCTAGGATAACCTTATGAAAAGGGGTTTTCATGGCCCCTCACAATGTGTTCTATGTAAAAAGGAGGAGGAGAGTATAGACCATTTCTTGGGACACTATTCAATAGTCTAGAAACTATGGCAATGGATTCTTAATATGTTTTGTAAATGCATGGTGATGAATGGTAGAATTGAAGAATGGTTAAAGTAATGGCATAGCACTTTTAAAAGTGAGGCTTTACAAACAATCTAGGATATATCAAAAGATACAATACTTTGGACTGTATGGATGAAAAGGAATAGAAGAATATTTAAAGGAAAGGAAAGCAATTTAGAGGTAATGAAAAGAAAGATTTTTTTAGCCATAGAGGAGTCTAAACCAACCCTATCAACTCACCCAATCCCTAATCTTGAAGTAGAGAGCCTTGATAGATGGATTCAAGTCATCAAATAGAATTATGATGTTGGGTATAGGAGAAACAAAAGGAAAGCAAAGAATATAAAGTGGAAACCACTAGAAGTGGAGTTGGTCAAATTGAATTTTGATGGAGCATCTAAAGGAAATCCAGGACCAATAGGAGGAGGAAGAATAATTAGAAATAATAGGGATGATATTTTGTCTCATTATGCTTTCAATAGTGGATTTAAGATCAATAATGAAGTTGAAGCTTGGGTAACTTTGGAAGGGTTAAAAATATGCAAACAAATGAAATGGAATAGAGTATGGATGGAAGGTGATTCACTAATAGTAATCAATGCAATTTTGAGGAAAGCAAAGGCTCCATGGAACATACAAGAGATAATTGTGGAAATACAAGACCTTGCTATAGAGTTTGAAGAAATCAGGTTTACACATACGTTAAGGGAAGGAAACAAATGTGCAGATAGGCTAGCCAATAGAGGGGTTTTAATTGAGGATCGTGAAGTTAAATTCTCTTTTCCATGGTTAGAGGAAGTAGTAAGTTTAGTTAAAGCTAACAAGAAAATGTTGACTGCCTAAATCAAATAATGATTAAGATTTACTTTAATATTTTCCATTGGTAATATTTGCTTTATTTAACTTATTTATTTGTTTTGTTGGAGAACACAGGGTTGTACTTAGGTCCCACACCCTTAATAAATCACAACTATTTTCTTTAAATCTTGAGAGTTTACAAATAGATTAAATTCTCATCTCAATTGAGTTGCTATAGCTAGATACCTACAATTTTTTCATAAAATGTCTTAATTCTTGATTTTTAATTTTTTGGATCTTCTTCAATTTTTTATGTGAATACAATATTCCAAAATTCAGCATCCGTCTTCTTGACATTTTCCTAAAACCTTAACAATACCAAAAATTCACCTCTACTTTCTATGCATTTCATCTTAGTAGAGTAATATTTTCGAAACATCGCACTATCATAGTCCACTTTACCAAATTAGAATTGCTAGTTTCCTTCTTGAAGCATAAGTGCAACCACAACAATTGTAAGAAATAGTTTATATGAAAATATATCAATGTTATAAAATAAAGCAAATATGATCAACTGAAAACATTAAAGTAAATCTTAATCATTATTTGATTCAGGAAGTCAACATTTTCTATCAAATTTAGCTAAACTAACTACTTCCTCTAAACATGAAAAAGAGAATATAACATCACGATCCTCAATTAAAATCCCTCTATTAGCTAGAAATTTTGAGTTAAAAGCATGTGTTTTTATGAGGGGTCTTGATCCCCTTGTACCAAGGTTTGAAATTATATCTCCTAAATAAAAACCTAAAGATATACCATTATGGTATCCCTCATGGGACTGATTTATTTTATAACATCAATGTATTTTCATATAATTTTTTTATTACAATTCTTGTGGTTGAACTTATGCTTCAAAAAGGAATCTAGCAATCTAGATCTTGTAAAGCAGACTATGATAGTGTGAAGGTTTGGAAATATTACTCTATTATGATGCAATGCATAGATAATAGAGGTGGATTTTGGTATTGTGAAGGCTACGGTAAGAAATTTCAAGAAAAAGGATACTGCATTTTGAATATTTATATTCACACAAAAAATTTAAGAAGATCCAAAAAAATAAAAAATTTCATAAAAAAGCATGAATTCTTGATTTTTATTTTTTTGGATCTTGATTTCAATTGAGAATCAATTTTTTTGGTAAACTCTCAAGCTCTAAAGAAGAGAGTTATGATTTTTCAAGCATGTGGGACTCAAGTGCAATCCCTTATTCTCCAAAAAAAAGCTATTGTACTCGAGTCCCCCACCATTGACAATTCATAACTCTCTCGTTTAGAGCTTGAAAGTTTATAAACATATTCAATTCTTATCTCAATTGAGTTGCTATAGCTAGATATCTACATATTTTTTAATAAAAAGTTTGAATTTTTTATTTTCTCCTTTTGGATCTTCTTCAATTTTTTTGTAAATATAAATATTCATAATTCAACATCCTTCTCCTTGACATTTTCCTACAACAACCTTCACAATACCAAAACTCCACCTCTAGTGGCTACGAACTGTATCTTAGTAAAGTAATATTTCTAGTGTAACCATAAGAACTATAATAAATGGTTTAACCATTTCAAAAAGTTGAAAATTCAAATTTAAAACCTTATCAAGAGATATAGAGTAATAATTATTTAAATATATTTTTATCAAAATATATTAGCTTAATTGTTAGACTCCTCAACTTTCAAGGAGGAGACTAAGGAGACCTAAGTTTGAATATTGCCAAATGATACATACATTATTGCCAAGCTCTTGTAATACCACTATATGGTCATGATGTAATACAAATAAGATTTGATATATATAATTTTTATAAAATTTATTTAATATTTTTTTTGCTTGATAATAAGGGGTTGTACTCAGGTCCCCCACCCTTCAAAAATTACATCTCTTCTTTAGAGATTGAGAGTTTACAAATAGATACACTTCTCATCTCAATTGAGATGCTATAGATAGAAATCTATATCATTTCACATAAAATGTTTGAATTCTTGATTTTCATTTTTGGGATCTTCTCAAATTTTTGTATGAATACAATTACTCCAGAATTTAGCATCTTTCTTGACATTTTTCTATAGCAGCCTTCACAATGTCAAAACTTCACCTCTACTATCTATGCATTGCATCTTAGTAGAGTAATATTTCCAAAACATCACACTATCATAGTCCGCTTTACCAAATCTGAATTGGTAGTTTCCCTTCATTGCTCTTCCCATCGTTTGAACCTTAGTTGGAAAATATTTGCAATTTCATTTTTTGTGACCTAAATTTTTTTTACTACCCTTGTTTCGAATGGTTGACTTCACAAGGTTGTATCTCCCTCAATATTGCTCATATTTTTGTATATGACCACTCATTTTAAAACTATTCAAATTCTGCATAAGTTAGTTTAAGAATCAACTAAATTGGATAAATCTTCGTGAAGATATGGCTCCTAAAATATGAGATATTTTTCAAGAAAAACCCCTAATCCTTTGCACTTTACAATTTTTTTTCACGACTTTAAAAATTATCACTATTCTTGTTTCAAATAGTTGACTTCAGAGGGTCGTATCTCCATCAATATTCCTCAGATTTTTACATATGACAACTTATTTTAAATATATTCAAGTTCTGCACAATTTGGTCCAAGAATCAATTGAATCGGATAACTCTTCATGAAGATATGGCTCCTAAAATATGAGACGTTTTTAGGAAAAAACCCTAATCCTTCGTACTTTGCAATTTTATTTTTCTCATTGTAAGCAACCTTCCATGCTCCTTCAACCTTCCCAACATTCCACTCAACATCCCAACCTTCCATTGTAGCTCCTTCAACTAGCCTATCCTTCCATGCTCCTTCAACCTTATCAGCCTTCCTTTCTTCAGCCATCCTAGACTTCCACCCAATATTCCAACCTTTTGATGTAGCTCCTTAAGCTAGTCTAGCCTTCCATGCTCCTTCAACCAACCTGTCTTCCATGCTCCTTTAGCCTTAACACTCCAAATATCAACTCATCATTTAGCCTTCCACTCTCTTTCAACCTCTAGCCTTTCACTCTCCTTTAGCCTCTAGCCTTCCACACTCCTTCAGCCTCTAGCCTTCCACACTCCTTCAGCCTCCAACCTTCCACCCTCTTTCAGCCTTCAAATTTATTAATTGTTAAAGCACTTGACCATTTATCAGGTCTCTTAGAGGGTGCATAACTTTATTAAATGTTATTAGTTTAATATTATATAATTTTCAACAGTTAAGGAGATTCAGGTTCAAATCTTGATATACATAATTGCCAAATTGTTACAATACTATGGTTTTTTTTATTCATAGAGAGGTTGGTTACATCCATAGTCCTTTTCTACTACCAAGCAAGGTTCAAAAATTGGGGCTTCCCCCAACAATACCTATTTTACCTCATTGTTATTTTACTCGACGTGAACTTTTAAGGAGATCCAAGTTCAAATATTGCCATAAATAATTGCCAAGTTGTTACAATACTTTTTTTTTAATTTGTAGGGGAGCTGGTTATATCCATAGTCATTTTCTACTATTAAGCAGGGTTCAAATCCTAGGGATGCCCCCATCAACACTTATTCCACCTTGTTTTATTTAAATTGACATGAGGAGGAGCATGGGGCACTCAAGATTGGTACCGTTTTTGGATGACATGCATTTAATGGACGTAGGTCAAACTACTACCTTTGCACAAACAAGCATGCCTATAGAATTTGAACCTAGGTCTCTTCTTGGTAAGCGTCAAAACTTACCAATCCACCTAGACCCTAGGGACTAAAATTCTTAGTTAGAGAGAAACCTCCAAATCCATGCTCTTAGGATATTGACAATGTTGTCCCAATCGGGTATACCACTATCTAGAGAGAATCCATAAGATATTTTTTTTGTATCTATTCGATCTCACATATGTATAGGGTTTCGTACTTGAGACCTCTCAAATGGAGGGAGCTATTTACAATCACCAATGTGCCACACTTGCGAACAAGTTGTTACAATACTATTACATGGTAATGATTGGGTGGACCCATTTCAATCCTATATAACTGATTGATTATATATAGAAAAAGAGAAATTTAATTATTTTTAAAATTTAATTATAAAATTTAAATAAGTTAACCTTTTGTGATCTCATACACACCCTAAGGTTCCTTATCTCAAGAAATTCAATCGATGATCCTTATCTTGGTGAAGTCAATCAATGATTACTATATTTTTAAAATTAAAGATAGATAAAAATCTAACCATAAATGTAAAGGGAAAGTAGTTTAAAGTATTTTTTGATGTACATTAGGCCATAGGTTATATGGGATAATCCTTATGGAGAATTTTTTTTCCATAATATATGGTTATTCAACCTTAATATTATCAAAGTATGTTGTACAACCCTAACCCATTGCAGGATTTGAATCTTGGACCTTCTATTTAGAGTTCCAAAGTCTTTATTGTTAGGTACATTTAAATGTTTTCAAAGAATTCAATTAATACTTGGTATTTGGGAAGAACAATGAATAATGTTATATACCTAACCTTATTTACTATTTAAATGTTGCCTAGATAATGATTCTATATAGTTATGTTTGTTCATTTGTTCAAATTAGAATTATTTATTTTTTAATTATTTTTTGTTAATAAATAAAAATGCATCGAGAGTGAGTGTGAGTTAGGATTGAGTCTTCCCTTTTCTTGTTTTATATCTTTGGAGAAGTTCAAAAAATAAAGGTTTCATATGAAGAAAATCTAGGTAGTATGGAAGGAAAGTCATATTTGAAATCCTTGATTGGAAGTAAGGATTCCCTAACTAGAAGTATGGATGTCCAAGTTGAAAATGAGGAAAAACAAATATATGAGAAGCTTGATCCAAGGAGCATAAGTTACACCAAAAGTGATTATCAAGGATGATATGATTGAGCATCATATAATAGTTCTTATAGTAGAGGATTAATATATAAGTTCTATAGATATTGGTCAGAGATTTCAGAGATTTAAAATTGGATCAAGTGGAAGTGGGGATTAAATTCAAATTACTCCATGATTTTTTTTCCAAAGAATTTTTGTCATATTTTCCAATTCAGAAATTGAGAAAAAAGTAATGGGTGGTGGCCCATGGTTTAGAGGGAGAGATATCTTATATTTAAGACCATGGAGTGAGAATTTTTATATAAAGAGAAAAACTATTAAAAATATTCTAGTGTGGGTTAGGCTTTTTGGACTTCTATATCATCTTATCAATAAGGATGTTTTGAAGAATATTAAAAATACCCTAGGAGATTTCATTTAGGAGGGACAAACTATTAAAAAGTGAAAGCATGTTGTATATATTTGGATATATGTTGCTATGGAGAGTTTAAAATATTTTCCATATTCTATTAATATTATATCTTAATCAAAAGAACAAGATCAACACGTGGACTATGAAATCATTACATTCTCATGTCACAATTGTTATGAGACTAGTCACATGGCCAAATATTACAAAGTAAAAACAATGGAGAAAGAGAGAATTTTTGGTCATGAGACAAACTTCAAAACGAAGCATGGGAATTATGTATTGTAATAGAAGCTAGATTAGATCAAGGATATTCCACTTCAAAAAATAGGTAAAGATAGTCTATCTCCAATATCAAATGACAAAATGCCATCATACCTCATTCAAATTAATTGTTAGAAAGAGCCAAAAAGGATACAAGGGATGGGGAAGTATATTGTGTAAGTTCGAATTAGAAAGAATTAAATGTGCAAATGAAGATGTGGAGGAAAATTTTAAAACAAAGGAGGTAGAAAAGGTCAAATTTATTCCAGGTAAATCATTTTTATTTTCCTCAAGTAGTATAAAATCCTCTCCTTGCAATGGAATTGGAAGCAGTGCTAAGGTTATCCCTTGTAATTTAGGGTTTTAAGAATAGCATAATAAAGAAAGAAGGATGGAGGGTATCCATAGCAATTTATGGATTCTAGGGTAGTATAAGAAGGTAATTGTTATGGAGGAATGCCCTTGCAATTTAGGGTTTTCAAGGCAACATAAATAAGAAAGGGCTTCTTTCACTTAAGTTCCTTTAGAGCAAGACAAACCTATAGATGATAAGTCTTACTAAGAATAGTATGATTTAATTAAAGATAGTGATGAAGATCAAAGAGTTAGTGGGACTGAAAAAGGAAACTCAAAGAGAAATATCACAAGTGTTAGCAAGAATTGTTGCTAAGCCCACAAAATAATAATAAAAAAAACAATGATGAAAATGATATCTTGAATCAAATGACATTAGCTTCATCAATTAGATTCCTCAATTTTTATGTAGGAGACCAAGGTTCAACTATTACCAAGTAATAAATGTATAATTGTCAAACTACTTGTAATACCATCATGTGGTCATGATGTAATATGGGTGAGTCTCATTTCAATCCCATATACCCAATTCAAAAAAATAAAATTATATCTTGAATATTAAGGGCATGAATAAGACCACTAAAAAGAGGTATTAAGGAATTGTGAGGTTGTTACAACCAATATTTTTATAGAGATGGAAATTAGGTAGTAGTTCTTTTAGTCATTCATGGTGTTGATCTCCTTTTTGGTAAAATTCATATTATAAAGGCAACTAGTTGAATGAAATTTTATATTTTAATACAAACAATATCAAGGAGTTGATTGTGGAAAGGTAGTAGTTTGAGAAATATGAAGAATATCTTTAATAGCTAGGCAAATGAAGAATATTTTTGATAAAATTGTAAGTTTAATATGGTTTATTTAACTTGATAAAGTAATGAGAGCAATGTAATATTTTGTTATATTTGATGAAGTGGCCCATAATATAAGCCACAAATAGCTTATTAAAGGAATAATTAATGGTGATCATTTTTTAAAATTAAATACACATAAGATATATACAAGGATATTTTAGTTATTTGTCTTTTTGTGGTACTCGTATATGTTTTTATGTTGTTATTGTGGGTTATTGGAAGACAAGGTTTGACTTTTGTAACCATATCTTATGTAAAGTTCTTAAAGAGAGAGTTCAAAGAGTAGAAACTAAAAAAATCTTTAAGTTAGGTTTTTTAACACTACTTCTCACTTGATATTTTTAACCATGATGTTTTATAGAAACTTGCTCCCATGTTTTATCATTTACATTAAAATAATAGTTTTATGGTATTTTAATAAATTAATAATGATCGAGTCCCTAGATTCATCTTATTCTAAGCAAAGTGATTCCCAAATTTGGGAGGCCATCCACATAACCCTTTATTCAACTTCTGGGGTTAAGGTGGAAGATTTCTCCCCAAAAGGTGTTGGGGGTAGCGAGGAGAGAACCAGACATTTCAGTGTCTAGTGGTAAAGTTGGTTAATATTGTCAAGACACCACTCTGAGTTGACAAATCTAAATCCGATGATTCCACCCCTCTTAGGAAGAAAGTTAAACTTCTATTTAGGTTGACCAATAGGAAAAAATTATAATCACTTGACCCTAGGATACTCTTATCATGTCATAATCCTTCAAAAAGATGTTACTAAAGCTGCAAAAATCCTTCATTGACTCCATGCAAGCATCCATATATTATGCTAAAGAAATCATGGTTTTAATGAGTTGGTAACAATAGGACGTGAATGAATAGGAATCAGATAGGAAAGAAGTAAGACCCAACGACGTGAATAATTGAGGAGTGGCATACATATGCTTTTTACCCTCTTGGTGCTGGATTGTCTCGTTAGTTGGATTCTTCCCTACATGGGAGATTGTTATTTTTTATTTTAGTTGTTGATGTTATGCTCCAGTTAGCTATTTTTTGGGCGGGGGATTTGTTTGGTTCCCTGATGGCAAATATTTTGGTTTGTCCTATTTTATTTTCTACCTTCTCTATGTCTTTTGGGAGGGTAGTTCATTTCTATTTGTAAAAGGTTCAGGGACCCTTTCAAAACCTCTTATTCCACCCCAAAAAAAAATTAATAGTGGTTCCCATATATTTGAGAAAAGTAGTGGGAAAATAGGAGTTTCACATTGTAAACCAAGGTTTGAATCCCATAGATGAACCATAACATTTATCCATTGGGTTTAGGGCAAGTGGTGGGGAAAGGAGTTTCATATCATAAGTCAAATTTCTAATCCATGGGTAAACCTTAACATTTAAATCCTAAGGAATTTGATGGAATAAGGAACTTGAAGAAATAGTTCAAAGAGTAGAGACTAACAACAAATTTATTCGAATTACATTAAAGTGATAAGTTAGGTTTTTAGCACCACTTTTCACTTGATAGTTTTAAACACCATGTTTTATCGTTTATATTTAAAAAATATTTTATGGCATATCAATAAAATAATAGTGGTCCCTATAGATTTGGAAAAGGTGGTGGGGAATTATGAGTTTCACATTGTAAATGAAGGTTTGAATACTATAGATGAACCATAACATTTATCCAATGGGTTTAGGACAAGTGGTGGAGAAAGGAGTTTCGTATCATAAGTGAAAATTCTAAAGTATGGGTAAACCTTAACATTTAAAGCTTGAGCGGTTTGAGGAAATCAATTTAGATTAATGATTTTAATATCATAGACCAAGGTTCTAATCACATGGGTAAACCTTAACATTTGAGCTTAAGGGAATGGGACAAGTGGTGGGGAGAAAATAGTTTTACACCATAGACCAAGGTTCTAATTCCATGGGTGAACCTTAACATTTTATTATAGGGTTTAGGGCAAGCAATGAGAAGCTAAAAAATTTATACTATAAGCTTTGGTTATAATCCAATGGTTCAACCTTAGCATTTTAATAATTGTGAAAACTAGTGACAATGACGGAGCCGATATGTTTGGGCAATTGGTTGAAAGTGAGAGTTCTAGATTGTAGATCAAGGTTCAAATTCTATAGGTGAACCCTAATTCATATATATTCAATAATTTTTTATTATACTATCAAATGACATTAGTTCAAGTGATTAAATTCCTCAACTTTCAAGCAAAAGATAGTGATCCAAATCTTGTCAAATGATACATGCATAATAGTCAAACTATTGTAATACCACTATGTGGTGATGATGTAATACATGTATGCCCTTTTCAATCCCATAAAAATAATTAAAAAATAATATATTTTTATTAAAATATATTTATCTACATAATAGTATTTTTTAATAATAAATACAACATATCTTACCTTAATTATAAGAAAGAATGATGAAAAATTGTTTGATTCATTTAAGCCCATAAGTCTATGTATTATGACATATAAGATAATCTCCAAAGTGATGGCAAATCGGTTAAGACCATTACTAGAAAAAAATATTTTAGAAGAGCAAGGAGGATTTGTGAAAGGGAGATAGATTCCGTATGAGATCATAGTAGCTCATGAAGTTATGCATTCAACAACTTGAAAAAATAGAGAGCAATGATCTTAGAACTTGATATGAGTAAAGCCTATGATCAGGTTAAATGGGATTTTATTTTTATAGTATTATAAAAGTTTAGATTTGGAAGGAAATGGGTTAGATGGATTAAAGCTTGTATCACTATAGTATCATATTCAATGTTGTTCAATGGGTTAATAACATAATTATTTAAAACCAAGAGAGGTCTTAGATAGGGAGATCCTCTATCACTATATTTTTTCATTATTGTGGTAGAGGTATTGAGTAGGAACTTGAATAAGGCTAGAAAATATGGGATAATAAGTGGACTTAATGATGTAGTCTAGATAGAGGGGGTCAACTGAACAATAACCTTTCCTAGCAGTAAAGGATTTATAGTTGACTAACACCCATAATGTAACCGTTAGTTTCACTTTGATTTGCATGCACTAGATGACAAGACAACAATAACCAAGATAGAAAGGGCAAAAGATGATTCTTTGATGATATATGATGACAATGTTGTCAAGCCGATGCAACTTCCACTTGTATGACACAATGTAACTTTCACTTATATGACACAATGCAACTTCCACTTGTATAGTATGGTGTAACTTTCACTTGTACAGTACACCTTTCACTTATATAGTGCAACTTTCACTTTTACGGTACAATACAACTTCCACTTTTATGATACAATACAAATTCCACTTGTATAGCATGGTGTAACTTCCACTTGTATGATACAATGTAATTTCCACTTGTACAATGCGACATTATCCACTTGAATTACCAATTGCTAATCAGACAACTGACTTGAATGTCCAATATTGACTTAGATAATTCCTACTTAAATGACATGGCAACTCGAATAATATCTTCATGCAAATTGCAATTCACCTACAATCCTACACAAAAACTAGTCTATGAAACCTACAACATTTTAATGTAATAACCATTCAAATACACAAAAAATAAATTTGAAGTGGAAAGTTAATGTTATTTCCAATGTGCCAATTGGACATATATTACATCATCTTCTCTTTTTTCCTAGCTCCCATGCATAAATAAGTAACTAGAACCTCTACCTTGCATTTATTTCTTCCTCTTTCTCTTCCCTATGGCACATCCCTCCTCTCCTCTTGTTATTTTATATATAATGATGATGGTTACCCAAACCGCAACTTAGAATACTTGCCCACGATCGTTACATTAACAAACCTTAATATAATGAAAATTAATTTGCTTAGATGGTCCCACATCATACATACTAAGTAAGAGGAAACACACACACACACACACACACACACACACACACACACACACACACACACATATATATATTTGGAAAACACCCTAATTGGGATGCCACTTTTGGGTAAGTCCTAAGGAGGCATGGGTATCTATTCTGCCAAAATCGCTCAAGGCTCACACTTGGATTACCTCCTTCGACACACTCAAAGAGCATGCCTAAAACAAAAAAAACATGAACAAACAAATACAAAAATATAAAAAAACACAAAAAACACAAGAACAACAAAAAGCAACAAAAAAAAACACAAAAACAACAAAAGACAACAAAAAACAACAAAAAACAACAAAAAACATAAAATAAACATAAAAACAATAAAAAATGCAAAAACCAACAAACAACAACAAAACAAAAAACGACCACAAAAACAATAAAACAACACACAACAAACACAAAAAAAAAATAAAACACAAAAAACAAAAACACCAAAAACAACATAAAATACATAAAAACAAAATAGAACAAAAACAATACAAAACAACATACATCAAAAAACTAAAAAGAAGGAAAAAATAGATAACGACTTTGGCCTTTCTAGGCCAATAGGCTATTAAGAAAAGAATCAACAGAGGAAACTTAAGAATGATCAATTTGAGAAAGGGAACTAAAATACCCTAACCAAACCAAAAAGAAGCAAAAAAAAAGTAAAAAGGAGCTAGGTACCTCTAGTATTGGAGCCATCCAGAGAAAGGATAGAAAGAAGCGCTTCCTTTATTATTGAATCCCACCATCTGGGAGGGTGGTCGTAGTAAGTAAGATCACCTTTGTCCAATGCCAAATTAGCTAAAGCATCAACACTCATGTTTTGTTCTCTGACCACATGATTGTATTCAACTTTAAATAAGCCCATATGGATTAAATGAATCTTCTCAATTCTTATTTTTACTCTCCAATCAGACTTATGATTCTTAGGAGTCTTCAATATATTAATCATGATTTGAGAGTTAGATTCAACTAATATCTTTTTCCATTTGACCTTAGCAGCCTCTCGAAGGCCTCTAAGGATACTGTACCCCTCAGCAAGGTTATTGGAACGAATACCCAAATTCTTAGCAAAAGTAAAAACCAAGGAACCATTTGAAAGTCTACCAGTTACTCTCTCACTAGATTTTCCAGGGTTCCCCCTAGAGGCTCCATTGGTATTGACTTTTCCAAAATAATTAGGGGGAGACTTCAAATTCCTTGTTCTATCCATATTTTGATTACTCACATTCCCTTTAAGTTGGTTGCATTTAGAAGAGTTAATTTTCAATCTTAGCATCACTTGATACCATCTTTGGTGGAAGTTATGGGGGTGATTAAGGAGTTGTTGGACCGATTCAACTAAGTTGGAAATGGTATTTTGCTAGATATAGTGAATGTCCTTTATTTCTTGATTTAAAATCTCATTGTTTCTTTCCTTCTAGATATTCCAAGGTAGAATGGTAGAACCCATCCAAACCAAGGTTATGCACGATGACGAATATTCACAAATTGGATGAATATTAGCATTTTCAAAAATGCAAATTGGCAAATTTGGGGGACCTTGGACGTTGACCCTTTCACTCAAAAATTTTAGGATAAAAAATTTTTAGGTGTCGTTTTGTCGTGCGTTGATAATAGTATTACATATTTTTTTAAATTTTCCAGCACTCTTGCCTAAATCGATGATCCTTTTTGCCTTAAAATTTTAAAATTATCCCACCAAATTCACCAAGTATACCACTATATATAATTAATATGCCAAAAATAATTTTTCATTTAAAACATTCAAACTATTTGAAAATTGAGAATTCCACCGAACTTCGATCATGTGTAGAAACTAATTGATCTGGAATAAAACTCTTTTTTACACGAGATCGACTATCAGACTCTATTCTATACCCAAAATGATAGCCGAACCTTGTCAGACTTTTTTCTACACCAAACAGACTATCAGATCATTTTTTGCACTCAAAATGATAGTTGAACCCTGTTTTGCACAGGTACTGACATCCAAACCCTGTTCTGCATTCAGATGAACTATCGAAGCTATTTCTGCATACAGATCGACATCTAGAATCTATTATGCATTTAAAAAACTATCAAAGCTAGTTCTACATATGGACTAACATCCAAATCTTATTTTACATCCAAATGGATTGTCAGAGCCAGTTTTGCATACGAACTAGCATTCGAACCCTGTTTTGCATTTGGATGGACTGTCGAAGCCAGTTCTACACATGGACAGACATTTAGATTCTATTCTACATTTGGATGGACTACTAGAGCTAGTTATATAATAGACCAACTACTAGACCTCTTTTTCCACTCGAAATGACTATCAAACCTATTTTTCCACCTGGATCGACTACCGAACATTATTCTACATCCGAACGAACTTCTAGACCTAGTTTTACACCAGATCGACTATCAAACCTACTTTTTGACCCGAATGACTACCAAAAATTATTCTACACCTATATTGAATTTTAAACCTTTTTTTGTTGGACCTTTTTTTACATCCTATCTATAGTTGGACCTTGTTTTGCACCCGATCTATAGCTAAACCTTGTTTTGCACCCTATCCATAGTCGAACCTTGTTTTTCACCCAGTCCGTAATTGGACCAGTTTCTACACCTAGTCCGATACCGGACCATATTTTGTTATCCAATATGTAACCTAATAATGAACGATCCAAGTGCGGCTAAAAACAAGACCTCTGAATTAGAGAGATAATCAGGTTCCATAACTAACACCATGTTCTGTATTCAGTTCGAGATTGTATCATTTTCTACACCTAGTTTGAGGCCAAATCATTTTTTACGTCAACCCATGGTTGGATCTTGTTTTCTACCCAATCCAACCAAAACTTTCAAATTCACCTATGTTTTATAATTTTTTTGAAAAATTAAGGTAATTCGCCATGTCCTCCTACATGAGTTTGTCTAGGATTCGCCAGTGTTTCGAAATAGATTCACCATTTTTTTACAAGTACATTTTGGGTTTGACCCCTTATGCATAACCCTGATCCAAACTAACTACCTAATAAAATGATCAACACCCTCTTGATTAGGCCAATCCCTCCAAAGTTGTTCAAAAATACAAAAAATGGACCACTATAAGCCAAGTAAGATGGTTATTTTCCTCCATAGTTCAGAGGCTAAGGTACACTCAATAAAAATATGGTTCAGATTTTCCACATTATCTCCACATATTTCTCACCTAAACGGGCCATGAAAACCACATTTCATAAGTTACTCACTAGTAAGCAACCTACAATGCAATAAAATCTAGGTAAAGAACCTCACCTTATGCTAGAGATTTTGAGCCCACAACTGAGTAAATATTTCACCAGGTATAGCTCGAAGGATTGATTTTACCAAGGTAATTTTACTCCCAAATGAAAGCCACCTATTGGTCCACTTTTTAATTTTCTTCTTAACTCTATCCAACAACCAATTCTAGTCTTTTTTTTTGTCTTTTAATATTGATAGGAATGCCTAAATAAGCAATCATAAGGGAGGTCTTCTTATATCTTAATTTATCCAAGAGCATGGATTTTTTTCTGGGAGAGCAGTAAAAGAAAATAAATTTAGATTTATCTTTATATTTTTCTAATGTTTGGGAGAACATTAGAAAAATAGCTAATGATTTGCTAATTTTTAGAATCTTCCTTAATAGTAGCTTTACCTAACAGAGTAGAGTCATCAACAAATTGAAGATGAGAAATAGGCCTAGCTCCATGAGCAATGGTAACTCCCTCAAGGGTTCTACTTTCTCTACTTTTGGTTATAGTCCCATCCAAGCATTTAACAATAATGATAAATAAATAAGGGGAAAGGGGGTTACCTTACCTAATACCTCTAGAAGCTGGGAACAATGGAGAAGGCCTACCATTTATAATAACAAAATAGGACACCGAAGAGATACACTCCATAATCAAGTCCATCCAATCATAAGAGAAGTCAAATTGCCTTAAAAATTTGATAAGGAAGTGTCAATCTACTCTATCATAAGATTTGGATAAGTCTAAGCAAATGAACATAAATGAAGATTGCTGCATTTCCATGGAATGGATAGCTTCTTGGGCAAGAACTATTTCATCCACTATTTGATGCCCTTCCACAAAACCCCCTTGTCCAGGGGAAATAATCTTATGTAAAAGAGGCTTCAACCTTTCCACCAGGATCTTTGTAATGATTTTGAGAAGAACATTACATAAAGCTATAGGTCTAAAAGCTGAGATATGATCTCCCTTTTTAGCTTTTGGGACAAGAGCTATGTAAGTTTTATTGATAACCTTAAAATTTTCTTTGGCTTTCCTGGCTTCTTCCATCACATCTAATAAATTAGCATGAAGGATATCCCAAAACTATTGGTAGAACTCAATGGGAAAACCATCAGGACCTGGGGTTTTCTCTTTTTGCATTTTAAAAATCACTTGTTGAAGCTCATTGATAGTAATTGGAGCAATCAAAATAGAGTTCTCCTCAGAAGTGATAAGAGTAGGGATCGCTTGAAGAACATTCTATTGAGAAGCCGAGTTAAGAGGTGCAACAACAAATAGATTGTAAAAGTAATTGAAAACAATAAAGTTCATGCCATCCCAAGTGTAGACAATGTCTCCAAAATCAGATTTTAGGTAAAAATAAAGTTGTGAGATCTTTGAGCTAGAAGTATTTGTGGAATAAATCTACGTTTCAATCTCCTTCTTTGAGCCATTGGCTCCTAATTTTTTTCTTCTATAAAATTTCTCTTTTTTCCCATTACTCTAACTAAGCTATGAGTCTAATTTCATCTATACTTCTACTCTCTGTGAGGCCATCTAAATGGATTTTCTTATTCAAATTTCAAGTTGAGCAATCATTTCATATTTTTTTGGACATCTCAAAACTCCTTCCAATTCCAAATATTTATTTTGGATTTAATGTATTACAACCTTTTGGAAAAACATAACATCTTAGTCCCATACCTTGGTTTATCTTCCTTCCACAATTGCTGCACTTGGGGTTTTCCTTCCACCTTATTTCTAAGCCATATTAACTAAAATATAAAAGGTGAGAAAATCACATTGGTTTTCCAAATTTCAACCATGACTGGCCAGTGATCTGAACTAGCATTGTTAAGAGTCTTCACCTTAGGAATGTTACCATGGATTAAGAAATTGCTAAATAATAAGAATCTATCCAATATCTCCATGATACAAGCTAAGCCTTGGCTTCTGTTAGACCAAGTCATAAGGCCATTATCTGGCTGGATGTCCACAAGATGAAGGTTTACAATATATTCACTCATGAGGTCAGTGCTCTTGTTCAAATTCCTATTCCTCCCCATTTTATCATCTAGAGGATGGTATTGAAATATCCTCTGATCAAGATCAGAAAAATGAGAGATAATATAAGCTATATCCTTCCATTGTCTTCTCTTTTCTTCCAAAGTGGTCAGATCATAAACAATTATGCAAAGCATAATTTGGTTAGAATATCTACTTTAAATAGCAATAGCAAAAAATACCCCAACTGCCAACCATATGGTGAATAACTACCTCTTTCGGGTTCCAAATGAAAGCAATGCCATTAGAATTCCCCCAAAAATTGAAGAAATACACTTTTCCAACTAGCCAGATTTTACTTTTTTTTTTGTGGAAAACATACCAGAAGGGATGCCACTTTCAGGTAAGACCCGAGGAGGTAGGGGTACTGGCTAGATTTTACTAGCAATTGAATCCATTTTCTCTATTTACATCTTTGTTTCCTAAAGGAAAAACATATATGGATGGGTTGTATGAGTCATTCTTCTAATTTTATTTTGTTTTGAAAGACTCCCTTTGAGTCCTCTAATATTCCAAGTGATGATCTTCATTAATACTAGGGCTAAAGAAATTTGTAAGGGCATTAATCTTACCTTCCTCTACAAGCTTTTCACCTTTTTTTACCATATGATGTTGATTGGTCTTATGACCTACCTTTTGGTTGGAATCCATCTTTAGTTTTTTGTCCTTGTTTCTTGACTTACCCCAATTGAATATGGTATGGCTTCTATCCTCGAAGAATGCATGTACAAAGTCAAAGTATTACTAGAAGTTCAACAAAGTCTATCTTGGGACTTCTATTATTTGAATTCTCAATATTTAAAATATTGTTTTATTGTGTATATTTCCTCATTTTTTCTTGTTGAAAACCTTTAATTTTTTGGTTTGTCTTTGAGTCCTTCCCTACATCTTTAAATTGAATTTTAAGATTTTTGTCTCCGTGATTTCCTCTTCCTTACCTAGGACATCATTTGTGAAAAAAATTTCAAACATATTATCTGATAACTTCGATTGATCCTTCAATTTTTTTTTTTTTAAAAGTGTTCTTCTTCTTAGGCATTTGGAAACTTGCTAAGTTTGTATTATCTTTCTTTTGATCTAGAATTTTATTTGAGCAGACACTAGCCAAATGACCATATTCATGGCAAATTATGCAACAAAAAGAAATGTTCTCATAGTCCACCACTTGCTTCCAAGTGTCCTCCCCAAATTGTAATGAGATATTTTTAGGTAGGGGTTTGTCAAAATCCATTAAAACATAAATTTGAGCATAAATAATATGTTTAAATTTTTGAGTACAATCAACAATCATCATAAAAGTTCCCAAAGAGTTTCTAATTGAAGAAAAAATAGTTGGATTCTAGAATTCAATTGGAAGGCCAAAGAGTCTAACCCATACAAGACCTGTAGAAGGCATCTCTTCTTCGACTTTAAATTTAGTATGCCAAGGCTTCATGAAAAGCCCCACCCTTCCAAATAACCAAGGACCCCCTTGAAATATTTTCTCTCTATCTTTATTATTAGAAAATAAAACAAGAAAATAACCATTTGGATAAATAGATATTTGTAATTCACCTTTTGTTTTCTAGTTTTTTATAGCCCAAACTTTGAGAGCAGATAGACTCATACAAAAACTCAAGAAACGATAAATTTATCATCTTTTTTCTAGATCTTCTATGCTAGTCTGAATGTTGCTCATATATAGGTTAACAATCAGAGTTCCATCAACTGCCCTAAGATATCCTGACTTAGTTTTCCTAGGATCAATCTTATGCATTCTCAAAGGTTTATGGGAATTCCTAAGTAAATATTAGCATTAGGATAAGGCTATCCACCATGGAGGGCATCCATAAAATTTATTTTTAGGATCGAGTATTTGAAATCCTTACCCTTGAAAGGGGTTTCCATACTGGAATGTTTTTGGGGATGCTCCTTAGCATTGGATTCGCTTGAGATATGAACCATTTTTTGATCAATTGCTTGAAACTTGTTTTGAGATCTCTTTAATCCATGCCTTGGACGTTGAGGAAAGGTATGATTTTCACTTTTATTTTGTGCAACAAATTGGAAGCCATTGTAAATCAAGTTCATAGCATGAAGATCTATTGAAAGATAAATTTCTAACTCATCTTGGGTCCCCTAAAACATATATCACTAAAATCTTGAGCAAAAACCACAATTATTGGTTGCTAGGGCTTGAAGGCCACCTCTAGAGCCACTTGCACTCGACATAGAAGAAATCCTTGCATAGTCTCTCACTTTCAAAAACCCTAGGTTTTTTTGACAAGCTCAAAGACTTCAATAAAACGAATCTACTTGGTAATGTATTCGATAATTATTGAGTAAGAGGAAATATTTCATGAGCAATATCTCAAAAGCATTTTTTGAAGTCTGTAATCAAGATTCCATACTTAGCAATATTGAAAACATTTAGTTTTATTTTGATTTGCATGCACTAAATGATAAGACAACAATAACTAAGATATCAAGGGTAAAATATGGTGCTTTGATGATAAATGACAACTGTAACAACCCACCAAAATTGTTCAAGGGATATATATATCCATATATATATATATATATAAGTAAGGCTCGTAAAGAAGTCCCAAATAAATTCTAATATTATAAGGCATACCCACATTTTGAGTTAATGTCATTGCAAATGACACATAAGTGGACAAGAGTGGCCAACATCCCATAATTCTAGGGTTCACCTTTCTAAACCTCACTATTTAGAAGGGATACCATCAATAGTCTCTCCACTTTTCCTATACCCTCTTAAATATAGGACAACTTGACCATGGTGTGGGGATTATTATTTAAGGCCCATAAAACTTGAAGGGGAATGCATATTTCCTAATCCTACATAAGTCCTTCTATATAGGTCTATTATGGCATAATTCCTTAGTGCTTAGTTACCACACCTTTGTGGGCTAACTAAGGCCATTACCACTCTCTTGGTAATTATCATGGTCATTCGACCCTCACCATTCAACTTACCACCACTACTATCTTATGAATGATTCCTAAGCCACACCACCTAGGAATTTTCTCCAAAACTACATCACTTTAGGTACACTTGAGCCTCATCATTCAAGGTGCACACTTAAAATTATCTGGTTATTGCATCTTTGAAACTCCTCCCAAATATATACCTAGTTATTGCATCACCACAAATCCTATTAAGGTTGGGATTACCTTCTTGACTCATTGGTCCTAATATGTCTCTAAAGTCACACCCAAAACCCCCAAGACTCTAATTAAAAAAAAATCTCTTCCAAAGATAATAATTTCCATGCTTTAAAAGTAAATATTTAACATAATAAAATGCATCATTACATCTACAAAGACTAAATATTATGGGAAACAAAATAACATTTCCATAATCCATGTATTGAACATAAATCTTTATTTTGACACATAACTAATTATTTCAAGAATTCACATTAAGAATATTTTTTTCTTCATTCTTTGTTCAAGTTCCAAAAATAACAAAAGTAATTGAAAGTCATACTTTCTCTAAAATACTTCACTTCCAAATTTACACTAGCTTGATATAAATATTAACATCACTTCTCATATATATTAATATGTTTTTCCCCTAGTATCAACATCCTTTCACGATCCTCTTCAAGAAGGAGAGTCTTTAGTAAACTTGAGAAAAGCTTAGGGATCAGGACAACTCATGAATTGCTTATGCAAGTCTAATATGCATCAAGCAATAATATCATGCAACATACAACCATACATTTATATATCAATTACATGCAATCTAGGAGGAAATCCTATATTTCCCTCCATAATGGATTCCTTTTGTAGACACCAAAACAACACCAATCCGATTATGTGGCTACAAACACTGACCGAATTGGCATACACAACCCCTAGGGCAGCCCCCAGAGGTTAAACAGTGGTCCTAACCACTCCCACAATAGTTTTGGAAGGTCAGAGGTCAATTTGGCACCTTTCAGGCACTCTGCTCCCTATTCGTTCCACCCTGGGATGATTACAAACTGGTATTCGTCCCACCCCGGGACGATTAGCAGCATTCGCTCCAGGGTGGGGCGAATAGCAGGTTTGATGGGAAAAAGGTCAAACCTTGACAAATGGCAGCTCAGATCCACCACTTAACTCCTCCTTCAATGCATGGGAGTGCGAGTGAGCATTTTTGAGCTCAAAGAGGCAGTCATGGAGCCCTTAATCAGGGAGGAATCTTCTCTCCCCTGGCAAGGCATGATGGCCAAGTGGCGCCTCTGCATGCTCATTCACAAGAGACCCTCAGGTCTATAAAATGGTGAGTCTTCTCACCCCAAAAAAGAATAGAGCAGGAGCATTTGGAGCAATGGAGTGCTACCGAATTACATCCTCACCCATCGTTTGTGCTTCTTACATCCTTGATCTCTCTTTTGGAAGGGAGGTTATTGGGTGATTATTGGAAGTGCAATCCGGACCCAAAACCTAAACATTTGGCCACAATACCCCACCCAATTTTCTGACACAACCCCATAAGAGGTTTTGGACCCATCCCAAGTGGATTGGTGCCAAAACCGAGCCCCAAACGATGGGCGTCCTGCCCCCGGGTGCCCCCCGCACTACTGTAGTCCTAATCGCCCCACCTCAGAGCGATTAGAAATCTATGGTAGATTTCCCTACTATTTCTTTTGCATTTTATTTTAGGTTATTTACATATGCTGCCATTCAAGTTTCATGTGATTCTGATGAGTTTTGGCTATGATTTTATTATTTCTCGCTTTCACTAACATACAGGGAGCATCATCGGATACAGGGTGATCGAGGCCGAATTTGCAAAATCCGACCTTCTGGGTCATTCCAAAATGCCCCTTTTTGCCTAACCCCAACTTTGCAGGTGTTTTGGAGGCCCCTGGATGGGACATTTAGGAGGTCACCTTCTGACATTTTATGACAGTCCTAATCGTCCCACCCCGGAGCGATTAGAAATATGTGGTAGATTTCTTGACTGTTCCTTTTGCAGTGTGTTCCTGGTAATGTTTTCTTGCTTCTGTCAAATTTTTAGCTTATTCTGATATGTTTTAGTTATCATTTTAATTATTTTATGCATGCATTAACCGTAGGCCTTGGGGATCGCATGTTTCCCTCCATCCGTAGGTGCTACTAATCGTTTACTATTTCTCTGAATGTAGGATCTCGACACCGGAGGGGCAGCAAGGAACTATAGATGCATTCATGCAAGCGGCGATGATGTTTGGTCCACCCATTTTCAATGTGGGCACGCGAAAGATCCCCAAGGGGAATGTATCATTTGTGGTGTAACAAAACTATGTCCGACGCTCCTAGCCCCTGAAAAGGGAGGAGACGTATTGTAACCCGATCTCGAGAAAATTAATAAAATAAAGGGCTGCACTTTTACATTTGCTTTAAATCTCATTTCAGTTCATTTGTTTTCCCTCTTTTCATGCATTCTCGTTCGTAGGACTTAGCATTACATTTCCCTTTTGTTTGCTTCCGTATCCTCGTGCTTTCAGTGGCGATCACGGTGGGACCCTGTCCCCTGATTTTGAGATCAAATTTTTGATCAAAAGTTGTGTGTTTTTGCTTGCAGGTGTCAATATTTCAAGCGCTGGACTGCTGCTCGTTCCAGCCTGTGACGAGTACGGAGCTCGAATTCGTGTCACCCAGGGACGAATGGGCATTCGTCCCACCCTGTGATGAATACAGATTCTGATATTCATCCCACCCCGGGATGATTAGCTCTCTGTGCAGTTTCAGAGCAGAAACTCAGAGGCATCCGGTTTGGGCAGAGAAGAGGTAGGGGTTCTGAGCATCCTCTATCATTTTCTATTTTTTGTCTCTGTCATTTCTTGTTTCTTTGCTTGCATAGGAGAGTTTTATTGCATGTTTTTCTTTCTTTGCACAAATAAAAAGAACCCCACACACCACGTGGTAATTTAAACACCAAGGAGTTGGTCGTAAAACCCCAACCCTTGATCAAGACCAACGGTGGATTTCATCACCACCTTGGCTTGAATTTTTGCATACATAACCCCGATCGCTACTGTTGCTAGACGTAAATCCTGATGAAAGCTGACCAAGTGTAGCTGGGGTGATTCCCAGTGCATGAGGATAAGTCTTCTATGGTAGGTGTCAAAAATAGGGTGATCCCCCTTTCGTACCGCCTATGTTCCACGTACCATTCTGCTCTCGCGTACCAATAGTTTCCCTCACGTAAGGGCGGGTATATTGAGAGGTTTGGTATAAAGGCCTGGCAGTGGTATATTGAAGGGGCGACCATTTTGGGAGACATAAGAGCCATCATATTGCATGTACAACAACATTTTCTTTACAAAGCTTTCAAAACAAAAATCAAAACACACTAAACCAGATTTAGGGCACACCTTTAATCTATAAACGAGATAATCACTTCTTTGATTGTGTGGCTCCTTTTGTTTAGTGTAGAATAAAAAAATCATAAAGAAGATAAAAACCTACATAGCTTGTAGAGAGACACCACCATGGTGTACACCCGTAGCCAAGCCCAATCACGGGCAGAGGCTACGAAAAGTGTACAAGGGGGCACAAGTCACCTCCGCTATAGCCCCAAGGACTTGGTCATACCACCTTGGTGGCCTGACCCACAAAATAGTCCATATCATACCATGACGGAATGGGACTATGGAGGCACCCCTTCGAGGGGCACTCCCATTCAACATAGACCCTTTCAGGAGGAGTCCTTACACGTGGCACTCAACATAAATGGGAAGGCTCCCTTAGATGCTCGTTATGAGTGGCCACCATGCAATGAAGCGCTAGAACAACATAGGGTCCATAAGGAGGGGCCACATGATTACATCATCCCTCCTCTACCCCTTATTACTGTCAGAAACAATAGGCCAAATCCAGAGCACAAGGCTCTTCAGACAGGGCGAGCCAACTCTGCCCGCCCCTTTCACATATACGAAAGGGAGCATGAGGAAGACCACTACATTCCTCAAGAGCAATACATAGTGTGGGAACAATGCGCCTCCGCACCTGCTATCTATCAGGATCACCTACTGAGGCCAGAGCCTCGGGTGAATGCCGCCAACCTCGATAGAGGGAAGCGACCTATAGAGATCTCGGATCATCACGACCGAGATAAATATGTAGGAGAGGCATCTAGGCCTCCTAGACTCAAGACGATGGAACAAATCGACTTGGCATTTTCTAGACATGCCACCCACCAAGCGCAAATCACGCAGCTTGAGCAAGACCAACAATAGTTGGAGCACCTGTATCGCCTTAGCAAAGAGCGCATTCGGCGTCAAACAGATGAGCTACTCTAGAACACTATGCCTGAGAGGGTTCCAACCCCTCGCACGCAGAGGGCAGAGCTGTATGAGAGGCACAACCCCTTGGTGCGAGACAGGTCTCCACGACCTTACCAAATGTTGCCTCCAAGACCTCCTAGACCTGAGCGGGAGGCCACTCCCAGAAACAATGATGGGCACCCTCCATGGGCACCCACCCATGTTTATAGGTCTCACCCAGGAACTCCTCAAGAAGCCTATGAGGAGTATGAGCAAGAAGAAGAGCGGGCTGAAATGCCCTACCAAGGCAGAGGGGGTGCTATCCGGCCACCCCTCCATAGGCCTCAAGTTCCCCGCAACCCGTAGCGGGAACAAACCAAGGAGGAAGAGATCAAATATTTTGATGCATATAAAGCGCTGCTAGAGCGCTTAGAGTCTATGGAGACCAAGACTTCTGGGCCCCAAAAGCCCACTTTATGCCAGCTCCGTAGTCACCCTGTGCATCCATCAGTGTCGGCACCCCCATACCCTGAACACTTTAAACTGCCCTAGTTGGCAATATTTAGAGGGGAGGAGGATGCCCAAGAGCACGTGACTAGATTCTTGAGCCAATGCTTTGGCATTCAGGACAATGATGCTTTGCTGCTAAGAACATTTATAACCATGTTCGTAGGCCCTACCTCGGATTGGTTCACTCAGTTGCCAAAGCATAGCATCAGTAACTTGGATCAGCTAGTGGATGCGTTCCTCGAATGCTTCACCTTCAACACCAAGAAGAAGGCATCACTAAGTGACCTAGCTAGCCTCAGGTAGTATGAGGAAGAAACCATGGCGGCCTATGGAAATCGGTGGAGGACATTGCTTTCAAAGCTGCCCTACCTCCCTCCCATGGCTGACCTGACCCAAATGTTCTCAAAGAGTTGTTTGAGGTCGATCTCCATGCTATTGCAGCTACAGCAATATGCCACTCTTGAGGAAGCCCTGGCGCAAGCCAGAATCATTGAGGAGATCAAGATATAGGATGGTGAGATTGCCAAGCCATGAAAGAAAGAGTGGCCTAAAAATGCCAAAATAGGGACCACGCAACCGAAACCCACTATGGTCAATCAGGTTGCTATAAACATGCCTAAGCCTGCACAAGCAACATAACCCCCAAAGGCTAACTATCAAGTGGTCCCTCTTGACAGTTATGAAAGAGAAAATCATCGACAAGAGCAAAATCAGTAGCGTCACCCTAGGCGACAATTCACACCCTTTATAGAGTCTAAAGACTCCTTGTTTGACCATTTGTCAATGGCAAACTTGATAAACCTGCTAGAGAGTCGACCTGTAGACCCCAACGTGCCAAAACCCAAAGGTTATAGGGAAGACTTGTACTATAGGTTTCATCGACAGAAGGGACATGATCTTTATGCATGTTGGAAATTCAAAAGCTTAGTGCAAGACCTAATAGACAACAAGACGTTAGTGGTGGATAATCCCATGGCACCAAACAACCAATAGATGGAGGTCTTCAAAGACCCCTTGCCTGCCCATGATGCGTAGGCAAAAACCCTACAAGTCAATGAGGTGACATAGAACTGCCCCATGCAGGGGTATGTAGGGATGATAAGCATCGTGACTAGGAACAAGAGGTACCCAAGCATAGCTGCCCCCGCTGCAGCTATAGGAGAGGTTCCATCAATGTCACAACCTCAACAACACCCTACACAACCTCCTCCACCTAGACCAGTGGCCATGATTCAGACCAAACTTACCCAAAGTTTGAGGACCACGTCGGCTAGGCTCTCCATTTATGAGCTCATACAACAATCATCACCCCATCGGGAGGCTCTAATGGAGATACTAAAAGCCATCGAGCTGCAGCCCCATGAAGCAAACTCTTTCAACAACTTTGTGGGACATGTCAAATGATGCACCAAGCCAGTCATCACCTTTAGAGAGGACGAGCTAAAATCAGTGACTGGTGACATGGCGGATCCACCCCTGCACGTCATTGCATGGGTCAACGGGATTCCGTATAAGAGGGTGTTGGTGGACACTGGCTCATCCAGTAATATAATTACAATAGTGGCATTGAAACACCTGAAGTTGCCAGCATCTCACATCGTGGCCTCCACCTATACTCTACGAGCATTCAATGATGCGATATGCTCGATGGTTGGCACAATTGTCCTGCCCATCCAGGTGGGACAAAAGACTATTCCTACGTTGTGCCACATCTTGGAAGGTGAGATGGCCTATAATATCTTGTTGGGCTGGCCTTGGATCAGGGACATGAAGTGTGTCCCTTCGATAGCCCACCAATGCCTAAAGTACACATTCGAAGGGCAAGTGCATGTAGTCTCGATGGACTTAGAACCCTTCAAGTATTGCAATGCGATGTAGCTGATGCCGCAATCGACCCTTCCATCAACACATTTGGATTTTTAGTTGAATCCATCTAAATAGGGTCCGATTCCGCATACATCCCCACTGTTAAGTCCATCAAATCCCCAGTCGGGTCCATCTTCATCATCTGGTCCTTCACCAATGATGCCACCTATGATGGCCACACCGAAGGACAATGGGAAGAAACCCCTGGAAGAGGCACCACCATCAGTCTCAACCATCTCTACCGAGGAGATGCCTAGCCGAATGGAAGTCGAGATGCCTAGTTCACCCGACATGGAGTGGACTCAGGAAGAACTCCCATTCCCTCCCCCTCAACCACCAACGATCACCATTGAGATGGCCAATACGGGCCTGGGGGAGTACTTAGTGTGGAAAATTGTAGCAACACCCACACTTGAGTCCATGCAGGACATGGGGAGACCTCGCCTCCCCATCGACACTATTGTTCCTCTAGGCTACCCACCAAATCAGACAAACTTTGTATATGGGGGCCTCGATAATGGCATTGAACCTTACATGCAAGAAGAAGAAGATGAAGAGCCCTTTGCTGAGGACGTCAACTATTTGTCCAACCTAGAATTTACTTTGAGATATCTTGGCCAATGCAATTGGCATGGATATGGGTTGGGCAGATATGAGCAAGGAGTGCATGTTCTTTGCCAACCAAGATATCAGATGCCATACGACAAGTCAGGAGTAGGGTTCAACCACCCTCTGCCCCTTGACATCTTGGTAGAGAACATGCAAGGCCTAGGGATAGGCAACAAGGATGGGTTGGCATTAGATCCATATGCCAATCCTAACACAACATATACATTGGGGGATTATCTCCCATTGTTGACAACCAACCTTGTTGACCTTAGCAACCCCTTCTCTTCGATCGAGAAAGGAGAAAGTTTGAGAACTCACTTACAAGAGGGATATAGACAAGGTCAGGAAGGATCTTCGAAAGATGAGTCAGAGTATGAGGTAGCACCATGGGACCCTTTCGAATCGGATAGCAATCACTCACAAGTGACCCCCATGGATGACTACCAAGAAAGCCTCTTGGCAATGTTCCCTTTGGATGCTCCAATCGAGCAAGTGCCACCTCAAGAAAATTAGGTCCCCCCATAGAGAGCGGAACAACCCCGATGGGACCACATTAATTTGCTCGAGCAGGACGAGCCTCACATGTCACAAATAGTCATCGAAGCCAACGAAGGCCTGTGGATCTCTGACAATGATTATGAAGATGAAACTGAGATGGCATATCTCAATCATATGCGGCAGCAACAATACCCCATGGACATTGATGACATGTTTCAACAACTAAACATGGGGCCAAGGCATAGGTGGCACCTAAACCCAGCACAGTTGGACCAAGTGTTGCATCCACCACTTTGGGCATACAGAGAGCACCTTCCACCCAGAGACCCTATAGAGTTATCAGTGCCAAGGGTAGACCCTATCCTTTTATCCACACATAGGGCCGATCCATTTGTGCCAATACCCCCAGAGCCAGATCCGAGCACAAAAATCATCAAGGAAGTCCGAGTCACCACACCCATGGTAATGGAGACCAAAATCATTTCATCAACATGATCTCCATTGACTTAACCGCCCCCATCCACAATCCAACCGATCCAGCATGATCATTGTATCTAGACCTAGATGCCATAGACTGGGATCACGTTAATTCACCACCATCCCCATCAGAGTACTGGCCTTGCGGTGAGATGCTTCATTTCACCCCAGGACCAACTCAGGATATCTTCCATGCTGAAGAGGGACCCGAAGTTCCTAACGTAGATCTAAATTCAGCGAATGATATCCACTTGATCCCAACTCCACACCAGTTGGAGGATGGGTCCCACATGTCAGTCGAGGAGACGACTGACGTAGACATCGGCTCTGATCCAATGAATCCATAGATCATCAAGTTGGGGGTAAGTCTATCCCCCGAAGAGCAAGCCGACTACATTGCCCTTCTCAAAGAGAAGAAGGAGGTTTTTGCATGGTCCTACAAAGACATGCCGGGGCTAGACCCGTAGCTAGTCATGCATAATCTAACGCTTGATCCGACAGTCAAGCCAGTTAAGCAAAAACTATGTAAGATGCACCCAATAGTGGCCTTAATGGTCAAAGATGAATTACAAAAGTTGTTGGATGCACAGTTTGTCATCTGCGTGGATTACCCACCATGGTTGTCCAACATGGTGCCCATCAAGAATCCTGATGGGAGGATTCGCATATGCACCAATTTTTGAGATCTAAACAAAGCGAGTCCTAAGGATGATTTCCCCTTGCCTAGCATCGATGCATTGGTAGATGCTACAATGGGCCATGAAATGCTATCCCTCATGGATGGTTTCTCGGGATACAATCAGATTCGTATCAATCTCGAGGACCAACTAAAAATGGCGTTCACAATGCCTTGGGGGACATTTTGTTATAAGGTCATGCCCTTTGGCCTTAAAAATGCTGGTGCCACCTACCAACGTGCCATGACATACATCTTCCATGATCACATGCATAAAACTTTGGAAGATTACATGGATGATTTGTTGGCCAAATCTCTTTTGCGCCCAGATCATCTCGATGACTTAAGCAAGATCCTCGATCACCTCATCGAACACAAAGTCGGACTAAACCCCAAGAAGTGCGTATTTGGCATCACATCTAGAAAACTCTTGGGTTTCATAGTCTCAAAATGAGGCATCGAGGTGGATCCACATAAATTCAAGGCAATCCTTGAAATGCTCCCCCCAACTACCATCAAGCAGCTCAGAAGCCTACAGGGAAAGGTCACGTCAATCAAGCACTTCATAGCACAGCTATCTGACAAGTGTCGACCCATGAATAAATTATTGCACAAGGGGGTAGCATTTCATTGGGATGACGAGTGCCAGTCTGCCTTCGATGACATCAAACAATACTTGGCTTCACCACTAGTATTGGCACCACCTAGACCAGGAGTGTCATTCTACTTATACATCTCAGCTATTGAGGTGGCACTGGGCACCATGCTAGCCTAAAAAAATGAACTACACAAAGAATAGGCTACTTACTATCTTAGCCGCACCCTGGTCAGTTATGAACTTAACTATGCATACGTTGAGAAGCTATGCTTGGCAGTGGTGTTTGCTACCAAAAAGCTATGCCATTACATGCTGAGCAACACGACGTATGTTGTGTCTAAGGAGAATCCATTGTGGTACATGATGAGTCGTACTTATCATAGTAGCCGCATGATGAAATGGATCATGTTGTTGATGGAGTTTGACATCGAATTCATTGGATAGAAGTCCATCAAAGGTCAAGTCATCACCGATCAACTAGCAGAGGCTCCTCTCGAAGATGATCAGCCTCTGACCATAGAGCTACCCGATGATGGGGTCTTCCATGTCTCAGAATCGCCAGATTCTGATGAGCCTGAGTCACAGGCCGACATAACCCTATTTTTTGATGGTTCTAAATGTGAGCAAGGGGGTGGCATGGGAATCATATTCTTCACACCGCAAGGGGCTCCAATGCCTCTATCATTTAAACTTGATTTCCCATGCACCAACAACAATGCCGAATATGAAGCCTTGCTCATAGGTCTTCAGACAACCATCACCATGAACATCAAATGCTTGAACATCTTTGGTGATTCGCTGTTAATTGTCAACCAAGTAAAAGGGGTATTCCAATGTAAATGCCTAGTTCTATAGGCCTACAAAGCCCTTGTGGATAAATTCTTGGCAAAGCTTGAATGGTACGACATCGAGGCACTCCCTCGATCATCGAATCATTTTGCGGACACTATGGCCTCCTTGGGGTCACTAATCCCGCAAGACACTTCTGGTGAGATGACAACCATTCAAGTCAAAACACTATCGCAATCCATGATGGAGCGTGCAAGCTCTGACTTAATGCCAGGAATCCACCTGATCCAGATTGAACCATCTCAGGATAGGTTCTCTCGAATCCATGATTGTCTGAATCAAGCCAACTGGGGGTCCTTGTTCTCCCCTACCCCTCTTAATAGCAACACAACGCTATTCTTACAGGTTCTTTCCCGCTCAACTTTTTCTAG